>OX387655.1:18172711-20572711 GCA_947568875.1 Fissipunctia ypsillon | reverse complement strand
ATTCTAAGCAGTCGATAGTACCTATGTATAATCTAAAACATAAGTTCCATTTACTACTAAAAGATTTTCTTACGTTGTTTTTTCAAATAAATATTAGTTCTGCTAACTCTAACAAGCAGCTACAATTTCTGACTTATTGCCGTGTTCCATTTTTAACACTAATAGGTTGGGGTGAAATTACAGGTACATTAGAGTTTACAACTTTGCTGAACTTTTCATTAAGGTCTGCAATTTATCGGACCACTAAGGTCTGCAATTTATCAAAACGCCTGCCGTTTTTTTTTTTAATTGAGATAGGTTTGCTCTTGATTCTAGTCTAGGTCAGAGATGACAGAGACAAAGTCGACGATGGAGCGAACTTACCCAGAAGAAGCCTGTTCACTCTCACTTTGAAGAGATCGGGGTTGTATGCCTTCGGAAACACAGACGCAGGCAGAGAGTTCCACTCCTTTACTGTGCGCATTACAAAAGACATTTGGAAACGCTTAGTGCGAATTGGTGGGATAGCAACTAGGTAAGAATGGTAACCTGCAGTGCGTCTAGATGTCCGATGGTAGAAGGGGGCCGGCGGAATGAGGTCGTGGAGTTCTTGAGCACACTCCCCGAAGTATAATCTGTAGAAGACCGACAAGCAGGCAACCTTGCGGCGATGAGTCAAGCTATGAAGCTTGGCATCCACCAGTCTTACGTCGCCAATGAGCCTCTTAGCTCTGCGTTCCACTGAGTCAAGCGCGGCAAGTTGGTATTTGGCTGAGCCATCCCAAAGGTGGCTGCAATACTCCATGCAGGATCGGACTTGCGCTTTGTAGAGAATTAAAAACTGTCCAGGCGTAAAGTATTGCTTCACCCTATTTAGGATGCTCAGTTTCTTGGCCGCAGTTTGGGCTTTGTACTCGATGGTGGCACCGGAGTTGAGACATGATGTCAACTCCATGGCTAGGAGCTCAAGCCGATCAGTTACAGGAACAGATGTACCCCGAAAAGTAGGAGTTTGATCGAAACGACTCCTTTTAGCGGTAAAAAGACACGCCTGTGTTTTGGTGGCATTAAAAGAGACCAGATTATCATCACCCCACTGGGAGACAAAGCTTAAGGTCAAATCTTTCCAATCTACCATGCCCTCTCTCAAGGAACGCTGCAGGTCCCGCTGGTTTTTGCGCTGGACAAGGATACTTATCCTACCCAACAATACCAGGTTGAAGTTGGTCATTGATGTGTAGCAGGAAAAGAGTTGCAGAGAGAACAGACCCCTGAGTTACTCCGGCATCAATAGCCATAAGGTCGGAAGAGCAGCCGTCAACGACTACTCTGATCGACCGCTCACTAAGGAAGTCTGATATCCAGCTACAAAAATCAGCTGGGATGCCATAAGTAGGAAGCTTGCTGAGTAGACCAGAGTGCCTAGGCGTAACTAAAACGCCTGTAAACATAACGCCTGTTAGGTTTAAACTTTTAGTTACTGACTTAAGACTCCTGACATACAGGTACACCTAGTTAAAGACTCAGGGGCTTCAAAGAAGTTTCTGTAACTTATTATGCCAATAAAGAATTATTATTATTTGTTATTAGTTACGATTAATAAGCGTTAGGGTGCGTTTTTCCTGCGGAGCTGGGCGAAGCAGAGCGGAAAAGAGCAGTGAAAAGTGGCAAGTGTTTCCACTGAAGCGGAGCGGAGCTGAGCGGGCCGGAGCTGTATTGAGCCGTGTTCCGATTAGTCAAATTCATACCCATAACGCATGAAGCTTATTTATTTAAAATATAAGTTAACAGTGCTTACGACGAAATTATAATATCGTTAACTAAAATGCAGCACGCGAGTCCCGTCCTGACAAGTCCTCCGCCGCCGCGCCGCACCGCCCCGCTACCCTCCGCTTCGCTGCCCTCCACTCGATACCACAGCCTTGCTCGACTCTCTTCTGTTTGGCTCAGGGCCGCGTGTTCATATATTTCATTTGAAAGTCCGCTCAGCTCCGCTCCGCTCCTCTTACACTGTTTCCACTGACGTGGGGTGGAGATTTCGAGCACTGTGATTGGTCAAAGCACGGTCCGCTCCTCTCCACTCCGCCTAGTTCCGCGTCAGTGGAAACGCACCCTTAATGTCTGATAGTAGGTTAGTAATGTATGAAAAAAAAATAGGCACGTGCCCCGTTTTCTGTCAAATCAAGGTTTTCCTACAAGATCGACGCGTTTTGTGATAGATAAACTTTCACAGATTTTTTCTTATCATTCTATTTCCATTTTTACGCTTATTACCTACATGAGAACCACTAGTTCGTTTTTGCGTAGTTTTTATTTATAGAAACATTTTTCTGACTAGGTTTCATTATACAGTGTGAGTCTTTATAATGTGCACATATCGAAATGAGGGAATCTATGCTTAATTTTATCGACGGAAAAAATGTTAAAAAAAATCTAAATATTTATTTATATTTTTTATGGATTTTTAAAAAAAATTGTTTGCTTTTGTGACCCCAGTGTATACAAAACTGTGTAACTTTTAAACTAAACGATTTATCACGATGAAACAAACTCCATAATGTTTGGAAGTAATTAGGTGTCGTCATAAAATAAAAATTATGGAAAAAAAATAGCCATAATCAAATATAAACATTTTTTTTTGGCAAAAATCTGATGTTTTTTCATTAATTTTTACAAAAATTGTAAAATTTCTCAATAACATGCCCCCATCACCTTCTTTTTTTATAACTTTAAGTTATTCTTCATTGTATTAGGAACCTAACGGTAAAAATTGCATGTTTTTAACTCAACCCCAACATTTTTTATCAAATGTCAAAGAAAGGCCCAACGCATAGCTACGCACATTGTTTAGCAGGTAGATAAACTTTTTTTTGTTAACTTTGTTGTGAATGCGCGCGGGTCGTTTCAAAGATGGCACTCCGAACGCGGAATCGTATTGTTCTCATAAGGGTGGTTTGTTTGGGATGATAATTAATGCAAAAGAGTTCAATTGAAACCCATTTATTATTAAATACAAAATTTAATGCATCAGGTTCTCAAAATGTCCACCTCGTTGTTGTAAACACAAAGCCGCGCGAATTAGAATTTGGTATGTCGCTCTCCTTATCATTTCGGGATCATTGCGAATATCATTCGCACAGTTTATTATGCGGTCACGCAAATCGGCCTCACTGTTGATGGGGGTACTGTAGACGCGTTGCTTCATGGTCCCCCATAGGAAATAATCAAGGGGCGTCAAATCGGGTGAACGCGCAGGCCACCCTACAGGTCCTTGCCGGCCGATCCATTTGTCATGATAATTTTCGTTTAAAAATCTTCTTACATTTGTAGCGTAATGGGCAGGACATCCGTCCATCTGAAGAAACATCCTTTGACGCACAGCCAGTGGGACATCTTCCAATAACTGAGGCATATCATCTCTCAATAGACTTAAAAATCTTTCACCAGTCAACGTTCTCGGCAATATGACTGGTCCAATCAACATGTTATCGATAAGACCAGCCCAAACATTTATCGAAAATCTTACTTGGAAAGTAGATGACCGTTTCAGTTTCGGGTTTTCACCTGCGCGGCACCATCTGTGTAAATTTCGACAGTTAGTAATACCGTCTCTAGTGAATGTCGCTTCGTCCATCCATAGTATTTTTCTTGGAAAGTTTGGGTTTGCTCTGGTTTTTCTTTGAATCCATGTGGACATCACACACCTTGGACGCCAGTCTACGTCTTCATGTAGATGTTGCACCCTTTGATAGTGATAAGGATGCAATCCTTCTTTCTTTAACACATTCGCTGCGGCAGCGCTAGAAGCCAACTTACCTTCTGTGCGTTACGCAAAAATACTTCCCGTACATTTTTCCTTCTAAATTTGAATACACTTAAAGCAAGAACGTCGGCAATATGTATAGGCATCCGGGAACTTAGTTTTATAACCTCCGCACCGGGGGGGGCCAGATAGGGAAAACTAGCTGCCGCACACGGCGAAACTCAATTACGGCCAAATACTTCCCGTAACGCAGCGAATGTGTTAAAATACGCCACACTGATTTTTGGGATATTCCGTGACGAAGAGCCAGTCGTCTAGTACTTATGGATGGATCAGCAAACAAATCACTTAATACTGCTTGTTCAGTAGCCGCATCAATAATTACTTGAGGTGGCTCGCGACGATCTCTACTTGATCCAAGTCCAGTGATCGACAACCTTCTGTGAACTTCCTGGAAGTTTCGGGCAGATGGCACTGGATGCCTGTTAGGATACGCAGCTATGTAAGCCGCGCGCGCAGCTCTGGCACTTCCTTGTCCCACTCCATAATAAAAATGTATGTCGGCGATGTGTGCCGGGGAAAATTCACTTAAACGCGGCATCATGTAGCAGCGAACGAAAGTTATGAAAGTCCAGCGAACGAAAGTACCGAAACACATGTAGCAGCGGCGAATAATTCGGAGCGACTGCCAGTCTGACATCTGTCATAATTCAAGTTCCTTTGGCTGGCCCTACCTCCCCGACCTGCGCACATTCAAAAGAAAGTTTATCTACCTGCTAAACAATAGCTATGCGTTGGGCATTTCTTTGACAGTTGATAAAAAAATTTGGGGTTGAGTTAAAAACATGCAATTTTTACCGTTAGGTTCCTAATACAATGAAGAATAACTTAAAGTTATAAAAAAGAAGGTGATGGGGGCATGTTATTGAGAAATTTTACAATTTTTGTAAAAATTAATGAAAAAAAATCAGATTTTTGCCAAACAAAAATGTTTATTTTTAAATGTGGCTATTTTTTTTCCATAATTTTTATTTTATGACGACACCTAATTACTTCCAAACATTATAGAGTTTGTTTCATCGTGATAAATCGTTTAGTTTAAAAGTTACACAGTTTTGTATACACTGGGGTCACAAAAGCAAACAATTTTTTTTAAAAATCCATAAAAAATATAAATAAATATTTAGATTTTTTTTTAACATTTTTTCCGTCGATAAAATTAAGCATAGATTCCCTCATTTCGATATGTGCACATTATAAAGACTCACACTGTATTAGTCCACGTGAGTGGAGCCAGGCACAAGGGCATACATTCAAAGAGATCTTTATCCGTTATTACTCAAGTTACATTGTCCCGAGCCTTCAAAAAAAAAAAAATTATAGTATGCCTCCGGTACCTAACAATACATTTTTCATTATTCCCCGTATCAAAGTTTTATAAAGCGACCGAGGATGGTAAGTAGCAGTCACCAAGTGCGGGGCTCTTAAGTTAAAAGCTTTCTAGAGCTGTTCTCAGCACCTGCTCCTCTTAACAGCTACTTACAATGTCGCGTGCGTGTTAGTTACTGTGTTCCTTTGACTGTCGTATGTTTTTATGGGTGGTTCTTATTAAGGTTATACAAATCTAAGCAATCTTTATTTGGGGTTATAATGGGTTTATTTTGGCTAAATGTTTCCGGCTAGGGATATGGCAAAAACCTTTTTGTTTGGATTGTGGAAAAGAGAGATAGATGAAAGAGTATGCTTTATTTATACTATACCTGCTCGGAAAGTATACCTTATTACTTTTGTAAAAAAACTTGTTCGTCACTTCGTCAGTTCCACTTCACCAAATGATACTTTCTGAACGCAAATACTTGACTTGTTGATGAAAACTCCAAAATCGCCGTGTTTCCCTATAATATTTGAGGAGTTGAGGAGAACTGATGATTTTGATAAAAATGGGACCAATCTGGAAGTATGTCCTTTCAAATAAAAAGAATAATTTTCCAAATCGGCTTATAACTGACGGAGTACTGAGGTAACAAACATTAAAACAAATACAACCGAATTGATAACCTCCACCTTTTTTGAAGTCGGTTAAAAATGAGGCAGAATGTACGTCATTACTGTTGCACAAATGTAGTGTGTATGCTTGAAAAAGTGTATGAAAATCGGTTGTTAACGTGCTGTGTTTTTTTTTTTTAATTTAGGGCAATGTAGTATATAACCTAATTAAATATAATATAATGCCAAAAGACAAAAAGTTGTTATCACCAAGTGCAAAATGATACTGGCCACATACTTTTGTTGAACATTGAATTAAAAATTTAAAATAAAAAAGAATGAACAAGTGAAAATCGCGCGCGCGCGGATAGCTTTCTTTTGTTTCATTTATCTGAATTTTCAATTTGTGTTTACGATCTACTCGAAATGCCGTCCTTAAAAAAATTGTCTTGTATTTTCCTTGTAGGTATAGTACAAAGCACTATGTATCACTCGGAAGAAAGTGCGATTCCCAGCTCGTGTGTATTAATGCCCTCGGCTAAGCCTCGGGCCTCAAACTACTCCCTCGTTAGTCAGTATCACTAGAAAGCTTTCTCCCCTCGGTGAACAATGTACTATAATTTTACACCATGAGGCCCAGTTCCCCTGAAAAAAAATATGGGGAGCGTTACATGTGAACGCTATATGAACATTACCGTTTTTTCAAACGGTTCATCTATTCTACATAACATAACATCATAACATCACGCCTTGTTTCCCCGAAGGGTTAGGCAGACGTGTACCTATTAGTACACCCACATTTCGTCAGTTATGTTTAAGTCCTATGTAATAGGGGGCGAGCCTATTGCCATCTACCGGGCACAAATCCAGACTCCGGGCTGCTACTGAGAAATTCCAGATAGAAAAACCCAATAACACTTTGCCAACCCTACATCTAGTTTTATTTCATGCCAAGTACAGCTTCAAGCAAAATATTAAAAATTTAATCGTGATCTCAAAAATGTCTGCAGCGAGTTATGGTTACACCTCTAAAGACCGGTGTTTATAAGACCTCCAGTCCGGGCTGTAGTGTACTACGTTCAATGGCGGACACCTTCAAGCATCTTTATCGCTTGAAAATTTTATTTTAACTTGCACGGACATCCAAGTTGTATGCAGTTACTTGTACTCTTGAAAGTTGAGATCAGGTAAACTTTCCTATTTTCATATTTCCCAGATGCACTGCAAGACGGAAAGTTTTGGGGGGTCAAACCTGGTTTAGCATATCCTTATATCTTATACATAACGTCTTATACAAGGAGTATTCCCCGAAGGAGTAAAGAGATGTACCTGTAGTTTCGGTCCTGGTTTGGTCGACTTACGAAAACTTACCCATACTTAGAACCTTGTCGTATAAAGGCCAGCGCACATTGGGACGGGCCGCTCCACAATACAACGCATTGCACAAATCCTACTTCATCAGTACCGTTCATTTTTACTACTGGTAGGCCGCACCGCACTTTCTAGGGTAACGTACGTCAAAAGGGAAAACGGAATCCTTATAGGATCACTTCGTTGTCTGGCTGTCTGTCTGTCTGTCAGTCTGTCAAGACCCTTTTTTAGGAACGCGTTAAGTTATCGTGTTGAAATTAATATTAAATACTCAAGTCTATGGTCCCTTGGAGCCTTGGAAAAAAATCAAACTTCTAAGACAACGCAATAAAAAATACGGCCATTTATACGTTATTTTTGACACTCGCAAATAAATCAAAACCTATAGGGTCCTTCCCGTTAACCTAGAATCATAAAATTTGGTAAAAAGCAAGGTCTCACAGCAAAGAAAAAACTCCGAAAACCGTTAATTTGTAGTTTTATCACACATTTTATTTTTGCGATTTTAGACTTACATTTGCATTTGGCGAATTGACCGTGAATATATAGATATATGGGAGAACATTTTTTTCAACTACAATGTTAGGTTTGTTTCTGGGATAAATTCATCGTAACTACGAAACCCTTAATTGTACGTGACCCGACACGCACTTGGCCGGTTTTTTACGAAAATGAGCTGCGCTGGCGCCCATTGCGGCTGTAATTTGCGCTTGGCTTTGTACGATGCAAATAAGTTCCTCAAAAATGTGACACAACAACGAACAAAATTAATATGCAGAAGTCTAAAAGCGATCAACGTTTTCGTAAGTTATACTCAAATTTCACCAGTTTATATCCGACGAATTCCTATTGTCATTATCCAAGCACATCTAAACACACTGGCTGCTACTGACTGAGAACCGTACATAATATACTCTGTAAATGACAATTCTACATTTGTTTAGACAGCTCATGTTTCTGTGAATTCTAAATTTTCTTCTAGTGTGGGTAGCGTGAAATTAATACCGGCAAAAGCAACAGACTTTGTCGCAATTTATTTTCTGTCCCTGCCTGAAAATGGCTTTACAATTCTAGACTTTCCAGTATCATTACTGAGTGATAGTATTACAGTGCGATGTTGCCGTTCCGATTTGTATTCTTGCTAAAACTGCCTCATAGGTTCAAATAATTAATGTATTGCTGTAGTATTAAACAGACATGTTGCCGCTCTGGGGGACAACAACCATGTCTTAAGCAGTATTATTTAAATCTTACTTCATAGTGAGAAAGCGATGGATGTTTACTTTCTGCATAGCTCCATCTCTTTCTCATACTGAAGTAAGATAATGCTTAATCGATTTGATTGTAGGTTCAAGATGTCCGATGATTTATCGCATTGGGTTATCCTGTAATGGTAGATGTAAGAAGAAATAAATAAATAAATAAATAAATGTTGTTAAACCAAAAACAATCAAGGTTCTTTTTTATGTACGTACATTAACAAATATTAAGTTAGATTAATTAATGCTTTGTTATTAATTAATAGTTTGTCACGACACAATTCGGCTTACATTTCTACAAAAGGTACTATTTAAGCTAAACTGCTAACAAAAATCAATCGAGCAAGCACGACCCTCAAATTAATCTTACATTCCCAACTTTTTCCATTTTCTTAATTAGCCTCATTGAATGTGACCTCCAAACAGAAACTGACCTAGAAACAGAAGAAAAAGTAACAAGAAGGAATTGTTTTATACGAACCCATTGAAGAGGGTCAAATACCTGATCGTGGTATTGGTACCACGTTTAGACGTAAGGTCGTTTTATCGAGCAATGGACCTCTATTTTCTAATAATAAATTGGTTGTATCACAACTAGATCTGAGTTTATGATACCATAATATGGAGAGAAAGGGTCTAAATGGGTTCGGGCTTACGTTTTTAAATAAATCGCTTCTATTTGTCCCTTGAGTAACGTTGTAAAGGTGACATTATTATTGTGTGTTTGTTTTAGATGCATCTGTTTTCACGTGTTTGTTAATAAAACATATCATTACGCCTGTATTCCACGAAAGGTTAGTCAGTGGTGTACCTATAGTACACCCACATTTCGCCAGTTATGTTTAAGTCCCATGTAATAGGAGGCGAGCCTGTTTTTATCAAAAGGGCACAAATCCAGACTCCGGGCTGCTATTGAGAGATTTCAGATGGAAAAACCCAATAACATTTTGGCCGGCCCGGGAATCGAACCCTCATGCTCAGCAGTAGCGCTTGCGACCACTAGGCCAACGAGGCAGTCTGTTCTGTTCGGTGTTTGTTAATATTAACAACTAGCTGTGCCCCACGACTTCGTTCGCGTGGAAGTCGTAAGATACATAGTACACTAAAATAACACCACATTTTAATAAAACTCCCCCGACCTCCGCGTTGCACCGCCCGCACTTACTATTTGTTCACAATTTCATGGGTTTTATTTTTTTTCACGGAACCCTAAGTCTTTTCATAAAAAAAGTAGCTTAAGTTACTCCATAAAACATTAATAATAACTATTTAATAAATATACACGTAACATTGTCGGCGTCGTGTTTCGCTGCGTGGTGTCGCGTAACCGACCTCGGAAACGTCGGTATACGACACCCTTCAGCCAAGTCCTCTTTCAAGAAGGTCTGTAGCTGGTGGGTTGGTACTCGTACCACAAACGACTTAAAGTTGATGTTGTGGTGCGGCTCCAACCTTTCGACCCTCAGAGTCCAGTTGGTCTTCACTCTTAAATACTCCACGACTTCCTCAATCTTCGTGGAGTAATGCAGACGCGAAATATACAGCTGCGTCGTAGGCACAGCAGGACGCAGCAGCATGTTGGGCAACATTAGCTATCTGCGAGTGAATGTGCCGTCAAAATCAGTCCAGCCGTTTCGGAGATTAGCCGGAACAAACAGACAGGTAATAATTTTAAAAATGTTTTTTTTTTTTGTTATAAGTACCGTATCTAATTTCATAATGCATTTAGTAAAAAGCTGTTGTTTTGACATTACAAACAAACACTTCAATTTTACTTGTTTGTATAGATATAACCTACTAAACAATTACCTTGTTGGTCTAGTGCATTCAGTGCGACTGATGAGCGTAAATTCATAGGTTCGATACCGAGTCGGGTGTTATTGGATTTCTCCTTTAGGGATTTTTCAGCAGCAGCCCGGTGTCTGGATTTGTGCTTGATTTGTCAATAGGAGCATCCCCTTTTAAAATACATAAACATAATGTATGCATGTATTTTCTTACATAAACTTTCGAAATATGAGTGAACTACATGATAATATAGTATTATAAATTATATATATATTATATAAGACCTTACCCCTGACCTCTGCTCTGCTCTGCTCTGTTCTGTTCTACTCGGTTCTGTTCTACTCGGTTCTGTTCTGTTCTATTCTACTCTTTTCTATTCTATTCTATTCTATTTGAAAATACAAGTTTGATATAATTTTCTAATTATCGTTGCTTAGTGAAAGGACACCCTTCTCTCAATATGAACACATTGAATGAACATTATATACGACATAAATTCTATGACAGTAAGTACCAATGTAATGTGCAAATGAACTGAATATCGAACCAGCATATTGAACAATAATGCTCTTGTTCAGAACTTCATGTTGCTGTTATATGAGCCGTATAATTAGCTCACATTTTGCATGTTCAGTGAAACGAACTGTACTCAATTTCGGCATCATGTTTTAGTGAATTTAGGCATTTAATTATGATTTATTTTTTCGTTTTATAAATAATATTAATAAATTATTATTATTTATGTACGAAACTGTATTCAGAGCCTAATTTTTGCAAAACTATTCATATAACACACATATTATATCACATTATTAGATAATTACCACATTCAGTATCGAACCATGTTTTCTCAATGTGAAGTCCAATTCACAATCTATCGTTACCTTAATGAGAGACAACTACTTATTCGTAACGAGTTTAGACATTAGCATCAACGTGAAAATTTGTTGCCATATGCCGCTATCATTAATCTGCCAAGCGAGACATGAACCGAAGATAGTTCCCTGTGGTACTCCATAACGATGGTCGTTAGTTACTCAGCATTGAACAATAACAAGTCTATAATTAGACATTGTTTTCAAATGAAATTGACCATCGATTGCATACACAATCAAATAGCACAGTTAGTAAATTTTCAACTGTAGGATGTCCTATTAACGTAAGTATGTTATTCTTTCATCAAGTGCAGCAATTTCCAACCGCTACACAATTCTTTTATTTTTCAGCAGGAAATTGAATCCAAATGTTTTCAGATTCATACCTACCAATACTACCGACTACGTTGAAGATAGGACAATTAATCCAAATTCCTTCTTCCATCTATCATCAGAATCTGACATCGTAAACCAAAAACATAAAGAGCCTATAAAAGAATCGCCCTCTCAATAAAATGTTAATAAAGTCCCCTTTGATTAAGGTTCTCGCTCTCCAGATATTACCGGTATAAATTGGTGTTTTCCAGTTCCGACCGGTATTTTCCAGGTGATTGGAAGTGCTGTCTCCTTTAAATCGAGTATGTGGGAGAGAGACAATGATAGGGAAAAAAGGCACTCGACCGATAAGTGTCGTATTAATTGCCTGCGATATGAAATTACTGATATTCTGGAAGCTTCAAGCGTGCTATTTATTTACAGGTTTCGTTTTGGGGTTGGTGATAAAGTGGGACCATATATTAATACGTTGGAATATATTATGGTATTTGCACAAAGCGGATATTTATTGCTCCACTGTTTCTTAAATGAATGTTAATATAATATCATTTGTTTTGGCTGACGTACCAGGTGATTTTGGAATATTAGTTGTAGCAGCAAGGTACACTTTTGAACTAATAATATCATAATTCCTCATGTATATTCCTCCTATTACGGCTTGCTCGTACATCGTAAAATAATAATATATTGTGTCCGGAGCACGGGCAGTGGTATTATCTTGTGCAGAGCAAGTAAACTGTGGTAATATTCCCGTAGGACTAATTTGCAGCGGTCTTAGGAAAATACCTACGCGGATAGAGACATTTTTAAATATTAATTTTAATTATAGGAGGAAAATCTTCCATTCACAGTTCGGGCATGAACTTGATTTCGATAAAATGTAAAGTTACAAAGTTGTATACTTTCAAGCAACTTTTATTTTGTAAAAATCGAACTCCATTTTGTGTTTCACTGAAAAACTTTGTTGAAAACAATTTCACTGAATTCAGTGCTACAGTGTGCTGTTGTGGTGAAGATTGTTTTAGTCCAATAAATAACATTTGAATCCAAAGTTTGCCAACTTCGTGATGGTGGCTCCGGTTTCAATGAGACATTAATTTTGTTTCGGTGTTATTCGAAATGGCATAGAATCTTCGCTAAATTGTTTGTAAGTGATATTTGTAATTTGCCAGTGAGATTTTCCATTAGTTTGAATTACGTACTTAGCTCGGTTTTGCCGTAGCTCTTATTATTAAACTTGCCTTGTCTTGTTATGTTTGCTTGTTCTATTTTAATCGTTGTATCACTGAAATCGTTAGACTTAGAGGTAGCTTTTTATACCTTTTGTTCAAGGACTTTCACTTTACCTTCATTAAATCTATTACGTGTAAAAATATGATTCATTATTTTTGTAGTTGAGAAAGGATTTATTTCTTCACATATCAACGGCTTAAATTCCAAATTAGAATTTTAAAAAAACTCAAAACTAAAGTTAAAAAAAAGACTAAACCTTCTGTTATAAAAGTTATAATATACACAAACCTAAAGCGAGTTAAAAAGTTGACATTATTAAGAGTAATGGATTGAGTTTAGAAGGAAATTACAGTGTTTATCAGAAACGAGGATCGATCTCAATTAATATTATGTGGAAGATCGATGGTTTCACTAGTGGGAAATAAACTAGGAAAAAAATATGAGAGGATTTTCAACCCCTTTCAGTTATGTAGATAACAACCACACATAGTTTTTAGGATGTGTGAAATAGAATTATCGACTCTAGGACATAAAGTTCCAAAAATAGAATTCGGGCAGCGACGGTAGAGATACTATAGCAACAGTAATTACAAGACAAGTGAGACAAGTTGGTGCCCGTAAGTTCTTAGCACTGGAAAAAGGATCCCTTCTTTTCGCATAATGTTTTTTTTTCCTAATATTTTTTGTCATAACTATTTTTGTATATATTTTTTTTTTTGGTATAATAATACTTTGCCATAATTGTATTTGGCATACAGTTAATATTGACACAATTATCTTGTAGGCTAATTTGTTTTGGCATAATATTAATTCGCATAGTGTTACTAGGCGTAATGACATTAAGAAGGAACTATAAACAATATTATTTGCTTATTGCAGTGTATCAATAGGTTAAGGTAGCCACCAATATATTTTACATATAGGTAGGGAACCACTGGAAAATGCAACGACCGACAAAAGGAACCATAAAAAGTATGAATCTGTTAAAATTGCTTGTTAAACTACACTTGACTTGACGCTAATCACTGTAGTATGGAAAGTCAACAGGAAATAAGTTGTTTAGCAATATGACTACCAACATAAATTTTCCCTTTATTCTACTGTCATTCTTTGATAGTTGTATGAAGTGACTACAATACGGCAAATTGATGTAGCTTACTGTCTCTGGAAGGTAACTGCTGCTTTTTCTATTGATATTATTTCAAACTCAAATCACTTATCCCAAATAGACCAATTACAGGCACTTTTGTCAGTTAGTCAGAAAGTTGAAGCTAGTTGCCCATTCCAAAGCGTAGATCTCTATAGAGAGGAACGGGCAAGAAACTCCAAGGACACTCTTTTACATGAAAATTATTACAAAATCCCAGGGTACATTGTTCTTGTTGTGTGAAGAATGTAAAAAATAAATAATTAAAAACAATTGAAAATATAAGATTAAAAATAAGCAGTTAAGAGATGACCAGTCTCAACTGACGGCGCTCGTTCACGAACATGACGCGTGGATCAGCTCCATCCAGATAAAGCACTTTGTATTCCTCCTTTTCTATATTTACAATATTTATACCACCTATTCCGTGTATTTATCCGCTTACATCGAGTTTATACGCAACTACAAAAAAATGTCAACTAGTGGTGTGCCTAGTAAATATTAGTTTAGCACCAACATGTAAATGTTCGACTGTGGAAATATTCGGCTCTCCAAATTCAAGGGTTGTTCGTACGTTGTTGATTTTCGAATGTTGGTGGAATTTTTTGAAGTAGAATAGTTCAAACCTCACTTGCTAACGTCAAGTGGTACATAGTAGTTTTCTTAAGCGAACGTGAAAAATAATGGAGCGGATTTTTGTTGACCTTTTTTGTAAACCTAGAACTGGAAAACATTAGTTTTTTTTTTGTGAAGTGAAAGTGTGCAAAAACATTTTAATTAAATATATACTTGATTGGTGAACTTAAAATACCAATCTGTTTTAATTATCTAGGGTTATAAAAAAAATATTATGTAAGTCATTAATATTCTTTTAACATGGCAAATGAAAGCTAACTGCAATATATTTAAAATCAGACTACATCATCAATCATAAGCAATTTATATTTACTCAACAAAAATAAATTAAACATTTACTGAAATTAAGTCACACGAGCACAATTCTTTGTAAACTTCCCCTTTTACCATTGTAGCGTGTTCCAAGAAAAACTCAAAGTCAGCTACTAATTCCCAGTGTCGTTTTAGTTTCAAGCCAAAGGAACTAGGTTACTGTCTTGCTGGCGTTGACCTGACATCGTCTAATGCGCGTAAGGAAAGTCATTCAACCAATGACTGCACAAGTGTTACAATATTTAGCTTTATTGCAATAGTGTGAGTTTTGAGTGTTATCTTCGATAGATGTTCAATATTATTGATTATGGAAGTTCCAATTTTAGCATCTGGTGAAGTTGATGATATAATATACACATTTTGTTAAAATTTAGTCGTCATCATCTCACTTGTATACCGTAATGTAAAGTCAATATATATTACATAACGTTACGCGCGCGTTTGTGCGTTTATTAAATGATGAGATGTATATATATTTCTCAATCCAGATAAGTTATCTTGTAAATTAGGGTCACCGAGATATGACTCAGCATATCTATTGCACATAGCTGCTTGTATATCCAACTAGTAATAGGCATCAACAGTTAATTTATCAACATCTTGGAATATTAATGGGTTTTACAGCATCATAATATCATAAAGCATTATAACATTACTATTAATTCACCTTGGTAAGACCCCAAAATTTTAATCCCAACATCTTAATTAATTAATTTTAATCTCTTCAGACATGGCTGCTTACGGCACCCAAAGGATTTGGACAATCTTCTTCATGGGAAGTACCGTTCCACAAACAACCAACGCAGCTTAAAATATTTTGAGCGTCTTGTTTATTTCTCCTGTCACGATATTAAGTTTTTCAACTACAAGCGCCGTAGTAAGACTAAAAGCTTCCTTGCTTTTAAATTTATTATCATGAATTTTAGTTGCAAGTTCCAGAGTGCATATGACATCATAAACATTTAACTTGACGTGCACTCTCTCGAAATGACGCATGACTTTTGTAGGGGACTTGAAGTTAGCGGTTCTACTAGTATAAGCGATAGCGATGTAGATTTGTTAAGAGAAAGACTTGATTTTCTTAAAATAGTTGCACTTTTCCGTACACTAGTGTTAGTTGAAGTTTTAGCATGATTATCATCATTCTTCATAAATACCTACCTAAACCTAAATACTTTATAATTACCACCATAATTCTGCATAGTAAAGTAATAATCGAAAAATGTGGATAAAACGGCTAAAAGTTCCATACTAAATATCTAATTGGTTCCGGCTAAAG
Source organism: Fissipunctia ypsillon (assembly GCA_947568875.1). Lineage (NCBI taxonomy): Eukaryota > Metazoa > Arthropoda > Insecta > Lepidoptera > Noctuidae > Fissipunctia > Fissipunctia ypsillon. The sequence goes on along the minus strand of OX387655.1, from coordinate 20,556,747 downwards.
CTTAACAACATTTTCATTTCTATGTATTCATTGTCGTCCTCAGTGTCACTTGGTTTATCAAGTTTACTAGCAAGATACTTACGCACTATATGACATCATAATTAAATTATGTGAAGAGCACTCGCTCGGAATGATAGAAACGAACCCTTTTGTAGCGCGTGACGCTTTTGACGATGCTTGAGATATTCTACACTTTTAGTTGGCAAATACAGAAAAACAAAAATAAACGTTCCATTTTACATATTATATAATGTAGACAATAGAAAAACATAATGGTTTCTGAATATAACCGCTAACAAAACCAATAGGAAAAGTACACAGATGAGAAGTATTTTGAACCTATCAACCAACAGAAAACCTTTATATAAATTACGGTACAGGTATCGAATAATTTCGGTTACATCTACGACTAAGGTTACCGCTATCTAGGTAACCAAGAAGAAAAAACATGGTACCTCTATTTAGAATACCGTTGTAAAACCGGTTATCTAAAAATGACACTGATTACAAGAAAGAAAGTCGGAGTTCGCCGCCCCGAGGGTCGACTCAACTGTTTGACACACACACAGCGATGCGCGTGCTTTGACTGACGCCGATGGGCAAGATAGAGGTAATTTTTATTGCGGTTACCGGTATTATTACCAGTTATATTCAGTTTAAGAGGGTTGTCACATTTTGCACCTCTCTCGCTCACACGGGACCAAATTTTTAATAATGTTAAATGAAAAGATGCATTTTTGAAAAATGTAATCAATGGGCGGTCTACAAAATAATATTAATTTAATAGGTAATTATTAAAAACACATTTTTATTGTGGCATTTATTTATATCATCTCAAAAACAGATCATAACACTTAATTACATAAGTTTATTAGATAACACAATAGAAATGTGTTTTTGATAACTACCTATTAAATTAATATTATTTTGTAGACCGCCCATTGATTACATTTTTCAAAAAAGCATTTTTTCATTTAACATTCTTAAAAATTTGGTTTTGTGTGAGCGAGAGAGGTGCAAAATGTGACAACGCTCTTAAGAATTAAGGTAACCTTTAAAACGCCTGTAAATAAAATAAAGGTTGTAACCGAAAAATACCTTTACCGGTATTGATCATACCGGTTTCGGTTCCTTCTACCAGTATCAACGTCCAAAGAAAGACGTTCCCATTCAAATCAATTTTTCAAGAAAAAATCAGTCGCCCTCAATAAAAGTCGAAATAAATTAAACCAAGGTAATGCAAACAAGAATGGAAGGTAACCAAAACGTCTACATTGGTTTCAGGGCAGTAATTGATGGCATTTGTTTGTGGGACCCTTAAAACGTCTATTCAATTTCGTTACGCACCGATTACTGCTATTGTATCGGTTGGAGAAAGAGATATGGTGGGACGTGCGACCTCAATGGTACCTCCGATCCGTCTGAGCGTAAATAGTTGAGGAAAAGTAAACAGGGTGTGTATTTTTTTTCTTTTCAGAATTTGATTTAAACAGGTATTTGGAGGCAACATTTTTTTGTACATACAGGTCTTTCATGAAAGGTCCCTTTTTCGAATAATTTGTTGGGTCATGAGAAAATTGTAATAAAAACCATATTCAATCTGTTTTTTTTTTTGTGAAACTCCTGCAAGACTTTAAGAACAAGAAGGACCAAAGGACCTATAAAATAACAAAATTATAATAGGTAAGTAATATATAATTACAGCTACGTTGAAACGAAAAAAACTCTAAAAGTTTTAATCAGATTGGCGAAACTTTAGAGATTCGATGGAAGCTTTGGGCTCAGTGTATTGAAACTGCCTTTGAAGCTATTAGATTTAAACTAGTCTCTTTCACTTATTCCAAATGTCTCCATAAAATCCTCTTCGAATTCCACGGAAACTGAAACGAGAAAATCTTGAGCATTTCACTTTTATCGGAATGTCGTTGTTCACCTCCAAACCTAAGGTCTCAACAATACTGGATTTATTGCCCAGTGTAATCAGAGATTCCTCTCTGATTACACTGGGCAATAAAACCAGTATTGTTGAAGAATATCTTTATCACAATTTAATCAATAATATACTATACGTCATGGAGAACTAAGTTGATTTTAAAATGAGACATAACATTGTTTGAGGTATTATTTGCAGTGTTTTTTCAGTACTTGCTGTACCCCGCGACTATTTTCGCATGGAAGTCATAAGATACACAATATACAACACACACACATACATAACACAGCCATATAACAGCCACATTTTAATAAAACTCCCTCGTCCCCCGCGGCGTTCCATCACCCGCCAGCATTATTACTTCGTTTTCTTTTTGCTCGGCTCCAAAGGGTTGTAGCGAGATGTTAAATAGCCTAATAATCATCCTCGAGAATTGGGATACCAAATGCAAAAATAATTTTTCAAATCCGACTGGAAGTTCCAGAAATTAACGCAAAATATAATAGCTTAAATTTCATTGGTTTTAATTTTTTGTGCGGAACCCTTTTTCTTTTTCTAAAATTAAAGTAGCTTAGCTTACTCCTTATAACATCAGCTATCTGCCAATGAAGTCCCGTCAAAATCAGTCGAGCCGTTTCGGAGATTAACCGGAACAAACAAACAGACAGACAGACAAAAATTTTAAAATTTGTTTTTTTTTTTTGCTTTAGGTACCGTATATACTTTCATATGCATATAAGTAAAACGCTGTTATTTTGACATTACAAACAGACTCTTCAATTTAATTCAATCAATTAATAATTAAATAATTAATTCAATTATATTATTATTTATTTATTTAATTTTATTATTTATTTAATTCAATCAATTAATAATTATTTTAATTCAATCAATTTTATTTATTTATGTAGATTATTATTTCCGTAGAAATCTCCTTTATCTGTTAATGAGTTAGCAACAAGTTTATCTGCTCAAGCCATTGTTATTTTAATTTCATTGTTATAGGCATACTTAAGAAGGAGCTCTGTGGCTAATTTAAATTATATTGCTTTCGGTTTTTCTAAATTAAAATATTTGTTAATCTTATTATCATGAGAAACAAAATTGCTTACAATTAGCTTTGTGGTTAAAATATGGAATTGGACTAATTAATTATTAGTGCAATTCCATTTATTTGCTTTTCTTTTGTTTATTTCTCTCACACTGTTGTTTATAAATAACATAATTTCATTAATTTAGGCCGCTTGTACACGCGAAGAAAATTCACCGTGTCTGCTGCAGCCAGGACCAATTCATCAGCGTTACAAGAATTTTGTCGGACTTAGGTACGAAAACTAGTCGTGTCTGCTGCAGACAAGACAAATTTGAACGTGTACACGATAATATTGTTTTCGGGCAGTAGTGCGTAGCGTACGGTAGGCTGCAAGAAAAGAATTATGTTAACTACGGACCAAAAAAAAATATAATTGCATATTTTATCTATGAAAGAATAAAAATAGGAACAAAATACAAGAGACTACTGGGTTCATCTAATTCTTTAACAAAAACATGAGTTTGGTACTTTCTTTACTACCTCACCTCTCCTCGCTGCAACACAGAGCGCGTCGTGTCTAGCGCAGACAAGATGTTTTCTTGTTCAGCACCGTAGCAGTGTACACAGTTCGTGTGTAGAAACGACACGAATTCTTGCGTAAGCCTGGTGACATTTCATAGCGTGTACAAGCGGCTTTATCCCTGCTTCCTTGTAGTAGGTATAGTAGCCTAAATTTCACTTGCACGTCTTATAATATAACGTCAGGAGGCCAACCACCACCTCTTAAAGCAATATTATTGTAATCTTACTTAGGTGTGAGAAAGAGATGGAGCTATACAGGACTTCTAGCTCCATCTCTTTCCCACACCTAAGTAAGATTACAATAATACTGCTTTAAGAGGTGGTGGTCAAGCTCCAGGTCTATTTTGACTTTAAGACCAATGCGACAGACAGATAGTTTCAATCTTAGTGAAGTTTCAATTTACTGTAAGTTTTTGTAAAGAAGTGGTAAAGCTATAACGAGGTTGACTATATCTATATTCGGTACTAGCTTTTGCCCGCGGCTTCGCCCACGTGGATGTCGGAAAATATCCCACGGGAACGCACAACCGGGATTACAAGTACCCTAACTGTTAATTCAGGTTATAAATTTACTATATGTGTGCCAAATTTCATCCAAATCTGTTCAACCATTTTTGCGCCAATCCGGAACATATAATATGTACATCCAGACAAACGGACAAAAATTTTTCTTTACTATTTTATTATAATTAATATATACGACTTTGTGGCAAGTATATACTCCCCACAAAGTCTTTGTAGTGGCAAGTGGATGGCACTACAACAAAACATTAACCTACTTCCATCTGCGAGTAGGCACTGCATTTGCCATGCGGTACGAGATCAACATAGAAAGTGCTAGCGGCTACATTTGTATACTCTGTGTATATTGCGTGTCCAGCGGCTCTCAACATTGTCGGTATTATTACACAACAGGGCTTCGCTTTTGACATGGTTTATCGAGCCAGTTTTTGAATTAAGAACGTAAAAAATATGAGTGAAATACGTTATTTATACAAATCTGATCACTTTGTCTTTTTTTTTTGTGGATGGGAAATCTTCAAATGACTTCTCCCGCTCTGGGCGGAGCGGGAGGGCGTGTCAGACTTTTACTGACTAAAACCCACCCGTGTTCCTTCTGTTGCCTGTGCCTGGGCCACGGTAACTCTTTCGAACATCCCGCAACCCTGGCTGGCATCGGCCCTAGCGGGCCCCTTCAATGGTGCTGACATCTCTTTGAGGCGCGCGTGGAACACAACGCGCCGTCGACTCGGGCCTTGTCCTTACCGGACGGCGAGCTACCCATTGCTCGCCGTCCGCAAGCCCGCGCCTAAGGTGGCCAGGAATCGGCTACCAATTCCCGACGCCCAGGGCGTCTCCTGCGGCGACTAGGGGCGTGAGGGCGCGAAGCTTGCCTCTCCCTCACGCGTCTCGCCTCCTCCTTCGCGAGCATTACTGCTTCGCAGAAGGAGGTAATGGCTTCCCATGCACTCTCGCTCCGTACCATGGCCTGGACCAGGGCCGGACGCGAGAGATCGCCGCCGCCGATCGCTTCCGCGAGGACACGGCAATGCTCCGCCCAAGCCGGGCAGACCTCCACCGTATGCTCCACCGTGTCCTCCGGGCGATCCACACAGTGGTGACACCCGGGCGTTTCCCCCCGCCCTATCCGGAACAGGTACCTCCCGAAGCACCCGTGTCCGGTGAGGACCTGCGTCAGGCGGAAGGTGAGGACGCCATGGCGCCTCTCCAGCCACTCCTCAAAGAGGGGACTTATCGCCGCAATTGTGACGTGCCCAGCGCTGGGTTGCGACAATCGCACTCTCCATACCACCATGAGATCCTGCCGGAGCTCTGTCCGCCGTGACCACTTAGTCTGGTTTGGTACCGAACTAAGTGGTCAGTTTTGTATAAATTACTTTACCGTAGTCAAAATATACTCGTAGTTTGAAAATCAAAAATGGCTTTATGTTATAAAACTGGGTCTGAAGATAAACCTGTCATTGTAAATAGATTTGTAAGTTTAATTCGTGTATTTGTGCATAATCAGCCTATAATGTCCCCACTGCTGGATCACAGGCCTCCTCTCTGTGAGAAGGAGTGGGCTGTAATCCACCACGCGGGCCCAGTGACCCGCGTGGTGGATTAAAATTAAAAAAAACATTGTAAAAATTATTAAAATTCGAAGACATGTGACATCTACCAACCCGCACTGGCGGGTTGGTGGTGGTCGCTGGTGTCGGGATCCAACCGCCTAACGAAAGCCTCGAGAGATTTTGGTCGAGGCTTTCGGCCATCAGGCCATTGGCCATTACGACAATCCGCACAATGAGAGCCGAGCTCACATCCCACATGGCAACAACCTCGTGTGCTAAGTCGAGATATTTTATTTGTTTCTCTTTCTCAGCTTGCAGGTCCTGTGGAATGGTAACATCGACAATCATTTCGAGGCACGCTAATGGATCTTTCACCACTGTATCAGGCTTATTGGTGACAATAGTCCTGTCAGTAATGATAGACCTATCCCAGTACAACGTGAAATGTTCATTTATTATTACTGAAGTGAAAACTTCTGTAGGCGCGTTGAGTGATTTCTGGTAGGGGGAAAACTTACAGGTTCGCGTCACCGACATACGACACGCAACATCCTATGTTGGTAGGGAGAAATCTTACGGGTTCGCGTCCACGACATGCGACATGCGACATCCTATGTTGGTAGGGAGAAATCTTACAGGTACGCGTCACCGACATGCCACATGCGACATCTTATGCTGGTAGGGAGAAATTTTACGGGTTCTCGTCCCCGACATGCGACATGCTATGCATAGATTTACGTTTAAGGTTTCACTTCTGTCAGCAGACCCATGACTGATTTTTTTTTTTTTTATAAATCGCTTCTCTTGTGGCTCGGGCTTAAACTTAGAATAACGTGTGGTGAAATGGACTTTCGTGCATGTTGCTATTAGATAAATGTCGTTGTGGTTTAAAAATGGCTGCCCTAAGTGGTGATAAAACTAGCTAGCTAATCTACACTTAGTTCTTAGCTTGTGATTTTAGAAATATCTTGTGGAATGTATGTTGTGTTCTACAAAGACACTATTTATCTTCATTCACCTGTAATTCTTGACAAAACATCAAGATTTTAATAGTACCTGTATGTAAGTTTAATATTAATGTACTAGCTGTGCCCCGCGACTTCGTTCGCGTGGAAGTCGTAAGATACTAAAACACAATATACTAAAATAACACCCACATTTTAATAAAACTCTCTTGTCCCCCGACCCGTCGCGTTGCATAGCCCGCCCGCGCTATTATTTCGTTTCGCTTAGTGTTCTTTCTGACTTTTTTCTTTTTGCTCATCTTCTAAGGGTCGTAGTTTGATGTTAAATAGCCTATAACTATCTTCGAGAAATGGACTACCAAATGCAAACAGAATTTTTCAATTCCGACTTTTTCTTCACAATTTCATAGGTTTTAATGTTTTTGCGCGGAACCCTAAGTATTTTTCTAAAATAAAAGTAATCTAAGTTACCCCCCGTATCATCAACTACCTACCAGTGAAAGCCCCGTCAAAATCGGTCCAGCCGTTTCGGCGATTAGCTTGAACAAACAGACAGACAGACAGAAAAAAAAATTACTTTTTTGTTGTAAGTACTGTATATACTTTCTTATGCATTTACTAAAAAGTTGTTATTTTGAGATTACAAACAGATACTTCAATTTTATTTATTTGTTTAAATATAGATTATACACATAAGACTTTTGGAATAAATTCACTAAATTTTTGTGAAAAACGCATCAAAATCCGTTGCGAAGCTTTTCTAAGACTGCGTTGTTCTTCTGAGCAACGCAGTCACACAGAAGGACACGAAAACCGACTTCAATTTAGAAAATGTATAGATATAGATCGATATACTCGTATATATGAATTCTTGAAGACCTCTCGAAACAAAACGATGATGAATTTTCTAGGAACCGACGTTACTAAAAACTCATTATTTCCAGCATTCTTTTGAGTACGGTAGTCAACTGTCATACCGAAAGAAGCTTTTAAAAATATCGATACAACATAGAGTTCGAACGGGAGTCCAGTGGATGTCAAAGTTATGAATCGCCCCTCTTCTAGCGCCTTCAGTAAAGGATGTTCGTACGTGGGTAACGGAATGGACTTCCGTCCATGTCCCCACTGTAATGGAGATTGGTTTGCCTTTTAAAACGTCAACCCGTCCGAATAGAGGGTATAAAAGCGAAGGTTTGTACATTTTGTTTTTATATTTTATTTTAACGTTAGATTTAAGAGTGGTTCTGGATATTGAGACCTAGTTTCACTGTAGCATGTTAGTTAGTTTAATTTTCTGTTAAAATGTTAACGGGACATTAAGAGTAGCGAGTGTTCCACCAAACGCTAATCTTCTTAATCCGGCGTTAAATTTAATTGCTGCCCTAGAGGTCCGTTAACTTACTAACCGACATTTAGTCAGTTGTCAAAATCATCGAAATGAAAAACGCGAGTCTATAACTATACGGCTAGCTAAAATGATGCATTGTCAGTGAACATTGACATGTGACATTGCGACTTTTTATTTTGGTTGGTTGGACATTTGACCGATATAAGAGTGAATGATATATCCTAACGCCAGGTGTTTTATTTTTTTCTAGTGGAACGTAAATACCATTAACATCGATGTTTATTTTAATGGCTGATTTATTAATGTCCGATTATGAACAGTTTGGTGAAATTTGCTGTAATAATAGAATACATTACTAACATAATATTTTATGTTCCGGATATTAAAAAAAATATAATATTATTAGATATACTTATGTACTTTTGGGCACATTTCCTGTTGATAGTGACGCAGACGTTTCATGCTGGATTATATTCGAACGCAACGTGAATTGATACTGAATAAATAAATTGAATTGAAGACAAATTTTTTGATGCCCAATGATCTCTTCCCCCATTACTAGGGTTCCATAATCTATCTATATAAATAAATAAAATTGAAGTGTCTGTTTGTAATGTCAAATTAACAGCTTTTTACTAAATGCATACGAAAGTATATACGGCCTACTTATAACAAAAAAAAACCATTTTTAAAGTTTTTGTCTGTCTGTCTGTTTGTACCGGCTAATTTTCGAAACGGCTAAACCAATTTTCACGGGACTTTCATTGGCAGATAGTTGATGTTGTATGGAGTAACTTATACTACTTAACATAACATAACATCACGCCTTTATTCCCCGAAAGGTTAGGCAGAGGTGTACCTATAGTATACCCACATTTCACCAGTTATGTTTAAGTAATAGGGCGTACTTAGACTACATATATTTTCGAAAAAGGATTAGGGGTCCGCGCAAAAAAAAATAAAACCCTTGAAATTATGAACAAAATCCGATTTAAACACGGAAGTATTGACATCCCCGCGGGCAAAAACTAGTTATACATATAAATAGTATTGTATACACGTTTTTCCTTCTTTTCTCTTTAGGGTTCCGTAGTCAACAAGGAACCCTTATAGTTTCGTCCTGTCCGTCCGTGCGTCCGTCCGCAGCTTAGCTCAGAGACTCCTAATACTAGAAAGCTATAATTTGTCATGGATATACATATTAATTACGCCTATAAAGTGGTAAGGGATCCGTTTCTGAAATATTAAGCGTTAAAGGGCTAATTTTTGTTAGAGTCAAGTGTCCCCACCGCCAGCTAAACGGTTAGTTTTGGATACGTAAAAAAAATCTCGGTAGTAGTAGGTATATACAATGAAATTACTATCACACCTAAGTAGCCTACTTAGCTGTGATAGTTTTCCTTTCAATTTACAAGTTTACGAGTAATAGCTCGACCAACTTACATTTGCAGTTAGAATGTATAAGAGAACATGTTTTTCAATTACAACGTTAATTTTGTTCTTGGGTTAAATTCATCCCAACTACGGAACCCTTTTCTTTTGTGGATGGGAAATCATCAAATGACTTCTCCCGCTCTGGGCGGAGCAGGAGGGCGTGTCAGACTTTTACTGACTAAAACCCACCCGTGTTCCTTCAGTTGCCTGTGCCGGGGCCACGGTAACTCTTTTGAACATCCCGCAACCCTAGCTGAACTCCGAAACCCCTACAGAACCCTTCATTGTGCGTGATCCGACATGCACTTGGCCGGTTTTTTTTTAATTGTTATTTTAGGGTTTTTGTATTAGCCTGTCTGTTAAAATAGGGTAAATAATCTAATCTTTTTTTCAAATTTCCATACCAAATATAAAACAGCCCGCTATTCTATAAATATGAAATTAAAATCAGAATCATACTCGTATGTGTCTACAACATATTGGTTTCCTTTTGTCGGTGCATTGCTTTGATTTCCCTTGTGAGAAACACAGCAAAAAGTAATTGAAGTTGTGGAAGAAAACCACTGTTTTCCAACATAATAATGTTGTATTTTGTACTGTTCGCATTTCTATTAAGATTACAACCGTAGTCAGGTTAAAATTAATTTTAATACTACATCGGGGAGTTGTGGCTTAATAACAACCCCGCGGATCAATTTACTTGCAGCAGACAGTCTGTGGATGAAATGATAGTCTTAATTATCAAGAACAGTTAAGCCATCGGGGCTGGTCCTACTAAAATAGAGTTTATACAGCCCTAAAAGCTGGAAAGTCTGACCAACGTTCTATCAACGGTCCAGCGTTCAATGCAGCCTACTAGCCAGCCATTCTTTTATGGTAAAACGTTACACGTTTAACGTTATATGTTAAATGGAAAATAGTGGCCACTAAACTCAGTTTTAAGGATTATAATAAAAGTTAACAATGTAAAACTACAGTTTGTAATAATAATAAAGTATAGTCTTGTAGAGCACAACTTAACGTGCTTATTTAAAAGAAATAACCAAGCAAACGATGAGGGTGCCGTTGCGCGAGCGGTTCATCTTTAAACTATGAAACAGAATGAAAACAGTCTATAATGCTGATAAGGGCCTCAGCTCAGCGTAATGCAAAACAACTGCCACTCACAATCAAATAAATCCCACACAACATTCCGAAGCAAAAATTTTGAATTCTACACCAAACAGTCCAGAATGCAATGCAGATAGTCCCACTCTATCAAACGAAAATCCCTCTTCCGCAGAACCGCTCTAAATGCAAAGTCTTCTATTGTATCCCTCAGTGATAAAATAGCCACTACCTAAAGCTCTAACTATCGTTAAAACCCCTTTTTTTTAGGGTTCCGTACTCAAAAGGTGCCAACGGGATCCTATTACTAAGGCCCCGCTGTCCGTCCGTCTGTCCGTCTGTCACAACTTTTGAACCGTAACTGGTAGATACCTGAAATTTTCACAGAGTGTGTTATTATGGCCGCGATAAAAATAAAAATAAAATAAATGTGATTTTAAATTTATTTAATAAATTTATTTTATTTATTCATAAAAGAAATGTGATTTTAGAAAATATTGTTAAGTATTGTTGTATTGTATGTATCCGTGTGCGAGCCCGACTCGTACTTTTTACAAGCTTTTTAACAAGTTTTCAAAACAGTTGAAATAACCTTCGGTTTTAACATCGGGATGGTTCGGTAACTGTTCAGTTTACTTTTTAACGTGTGACGTCTAACCGTCCATAAAAAAGTCTGGTTTTATTGTCACCCTCTTTAGATCCAATTTACGATCTCGATCGAATGGAGCCGACATTTTAAGTGGACTTTTTAAGATCGAATATCAATGTTGTTCTTTGAGAAACGGGACCATAAAGTTTTTAAATTGGCTCAGCGTAATAATCGATACATATTAGAAACTATCTGTTGCCCGCGGCTTTGCCCGCGTGGATGTCAATACTTCCCTACTGAATCGGATTTTGATCACAATTTCATAAGTTTTAATTTTTTTGTGCAGCACTCAATTTTTTTTTCTAAAATAAAAGTAGCAAAAGTTACTGCTTATAACCTCAGCTATCTGCCAGTGAAAGTCCCGTCAAAATTGGTCTAGCCGTTTCGGTGATTAGTCGGAACAAACAGACAGACAGAACGGCAGGAAAACGAACAAGAATTTTTAAATTTGTTTTTTTTTTTTTTTGTTATAAAGTACCTTATTTACTTTCATATTATTATGCATTTATTATAAAGCTGTTATTTTGACATTACAAACAGACACTTCAAATTTGTTTATTTGTAGATATTAAAGTCGCTTTTTGTGCCTGTCTGTATGACAGCGTTAATTTTCTAAATTAGGCAACTGGTTTTGATGTAGTTTTCACCATCATTTAGAGAATTTATTCCGGAAGGTTTATGTGTACCTCTAATACATTAATAATAATGACCTATAAGAAAGAAGTATTGATGTTTTGTCAAGTACTAAGAACCGTGCGGAGCATGGGCGGGTCGCTGATGTTTTATACAAAAATGATTAAGATCGGGACACTGATATTAGTAAGTATATCTTGAGAAGCGTAGTAATAAGGAACGGGAATTAAGGTACTATATTTTTAGAGTTTAAGAATAGATTTTCATATAAGGCCCCCGGTATGGAAATTTTAGGAGGGATAAAATTTACGTTACGTTTTTCTGCGCAACCTAACTTGCGCACCTTTCACGGAGTAAAGTCCAGTCGTGCGTCGGAGCTGACAGACACACACACACACCTGTTTTAGCATTTATCAAGTTGAGTTTTGGTTTCCTAACATACTGGCTTGCTGGCTGTATTTTCTGTCTATATATTAAAAAAATATTCTTAACAGAAAACTAGTTCATTAGCTAGATTATTTATTGAATCGCTTTACACATATTATAACAGAGAAACGGAGACATGTAAAAATTTTGCATGTTTGATTGGAAGCCTCAAACTCAAAGCATTTATTTCAATTAAACCAATTACATGCACTTTTGAATTGTTAAAGAGTCAGTCAGTTAGTCAGCAAATTGAAGCAAGTCGCCCATTCCAAAACGTAGATCTCTATGGAGAAGAATGGGCAAGAAACTCCATGGACACTCTTTTAAATCAAAATTGTTACAAAATCCTGGGTACATTGTTCTTGTTGCTTCTATATGTGAGAACAATGTAAAAAATAGATAATCAAAAACAATTCATAATATAAGATTAAAAATAAGCCCTGGCAGCTAAGAGATGACCAATATATTGCAGTTCCAGTAATATTACATACAACATGTCGAATTGATAACCTCCTTCTTTTTTTTTGAAATCTGTTAAAAATAAGGCGAAGGTTGAACAAGAAATTTTTATTATCCCTGAAATTTCCCAGAATAATCCCATATTCATTTCTAGTACTAGATGATAAGGTACGCGATATTATCGTCACTCCCGCCCCTTTAATGTCCCGTATAAAGTCCTTACATTTTACTCCAGACCACAAGTTGAGTTGAGTTGAGTTGAGTTGAGTTGAGTTGAGTTTTGACACCATAATGATAAAAGCACATATGGCATAAAAAGGCACAAAACATCAGAATACGTAAAATTGTGCATACTTCCCTTGGGAGAGCATTACCCTCAATAGCGTTTGTCCAATAAAAATATATCTTCATGTATTAGTGCACTGTCAGATGCGACCTCATAACTTATTCCTCGTAAATAAAGACTTCTAAATAAAGAAGAGTTATATGCAATAGCTTCCATCGTTTTATGTGTGTATATGGCCAGCCTATAAGGAAATGAAGAATATTTATGAACGATAAATATGAGAGATTTAGGATAAATCTATTGTTTGTTTTCCTTAAGGAAAACTAAAAATTTATAGCAGACAAATAAGAAAAAGTATGCATACTTAAGTGTTCTAACCCAGGTTGTGTCAACTTAAGTCTTTGACGTCATTAATTTGAGTGATGTCAAAGTTATTATGTCAGTAATAAAATTAATTGTGAGCAAATAATTATTTATATGTATATTTTGCTTTTATACTTAAGAATAAAGCGCCGGGGTAGCTGCGAAATTAAAATTTTCTTACGGTTTTTGCAATTTGCAGGTCAGTGCAGGTTGTATGTTGATTAAAATATGATTCTCGAGCATAACAAATATGTATTTACAGAATTATAATCATTAAAGTCATCAACACAATTCTCTAAGAACAAGTAATCTTAATGAACGACTACCTATTTCATGAAATCTTGACATTTGAGGATTATACTAACTTAAGGAGTTGTATTACTGATTCTAAAGATTATAATTTACTATGTGGGCTACCTTAGCGCTTCCCCTTAACTCTTTTGTTGGATGTACATATAAGGGGTTTTGCCTATTTGTTTTAGTGCTTAAGTGTACATTAAGTTGTAGGTTGCAGTGAATTGTGTGCTCGGATGTACAAATAAAACATTTGCTGTTGTAAATACGAGAAGTGCAAACAAGGCAGTGGTTCTCAAAGTTTTCGTTTTATACGGATTTTTGAATGATTGTCACTATAAGTTGAACCGCATGGAAATCCATTGCATAGTTTAGAAGAACAATGCGGTCACACAGACAGACACGGAAAGCGACTTCATTTTATAATAATGTATAGATATATACACGATCTAACCACTGTTCAAATAACTATGTTTAAATATTCTAGATACAGTAAGCATACATTATAATTATAATTATTAAAAAAAAAAATATTTTTTAACAATGACCAATAAAAATTATTCTTGTTTTTATTCTTCTTATGTACCTAGATTTATAGATGTAGAAAATATAGATGGTCGAACTGATCAATATTATATTTCTTTCGATTCTGTAAAAAAACGCGATAAAAATTTTCCACAGCCACTTTTCAGCTTACGTAAATAAACAAAACCCGTTTAACCAAACCCCTTCACGACTTAATTAACTTTTTATTTTTCCGTATATTTGCAAACGTTGAGCATTTTCAAGTCCCCACGTTCGACGCACTGAGCTCAAACTCAAAGTGACTTAAATTTACCATTAAACTAGTTTCAATCCAATGCAAAAAGTTTAATATAAAGCACTTTAGATCAGTTTACTTTGTATTCAAGAGAAGTTTGTAATGCCGTAAAAGTGTAATTCATCCGTTTATTTAATTTTTGAATATCCATGAGGCGGTTTCTTTTTTGAGACAACGTCTAACTATAGAAGCATGAGGAACAGGGTGTAAAGTTCACTCATCCTCCATAGAAAAGGGAGAATCCTCCGACCAGACGGGTGTTGTGTCTGTTGAGCTACTGCCCGACGGTTGATGCCGGGATGTTGTATACAAGGTGTAACATAAATAACGCACAACCTCTTAAGGGGTAATTGTACTCATCATTATAAACAACTTTTACTATGGGACCAAACCTGAAATCGCGAAAAAAATGAGCTGCTACCTACATTTATGTTCGCATAACTTGTCAAAATGTAGGGAACAGCTGAATTTTTTTCGCAAGTCAGTATTAAATTGTATTTTGATTAAATTATCATTAATGACCGTAACAAATATGCATTTACAGAATTATAATCATCAAAATCAGTAATTTATAAATAAGTCCATAATTTTGTATATTCCTAATTTTCAAGATTTCATGAAATAGTCATTCAATAGAATTACCTGGTCTTAAAGATTTGTACTGATGACTTTAATTATTATAATTCTTTAAATACATACTTTTTACGGTCGCGAATCATATTTTGATCAACATACAACCTTATACTGACTAGCAAATTGCAAAAAACGTAAGAAAATTTTAATTTCTCGGGTTACCCTGGCGCTTTCGCCTTAATCAATGTTGCTGAACTGCCAAAATGAAAGCCATTACCAGTGTGTTACGCGATTACCCCGGTCTATTAGGTATTTCACTGGATCGGAGCCATGTGGATGAAAATTTTGATGCTGATGTGGTATTTTGGTGCTGAGTTTTAGTTTATTTTTTGTGTATTTTTATCCACCCCAGCTCCTCAAGGAAGGCCAGCAACGCTTTGGTGTTACTGACAATTTCACGTAGGGTACCTGGGTTACCGAAGTACTTTGCCCTGTATGTGACGAGCACTGGGCAGTTTAGTAGCACATGAGCTGCTGTCTCGTCATCCTCCATGCAGGCCCTGCACAGCGGACTGTCTGTGACTCCTTAAATAACCCGTGGCCTGTCATAGCTGCTGTAACTATACGCAATTGCTGTTTAGTTAGTCGGAGAAGCCGCTTCGTGAGGCGGCTATCAATTGCAGGGACTGCTTCCTTGGCCTGCCTACATTGCTTGTGATGTTGTTCACTGGTGCGTTTCCTTACCAGATTTTTAACTTTTATAACTATGTACTTTATTTGTTTCGTTTCGTAGCATGACGCGTTGATTCGACATCAACATAGTTTGATGATTATGTATTAGGTAAAGTTAGGACTGTCGGGTCAATTATAAATGAGAAAGGTTATAAATCCCATGGCCTTTATTGATATTTCGTCTATTGTCTTACCAAATTGGAAGAAAAGGAGGTATCGATTTTATATTACAAGAGGCTCTTTTGAAGGCTTACGCGGGATTGGTCCACCAGACCCTTTTACTGCGCTAAGTAGCTTCTTTGTAGAAACTTTTATATTAGAAATCGTAACATTAAACAATATTTCCTGTTATCTTCTTTGCAATATGTTGTTTTATTATCCGATATTACCGCAGGGCACGACACATCGGTAGCCTGCTAAAGGCAGCATTGTTAACAGTTGTAATGATGCATAGAAACGGACGGCTATGAAGGACATGCGTTGCCGTCTCTAGACGCTACCGTTTCACCGATTCCATGCTCTGGGGTTATTACCGAGGTAGCACTAGACTAACGGCCGAACCCAATAACCTATTTTCAGTAAAAAGTCAGATCGCTATTGATGGTAGACAGTATATTTCTATCTGTCCTTGTGTCAGGCCGGTAAGATTCCATAATCTCTTACAGATAATTGGGACGTTAAAACCATAGATAGATTGGTTTTTTATCTCCAGTATGGCAAAACTGGTGAAAGATAAGTTGTTGGGTTTGGCCGTAAGTAATTATGGATCGAGCCTTACTTGGTACGCCCATTTGCTGTGAAACACTTGAAAACATCTGGATTTATACTGCTCTGAAGAAATCTAAAACCGATGACCGATTCCTGACATTTTCATTTATATTTTCTTTATTGAGACGAGGCTTATAAACACCGAATATTGGGTATGGTATGGGGTAACCTTTGCCCATCAATAGGACGATATCTAGTTTAACAAAAAAAAGGGAATAGGCTTTTGCCGTTCATTGGGAAAATTAACAAGCAATAATTTTTAATGTCAGTAAGATTAAAGGGGCTAACAGAAAGACACACGTTCATAATGGTAGGTATTTAACATGAAAAGCCATGAAGTTATTTTCGCCCAAGACATTCTATGAGACAGCCCACAATTAATAGCATCCTTTTACCGCGGCTGGCCTTAAGGCCACCCTCAAGCTTAGTCCCCTTAGTGACACCATAACGGCCATCTGCCTCTAAAAGCCATTCTTGTTAGATATTCTTAGATAACCAGTTACGAGGTGGCTGTGTAGTTACTGCCTCGTTAATACTTTATTAAGATTGGCAGCGGGTAATGAGAAATAGGATAGATAAGGCCAGAACCTTATAGAAAAGGGTACATTGAGGAAACCAAAACCAGAGGAAGAAAATGAATTTTGTGTCATATTTTTTTCTGAACAGAGTAATCTAACAAAAAGTATGTTATGCTGAGCGATGACCGTTTTGCGTGGATGTGACGCATATTTTCCCCCAACTTGTTTCTTTTTGTGTGTGTGTTCTTTTTTTGCGTCATGTTTACCGCAAATAAACGTATTTTCTTTCTTTCTTTCTTTCTAAGTACGGCCTTGCATGAATTCAAAAAAAAATATTATATTTTTTTGGAGGTTTGGCACACTAACCTAACAAAAAGTACTAGGATTGCATGAATTCAAGATAGTATTTCAATCATTAGGTTTTCCCATGAATAAGATTTGGATGAAATTTGGCACACTAACCTAACAAAAAGTACTAGACTTGCATGAATTCAAGATCTCCACCACAAGTCATGTGGCTATAGATAATTAGTGCTACTCGTGTGAAGCCGGGGCGGGTCGCTAATTCTAAATATTGATAGAATATCGTCTAAAATATATTTTTAAGTAAGTACCTAGCTGTTTTAAGACAAAGAAAAAGGATGTTATTATGAGAGAAAGAAAGAAAGAAATCATTTATTTGCTGATAATGTAGGTATACATATAAGTTGGAATATTTATTAAGTGTCCCGATACATTTTACCTTACGGCATGCAACATATTAGGTTTGAATTAAATAGTACTATAGATACAGCTATCGATACGCTTATTATTAGCCATAGTCAAATTTAATAGGTAGTTACAGATCAGACTAAAACAAATAATAATAATAACAATCACCGCAACACCGTGTCAACAGAACGTTGTTTTCTAATTTTAACTTGATTTTTAACAGTGATTTTAATTTTGACGCATTTTTACAACAGCTTTTGAATTCTAAATAAATCTGAAACCAGAAAACCATCGAAAACTAAAAAAAAACAGGCCAAACTACACGAAAATGTAGAATTTAATCAAAAACTGCCGAATCGGAGGTGACATGACAGATGTCACCTCCGATAAAACAACAATGACCCAGAAATAAAATTGAAAATTAACGAAAAATGTTGACAAGATCAGCCGCATGAAGAGCACGCCCACCACCTCCGGACTCTTTGCTCAGCTCCGCCTCGCTGCCACCGGTACCCAGCCCCACTGTGAGCGCTGTGACGACACCGGCCGCGGCAGTTGCGTCGAGCTCGAGCGACGAGTATTTCTCTCCGCCTACGACGCCACCACCTGCTCGTCGACGGTGAGGACGCCGGCCGCCGGACGGCTTAGGACCTCGAGGCCCACCGGCCTCTGAAAGGGTCCCAGCTCCCGGCGGAAGTGTGCAGCGCATGCGATGGACACGATCCATCAATGAAAACGTCATGCGCTCATACTATGGGGCTACAGAGGGGGGCAACAATCTGACCGCGTACCGTGTTCGGATGCTCTCTCTTTTTCAGGTGCTTGAGCCAGCTGTCAACGTTTCCGCACAACGACTATCGGATCAGGTGCGGGTCATCCAGCGTAATCATATGTTGGATGACACTGTACTTGATCGCCTGCGAAGTGAAATGCAGAGTAGCCATGTAATCGCCCCCCCGTCGCAGACTGTAGCACCAGCACAGTTCAATACAAATCAAGCTGACGAGGGGAGTGTTGACAGGGCTACAAACGTAAGTACCCAGTGCAATGAGGAATTGAGGAGTGCTTTGGAGGGTGCGATTCGGGAATATCGGTTCATGTCACCCGAACTTAGGCCACGCTTACCTCGTTTGCCCATGCATAACAAAAATAGGGCGCTAGTGGCCGTCCTGGATTCGCAGCTGTCAAACTATTGTGATGACTGCGAAGACCTCACCGATACTCATTCGATTTTGTACTGTGCGGCTGTAGCGGCATGTCGTGTAGCTCACGTCAAATTTGCTAATGACTCTAGAGCTACACGACCGAAACCAGCCGTACCAGCTTGGCAGTGCAGAATTGAGCGCCGTATTGGTGAGGCCAGATCGCTCATCGGCAAACTAATCTGCTTCAGGGAGGGCAATACTCGCCCTAGAGTGATGCGCTTTGTGAGGCGGGCTTTTTCAGGGACTGACATCAGCCCTCAGAACTATATATCCTGTGTCACAGAGCGCATCGACTTCCTGAAGCAGAAAGTGTATGCATGGGCGAACCGTATTCGTAGGTATAAGAGGCGAGTAGAGCGATACACTCAGAATCGCACCTTCCAGAGCGATGAAAGGTGGGTTTATAGGGCTTGGGAGCGACCGAACCAAGGTGTGGCTGAGACGCGCCTGCCGGATGATGATGCCATGTGCTCTTTCTGGCGCAGTATCTGGTCGGTGCCTGTCAGTCACACCGAAGGCGATTGGGCTCGGAAAGTCGAGCGAGCCTGCGATCCAATAGCAGAAATGGGGGCTATTACCATTTGTCCCCAAGATGTAGCCCGTGCAGTCCGTCCGTTACCTAACTGGAAGTCTCCAGGGCCGGACGGGCTGCACAACTTCTGGATCAAATGGCTTATAAGGTCGCACGCTCGCTTAGCGGTTCAGTACCAGGCTGCTTTGGAGTCTGGCTCGCTACCCCAGTTCCTAACGACAGGAATTACCCACCTGCTCCATAAATCAGGTAGCACCGCGGAACCCAAAAATTATAGGCCGATCACGTGTTTACCGACGGTCTATAAAGTTCTTGCATCTATTTTGAGAGCCAAAATTAACAAACATATAGACACAAACCTCATCATGTTTGCTTCTCAAAATGGATGTAGGAACGGGTCCCGCGGTACTAAGGAGCTACTCCTCATTGATATGGCCATTAACCAACAGGTTCGTCGTTCCCGAAAGGATCTGTCGACATGTTGGATAGATTATAAGAAGGCCTATGACTCGGTGCCACATACATGGCTCATGAGGGTGCTAGAGTTGTATAAAGTAGATGCAACTCTGCGCACCTTCCTGATGTCGTGTATGGGGCAATGGAGGACGGTCCTTCGCTATCCAGGATGTCGAAATATCCAGAGGAATAGCGAGCCGATAAGGATCGAGCGAGGCATATTTCAGGGTGATAGTTTGAGTCCGCTTTGGTTCTGCTTAGCTTTGAATCCTCTAAGCACACTGCTGGAGGATTCAGGTCTAGGCTATCGGCTGAGGAGAGGTGGTCAGGTTATATCTCACCTCCTCTACATGGATGACCTAAAACTCTTTGCCCCCAACAATTTGCAACTGATGGAGCTACTGAAAGGAACTGAAACTTTCAGTAGCGCCATCAGGATGGAATTTGGTGTAGACAAATGTGCGGTCATGCATGTAAAGCGAGGTGAGATTGTGGAATCCGAGGGAACCCAACTCTCGGATTCCATAAACCTTAGAGCCCTCTCCGCAACCAAAACCTATAAGTATTTGGGTACGTCGGAAGCGTTGGGCATTAATGCTGCTGACATGAAGCAATCGTTGAAGGAGCGCTTCTTTGGCCGCTTGAAGAAAGTATTTAATAGTCTTCTATCAGGCGGAAACAAGGTGCGCGCCTTCAACGGTTGGGTCATGCCGGTTTTGATGTACTCTTTCGGCATACTCAAATGGACTCAGACCGAACTAGACGCCCTGGATAGGAGGGTCCGTACGCTGCTGACTGCATATCGAATGCATCATCCACGATCATCGGTAATGAGACTGTATATCCCGCGAAAGTGTGGAAGTCGAGGCTTTTTAAATGTCAAGACCCTCCACAATCGCGAGATATGCAGTCTCAGGGAATATTTCCTTGAAGCCGACGTGGGGATGCATCGAGATGTGGTCGCAGTGGACAAGGGCCTCACCCCGCTCTCCTTGGCTAAAGAGAACTGGCGCAAGCCTGTAGTGCTTGACACTAACGATCGCCTGGAGGTATGGCAGAGTAAGGAGCTTCACGGACGCTTTTTCCGGGCCCTACATGAACCCGATGTAGATTTCCCAGCGTCCGTAGCCTGGCTGCGTTTTGGTGACCTCTTTGGGGAAACCGAAGGTTTTGTCTGTGCAATTATGGACGAAGTTATCATGACAATTACCGGAGATTTATTGTGAACGACGGCACGGTTGACATCTGTCGGGCATGCCACCGTCCGGGAGAATCAATCCGACACATCATCTCCGGGTGTTCTCGTCTAGCTAACGAAGAGTACTTGCATAGACACAACCTTGTAGCCAGGATTATCCATCAGCAACTTGCTCTGAAATACAGGCTCGTGGAATTGGAAGTGCCGTACTACAGGTATGTGCCCGACCCAGTTCTCGAAAATGGACATATCACATTGTACTGGGATCGATCCATCATCACTGACAGGACTATTGTTGCCAATAAGCCTGATATAGTGGTGGTGGATCGAAAAGAGCGGTGCGCAATGATTATTGACGTAACTGTCCCGCATGACGGGAACCTCGTGAAAGCCGAGAAAGATAAACAAATAAAGTATCTTGACTTGGCCCGCGAGGTTGTCGACATGTGGGATGTGGACTCAGCGATCATTGTGCCGATAGTTGTATCAGCCAATGGCTTAATTGCCAAGAGCCTCGACCAACACCTAAGGAGGCTCTCGTTGGGCAGCTGGATTAAGGGCTTGATTCAGAGAGCGGTACTTCTGGACACGGCTCGCATTGTTAGGAGGTTCCTCTCTCTGGAGCCCTGACCGCCGGTAGCTTGGACCCTGTTCCCGATACCGGTGGGCTACTATTTTTTATATTTTTAAATGTTTTTTTATAATCTTTATATTCTAATATTTAAATATATAATTTATATGTATTTAGTTTAATAAAGGAAATAATAATAAAATATTTATTTTCCCAAAAGTAATTATACAGACTAGACATAAGGTGGTAGGTCATACATACAAATAATTTAACTAAATCTATATAACCAAAAGTTATAAACCCTGCCTCTTAAACTAGGAGACCTGTGTCTTAAGAGACAGTGTTTGGCCAAACAGTTCATATAGTTGCCTTCAAGAGAATGAACGCGTATTGATCTTCTGTGAGATTTAATTTTAATAGGTTCTGACTGAGTAGTTATTAACGTGGATAGGTGTTTGTGTTGTGTGTGTGTGTGTGTGTGTGTGTGTGTGTGTGTGTGTGTGTGTGATATGTGTGTGTGTTTGGTTCAGGCGTGTGTGATACATAGGGTCAAGTGATTGTGTGATTATAAATAATAACGTGCGTGAATGTTTGTTAGGGACATTTTAAGTGATGTATGCTAGTAAGGATTCTGTTTTAATATAGTCCTGCTGCATGAGCCAATCCGTAGTCTTCAATTTAACCTTATATTTATTTAAGTCAATTATGTCTAGTTCCTTCTGCAGTTTTTTATACATATGAACACTCAGGACGTAGTATTGATGTTTTGCGAATGACGTGTTGTGTTGTATACCTGAGGGAACATATGTTCGCTTCCTAGGGTCAGAGGGTGGTAAGCAGCCATGCACTCTGAGAACGGAATGAAGAACAAAGAGCTGGCGAACTGTTAATACTTTGCAATCTGTGTAAAGTTGCGTTGTTGGGTATCTATGTGGTTTCCTAGTCATAACTTTAAGTATCGCCCTCTGTGCCCTCTCCACTCTCAGAAAACAAGTCTTCGCAGCTCCACCCCAAGCAGTTATACAATATCCAATGATCGATTGGCATAATGCGAAGTACACCATTTTAAGAGTGTCAAATCCAGCAGATTCACGAAGAGATTTGAAAATGTGAATAAGACGAAGTGTTCTATTTGATAGTGTATTGAGGTGTTTCTCCCATCTTAACCCATCGTCAATATGCACTCCTAGGTATTTCACACTGTCCGCTTTAACAATGGTAGGGCATGTGCATAATACCAACCGATTCTGACATGAGTGAGCTGTTATCGCGAAGGTGTTTGTGGGTTTGGTGTTACGGCGAATAGCAAAGGGTATAAAATAAGTTTTATTTAGATTAAGTGTCAGCAAGTTTAAGTCAAGCCAGTTCATTATTTCAGACAGTGCAAATTCCGCCTTTGCTTTCACATCCTCCCAAGTACGTCCCTGAACTAGAATCGCTGTATCGTCGGCATATACATAAATCTTAGAAGATGGGATTGACATACTACATAGGTCATTTATGTAGATTAAGAATAGTGTGGGACCCAATATGCTTCCTTGGGGTATACCGTACGATACAACCTCTTCATCGCTATAACTAGAGTCTATTTTAACTCGCTGGCTACGATTACTCAGGTAATCTTTGAAGATCTCCAGTGCTATGCCTCGTACACCCAAATACTCTAGTTTTGATATGAGGATGGGAATAGAAACTGTTTCGAAGGCTTTTGACAGGTCCAGGAATATTCCAAGACACTTTGACCTACTGTCCAGTGTTTTAGCAATATATTGCGTTAAGTCCAGCACAGCGTCCTCAGTGGAGACTCCCGAGCGGAATCCGTACTGATTATCTGCTATAGTTTTATACTTATCAAGAAAACTTCTTAGATTTTTGCTAAGAAACCCCCCATAAATCTTTGAAAGCGATAGCAGCACTGATATAGGCCTGTAATTATCGACACAGTTTCTCTTCCCTCCCTTATAGATTGGGTGGACTATGGCCTTCTTTAAAGAGTCTGGAAATACTCCTGTATCTATGCAAAGATTGCAGATATATGTTATCGGTGGTACCAATATGTGCCGACATGTCTTAAGTAGCGACGCTGATATTCCATCCCAGCCTATGGCACAGTCATTACGTAACTGCATTATAAGGGATTCCACGTCACATTCGTCGACTTCTTGTATAACGAGTGAATTGGCCGGTGACTTTAATGTATTATTTCCGCCAGCGCGTGGGATGTCTCGGTTTAGTCGCCTTTTATTTGGGTCATTTTGTATTTTTGTTGCCATGTTTTTACCTATATTACTAAAGAAGGAACAGACATTGTTTAGGGAAGACTTAGGATTGTCACATATTTTCAGCAGTTCAACGGGGCTAGATCTTATTTTACCAGTATTAGTTATTTCCTTAATTGTTCTCCATAGTGCTTTTGGATTATTCTTTGACTTTTCTATTTCACTTTTCTCATATGTTCTCTTCAATTTCCGCAGTAGCGTATTACAAAAGTTTCGATATCGCCTGTAAGTTACCTGTAGTATTAGATTATCCGGTGATTTTTTCAAATTTGTATGTAGTTTATCTCGATGCTTTATACATTTTAGGAGGCCTGGAGTTATCCACGGTTTTATGGTTCTTTGTTTTCTAGGTACGTTAAATTGCTTAGTATGTTTAGATATTGTTGATGATAGTAATGTAATTAGTTTATTCATAGCTATATTGGCGTCTTCAATTTTGTAAATGTCCGTGAAATCAGTACTTTAAGTCCCATGTAATAGGGGGCGAGCCTATTGCCATCTACCGGACACAAATCCAAGCATTTACTTATTCCTGAGATAAAAGTAATCTTTAAAAATCAGCCCTAGGTCATTTAGGGCGAAAATACACAAGCTTGTAGCTGGTACAAAATTATGCAAGTATCTGGCATGCTGTGTACCATAACAACTTCTGATTGGTCAATGTCTCAATGGCATGCCAGCTACTCATGGCGGGAGATAAAAGTAGGAATATGAAACTAAATTTATACAGGGTCCTATAATTCAAAACTGTAATCTGTACTAGCAAACTAAGGCGTTACAAAGTTGAAACCAAACGAATAATTGACTTAACTATTATTTGACCCAAAACTATCTCTTGATCCCAAAGTAAACAACAAACGTTGATTGATTAACCGATTCAAGTTTATCAAATTATTATCCCAACTAATCTTAGTTTAGCACTTAAGATCGTCATTTATTACACCCAATATAAGATATCGGCGAACAATCAAGTAATTAATTACTGGCAAATTGCGCAAGTATTAAATTAAATGGAAATTTCCTTATTTTCCGGGAAACATGACCCAGGAAATTGGTTTCCGTGAAATAATGCTTAGTTACGTAAGTATTTCGTAACGATATTAGTTACTAAATGTAATTAAAATTATTAATTTGCCAGTAAGGTAACTTAATCCTGGTATGTTTATGTAATTAAGTTGGCAATTTAATATTGATGTTAAGCGCCCTTGTTTTAAGACATCAACGCTCAACGCAATATAATACATTATATTGTAATATATTGACGTGTAAAAATAACTTACAAGATCTACTTACAGAAATAATTAATTTAATTTCATCATCATCATTACAATAATTGGTAAACATTTTTTTTAATTTGTAGCTCTTAAAGAGTTTCACGAAAACTAGCTATCAAGAAACAATACGAAACCATTTCGTAGTTCTCAGATGATAGTTTTAAAGTTTTGATCCGGACAACTTAACTGTTTGCACCTACCTCAAAACTTTGAGAACCATTGCCCATTCTCAACGACTACATTTGTAACGTACACTGCGTTTGAATTATTCAAAGAACCTTCGCATTTTGCACGACGCAGGTTAAAATTAAGGCTCCCAAGGATTTTCATTTATTAAAGGAGTAAATTTTAGTATAATTGGGCAACGCGATAGCATGAGCGAACTGCGCTGTAGTTACATTTTCATACTAAATTCTTGGTGTTAAGATTTAAATTAGTTTGTTGATTTATTGGATCTACTCCAATGTGTGATTAGATAGTTCATCAGTAGACATCATCCGTCGGGCTCTTATCACCACCGGGAGTTAGCTACTTTAGAACCCAATGGCTTGGCACGTGACGATGGGAAGAAGCCAGACGGAATGACCATAATGCCTTGGAAGTTGGGTAGGCCTTATTGGGAGATATGTGTTTGAGCTGTTTGGGGTTAAAACACTAGGTCCTAGCTTATCAAGTATTTCGGGACATCGCCAAGCGGTTGGTCGACTCGACCACGTGACCAGAGGGTTGACCAATTTTTAGGTCTAAAAATCAGTATTGCCATCCAACGTGGCAACGCTGCCAGCCTTCTGGGCACGTTTTCCACTGACAATGATGCGGACGAATTTTTGATGCCCAATGAGCTCTTCCTTTTTTCTTTTATGTATTTGCACATCATATATATATTTTAGTGCTAAATTGTATATTGTATTTAAGATTTGAGTGCAATATACCTGACAAAAAATATAAAAAAAAAGTATTTTGGAAATGTTTTGTTCTGGGGAATTGGGTTGAATGCAAATGAGTATGCAGTTGAACTGTTGCATTTGTAGGTTCCATGTTATGCTCAGAGGTTTAGAGGAGCTCGTGGCTAAGTAATAACAGCCGCACGGGTCGATCCATCAGGTTTAAGCTACGCTTGCCAGGGTTGGTCCGTGGATGAGTGACCATCTTTACATACCGAGACTCATCCGTGCCTCGGAAAGCACGTTAAGCAATTGGTCCCGACTGTCATTCGTGGATCTTTGATAGTCTTTACGAGTAGTCAGATTGTAGAAAGTCTGACAACCAGTCTTACCAAGGGGTATCGTATTACCCAGTTACTGGATTGTGGAGGTCAGATAAGCAGCCGCTCCATGTAAAGCACTGGTATTCAGCTGCAACCGGTTTGACTGGAAGCCGACATCAACATACTTATAGTTAGGAAAAGGCAGGCAGCCTGATATTATATTGTTGTGCTAAGTGGCTTAAGCTGAATTCATCTGCTAAAACTAGGGGTAGCACAAATCCTATTCTGCAGTTTTATATTGAATCCTTTCGTTTGTAAGTCTTTTTGTCATGTGGAGATAACCTGAGACATGCTCAAGATTTTACGGTCTTACGTTTAGGATGTGAGCCGTATCCACGTATGCGATAAGATCAACAAACTACGCACAATCTGTTAGTGTTTTTTACTGTGATTCTTGCTACAGTTTCCTAAGAGTCTGTTAGAATCCTCATAATATTAACGGCTAGCTTTGCCCGCGGCTTCGCTTACGTGACTGTATTCTATTGGCATTATAAGTTAATGGCAATGTCGTAATCCTATTTGGTCGGGGTGTCCCAGCTTAGTTACTGCGACCAACTTTGAGAAAAGGCCAGAAAGTTATAAAGAGGCTTATTTATTCAATTAAAACAGACAAAAAAAAATTCTAAGTACTAATTCTCGGCATCAGACAGAATCGCTCGTAGCGATTACTTTTTTCAAAAATATTCAATGTACAGTTTTGAGTTCGGTACCATTTTATTATAGTTATGTTTAGATTTAGGGGTAGGTAATGTATATCGTCCCCGTAGAGCGAAAAGTCACTAAGTCTAAAAAGAAGAGCTAGAAGTTTTTCTAAAGTTATAGTTCTTATTGTTGAGGACCACAGTGCCATCTACTGGCGACAAATTAAGCTAACCGATGGGACGAACGCGAAACGCGGGGAAGGAGCGACACAACAGCGTGACACTAGCGACGCGCTGCGGATTTTCACTGTCTGAGTGACTCGCCAACGATCTCATGCAAATTTGAACGCTAAATTAGTAAATTGTAAAAAGGACAATCACATATTGAAAACGATATTACACGTAATCATAAGGAGCCTGGTGTCTGAATTCACCCAACGACGCCGACACGGCGACGACCTGACGCAGAAACCCCAACACTTATAATATAAACTTTATTTTATTTCCTTTAATATAAAGCTAAAAACATTAAGGTATGTAATGGCAATCCAAATTTATGACGATTTATATTTTCAAAAACTTTAACTCTCATTAACTCAAAACAGGGTTTTGCGACTTAATGACTTTTCGCTCTACGGGGACGATGTGTACGGATCTGGCTCATACTATAGTTGACTAGTCATGTCATAACATGTAGCGGACAGGTGGGACAGTCCCATACTGGGGCATTGGATACGCCTACATGCCACTGTGGCGTATAATAAAATTAATAATTATTTATTTATTTATTTATTTATTTCAACACACATACAACTATCATCACAGGCTTAACCTAATACAATAGTGTAGTTATAATTATGAGTTTAGGACTAGCTATAATATTATTCTAAACATGAAGCTACAACACAAAATGCGGCCCGTGTGAACTCACTCAAAGAACAATTAAAACAGTCAATCCGTTGTGACACCATATTGAGCGCACGCAGCGCCCGCGTCAGCGGCGCGTGCTGCAGCAGGTTGGTGCGCGCGGGCGGCTCCCACAGCAGCGGCGGCCGCCTCCGCCGTCCCACGTACCCATCTGGTACACACAGCCTCAACGTGTTTAAAACGCCCGGGTTGTGTATTTTACCACGCAAAATTTTAAATAAATATGTGGCTACAGCTACTTCCCTTCTTGCTTCCAGTTTATTATATCCTACCATGCCCAGCACAAATAGTGTAGGATACAGAAGTGGATAACTGGGTACACACCATACTGCTTTAGGTACAAGAATCTCATGAACTTGTTCTGGATACGTTCTAGCATTAGCTTGTACTTGGTTTCATGTGGTGACCAAACGACAGCATTACATTCCAAGTGACTTTTTACAAGCGCTTCGTACAACGATCTCAGAGCCCTGATGTTCGAGAACTGATTTCCTAGCCTAGTATTTTAATTGTTTTGTTTTTTCTAGTAGCTGTAAGTACTAACACTAGTTTCTAAGTTGTGTGTTGTACCTAACCTAACCTAACCAAATGGACCTTGTCTGAATTAAAAGATTTTTTTTTTTTTTTATAACGTAGGTATGTCGTTTGATGTCTAACTTCACTCACTCAACGACACGATCACGTCGGGAAAACTCAAATGAAGTTTACAATTAAACGACCTCAATGTGTCTAATCAAACCCTGAAGCGAGGCTGTTACTAGGTCAGTACTTAAATTTAATTAATTAAAGCATTAGTAAATAAGGTCGTGATGGCCTAGTGGTTAAGGCCTCGCCTCTCATGCACGAGATTGTGGGCTCAAATATGGTTTGTTTCAATTCATACTTTCTGAGTTTATCTTGAACATTACTGAGATCGATGAAGGGAAAACATCGTGAGGAAACCTGGACTTTATAGATAAGTCCAGATTTTTTTTACAACAATTTAATGAATTTAATCTGAAAGTTTTATGTATTTAATCATAGATCTGTGAGCGTCCAAGCAAAACGGGTTCAGTTCTCGGCATTTAGTTTCCGAAATATACGCAGTTTTGTAAATTTGGGTGAAAAAATTGCATTTCTCGATTTTAATTTATTATTAATTAATGCTCAATTATCCCAAGGGTCCCGTCAAGATCGGTCCAGCCGTTCAGAAGATTGGCCGGAAACATTTACAACATTTTAAAAATAGGTTTTTTGTTCTATGTACCGTATTGAGGGGCTTGTGGCTAAGAAATAACAGCCGCACGGGTCGATCGATCAGGTTAAGCTACGCTTGCCGCGGTTGGTCCGTGGATGGGTGACCATCTTTACATATCAAGACCCCTCCGTGCAACGGAAAGCACGTTAATCCGTTGGTCCTGGCTGGCATTCGTGTATCTTTGACAGTCGTTACGGGTCATCAGTAGCCCGAAAGTTTGACAACCAGTCTTACCAAGGGGTATCGTATTACCCAGTAACTGGGTTGTGGAGCTCAGATAGGCAGTCGGTCCATGTAAAATATTGGTATTCAGCTGCATCCGGTTTGACTGGAAGCCGACCCCAATGTAGTTAGGAACAGGCTAGGCAGATGATGATGAATTAATGCTCAATTATCTACAATTTTAACAGTATCAGAAAATGTACTTAGAAACATCAGAAAATATACTAAGCTGTACCAAAAATTAAACTTTGAAAATGCTTTTTCTCAAATCAAGTTTTTTCAGTTTCAACTTCAAATGTCTGATAAAAAAAATTGCCAGTTTTTGAATATTTTTTTAATCCATATTATCAATTGTCTATTCTAGATACCGAACCTGGTCTTAACTTAATACCCCACTACTGGACCCTTTTTGCTTGGAGGCCCACATCTATACAAATAAATAAAATTGAAGTGTCTGTTTGTAATGTCAAAATAATAACTTTTACTAAATGCTTAACAAAGTATATAGGTACGTTGCTTATGAAAAAAAAATTTGTTTTTAAATTTTTGTCTGTCTGTGTGTTTGTTCCGGCTAATCTCCGAAACGGCTAGACCGATTTTGACGGGACTTTTATTGGCAGATAGCTGATGTTACGGGAAGTAACTTAGGCTACTTGGATTTTCGAAAAATAATTAGGGCTCCATGCAAAAACATTAAAACCCATGAAATTGTGAAAAAATAGTCGGATTTGATTTTTTTTTTGCATTTAGTAGCCCAATCCTCGAAGATAGTTATAGGTTATTTAATTTTAACATCACGCTACGACCCTTAGGAGCCGAGCAAAAAGAAGAAATTCAGAAAGAACACTAAGCGAAAACGAAGTAATAGCGCGGGCGGGCGACGAAACGCGACGGGTCGGGGCACGAGGGAGTTTTATTAAAATGTGGCTTTTATTTTAGTATATTGTGTATCTTACGACTTCCACGCGAACGAAGTCGCGGGGCACTGCTAGTAATTAATATAAGTCTGATATCGCCAACCCGTCTTGAGCAAGAGTGGTGATCAATGCACGTGCCTTCTCTGTAAGGCCTCTTGCCTTTGCCTTACAGTGGGACAATAATAAAAATAAAAAATTTTTTAGTGAATCGACAAATCCCAATCAACCTATGATATGAATCACATACTCAAAATTAGGTTAAAACAGTTCTAACTGAAAGCAGGAAAAATTCCCGTTTTTTTTCCAATTCCGTTGTTTTTTTCAATGTCTCATTCGAAAGTTTCAAGAAAATTTGCCAGTATATCATCATCATCTTCCTGCCCTTATCCCGTATTATTTGGGGTCGGCGCAACACGTTTTTTGCCAGTATATATTTCATGTTTTTTTTTTCAATAAAACCACCGAAGAATTTGAAAGAAACGGGAAACATTTCATGTTTTTTTTTTAAATACGTACTTATTATGATATCTATGCTTTAACTTTATCCATAATAAAACGTACTAATAAAATGGAGGGTAGATGTAGAATAAAAAAAAAAATATCAGCGGCGCCGCGAATGTTGTGCGTTCATATTTCACCTACTTATTAAAAAATATTTCATTATAACTTGTTTTTTTTCAACTTTTCAAAACATCAAAGCGAAAAATTCGAAAGATTCCTGTTTTTTTCCAAAGGATTCTTTCGTTAATTTTTGAAATATTCGAAAAAAACGGAAAAATACCACAATTTGTTTTATTCGTGAAAAAAACAATTTGTTTTTTTCGGAATTTTCAACGCTAATAATAATTGAGACTGAGATCAGACCGTGAATGTTTTTAATACACTTCTGGACACATCTATTGGCCCACCTTAGAGTTTAGGTTTCGATGGCCCCTACCGAAATATGATTGCTAGATTGAACAAAAACTGTTGATGCAGTTTTAAACCTGATACATTTTACCATCTTTTTCGATCGTATTGTTTTAAATTTGAATTCAGAATACCATACGACATGGAGCTACGCCTAACAAGTCGGATATGCGCCTTGTTAAAGGCAATTGATTTTTGAATAAAAAACATGTTTTATCAAATAAAGGTTTAATTTAATAACGCGTGTTGCCTCCATGGGCATCTACCACAGCTCTCATACGATTAGGCATAGAGTTTATCAACCGCTCTATGAAATTTTGAGGGATCATCTCCCATTCCTCTTCTATGGCAGTTTTCAACTCCTGCATCGTCTGGGCAACTGGCTGACGAGCCCTAACACGTCTTTTTAGCTCGTCCCACATGTGCTCAATGGGGTTCATGTCTGGGCTTCTGGCTGGCCAGTCCATAACTGTGAAGTTCACATCCTGAAGATATTCCCTGACGATGCCGGCCGCATGGGCTCTTGCATTATCATGCATAAAAAGGAAATTTGGGCCCACATAGTCCGCGTATGGTATCACGTGAGGTTCTAAGCACTCACGAATGTACCTTTCAGCATTTAATGTTGGCAGCCGTGGTCCTATAACAACCTCAAGTTGAGTTTTGCCGCTCGCGGATATACCGCCCCAGACAGTCCATGAGCCACCGCCATAAGCAACCCTCTCTTCAAAGCAGCATTGTGCGAAACGCTCTCCCTTACGTCGGTAGACCTTCTTCCTTCCATCATTGCCATGTAACACAATTTTAGACTCATCAGAAAAGAGTACACGGCTCCAATCTTGCTGTGTCCAATTTAAATGACTGCGTGCGAAATGAAGGCGCGCTGTTCGGTGGGCTCGCGTTAGTTTGGGTCCATTAGCTGGCTTGTGTGGTACCATATCGCGTTCTTTTAACCTTCTCCGAACAGTTCGAGCGCTCACAGATACTCCGTGGAAGTCGCGAAGTTGGTTTTGTATCTCAATGGAGGTAAGGTGACGATTTCTCAAGCTGGTCGTCACGATGAATCGATCCTGCCTTTCAGTTGTGACCCGAGATCGTGGCCTTCCTTGGCGACGAACAAAGCCGCCAGTCTCTAGGTACCTCCGATAAACATTTCGGACCGCAGATCGACTTAAATTAAGTTGAGCACTCACGTTTCTTTGGCTGTGTCCGGCCTGAATAAGTGCCACAGCTTGGGCGGCGACTTCAGGTGAAGTATCCATAGATTATTGATAGAACCTCACCTTAATGTTAAGAATAAGTAATGTTTGTTGCAAAACCAAAGATATCAATCACTTTTTCAAGAATTAAATCCAAGTAAACCAATAAAACCAAGTTTTCTTAGTATTCGATTGTTTGATATCAACAAACAGGCTCCAAATTGTCTTTTGTTTCTTTAAATTCTGTGTTCGAAATTCAAAAAAAGACTATTGAATGAAATTGTGAATGTGCCAGGTTCAAAACTGCATAAAAACTTTTTGCTCGACCTAATATAAAATTTTAGCTAGGACCAAACGAAACTGAAAATACAAGGTGGGCCAATAGATGTGTCCAGAAGTGTATTACGGGAATTGCCCCTCAGACTGTGAACGTTATTACCCCTCAATTGCCCCTTAGGTTTTGAATCGTTGGAAAAAATGATGATTATTGTTTAGACTCATAACATAACAACACGTCTGTTTTCCTAGAAGGGTTAGGCAGACCTGCACCTATATTAAACCCATATTTCGCCAGGGGGAATATAATTAGCAAAATGTGGGTGTACAGTTGTACACTTGTACAATACACCTCTGCCTACTCTTTGTAGGAACCCAGGAGGATGTTATGTAACCGTAGCTTTGAGTCATGAATCCTAGCACAATAAACGCACTCATTGTATGCACCTCCTTACACCGCACTTTGTCTGAACACATAACACGTACACACCCCTTTGTTCTACCAATTTCGGGCGAAACTTTTAAAATTCCGTTGAACTAAATTCTATTAGTTCGGACAAATACAGGGCATGTTAGTAGTTTATTGGAAAAGTTTTCGCTACATAAATAAGAACTGTCCAACATTGATGAAGTTTCAAAACATTAGTTAACTTTAATAGTCTGGTTTAGGTCTTGTGGACGTCAGAAACAATTTTGTGTGCGTATTTTGGGATGTATTATAATTAATTATGCGTCCGCTTTGGTACCAAATTTGCGCATCTGTTATAACTATCGTCTTTTTGTGATACAGGGTTCTAAATGTACCGAGTGATGTTTCATGTAATTGAGGGTTTCTGGTGACTGCAACCAAAGTTTAAACGTCGATTTGATAATCTCTTACTATAGCATACTAGCTTTTGGCCGCGGCATCACTCGCGTTTTTCTATCCCTCGGGAACAGTACTTTTTTTCTGGATGAAAGGTACCCTATGTCATTTTCTGTACCCCTGACAACGTGTATGCAGAATTTCATGATGATCGGTTTAGTAGTTAAGATGTGAAAGCGTAACAAACAAACAAACTCACTTTTGCATTCGATTCTTGTATAGCACGTCTCGACTCAAGAGCATACACGGTGTAATTGAAATAATTAAAAACCTAAAAGGTCACTATTCTCATAATTATAAACGACTTCCATCATAACAAAAGTCGTCGGGACGAACACTGGAATTGAAAAAAAAAATCAGCTATGCATGATATTTTTTTTCAGGTTTTCAGTTATTTACCTAGAAATATCGAAATCTTTTCTCATTTATTTATTTTCTCAATATATAATACCTTTTGTAACATCATTAATTTACAATAAATTAAGGTAATTATTAAAAGCGCGTTATGATGAAAAAGAAACGAAAGGCTTGACCGCACGCACTTGGCTTCAAAATGTAAATCAGCTAACCTTGGAACCGAGAAAAGCTACCCTCAAAAGTGTCCTACTGATTAACATAATTATACTTCTAACATAGATACCTAAATCACGTTTCATTTTCCTTATTTGTTTGGCAGAGAAGTGTAATTAGCTAAGCGAAAAGTACAAAACATTCTCTCAGACATTTTTTTTCTTTACTTCAATTTTAATCTAGTTTGCGAGCAGTAGAGTAAACTGGCAGTTATTCTGCAGAAGAGAATAAGGTGTTAAATCTCTTTGTATTATCGTGAAAAGTATTGCACTAACTTGGCCCTTCCTTGGTATGAGGAACAGGGTGTAATGTTCACTCATCCTCTATAGAAAAGGAAGAATCATCCGACCAGACAGGTGTTGTGTCTGGTGTGCCACTATGTTGTATGTATGCTAGTCGCGCGGTAAACTCTGCTTGTGCGATGCAGGATTTTGCGTGACGTCAGTGAGATGCGTACCTAGTTCGCTGGTGACGATGTAGATGCCGCCACAAACTTATGAGCAATTCCATTGATGCTGCTCCAGCCGCATTTTATATCGTTTTTGACACAATATAGAACTGAAATCTTCATCTATACATTCTTTTGTATCCTCGATCCATTTTAGGTAAGGCCTAGAGGTAAAACTACTATTGATAATACTAACGACTCATGTGTGCCCAGCAGCGCCACAAATAACTAGTATTAAACAAAGTGTCAAAAACCTCCTTTTTCTTTTAAAAGAATGGCCATACTCCCCTGTACCACTAACTTTACTGGACCATTATATTATACTTTCCTACTAGCCCGTATTGTACCGTTCTAGAAAATTCCGACAGTCTTGAACGCCGTTGAAAGTTTCCAAAGATTTACGAGTTATCTTTTCTATGGGGGCATGTGCTCCTTTTAAAGTTTTACGCATTCTAAAAGAAGCCGTGGAGTATAATAATTATAGCTTCTTTTGTTTCTGGGTTGTAGCGTAATATCGTACCGTGGATTTATAATTATAATGCATTCATAAAAGTAGGGGAATTGCTCCTCAGCTTTTCGTCACATGACCAACTATTAGGAGCCATGCAACTTGTAACTTTTGGCAATTCAATTCACATTTTTTTTTATTTGCAAACAGAGGGGCATTTCCCGTAATTATAAGAACGTTCACAGTCTCATTTCAGTCTCAATAATTTCCCTACATTTTTGACAAGGTTTTGATATTTGATTGTCGCTTAGATGAGATTGCGACTAGATTTTGAACGTTTTTAGTCACGGGAACTGGGCTTCAGGACTTCTTTTTAAAAATAATGTGACTATCTACGTAAACCAAACAATGATTTTAGGTATCGAAGCCTTAGGCAGAAGGGACTAAAACGGAATTTCCGGAAACACCCGCGTAAATAGGAAATCTGCTTTCATCATAATCAAAAACACAAAACCGAGATCCTTTTGATTTTCACAATAAAACGCAAATAATCGTTCATAATTTTTCGAATTCCTTGAAAAGCATGAAATAACGGTTCAAGTGCTTCACAAATCTTCTCAGTCCATGATAAAAATACCTTACTGAAACTAAATATTTTCCACACGAAAAATAAAAAGTACACATACATACATAAACTCACGCCTTCTTCCCATGGGAGGGGTAGAAACCACAGAACGCCACCTGCTACGATCCTTACATACTCACTTTGCCTCGTAATGAAAGTCGTATGCAAAAATTCAAATATTTAATAATCGGAAGCCATGTTAATTCATTCATTTTTTAACCGCCCATTTTGAAGTCACTTCTATCTTCCTAAGCATTTTTAGGGCTTACATAAAAAACACACATTCAAAAAAACTTACTTTAAATAATGTCTGAATAAAAATATAGTAAAAATAAAGGTTTCGCTATTGATTTTACACAGGCAAAACCATATTTATACTTTTTTGAAAGGCCACTTTAAAAAGTCAGTATTTATCAAAAACTTCTTGTTTTTTTTTTTAAATTTAAATGTCACAAACACATCTCAAATCCTCTAAATCAGGTAAAAAAGCCAAAAAAAAAAAAACAAAAAGCGTAAAGTTCAAATGCAAAAAAGGCCCATCCTTTGTTTGCCGAAGGTCCGCGGGCGTTTCCTCAAACATTCGTAGAATTAAACTTCTGCCTTCCTGAAGAAATTAAATGCTAACATAATTAGCACTTTGTCACATGTTTTGAGAGATTTGAGGACGAAGCAGATGATTTATTAGATGACATTTGACGTTTTAATCTGGTGGAATTCAAGTGATTTAATACTCAAGAAAAAAAACTATAAGCTCGGACTGCGGTTGAATAAATTCAGTAATGTTAAAATAATCTAAACCTTTCTTAGTCCCAGGTTGCAATCAACCAAACAGTAATATAGACATATAGTAATAAACAAGGAAGAGTCGTCAGATTTCTCAAAAAAACGTGTACGTGGCATAATTATTTAGAAGAGAGTTATTGGGATAACGAAACCCCTCCATTTTTTTACTGAAATGTGTTACGCAATTTTTAATTTTGCGCACTTTTTGCACCTTGATCCCTGAAATTCATGAGCATATGTTACCTACCTATGTCAAACTACACTCGTACTGTTTTTTCTGTTCTGTGGTCGTATCATCCAACCTAACCTCTTTATGAACCGCACCGCTACCTCTCATCGCTTACCCCAACAACTTAGAGGGCTGTAAAGAGCTAGAACAAAGGATGACTAGAGGTTAACGACCGGGACGAGCCACAATTACAAATGAAACCTTGTACGGTTGTATTACTGTTGATAATACTCCGCTCACCCTTGATGAGGACTTGCAAATTTTACCGTACATTTTTTGTGGGTCATATTTAGAACTAATTTTTCTTACAGACGAGCGACCCGCGCCAACGGTAGAGGCAACTGCACGCTTCGACGGCGGTTGTCGATGCGCCGACAACCGCCGCTGACATGTCTGCGACAGCTGCCGACCTAAAGCAACGCTGCTGTTGTAGCGTGTCGCGTCCGTCGCGTCGACGGCTGATGGCGTTGACATGTCGACGGTGGTCGTCGTTGCGTCGACGACCACCGCTGACATGTCTGCGACAGCTGCCGACCTAAAGCAACGCTGCTGTTGTAGCGTGTCGCGTCCGTCGCGTCGACGGCTGATGACGTTGACATGTCGACGGTGGTCGTCGTTGCGTCGACGACCGCCGCTGACATGTCTGCGACAGCTGCCGACCTAAAGCAACGCTGCTGTTGTAGCGTGTCGCGTCCGTCGCGTCGACGGCTGATGGCGTTGACATGTCGACGGTGGTCGTCGTTGCGTCGACGACCGCCGCTGACATGTCTGCGACAGCTGCCGACCTAAAGCAACGCTGCTGTTGTAGCGTGTCGCGTCCGTCGCGTCGACGGCTGATGACGTTGACATGTCGACGGTGGTCGTCGTTGCGTCGACGACCGCCGCTGACATGTCTGCGACAGCTGCCGACCTAAAGCAACGCTGCTGTTGTAGCGTGTCGCGTCCGTCGCGTCGACGGCTGATGACGTTGACATGTCGACGGCGGTCGTCGTTGCGTCGACGACCGCCGTCGACGGGTGCAGCTGCCTCTGCCGTTGGCGCGGGTCGCTCGTGTGTAAGAACACTAAGCTTCGTCGCAATGTCAAGGATTTGACCAACTTTAATTAAAGTTGGTCCTACATTGGACTTTGGTGGTAAAGTTGGTGCAAATATCTTCATTAGTAGTAGCAGTGTGTAATGTACATATGTACGTAACTATGTGTCGAATATAATGAAGTTTTCTCGGTTGAATAGAAACTGAGTCGGTATCATCAGGTGTCTCCTTTAAACTAAGATGATATTAAAAAAGGCCTACTGAATATGAAAATGAAAATTTACGACGTATGAAAAATGACGTGTTCTTTTCCAATTTTGTTCACACTAAAAATTTTACATATAAATAAAAAAACTTACTCGCAATTTACTTAAAAGCAATTTTACATCACGAATCAGTAGTTAAACATTTTCTTCAAACTTAGGTAGGTACTTTTCTAAACAGAAGGAACTCGGCCTTAGTCAGCCACATTGGTATGACAGGCTGGTGTCCGCAACTCCATTTTCTCAGCCGTATCTGTTCGCCAAAAACAGCCTACGTTATGGGGGATACGCTAAAGGAGCTCGCAAAATTAAAAATTTCTTACGTTTTCTGCAATTTACATTTCTGCAAAAAAAATTAATTTAGCGGGCGACCGTAGCGCTTTCGCCGTAAGCCACTTAGAAACTTTAGCTAAATCTGGAAATTATGTGCTAACTATAAATTTTATTTTCAATTCCGTCCAACGCCTAGGACCTAACTACATTATTTGAGCAATACTTTTTTCATCACGACTTTTCCGGAGGAACAGTGAAAAGAGAAAAAACCGGCCAAGTGCGAGTCGGACTCGCACACGAAGGATTCCGTACTACCGTACAATATTTCACACTACATATTTAAAAATAAATAATAAACGAGGAATATTTTTCATCTTAAATTTTAACATTCGCAAAGATAACTTGGTATTTCATAATGATTTGTGAATTACAATGTTATTTTTTGCAGTTGCAGACAATCGCCCATATTTAAACAAAATACCTTATGAATCGGCGATTTTAGTATTTGTTGATTAAATACATTTAAGTACATGAAGTTTCAAATTCCTAACTTTTAGTTGTTGCGATAGAGCTCGTAGAAAAATGGTCTAAAACTGGCAATTTTTGCGGCCCCCTATTTCTTCATTTTTGAAGATAAAAAATTAAAAATTACAGTCGTACTCTACTCGATGAGTTCTAGACAATGACACCCTACATGCCAGGGTAAGAAAACAAATTTCAAAATCAAAAGTTTATTGTATGGGGACCCCCTTAAATTTTTAACTTTATATTATTTTTATTATTTGTTGTTAAAGTGGCAATTGAACAGTAAAAAAAAACGATGAAAATTTGAACCGTCTACCTATGTTCATGAGATACAGCCCGCTGGCAGACAGACGGACGGACGGACGGACAGTGGAGGCTTAGTAATAGGTTCCGTTTGGCGCCCTTTGGGTACAGAACCCTAAAAAGTCGAAACAAAAACTCGGTGACTACTTTTTCAAACAACTTTTAATTGCTTAAGCTATGCCCAAAGATAGTAAAAAAGGTGCTTTCAGAAAAAAAAATACTCGTTAATTTTTACGGCAGGTCTGTCTCTCTAGAATAATTGATGGTTAGGCTACAAAGTATTTTATCGCTCTTTTTTATAATTAAGTTTTGATACAATTTGAGGACCGGTGGTGGAAAACTGAGACCCAGCACAAACCCGCAACGTAAACATAACGGACAATTTTTGAATCGAAAATACAACTATAGCATTTTGGGTTAAATTTTTGCCACAAACATATACAGGGTGTCCGGTTTCAGACTAGCGAAAATTAAAGGGGAGGTACAGACCATCAATCTGAACAACTTTTTCCCGGGAACCAACATTGTAATCGTGAAAAAAAAATCAGACGTCCCATACAAAACTTCAATACCTACTCGACCAAATGTATGGGACGACTGATAATTTTTTCTCAATTACGATGTTGGTTCCCGGGAAAAAGTTGTTCAGTTTGATGGTCTGTACGTCACCCTTAATTTTCGCTAGGCCAAAACCGGACACCCTGTATAATAAGTTTCACCCAAAGATAATAATAAAGTCTACTTATTTCATTTTATTTTGTAACCTACTTATGTACAAATCACTGAACCTGACTTGGTCTCCGTACGTCTTTTTCTGGTGACCACTGAAAATCAGCGCTGTGCTGTGGGTCTCTCATAGCACAGCATCACGCTGAGTGGAAGCCTTCTTGTCACTGTCATGACGTGCAGCTGCCGACTATTTCTGTTCTGAGCTCGTGATTATAATGTGGATCTATTTTGTTTTATTTTTCTGATTATTCTTATCTTTTTGTATGCACGTGTTTCTGTGACAAATAAACCTATTTTTCTTTCTTTTCTTTCTTTAAAACTAAGTCAATATAATAAGTGCGAAATTAATACTTTCTAATTTTAAAATCGTTCGAATTTAAGTTACATTTACTCCGCGCGTTCGTGTTAGGCCCACTGTTGTTAAAATTCTGATGAAACCTTGAGTAATGTTGAGAAACATAATATTGTCGCAGGTGTCAAGGACCATTACTTTTTAGGTATAATAAAACTTTGCAAGTGTCTACATGAAAATACGTATACAAAGTACGACTATAATAATATAACGGTACATAGAACAAAAAAAAAACATTTTTTTTTTTTTTATCTGTTTGGTCTGTCGGTTTGTACCGGCTAACTTCCAAACGGCTGGCCCGATTTTGACAAGACTTTCACTGGCAGATAGCTGATGTTTTAAAAATTAACTTAGGCTACTTTTATTTAAGAAAAAGAATTACGGTTCCGCGTCAAAAAATTAAACCCATGAAATTGTGAACAAAAGGAGATGAAAAATGGTGGGCCCAAATGTAATAAGTTGAGATATGATCTAAAAAATTAGTCATATTTTTTATCTTAGAATATCAAAAATCAGCTCAATTCTCAATCTGGAAGCGGAGAATTAAGAGAAATATAGTTATAAGTAATCGATTACAAAATAATAAAAAGAAAACTTTCGCACTAGGTAATTAACTCGAGTAATTAAATGCACTAAATATACTTATATACAATATAGTGCATTTACTTACGTGCCATATTAATAAATTAAATATCAATTAATTACTGAAAAACAAATATAATGAATATCGATTTCATATCGATTAAAATCAGTCTTATATTTTTAGTCTATGTCTCTGGCATGACAGCTGTGAGTCAGCTCAACATTGACACTAGACAGTTGCCAACTGCTCTTGCTTGTTCACTCGTTTCGTGTTTTCCGATGCGTTTTGATTGCTTTTCAGATTATTTCATTTTTAACGATCACTGCGTTGTTTTTCACGGATTCTGACCCTGCCTACCTTGTACGA
Organism: Fissipunctia ypsillon; assembly: GCA_947568875.1. NCBI lineage: Eukaryota > Metazoa > Arthropoda > Insecta > Lepidoptera > Noctuidae > Fissipunctia > Fissipunctia ypsillon. Next base: position 20,515,533 of record OX387655.1, on the reverse strand, counting down.
CCCTTGCTTTCACACTGTACACCGAAGATCGCTCACACGTTTGACTTGGAATTGTTTGTTGAATTTTACCGCCGCCTTGATATTGTTGAAACTATGGATCGCTCTGTGAATTGAGAGATAGTAACTAGTCACTGCAATACACTAGGCCGACGACCCTTAGATGCAATATAATAAACATTAGTGTTTAAAGAACATCTTTTGCACTTCAGGAATAAGTTTTTAGTTAAAGATTGTGATTTAGCATTACTTTTACTAAACCTCTAATAACTCGGCTCTCAGATTGTCAAAACTAACAGAATTTTCAGCGAAGGACTGATTACTTTAAATCTATTAATTCACATCAATTTTATCTCGTTACATTCAGGCCCAAGATTGTATGTAATCGTTTCCGTCTCCTTTGATTCAAATAGGGAAGTATAGTACTAATCAATCAGAATACGTCAATAATCACTTAGCGTTATATCATATTTATGGCCAGCTGTTGCCCGCATCTTAGCTCGCGTATCCACGCGGGCGAAGACAAAAAAAAAATAGAAACAAATATGTAGTTTAAAAAAAAAACTAAAACCACGCTTGTATCATAAGTACACTAACATTATAAAATAATTACATTGACTTATTAAATTAGTTAAGATATTAAGTACATATGCAGCTTGTCACTTCTTTTATATTCAAATGATTAATTCAAAAAGCATGGAGCGCTTTGTTTAAATTAATTACACACAGTTAAAAACTGGCAGATAGCTGATGTTATAAGAAGTAATTTTGGCTACTTTTATTTTAGAAAATGAATTAGGGTTCCGCGCAAAAAAATAAAACCCATGAAAATTGTGATTCCTATAGGAAAGTATTGACATCCTCGCAGGCGAAGACGCGGGCAACAGCTAGCCATACTTATGATTTTACACTGAGTGATTTCATGATACGAGAGAGACAATAATTCACTTTATTTTAATAAACGCGAGAATTGAATTCAAAATAATTATACAGTTTGGTTTCCTAATGAAATTCGGGAAAAAGTGTTGAAATAGGGTCAAAAAATATTAGTGGTATATCTCGATTAATGACCCTACTAAATGAACATTACATAATTATGTAACATCACGTTTGTAATTCCTGTAGCCTGTAGAATAGACGTGTACCAGTAGTACACCCACATTTCGGCAGAATATGAAAAAAAAAAACAAATAATTGCTTTACACGAGAAGAAATCCTTTCGATTTTCATTGCCAATAAGAATATATAAAAATATAATGCAAATAAGCTAAGATAAAAATACACAACATTTGATAAACAAAACATAATAATATCTTCAACATCTAAGAATTCTTGAAAGGAAAATATTCAACGTGAATTTTAAGAAGGCGGTTACAAGAGAGATAAGGCAATTAGGCTAATTGGGGATGTTTTGTTCAAGAGTACCTACACCTCCAATGTTAATCTCAAAGTACAACACAAGAACAAAGGTTGTACTTGCTTATCATAGCTTGTAAGCCGTTAACTCGATTGGGGATAAAGGGGTTGTTTTAGTTGTTATTTTTAAAAAGAAAAAGAAGGAAAATTTATTTACTTTCGACTTGGAAAAATTATGCGCCACGAACTAGGTTTGGCATGCTCAGCACTGTAGACAAAATGACAGATTGTAGCAAGATTTCTAACGTCTAAGCATGGCTAATGTCTAAATAAATAAATACAATTTTTAAAAAAAAATATTTTTAATTCAGACAAGGTCCATTTGGTTAGTACAACACACAACTTAGAAACTAGTATTAGTACCTACATCTACCAGAAAAAAACAAAACAATTAATACGCCACAGTGGCATGTAGGTGTATCCAATGCCCCAGTATGGGACTGTCCCACCTGTCCGCTACAGTGCTCAGGATGCTGTTGGGGCTGCCGCGTACGCTGCGCATGATGGAAGCGCATCGCTTGCGCATGATGGCGTGAAAGCCATCTATGCCCGCTTCTGCGAACATACCGGAAGCACTGAAGTAGCGCGGCAACGCATCGCGGTACCGGTCAGTAACGCGGTCTAAGCATGGGATGTGTCACTTTGTCGATTCTTTCGTCGACAAAACCCGTTTCTATAGTGGTCATAGTGGTCTACGCGTGCAGAAGAGGTTGATTTCCTCTGGGTTCGGTCTTGGATCCTCCGTTCCCTTTTTAAATCACTACTGGCACCAATCTAGTGACGAAATGGCTGTGAGTGATGAATATTGAATGAATGGAAAGGGAGAGGAGGCCAAAGAAAAAATGGATGGATTGTGTGAGGAATTATATGAAACAGGAGGGAGTGAATGATAGCGTGACGGGAACGGGTCAGGGGAAAATAGAAGAAGAAAACGAAAAACACAATAGTAATACTTTGATGTAAATATTTGCATGCCGAATGGCAAAATATGGCTGATCTTTGTTCTGTACTAACACCTATTGATGTATCATCTACCCTTAATTACAAAAATAAATTATTCTACTCTATTCTAACGTTTTGCACCGACCCCTAGTACAAAACGTATAAATAAATAAAATTGAAGTGTCTGTTTGTAATGTCAAAATAACAACTTTTTACTAAATGCATAAGAAAGAATCAAATATACGGTACTTATAACATAAAGCAATTTTTAAAATTTTTGTCTGTCTGTCTGTTTGATCCGGGTAGTCTCCGAAATGTCTAGACCGATTTTGAGGAGTTTTTCATTGGCTGATAGCTGATGTTACGAGGAGTAACAAATGCTACTTTTATTTTTGAAAAATTATTAGGGTTCCGCGCAAAAAAATGAAAACCTATGAAATTGTGAACAAAAGTCGGATTTGAAAAGTTATTTTTGCATTTGGTAGCCCAATTCTCAAGGATAGTTATAGGCTATTAAACACCACGCTGCAACCCTTAGGAGATGAGCAAAAAGAAAAAAGTCAGAAAGAACACTAAGCGAACACGAAGTAAGAGCGCGGGCGGGCGATGCAACGTGACGGGTCGGGGGGAGAGGGAGTTTTATTAAAAGATGCCTGTTATTTTACTATATTGTGTATCTTACGACTTCCACGCGAACGAAGTCGCGGGACACAGCTAATTATAAATAAAGGGCAAGTGTGTAAGTGTCACTGGCAGTTGTGCGAGTCGCCAGCTAGGATGATCAAATCGCACCAGCAACGAAGGCACTCCATTATCCTTGAAATAGATTTTGATATGCTGTTTCTGTTTTTTCAGATTATGAAGCCCTGCGGGGGGCAGAGCCTCGTCCAGGCGCTATGTGGAGTGCGAGCGTGTTCTTCCTTACACAAATAGTCATTTGTCAATTTACTACAGGTCAGTTCTGGAACTTTCCATTTACCTCCATCACTTTCTATTTGGTCAGTATAACACCCAATCACAGGCCACTATGACGAAAAAAAAACTGTCTTGACCAATCTAATGTGCACTGCGGCAAGACATGGAGATAGTTTTAAATGCACTGAATTATTCTTCAAGTAATATATAATGTCATCTAACAGAGTGACCTTGAAACACAGAGACAATTAGTTTACGCGGAGGCTTACACGTGTAAAACGTGCCTACTATTTTAACCACAGAATTTCGACAGTCCCTTAATGAGCATAATGCTGTCTCATCTCAGACACACAGTCCTACAAACCTTATTTCTCTTTAGTACCTACTGCCTCGATCCCATGTACAACTTAACTTCACGTATAATAGAATTAATAATCTTAGATTATTTATATTCCATATCCACTTAAGCCCATTTACACGGTGCAAGTTTCTGGAACGTTCAAGAGCAATCATTGAATGCCCTAAAGCACGTTCAATTATTGCCATTCAATAATTGCATGCAGGTGTTTACACGCGTGTGATTTCTATAAAATGGTAAACAATAATTGAATCCAAGTTTTGCCGCTCAATAAAATTGCATGCGACTTACACCAAGGCAATTTTTATTGCAAGACGATTATTACATGCAAGTTTTGCCTCGTCTAAGCACAGAGTTGCATGTCCTTGTACAATTGATTCAAATATCGCCCGTATTTGCGCTGCCAAATATTTCATTAAAATATTGAACGTCTTCTCAAGATTTTTTTAAACTTGTTTGAATTGTAGAAAGTTTTCATGACAGAATTGAATGAGATTTTATTGTACGTGCGATTTGACTGTACGTGCGATTTTATCGTACACGCGATTTTATTGTACGTCCTATTAGCACTGCCAGTTTTGAATGGCAACTAACTTTCCCATATCGTGCAACTATATTGTACGTGTTGTTTAGACGGTGCCAATTAATTGTTGTTGTAATTTTATGGTATGCCACAGACAATAAACTTGCACCCACCGTGTAAATAGGGCTTTACTCAATAATCTAATTTAGCGTAATGTATACATAGTTGATGTTTGAGTAACCATTTGTAATAGAACTACACCCTAATTGCGTAACACACTAAAGCCCACTTGCATGTTCAGTCAGGTTAAATGAATAAATGTAGAGTTTGCAAACTCCGAGTCAAGTAACTAACATTTTAACTATTCTTACGCGTTGCGCCACTAAAAAGTAACACCGGATTAGATAAACTGACAATAGTGATTTTTGAGTTGGGAACATTACAGTTCAATCGACGAAACATAAAAAAAGGATTGCAGTGTCTATGGCCTGATATGTAATCCGACCAAAGATGAATTAACGAACAATGAAAGGTAATTTTATACCCATCTCTTTTACACTACATTACGATACGTAATACTTTCTTGTCTTTACATTTTATAACATGACATTTCATTTTAATCGATTGTATGTGGTTTCCATGGAGATTTAGTTTATTAATTGACAAAAACGTCAGATATGGAAAAACATGTTTTAAGTTTTTTTTTATAATTTGTATATTTATTTTGAAATGAGTTCATGAATATATTGCCTGCTGATATACAGCTGATATAGTACCGAATTTTCACTTACTTTATCGTCAAACAATATAAAATAGAAAATAAGTTATCAGCGGGACCTCATGACATCAATTTAATTTGACACTACTTACACTAACCCAGAGTTTAGCGACAAACTCTTCCACGTCAGTGAGTTTAATATTTAAAAGTTTAACTCTAGGTTTACCTCTAACTGTTGGTGGCGCAAGATGAATTATTTGATTATCCCCGAGTTAGCTTTTAACTCCGAGTTATATAGGATAACCCATGAACACGCAAGTGGGCCTTACAGTAGGAATGGGTTTCATTTTGACAGTTCAGCAACATTCATTGCGTTATTTACGATGTTGAGCAGACAAATTTTTTGAAAATTTAAAGCAATGGATAGTGTGTTACGCAATCAGGGTGCTGAACTCATTATTTTTTTTTTGATAGGAATGGAGTTTGAACTTGGTCATGTAGGTATAACATTGTGGTTTTTATCCCAAAGCTTGACAATTATCACAGATTCCTAATTCAAATACCTACAGTAAGTAACCATCACCCTACTTCCCCAGAACACCCACAAACAACGACAACAGAAGAAACCCAAACGGTGACAACATTCTACGCGCTCAGCACTGGCATAGTCCCCGCGCCAGTGATGCTAAGACTTGGCAACTCAACCATCGACAGCACCAAGTCATTTAAAGTACCACAGCCTTCCCAGAACCCTGCGACCTCCAAACCTATGAAGGTAGACATGGTACCGCATGTGGTGTTGAAGAACACGTACTTTGACCATGACAGGAAGTATGGGCCGAGTTTTGAAGATGCTCCTGATGGGAACATAACTAAGATTACTGTGCAGTTGGGGGAAGACGCGCATTTGAACTGCAGGATTAGTTTGCTGCAGGATAAAACGGTGAGTGCTCTAAAAGTGTTTTTTTACTAGCTGCGCCCCGTGATTTCACCCGCGTAAGTGTCGATCCCTTAGAATATCGAGTTAAAAACTATCCTATATCCTAATCCAGGTCATATGCCAAATTTCATCCAAATTCGTTTAGCCGTTTTAGCCTGAAAGCGTAACAAACAAACAATCTCCCTTTCGCATATATAATATTACTAGCGGCGCCCCGCGGTTTCACACGCATAAGTTTCGATCCCGTAGGGATACCGGGATAAAAAGTATTCTATGTGTTAATCCAGATTATAAACTATATGTGTGCCAAATTTCATCCAAATCTGTTTAGTAGTTTTTGCGTGAAAGAGTATCAAACATCCATCCATCCATCCATCCTCACAAACTTTATAATATTAGTAAGATTAGGATTTTAGACGATGACTCTTCTAGCTGCTTGTCATCTTTCTTTTGTTCTGATGATGGTCTTTTACGACTTGGGTCGTAGTCAATTAAATAATAACCACTTTGACTATTATAAGAGCTCCATGCGTATGGTCCATTTGATGTCTCTTACGTTACCCTTTTCAAAACATAGAAACATAACGTAACACCACACCTGTATTCCCCGAAGAATTGGCCAGAGGTGTACCTATAGTACACCCACATTGCGCCAGTTATGTTTTAGTCCCGTATAATGGGCGAGTCTATTGCCATCAACCGGGCGCAAATCCAAATTCCGGCCTGCTCCTGATAAATTCCAGATGGAAAAAACCCAATAACTCTTTGCCCGACCCGGGAATCGAACCCAGGACCTCATGCTCAGCAATAGCGCTTGCGACCACTAGACCAACGAGACAGTAGACACTGAACATACTGTTAAATTAAAACCCACATTTCGCCAGTTATGTCGCCAGTTGTGGCGAAATGTGGTATACCTCTGCCCAACCATTCGGGGAAACAAGCCATAATGTTATGTTATATTAAATATAATGGCAGCTGTTTTTACATAATGTGCTTCTAAGTGCCATGTTTTAAAAGTGGACCTCAAAATTTCACCTTTTAACCGACTCTTTTGTTTCAAACATGATTCTAAGTGATTTTTTCATTTCGTAACCTCTTCCGAGTTTAAGGTAGATACTGAAAGCAACAACGAGCGTATTGCGTGGGATAGTACAGTTACTATTTAAGCCACTTCGGCTAGCGTGTGTTTCCTCACCCAAGAAAAGGCTAGCTCTTACATAAAAACGGACATCGTTTAGATTGTGGACCCCTATATTTTTGTCAGTAGTTAATCTATTTAAAACTGTTAGCGTTTTGTAAACCAAGTACCTATAACTCACTTTGGTAAAAACCGCTTGATTCACTTAGCTTTTTTTTTATTTGAGATAGGTTTGCTCTTGACTCTAGTCTAGGTCAGAGATGACAGAGACAGAGTCGACGATGGAGCGAGCTTACCCAGAAGAAGCCTGTTCACTCTCACTTTGAAGAGATCGGGGTTGTACATATGCGTTCGGAAACACAGACGCAGGCAGAGAGTTCCACTCCTTTGCTGTGCGCATCACAAAAGACATTTGGAAACGCTTAGTGCGAATTGGTGGGATAGCAACTAGGTAAGGATGGTAACCTGCAGTGCGTCTAGATGTCCGATGATAGAAAGGGGCCGGCGGAATGAGGTCGTGGAGCTTTGAAGGTAATTAATTGTGGTTGTTTTCATTGTATTGCTATAAAGTATTTAGGCCTAGATTTTGGATAAGCCAGATTTAAGTCTCAGTAAACAATTTTAGTTTACGCCCATAAGCCTCCACAAGTACTTATCGATACTTACGCAAACCGTACACCTAATCCGTCATCGGCCGAACTATGCTCGTGTGTCTTCGGCCGAACTCGGCCGATCGAACCAAACATATGCAAATGACAGTGAGTACGTATACTACTTCAACCAAAATTATCCGATGACGTCCGATAACTAGGCGTTATGTAACGGTACATTAAGGTGGGAATACATATGCCTGTAGCTTGTACAAAACTGTATCATAGTAGCTTCTGGTGAATGTCATAACGGCATGCAAGTAACTTCCATAGTTTTTTATGAGCTACAGGCATGAGTATTCCAGTCCTTAAGAATGTTCTGATGTATTTGGTTGCCGTTTTTTGTGCAGTCAATATCTCGCTGTCTTTCTTTTTGACTATTTTATCTTTTCGGGATGACAAAAGCTTGTAGGTATATCTCGTACACGAGAAAATAGGAGCTTACATTCAGATTTTGTTTTCAAAGGTGTAAGATTAGCTTTTATATCAGTTGATTTCTCTATTATTTTTATGAACAACCTCTCAAAAATACAAAAATAAATGGATATAGTCGTTATATTATACGTGTAATCATATTAGGAAGAAAGGATGTAACGATGCTCATGAAATTTTATCACAACATAAACTTAATATATTATGAGCGGTTAGGTAAAAATATTATCACCAAAAATAACTTAGAGTTATATATATTCGTCTTGAAGAGTTTACAAGTTATGAGATTTTTGCTCGCTATACAGGGAGTTTCTGAATTCGTGTTTGTAAATAAACAAAATCAAAATATTTTAATTCACATAAACCTACATGGGCACTTATGAAGCGTCAGAAGCTAGGTGCACGGTTCCAATTGGTCGTTTCCTATGGAGAAGAACCGGCAATAAACTTCACAGTTACTCTTTTAAAAATGATTGGCTGTTACAATGTCTTCAAATGACAGTGTTACCTAATAAGTATTGGAGGAACATGTAGGCCTGTCAACAAGTACCAGGTACTTAACAAAATAGAAAAAGGAATTAAACATGTGAGACCTACAAGATATAAAATAAATAAGTACTTCTTTCTTTTTTTTCCCAAAAAGTAAATTGTTAAGCTATAGTTCCATGAGCCTTAAACGTCAACTACATATATTACCTACCTCACATCTATTGATTTATTTGTAGTGCTAATGTCCTACACCTACACCCACATGTTATTAAGATATTATGTGAGTCTAGAGGGGCTTGTGGCTAAATAATAACAGCCGTACTAACGAATTAAGAAACGCCGCACGGGTCAATCGAATGTTGCCGCGGTCGGTTTTCGGGATGGGTGACTATCCATTACATATCGAGAAACCTCCGTGCCTCGAAAAGCACAATAAGCTATTTGTCTCGGCTGTCATTCTTAGAACTTTAAAAGTCATTACGGGTAGTCAGAAGCCCAAAAGTCTGACAATCAGTCTTACCAAGGGGTATAATGTTATCCAATAACTGGGTTGTCGAGGCAGTCGCTCCATGTAAAATACTGGTATTTAGCTGCATCCGGTTAGATTGGAAGCCGACCCGAACATAGTTGGGAAAAGGTTACGCAGATTGCTAAGGTCCTATGTAGGAATATTCAACTTTATCAGTAGCAGAAAAAGAAATTTAATTTATAACCCGGTCAAAATATCTGTGCACCTGGTGTCGATGACGTCATATCGGCGCTCTAGTTCGGTATGTATGGCGGCGGGGCGAGCGCAGTGAAGTGAAGGGGGAAGTGCGAGGGGTATTGCATTCCAGCGAGGTGCACAGATATTTTGACCGAGATATAGAAACATCCTGTATAAATATTTCTTATGTTTTATTCTCGGAAAATTTACCTTTATAGCTTTAAATGGAACTTGTAGATGGAAATAAGAGCCTCTAATATCTTCCAAGGCTTCTGTATTATTGAACATAAGATTTCTTAGAAGTTACGTACTTGGATATCATAATAGCGACTATATTCCCGCTGTTCTTTTCGTGTATAAAAATGGTTCCTTTTGCATGACGGTGGTTTTATGTTTAGTAAGACGATATTGGTTGTTTTAATTTATTAAGTCGATTTTATTTTGTGTTGTAAATACTTTTGCTCCTACGATGATGACCAGTCGATAGTACGTACCAACTGCGGCTGCGCGTTAATAAATAGATAATTTGCTTCTTTAGCTATTAGTTTGTGCATGTGCCCTCGGTCTCCAACTTATATTTTGATAGATACTCTTTATTATGTACACCATAAAAATTACATATATAACATAACATAACATCAAGCCTTGTTTCCCCGAAGGGTTGGGCAGAGGTGTGTCACATTTCGCCAGTTATGTACAATTACGCCAAATTAAAAAATACATAAGGTAGCACAGTGGGCCGTCTTATCGCTAAAAGCGATCTTTTACAGACAACCTTTGGATGGATTAAAGGGAGAAGGAGAGACAATACTACAGGTAGTCAGTGGGAGAGAAAATACTGCAGGTAGTCTGTGGTGTACCGGTTACATATACAAAAAAAAAACCATATGTCGGAAATACGTTAGTCGTCGTTTTACTAATCGCAACGCCAGCACTACGAAGTGGCGCTCGACAGAGTCTACAACATAACGCTCGTCGACTGGAGTTAAGCAGAGTTGGTCGGTGGCTGTCGACGTAACGCATTCACGATAAGAAACTGTCCCGCGTTCTGTATAGTTGTGTCGTGTATGTACCTAAAGTGTGTGAATAGCTAGTGTGATTCATTTGATCGTGAATTGTCATTTGATTTGAACTGCAAACAGTTTTTCTATAGCGCAATAACCAACACTACCTATAGCACGCCCACAGTAGTTAAAATATGGCTGACGATAACTAGAGAGATGTACCTTCTCCGTCACATATATATATACAGGGTGTGGCGTAAATAGTGGTCCAACGCTAAGGGACCTAGACGCTACAGGGGCAATATACACCGTATATTTAGCTATCACATACCACAACTTGAACCTGAAATGAAAAATAAAAATGTGTATTTTTTAAATTCAGCTCTTTTTTCAACAGAAATGACTATAACTTTTTTTTAAATAATGGAATCAGTTATTATCATACTATTTTAGAATTTGCATTAAGAGGGTTGTCACATTTTACATCGCTCTCGCTCACACGGGACCAAATTTTTAATAATGTTAAATGAAAAGATGCATTTTTGAAAAATGTATTCAATGGGCGGTCTACAAAATAATATTAATTTAATAGGTAATTATTAAAAACACATTTTTATTGCGGCATTTATTTACATCTTCTCAAAAACAGATCATAATACTTAATTACATATGTTTATTAGATAACACAATAGAAATGTGTTTTTTGATAACTACCTATTAAATTAATATTATTTTGTAGACCGCCCATTGATTACATTTTTCATAAAAGCATTTTTTCATTTAACATTCTTAAAAATTTGGTTCTGTGTGAGCGAGAGAGGTGCAAAATGTGACAACGCTCTTAACTGGACAAGTTTTTAAAATAATAGGCACTAACAGAATAGTACATTTTTTGTACACCATTCGCATCCCAGGTCACATAATATTCTGGAGGCTCGAGTTGAATTTTGAAATAAACACACTTTTTCTTTAGTATCTTTAAAATAACATTTGAAAAGTTATTTTCACGTGATAGCACATGTATTCCACAATTATAAACAAAACAAAATACAAAAAAAAATATGTCATTTATAGAAATTACAGCCGAACTAGTAAAGCAAGTTGTCATTTTTTTTAAGAATAAAAAACTGTTTTATTCCAAGACCTGTGGAAAAAATTGGTTCAAATTATTGTTTGTGATAGCTGAATATACGGTGTATCAACCCCTTAACGTTGAACCACTATTTAAGGCACACCCTGTATAAATATATGCCAGTTATTACAATAATAAAGTGGAAACAAGAGCACGAACCTATATGTAATGATGATATTTAAGGAAAGAGGAAGTGTTTTTACCAGAATTTTAAAAGTGAGCAAAGATTGAGCACGCCTTACCGACACGGGTAAGGCATTCCATAACCACACTGCTTGAACTTACTGTAAAAGACTTGTCGTGAAAACTTTGTTAATGATTTTATTCCCACTGGTGGTAATGTTATTTACCACTAACGGTCGGTACTATATTGAAGGCCATTATCGAAGATACGACCCGCACAACAGGATAATAAAGTCCCATATTCGTTGGCTCCCAAATCAACTTGAACGAAATGTAATTAATTATGTACCTGAGTACGCCCATTTATTTAGATACCAGGCTATATACGGAGAATAGTACAGAAGGTGGGCTCCATACCACAAGCGGAAACAGGCGCACGCACACACAGACGCGTACGTACGACGTGAGATCTCAAGCGTCTGCTACACGGTGACCCTGGTTGGCGACCGGCAGAGCTGTTTCAATGTTTGGTCGTAAACCACCATTTACACTGTTGTAAACCACCAAGGTCACCTCTGTCAGGACGCGGCTGGCGACCTTGTAGCAGTCGCTTTACGGCCGAACCCAATAACCTATTTTCAGTAAAAGACAGATCGCTATTGATGGTAGACAGTATAATTATGTCTGTCGTTATGTCAAGCCGGTAAGATTCGATAATCTTATACAAGATGTAACATAAATAACGTACAACCTCATAAGGGGTCATTGTACTCATCATTATGAACAACTTTTACTATGTGACCAAAAGTAAAATCGCGAAAAAAAGATCAGCTGTTCCCTAGATTTTGACGAGTTATGCGAACATAAATGTAGGGAGCAGCTGTTTTTTTTTGCGATTTCAGGTTTGGTCCCATAGTAAAAGTTGTTCATAATGATGAGTACAATGACCCCTTAAGAGGTTGTGCGTTAATTATGTTACACCTTGTATAGATTATTGGGACGTTAAAACCATATATAGATAGTTTTTAACGTCGTTAACGTTTTAAGGTAGATAGGTCATTTCAGCCTCGGCCGAATGTCAGTCGCGAGTGCGCTTGAGCTCGATGTACGTGAAGCGTGTCTATGTGTGCGTGCGTTTTCGCTCAGTGTACGGAGTCGACCTTCTGTACCTACCTATTGTTGTCCTTTATACAGTGATACGGAATTAACCGAAGATATACGGAGTTAGCCGAGCGCCCCAGACTATTACTTTTACACACTTCGTTAGTCGCCTCCATTAAACAACATGACGTTTTACGAAATCTCATTCCAAGGCTTTTCGTTTACGACACTTTCTAAACTTGCAAACTAAGTAGTTGTTGGAATTTTCGCTATAAATTAAAGTGCTTACATAATTTCGTGATGATGTTGCAGAATTTTGATAAAATTTCGAGTCAATCCAAAACACGTTTCATCTGTGGCACTTTGTAGTTGTACTGAAATTGTATCATTTTTCAGACAACTGGGTAGGTATCAACTTTTAAACTCGGTCTATTTCAGTTTACCGCTATTGAAGCCTTTTTTTTTTTTTTTTTTTGTTGAAATCATCAAATGACTTCTCCCGCTCTGGGCGGAGCGGGAGGGCGTGTCAGACTTTTACTGACTAAAACCCACCCGTGTTCCTTCTGTTGCCTGTGCCGGGGCCACGGTAACTCTATCGAACATCCCGCAACCCTAGCTGGCTATTAAAGCCTAAAGAAGTTAAGGTTACAAATGGGTAAGATACGGACACGAGACTTAGCGTAAACCTACGCTGCAATCTATCAAAATCACGCCAAAATGCACAGATTTTGACAGATCGGAGCGTAAGTTAGCACTAACTTTTATCTTTGTATCTTGCCTCAAGTTCTCTTATACTTTTGCATACGTTTTTGCTATCGGCACCAAGAAAGGAGACCCAAAGATAGATAATACAGCCAAACTAAAAAAAGAACTGACCATCACTCAAGTTACCCTATACTCTCCACAAATTCCATTCACTCACTCAACGCACAGAAGTTTCCATTCATCTATACTTAATGGAGCGATCAGCTGAAGTACGACTTAAAATTCGTTAATGGCGCCAAGAGCGGCCATTGTTGAGAGAGTGGCGCCACCTAGACTCATTATTAGAATTGTTACATCCATTGTCTACAAAGTGGTCGTCCTGGGAGCTATTAGAAAGGATAATTAATCGGCCGCTAAAATTTATACGAGAAAATTATCCCTTCTTTAAACATTGACTGGATTTACTCCCGGAGGGTTGTGTGTATTAATATTTTAAAGTTAATCTCTGAGAGGATAAGATGAATATCGTTAAAAGGTAGGTATTTTATGGAATAGATAAATTAAGTGAAAAGATATTATTGGTTCAGGGGGCCAACTACCACCTCTTAAAGCAGTATTATTTTAATTTTACTTCAGTGTGAGAAAGAGATGGAGCTATATAGGACGTCTAGCTCCATCTCTTTCCCACACTGAAGTAATATTACAATAATACATACTGCTTTAAGAGGTGGTGGTCTAGCTCCTGTTCATTAGAATATTAATTACGTCACATGACTCATACTGGCATTTTAAAACAAGCAATCTGACTGATATTAAAGCGTCTAAAATTTTAAAATAAACCAAGCGTCTGAAACATTAACAGACCAAATTAAACCAAAACTTAAAGTTTGCACAAATACCCACAATAATTTTCCTAAAACTCACAAATGCAAGAACAAGTGCTATACAAATTTTCCTTCAAACATTCAAGTATTGTTTCCCCAGAAATACAAGTACGCAAATACTTGAAGACTGTTACAATGCACCCATTAGCAAACTGTGCATTGTTACAATATATTATTATTCTATTTTAGCATCAACGTACCGCTGTGTTTTGTTTAAGCAAGTATCTCGTGAGGCTGTTTAATTTATACCATACAATTTGCAAAAGACGTGACCAGGATAATAATAATATTTACGTGAGTTTGAGAATATTATACTAAATTCTGTAAACTTATGTATTTGCATTAATTTTAATCATATTTTGTACTTTCTGTTGTTTTAAATGCTTATCCATGTTCTAAAAAGCCTTCCTTAGTAATCAAATAACTTTATTTCAGACGGAGTCCATAGTGTTAGTAACAATAATACTTAATATACAGGGTGGCGATTAGGTTATCACATTAATTGAAACCACGCATTCAGTACATGAATCTGGACCCCGCTGCGTTGGGTTGTTTTCGTCGGTTATTAAAAAAAAAAAATGGCTGCTCCATACATTTTGACTTCGTAGGTAGGCAAAAATGTTTGGAGCAGCAAATTTTGTTTTTTAATAATAGACGAAAAATTTTAACGTAGCGGAGTCCAGAATCATGTACTGAATACGTGGTTTCAATTAATATGATAACCTAATCGCCACCCTGTATAGTGTTAGTAGGTACATACAAAACATAAAAATAACAATTCGATGTGGAGCCGCATCCATCTCTGCAGCATAGGAGAATCCCACCGATCTGCGAATACATTGAGAATAGTTATGGTACTGCCGCGGACTCGTGTCATTAGGGAGGCACATCTTTACCGGATGATGGCAGCAAAACCATTTATATTTGCGTCCGCAAACATGCCGGACGCACTACAGCGCCACGGCAGCCACATCAGTACTCTCAACGCATTATTATATTGAACCCGTAGGTCGCTGAAAGCACGCTGAGTATAGTTGACCCATAGGCTACACGTGTAGAAGGACAGACAGTAAGCTTTGAACAGTGTCACTTTAACTGAATTCGTACAACGTGCAAACCTACGGGCCAACATGTTACAGCGCACTGCCAGCGACCTACGTTCCCTCTGTATGTCACATTTATCTTTTAGGTCTTCAGTGATCCTTCAGTAATAGCATTTCAAAAAACTGACCACATGGTAAAAAAATATAAGAAAAATTATAAATTAGCTCAGCCAAAAATGGACCCCAGCTCAGCGTAAACTGCAACAGTAAAAAGTTGCAGATAATATTCTGATAAGACCAAATTATAGTACGCCAAGGATACTAATTAATATTCTTTCTTGATGTTTCTATAATCAGTGCTTTAATTAAGCTGCTAAGCTAATTGACTGGCTAGTCTCTGCTTTATTAACATGATAGATAGAGGAGCTCGTGGCTAAGTAATATCAGCCGCATGGGTCGATCCATCAGGTTAAGCTGCGCTTGCCGGGGTTGGTCCGTGGATGGGTGACCATCTCTTTACATACCGAGACTCCTCCGTGCCTCGGAAAGCACGTTAAGCCGTTGGTCCCGGCTGTCATTCGTGGATCTTTGACAGTCGTTACGGGTCGTCAGAAGCCCGAAAGTCTGACAATCAGTCTTACCAAGGGGTATCGTATTACCCAGTAACTGGGTTGTGGAGGTCAGATAGGCAGTCGCTCCATGTAAAATACTGGTATTCAGCTGCATCCGGTTAGACTGGAAGCCGACCCCAATATAGTTGGGAAAAGGCTAGGCAGATGATGATGATATAGGATATTTCGATATTTTTATAATTTATTTAATAAGAATAATACAAATAATCAGGTTCTTGTCTCTGGAGTCTTAACTGCCGGTAGCTTGGACCCTGCTCCCGACACCGGAAAACCCCTCTTTTTGTATTTTAATTTTTTTTTATAAGTTTTTAATTCAATTATTTAAAAATGCAATCTGTATGCACGAGTATATTTAGTGGATAAAGGATATAAATAAGTAAATAATCAAGAATCTGGGTCAGTCAGAATACTCTACCAAAACTTTTACTTTCTGTTTACAAACAATATAATTACGGCTGTACAAAATACAACCACAGCCATAATGGGTTGTTATGTTTATTCCGGGAGAACTAACTTGATTTGTTGGGGGTATAAACTCATTATTTATAGGAATAGTAATATGTATAACACTATACATGGAGAGTTGGTTGGTTTAAGGTAGAAACTAATCGAGTGTTTGTAAGGCAGAGTTTCCTTATGTAAGAAAACTTCTACGAGAAGTGACAGTTCAAATGAAGCTTAGGTGTGTGTAATCAAATTCACGTTTAAACATGCAAGATTACCACTTTTTGGGCATGCACCTATACAGGATTTTTTTTTTAACTAGTGCGCCAATTTTTTTTTTTTGGTAGTTCAGTATCACGACACATTTGCCTTCATTGTTTAAAACTTTTTTTTCGTCCGACTTGAAATTCAGTAAAATATGGACACAATAGTATTATATTCGTAATAATATCAATATGCGCGCGCGACGGTCGGCACACGTGGCTGAGGTCGGCGGGGGCGCAACCCCCTCCCGGGCGGCAGGGTGGCTCGGCGGCCGGTGGCCGACAGTCTGCTCATACGCACGCACTGGCGTCACGTATTATGGTCGCTTTCCCGCGCAAGCGCGCCGCGCGTATGTCGTACCTACCGTACACGATGTCACGACTTCACCAACCGCAAGTTTTTCGAGATGGTGCTAGTGTATTTCTTAAGTGGTGAAATCTTATGAGCAGCTTGAAGATTAGATGCGAGGGAGAGAGATGCCTTGTATGCGAGCCAATGGGTTTCATAGCCCCACGGTCCCTAACTAAAGGATAATTTAAGCAGCCAATCAATGGCAGTATGAAGGAACAATTGGAATTACTTTTACAAATAACTTCAAGTCACGGCCTAAATGTAAAAAAAATCTAGTTCGAAACCGATATTTGCGGTTAGTTACCTGCGTACAACCTGTGCAAATTAACTAGGCACATGGCGTTGTGACGTCACTGGTACAGCACTGTTCAGTCCAGTCCGTACTGGACTGCGGCTCCGTAGCCGCATTCCAGCGAGGTGTCTAGTTAATTCGCACGGGTTGTAGGTACGTAGATACTACCTACCCGCGTGTCACCGAGCCACGCACTGGCGAATGACTATAATAACAATTTCAAAGTAGACATCTTTCGTAAACGACATCATTATTTTGTATTACTTAAACCTATCAAAATAAAAATAAGTGTTTATTAAAACTCGTTTGAGTTTATTTTGTCAAAATTTGCGCACTGGTTAATTTTTTTCTCTGTATAACTCAGGACTTTCCTGCATTGTTTTTCGTCTCTTCTCCAGTGTCAGCAGGAATGTTGTACAAGGATTTTCTGGCAAGTGGCCAAAATCGGAACTAGTGCCGCCATTTTGTTTTTTCAAAACAATTTCACGAAATAATGTTATCAATCAACGCCCAGTCAATGTTATTCAAGAGCCAAAATATCCTTGTAAAGTATTATAGAGGTATGAGGAACTGAGTCTAAAGCTCACTCATCCTCCATAGAAAAGGGAGAATCCTCCAACTAGACGGGTGTTGTATCTGTTGAGCAACTGCCCTACTGTTGATGTCAAGATGTTGTATACAAGGTGTAACATAATTAACGCACAACCTCTTAAGGGGTCATTGTACTCATCATTATGAACAACTTTTACTATGGGATCAAACATGAAATCGCGAAAAAAAATCAGCTGCTCCCTGCATTCATGTTCGCATAACTCGTCAAAATGTAGGGAACAGCTGATTTTTTTCGTGATTTCAGGTTTGGTCCCATAGTAAAAGTTGTTCATAATGATGAGTACAATGACCCCTTAAGAGCTTGTGCGTTAATTATATTAGGTACTCCTTGTATATGCCAATCGCGCGGTAAATTCTGATTGCGCGATGCAGGATTTGTGTGACGTCAGGCCTTTGTTGCATAGTTCGTATGAGGCGTTGTAGATGCCGCAACAGTACTCATACGACATTGGTCATTGTTGTAAAAACCAACTAGCTAGCAACTCAGACCGACTGATTCGGTACACAATATGCCCTGGATGTTCTTAAGTATCTTTTAAATGCGGTAAAAGCTGCGGTGTAACTAAAAAACCATTTTATGAAATGAGTTACAAGGTACTTAGTTCCATAACCAAAGGCCCAAATGTTTTTAACAGCTCAATTTATAACTCCATTTAGAACCAGATTCAAACTATGCCACCGAATAGCTGATAAAGACGCAAACGGGCACTAATCACTTAACTTTTCACGGAGTATTTCATTTGAGAAATTCTGAAATGTCATGGTGGACCATTAAGAGGAGATTTAGCGGGCGAACAACAATTGATGCCTCGTTTGGTTGATGGGTTAATCACCTGGGGATTAACACCACAAACGTAATGATTTTCATATTTATAGATGGTAATAGGCGAATCGTTTTACTGGTAAAAGCATTACCTATTGGGATTTATTTTGTCGGTAAAAGGTTTAAGAGTTGATTGTTATGGATTAGTTAATTAGGTAGGTACTGTGGTGGACTGTATATTTTTTCTTCTTTTGCTTGAGGGGTGGATGAAATTGAATTGACTTCGTGATTTTCTTCCCTATAATCTTCCTAATAGTTCTTCTAGTAGTAGAGCTGGAGGCCGACTGTGTCCTACCAGCCAAATGTTCCTACTTTTATATCATAAATTTCTAGTTCTTGGAAACAATTATCTAAGATTCAGAGAAGTTGAACAACGCCTCGGACGAATTCTCAGAAATCGCTCAAAAGTTTCGACCAATCAGAGCGCAGCACGAAAAAGTGTCCCGAACCTTTAGTATAACGAAACCTTACCATAACGGGGACCTTTTCGTAAAAACAAATTATTTCGACTTTTATCGTAGCAATTTCTTATCCTAAAACTTATGTACCTAATATAAATAAGTTAACACTATGCCTATTCTATGTCTATCCTAATACAAATTGGTCTTAACTTATATCCTACGTAACTAATGCTCGGCGTCCGTTACAGGTAATACGTAATTGTTTCTGTAACTATATTAAGCCAATAACACTTTGAAATAAATATCGTTCTGTATAGTATCGTCGATTAATAACTTCTGCCTGCCATTCCCATGTTACTTGTAGGTTCTTCCACTATCCCTTGTTAAATATCATGTTATCATACAAATCAATTAGCTTCGTAACTTACATATCTTTGAATAAAATGTAGTATTTGGTCAATAAGTATATTATTTTTTTTTATTAATCTACTTTATAATTCCAACAAATCAATGTACAATATAAAATAACGTCGCATCTCTATTCCCCGAATACAGAGGTGTACTACCGATAATAACATCTTTTGAGGCTAACTGGCATTTCGCCAGTGGTGGTATAAGGCTGATATGGATATATGTACATTTGTATTAGTCATGTAGCAAGTCAGTGACATTCATGTCACTTCACAATGAAAAACTGACACTTTTGGATGACGTTTCGACTCAACTTGCTACTTGAACGAATACAAATATAAATCAGCCATTAGCCTCATGTAACAGAGGGCGAAATCGACCGCGCGGGCGAAAAACCGACATTTGTAAAATCAATCATACATTACTTTATCACATAATTATATTCCTTTGCCCCAGGTATCCTGGGTCCGTCGCAGAGGCAAGGATGAAATGCCCGAGCTCCTCACAGTTGGAGCCGTGACCTACGCGCATGACAACAGAGTGTCTGTAGCCCGGAGATACCCTGGGAACTGGAGGCTACTCATCAGGGAAGTCAAGCCTGATGACGAGGGAGTATACGAGTGCCAGATATCGACGCATCCACCTAGAGTTAGCAGGACTTATTTGCATGTTAATAGTAAGTGGTTTTGTATATTATTAGAATTGTAGATTTCGAAATATGGGATTAATATTCCACTGAACACTTCACTTTATTCTATTTCTGATGGCAACATAAGCCTGTAACTTAAGTATAATGAAGTAACGATAGGAAATATAGAAAAGAGGCAACAGAAACTCAATGAAGATAATTACTTTAAACTTGGGAAACAAGATCTTTTACGACCAATGCCCTGAGGCATTGATTAAAGAGTAACCAAAATTTACAGCAGTATTCATCAACCTTTACACTTAAATAGATAAATTGCAAGCGCCATCAAAAACTTACGTCCTCTGTCGTTAAGAATTGTAAGTTATCTTGACTTCTTGAGCCATATCCCAAGCGCCCAATTCTAGCTTTCAACTAGAATTTCATCGTTAATATTTCCGAACGAAACCCTCTGCCCTTGTCTGCCTTTGTATTGCAGATAGTAATACAGTTTCTTTTTAGGCTAAGTGGAACCCAGCAATTGTGTAAGAAAACGGCTAAAGCTTATGTCTGGACCTATTTTGGCACTACCCTCAAATAAAACAGAACATATCATTTGTTTACCCTTCTTAGACAAAAGCCGATTAACTAAATGAACTAAGTTACTGTTATGATTATAGTTTAGGGGCTGTATGATGCATACTAAAAGAGTACAGAGCTCAAGAATAATAACAATGTTAGTTGATTATTTTAAGAGAATTAAAACGCTTGCCACGAAGGCATGAAATTGGTATTTTAATCGATGTTGTATTGTACTGCCAAATATCATCATCATCATCATCATCGTCATCATCATCATCATCATCTGCCTAGCCTTTTCCCAACTATATTGGGGTCGGCTTCCAGTCTAACCGGATGCAGCTGAATACCAGTATTTTACATGGAGCGACTGCCTATCTGACCTCCACAACCCAGTTACTGGGTAACACGATACCCCTTGGTAAGACTGGTTGTCAGACTTTCGGGCTTCTGACGACCCGTAACGACTGTCAAAGATCCACGAATGACAGCCGGGACCAACGGCTTAACGTGCTTTCCGAGGCACGGAGGAGTCTCGGTATGTAAAGATGGTCACCCATCCACGGACCAACCCCGGCAAGCGTAGCTTAACCTGATGGATCGACCCATGCGGCTGTTATTACTTAGCCACGAGCTCCTCCACACTGTATAATACGGTATTTTATCACAGGTACAAAATAAATAACTAAATGAAGGGCTGTTTAAAAGATGTATTTTTAACCCAGTTGAGTCAACCATATCTTATTGTCTTCAACATTCAATCGTTCATTCATTGTGATCGGGATTCATGAAATACTTTATGCATTGAATCGCATTCCTTGCTATAATGTTTGTGAGTATTATTGCAACCGCTTATTTCCACCATTTTTATGTGAGACCTATTTTCATCAGTAGTCCCTGGGCCAATTTAGTCTTCACCGTGATTATCAGATCACTTCACAGCCACAGATCCTTCCTGGCATCAGAGGACTCAAGACTAAAAGACTAATTCCTACTGGTTCTTATTTGAGAAAATGAAATGTCGCAAATTCTTCTCACGATCCAAATATGACGATATTAAATGAGAATAGACCATTTAAAATTCAGCTCAGCTTTAATCCCAAGGGCATGACATTTTAGTATTACATAGAAAAGCAATTATAAAGCTAATCACGTGCCTATTCCCGCCTCGATCATCTATAGGACATACTCATAAATAATGTACTTTGTACGTTCCCTCGGCGGTCTTTTTACCGGAATACGGCCGTATCCGACGTAAAGGTCAACTATGAACCTGTTTAAGGCCCATTTGGGAAATGCAAAATCTCACGGATGTTACAAGATTGTTGGGCTGAAAGTTTAGGCATCCGTTTTTTGAGATTGTGTTACATATAACTTCATATCTTCGAAAAAGCGATATCTATAGATTGGTGTGAAAAAGTAAATTGGCTAATGCATCTTTAACTAGCCACTGTAGCACCGAAATCATCATTTTCAGCCCAGAATCCCCACTGCGAGGTATAGGCCTCCTTTCTTTTCTGCTGTTTCCTGCGTTCCAGGTCCAGGTGCTTAGGCGTTTTTGATTGACGGAAAATACCAACCTATTTGTAAAATCACTTTCTCCTTCTTTTAGAGTCGATCGTAAATACATGTATTATGTTAAATGAGTTAGGCGCGCACTTAATGATGGGGCCCGCTAGGCTTGACGGGCTGATACCAGTCGGGGGTGCAGTGAATGTACAAGTATCTCCCGGGCCCCCGACTCATGGCAATGGAAGGAACAGTGGGGTTTTAGTCGGTAGGAGTCCCACATAACCCTCCGTTCATCCAAGAAGGAGAGTATCCATGAGGATTTGCCCACGGGAAAAAAAAGAAAAAGGTAGGTGACCACGCCAACCGCGGCATCAGTGGCATTTTAAGGTCCTCAGAAGTGCAAGTGTGTGGACACTTTGGACACTCCAACGTCCGGGACATGGTTTGGACAGGAGCTCCGCATTCGCACTGGGTATCGGTGGGACCTATAATCCCCCATTTTGCTAGATTGTGCTTGCAGCGGCCTACTTGGGTCTGAAGTCGACTGCTTGCTTTCCATATCGGTCACTGCAGGTCACCTCCGGGTGGCAGATGCTCCTGGGGCTGAACGAAGCCGGGGAGTATTTTCATCGTTAACATAAGTTATAGCCCATAATGACACAGAAATATACCTACTAATTTTGATCCAATTGAGAGATAGCTCCAATCGGATCAAAATTAGTAGTTAGTATATTTAGAAAAGACTTGAGTTCTGCCCGCCCTTAACACAAAACATCTTGGTAATACCAAGATATCTGTTATAAGCCAATTTTAATGAGATCTAATATCCACGCATGTATTTATAGCTACCATTAACGGCCGAATCCAATAACCTGCCTATCACCAGTCTCGGCATACTGGAGATAGAAAAACCTATATATCTATGGTTTTAACGTCCCCATAAAATCTATAAGAGATTATGGCATCTAACCGGCCTGACATACGGACAGATAGAATTATACTGTAAAGTCTGTACCATCTGTACATCTGTATACCACCATGTAAGTCTGAACCATCAATAGAGATCTATATTATACTGAAAATAGGATATTGGGTTCGGCCGTAAATAGCCTAAAGTGTTACCTTTGAAGTTGCTGAGAATCAAAGATCACGTATTAACATGAGCTCTAAAACAAATTAATTTTAATGCTCTCTGGAAACGTTGAGCCAGTTATGTTGTGCCAGATGATAGTTAATGCTATGTCTAGTCTACCATTTATTTTAAAAAAATAATTTTTATTAGCGCATCGTAAATAATTTTCTAAAGAGCACCAGCTACAATTTTTATACTGGCAATAATACACGGTTGATTCAATTTTATTGAATCGTGTATTAAACTTATTGGTTAGAACTTGCTATCAATATTTTTATGCCATCAGCAATTACTCGAGTGGCAAGATCCTAAATAAAAATTTAACGAACAATCTCAAAAGCTTTTTTAACGTTAATAATTCTCTAACCACATTAAAATAATGTATTCAAATATTTGAATATGATTAGTGAAACGATTAATCATCTTTTTGAGATCGGTCTCGGAAAGGATTTAGATTTTGGTCTAGCGGGCTTCTTTGCATAAAAATTCATTAAAATTTTCAGTAAAACCATATATTTTGGACAGTAAAAAATGGTTTAGTTGATGTAGGAGAACTTGGATTATATAAAGGTTTTCTTTCGAGTGTTTGAATTACATTGCTATTGCTAATGTAAATTTTTTGCCAAACAATTTGGATCAGACCACATAGGTACCTAATGACAAAGATCTACTCATACTGTCATATGATTAGAAATTAAATGAAACTCGTTCTGGCTCAATCAGCCTCCTCCTTTATCTTTTTCGTCATCCATGTTCTTGGGAAATATTTATAAGTATGTTCTATCTACGTAACATCTACTCATACGTGCAGGTCAAAGTCAAAGTCAAAGAATCTTTATTGTGAGACAGTGGTTACAGAGTTGTTATAAAGTTAATTGGTGTGCTTTTGCACTGCTCCACCATGTTAGGCATACAATAGTTTCCAATTTATTATGTTAGATCTTAGTTTACGTGATATATTATATTATTCAAAGAGACATTTCAATTGTAAAAGAGCTTTATTTTGCACCAAAACATAAAAACAGTTTGGCACTAACTCATCAGGAATCTGTCAGACAAAAATTCATGTACTGCATAATATGGTCTGTTTATTAGGAACTCATTTAATTTCAGGTATGATACTATGATATACATTTTATGTCACGATCCGACACGCGCTTAACATGTAGTTACCAAGCGCACACACACGCTGTGAATGTGTGCCTGAAGGTGAGTAGCGTCAGTACGTAACACACACATGCACATGCATACACACTCTTCCAACTTCGCCATGGTCTTGGACGGTACCGAGAGCTCCTGCGCTTACACACACATTCACAGCGTGTTTATACACTTGGTAACCACATTCAAAGCTAGTGTCGCTTCGTGAGATAAAATACTATACCATGTTTTTCTATTTAAACATATTCGAGTATTATAAACTATCCCTAAATTCTCAAGTAGGGTAGGTACGTATACAGATAAAGGATACCTAACTCCATTTATTTTCCTATACGCCTAAAATAAAGGTCCACCGCCAAAGTATACACTAGATTGATCGCCCCTATCTATCCTGACTAAGCCAAAATCTAGGCACCCTTTTCATCGAAATTGTCCTTTCCACATTTTGGTCTAGCTCCTAACATTCGAGATATTATCTAGAGATTCGACCTTTGCCACAGAATAGTAGGTATCTACAGAAGGTCGGCTCTAAGCAGAGCGGAATTGCAAGCACAAATAGACGCGTATACTTACGGCTGTCTATCTCGACCAATGTCAGTCACGAGTGCGCATGCACTCTTACAAGTCTACGTTTGCGTGCGTTGTCGCTCGTTACATGGAGCCCACCTTCTGTATGAAAACTATTCCGTGCCTCCGGCCAGACACGAAGGTTTCCTAAAAATTGTCGGCTGTAATCGATATTTCGGCATTATTAATGTGTAGAATTTTATTGTATTCCGTAGGTACCGGATGTTCAGTGGAAGTTTTCGCTATGTTGGTTGGGTAGAAATGAGAATTTTATGCAATATTAGCGAGGATTTTGACGTCATTTTAGTTCTGGCGTTTAGAGCTTTTTTTTTTTTAATTTTGCGGTTATGAGGATTCATAAACAAAACTAAAAAAATATACAATCAAACCGTAAGCTAACTTTCTTTTTTGGATATTTCGGCAATAAAGAAAACAACAATGGAGATTTCAAGAGATGTATTCGTGATTAAGACATGCTCACTTGTAACAGGACCAAACAAAAGGGATATGTCGAAATCAAATGACAGATGACATTATTACTTGTTTTCGGTATAGGTTGCGTTTAGAAAACTACACAATTCTAACAAAAGCCTTTTTTTTTTGTGGATGGGAAATCATCAAATGACTTCTCCCGCTCTGGGCGGAGCGAGAGGGCGTGTCAAACTTTTACTGACTAAAACCCACCCGTGTTCCTTCTGTTGCCTGTGCCGGGGCCACGGTAACTCTTTCGAACATCCCGCAACCCTAGCTGGCATCGGCCCTAGCGGACCCCGTCAATAGTGCTGACATCTCTTTGCCTGCAACAATTCTAACACAATTCTAACAAAATGCACAATTCTAACAAAAGCCTGCAGATTTTACTTAAAAAGGACAAAAATAATGGAGAGGTGGTTTTCGTTTCTACTGTACGTTTTTGGGTGTCATACTTTCGGCATTTTTATGCTGATTTGGGAGATTTTTAGCGAACTTCAAAAATAAAGGAGGTTATCAATTCGACACGTATGTATGTAATATTATTGGAACTGCATTAGATTGACATATGATAATCTAGTAGGGCTTCCAATCAAATTTACAAAATTTTATAGGTGTATGTATGTTTGTCCACACATATCTCCGAAACTATTAATCGAATTGTAACCATTCTTTTTTATTGGCTTACATTTAATTCAACTTAGGGAACAGTCCAAGTTTCATCAAAATCGGTTCAGGAGTTTTCAAGACATTTACTAATACGTGTAAGTGTGACGGTCTGGCTTATTGACACGGGCTACGGATGTGGTGTCAAAGAGAAAACATCTTAAGACCTTGGTTAAGTTCTAGTGCAATATTTACAACAAAACTATTAACTACAAACAAGTATTCCAGTTTTTACTTAAAACTAAAAATTACGAAATAAAAAAGTAAGTAATTCAAAAAAATTCATTCAAAATTTGCCAAAAACACAGAATTCAGATCTCAAGACGCCGATTTCCGCAATTAAAGTTATTTCATAATTTTGAGTTAATTTCTTTTTGAAGTCAATTTAATTTTTTTAATTACTTTTTTTTAAATTATTTTTACGACGTTTCTGATAAATCGTTTAACAAATAATTAAGTCAGACACTGTCTTAATTAGAACAAACAGGAGCTTACAACCACTCTAAAATTACACAAACCCGATTACAATCTTCCCCTCATCTTTATTAAACGGAGCCCTTTCCACAAAGCTCAAGTAGGTAATCCATACAAAATGTAATACGGAACACATAAGTTTCTATCAATCGGTAACTTGGAAGTTTTAATGAGTTATATGAAGTGTACAAGTGTAATAAAGTTATGAGTGTAACTCAAGTGAGAATTAATTGGAAGGTGTCGCTAAGAAGTTGGATGTCGTTAGTTTGTTTTACTTTTAAGAAACTTTTAAATACGAGCTCGTATATCTGCTGCGTTGACTAAGCTTTTGCGTTAGAAGATTTACTTCAAAAGTGCTACACACTTTGTTCGGGTCGGCGTGATCGGCACAAATCAAAGGAGAATGACCAAATCACTATGGGAAGTGGCGCATTTGGTTTTTTTACCGCGGCCATCAGTGAAACCTTAGTCGGTATTGGAAAAACCTATCACAAAAATTAATTGATAAACGTTTTTTCTACAGACATTTTCTACAAACGTTTTTTTTGTTAGGTTTAACATCAGTCTGAACCAAATCATATAGATAACTAGCTTTCGCCCGCAACTTCATCTGCGTGAAATTTCTTGTAACATGGTTATTTTACCGCACAAGGGGGACCTTGTGCGGTAAAATAACCATGTTACCGCATTAACTTTTGTTTGTCATATTATATAATGTTTGTTTAATGGCCGCGAAAAAAAATCAAATTGCGCCATTTTTTAATCAAAATTGCGTCATTTTTGGCCATTGCCTTTTTAGGTAAATTTGGGAAACAGACGCTCGGCTTAGCGCAAATTGTGCCAAACCGACCCGAACATGATTCAGCGAGGGTAGATGACGAACGGAGTTTGTCGATTCGCACGAGCGTAATTATAGCCAAATATATGTGCAGTAATTGCTTCAGGACGGCTTTGTTCTTCAACAAATATTGCCGACCCGAACAACTATGTAGCGCCCCTTTCGGTATGTGTGGAATATTTATGCACATGTCATCAGTACTTTAAGTATACCACACTGGAACGTGTTAATGTAGGTACAATTTATATGCTGTTGGGGTAAAAAATAGCCTTTACACTAAATTGCCTAATTCATTTCTCTCAATTCTTTTCTTGTTGGGTGTGGCAAAAGAAGCATGAAAGTAGAATAAATGCTGTGGAAATGCATTCTTTGCGAAGCATGTGTGGTGTGACTATAAATGATAGGCTGAGGAATGATGTGATAAGGCAACGGTGCGGTTTAAAAGAAGATGTAGTGACCAAAATAGAAAAGAGTATGCTTAGATGGCTTGGTCATGTTGAGAGGATGAATGAAAGTCGACTAACAAAAGGTATTTACACGGCAGATGTAAGTGGAAACGCCGGGAGGGGACGCCCTAGGAAGACATATAGTGATCTTATTGGTGATATTCTTCAGAAAGGTCAGGTGCGTAGTACTCGCAACCGGCATAAGTGCATGGTCAGTTCTTTCGTACATGTTCGGGCAAGCCTCTTATTAATATGTTGAATATAGGCTGCTGGCTGTCCTTCTATGCCTACTTAGGGAGGTCAGGCACTTGCCATTAGATTAAATTTCTTAAGTCTTTCGCCCCGAGTTATTAATATTACAGGCTTAACGCTTAACTGAGATGGTGATTGAGGTAGCTCCGCAGTGTGGGAGGGGTAAGGTGATGTGTCCTGAGAGCTTGGTCATTCGTCCGCAGACAGGTGGCATCGCCGCTCCCGCACCGTACAGCTGCCTTAGAATACAGAAGAGGCAGCTACCTCAGGCACTATTGCTGAAAAACGGTAGACCGGTTACGTAGATCTATTCTGAAGTCTGATAAATACTGATTGAACTTTTTATAGCTGGGGACGCTAACAATCACAGGAGCAAATACAAAAGACAGGAAAACCGTAAATATATTGTATTATTAAAATTTAAAACTCATTTACTTTCTCCTCAGCACCTCAAGTGTGGGTAGTGGACGAGGCTGGCGCCCCTCTCCTGGAGAAGTACTACGAAGCTGAGTCAACGCTAGCACTGCTCTGCAGAGCGCGACACGTCGAGACTCCGGCGCTGCTGACGTGGCTGCACGAAGGCAGGGCGCTGAATGCTGATACTACTCGCGGAGGAATCAGGCAAGACAAGATATCTTCCAACTAGAGATATACTACGAAGCTGAGTCGACGCATGCGCTACTTTGCAGAGTGCGACACGTTGAGACTCCGACACTGCTGTCGTGGCTGCACGAAGACAGAGCGCTGAATGCTGATACTTCTCTCGGAAGGATCAGGCAAGGTAAGATATCTTCCTACAAGAGATGTACTATGAAGCTGAGTCCACGCTAGCGCTTCTCAGCCGAGCGCGGCACGTTGAGACTCATACGTTGCTGATGTAGCTGCACGAAGGCAGGGCTCTGAATGACTACTAGAGGAGGAATCAGGTAAGACAAGAATTAGTTTTTACATAGAAACTTTCAGATATTTTCACATATCAGTTTAAAACTAAACAGGAGTGGTGAAGTAAGACAAGAGAAAAATAATGTTTGTGCTGAACATATTATTCTGCAGGACATTCAAATTGTAATAACATGATTCATAATTAATAACTTGACGATTACTTGACTGAAATAAAGATAAAAATATGCAGTGATACAAATAAAAAACAGGTGAATACCGATCTCACGATCATGTTAACAGTCATTGAAGATTACAACTTTTTAAACATACATACACCACTTATTATTATTATTACTTGCAAAATTGCAGAGCTGTCTGAACCTAGCCTAAAGCATTAAAATCCGACATTTTGTCAAAGCCAAAGATTCTCACATGAATTTCTCAAATAACACGCTAAAATAGTTTTCACTTTAGTTGCACGCTCAAGCATTTTCTGATCATGTTCATCAAAGCATACGTCTTTTGTCAGCGAGTTTCCAAGTTCTCTAGGTCCGCATACACTGAAAGTAATAATGAGGGCTCGACTATTTCAATTTAAGTTCTGGTGACTTATTTTAGGAGAGAAAATCTAGTCAAAGTATGTGTAGATTATTAATTCTGCTGCGACTATGCTTTCTAGTTTAAACTTGTGAGTAAATTAAATTCAAACTTACTGGCTGCGAAAGGATTTTGAAGTAAGTGGAGATAAAGTAAGCAAAGAAAGTCGAAAACTTAGTTTACTAGGGATGATATAAATATTTGAAATGTTATAAAAAAGGCAGTAAGTATAGATTTTATACGATAACTTCTTTGAAGAATTGACCTTTATGTCAACCTACGCTCGTAAGTAACGTCATGCTGTTATCATGAGAGCAATAAAATTGACACCAATTTAAAACGTCTTATTTTAGTTTACTTCAAAACAAAAATACTAAACTAAAACATAAAAGAAGTCTCTCATTAGACTGTTTCCCGAAAACATCCCTAGTGTACATTTTTTTGTCTGCCAAAAAGAATTTAGACAGCAAGTCCAGTTTATATTTTGATGACAAACAAAGGGTCAACTAAACGATGGAAAACTTTTATAGTAGGAACCTTCTAGAGGTCTTAAACTTCAGTGGAATAAGACAGCAAATTATATCAATTTATATAACATAAGAGTTTCGTGTTTTACATAATTCTTTGATAAATTTCGAACTTTATTCTCTGTGACATGTGTACCTACTTTTGTGACCTTATCAGTAACGTCCAAACCCAATAACCTATCTAACACCAGTTTTGGCATACTAGGGATAGAAAAACCTATTTATCTATCTATGCTTTTAACGTCCCAATAATCTATAAGAGACAATGGAGTCTTACCGGCCTGACATGAGGACAGATAGAATTATACCGTTTACCATCAATAGCAATCGGTCTTTTACTTAAAATAGGTTATTGGGTTCGGCCGTTAGACTGTGTGTATCTTAGACTAAGTATCCTGGTGTGTATATGTACGTCATTTAGAACTTAGCCAATTGACCTTTGACTGGACGGTGGTATTTGCTGATTTATGCCATAACACATAATTAATAGGCGTTGGAAAATGAAGTTACTTAAAATCTACGTAGGATAATCTAAAAACGTATCAGGGGTCCCTATTAAACGATCAATTGTCATCAATTTCTATTGTAGTAATATTGTCAGTATCTTCAATTGAATTTGGTAGACGATCAGTTTTCGCGTCAATGCGTATCAATCACGTAAAAATTGGCAATTGCAATTTATCGTTTAGGGGACTCTTTACAGTTAAACTAAATATATACATCAAAAGGTAAGAAACTATCTTAAATAGAAATATCTGGAACTTGATTACTATAATTCCAATATACAATCATATATTTAAACAAAATAGCCCAAATCATGAATACATAATCAAACCAACCCCTTTCACTCACTTTAAATTATAACTTTTCTCCATAAAGTATTCAAATCATTATCCAAAAAAGGCTATTAATGGTTTATTTTACATTCTATCGGTACTTATAGTGTACTGAAAAAGGAAGCAAACCGGATTGCTTATAAATATACAATGTGAACGAGGCGGCTCACGCAAACCTGAAACTTGAAGGCGGGCCAGACATTTATGAAATTTTAAATAGACCCCGCTCAAAAACGCCCGTTGACAACAACCTTATAGAACGTTGATGTTGTGAATATTATTATAATATGTAATACACTTTCTTTGGAACTGCGGAAATGTGTTCTTCATATTTGTTATATTTTGATACATCACAAGAAACAGTTCTTGGTAACGTTAAGGCGAAAGCGCAAGGGTAGCCCGCGAAATTCAAATTTTCTTACGTTTTTTTCAATTTGCAGGTCAGTATTAGGTTGTATGTTGATTAAAATATGTTTCGCGACCGTAAAAATATGTATTTCCAGAATTATAATCATTAAAGTCATTAGTACAACTTTCTAAGTAATCATATTGAATGACTATTACATAAAATCTGAAATACTAACTTAAGAAGTTGTATTACTGATTCTAATGATTATTAAATTAATAGAATTTTTTCTTAATTTTTTTTCCCGTTGTTATTGTTGCTAATAAGAGACTAAAAATCTTTTTCTTTCACAGTGTGAAGACAGAACAAGTGCCAGGGGGCGCTGATAGTCAGCTGCGTTTGGCACGCGTTAACAGCAGTGACGCTGGGAACTACACATGCGCAGTCCGAGGCGCCAGAGCTCACACCGTGTCGGTACACGTGCTCAACGGTACGTATCGGGGATATATTATGGAGAATAGAACCAAGGAGGACAGAACCATATAAATATAAGTGGTCCATCAGAAATGCTGGCCTTTCGATGGTCGGTAGTCAAGCTTATGAACGTTTGAAATATCAGAAGCATCGCAAGTGCGTTAAAATTCTAGAGAGTTAAGATGTATTGTCTTATATAATGGTGCCGATTCTTTTGTCACAAATGCCTCTAAACCAGACTAAAAATCACCAAAATTTAGTTTATTCCTGTCAAACGACGATTTTCCATTCTGAAATTGACTTGACGTGACACAACTTAACTATATTTTAGTTTGACAGCACTAAGATGGCACTAAGTTATTAATTTAGTGAAAATGGCAATTTTGCTATTCTGAATTTGACGTTTTTTCACCTAAAATGTTGATTGTCTAACCAAATCTGACTATTTATTAAGCGCGATTAAAAAGGTGTGGAATAAAATTAGTTGTCATGAACTAAAATTCACACCAACACACCGACTTCAGGTGCAAAAACAGTACTGTATATATATTTTTTTTCTTTTATCTCGAAAATGGTGTGTCCTATCACAAAAATAATAAAAATTTCGACCCCCTTTATAATAGCCATACACCCCTAAAACTCAATATGTAGGTAATAATTTTTCATATTTTCCATACAACAAGTGAAAAATTCTATATTAAACACGTCAAGGCTGCCCACTGTGCGCCTCAGGCTCAAAAAAAATCACGGGCTAGGGCAAATAAATACTTACCGCGTGGAGGCGCGATTGTTAATTTCGATTTAGTTGTGTCAAAATTATTTTTAAATTTAGAATTTTTTTTTTGCAGAATAGCTTTAAGATTCTCATAACCAAAAGAAAGGAATTTTAATGATAGTTAGTTTAGTTCGGTGTACAAGAGAATCGGCACCAATGTGTGTCTGTAATGACAGCGGCCGCATAATCTTTTAACCAGAATAATATTATGTACAATAATGCTATAATTAGCAAAATACTTTGCAATGACAGTCCTATTTGAACAGCTCTTTGTAATCTGTAATATTTTATTCCAATTTGTGGTGGCAATATTATATATCATAAATAGGTTTTATCTACATTACTGGATGTACCTACTATTATTTATACGTGTGCATTCTGCTCTAAATGGCTTTATTTAAATACAAGCGCTTTTCAGTACAGTTTTATACATATGTGGATATTCTCGTTATTTATTATCTTTGTCATATTTTTATTCAATTTGATAGAGTGAGTTGAGCACGCACGTTTCCAATGAATTGCATGTTTTTGTACAATATATTGTTTAAACCTTTTAAAAAGTTTTTAACTGTTGTACGTGGATTTTTTTTATGAGTACAAAAATATACCCGGCAGACCAGGAAGGTGCGCATAAAAATCAATATGAAAGAAAGTTTTCTAAGCTTCTAAAGCAAGGGACCAACACTCTGCCATCCGTAATTTGTGTCCTATTTAAGTAACAGTATGACTTTGCTGTTTAAAAATTTGTAGGACAAGAGGTAGGATAGTTACGAGTGTGAGAGTAGGTACTATCGAGGAAACTTACATCTTACCGATTAGAAAACAACATCCCGTGCACACGATGACCACATCTGTTAGCAAGCGTTACTATAGCGGCCGAGCGCTGCAAGCAAGAATAGTCCTTACGGTGTATAAATGTTTGTTTCTCCCATGGTGAAAACATTTTGATAAACTAACTCCATTTAAAAGCCTTATCGTCATTAGCAGAGTGAGAGGTCTAGTACCTACAAAACAAATAAAGACAAGCATGTTCATCATTCCTATTCTAATGGTAGCTATGATAGCCAATTATTTCGTTGAATTCTTGTTTGCTGAAAAAAATAAGAATGGTTTTTCTATTTGCCGATTCCTAAGAAATTTTTTGCATTATAAAGAACAAATACTGTGTCAGCCAATTATGCAAGCCGTAGAAAATAAAATCTGGACATATAAATGGGTGAATCAATTAAATTCTCAAATAAATATTAAATCAATCATATTTGATCACCAAACGTTATAAAATAAAATAAATGTATCCAAAGCTCAAACAGCAAATATCAAAATTCAATCTTTGATATTGAGGTTTGGGCAAAAAAATGTTTTCCAAGTTTGGTCTCAACTCACAAACGATATTATTATGCAAATAAAGAATACCGAACTTTTATACGAGTATCACAGAAACTGATTTAAGTAGTAAAAGAAAACTTGAAAGTCGGAGTCGCGCCTAAAATAATAATGGTCCCCATCTAGTAGTACCTCTGAAATATTAAGAACCTTCATCGCGCGCGGGCTGGCAACGTCGCATTTCTAGAGGCTTTTCGTGATTATCTTACTAATTTTAAATCAAAGGACATTTTTCTCTGATAAATACTTATCTTTGGTATTTATAAGTATGTTTTTGACAGTATTTTGGTATTTACTCTTAAAAAATGAATGTCATTTTCTAAGAGTAAATACAAAATACTTATAAATACCAACGATCTAAGTATTAGTCAGAGGAAATTGTCCTTTGATTTAAATTTTGTAAAATAATTACGAAAAACTTCTAGAAACGCGACGTCGCCAGCCCGCGCGCGATGAACGCTCTTAATAAGATAGGAAAATAAAAAACAAAGAACTGCAACTTTTTTTTTATCTTGTGAGGGCTGAATACTGGATGCTCATTTTGGATTGGCAATTAATATTGTTTTTGTAATTTATGATATCGAATCGCAACTAAAATATACATAATCAGCCTATAACGTTCCCACAGCTGGGACACAGGCCTCCTCTCTGTGAGACGGAGTGAACCATAATCCACCACGCGGGCCCAGTGCGGATTAATGGATGTCACATGTCTTCGAATTTTTGGTTCTAGGACATTTCACCGGTTCACTCACCATGTATTACTTCGCCATTTTGAGAGCAGTGGTGATGAAATTAAGTACACAAAGTAAAGTGCCTGCCTAGGTTCGAACTCACGACCTAATACGTAAGTCAGGGACGATACCACTGGACCACCACTGCTCTAACTACAGCAAAAGTATGTTGGTCCACAAAAGGGATGCATGAAAAGCAATTGCATGTAGCTGAGATGAGAATTTGAAATGAAGTAGAATGTGTATTTTTCAAACCTGTCTTAATAATTGATAAAATAGAAAATAATATGTAAAATAAAATCTGAAAGAGGTTCCGGTGACCGAAATGTTATGTGGAAATCAGTTGATAGGCACGTAATGCGCGAGAAATCATGAAGAAAGATTTGAATGTAGACCCTTCATCACCGATGTAGGTAACCATTTCAACTCCTTATTCTTCCACTAACCCATACCATTTGTTCCAGAAGAAAGCCTAGCGGAACTACACGCCGGGACCCAGTCACTGCACCCGCCGTCAATGACAACGCTCATTTTACTCCTAACATTACTTTACCTAGCAGAAGGAACACTGTTGTTCAAACCTGTGATTACTTCTACAGCTCTAGCTCATACTGTACAGGTCCAAGGCCCACCGAATGAACTTTATATATTGTTACCGACGTGATGAAAAGCGTTTAGAAACATGTAAATATACGTTTGATTATGAAGATAAATTATGACTAGTTATTGGGAAATAAAATTTCATTGTATATTTTGGGTGTTTTATTAAGAAGTCTTCTTTTTCGTCTTTGTCGCTGGCACGACAGTACATCAAATGTTGGCCCAAAACTTCGCCACTTTAACAGGATCGAAGCCTTGAATCAGTTGCTTTAAATATGGATCACTCAATGTATACGAGGTTGTGATGGAGAAAAAGGAAGGTACATGGTATTGCTTTTTATCATATTTTGTTTTCGTTTTGAAGCCTCGCTATAGATAATATAAAAAACTGGTATGTTTTTAACGCTAAAAGGAATGAAAGAATAGTTTTGACCTATTAGTGAAAGTGCCGTTATAAAAATTATGTTAATATGTACAAAAAAGGAGCTACGTCTGCTAATAAACTGCTTTGTAGTTTGTCAGAGGTCATAATACATCTTGTAAAAAAATATTTATGTGAATAAAAACTTTTAATTTTTTTTTTGGATGGCCGTCTGCTTATATTTTGTCAACCAAGGTGCGACTGGACTAGGTCCTGTGTGAACAGACAGGCACCTTTTGAGGTCCCATCCATCCATAATAAGTCTATAATGTTCCCACTGCTGGGACACAGGCCTCGTCTCTTCGAGAGGGAGAGGGCTGTAATCTACTACGCGGACCCAGTGCGAGTTGGTAGATGTCACATGTCTTCGAATTTTTGGTTCTGGGACATGCTGGTTTCCTCACGATGTTTTCCTTAACCGTTTTGAGAGCAGTGGTGATGAAATTATTTACACAAAGTAAAGCGCCTGTCTGGGTTCAAACTCTCGACCTATCCTACTCGCAAGTCGGGACCGTTACCACTAGCCACCACTGCTTACTGGAACCCACTGAGAAAACCCACTGTGGGGTAATTGCGTAACATACATACACCGGCAATCAATGAGAATGCTTTCATTTTGACAGTTCAACCACGTTCATTGCGTTATTTACGTAGTCGAGCACACAATTAATTTTTTTTGTTTTCTCTTCTACTCTTACACACGTTGTCTACATCTCTTTAATAACTTTCCTATCGCAGGTATGCTGGAAGAGATTTCTTTAGAAATAAGCATCACCTTTGTACGTATTTTTCTGTTCCTTTCTTCTTGTCTATTTAGATGTGTATACATAAACTGGTAAATAAATAAATACATTTTCAAACCTATCAAGTAATGGATATGGAGTTTCTTTTAAAACCCTCGGATTGTGATTGATTGAGAGCAGGTTAATTTTGAAACCTATAGATTAGAGTAACTGCAATACCTTCAAGATTACATATCTCCTCTAACAGATTCCAAAGTTTTCTAGAACTACAGATTTTTTGGCTATTCCCAATTTTTACGAGTTAACTTTTAGAATAACTCTTGACCTGAATTTAGTATCAACAAAACCTTTTAAAACTTTGGTAATAAAGTTGGAGCAGCGGTTGAGTACTCAGAAAATAAATAAGCACAACTCTTTTTTATGTACCTGGCTGAAATTTAAAAATAGGAATGGTGGTTGTAAACTCCCTTCATTATTCTTGTAGCATCAATTTTACAGGATATACCTTTCAAACAAAAAGCAATGATGCTATTATTTGGTAATTTTTAACTGAAAATTCTCCTTCCTCTCAAATGTCGTATGAACCACATAGGTTCGTAAAGCAGAATACTCTCGAAAGGAAAATAAATATAATCATGAAAACCGTTGAGCGCTCACATGTGAACGGCTTTTCATAGGCGAACATTTGACGGGTTAACAAATGTTCAGATTTATTTTTTTGTGTTTTCCAAACAATTTTCAAAACTTATCTTTGAATGTGTAGTCTTCTAAAAATAATAAAAGTAGACAAAACTCATGTACAAGATTACCTTTACCGTCAGTACAAGGTGAACAAAGATAACAGAAAAGCCACAAGAGGCACTTGCACAGATTATATGAAAATATTTATAAAATACCTTAGCTTCAGGCATAATTTCTACTGACTTCAAAGGATCGGCGCCGATATTTTATTTTTATATCGAATATTTTTCAAGTAATCCTGGTTGAAGATTCTACATAGTAATGTGGCCTTTGTTGAACGAATGTAGATACACACATGAATGTCAATTCACAGTTCATTTGAAAAGGTAACCTATCTTTTATTTGTTTGGATCAAAATATTATATGATAACATAACATAACATCATGCCTGTAATCCCCCAAGGGTAAGGCAGATACATATTAGCTGCGGCAATTGTGTTTGCAACGACTCTGGCAGTGTATGGACGTGCATTATCATACATATACAGAAATTTTAATTAAGCACCAAAATGGGTCCGCAAAGGAATGACAACATCTGATACAAACTTTTCAGCGTAAATCTGTGTATCGAGATTGCCTCCGATCCAAATCAGTTCGGTTCTTCCGCCGATCCAAATACCCGCCCATATCATGATTGTTCTACCACTATATGTATGGGCTTCCTGGCAT
This sequence comes from Fissipunctia ypsillon, assembly GCA_947568875.1. Taxonomy (NCBI): domain Eukaryota; kingdom Metazoa; phylum Arthropoda; class Insecta; order Lepidoptera; family Noctuidae; genus Fissipunctia; species Fissipunctia ypsillon. The sequence continues at coordinate 20,477,633 of OX387655.1, read as the reverse complement.
GATTTTAAACGTTCTTGCCATCCAGGGGTCCTCCAATATCATGTATCTCTACCTCTAGTATCTATTCTGGCCTCATACCAAAAAGATTCGAAAAAAAACAACCAAAACGCTATCCTTCTTCTGCCCAATTTCTGTGCTCACAAGGCCGTTGTAATCGGGCTCGGAGCTCAATAGGTGGTACACGTCCAAGGCCTTCGAGAACGGAGATTGACTTCATGCAAGCGATTGCTTAAGGTTTAATTGCTTATTAATGTTCCAGAAGAACTATGAAGCCTCGTAACCATCAAATGGTCATTGTACGATTTCGTCGAGCAGTAATTTGTATGTAACGATCTTGTCTGCGTGTGTTGATGTGAGCTTATCCTCCATGTCGCTCTGCCACGCTGCCAGTGACGTGGTAACGTGTCCAAAGTCGACTTATAACACTCTGCGTAGTGCTCAGAGCGATTGCCACAGCACGTTGCCGAGAACCAGCTTCCAATATTTCCACAGCTATGATCATTTCTTCTCGGCTCAAATGACGTCTTATCTCTACAGGGTGTAAGGGACAGCCCTCCGCAGACTTATAGCGTGAATTCAGTATATTATTCTAAGATGACTGGTACATGAAATTATTTTAGGAACGTTATGGGAATCCAATAAACCTGATTTGTTTTATTACCTCACACGCAATGTATCGCTACCGTGGCGAACGGCAGCGCAGCGAGCCTTTGGCCGCCGAGTATTTCAACATCCATTGCTTATTTTTTTTATTTCAGCTGTTTTATTTACATAAATGGAGTGCTGGGTAGAGAGAATGTAATTTTACATTAAAATAAAGGAATAGTAACTGAAAACACGATAAAAAAATGAAAATTTGCCTGTGAATATTTCCTTTGGAATATGATTAAAAACAAGGAGCTGAATGCACCCTGTTAGTTTGCGGAGGGCTGTTCCTTACACCTTGTATATAATCGTTCTTTTATATTGATTCCACTCAGAAGTATGGCAAAATTTTTACTGATATGGCCTCAAACCCGTTGCAGGATTATATAGGAATACGACTTGATAGAAGATTTTAATCTTTTGAACGAAATTCAAAAACTATTCCCTTTTCAAATGATGAAATATACCAAAAAGTATCCATAGGAGTTACAAAAAATATAATTAAGAAACCTGATTTTTAGTACCTAGCAATTAAACGTGCTTGATCCCTAGACACTTTTGATGTGTGAATTTTATACATAAACTCACGATTTCTTCCCTTGTGCGTAGGGAGGAACTACAGAACGCCACCTGCTTCGGTCCTTACATAATTATTTCATGTGATAACTTAATCGCCACTCTGCATAACAAACACACTTTTACCGCATATATGAACTTCCTAAGAAGCAGAAAAGTTGTCTATGAAAATTCAGACTCCAGTGTTATATCGTTTTGAAAATATATCTAAGTAAGCGCTGTTCGTAATTGAATTTCGTGCGTTATCTTATATTATGTCTCACATTCATATTCAAAGCATAGCTCATGCTCGCACACGTACCTTTACACTAAGAATTTTATGATTATCAAGGATAGGTATATTTTTTACGGTTTTTTGTTTTATGGGATGAGCTAGATAAAGGTATTTTAGTTGAAAAGAAGATGCTTGAACAAAATTGTGGTTATGTTGCTCGTATTTTCAATGCTCGAAGAGATGGCAGAAATGCCATCAACGATTTAAATTATAGACTCTAATTTATACATAGACACATCTCTCAAGGAATTAAGTAACTGACCAACTTTGACAATTAAGAGCGAATTTCACCAATGAAACTAAACGCGATCAGCACATGTAAACTCCGTTAAAGAGCTATCAGTATTATCATTGTTGGGGAATATTGACACTGACACCTCTTGAATGCAGTTTATAAGTGCTGATCACGTTCAGTTTCATTGGTGAAATCAACCCTTAGTAGTGTGGCGGCATATATACATCGTCACAAGTGAAAGCATCACACTGACGTTACGCAAAATCGTGCATCGCACAATCAGAATTTTCCGCGCGACTAACAACATCCTGACATCAACCGTCGGGTAGTTGCCCACCATACACAACACTTGTCTGGTCGGAGGATCCTCGCTTTTCATAGAGGACGAATGAACTTTACATCCTGTTCCCCATGCCTCTAAACTGGTAATCCTGACGTGATCACTTCCTCATGCTCTCGAACGGCGAGTTACACAGCCAGCCAGCACCCGCGGCTTCAACGGATATCCTGACCACCAGCATACAGCGGACGCGCATACCTGGTCATAACCCTCAGCCTCATCAGCCACCTCGGGACAGCATACTGCACTTTCGGCCGGACCACAAGCAGAGCCCTTCTACCTTCTCCCGACATCAACCGTCGGGCAGCTACCCACCAGACACAACACCCGTCTGGTCGGAGGATCCTCCCTTTTCGTAGAGGATGAGTGTACTTACACCCTGTTCCTCATGTCTAGTAATGATTGGTTTGGTGATGAAAAAAGGGTTTTGTCTTTGAGAGTAGATACAGATATTTTGCAAGTACTGAAGCTGAAGAAGATAGTCTAATCATGAAAAGCATAATTAGCAGAAACGATGACCACCTCTGGACAAAGACTTTTCATAAAAATATACAGGGTGTAAGGAACATATCGAAGCAAAAACTGTCAATCAGTTCATTACATGATTCTAGACTCGCCGGTGTTGTTGAAACTATTCTGTTTTAAAAAAATAAAATAAAATAATCAGCTGTTTCATACATTTTAACCGTGTAGCTACAGGGTTTCATAGGAAACAGCAGATATTTTTTTTTTTTACCGACAGAAAACATCTATTACCCTTTTTGTCCTTTAAACAACGGCTTTGCTTTTAACTCAGAAGTTTGAAATAGTTTTCCTTTCACAACGTATATGAAAAGGCCAAGGGGATGTCTTTACCAAGCTCAGGGGCTTAAAGGAAAAGATTAAATCAGATTCCGGGTTCGTACAAATAGAGATGTTGAAAGGGAGATCTACTTACGACCTTTATTTGTTCCGAGGACACGCAGAAACTACTGAATGGATTTTGAGACAATACATAACAGCAGCATTTTTTATTTTAATGAGTATCTATTGGGTTTGGAAGGAGAAAGGAGAGGCCTTTGCTCAGCAGTAGGATACACCATAGACTAATAAAAACGCCTATTTGTAAATTAATGTGAGTTACTCTTGGGCGAATTTGGCCAATGAAACTGAACGCGGTTTAGATGTGCTGATCGCATTAAGTTTAATTGGTGAAATTTACTTGTTATGAATACGATACGGGACTGAGTTCACAAATTCATACCGACATGAATGCACTCAAATCATTGAGCTGTCTCAAAAAATAAAAGGTTTCTAAAATATTCAGGTTATAAATAAAAATTAAAACGTTTATCCCGAAAACATAAAACATCCCAAAGGAATTAATTCGTCATGCCATTATCGCCAAATTCTATAAAATTCGAAGTTCATACTTAGCTGTATTAAATGCAAAAAAATACTTCTTCATACGCCTTATATTTTTTTAAAGTTCGTAAACTATTCCCTGTTGTTACCCGGAGATCAGAAATTCGAAAGAGTTTATAGCACCTAGTACGGCTATTAAGTTGATATTACGAAGCAACTTATCCTCGTCTAGTGGTTTGAAAGCTTACAACACTTCTCTTGAACGTTTTTGGTGAGATCTTGTTAAGTCATGTTTGCCTAGTACTTTTTAAGCGAACATAGTTTATTCTCACTTACTTTTTCATAGATTTTTTACTTTAATTTTTTTGTGAAATGAACGGGAACATCATGAAGTACCTACTCGTAATAATAGGTTCTTTGGCTTTAGTTAACGGTACAATTAAATATTGATCAGAAGAACATTTCCCACAATTCCCTTGTCGAAATAAACTTCAAACAGAATTAAACTTTCAAGAATAGAAAATAATACAACTCTGTTTGACAAGTCAAGTCCTTAAGTAAATTAAATGTTTATTCCTATTTACAGCTTAGAAAGAGGTTGCCAGCTGATTTTGAACTTTAATATACATTCATAGAAGTTGTATCTTTTGATTAGTATGGTAATCTTAAGTTTGTGGTAGGTTCACCCTTTTGAAACATGGTTGAAAGTAAGACTTGAATGAATGACATGACTTTAATATTTAAGTTAAGGCAAGAATGTTAATAAATTATTTATCATGCTAGATTATTTTGTACACACGGCTGAATTTATTAATACTCTAATTATAGACAAATATTCTACTGCAGAGCAAAGTCTGGGATTACAGGTAAATAATGAGATGAGGAATAATGACCATTGATTACCACGCTTGCTCATTACACTCCGTGTTATTGTGATCTCAAATAATTAAACGTTTTTCTTCTACCGTAAATTAGCAGGAGTTTACGACTAAACGCCGACAGATACTACGCCGACAGACTGAACACCGACAAGACTTTACTTCGACGGGACTCTTCGCCGACAGGACACTTCGCCGACAGGGCATAATATAATATACATACATAATCTAGGTACATTAATACCTTATGTCTGAGAGCAGGTCGACGGAGCCCCGCTGCGCGGGGTTCCTATTTCTGTGTGCAGGGTTTAAAGAACCTAACCAAATCGAACCTCGGGGTGCCCTCGGGGTGCCTGTCAGCGTTACAGGCAGATTTAATCGTCAGTTGCAGTCACTAAAGTGACTGCTATGAAACTGACAATTCCGGATAAACTAGTTTAGCTTATCCTTTTACATTTATAACAACGAAAATAAAACATGATTAAATTGCTAACCAAGTCGTAATTTAGAATTTACGATTATCCTACATCTATACTTACTAATATTATAAAACAGAAGAGTTTGTTTGTTTGTTTGTTTGATTGAACATGCTAATCTCATGAACTGCTGTTTCGAATTGAAAATTTCTTTTAGTGTCGGATAGCCCATTTATCGAGGACGGCTATAGGCTATATAATAACACGCTACGACCAATAGGAGTGGAGCATCAACGAAAAATGTTGCGAAGACGGGGAAACATTATTCCTTTTGAGAGCTTCCGTTGCGTGCGCTGCGTAAACGTTTAAAGTTACGCAAAATTAATGTATGACGGAAATTTTCCTCTTAAAAAGTTCTAAAAAAAGTCTGCGATAGCATGTCTATCTTTTAAGGTTAGCTCACTATAACTTTTTTAATGGTAATCAAATTTGTTATAAAATAATGCATTATTTGCGAAGATGTTTTCAAAAACATGGTATTAATCCTTATCCAAATAAATAGTTACATAATCAAGGTTGATTAAGTACGTGTAAATTCATTTTTAAATTATTCGAATTGGATGTTTAGTTTAGAAATTAAGATGGGTATGAAAAAGCTTAAAGTAAGAAAAATGCGCTTAGTCTATTAGTTACAAACACATTTTATTTTTTATTGACTGTTTGATCGCGCTAATCTCTGTCACTACAAATCGGACTTGAAAAATTCTTTTTGCATTTTATGGTCCAATTCTTGAGAAAGGCATAGGTATGTAGCATTACGCCAGGACTCTTAGAAGTCGAGCAAAAAGAAAAAAAGTAAGAATGAGCGCTAAGCGAAAACGAAGTAACAACACGGGCAGGTGATGCGATGCGATGGGGTGGGTTCGGGGAAAAAAAATTCACGCGGACAAAGTCGCGGTCGGAAGCTAGTACTTAACATAATATTATATTATAAACGCGAAAATTTGTGAGGATGGATGGATGGATGTTTGTTACTCTTTCACGTAAAAAACTACTGAACGGATTTAGATGAAATTTGGCACACAGATAGTTTGTAACACAACACATATAAAATCACGCCTTGTTTCCACGAAGGGTTAGGCAGAGGTGTACCTATATAGTACACCCACATTTCGCCAGTTCATAACCAGGATTAATATACAGAATAGTTTTTATCCTGACATCCATACGGAATCGAGACTTACGCGGGTGAAACCACGGGGCACTGCTAGTTTTCACATAAACTGTTTTACAACGCCGTTCAAATCGCGGGGAATCTTTTAAAATCCTACAAGAACGTTAACAAAATCGTAAATATTATATTAAAGAAACGTAATACTCACTTACAGCTCACATTCGCTACAGCTGGACTACATTATAAAATACAGTCTTTATAAAGTTAAGCTCAGTAAAATAGGGTTGAGATATACGATAACTGATGCATGCGTGCCGTCTGTCGGGACAGGTCAACTCAAACCTGCAGTGGTTCTTCTTCAAATGACCCTTCCGGACATCCCCTTCCTTACATTGTTAGATTCACATAATATCTTAATAATAAAGTTTGCACTTTAAAGAGACCTCTGAGTTTTTTTCGGCATTTCTTCTCAGCGATCAGATAGGAAATGCTGGTGCCATCTAGCCATAAACTTGACGTGTCAAAGAAGATCTACTATCTCATTTCAGTATAGGATTCTGTTTCATTGTCTAGCAATAGGCATCCATTTCGGAGATAAAGACGTTACCAAAAGTTTAATGAAGTGGGGTTCAATTGATCCTCACCACGATTGACTTTGTCCAGCCACATTGAACGAACAACAGATGCGGTCTCGAGTAGACTCGATCAGAATAACAAAGAGATTGCCCTGTGCCTGGGTAAACCTGTCTGAATGAGGCTGAGAATCAATATTTTTTTACGTAACCTACCGAACTCATTTGTCTTCCAGAGAGATCGACCTCAAAATTGCTTTACCATTCGAATGTTGAATGGCACTTGCACGTTATAAAACGTCAAGGTTCAACCTGCAGTTTCAATTTACTGGGAGATGTTGTGAAAAGTGGCAAAGAAATTACGAGGTCAACTGTAATACTAAAATCGACGCGGGGGCATTATAGTAGCCTTTACGACAGAACGACGGCATATTAATTGGGGTGCATGTACGAATGCACGACGAAATTTAAGCTATGCGTTCCACAATAAGCTGGCCTCTTATTGCACGAAAAGTATTATGCTTTTCGTGCAATATATTATGTAATGCAAGGTTAGCTTATACACAAAATGTATTACTTTATGTCGTGTGTACCTACTTCGCGTGCACCTCGCTTACTACAGTGACACAGCATCAGTCTGTAGTTTGTGTAGATACAAGAAAAGATAATCGTCACCGCATTCAGACTTCGACACCGACATTCGCTCATAGTCAAGATTCTATGATGGAAGATTGGCATAATCAGCCTATAATATTCATACTACTGGGATACAGGCCTCCTATCTGTGAGAGGGAGTGAGCTGTAATCCACCACGCGGGCCCAGGTCAGGTTAATGGGATGTCACAGCCTTTTGAATGTTTGGTTCTAGGACATGCCGGTTGGTTTATTCACGATGTTTTCCTTCACCGTTTTGAGAGCAGTAGTGATGAAATAATAAAAACAAAGTAAATAGTCCAGTCAATAATGGAGTTGTAGAGTGAGTTTCTTGCCGGTTCTTCTCCACAGGAAACGACCAATTGGAACCGTGCACCTAGCTTCTGACGTTTCATTAGTGCCCATGTAGGTTTTTAAGAAATAAAATATTTTGATATTGAGTAGAAGGAAATCCGGAAAAAGTGTACAGAATAAAAGTGGTAGAAAATTTTATGAACTTAAAATATTAGCGCAAAACCCAAAGTTCCACTTTTTGCCCCCCCCCCCCCCACTTCCTAGACGTCAGGACTTTAGTAAGTAAGAAAAAAATCGCTTAGGTCCCTGCCCACGTATTCTACGACCCCTTTTGTATCACTCGTTGACTGAACTAAAAGTGCCTGTCTGGGTTCGATCATACGACCCCGCAAAAAGCCGACGCCAAGCCGTAAGCGCGGCCGTTTCGACTGGCTCACCACTGCTCTACAAACAAAGATAGAAGATTATAAAGCGAAATTATTCACGCTACGTAACCTAAACCACAAAGTTAACACCTCTAATTTCATCCGTCTCCAAAGAAAACCCGTTAGGAAGGTAATAAACAAGATGATCTTACACTGTTCCTAATTATGGCGTTGACACAAGAACTGATACGCTTTACTTTCTAATTAATGTCAAATCTACGTGGGAAGTTATGATGATAAACTGGACCGAAATACATTTTGCTTATGACGTAAAGAAAGAATATATTAATCAAAAGTTGAAAATAAACCACTTACTCATTTATAATTTAATCATTTATTTACTTTCACTTCAAGACAACATCGGCTCTTGTACTAGGAGTTCCTGTAGCACAAGAGCCGGAATTTACTTACATACTTTTAAAGTTTATTTTACAAAAATAAACTTTAAAACCCCTCCTCTTCCTCGACCAACCAGGCGCGCCTCGTTGGTCTAGTGGTCGCAAGCACTACTGCTGAGCATGAGGTCCTGAGTTCGATTCCCAGGTCGGGCAAAGTGATAATGGGTTTTTCTATCAGACATTTCTCAGTAGCAGCCCGGAGTATGGATTTGAGTCCGTTTGATGGCAATAGGCTCGCCCCCTATTACATGGGACTTTAAATATAACTGGCGAAATGTGGGTGTACTATAGGCACACCTCTGCCCAACCCTTTGGGTAAACAAGGCGTGATGTTACGTTTATTTGTTTACAAAAATGATAAACGAGGAGACGACATGTTTATAGGTAGGTACCTACTATACACAAACGCTTAAGGCTGATTAATTTACATGTGAATTTTAAGTCCTGGACGTACGTGACACTTCACAATCAAATATTGTCACTTTTGGTCTGACGTTTTAATACAACTCTATTTGAACTGAAAGGTGGCACTTGTCGATATTTTTTCCATCGGGAGGGTATTGCTCCATTGTTTGACATTGTACATTCAAAGTTAAACACGATATCGTTTAGTCTCATTATTAATTTTGTCTAAGCGGAAACAGAATAGTAAAATAAAAAGCAATAAAACAGCCATTAGTGCCACAATACTTACCGCCACGAAAAGCGAGTCTTATTCATACTATAGAGCTATGCATGTTATTGATGTGAATTGTCTTTCCTCATGCTTTTCTGCAATCTGTGGGAGTGATTTCGTGAAAAGGGATGGAAGTGTGTATCAGGAAGTCGGGGTACCAACCCATTTGCCGAGAGGTTGGTACTGTAGTAGTCTGCTGGGATGCCACGGCAGATCACTACGTGTATAGTGTATGTTCACTCGTTAAGAAGTGTGTGAGGGGACGTTTTGATTATTAAATCACACACCGGAGTCCCATAATATTATTTTAATGGCTTATGGCAAGCTCGTTACAAGTTCAACGTAAAGCTAGGAGTGACTCGATATAAAAAAATTTTACTATATGTCAATTCAAAGTTATTCTACTATAAAATCTCATGACGTGTCTTAATGGCCAGGTGTAATTCCGATGAAGGTTTCATGCTGAAGGCAGGCTCGATTAAAGCCTCTACAGTACTGTCAGCCAACAGTGTGTACGTGTGTGTGTTTTATATATAATCTATACAACTATACCTACAAATAATTAAAATTGAAGTGTCTGTTTGTAATTTTAAAATAACAACTTTTTTCCTTTTCCTTTTTTTTTGCGGGACTTTCACTGGCAGATAAGTGATGTTACGAGGAGTAATATAAGCTACTTAAATTTTAGAAAAAATAATTAAGATTCCGGCCAGAAAAATTAAAACGAGGGAGTTTTATTATAATGTGGCTGTTATCTTAAAATATTATGTATTTTACGACTTCCACGTGAACGAAGTCGCAGGACACAGCTAGTTATAAATATATTTGTATTAGTATAAATAATGTTAAAGTTTGTACCAAGGTTAGATGTCAGATGTTACACATCATACGATTACAGTAGTCGCTTGATGTGTAACATCTGACATCTTCATCTCAGCCTTACAGTAACTATAAGGCTCGCTTGTTTTTTTTACCACTGCCCAGGTTTGAAAGAAACCTGCAGTAGTAGAATGTCTACATTATCGGCCTATACATTTTATGTACACATCCGGAAATGTATAGGCGAAACACTATCTATGGGCAGACAAGTGGCAATCGCTTTCAAGGCGTTTCGTATTTCTACAACGATTTTCAACAGGATTGATGTAAGTTCCGTACCTTAAAAGGAAAAACGGAATCCTTATGGAACACTTCGTTGTCCGTCTGTCTGTCTGTCTATCAAGTTCCTTTTTCTCAACAACGCGTGGAGGTATTAAATTAAAATTAATATCAAATACGTAGGTCTACGGTCCCATGGAGCTCTAAAAAAATCAAGCTTCTAAGTCTACGCAATGAAAACATGCGGCCGTCTATGAATAAATCAAAACCACGGAATAGATAAATAAGGTTGGAAAGGCCCTCGCTTCAATTTTGTACTAGGACCAGTGTCGCCGCTTGACTCCCACTATTTTAATTTCTACACTTACGCAATAATATGTTTACAAATATTTCGCACACAACCAAATCACACACACATAAATCTCAGGGCAGATATTCGTTCACCTACTAGCACTAAGCTCCCGTAGGCATAGATACTACATGCATACAAATTTTCATACACGCTAGTGCTTGACAAAGCCGATATTCTTTGTCGATAAATTGTCTGATAAATTTATGGGGAAAAATGAAACATTAAATAAATATTAAGAAATAATTTTATTTTACTTTGATTAATTACAAATAATCACTGTCCTTGGAATAAAACATATTTATTAAGTAACTGGCGCTTGCTATTATTTGCGAATGAATTTTTCAAAACAAAGTGTAACTTCATGTTAATATATTTTTCAATAATTGCTTTGGTGAGGTCTGTGACGTGGTTTGCTGTAGGGTATTGGCCAATTTGATGATAAATTATGTTTTTGAATATTTCACTCCCAACAAATTGACGCATAATTTTTTTCACCAACATTTTCTTATTTATATTATGAAGAGTTTCCGTATAAATTTTGATAACAGATTCTGATATTATACAGATCTGTATCAAATCTTTTGACGGGTATAACAGACCACCCTTATCTTTAGCAACTATAAACTTATGTTCTTCATTTATTCTATTGGACAATAGCGCTCCAATGCATACATCGCAATCTATTTTCTTAATTAAAATATGCGCTATGTATCCTGCAATATGGCTAATGATTTGATTGCTAAAATCTGAGATGGTATTGACAAATGCGTTTATGTCCTCTTCGTTATTATCATCATCATCATTATCATCTTCGACCGCAATCCTTCATATGGATCTATTAATCCGTGCTACAGGAGATGATGCACAATCAAGAATTGAAATGTGTTCAAGCGCAGTACAATTTCCACTATCGAGAGCCTTTAACTCAATATGAACTAAAAGTTTTTTGTATGCAGCTTTAAACTGGCGGGCCGTGGGGTTATTATTGACTCCACCATGTGACCTTATATTACCAAACAGCATTTCAAGGTGATCCTGGCTTACTTTGTAAAATGACATAAAAATAAGAAATCCGGGACGTATTACGAGTAACGTTTCATAAAAATGTTTAACAGCTGCAGCACATCCAATAAAACCATTGAAACCAGTCTTACGTAAACTTTTTGTCAAAAGAGTTCCCTCTTGTGTTCTCAACTCGGATAGGTATGTCGTCGCCATATCTAGGTAACTAAGCAGCATTGCAGCGTTGGCTTCTGTTAGAGCTTTTTTGTAGTTATATTCATATGTGTTTCGGGAATTAAAAATGTCAAACATGTTGTTAATAATCCTTAGAAAAAATGTTGTGCTTTCACTATTTTTGAATGAAGGCAGATTTAATTGGTCACGACAAAAGTCTATAGCGTCTGCGACACTTAGGCTAAACAATTGCGTTGCAAGCTTAACTTTCATCTTATTATTTTGAAAATGAATATGTTGGTATCGGAGCTTGTTCGCTAAATGAAAGTTCTCCTTCATTTGAAGGTTATTTAATACCTCCAAAAATCGCCATTCTATGGTATTACCATCTTTATCTAAAAATTTACTGTAACATTGAAAAGCATTACGGATTAGTTTTATCATGTGGGATGGGTCTAGCAGCACAACTACTGGATGATTCGTAGACGGGTGTGGAAAAGAATTTTTTTTATCTTGGATTGAACAGCTTAAGCATTCCACCATTGCCATATTAGCAGCGCATCCATCAAAAGTTAGGGAGATTATTTTTATGCCTGTTTCTGCAATAAGTTCCAAACATTGTTTTATTAAGTCTGCGCGCTGTCTTCCGTTAATTCCGTCAACTAAGAAATATGCAACGGCAACCTTAAAATTACAATTTATGCCTGTCACTAGAAATACCAGAGCCTCTTTGGCTATTCCTACATGGTCTCCTTCGACGCCACTGCCAATATCGACATGTCCAATTAATTTTTTTCCGTTCCATTCTACACGACGGCGTATAGCCATTTCATCTAAGGAAAGAGCTGCAATAATTGGATATTTGGTGCTTTTCACTTTTATTTTAACGCCTCTATGGATTCTGAAGTAAAACCAGGATCTCCTCCCATATGTTGGTACCATTTTCGGAGCGTACGGCGATCCGGGAGGCATGTATCAAATGTTTTGCGTACGTACTCATAAGCCTTTGGGGAATAATAGTCAAGTGTTAGCGCAAAACTACGCAGAGCTGGACTATATTTTTGCTTAGATGGCCCGCCAGTATTTTTTGCGATCATACGATTTGTCAGTTCTTGTACCTGTGAATAAAATTATAATCTTATATATAAAAATCAATTGCTAATCGTTAGTCTCGCTAAAACTCAAAAACGGCTGGACTGATTTGAATAAAGAAGGTTGGAAGGTTGAAAAACAAAAAAAAAATAGATAGGTAGGTAAAGTAGCCAGTTGACGGGAGCGAAGCCGCGGGAACAACTAGTAATAAGAATAATCTTCAGTATCTCTGCTATTTTTATAAGGCCTCGTCCAATATAAAACGTACCTTAACATTTATATTTTTGAGAACAGATATATGTTCGCCCTGCATAGAAAATTTTTATTGAAGATCATTTAGAATATCTTGCATTTTATTGATTTTTTTTTCAGTCTTCGGTTTTGTGCTTGTATTTTTTTATCTTCAATCTCTGTTTCTTTATTATACATTCTTTATTGATAATTATTTTTTGTAGCTTTCTTTTCCTAGGAGTGGTGGCATTTGAAGGTGACATTAAGTTTTCCTACAAATAAATGAAATATAAGCATAACTTAATCTCTGTATATAAAAAGTGTTATTATGACGGACATGACATATTGATTAAAACCCATATCAAAGAAGCTAGAAGCATGACATTGATCTTTAAAAAAGTAACTATGAAACGATTCTTGACCATTCTTTATAGGTATTTACTTACTTCAGTGTCTTTTCTTTTCAGAGATTTATCTTTTTTTGGTGTCAACAAAACTGAAGTTGAAGCCTGTGCTTGTAAATCCTGTGCTCGTAAATCCTATAATTAAAAATAGCATAAAACATCTTCAAATGTGGACTTGACAAGAGCGATTATAATTCAAGACAAAATATAAGTATTAGGTAACCTGAGCGCCTTCGCAATTTTGCACACTGGTGTCGATATCATCATAACTGGGCTTTTTAAGCGTAACAGCATTGCAAGAATTAGTTGTCTGAAAAATAATGTAAAAGTCTTTATATGCCACGAACATTATAGTATATATAACATTATAGTTATACAGCAGAACTATTTATTTCAAAATTGAATTCTTTTATAGAGGTGAATGCTTGCATGATAATGATTTACCGGATTGAAATATTAATCTAATCAATAAATAAATATAGAACTTAGTTCCAACAAGTTAGCATTTTAACAAAACTTACCAAAGAATTTGAACAAATCTGAACAATTTGTTCTCTTGGGATTGCCCCTGGTTTTAAGTACCTATAACCTGATTTTTTAATGATAAAATCATTTTCACTAAAATGTTTAGAGCAAATAGTACTCGTCTTTGTCGGCATCCAGTTTCCTCTACCTGTCACGTCAATCCATTGTTCCCTGGCGTTAGGTTCTTTAGGAAACCTAAAATTTATAATTTATTGCATTAATCAAATTCCTCAATTGAATTTTACTAAATGGTGTGAGTAAAAGTTTTATGAATATAAACGTAAATATTTAACTATAACTACTAATACGCATAGTGCATAAACTTTTATTGTTATAAATAAGAAATCAGACATAAAATAAATGCGGTCGATAGAATGAAGTCTGACATAAATGGGTAGAAGAAATTAAATAACAGCCGCTAGTCTCTTAACAAATGTAATATTTTAACCGTGGAATAGTCACATTTTCGATCTAATCTGATTTTCGATCACTCAGGATGCGACACTATTTTTATGTAACGATAAAGTAGCAACCCCCAAAATGTCAGTTTAGTCGACGAAATTAAAAATCAGAGATTAGTATACTAATAGATGACAGGTCTAGGCCTATTTATATCATTCGGTAGGATTCATTCAATAATTAACGTAATATTTAATTTACCGACTCAAAATACCTCTAAATAAAAATATACTATCATTAATTAAATATAAAATAATCCAAAAATTATCTTTGTCAAACGTAAATATAGTCGAGAATTCTATCGATGATTTTATTTAACCACATGGTTACCTCACTATCGATAAACATGCGCCGTGCATCACGGCCAATCGGAGCAAAGGACGAAACGTCAATGGTTGAAGTGTAGAGGACGCAATGCATGCAGTACATTGTACGCAGACTTGGTCCTTGCGTTGATTGAGCGAGTACACAGCGGGCAATGTATATTTTTTGTAACTTGTTGCAATAATGTCGTTAATGTTTGGTATTTCATAATGATCAGTATATTTTTATGTTTTTACAAATAATATTGTAATTAAATGTTATTTTGGACTTACCGATGGAAAGATATACCTTCTCGCTTTATACTTGAGGTCTGACTTTTTGTCTTACACGTTATAATTGCACAACACGGCATTATTAAGCAGAGTTCTGTTCTCCGAAGTATTCCAACGCGCACTGAACTCAGTGATTGAATGAATCGGTGAGTTATGATTTTCGAATCATAACTGTGGCGCGCTTGCCCCGCCCACATTACCTTTCCAACCTTATTTATCTATTCCGTGATCAAAACCAATAGGGTACTTCCTGTTGTTCCCGGTAAAGGAGATGTTTCAAAATGTATGGAGCCCCGGCCATGTATTGGTACACCCTACTAAAAAATGGGGAAACACAATTAAAACAGTTTCCAATCATCCAATTACTTTTAATTGGCTTTGTTTGGTAGTAAAGTACAAGAATGTACAATGGAAATTGCAACACACAACAAATACCCATCATGGCGGTAAGTTGTTATGTTGATTGATTATTGACGTTTGACATGTTTACTTCTGTCATATTACATTGTCAAAGAGAATCATAACATTGTCGTACTTTTAGTCTTTTGCAATATTATTTTAGATCTAATTGTAAAGTCGAAAATCTATTAAAGAAATCTGACAGATTGTAGTAGCTTGATGTACTGGCGTCTGTACATAAAGTATAGTCCAGCTAAGCAGACGACAACCTCATAGGTTGACCTGCGATATGCCAAATTTTTTACTTATAGCATAAACGTACAGAATACAAACATTCAATAGTCGAAATATTAACTCAGACAAAAATAATGAAGCGATCTTTTGATTCAACTATCAAAAATAAAATCACAAAATCCAAAAAACGAAAGCCAGATTGTTAAAAATAACTTGAGAGAACAGAACATCAGAACACGATCGACAACGAAAGCGACTGACTGAAGTGACAGTAGACAATTCACGATCTATGATCAATGTTCGATCTATGGTTTACTGTCATTGGTTTTTAACCACAGAGTACCTAAATTGGCGAGACGCCATATTGAAAGTCGATAAAATAATTGATAAATATCAAATTATTACAAGAGAAATATGCATTTATGCAATTTATCAGTATTTTTCCCGAACTCCACGGATTTTTCTCAATTTTTTCAGATTTTTTGAGGTATTCTGGGCCCATTTTGAAACATCTCCTTTGACAAGTAGCAAGGTCTCACAGCACAAGTAAAGCAAAAAGTTAAAAAATCGTTAATTTGTAGTTTTATCACATATTTTTTTGTGATTACAAACTTACCTTTGCGGGTTTACAACCACAAAGTAAATAACTCATTCATGGCATCACAGAAAATAAAATCGCTACATTTATTTATTATTAAATTATTAGCAGCCCGGAGTCTGGATTTGTGCCCGGTTGATGGCAATAGGCTCGCCCCCTATTACATGGGACTTAAACATAACTGGCGAAATGTGGGTGTACTGTATAGGTTCACCTCTGCCTAACCCTTCGGGGAAACAAGGCGTGATGTTATGTTATGACGTACACTGCTAAATCGCTATTAAGTTATACATATATACACACTAAGAAAACATAGTAATAAGATTTTTGTACTTATTTCGATAACAAACTGTAATAATAGATTTTTCTTTCATTATAATTATAAGTAGCGTAGAATGGTATGTAAACCCACGCTTTTCCAAAATAAATACAAAGTAGGTACAGAGGCAACAATCTAGAATTAGACAAGTTAGTTTAGAGACAAATTATACAAATTGAACACTGTTTCAAGTTTAAGCGTAAACGTTTAAGAAGCCAAGGAATTGTTGGTTTGCTTGAGTATTTCTTACCTGTGGGTGGTTTAAGGAATAAGAGAAAGCTAGATTATTTATTTTATTTGGGCAGTTGCCAATAATGATAAGATCTGCAGCAGACCTACAGTCATCGATATAGCATGCAGAATTAGCAAGCTGAAATGGAAATGAGCTGGCCATGTCTAAACGGAAAAGCGGCGGAGATGAGGGAAATGAATTTAAATGATTTTTTTTGTTCTGTAAATAGGATATCGGAATCACTTTTACACGTCATATTAAAAAAAAAATAAGCTAGATGGAGTCGACATTTCCTATCTGAAGAAGAAATGGCGAAACTAACTCGAGGTCAAAGTCTCTTTTAAATTCCAGACACAATCTTTGTCAAATCATGTGAGTAAGAAATCATAATGTAGATCCGTGTCTGAAATGGTCTTTTGAGGAAAGAAACACACACATTTGAGTGGACCTAAATGCGTGCACGGACTGGATAGGTCCACTCAAATTTGTGTGGTGACAAATGCGTGCACTGACTAGACATCAGTAATTGTGTAGCTCAACTCAGGACTTAGGACTCAGTCTTTGAATGAAGGCCGCGAATCGTCAAACGTAGTGTGTGATGCCCACCAGCTGATGGACCAAAAGGTGACTGAATGCAGAAGGCAGAAAATAACCCTATTTTTTATACCCATTACCCAGTGGTGCAACTGGAGAGAGCTCTATGTCCAGCAGTGGAAAGTGAGAAGTAAAGGAATAAAGTTGGGCTAGCAATAATCGGTTAACAGCAATTGGTTTGAAATTACAAGCATACAGGGTAGCAGTGACATTGACGCGCAACCTTGATACCTTTCTTTTTTGTTTTTTGTGGATGGGAAATCATCAAATGACTTCTCCCACTCTGGGTGGAGCGGGAGGGCGTGTCAGACTTTTACTGACTAAAACCCACCCGTGTTCCTTCTGTTGCCTGTGCCAGGGCCACGGTAACTCTTTCGAACATCCCGCAACCCCGGCTGGATACCTTGGATTTAGTATATGATTCTGGACTCCCCTGCGTAATAAAATAAAATGCTGTTCCATACATTTTGACCGCGTAGGTATTACAATTTTGTTGGAAACAGCTATTTTTTATTAATAACAGACGAAAAATTTCTACGTAGGGTTATCCAAATGCATCACTGAATCCATGGTATCAGGTTGTGCGTTGGCCACCCTGTACAAGTCCCTTCAGACAAAAAACACAAACAAGAACACCCCCCCACAATCCCTTGGCAGAAATATAATTATGTCTACACAATGGGAGTATTCCCTGGACAAAACATTTCACAAGGAGCTCTACTCCTCCACGCTAAACCAAAACTTCCTACAACAAAGTCTTATAGAAAATTCAGCTATAATATCAGTTTCGCAGCCATTTATTCAACAAGATAAGACTATTAGTTCGCTCGGCGTCTCCATTTCGTGCCAACCGAACTGTTTCACTATGTTTAATATCCACTAAATTTGAGGCTTACCACAGATCTGGGAAGACGGTAGAACAGCTTTTGAAGTAAATTGCGAAATTATTGTCTTCCTCTTCCAGATTTTGGTAAGCCCAAAGCCGATTTAAAAGATCGTTTTTGAGAAAATTCCTTGCCAGAGTCTGTGTTCTAGATAGCTATAACCAGGGAGTCTTTAAGTATCAAGTAAATAGGTTAATTTAAAGACAAGCAGCATCGTCATCCGCTTACCATCAGAAGAGATAGTGCTCAAAAGAGAACGTATGAAAAAAACGTGTGCGTTAGGGAAACGCCGTCAGGAACGAAGTTCCTTCTCATATATGATATAAAACAAAAACAAAATTTTCGCAGCCGCCATCTTCGATTTATATTTTGACCTCACTATCGACTTTAGCACCCTCGAAAACTATGAAAACGACACCCACATATAGATACATACATAAACTCACGCCTTCTTCCTATGGGGGTAGGCAGAAACTATAGAACGTCACCTGCTACGATCCCTACGTACTCCATAGCCGACCTCCGATGGTATTTATAAGTGTGTATGCTATTTTTGACATTAATTTTGGTATTTGCTCATAAAAATTGACATATTGTCAATTATTTTCTATTTGCAGTTTTATGATTAAATATTTTTATTTACTATACGATCATGTGCTAGGCCGAAAAGAATATCTAGTATTTTGATTTAAATTTAATTCCTCTCGAAGAGAGGAGGCCTATGTGGGAACATTATAAGTTGATTTTGCATAAGCTAAAATACTCATGAAAAAAGTCTAGAAGTGCGAGGCTGCCAGACCGCGCGGGATGAACGCTCTTAACACCCTCGAAAACCATGAAAATGACACCCATGATGAAAAATTTGAAAAATTTAACCACCATCTTGGATTTTCGTTTTGACCAAATTCACACATTCTCTCTTTCTGTCTCTTTCTATTATATTATGGTCGCATGGACGGGGTATAAAGCGTTTTCGTTACGTGACGATTTCTATCAGTCAACTTCTACTGCAAACCGCGTTAAAGAATTTCGTTCCAAAAATGTTTCTCATCAAACTAAAATCCACTCAAGCCAGACACCACTGGTACACTGGACATATAAATCTTTGTTTCTCTGCCTAAAAGTCAATCGTTCAACCACTGTGCCAATCATGTTGACAAAAATATGGCCTGAATAAGTTAAGTCATCCATAAAGCACTAAACGTACAGTACTTTTAATGCTCTATGGATGATTTAACTTTATTTAGACTCGATATATATTATATGAAATGACCTTGAAAAAATGGATCCAGTAAACAAATGTCATTGCTTATGTGTTTTGTATGACAATCGTTTATTTGTATCAGCATTTTATTTGGCAAGCAACCCGGATAGACATGAGAATGAACATTTAATTTAAAGTTCCGATTAAACTTCTCTTTCTATCGCAATATACAAAATATAAAACTATATTCAGTAGGTAAGGTAGTAAGGGACCGCAGACCTACATATTTAATATTTTATTTCAGCTTTAGACCTCCATGCGTTCCCGAGAAAAAGGGTCTTGACAGACTGACGGACAGACAGACAGCCGGACAACGAGGTGTTCCTATAAGTGTTCCGTTTTTTTCCTTTTGAGATACGGAACCCTAAACAGGCTAGATATCTTGCGCGGAAAAACAATATAATATAGTTGTAGCTGTAGGTAACTTCTTGAAGGTTGTGTTAAACTAGTGCCAAATATAATATTCAGTGTAATTTGGCGACATTGCTCACGCATACACTGGCATGCGCACAAAAGCGTACGACTTGAGTTTACTTTGCTGAATTCCTCTCACATGCACGGTTGCCACATACGGGGATATATTTGGAGCAGGTAGACACTTGACTCTAATTTTCGAACTATGATCAACTTCAGCACATAACGTAGCCGTATTTTTTTTATTTGTTGTATAAAAATGCATATTTAGAACAAACGTGCACAGCACAAAAATGCTTCTAAGGGTCCGTTCACACAGACCGGCTCGGAGAGGAGAGCAGATTCTTATCACGTTGAAAACAGAGTTTTTAGTATTTGTAGTAAGGTTTATTTTTGCATGTGCACTGCTTTTGTCATTAAGAATGCTTGAACGCGCTTGGTGTGAAATAATAAGAGGAGCTGACCGGCTCCGATCGCGTACTTTTTCTCGTTCGCGCAGCCGTTCGGCTCCGATTGCATGCTCTTTCTCGCTCGCGCAGCCGATCTGCTCCGATTGCGTGCTCTTTCTCGCTCGCGCAGCCGATCGGCTCCGATTGCGTGCTCTTTCTCGCTCGCGCAGCTGATCGGCTCCGATTGCGTGCTCTTTCTCGCTCGCGCAGCCAATCGGTTTTGTTCTGCTTTAAAAAATCTTGCTAACTAATATATTTCTTCATCGGAGCTATCTAAATCCATGTTCCGAAAAGCACACGTTAACACCGAAAACAAAACTTGGACTGCGTGGAATACTGGTACTGCCTTTGTAGTGTATCCACCCGGCTCCGAGCGCATCCGACCGGCTGCGAGTGCATCCGACCGGCTCCGATCGCATCCGCTTTCAGATAGCTTCCAGCCGGTCTATGTGAAATAGTTGGCGGCTCCGCTCCGACCAACTCCAAGCGTATACGATCCGGTCTGTGTGAAAAGAAAAATGCGCGCCGATGCTCTCCGAGCCGGTCTGTGTGAACGGACTCTAAGACTCTTATTGATGATTTATTTAATTACTTACAACTATTATTACTGGTACAACCTAATGCAATAGTGAAGCTAACCACTAACCAGCTAACCATTATCAACAACTTATTTTCTAAAACTTAATACATATAATGTTATTGTTGTGAATTCACTCCGTGTACAAGCAAAAATGTCTATCTCCTCTGCTACAAGGTTAAGAGTACGAAGCGCCCGCGTCAGGGGCGGCTCATTTAATAGATTAGTGCGGCCACGAGGTACAGCCAGCAGCTGAGGCCGCCGTCGCCGCCACACATATCTGTCAGGCACACTCAAACACAAATAAAATCATTTATTTCTTTGCAAACATGGGTTATAGTACATAGGTGTCTTTATAATAAGGTTCTCCATATTTAACCGTCACATGGGCATGCAAAGGTTTACAATTCTAAATTAAAAATTAAAATAAGTGGCATATCATTGGAAATTACAATACAGATATACTAAAAAAAATGTCAGCGTGGTTACAGCAATAAAAAAAAAATAATACAATGAGAAGATCACAATAATTATGTCAAACAGAGTAACAGAATCACAATCAGTCAGTGAATCATCATTAAGAAAATCGTCAATCGTCAAACACATTAACTCTAATATGTTGGCGTTATGTATCTTGCCTCTACCTGAATTAAATAAATATGATAAATAATAATTTAAATAATATTATATTGAGAACCTCGGAGAACGTTCAGAACGTCAATGACGGCCATTTTTCAGACTGTTTTTTTCATTCAAAACGTTCATTGCAATCACGAGGTTTTCACTGCACGGCAACGATATTGAACTTTTGGAACTCTGATGGAATGCTCTGTACGTCCTCCTTTACTATGCTGTTTGCACGTCCCGGGGGAAACATAAACCATTTCCACCGACAACCTCGCAACGTTGTGTGACCACTAAGTGCTGTATCGCAGTCGTAGTGCTTGTGATTTTGATGGTTTTCAGTCGGTGATGCGTCAACAGTGTATGTGAGTTCGGTGCGTGACTTAAAGTGATATTATTATTCATTTATTCAGACTACAATTGAGGTCCACAGTGTTAGTAACAATATTTCTTAGCCTATGTTAGTACTTCATAACTAAAACAGCTTTAGTCCGCTCGGCTAACGTCCACACAAGTGGGCTATCTGACCGGGCGGCTATTGAGTGCAGAAAGATGTTGGAACTGCCTCGTCTGTCTGTCTGTGTTTGTTCCCGCTATTCTCCCAAACGGCTGGACGGATTTTAACAAGACTTTCACTGGCAGATAGCTGATGTTATACGGAGTTACTTAGGCCACTTTTATTTTAGAAAAAGAATTAGGGTTTAAAAAAAAATGAAATTGTGAACAAATAGCGCGGTCAGGCGATGGACCGTAGCGGAGTTTTATTAAAGTCTTCACGCGAACGAAGTCGCGGGGCACAGTTTGTTCTTCCATAAATGTGTTGTTAGATTTAAGGAATGTACTCTCAAAAAAAGGACAGCATGTATTGTGTGTTTGTACCCTTCAGCGTGCCCCCACACTTTCGGCTCCCGTATATCCCCCTCAACATGAAACGTTTAGCGTGCCTCACGCGAATTCCCAGCTCTATTGAAGTAGCATAATGTCGTACCCAGATCGCTCACCATTAATGTAACATATTAAAAGGTATGATCTAGGTATGTGCTTTTTGTTCAGTACTACACAGCAATCGATCTTCAATGTTATTATGAAGCAATAGAATTAAAAATTGAATGATTGTTCTGCGCCAATTTTAAAGACTGAGTTTCAGTCTATTTTGGGTTGCTTCTTGTGGTTGATGGAGGATGGCAGATAATGAATGAATTTTGAATATGGAAAACAAGCATAATCGGCATAATCATGTAAGTGAAAGACTCCATAAACAGTTCAGAAAACATATTTACTCCATAATATCAAAACACGTCACAGTAAAAATAGCATAAGGATAAATACATTATTACCTTGAAATTAACACCAAGTAAACGCGTACACTATTTCCTTTGATGTTCACTCGGGACCGCTCGACGATAGCATGAATACCGAATCCCAGACATGGTTCCCCACAACTCCAAACTCCCGCCACAACGCGTGCTTCGCTCTGATTGGTTAGATATGGGCCAATTGAAACCACGGACCGATAAGAGCGATTCGGCGTTGCCAGTTAATAAAAACTGAAGTCTGACAAGTTGCGAAGTGAAATGTTGCTAGATAATAAATAAAAAGGTGTAATATAAAATACAGATGCTAACAATCACTTTTGGAGGAGACATTAGAAAAGAAAAGAAAAAGTTTTGCAAACTATACCGTGTGTCATAGCTCTCATGATAAGGTTTATTATGAGGATTTCAACTATATTTTTTTGATAATTTTAAAATAAAAAGTTTTAAAGTTATAAAAGAAAATTGACCAATCGGGCCCATCCCCGAAACTGCTGTGCCTTAAATTTTGAAAACTACAGAGAATAGTTCTATACTTATAGATTACAGGAAAACCGATGATACGTCTATGGTCTTAAAATAATATAGTAAATCACTCAATATTGAGCGTACAAACTTACATTTGCAGTTGGTATGTATGGGGGAACATGTTTTTCAACTACAATGTTAAGTTTGTTCTTGGGATAAATTCATTCCAACTACGGAACCTTTCATCGATCGTCAACGCACTTGGTCGGTTTTTAATGTGCATATTAACCTATAAGCTTCAAAATGTTACTTGGACGGCACTCATAATAGTGGGTACTTTACCTACATGTTGTTTCTTTTTATCTACACGACCCACAGACGAATTTATTACCACTCATAAAAAAGCAATGTTCAGAAACTTCATATTCCTGTTTAAATCGAGGTCCTAAATTGATATTCACACTTGAGAAACTCATAAGCATTTAAATTCTGGTTTTCCAAAAATAAAACGGGGGTTTTCAATTAGAATGTCATAAAATTTTTCCACATTTAAATCGCCACGCATTTTACTGCTAAGCGAAAAACGGTTCATGTCGGTTTAATCACAAAAAAGAAAAAAAAAAAACAGAAGATCTATTTATGGCCACATTGCTTACGCTTCAGTACAAATAAATAATAAATGAAAAACTGGTTACAAACGTGTTTCGCATGTTGCTTTTTATTTTCCATTAGCGTCATATAAGGCGCCAAAAATATTTTCTTTCTTTTTGTAATTTCTTTTTTGTAAAACATATTTGATGTGTTTTGTAGGTGAAGAAAGATATTGCCGAAAATAGATTGCAAGTAGGTAGGATATGTAACAAAATCCGAAATAAACTGGATGATTTTTTTTTAGTCTCGAAATTTTTACAGGGTGTTCTACGCATGAATATGAACAACTTTTATTATGGGACCAACTCTGAAATCATGAAAAAATCTGCTGTTTAATACAAAAGTTCAATACTTAACCAAAATGTATGAAACAGCAGATTTTTTTTCGTGATCTCATAGTTGGGCCCATAGTGAAAGTTGTTCATATTCATGGGTAGAACACCCTGTAAAATTTCGAGACGGTAAAAAGTCATCCAGTACAACGTGTTCGATACGGCCATCCGTATTATTTTATAAAGGAAGATTAGTAATTATCGCTCTGCTGTTTTAAACAAAGGGTTTCCCGGCTTACATGAAGTTATTTTAGCCACTCTGCCTCGATTCAAGGTAACAGAGGCACACGAAGAAAAAAAGGGAATCGAGTTATGAATAGCTCTTCTGTGTAGCCTTGTTTAGTGGTGTGACGCAAACCGGTTCACGAGCTGAATTCAATTGTAAGACAATTTGACGACAATACCCGGGTTTCACACTCCGATGGTGTCGCGTTCACATCAAACAGAACTCGCTATTTTATAAATATATCAAAAGATAATCTACATATAATGCCAGAAAGGGAGATCGAGTTTAGGCGTTAAGTGATGTAAGGTTTGCGATATGTTTAAGCTCCAACAGTGTCCTGGTTGTTATTGCTAACTATTTAAGCCAGCTGCATGTGCCATGGGAGAAACGAACATCTATACACCGTAAAGACTATTCTTGCTTGCAGCGCTCGGCCGCTATAGTAACGCTTTCTAACAGATGTGGCCATCGTGTGCACGGGATTTTGTTTTCAAATAGGTCAGATGTGAGTTTCCTCGATAGTACATATATCTACTATACGTAAGTATTCTCACCCAAGGTCGCGTGCAACTGGCATCTAACAAATTACTTCCGAGTCGATATCCACCGCGCCATTTATCTTTTGTTCAGCTTCCATTATACTTGCTTACCCACCTGAAGACAAAGCGCGAACTTATAACTGACCTGTATTGCTTATAAGTTATCTGCACAAAGATTCTAGTTGTTTTGTTTATGAAAAAGGGAAAATTACTGTGATAATTATTTACTTTTACCAAAACGGTCGAAAAGTTTCTGACTATGTATGCACGGCCAGGTAAATTATCAAACTGACACACTAGGTCAATTTTCAGTGTTATGGCCATTTCATACAACTGTTAAGGAATGAAGGTTGTGACTTGAAGATATGGACAACTTAAGTTGGTAGTCAATTTGATAAAAAAAATTATTTGACCTAACTTTACAACGTATATTTCAGCACAAATTCAATGGGTAGTTAGCGATTTGATAAACCACTGTAAAAAAAAAAATATTAAATACAGATACACTCTCTAGACAAACAAAATTTCGAAGTTCTTTTGAAAATGGAACAAGCGACTGTTTTATTCATTTTGTGTAAATAAACACACAGAATATACAGAGAGTCTTTGTGAAAAAACGAACGCGTGGTAGTGATAGCTAAATATAAAAAAAAAGTTCGATTCTAAAAATACTGCTAGTCGTACAGGCCACAAGTATGCAAAACTGCTAACGAACGCAAACTTTGTTCAAATATTTTCAGCGGAAAAATAGAAACTGTTAACTATCGATTGGCCACCACTTTGAACGCGTTCATTTATATCTGGTTCAAAAAGTTTTACCGTTAAAAAAAACCCTAGTAGATACAATAATAATATTATGTGTAAATGGAACTTGTTCCTTGTGTCATAGTCACTTATCACAAAAAAACATAATTTCGGATCTTATATTCAGATTTCAAAATAAGAATGCAACAAAATGGCTGCCACACAACCGTTTTGCGTCGAAATTTGTATAGAACCATAAATTGTCATAAATTGTCATCTTTCATGCGTTACCATGATTTATGTTAATATAAAATACATATATATTTGGTACACATTACTAACGGCTCCCCGTTGAATATTATGACTGCAGCCCATGAGACGTATAAAACACGGGTTAAGTGCGCATCTTACAAAGATGTATGGTTCTGAAGGAAGTGGAACTGTTATAAACTTTAACACTTTCACTGTCTAGTGTCATACATAATATAGTGCACATTGTTCAACTATTGGTTTTTAGAACATGGTAGTATTCCGGTTTACTTGATGACGTACGTGGGGCTGAGTTGGGAGAAAATATAAAGTAAGAACTAGTATGTATTTATTCTATAGATCGAACGATAATTTTTATTACTTAAAAGAATATTTTCATCTTTTGATAGATTTCTCATATTAAGTGAATTATGTATGTTATTTTGAGAAATACATTAATTAGACCGAAGTAGTCACTTTAGTCAAGCAATGATCTTTGGAGGAAGATCCTGCCGAAAGCATCCACGTAATAAAATTATATGAGTTGCCTTGGGTAACCTGGAAATTTTTAAACAGACTTCGGACCCAGATTGACTGAAGCAAGGAAAACCTGTTCAGGTGGAGATTCATAAACGACTCCGCCTTGAAGTGTAAATGTGGTGTATGAAGTGTCCCATCGTTTGTGGAACAACTTCCACAAACGATGGGACACTTCATATCATGTCCAGGGGGCCAATCACCACCTCTTAAAGCAGTATCATTTTCATATTACTTCAGTGTGAGAAAGAGATGGAGCTATACAGGACGTCTAGCTCCATCTCTTTCCCACACTGAAGTAAGATTACAATAATACTGCTTTAAGAGGTGGTGGTCTAGCTCCTGCTTGTCCTGTCAGCTGCACGTTACAGGAACTGATGGACGCTGGTAATGGTGCCAAACACTTAGCTGAATTCTGGGCCGAGACTGTTCAGATTGCCATCGATACGCTAAAAAGAAGAATATACAGGGTGGCAGGGACATCGATGCGCCACCTATTACCATGGATTCAGTACACGATTCTGGTACCCACACCGGGCGTTGAAATTTTTCATCGGTTATTAAAAAAATGATTTGCTGTTCCGTACATTTTAACTGCGCAGGTTGCACTTTTGAAGGAAACAGCTGGTTGTGCGTCGATGTTTCTGCCACCCTTTTTTTTTTGGGAGGAAATCATCAACTGACTTCTCCCGCTCGGGGCGGAGCGGGAGGGCGTGTCAGACTTTTACTGACTAAAGCCCACCCGTGTTCCTTCAGTTGCCTGTGCCGGGGCCTCGGTAACTCTTTCGAACATCCCGCGACCCTGGCTGGTCCCTGCCACCCTGTATTCTTCTTGTCGTTGTCATGCAAACCTAAATTGATTGTTGTGTCAAGCAAAAGGTTAGCAAGATCTTCTAGAGCTCTTTTAATATAAACTTCTACATACTTTCATCCATATACACCTCTGCCTAACCCTAAATACTGGCGTGATGTCATAAGTTTAGTTTCAGCATTCCATAAACATGTGAATTACCTACTGTATTTTTAACAACCTTTTTTGTAACAATTTAAAATGAGACCTTTGTTCAGCAATTTACTTGGACGTTCCACTTCATAATTAAATCTTTATCTATATCTATGTATACATCTATAAAAATAAATAAAATTGAAGTGTCTATTTGTAATATCAAAACAACAACTTTTTACCAAATGCATAATATGATAGTATATACAGTACTTATAATAAAAAAGCTATTTTTAAAATGATTGTCTGTCTGACTGTCTTCAATTCTTTTTGCATTTGGTAGCGCAATTCTCGAGGATAGTTATAGGCTATTTAACATCACGCTACGCCCCTTAGGAGCTGAGCAAAAAGAAAAAAGTCAGAAAGAACACTAAGCGAAAACGAAGTAAAAGCGCGGGTGGGCGATGCAACGCGACGGATCGGGGGACGAGGGAGTTTTAATAAAATGCAGCTGTTATTTTAGTATATTGTGTATCTTACGACTTCCACGCGAAAGAAGTCTTGGGGCACAGCTAGTACAGAATAAAACATTATCCAGTAATAAATTAAACAATGTATACTCATTAACCTATTACACAACTTACGTTGACACCAAAACCACACACATTACCCCCAATATAATTATCTATCATACTCCCAAATAACTTCGCGCATAGCTTCACACTTCAGACCGCGGGACCCTAAACCTACTTCACGTTGCTCAAATACCTCAATTTATAGGTCACTAAAAATTTATGTCGGTGATTCCTTTTCAGCTGACTTCGATGTGTCAAGACCCTAATATCCTGTGTAACGACATGACAATCGTTGTGTGCGTACTTTCCGAGTGAGAAAAAACCACAATGGTCATTTTAGGGATACATTCATTTTACTTATGTATATCATGTGGGTATATTTTGTAGTGGCGCAGCTACAGTTATCATCAGAGGGAAGCCGAAGAAAAAATTGTTCACTTCTCATAAACTCAGACAATTTTTTTTTAGATTTTTTGTAATGTTTTTAATCTTATGATGGCTGTATTAAAATGGTATTAAATATCTGTAACGTGATGTGATACACAGTTACACACATAGTTGTACATTATTTGGCGATAGTAGACATTAAGAAGAGTGGTAGTTCCGAAGGGAAGCCGATAGGAATCGGGTTGTATGAAGGCTTCGCCACTGATATTTTGTTGACCCTCACTCACACCATTTACCTATTTCAGTTTTATAATTGGTTTCTTTAGTACATAGTTTACTGTAATACTGCTAGATTCGAATGACTAGCTTAAAATCCGGTTTTAAAAATCTGCCACAGTTACAAGCATTTTCAGTACGTTGCTGTTTCTAGAATATGGCTACAAATATACGAAAACTTATGATCCTTGGGTGTCTCTTGGACGACCAAAAAAAATGCACAACAATAATATACTACATAATATGTAGGTATTAATAACAATGAAAGCTTCTTGAATCGCTACGAAGTCGTAGACCATTCGTAGCACAGTGCTACGCCGTAGCTTACCGCGTAGCAGATTACTGCTGCAGTAATATTCTTCATTATTTTTTATACGTATAGGCTCAAATGTTATGACGCTGCGTATAGTTCTTCATACACCTAAAGGGTTATCGGTTTGAATATCTCAATTCATTTAAAAGGGTACCGCCATGTTTGTGCTGTTTCTGGTTATCTTTTGTTTTTATCTTTTACGGAGTAAGCAAGTTTATAGGAACCAATGTATGTGGTTATGTATGTTTGTTTATCGGAAACTGTTAACTTTGTCTTATCGATTTGTTTAGGTTTTATTTGTGCTTCGTTTTCTTGAGAATAGTGATCAATTCAATTCTATTTTCTTGTTAATTTTTGACGTTCAAGGGTGACTTTTATGTGCTTATTTGAAATAAACGATTTGACATTGACTTTGATCGTGAATATTGCGTTTCTTAGATCTGTCAATAGGCCCACGTATTGTGATTGGTTCGAATTTGCTTTAGAGCCACAAAAGAAAGTTAGTTCTTTGTACAAAATTCTTTTAGATAAGAATCTATTAGAAATCAATATCATTTTATCCAAGCGCACAAATCAGTGGACGTGAATACAATCGTATATATGTCTTATAAAAACAAAGCGGTAATAAACAAAACTACAGTTTTATATGTTTAAAAAATAATTGTATTCCTCTTTATAAGACAGAATCCCATTCAAATATGTTCTTCTCATTTCCCATAAGCAATATTTCCACCATTTAAATAATCAAAGATTTCCCCACCATATAAAAAATCAAAGATTTCCACTTGATTTTAATTTGCTAGATTAATGTGTATAAAATAACATGAATAAAATGCCAAAATGACAAAAAAGGTAGATCGCAGCTGTAATTTTGGTCTAGCAAATAAAAAATCAGTTTGAGTTGTTCTAAAAAATATTCGATGTTTTAGAACAATCTCCCAGCTATAAAGGATAACTCACGTCTAACGCACACATACTAAATTAAAGCTTGTCCGATGTACTGGTTGTACTGCAATACTGCAGTAGGTACTGCTAGTACTCTGTGGTACTGCACTGCGACGAGATATGCATATTTTAAGTGCTAAATCACTATGTAGCTTAGCTGAATGGGATGCAGTATATTTGCTATGTTAATAGAAACAATATGGTGGATTTTTATGAGGCAATATTTTTTAAATCTCGTTAGATTCAATACAATCAAGTATTGATAAGAACAAAAAGGCTGCAGTTCAATTTTAAGTCACCATTAAATAACATAGCATCATGCCTGTATTCACCGAAGGTTTAGCCAGAGGTGTACTTAGAGTACACCCATATTTAGCCAGTTATAGTTAAGTCCCATGTAATAGGGGGCGAGCATATTGCTATCCACCAGGCACAAATCCAGACTCCGGGCTGAAAAATTCCAGATGGAAAATTCCAATGATAATTTTCCCGACCTGGGAATCGAACCCAGGACCTTAAGCTCGGCAGTAGCACTTGTAACCTCTAGACCAATGAGACAGTCGCCGTTGAATCTCATGAGCTTGAACGAATGATGACCCCATGAATATATTTACTGAGTGAATTCTAAGATTATTCAAAAGCGTTGAAATAAATCACGAAAGAATTACAGAACATTTACTTAAAATATTACTCAATCTACAAAATTTTACCAATGCCTAAAGTCTACACCTGCAGTCATAACCAACCTGTAAAAGGATGAAGGGAATTTATAACCTATAAACGTGTCTTTTCATTCAACATTGAGTGACAATAAATAGGAAATATGCCATCCAAATCCTCCATACCCGAGCTCCATACTAATAAACACAGGAAAACACGTTCAGTCTACATATACAGAAGCACTGTTAACAGAGCTCAGGTGTTTCTCGTGATGAAATATAGTAATTCCAGTGGGTACAGACGCGCACAATATTAATCGTATTTACGTATGATCGACTGTAGTGTACGACTGTAGGTACATACGTGTTTTTTTTCATGTCGTGTTTCTGGTATGAATGATAAGTTGATGATATTCTCAAAAAAACCGGTTTTGAAATGTGATATTAAAGACGAGGATGTTCTAAATATTACGAACGCCTTTTGATGAATTTGGCTATTTATGTGGGATCAGCGTGCTTGGTATACCCGGTACTGAAAGCTCACCGAGCGCTTATATTTCAATGACCGTTTCTTGATTGGCTCGGTATGCACGGGAGTGGGGCGGAATCGTTTCGGTATACCGCGTCTCGATAGAAACATCCAGTGCCAGCTCTGTGTTTGCAGAGACACTAGGATTTAAGCGATATTGCACAAATTATACTGAAAATATAACGTCAGTTCCGTAAATGAAAGCAGTGCGGTATCGTTTAGCTACACCGCACCGCTCCGTCACCGACAAATCAGGAAAGGGCCCTTACATAACATTATTTGTCTACAATGCTCCTATTGATGGGACTCAGGCCTCTCTGTGAGAGGAGTTCTGATAGATCACTTTACACAGAAAACTTAACGTCACCAATAATTATCAGTCGACAGATGTGTTTTATTAAATTGTTATACACAGGAATAAAATGTCGACTTTATCCCTGGATTAAACCAGAGGGTAAATTTTATTAACATCCTCGTTGCCTCGTTGACTGCCTCGTTGGTCGCAAGCGCTACTGCTGAGCATGATGTCCTGGGTTCGATACCCAGATCGGGGTAAGTGTTATTGAGTTTTTCTATATGGAAATTCTCAGTAGCAGCTCGGAGTCTGGATTTGTGCCCGGTTGATGGCAATAGGCTCGCCCCCTATTATATGGGACTTAAACATAACTGGCGAAATGTGGGTGTCCTATAGGTACACCTCTGCCCAACCCTTCGGCGAAACAAGGCGTGGTGTTATGATGACAACATATTGAAGTTAGCTATACGAGTCAGAGGCAAAATGCTAGTTGTAAATATTGTACAAATAAAATATCCTTTTACTTCTTTGATTAATACCACAAACTATATAACCAGTTTACCTTTTGACAATTAAACGACTTAAAATAATAATTATAATATGTACAAATGTAAAAAAAAAATATATATATATAACGGCGCGTGATGATTTAGTCGATTTATTGTAACACTTTTTGAAATTTGTAATCGATTATTTTTACTCTGTGGTGAATAATTTATTTCGTTAGTGGTATTTTTAATTTAGAGCGGGTAATACCGAATGGGGTTGTGAGTGTCATGGCGGCGGAGACTATCACTTTTTTGATGCGATCGCCACGCGGTGCACACACATAAATCCATTGGCTCTAAATTTCAAGTTGATTTAATCAGTGTTTATCATTGTAATCATTATTTTTTATGATTAACTTTTATTGTGATATTTGTAATTATATTAAGTGTGTTATTTTGCGAGTATTATTTTCGAAACACCTGCAAGTACACGCCCGCTATGGAGGACCATCAGATGACGGATCAGCAGCGACACGTGGTGTTTTAGCCGCTGGAACATCCGTCATCAGAAGTGGGATATGACGGAACAGCGCAGGAACAGTCAGGTCAGAGTGTTGATTTATTATCTAGCGAAATCAATCGTTGGAAATTGTTATTCGAAATGCAGCAACGCCAAATGATGGAATTGATTCGTGCGATTAAAGAGCCTAGTTCAGTAGACAATAAGCTAACCTTACCTGAATTTAATCCTGAGTCACGAGATAGTGATGCTCGAGCTTGGTGCAATACCGTCGATTTGTGCATGGAAGAAAAACAAATTTCTAGCAGTAGGCTGATTATTACAATGAGTAAAGCCCTTAAGGGGTCGGCAGCTTCTTGGCTAGCTCAGAATACTTTTCCTGGAATAACCTGGCCTCAGTTAAAAGACCTATTTCTTGCTCGATACGATTGTGTGGAAACTCCTGCTGCTATGCTATTTAGGCTGTTTAATGAGAGTCCTAAGGAAGGAGAATGTTTGTCTGCTTATGCAAATCGATTTCTGAGCACATTACTGAGTCAATGGAACAACTATTCCACTGAAAAGATAGCAATAGCTGTAACTATGGCGCATGCAGCGAAAATTGAACCGCGACTACAGCGATTGGCTTTTACTACGGAAGTTGATACTCGTGTCAGATTACAACAGGAATTGATGGCTTTTACGTACCGTAAAAGAGGACCTGCAAAGCAGGATAAATTAAATGCACCTGGTGATGCCAAGAAACCAAAGTTGGACCAGTCAAGGCGTTGCTACAACTGTGGTAAACTGGGCCATATGGCAAATGAATGCTTGACTAAAAGCTCTCGTGACTCTTTCGCTAACTCTCAATTTAAGTTTTCAGGAAATAGTGAATCGCAACCAGCCAAAGACATCGTTTCGAAGAAAGCATCGCCGCCGGTGACCTGTTTCTCCTGTGGCGAGCCGGGCTACATTGCCACACGCTGTCCAAAAAAGGAGACTGACTCCAGCAACAGCAGAGTTGAGAAGCGAGTAGATATCTGCACCATTAAGCCAGCTACAGACCTACTTTCTACCGAATCTGGTGAGTCGTTTTCGTTTTGTTTTGACTCCGGTGCTGAGTGCTCTCTGATCAGGGAAAGTTTAGCTACTAGATTCCCTGGTAAACGGCAGCAAAATACAGTTACATTGTTAGGTATAGCTAAATCTAGTTTACAGTGCAATTTTCAAATACTATCCACAGTTACGATACAGGGGTACTCGTTGCAGTTATTATTGCATGTCGTCCCTCACTATTGTATTTCTACTGTAATTATGATTGGGCGGGACTTACTTTCATTGGGATTTTCAGTCGAAATTTCTGAAACATCTTTTTTATTGAATAAGACTAAAATAGTATCTGTTTGTGATATAGGCTCTAAAGTAAATGACTTCAGTGGTATTGATAGTGATGTTCCTAATGAACATAGAGAACAATTAACATCTTTACTTAAAGATTACGGTGATTATTTCGTAGAAGGCACTCCATCGGGTAGAGTTAGTATGGGAAATTTAGAGATTAGATTAATTGATCCCAACCGCACTGTACAACGCCGACCGCTTGGTTGTGATGAAAGACAAATAGTGCGCTCTAAGATAAAAGAACTTCTAAATGCTGGTGTCATTCGTGAAAGCTGCTCGCCTTTTGCTAGCCCAATCTTGCTGGTCAAGAAGAAGGACGGAACTGACCGTCTTTGCGTGGACTACCGTGAGCTTAATAGCAACACAGTCTCTGATCGTTACCCACTGCCTTTAATATCTGATCAAATACAACGTTTGGTAGAAGCAAATTATTTTACGTCTCTTGATATGGTTAGTGGGTATCATCAGATTCCAGTCGAGGAAAAGTCAGTTGAGCGTACTGCTTTTGTGACACCGGATGGGCAATTTGAATATTTGGCAATGCCATTTGGTCTTCGAAATGCCCCTTCGGTGTACCAACGTGCGATAAATAAAGCGCTTGGAGTTTTGACAGAGTCGTTCGCTGTAGTGTATATAGATGACTTCATTATCCCGTTTC
Source organism: Fissipunctia ypsillon (assembly GCA_947568875.1). Taxonomy (NCBI): domain Eukaryota; kingdom Metazoa; phylum Arthropoda; class Insecta; order Lepidoptera; family Noctuidae; genus Fissipunctia; species Fissipunctia ypsillon. Next base: position 20,443,184 of record OX387655.1, on the reverse strand, counting down.
GTAATGTAGATGAGGGTATTGATCGCTTGCGTCAGGTCTTGAAAGCATTAACAGTTGCCGGTTTTTCTTTCAACTTAAAAAAATGTACTTTTCTCAAAACTGAAGTAGAGTTTTTAGGGTATCACGTAGCCGCTGGCGAAATACGACCGAATCCGCGAAAAATTAAAGCTTTGACGGAACTTGAACCTTCCCAAACGGTTACTCAACTACGTCAGTTTATAGGCTTAGCTTCGTATTTTAGACAATTTGTACCAAGTTTCTCTCAAAAGACCGCCCCCCTTTATAGATTAACTTCAGGGAAAGGCAAAATACAATAGACACCAACTTTTGAAACAATTAGAAAAGAAATTATTGATACACTTACTAACAAACCCGTTCTAACTATTTTTGATCCCAACCAGCCGATAGAGTTGCATACTGATGCCAGCGCTGAAGGTTATGGTGCCATATTAATGCAAAAGTTTGATGGTAAATTACATGTTATCGAATATTATAGTCGCCGAACCTCCACCGCTGAGTCAAGATATCACTCATATGAACTAGAGACGCTCGCAGTAGTGAATAGCATAAAACATTTTCGACATTACTTGCAAGGACGTAAGTTCGTAGTAGTGACTGATTGCAATGCAGTCAAGGCATCTAAATCTAAAGTAGACCTTACCCCTCGTGTCCACAGATGGTGGTGTTTTCTTCAATCTTTTGAATTTGATGTTGAGTATCGCCAGGGCAAAAATATGGGACATGTAGACTTTTTATCACGAAACCCTCTACCAGAGACCCCAAAGTTAGTTAGTAAAAAAATAGTGCAGAAAAGAGTCTATTTGACAGAAATATCAGATAACTGGTTACAAGCAGAGCAACTAAAAGATGAGGAGATTAATTCCGTTATTGTAAAACTCAGGTCTAGTGAACTTACTGATGAGATGGTTAAAACTTATGAAATAAGAAGGGGTGTGTTGCATCGAAAGATAGAGCGTAATAAGAGGAGTGTGTGGTTACCAGTGGTGCCGAAGGCTTTTCAATGGGCTATTATTAATCATGTTCATGAGAGTGTAATGCATTTAGGGTGGGAGAAAACCCTAGAAAAGACCTTTTGTCATTACTGGTTTCCTAATATGAATAAGTACGTTAGAAAGTTTGTAGATAACTGCATCACATGTAAGGTGTCCAAGTCACATTCGGGCAAGGTTCAAGCCGAGCTCCATCCAATTCCTAAAGTGACGATCCCATGACATACCATTCATATGGATGCCACGGGAAAACTAAGCGGTAAACGAGATACCAAAGAGTATGTGTTTGTTTCAATCGATGCTTTTACAAAATACGTTCTGTTGCATCATACCATGAACATTGACGCTAACAGTGCTATAAAAGCTTTGCAATCGAGTGTGTCCCTCTTTGGTGCACCTACGCGTGTAATAGCGGACCAGGGTAGGTGTTCTGCGGGGAAAGAGTTTAGGGACCCATAACATTAGTTTACATTTGATAGCCACGGGTTCCAGTCGTGCTAACGGGCAAGTAGAGCGAGTTATGTCCACTTTAAAGAACTTGCTTACCGCAGTCGAAACAGGGAACCTTAAGTCATGGCAGGCAGCGTTGCCTGAAGTGCAACTTGCCATTAATTGCACCATCAATCGTACAACTAAGGCAAGTCCTCTAAAACTTTTGATAGGGAAGGTTGCTAGACCTCTTCAGTTAATGGCCCTTGATACAGACGAGACAGACATTGAACTCGACGAGATCAGAGAGCAAGCAGCTCAGGCAATAGAGACAAATGCTTCTATAGAGAAGGCTAGGTTTGATAAAAATAAAGCTAAAGTTAATAATTTCAAGGTACGTGATTACGTACTGCTAGAAAATCATGAACGCAATAAAACAAAGTTAGAGCCAAAGTACAAAGGGCCTTATCAAGTGGCTGAACTGCTTGATGGTGACAGATATTTGCTTAAAGCGTTAAACTCTAATCGAACGTATAAGTATGCACATGACCGTATACGGCCTATGCCTGAGTGCTATGTTCCTTCGGAGTTGAATGCTGGGCTGGAAACGCCAATTAACAGCATAGAGTCAGAATGTTCCGATAACGGCGCAGTCGCTGGTGAGTAATTAATTTGATTTTCCGTAGCCTGTGTGGCACTTGCAGCCTGTGTGGCACTTGCAGCCTGTGTGGCACTTGCAGCCTGTGTGGCACTTGCAGCCTGTGTGGCACTTGCAGCCTGTGTGGCACTTGCAGCCTGTGTGGCACTTGCAGCCTGTGTGGCACTTGCAGCCTGTGTGGCACTTGCAGCCTGTGTGGCACTTGCAGCCTGTGTGGCACTTGCAACCTGTGTGGCACTTACAGCCTGTGTGGCACTTGCAGCCTGTGTGGCACTTACAGCCTGTGTGGCACTTGCAGCCTGTGTGGCACTTACAGCCTGTGTAGCACTTGGAGCCTGTGTGGCACTTGGAGCCTGTGTGGCACTTACAGCCTGTGTGGCACTTACAGCCTGTGTGGCACTTGCAGCCTGTGTGGCACTTGCAGCCTGTGTGGCACTTGCAGCCTGTGTGGCACTTACAGCCTGTGTGGCACTTGCAGCCTGTGTGGCACTTACAGCCTGTGTGGCACTTGCAGCCTGTGTGGCACTTGCAGCCTGTGTGGCACTTACAGCCTGTGTGGCACTTGCAGCCTGTGTGGCACTTGCAGCCTGTGTGGCACTTGGAGCCTGTGTGGCACTTACAGCCTGTGTGGCACTTACAGCCTGTGTGGCACTTGCAGCCTGTGTGGCACTTACAGCCTGTGTGGCACTTGCAGCCTGTGTGGCACTTACAGCCTGTGTGGCACTTACAGCCTGTGTGGCACTTACAGCCTGTGTGGCACTTACAGCCTGTGTGGCACTCGCAGCCTGTGTGGCACTTACAGCCTGTGTGGCACTTGCAGCCTGTGTGGCACTTACAGCCTGTGTGGCACTTGCAGCCTGTGTGGCACTTACAGCCTGTGTGGCACTTGCAGCCTGTGTGGCACTTGCAGCCTGTGTGGCACTTGCAGCCTGTGTGGCACTTGCAGCCTGTGTGGCACTTACAGCCTGTGTGGCACTTGCAGCCTGTGTGGCACTTGGAGCCTGTGTGGCACTTACTGTGTGGCACTTGCAGCCTGTGTGGCACTTGCAGCCTGTGTGGCACTTACAGCCTGTGTGGCACTTGCAGCCTGTGTGGCACTTGCAGCCTGTGTGGCACTTGCAGCCTGTGTGGCACTTGCAGCCTGTGTGGCACTTGCAGCCTGTGTGGCACTTGCAGCCTGTGTGGCACTTACAGCCTGTGTGGCACTTGCAGCCTGTGTGGCACTTAGAGCCTGTGTGGCACTTGGAGCCTGTGTGGCACTTACAGCCTGTGTGGCACTTGGAGCCTGTGTGGCACTTACAGCCTGTGTGGCACTTGTAGCCTGTGTGGCACTTGGAGCCTGTGTGGCACCTGTAAGCCTGTGTGGCACCTGTAAGCCTGTGTGGCACCTACATATATGCCTGCGTGGTACCTGAAGAAGCCGGGGTGGCATTATGGCCTGCGTGGCATTTGTTCATGTGACTATCTTTTAAAGCGCGCAATTATTTCTGTAGCACTGTTTTAGTATCCATTTGGTATTAGTAGTGTGTTCCGTCTCAGTGACGATTAAGTTAACTGTTGGTATCAAGTTTTGATAATCAGGTTCACTGTGGTTTGGTCAGAATGACCGAGTTTTGAAGTGTGTGTACAACTGGTTGTTCATTTGTTCACAGATAATGAAGGAAACTCACACGAGGACGTGTGAGATGCAGGACGGCCGTAACGGCGCGTGATGATTTAGTAGTATTTATTGTAACACTTTTTGAAATTTGTAATCGATTATTTTTACTCTGTGGTGAATAATTTATTTCGTTAGTGGTATTTTTAATTTAGAGCGGGTAATACCGAATGGGGTTGTGAGTGTCATGGCGGCGGAGACTATCACTTTTTTGATGCGATCGCCACGCGGTGCACACACATAAATCCATTGGCTCTAAATTTCAAGTTGATTTAATCAGTGTTTATCATTGTAATCATTATTTTTTATAATTAACTTTTATTGTGATATTTGTAATTATATTAAGTGTGTTATTTTGCGAGTATTATTTTCGAAACACCTGCAAGTACACGCCCGCTATGGAGGACCATCAGATGACGGATCAGCAGCGACACGTGGTGTCTCAGCCGCTCGGACATCCGTCATATATATATAATCATAGGGCATCAAAAAATTCGTCCGCATCGCTGTCAACAGGAAAAGTGCCCAAAAGGCTGGCAGCATTGCCACGTTGTATGGCGATGCTGATTCTTTGGCCAAAGAATAGGCCAGCCCTTTGGTCACGTGAAGAGTCGACCAACCGCTTGGAGATGTCTCGGAAAACCAAGTGGGCACTCGGACCCCATGGCCCTAGTGTTTCAACCCCAAACGGCTCGAACATGTCACTCCGAAAAAGAACGGAATATTTTCGCCGTTTGAGGATTTTCGCACCTGCAGCAGCCGCCCCAGCACAGCCCGCCGTACTAGGAAGATGGGATGGCGCAAGGGTGTCGACACATGTTGCATCCCACACCAAAGGCCTGCCTAATTTCCAAGGCATTATGGTCAATCCGTCTGGTCTCTTGCCATCGTCGCGTGCCAAGCTGTTGGGTTCTAAAACAGCTAGCACCCCGGCGGTGACAAGAGCACGACGGATAATGTCATTAATGCTGGCGTGCCGTGCTATCCGGCCTGCGCTCTTACTACAAGACAGGCCATGATGTCCGAGGCAGTCGACGGCTTCACCGCACTGGCAGCGATGTGGAGCTCCGCAAGGAGCGCCCAGACGCAGACAGGTAGCGAGCCGGAAGGTGGAGTCACCCAGCAAAGTGCCTATGTGGGGTGACGGTAGTGCTTGAAGCCAGAGGCCCGACTCCTATTCACCCACAGCCAGCAGGCGGGCACGCTCAGCAGTATTGGTGGACGTATTGATAAGATTATTCCGTACCAACCTGCAGAGCGGCTCATCCCACTGTCTCTGGGAAGATGGGTTCACGGGCCGATCTGTATCCAGGCAAGTTGCTATCCTGGCGTTCACCGCATCACTCAAGCATGGCACTTCAGAGTCGACCAGGGAGGGAGCTAAAATTTTCCCCGTCAACTTTTCAGTGCTGTGGACAGAGGACAGGAACGCCGGTAAGCTAATACTGGTAATTTTGCGGACGCCGAGGCCGCCAAATCGGATGGGTAGTGTGGCTTGAAGCCACGCTCGGTCGTCCAAGGCCACATTTAAAGTAGATGTTAGCGTGTTGCGAATAATTTGGTCAATTTTGTCCAACAGATGTGGCTGCTTCCATAAAGGGGAAGAACGTAGAAAATATATAAAATTTGGGCCAAAACAACAGTATCTAATCAAGGTGAATGCCGAATGTAAATTAATTTTGGAGAGTCTGTCCGAAATGTCGTTGATTTGTATATATTTCTATTTTAAGTAAAGACTGTCCAAATATTCCGTGAGGTTCTTGACCTTTAAAATAAGTTAGAATTATAAATATTCTACTTTATCTTAATCTCAAACTAAAGCAGAAATTATTCCAGATACATATATATTAAGATTTTCAGCCAGCTTTATAAGAAAATTCAAAACAACTTCGTGTCTCTAGGATCTGCGTTGCTAAAAAGACGTAGATATTAAACTCTCAAAGGGAATGTTAAGTATTTTCTTTGATCCTATAATTTTGTTAGTATGAAATGCTTCTGATATACTTTAATAGACTACGATTGGCGAAATATTGATGACGTCAACTTGGTTCTTTATGGCAATTAGTCGAATAGAATAGAATACTCTTTATTATCGAATCTGCCTAGCATAGGTCAGCTTCCAGTCTAATCGGATACAGCTCAATACCAGTATGTTACATGGAGCGACTGCCTATCTGACCTCCACAACCCAGCTACTGGGTAACACGTCACCCCCTGGTTGTCAGACTCCTGGGCTTCTGACTACCCGTAACGACTGTCAAAGTTCAACGAAAGACAGCCGGGACCAATGGCTTAACCTTTTAACCGCCCGACTTCATATCAGTTGTCGTGCCCCCAGCGCCGGGCAACTTGAATCATATTTGGTCGTAAATATACGACCCTGGCGAAATGGACACGAAAATATTTGTCGGATTAATCCGTCGTAGGCGGTTAAAGGGTTAATGTTCTTTCCGAGGCACGGTATGGTCACCATCCATGAACGACCCGTATGGCTGGTATTATTTAGCCACGAGCCTTTATTGAAATTAGTGTTGGATATCCATTATATTATTAATTGATAGGAAAGTTAAGATTAATTCATGTAACTAGATTTAAATTTGTTTTTTTGCAGATGTACGTACATGGTTAATTTCATCATGTTACTCGTATTTTTCATAAATCTACATAAATAAATGAATTTTCATACATTTCCAGATAAGGAAACTGCCCTTACCTGAAACAGCCAGTAGCTACTAAAAACCACTGGAATTTAAAATAAACACGAAACACATTTTATTAAAATATAACGCAAACGGATTCCTGAAAAAACAAGCCAAGTGCGTGTCAGACCACGCACGATGAAGGGTTCCGAATTTATGCCAAAAACAAACTTAACATTGTAGTCGATGTACGTCACGGTCAGTACTCCAACTGCAATAAAATTGTAAGGTTGTAATCACAAAAAAAAATTGTATGATAAAACTACAAATTAATGATTTTCGGACCTTTACAGTACTTATACTATGACACCTTGCTTCTTGCAAAATTTCGTGATTCTAGGACAAATGGAAGTACCCTATAGGTTTTGATTGATTTGCGAATATCAAAATATGTCGCTTAAATGGCCGTATTTTTTTATTGCGTCGTCGTTCGAGCTTCTTAAAGCTTGACTTTTTTATTTAGAGCTCTAAAGGACCGTAGACCTACGTATTTTATATTAATTTCAACTTGATACCTCTAGCCGTCCCTGAGAAAAAGAGTATTGACAGACTGATAGACAGACAGATAAACAGACGGACAACGAAGTGATCCTATAAGGGTTCCGTTTTTTCCTTTTGAGGTAAGGAACCCTAAAATAACCGGTAAAAATATAATCCCATTTTATCCTGCGTTATTAAAATGAACTGTCATTCTGTCATTCATCAGTAGATCGCTATCACGTTCCCTTGCACTAACCATAAAATGTTTTTAACTATGTTGTAAATACATGTAAATTGATGTTAATGTTATGCATTGCAATATTATACTTCTGTAACTTGTGTATACTGTGTTGTTTTTGAATTATTCATGAGGGATTGTTCGATGTTGTTAAACGGTTTTTTGAACTGTAGTGTAGTGATTTTGGGTTTAAAAATAAGTGGGAAGTTTGAATTCAGTGTATGCTTATGGGATTATCTGAACATTTATTGCAGTTTTCTTTTGCTTTAATTATAAATGATTTTATTTCTGTAAGTAGGTGTATACAAACACTTTTACACGCCAAACATTTTTTTTTAAACTAGATGAGGCCGGCGTTTCCTATATGACTACTCTGAGAAGAAAGGCCGAAACAAACTCAGAGGTCACAGTCTCTTTTAAGGTCCAGACATAATCTTGGTCAGATCTTATGAAGACCATGTAGGTTGGTGTTTGAAATGGTCTTTTGAGGAAAGAACCACACAGATTGAGTGGACCTGTCCAGTCAGTGCAAGCATCTGTCAATAATCGTACAGCTTAACTTAAAAGTTAAGGAGCTCAACGATTCGACGAACAATACCAAAGAAAGGACATTTGGGTAGGCCGCATAATTTACTTAAACTGGCAGACCATGATTAAAGGTTAAAAAAAAACAAGGACCCACATAGTCATTAGTATTAAATAGCATTCATGCTAGACCTTTTAAGTATACATCGAAGGAATAGGTATCATATTACAGAGTAGATGGAAGGTATGATTTTAAATATACACAGAGAAACTTCTACAGAAATTATACACGTAGAGGTGTAACTTTGTATCTCCAGAGTTCAAGACAATATCTAATGGCTGCCTAATTTCCCTGAAGAAATTCTACAGCGATGTGAAAATGACTGACACTATGTCGACTGAAAATTGCTTTTCACACACCTGAATTAGAAAATAAATAGAATCATATGAACCTTAAAGTAAAATGCAAACAAGTCACGTATTTATATAAATAAAAATATCACATAAAATATTAGTTTCAAAATTTCTTTACACATTTCTTTTTTTCAGACAGCTCTATTGTATCTTTTTTATATTTTGATCTGAAAATATCACGTTTCGCCCCACCGGGGATCACCCATATCTGTCAAAGATAAAAATTCCCATCGTAATGTTGGCTATCATTTGTCATATTCATCCCACCCACGTGCCACGGCCACGAAATAAGCTGTTTCCATGAGAGATGGAAAAAAACGTGCGGCTGGGGGACCCCACCAGGGATACTCGCATGCACGCACACACTCGTATAAAATAGAAAGAGACAGAAAGTCGCATAACGCTTTTATTTACGTGACGATTTCTAGCAGTCAATTCCTACCGCAAGCCGTGTTAAGGAACTTTATTCCAAACAAAAGTTATGATGTTCTATTCAACTGGATTTTTTTGTTCTTTACAGGCATAGTTATTTTAGTGTTATGATAAACATAACATCACGCCTTGTGTTCCTGAAGGGTTGGCCAGAGGTGTACCTATAATAGACCCACATTTGGCCAGTTATGTGTAAGTCCCAAGTTATTACTTGGGGGCGAGCCTATTGCCATCAGTCAGGCCCAAATCCAGACTCCGGGCTGCTACTGGGAAATTCCATATAGAAAAACCCAATAACACTTTGCCCGACCTGGGAATCGAACCCAGGACCTCATACTCAGCAGTAGCGCTTGCAACCACTAGACCAACGAGGCAGTCAAATATAAAGTTTATAATAAAATCATGACTTTTAAGAAGCCCAATTCCGATAACCAAAAACGTTCAAAATCTAGTCGCAATCTCATCTCAGCGACAGTCAAATGTCAAAAATGTAGGGAAATTATAGGTATTTTTGACATATTGAGACTGAGATCAGACTGTGAATGTTCTTAAAAATACGAGAATTGCCCCTCTTGATTTCAGCTGCATCCAGTTAGACTGGAAGCCAACCCCAACGTAGTTAGGAAAGGCTAGGCAGATGATGATGATGAAATAATGACTTTTGAGTACCGTATAAAGCTAGAATTTAGTTGTTTGATTAGTCGAAAGTTATTCCGTGACGCAACTGATAGTCAATCGCAACAACAGAACGAAAGTTATTTAAATCGTAACGACTGAGAAGACAAGGCGAAATTATCTCATGAAATAGTATTACTTTCAGCAGACATAAAATGCAATGATACATAAGAAAATCGCTGACTTTAGACCCCCACAGAAAAAGATACGGTGATGCTTTGTAGATCATATCGGACTTTTTGTTTCGCGTAGAGAATTTATTAAGTGCCCCTGTGGGTGACAGATTGCCCTTTCAGATTGTACGTGGACAGCCACACGTCAGTAACACGTGGACTACGAAAATCGACCTTATTGCTACGAAATAAAAGCGCTGTCAGTGTCGAATTGTTACTGTGAACGTGTGGACAGTGAAACAAATGAACGTTGTACTGGACTTTGGATAAAGTGTGATGTGTTTCATTGGGTGTCTCGTTGGTGTAGTGGTCCTGTGAGCGATTCTCTTGTTGATCATAGTATTATGAAAATTTTCATTAATATTTTCAGTTGCGGCTCAGAGCCTAGATTTGCGCTTCAACTCAGCCTATCGCAGTCCACTGCTGGACATAGGCCTCTCCCAGGCTCCGCCACAACACACTGTCCTCCGCCTTCTGCATCCAGTCTGTCCCAGACACCTTTTTAAGGTCGTTGGTCCATCTAGCTGAGGGGCGTCCCACACTACGCTTGCCGTATCGGTCCTTCAACAAATATGGCCAGCCCACTGCCACTTCAGTTTGCTTACTCTGCAGGCTATGTCGGTTACTCCGGTTCTTTTCCGGATAACTTCATTCCTGATTTTATCCATCAAAGAAACTCCAAGCATAGCCCGCTTTCCGACGTTTGGCTCCCAGACTGGAGCGAGCGGGCCGGGGCTGCCTTGGGGCGGCTCCTGCCCAATCTGGGGGGTCGAAAACGCCTCCTGCCGGAGGCTCTACGCGGGGGTCGTGCGGTCCATGGCCCTTTACGGAGCTCCGGTGTGGGCGCGTTCCGTGAGGCGGCGACCGGTCCGTCTGTTGAACGCGTCCCAGAGGGTCATGGCCATTCGGTTAGCCCGGGGATACCGCACGGTCTCCGGGGAGGCGGCGAACCTCCTTGCCGGATTACCACCATGGGATCTGGAGGCAAAAGTCCTCGCGCACATGTGGGAGTGGCGCGAGGAGGCAGGACGCCGGGGCGTAACTCCGTTGCCGCGAGTAATCGCGGCACGGCGGACAGAGTCCGGCAGGATCTCATGGCGGCATGGAGAGTGCGATTGTCGCAACCCAGCGCTAGGCACGCCATAATTGCGGCGATAAGTCCCTTCTTTGAGGAGTGGCTGGAGAGGCGCCACGGCGTCCTCACCTTCCGCCTGACGCAGGTCCTCACTGGACACGGGTGCTTCGGGAGGTACCTGTTCCAGATAAGGCGGGAGGAAACGCCCGGGTGTCACCACTGTGTGGATCGCCCGGAGGACACGGTGGAGCATACGGTGGAGGTCTGCCCGGCTTGGGCGGAGCACCGCCGTGTCCTCGCGGAAGCGATCGGCGGCGGCGATCTCTCGCGTCCGGCCTTGGTCCAGGCCATGGTACGGAGCGAGAGTGCATGGGAAGCCATTACCTCCTTCTGCGAAGCAGTAATGCTCGTGAAGGAGGAGGCGGAACGCGTGAGGGAGAGGCAAGCTTTGCACCCTCACGCCCCTAGTCGCCGCAGGAGACGCCCTGGGCGTCGGGAATTGGCAGCCGATTCCCGGCCACCGTAGGCGTGGGCTTGCGGACGGCGAGCAATGGGTAGCTCGCCGTCCGGTAAGGACCAAGCCCGAGTCGACGGCGCGTCGTGTTCCACGCGCGGCTCAAAGAGATGTCAGCACTATTGACGGGGTCCGCTAGGGCCGATGCCAGCTAGGGTTGCGGGATGTTCGAAAGAGTTACCGTGGCCCCGGCACAGGCAACAGAAGGAACACGGGTGGGTTTTAGTCAGTAAGAGTCTGACACGCCCTCCCGCTCCGCCCAGAGCGGGAGAAGTCATTTGATGATTTCCCATCCACAAAAAAAAAAAAAAAAAAAGCATAGCCCGCTCTATAGCGCGCTGAGTGACCTTGAATTTGTGGACTAGCCCAACTGGTCGATTTGCGCTTTGCCGAGCACAAATCTATCCAGGTAATAAGCTGGTATGGGACACAATCACTTTTCGCGCGACTTTGTCTGCGTGGATTTCGTACTTTAATCCCGCGATGGCGGTAGATTTTCAAAAAAACTCTGATACACGCTATTCTTTATTTTCGGTCATAAGTATAAATACTGAATTTCAAGTTAGTCGGATCCCACGTTAAAATTCTGACATACAAAATATGCCACCCCCCAATTCCCCATTTCGGGGGTAGTTTAGGAAAACTCAAAATGTCAAGCTTTATAATTTACTAAGATAAGTATTCGCGCCAAGTTTCAAGTTTATAAACTAAAGAATAAGATTTTTCATACAAAGAAAATACCCTTTTCACCCCTTAAAGGTCGAATTTCCAAAAATCCTTCATTAGTGCATGCCTACAACATAAAAGGCATCAACAGCCAACATTTCAAGTTTGTAGCCGCAGCGGTTTAGACTCTGCGTTGATGAATCAGTCAGGACAAGTAATTATATAATTATGTATATATAAACTCAAACTCAAACTCAAAGCATTTATTTCAATTAAACCAATTACAGGCACTTTTGAATTGTCAAAGAGTCGGTCAGTTAGTCAGAAAAATTGAAGCTAGTCGCCCATTCCAAAACGTAGATCTCTATGGAGAAGAATGGGCAAGAAACTCCATGGACACTCTTTTAAATCAAAATTGTTACAAAATCCTGGGTAGGTACATTGTTATTGTTCTTGTTGCTTCTATATGTGAGAACAATGTAAAAAATAGATAATTAAAACAATTTAAAATATAAGATTAAAAATAAGCCCTGGCAGCTAAGAGATGACCAGTCTCCACTGACGGCGCCCGTTCACGAACATGATGCGTGGATCAGCACCATCCAGCTCAACCATTTTGTAGGGAACCGAATGATCCAACACACGCGCCACCATCAGCGAGACATTTAAGTGAGCATGACATACTCTCAACTGCCATACTCTTTCAAGTCAACATACCTACATCATAACATAAAACCGCTCCATGGTACTCACATTTACAAAATTGAAAAGATGCTTCTAATTTATACAAAACTATAGTTTGCAATGATTGTATTAAAAGATTAGTAAACACTAAATCTATCGTCTATATATAGTCAATAAGTCTATAGTAATAACATAATGTCAGAAAAAAAGGGGACGCATTTCTTCCAAACAAAAAAAAAAAAAAAAAAAAATTTAAACAAGCCCAAGTGGCTGTGGAGCAGGACCAGCATACATATATAGATAAATACACTGCTGAGCATGAGGTCCTGGATTCCATTCTCAGGTCAAGCAAAGTGTTATTGGGTTTTTCCATCTGGAATTTCTCAGTATCAGCCCGGTGTCTGGATTTGAGCCCGGTAGATGGCAATAGGCTCGCCCCTTATTACATGGGACTCTTAAAACATAACTGGCGAAATCTGGGTGTATTAGTACACCTCTGCCTAATCCTTCAGGGAAACAAGGCGTGATGTTATGTTTATAGATAAATATTTGCCAGTTTTGAGAACAATTCCCGGTAAACTGAAACTTCACTAAGGTTAAAATTATTTAACTGTCACAGACAAATGGACCTTGGTGTTTTATGATGTGCAAGTTACATTCAGCTTTAGGGTGTTAAGCAATTACGGGTTCGACTATACTGAACGCCTCTGCCTACCCTTTTTAGGCGTAATCAGCCTATAATGATCCCACTGCTGGGGCACAAGCCTCCTTTATTCGAGAGGTAGTGGGCTATAATCTAGCATGCGGGCCCACTGCGGGTTGGTAGATATCACTTGTCTTAAAATTTTAGGTTCTGGGTCATGCCGGTTTCCTCACGATGTTTTCCTTCACCGTTTTGAGAGCAGTGGTGATGTGATTGTGATGACACAAAGTAAAGCGCCTGCCTGGGTTCAAAACCACGTTTTTGGAGTACAGACATAATGTCATGGTATTCTTTAGGTCAGTTTGGACGCAAATTGTAGTGAGAAACTGCGGCAGAAATTGGCATGAAAGTGAGTAGTTTATGCCAAACAGTATTTCAAGGTTTTGGCACCGCTTGCGCTGTGTAAACATGCTGTAACGTGTACTGTGTCTAACATGAAAGGAATAATGTAGGAGACCGTAAGGCGGTCGCTATGGCCGTATAAAATACTGATAAATCAGTTGGGAGGAAACAACCCGGTTTTTAAAATGTACCTTTAGTCATGAGGTCTAATCATTTTATACTTGTACACTAACGGCCGAACCCAATAACAGACAGATCGCTATTGATGGTAGACAGTACAATTCTATCTGTCCTTATGTCAGGCCGGTAAGATTTGGGAAGCCATCACCTCACCACGTTTCTCCTAGACGTATGAGTTATATGAGAAACTGATGTTTTATTTATTGTTCTGAGACAGCGACACGCTGATTTGCGCTGAAAACCAGCGCCGTGGATTCCGTGTCTTGGTGCAAGGGCCGCGGCATTACCTTGAGCGTTATTTCCGTCTAAGTTTAATTTATTATTTTTAGAATATATACCCACTTGTTTTGTTTTTATTAGGCTATGATAAACAAGAATTGTATGTATGTGCGTCACTTTCACGTGAATAAACAGTTTTTCTTTCTTTCTTTTTCTTTCTATATCAACAAATGAAAGATGATGATGTTGTTAGATGTGGGTGTACTATATGTATACTTCTCTGCCTAACCCTTCGGGGAAACAAGGCGTGATGTTATGTTATGTATTATCAACAGATGCCCACGACTGACGTAATCAGTCGGTTTTACTCGGCCCTTATTCTTAGATCAGCGGCGAAATTAATTAACAGATAAGACCACTCCGGCCAAGCCTTCCAAAAACTCGTAGATTTTTTGTGCTCCCTAATCAATCAACTTTTGTCTTACTAATCCTCTTTTGGTTCTAATCAGTATAATTAGCAGTTAATCTTGCATTTTGGTGACAAATCACCGATGTACAGAATGTACTTAAAGGATTTGTTTGGTCTTAGTATTCTAACAATTTGATTTATTTTTAGGGCGTATTTTTTGGGCTTTCTTGGATTTTTTAAATTGTTTCTATGTGGATTTTTTTCCTGTTGACGACGACATGATTCGTAGATTTGTATCGTATTAAAACAGCATGAAGATTTTTCCCGGCTGCAGTTCATACGCCGAGCCACACGTGTAGAAAATACACCAGGGTTTTATCCGGCTGCAGTTCTCATATAAACAACATGTTAGTTCGCGCTGGGGAGAAACCCTGCAAATTATATAAAGTGAGAGAGTTTTAGAATTAGTTAGTCAATTCAGTTTGCAGCTTACTAGCGATAAATGATAAGTAATAAATCTACAGTGTAAATCAAGAAGAAAAGTTACTTATTTCACCATCTCTTCGCTACGCGTCTCTCATCGAGGTCCTTGTGGTTTGTACACATACATACGCATTTAGGGGTGCGTGATGACGTGTGTCGCCAGCAGAGTCACTTGACTCAGGTAGAAGGAAACGCACGTCAAAAACGTTGGAGATTGTCCTAGGTCGATAGCGGGTACTGGACGCACCCCTACCGTCTGAAACCGTTTCCATTATTGGTTTGAGCTTAATCCACAGTGAAATTCAATAAAAACTTGATATTATTTTTCTGTTTCTAAACTTAAAAAAGTATCATAAAGTGTCAGACATTATTTTAGGACTCGTTTCAACAACAATTCCACCACAATTGTTTGACATTTTTTATTTTTACAATAACAATTTTGCCGCTTCAATATACTCCTATTTGACAAAAAAGTATTCAGAAAATACCTTTATCACAACCAAACGTCTGCCCTTCAAACAACGCCTAACTAGACTAGCTTTTTCTTAGCACCAATATGACTCTATGTTCCCTATATTAGAAACATCCAATCTATACTTGATTGATTAAGACCAGCTAGGGAGTCAGGGTTTAATTGCCCCTTTAAACCCTTGAAGTACCTATAAACTATTGCCAATAGCTATCAGGAGATAGAAATTTAAATTAAGAACCTACTTAATTAAAGATGCCGATTTACCGTTTTTCAAATTGATATTTTTTTCTTTTTTGTTTTGCAGGCAATCTGGAGCGTGAATTGAATTTTAATTTGGTTCAAGATACATCGAAAAACATATTGGAAATAATAAAATGTTTTAATTAAATTTATGTTGTGTCAGTCGTTGGTCGTACCTATAAGATTAGGAAAAGATAAATAGTCACAATTTAAATAAAGACAGCTTTTTAATGCTATGTTATATTGAAACTTGACTTATGATATATGAGATTTAATTTTAGTGATTTAGAACTTCTGTCATTTTATTTATAAAGATTATAAGTCTTGTACCAGAGCTGGAATATCGAAATGGCGAAATTCAAACAATGATTCCTGTATCCTATTGATTTAATAAAGTGCCAGCTCACGTATTTCAAAACAAAATAAACACAGTAACCAAAAACACTCAAAGCAAAATAAAATCCAGTTAACCGGGTCATGGAACCGCTTTTTTAACATCAGACCACCAAATCGTACCTGGATTATCTCCGGAAACTCACTTACAGATTGGACGTTACATCCGGAAAATTTATCATTTATATTAGGGTCGTCCCCACACGGATAAACGGGTTCACAGCACTATGTTAAGGTTTTGGACATCAATGGGATTATATGGTCGGGTAAAAAGGAAAACCCGGATATGGATGTACCTAATGAGTGAAAAATGTTAGTGGATGCTTTATGAACTTCGTTGCATTTTGGAGTAGGTAGCCTGATTTATCTCTCTCTACGTAAATTTCTGGGGCTTGAGTAAAATAAGTCGCGATTTTACGTGACGTACACTGGCAGGTCGAGTAAAATCGTGCCTTTTTTATTTTAACTAAACAGTTTTATACTGTTACCACACTGGCGTTTACCATGACTACAACAATAATATATATTATAATAATAATATATATTTGGTTTTATATTTATATTTTTTTTTATAATAATATATATTTGATTAACACAATAATTAATATTTGTTAAAGATAATAATTGTTGGTGTTTAGTTGATTTGTTATGTTTGTAAAATGAATATGTAAGGATCGTAGCAGGTGGCGTTCTGTAGTTCCTGCTTACCCCCATGGGAAGAAAGTGTGAGTTTATGTATGTGTATATTTTATTATTAGATATTTGCACACTTTTTATGGTAGGATATAGTCTAAAGAACTTTTTTTTGTAATTATGTATCACTTCATGTACCTAACCATATTCAAGCAAATAAATGATTTGATTTGAATATTTTCCATATATTTTGTTTATTTCCGTGGACAGCGATGATGGCACTAACGAGTACGTCCCGTAAAGTTGTACCTTAACTGTTAATTAAAGACTTTTACGCTGCTAGCACACTGCTGGCACTTACTGCCACCAACCAGCTTGAAACGCAATATTTTTCATACATTTTATTTATTTTATGTTACCTTGCTATGATGCACGAAAAAAGACGCGAATAAAAAGCGTGAATCTGAAAATTATATGTTTAAACTAGTTGTGCCCGTGACTTCGTTCGCGTGGATATCGGAAAACAACTTCCCTATTTGAATCGGATTTCGTTCACAACATCATGGGCTTTAATTTTTATTCGCGGAACTTTAATTATTTTTCTCAAATAAAAGTAAGCCTAAGTTTTTTGTGAAAGTCTCGTCAAAATCAGTCCAGTCGTTTTGGAGATTAGGCGGAACAGACAGACAGACAAAAATTTTAAATATTGTTTTTTTTTGTAAGTACCGTAGCTATATACTTTCATATGTATTTAATAAACAGCTGTTATTTTGACATAACAAACAGACACTTCAATTTTATTTATTTGTATAGATGTATAGAAGATGTAAGTATAGATGACCTTGACCCAGGGGCTGGCTTTTACCTTGGTCAGAGGCTAGGTATTGCCATGTAACGAGGCAATGCCGCCAATCTCTTGGGTATATTACCAGTCGACAGCGATGAGGAGAAATTTTTCGACGCCATATTTTAGTTTTGTTAATAGTTTTAATTAGTTTATATTTGTCGGAAATACGTTAGTCGTCGTTTGAATAATTGGGACGGCAGTGCCACCAAGTGGCGCTCGGCAGAGTCTACAACATAACGCTCGTCGATCAGCATTAAGCAGAATTTGTCGATGGCTGTCGAGCAGTGAACGTTTAGAAACTGTCGTGCATTCAGTATGGTTGTGTCGTGTACCTACAGTGTGTGAACAGCTAGTGTGATTAATTTGATTGTGTATTATAATTTTATTTCAACTACAAACGGTTGTTCTATTGCGTAGTAACCAACACTACCCATAGCACGCCCACAGTAGTTAAAATATGGCTGACGATAACTAGAGAGATGTACCTTCTCCGTGACATTTTTATGTTAATAATCTGTTAGTAAATTGTTTAAAGATCAAAATATAGTATAGATTCATTCTTTTTTTAAACTTCTGTTAAGTAGACTAGATGTTAACCAACATTGCAAGAGATGCTCTTGTATTTTCCCTCCATACTTCGAAATTCTCTCGAATACAAAGTTAGTACCTAAGTTCTGTTCTAGGTAACAGGATGCCTGTCTGCCAAATTTTACTAATATCGGTAGTAGCGTATTTTATCCGTGAAAATGTTTCTAGCAACCGGGCAGACAGGGACTGTCGCATTTTACCTGGGTATTAAATATATTGGATTTTATCGCAGTAAAGTGTGGGCGAAGGTGTGGGTAAATTAAAATTCCGGTGAATCACACTCTCAAAAGAAGAGCTTTTTAAAGAGAAGAGCTGATTAAATTTATTTCTGAAGCTGTTTTTTTTTAATTCTCTTAGAATTCCAGTAGATTGAAGGGTTTTAATTATTTAGGGCTGATTTTTCAATAGTCAGATAACTTTTATCTTGGGAATATGTTTGACGTTTTGACAGCTTTTGTATAGAAAATGTGTCAACCCCCATATTTATTCCTCGGGTAAAAGTTATCTGACGATTGAAAAATCAGCCCTTAAACTAATAACCTCTACTAAACACAAAGAAAGACGACATTTTTATTTCCTATTTTTTATATGGTTGTTATTTATGCTCTCTCATTAATGAGAGAAGAATCATTAATGGTTCTTGTACTATTGTAATACGGGACAACGTTAATTATGACGTTAATTAATTATGTATTGCAGGTTGTTTTGAATGTGGATGTTAAATAGCTTTGGTCTATTCCATTTTAATTTGATTTTTTACATACTTCTAAGGCTGAATTTCACCAATGAAACTGAACGCGATCAGCACATTTAAACCGCGTTCAAGAGCTGTCAGTGTCAATATTCCGCAACAATGGTGAAATTCGTCCTAATCTACTGAAAAACAGTTTTTTTCAATCTAATCCCATTCCATTTCCAGTACAATACTTTTCCTAAAACCAGGTCTCTTTAGATTAGTCTGTGAACTCGCAAACGTGGGACAATTCCCAGCAGTTTCATTGGCATGCGGTTTCGTCCCGAACTGTGGCATGAGTGAACTGTGGTACACTGAACTCGCAAACCCACTGAGCTACAGGGAATGTACTTTGTAATTTGCGTGGAGTACTGAAGTTTAAGCCGAAGGGAAACGTCATGCTAGTGTCGTCTTGTTAATGTTGTGAGCGTTTTCATTTAGGATGTACTTTTTTGTGTGAACAATCTAAAGTTACAAAGTAACAGAGTTAGTCGCCTTTGTCAACTCTGTTACTTTAAGCCGTTTGTGATATCAGCTACAATTTCCCGAAACAGCAGGATGTAGTTTTATTTAGCTGAGAAAATCCACTAATTTGTACTTACCTGTGTTTTGTCAAGAACTGGAAAAGAAAATGTGTGTAATGTGTGTTTTCCTGAGAAGAAAATCAGATGAGAACAATACACTTTACCCAGAGGAAAGCAAGTCAAATTGAACCATTAACTACCAGTCTCTACAAAGTTAAATGTTATCCAAATTACCAGAAATTTTTAAAACTTAAACATTCTTCGTGAGGAAGACTAACGATTAATAAAAAATAAACACGAATCCGACACCACAACCTTAACTCAACCCTCAATTAAAACAAACTCGATTCTTGACACAACAGCCAAAATGTTCCACAAAACAAATAGATCAAAAGCTAATAGAGTGGCTCGCAATACACGCGGGAGAGCGGGGTTAATTGGAACACTCGTTCGAACCACTAATTGGACCGTCTTCTTTACGCCGCACCGTCTATGTCAGCTCCACTTTCTGTGATTATTATTCTGTGGTCTCAATGGCACGATTGGCTTTTTGAATTGGAAGTTTGGAAGGTTGGGTGTTTAATTTTGTTGGTAATTAGGAATATTTATACATTTGTATGTACATTGCAATGGATACCTCTACGAAATTTTACGCACGATACGATGATACATAGAGTACACCTCTGCCCAACCCTACCGGGGAACGAGGCGTGATTTTATGTTATCTAAGCTAAGTGAAAGTCAATATACACATTGACTTTCATCATGATCATTTTCATTGCCTATTATAAAAAAATAATATAATGAAGTCTTATAAGGATATGTTATAATAAATATTTATTATAATAGAATAGTTACTGGAGATAATTCTCTTGGGAAACACATCCTATCCTCCTTCTCCCTGAAGCAGATGGATGGGCCTGTCAGACTCTAATTGACTAAATAAAACCTTATGGTATTCCTCCAAGTACTCATTGGGTGGTACTGGGTATCTTTGACAAATATCATTAAAAAAAAAGATAAAAAGTTTTATCACATAATCACACATACTTTAGTCACATAAATTCTGTTAAAGTAGAACATCTTTTACTGTATTGTTAGTTAATAAGTACATAATTCTACTTCAACCCCATTACATGTGCATGCTCTTCATTAATTTGTACTCTATTTTATTTTATTGAAGTTAATTAACTTAGTGTAAATACTTAAATATACACTTCTGGACACATCTATTGGCCCACCTTAGAGTTTAGGTTTCGATGGCCCCTACCGAAATATGATTGCTAGATTGAACAAAAACTGTTGATGCAGTTTTAAACCTGATACATTTTACCATCTTTTTCGATCGTATTGTTTTAAATTTGAATTCAGAATACCATACGACATGGAACTACGCCTAACAAGTCGGATATGCGCCTTGTTAAAGGCAATTGATTTTTGAATAAAAACATGTTTTATCAAATAAAGGTTTAATTTAATAACGCGTGTTGCCTCCATGGGCATCTACCACAGCTCTCATACGATTAGGCATAGAGTTTATCAACCGCTCTATGAAATTTTGAGGGATCATCTCCCATTCCTCTTCTATGGCAGTTTTCAACTCCTGCATCGTCTGGGCAACTGGCTGACGAGCCCTAACACGTCTTTTTAGCTCGTCCCACATGTGCTTAATGGGGTTCATGTCTGGGCTTCTGGCTGGCCAGTCCATAACTGTGATGTTCACATCCCGAAGATATTCCCTGACGATGCCGGCCGCATGGGCTCTTGCATTATCATGCATAAAAAGGAAATTTGGGCCCACATAGTCCGCGTATGGTATCACGTGAGGTTCTAAGCACTCACGAATGTACCTTTCAGCATTTAATGTTGGCAGCCGTGGTCCTGTAACAACCTCAAGTTGAGTTTTGCCGCTCGCGGATATACCGCCCCAGACAGTCCATGAGCCACCGCCATAAGCAACCCTCTCTTCAAAGCAGCATTGTGCGAAACGCTCTCTCTTACGTCGGTAGACCTTCTTCCTTCCATCATTGCCATGTAACACAATTTTAGACTCATCAGAAAAGAGTACACGGCTCCAATCTTGCTGTGTCCAATTTAAATGACTGCGTGCGAAATGAAGGCGAGCTGTTCGGTGGGCTCGCGTTAGTTTGGGCCCATTAGCTGGCTTGTGTGGTACCATATCGCGTTCTTTTAACCTTCTCCGAACAGTTCGAGTGCTCACAGATACTCCATGTAAGTCGCGAAGTTGGTTTTGTATCTCAATGGAGGTAAGGTGACGATTTCTCAAGCTGGTCGTCACGATGAATCGATCCTGCCTTTCAGTTGTGACCCGAGATCGTGGCCTTCCTTGGCGACGAACAAAGCCGCCAGTCTCTAGGTACCTCCGATAAACATTTCGGACCGCAGATCGACTTAAATTAAGTTGAGCACTCACGTTTCTTTGGCTGTGTCCGGCCTGAATAAGTGCCACAGCTTGGGCGGCGACTTCAGGTGAAGTATCCATAGATTATTGATAGAACCTCACCTTAATGTTAAGAATAAGTAATGTTTGTTGCAAAACCAAAGATATCAATCACTTTTTCAAGAATTAAATCCAAGTAAACCAATAAAACCAAGTTTTCTTAGTATTCGATTGTTTGATATCAACAAACAGGCTCCAAATTGTCTTTTGTTTCTTTAAATTCTGTGTTCGAAATTCAAAAAAAGACTATTGAATGAAATTGTGAATGTGCCAGGTTCAAAACTGCATAAAAACTTTTTGCTCGACCTAATATAAAATTTTAGCTAGGACCAAACGAAACTGAAAATACAAGGTGGGCCAATAGATGTGTCCAGAAGTGTATAATCTACATGGTCTTCACATGATCTGACCAAGATTATGTCTGGACTTTAAAAGAGACTGTGACCTCTGAGTTTGTTTCAGCCTTTTTTCTCAGAGTAGTCAGATAGAAAACGCCGGCCTCATTAAGTTAAAAAAAAAATATGATTGACGTGTAAAAGTGTTTAACAAACCTATTTACAGGAATAAAATAATTTATCATTTATCATTTAAAGTTTCTATGCAACTTCTGTCCAATGTATTTTCTCTTTAAATGTAATGTAATTTGTGTATACATTAGCAGTTTACAATGTTGAATGTCAATGTATATGCGGGGTAGAAAAATGGCAGCAACAAGCAGTATAAACTGCACTGACCCCAAATTGTTCCCAATTGGCCTTTAGTTTTTCCTAAAATAAGAATGTAATTTTGTTGAATTTTTTAACGCTACAAAGCAAGTTAGAATAATTTCAGACTAATTAGGCGTAGAAAATGTAAGAGAAGGTTCGTGTTATTTGAAAGCTCTTGATCTAGAAACGTTAGAGTTTTTTCTTCTTACAGCAAAGACTAACTTTCTCGTGCAAGTTCTTTTGTGAATGAAACTAAACGGAATTAAATGAATTGGCAAAATGTTAGACGGAAAGCTTTTGTGAATCAGCGTCTAATTTGTGGATAGGTTAAACTGTAGTTTGTTCGGTAGTATTTGTTCTTGGGAAATAAGGCTGATTCTTGGTTTGTGAAAGTTAGTTTTAATTGAGTCTGGTTGCAAATCTGCTATCTATAGATTTGATAGGATGTCGTTATTTCTGTAAAGCCATCACAAAATCTTTCATGAGATTTGACCACAGATAAATTACAGTTTGCAAGTACTGCCTTGCAAACAGTAAGTTCTGTAAATAATGAAATACAAGGGCTAAATATTGACGTAAAATAGTGGTTGGTCACACTTGTGTCTAAATCGATGTACTACGTCACAACGAATAACAAATATTTATGGATGTGTACAGTCAGTGACAAAAATTGACTAATACTTCAGTTTTTCAAATCTTAATAAATAAAATTATTCAGCTAAATATTTAATTAAAATCGGAACAGTACTCATCATCATCATCATCATCTTCCTGCCCTTATCCCGTATTATTTGGGGTCGGCGCAACACGTTTTTTCCTTCCATTCTGTCCTGTCACTCGTCAAACTATCACTGACTCCCTTTTCTTTCATATCACTTCTCACACAATCCATTTATCTTTTCTTTGGCCTCCCTCTCCCTCTCCATCCATCCACATGTAAACTCATAACTCTTTTAGCAACATGCGTTTCATCCCTCCTCTTCACATGACCATACCAAGACAAACGATTCCCTTTCAATTTTTCAGTCACTGGCGCCACTTTCAAACTTCCCCTAATATATTCATTTCTCACTTTATCCATTCTCGTCACACCACACATCCATCTTAACATTCTCATCTCCGCTACGTGCAATCTTTTTTCATCCGTCTTTTTCACAGCCCAACATTCTGATCCATACAGTATGACAGGCCTTATCACGGACTTGTAGATTTTACCCTTCAACTTGAGAGGCATCCGTGAGTCACAAGTTGTTCCCGTGACCTGTCGCCATTTCATCCATCCTGCGTTGATCCGATGCGTTACATCCCGGTCCACCTCACCATCCCCTTGAACGAGCGACCCGAGGTACCGAAAGTCGGGACAGATTGGTATGGGCGTTCCGGCGAGAGCTAAAGGCACTGGATTGGAGAGACCGCCGAAATCGCAGAACAAGTATTCCGTTTTGGTTCTACTCAATTTCAGGCCAACACTCTCCAGTCTGTGCCACCACACCTCCAATCTGTTCTGAAACTCGAAAATCGGAACAGTACTAAAATTAAAAAAAAAGAATAATTTGCTTAGCATATATCATTATGATATATGAAATGCTGAAATACAATGTATCGAATAATTTTGTGCCAGTTTATATTATCGGAACAGTACTAAAATTAAAAAAAAGAAATAATTTGCTTAGCATATATTATGATAATTATATGAAATGCTGAAGTACAATGTATCGAATAATTTTGTGCCAGTTTATATTATCGGAACAGTACTAAAATTTAAAAAAAAGAAATAATTTGCTTAGCATATATTATGATATATGAAATGCTGAAATACAATGTATCGAATAATTTTGTGCCAGTTTATATTATGTGTGCAGTGTTAATCGACTTTTATCGCTGACCGTACAAAATCCTTTGAATATTTTTTCGGTATGTTCAACTAAATGCCTATCACCACCGCCCTCCCTGCACTCAGCGATTACTATCTTTTTCATAATAAAAAAAGCCCATACCATTTTCAGATAATTTGAAAACCTTCAATAAAGTTTACATAACTGTGTGTAACATTTTTGCATTTCTATTATTTTTTCCATTTACTGTTCACGGTATTATGTTCCCCGGCCATTTTGAATACAATTGGTTTCATTACCATTCTTGTATTGAGTTGGGTCGAAATCAATTGAATTTTTTCGCTATACGCAAACTCAAGTATTTTATACAAAGTGGAGACGACAATACGACAATAAATGAAAATACTAGCAATACTAATGCATAGGAGTATTCTGAAACTATTAAATAAATCTTAAAATTAAAATTTAAATTTAAAACAGCATTTTTTTTTAACAAACTAAATATTGGTGTTGAGCCGCCTATAGTGACTAAACCATTTATTACTAATATTTGATTGATTTTTTGTATGCAGACTGGAAACGTCTTAGATATACAAAGTTCAATTTATTGTCGTATTGTCGCTTTGACCTTATATTAGTTCTTTGTATTGATAGTTATAATATGAGAATCTAATTTTCTTTGAAGGTGAAGTCTTTGTAAAAAAAGGAAATTGATATTCGCCCATTTATTTGAGGATAGATAGAAATAAATTGTTAATTTAAAAAGCAATTTTCTATTGAACTTAGCAAAGTTAATAAAACTGATCGTTCAAGAATTCTGTCAAGGGGAGGGATAGAAGCGTCCTCTGTTTGACAAAATATAGTCTGTTCCTATAGAATCTGATGAAAATGTAAACAAATGAAACGGAAAATGTATCTCTGGATGCTAATTTGTAGTGCCACTAAAAATGGACTGATTTGATTTGATTATTTGACTACCTAAACCCGAAATTCTCATTTAAAATTAATTTACAGATGTTTTTCATTTCACAATTGAGGTTAACTTTATAACCTCAATTCTCGTCGATGATTTTTGAATTAAAATTGAATAATGTTATACAAACAATAGTTGTTGGAAATAGTGGTGAGATATAAAGTTGAAACCTTCTAAATACAAATTTATTTATTTATCAAAACTAGGGTAAAAATGAATACCGTACAAAGACGGACTTAATGCCTGAGGCATTTTGTACTAGTCAACCTTAGAAGGAAAACATGGCAGGTGCAATATAAGGGATAGATAACACGAAAATAACTATAAAATACAAGAATAAATACATAGATACAAAACATACATACTTATAAACGGAATAAATTTCATCGGGACAAATAACTAAATAAATGAATGTGTTACTAATTCCCTGTAGTGACAGAATTTAACCTGAACAGGGTTTGTTTACACTTTCTTAAAGTACTTTTGGAATAGACTATACCATGGGTCACCAAACTTTTTAGCCCAAGGGCCAGACTAACTCCTATACTAAAGCCCCCAAGGGCCAGGACCTAGCTAGCCCATCATAGCAACATACTGTTGTTTTGAATTACGTGCAAAGGACAATAGGCAGATTTGTAAGGAGTTTGTCCCAACCCTTGTAGCAATGTATGACATATGGTAAAATGTTGTACTTGTTCTCCTCATTACATACATATATTTTTTTTTACTGTAATGCCCAAGTAAGAAAACGTATTTTTGAAAACAAGTTATAAAAATCCATTACAGCAAATAATCTCCTTTTATATTAGTACGATATTTGGTCTAGCTCTTTATTTCCATGCTAGTGCTTTATCTGTATTACGGATGAGGTAACGGTAAAGGAAAGAAGAAGGTATATGAAATGAGAAAACAATTTTTATTAACCATTATTTTTTTATTTGGCATGATTACACACAGTTTTCACAGTTATCGAATGACGTTAAAAATGGATCATCTTATTTATTCATTATGATCAATTAGAATCACATCATCCAAAAATCTTGCCGGGCATTGAAAATCATTAGTCTGGTGCCTCACAAATCCCAGGAACCAAAAAATGCTCATAATGTATGCACAAGTTCCTATGGTACGATTGCCTGTTAAACATGAACACTAAAGTTCTGGCAAAGCGTTTCAACCTGTCAAGTTGGTTTTTACTAATATATATGAATAATATGTTTTTTTGACGTGTCTCGTGAGTGTATCTGCCCACGTAATACAAGACAGTTACTTGCATCGACTCCATAAACCGTTAGACTTGGACTTATCTCCTGGCAAACTTCTATAGAATATATGCCGCCACGTAAATGTTCACCGACATACGATCTTGCTAGTTTAATTTGATATGCGCCTAGCGCAATCAATATTAAATCTTCTTCAGTTAAAATGGGAAAATAAATATTTAACGCTTCACTATTTATTTCTATAAACTGTGCTCTTCGCCTGTTTATATTGTTTTCTATAATAAAGTCACCTAGACGATTTATCGTCTAGGTGACTTTATTTTATTTATTCTTTCTCTAATAATATTAATAATCTCCCTTGCTTGAGTTATATCTCCTAAAGGTTCTCTAAATGCGTTAAGTAAACCAGCCGCAATTCATAAGTCGGTAAACATATGGGTCATGGTTTTATTAAAATATTCCTGTCGAAATAACTTAAAGTCGCGTTTAATGCGTCCATTAATCACCTCAACTATCCAACGTACTATGGTTACAAGCCATGATTCATTAGCCTGTTCGGTGCTCAGTTGAGTAGCATTACGGTCTTTCGAGGGTGGCATATGAGATTCATAACCGTAGCTTTCAAGAACCGGTATTGCATCTCTGAACCCACGGTCCAAAATGAAAACATCTCCTTCATGCAGAAGAGAATGCAATGATGCATATTCCTGATTGCAAATACCGGGCAACCTAGCTGCATAAGGGCCGAATATTTCTAATAAATAGCCATCTGGACAAACTATTAGAAATGGTTTTAACAGGTTGCGAAACTTGTGCAAACTATATGTTTATTTTTATTTGGAATAAAAAGTTACTACTTTTTTTAATGTGCACGTAAGTGCCATCCAAGACTAATAGTTCTTTTGGCGGTTCATTTTCGGAGTTGTGAATGGCATTTGGGATTTGCAGGCTGTGAGCTACGATTTCGTCCCGGCTTAAATGATCTATACCAAGGTGTCGCGGAACAAACTAGAATGAAAGGCATTCTCGGACAGTATTCATCTGACACTCAAGTGTTCGCCGGCTCATTGACAAGCGACTCGCGAGCCTTTCGTTAGGTTCACCTGTGCGCAGCTTCATTAAAGGGGTTTATCGTTACTTTCAATATTATTAAAAGTTAGCGTTATATATCGCATTTAATATGAAAAAAAAAATACTCTAAAAAGCACATTAAAAGTAAACCAGGCACACGTGTGTTTAAAAAACCCACGTGCGCAGGCGCAGCATCGCACTTGCGCGTAGCAAGTGTGCGTGAGTGAGCGAGAGCTAGTTTTTTGACAAACGCCGCCGCACCATCTCGCTCACACACGTCATCCATTTCGAGATTGTTCATTTCACCATTCCTTTGCGGATATTGTCCCTGTTCTGTTGTCCCGTATTGTTGACTTGCGTTTATCGTGTTTTGATTTCTATACTGACGACTCGGCTGTGATTGGACATTGGTTCTGTTATAACTATTATTTTGGCTACTCTAAACGGACTTTTGGTTTTTGCAAGTGAAGGGATTTTTGGTGAAAAAATGGAACAACATAGAGAAAAATGTGTTACTTGTGGTCGGAGTGTGCGACGAGACAAGTCGCAACATGTTTTGACTCGAGACCAGCTAGAAACAAGACCTGGATTTGCTCAATTTATACTCCAACGCATGAACATGAACATAGATCAGGTCGCAAATGACCAGCATATGATATGTTACCGCTGTTTGGTGGCTGCTAGGCGTAATGAAAACAGAGTGAATTAGGAGAACGAACCCGCAAACGTTACAGATCGACCTCAAGACGAAGCTGGTGTTATAAATATAGAAGTACAGGATCAGTCTGTAATTGTACCAGGCTACAAAAGGTTATCAAATACATCTAACCGGTGTATGTTTAGAAGATGCACTAATGTCGACCTGTTGATAATTCCAAAGTATATAATTATCAACTTACTGATACATTTGAAAATATATACTCCAAATACTGCACGAGTTTGTCAACATCATTTAGAATCCAACATTTGGCCTGATTTATCACTAGATGATAATGATTTGTTAAGAACTGAAGAGTCCTTTTCTGTGGACCAAATAAATGATATGCTTGAAACTCAACGTACAGCGTATTTGGAAAAGAGAGAATTAGACTTTGACTCTGTTTAAAATATAAATGAGAATGAATTATACTTTTGTACCGGTTTAATACTTGTGCAATTCAATAATATTTTCATGGAAACACCTTCCTTGCAAGAGCGTAGTAATCATCCGAAAACAGCACTTGCTATTTTTTAAGTTTTTTCTGACGCGGAATTCAGCTCCGTGGTCATATAATAATTTGTTCCTCTAAATCATATCTACCTAATGATATATTACTCAAAGTGGTACAACACTTGGGACATTTTGCTCATCATCCTTTAGTCTTTTTTGAAATTCACTTTGTGTAGCCTTCTGCAAAGTGTTGTGGTGTATGCTCCTAATAACTTTTTCTACCTCAACCCTTAGCTTCTAAAGTCTCGTAAAACTTTTAGTAAATATCATGTTTTACATGACCCCATAAAAAATTGTCCAGAGGCATCAGGTCTGGACTTCTTGCAGGCCCTAATCATTCCGTTTGTACCTATCCAGACATTGAAATTTTCATTTTTTATTCAATATGGGTGTACGGTACTTAATACAGGGTGGAAAAAATAGCAATACTTCCCCTAGTTTTTAATTTAATTGTTTACTACTTCAAACAAGTGTTATAGAAACGTGTTTGTGTGTATAAAAATATCAGTGCGCCCGTTAACGTGTTTGTATATAATTAACTAAAGAAATCCCGATCCACAGCCGGTCCGGTTTTTGTGCTTGGAAAGAGTAGAATCCAAAGAAACGTGGACTGGATCGATTTTTCTGCACGTCAGTTGATATCTATCGAACAAAAATTCCGATTTGGAAGCGGGACAAAGGTAAAGCGGGACCGGCATTAGCACTACAGTGTAAATTGACACCTCCGAAGCTCCATTTACTAAAGAATCGCTTAGAGCGAAGGCAATGCACTCTATTGTCACCGCATAGGATGCTGATAAAAGGAAGGAGTTTAAGATAGGAACGGTCGGTAGGTATGTACCTTAAAATTTTCTTTAAAATTGGATGATCTGATATTTCTGTAGAAGAAATTTTCCAAGGAAAAAAAGCTAGCATACGTATTCCTGCAGTCAAGTATGTAGTTACCGTGTTTTGGTCATTTTACAAAAAAATACATTACTACCAGCCTATTTTGTCCCAGTGCAGGGCAAAGGCCTCTTCTCATACAAAGAAGGCACGAGCATTGATCACCACCTGCGCTCAAGACGGGTTAGTGATTTCAGACTTATTTTAACTTTAAGTCCAGGGTTCCTCACGATATTTACCTTCACCTTCACCAATTAAATAAATCACATTGGTACTTGCCCAGATTCAAACACTAGTACTACCTCGTGCATGAGACACGAGGCCTTAACCGCTGTGCCATCACGACATAAATCAGTGTAGGTACCATGGGAGAAACGAACGTCTATACACCGTAAGGACTATTCTTGCTTGCAGCGCTCGGCCACTATAGTAACGCTTGCTAACAGATGTAGTCATCGTGTGCACGGGATTTTGTTTTCAAATTGGTCGGATGTAATTTTCCTCGATAGTACAAAGTATTTTAATTCGACGACGTTAGGAAGCCTGTGGGTGTTGTGTGTGTTCGTAAACATCACTAAGCGCTCTTCATTAGAAGGTTTAGCAAACCGAAACAAATTATACCCAATAAAAATAATAGTTATGCTTGAATGATAAATTATCTAAAATGTTTTTGTGTATCATTGTACACTTTTTAACCGACGAAAAAGTGGAGGAGGTTCTCAGGTCGGAACGTATTTTTTTTTTTATGTATGACCACGCATAACTTTTTACAGAGTAGTCCAATTTGAATGATTCTTGTTTAATTCGGGAGGGTATACCTCAAAGTTAGTCCCACGGAAAATGTATTAACTGCTTGGGTGGTTTTTGAGTTAGCTTCAATAACACGTATTTTTCCCACTTAGTCTATGTGGATGACGTACTAATAACTTCCTGTCACTGTAACTTACATAGCAAGTAGTGGTATTCGAATGTGTTTGGGGTAGGTACCACAACTAAAAAGTAAAAAACAAAAACTTTTTACAAAAAATAAAACCGACTACCAAAAAAAAAACGCTACGAAGTGAAAAATAACTAAGATTTCGGAAGTTGGCGACAAAAAACGAAAATGCAAAACCAAAGACACTGACTTCCGAAATTAAAGTCATTTTTCACTTTGTAGTGTTGTGTTTTTGTAAGTCGGTTATATTTTTTGTAAAAAAGTTTTATGTTACTGCGCAGATAAAATATGAATGAATTTAACAAAGAAAAATATTGTATTGAAAAAAATCCTAGACATTAAGTCAATACTTTGCAGCTGAACAAATGCTGCTTTCTTTCAAGAGTCAACGACTTCTTTATTCATTCTATCTGTTTGTGTATTTCGAAGATTTTTACATCGCCTTGCTTAGTAAAAGCTTTTCATAAATTTAAATATAAACAGTCATGGATCTTATTTATTTATATTACATACAGTTGAAGTGCATGAACTTTCTTTACATATTATTTTTTTGCAGACCGTCTGTTTCTCTTTTATTGAAATATTATTCGAAAGATTTACGTTGTGTAGTTCCTTTAATATAAATAATAGCGGCAACAGCTGATATAAGACAATGGTATCAGCTGAACAAAAAAGAAACTAATTTGCTTTGAGTTATAGAGTAGCTTGTAGGATTTTCCCTTTATCAGAATGCTTAATTAACTGTTGGTGTACTAGAAAATTTAACAACTTTTTGTTTATAGCCCGGAGATTGAATAGTGTCTGGAAAATGTGTAAAAAAGTGTGTGTGTGCCAGCTCTGACGAACGACTGAAGTTTACTCCGTGAAACGTGCGCAAGGTACGTTGCGCAGAAAAACGTAAGCTTTTGGGTTAATGCTTGTATTAATTTCACTCCTCATAAAATTACCATACCAAGGACATGAAAATTGATTCTTAAGGAGTAAACTCCAAAAATAAAATATTTCGCCAAAAATTCACAGTACCACCAACAACAAACAAAATCTATTCCACCATAATATATTCGAAGCAAAGGCAGCAAAAATGAGAAAACATAAACTAGAGATGGCCTGTCGCATCGGATATTTGTTTAACAATATGTGTTCCCAATATGCAGTATACCGCGTACGGCTTGACGGCACCGTAAAACGGAATATAGCTCGATAGATCCGCTGTACCTTGAATATCCGAAGGGGTTTATCCGCGCGGCGGTTAAATCAGCACCCTGCTTATGTTAGACAATGTGGCGACGTTTGTGGTTGAGTGCATAGTGGATGAGCGGCAGCGATTTGCGGACGCGGGTTTGTTGTTGAAAGGTTTTGATTAGTGTCGAATACGAGGCTTTTAGCTTCTTAGATTACACACATCAGATAACATAACATCACCCCTAAAAAGTAATATAAAATACTTAGATGATTTTATTTTTATTTTATTTTATACTGTGCGTCTTATTTGCGCAGAATATACTATTTTTCTTTCTTTATTTTAGTGAGAGTCATGACTAAAATATTACATACATATATCGAAAGAAATACAATGTTGCCGTCTGAAGTAATCTATGCAGTTGGTGCGCTGTGATGGGTCTATGGACCGGAGGGCGAGAACGCGGGAAATAACAGGAGCGCCAGTCACCCTTCAGCCCTAGGAACTGTCACACGTTCATGAGAAGCGTGCGCACAATGATTCATCCAAAGTTTTACTATTTTATTTCTATTATTATTAATAATGGACAAGATTAATTAGGACGTCATTAAGACAATAGTTGTTAATTGTGATTTGTGTAACTGTATAAACTAAGGGTACATAAATTAAGTGTAAGAAGCTGGCATGATATTTTAATTGCCTGAGATCCACAAATAGCCCACAACAATGTCAGAGGACGAAAGCATGACCCCTCCCCGATGTCCTGTGATGACACGTAAATATAATTTTTTGTATTACATTGCAGATATATTATGAAGCAATAATATTATTGTAACGCAAATGAATCGATAGGGTTTTCAATTTAAAACGCAAGCCAACTTGTGACATAATTTATTTATTAAAACTTTAATCGTTTAATTAGTTATTAAAAGCAATTGGTTGAGCTGCAACTATAGTTCTCCATTTTGTTTGAAATTATGTGCTTATACAAGGTGTAACATAAATAACGCACAACTTCTTAAGGGGTCATTGTACTCATCATTATGAACAACGTTTACTATGGGACCAAACCTGAAATCGCGAAAAAAAATCAGCTGTTCAGTACATTTATGTTCGCTTATCTCGTCAAAATGTAGGGAACAGCTGATTTTTTTTTCGCCATTTCATGTTTGATCCCATACTAAAAGTTGTTCATAATGATGAGTACAATGACCCTTTAAGAGGTTGTGCGTAGTTTATGTTACATCTTGTATAATAATCTACTAACAAACAAACACCTTTAACACCACGAAAATCACAGACCGTGGGTTGAAACAAAGTGATCGATAATAGTCGCTAACCATTGGTGAACTTGATACCAGATTTTTCCTATGTATAAAATCCTTTAAGAGAGCTGTCGCATTTTGTTCCTTCTCTTGCTCACACGAGACTAAATTTTTAAGAATTTAAAATTCTTACAATTTACCTTTTTCAAAAAAGCATCTTTTCATGTTACCTAACCTAACCTCTCTCGCTCACACGGGAGAGGTGACAAAACGTGACAGCCCTATTAAGATTCTACTACAATGTTCGCTGCCTTCTTTCACTATATCCTATCCCTGATGTCCCAAGTCTAGCTAACAGACATGATATAAGGTCTTAAACCCATGCATATAATTTATCCGTTCATTCCGCCCTGTTTTCAGTTTCTATATCAAAACTTCTATGTACTTCGTTATAATATAATGTATCAAAATATCCCAAAGAATAAACACAACATACCTACATAGAATTGATTCCACAGTCATGAATTTTTATTGGTCCCAATATGTCTGTATAGATACAGTCTCGGCCAATCTCAGAGATTATGAAGATAATGTTAGACATTGACAATACGTAGACAGATTGGACCGAAAATATTCTATACTCGCAAGGCTTCCATTATCTGTGAAAGGCTGAATTATTTGTGCTGAAATATTTATGGACTGCTTACGAATAAAATATACAATACTTTGTTATTTATTCATGAAAGAAAGACGATGAATTTATTAGCTTCTGTTCTCGTAGTAATTAGCGAGTATTGTAAAAGAGTTTATTTGGGCCAGCAATATCACTTACCTGCCTACGTCTAAGCAGTAATGCACTTAAAAGTTTTTGACCTGTGTCAAGTAAATGAAAGTTGTAGAAATACCAACGTAACTTTACGACATAATGCAAGAAATGACCAAGAAGTTAAGGATCCAAACTCAACCTTCATACATATACATTACCATACATCTTTGAACTGAAAACACTGGCCGAAAATTCATGCAAAGTTCCTAAATCGACCGTTTGATTCAAATTTCGAATGCGGCCCCAAAATTCATGGCCGTCCCCACAACGGATCAAATCAACTGCCGTCATTGGTGGAGTCGTTTTGGCCGGACATTTGAGGAGTTCGTGAAAACATATTCCGTATTCAAATCTTGGAAAACGTATTTGGTTTGAGCGGTTTTGCTTGGAGCACAAGCGGATAAGGTGATGTAAAGGGGATCGTAAAGACTTTTTATGTTGGTAGTATATTGTACCGGAAATATATCAAGAAAGTAGTGCTTCGCAAAAACGACGAAACATTTTAGAAATCAATTGCTTTTTCATCCATAATTCGTAATGTGCTAAGCTTTTGTACAAATTTAAATCGTGTATGCAATTAAATATACAAATCTTATGTAAACGACTAAATAAAAGATAAACTGTCTCGTTGGTCTAGTGGTCGCAAGCGCTACTGCTGAGCATGAGGTCCTGGGTTCGATTCCCGGGTCGGGCAAAGTGTTATTGGGTTTTCCCATCTGGAATTTCGCAGTAGCAGCCCGGCCGGCGACTGGATTTGTATCCAGTTGATGGCAATAGGCTCGCCCCCTATTACATGGGACTTAATAAGGCACCTTAATAAGGACCCTTAATAAGGCAACAGGAACATTATTCCCACATTGAACTTCACATTTTAAATGGTCAATTGGACATAATGGTCAATTGGACATGAATTCCGGTTGCAATTGGGCAGAGGACTCATCAACAATTTTTCGTCAAGAAAAATCCTCGCGCCCGTGTTCAAAAACAAAAAAGGAGGTATCATTTCAGTACCGGAAGAGATTCGAAAATCGGACGTAGGATCCCACATGCCTGAGTTGACCAAATTTCGAAGATGCAGAATGTGTAGTACACGTGAAAAAAAAACAACGCAGCAAATACGTGTGTAAAGTTTGCAAGGTATCTTTATGTGCTGCCCCTTGTTTCGAAATGTTTCACAAGTAATAATAATAATATAATAATATAATAATATAATAATATATTTATTCAAGTTATAAAGTAGAACAGAAAATACAATTATGCTTAAATCTATGTCAAGTTCACTAATGTTATTTGCCTGAACTAGGACATCCTGTGTTTCAGGCGAGAGGAGGTAAAAATATTGAGATATAATCACTGTAATTTACAAAATAAAATAGTCATCTAATAGGTACGTAAGTAATGTGTAAAATCTTACTTTCTAAAATCTTATCATACTAACTTATCGAACTAATTAAAAATAAATAGTACGCTAAACACTCTTTATTTCAATACTACTAACAACTTCTCTGTATCTTCATAGGACAAACTTTGAAGAGCTACCTTGAGAGTTTTTTTGCAATTTGCATAATTTAGGGCATAGATGTTTGCTTTTGCATTTAGTCTGTTATACAGTAATGGTCCAAGGAAAACATGAAATTTGGCTGTGAAAGCATGTCTTGTACTATTTGTGGGGCAAACAATATCTTTCCGTCTCTTTTTAGTAAATTCAGTGCTGTAGCGAAGGGCTGCGTGTTGTTTTAGTACAATGCTCATTATGAATAATTGTCGAACTGTTAGTACTTCACAAGACTTATAGAGCAGGTTAGTGGGAAAGAGGAACGGGCGGCAAGTAGACACCTTGAGAATCGCTCTTTGTGCTCTTTCGATGGGTAGTAATAAAGTTTTACATGCTCCACCCCATGAGGTAATGCAGTACGTCAAAATTGACTGACATAGAGCAAAGTAAACTTGCCTAATTATTATTGGGTCTGCAATATATCGTAGCTTTTTGAATACGTATATCAGCTTACGAATTCTACTATTTAGAGCATCCATATGTTGTTTGAACGTTAGGGTTTCATCAATTATAACACCCAAGTATTTAATTTTATTCGACTTATTAATATAGGGACACATAAACGGGCAATCTGCAGGTACTGTACAGCAATGAGCATACAACGTTAAAGGAATACTAGAAGTTGGTTTGCGCATCGAAAACGTTATATAATTTGTCTTGTCTGCATTTAGAGTTAGTGAGTTAAGCTGAAGCCATTTATTTACAACACTAAAGCCGTCTTGCGCGAGCTTATAGACATCATGTTCCGATTCAGCCGAAAAAAGAAGGGCAGTGTCATCAGCATAAGATATTATTGTGCCATGCTTTAGCTTTAGATTACAAAGGTCATTTATGTATATCAGAAACAAAGTGGGCCCTAAAATACTTCCTTGGGGAACACCAAATGACGTATTTTTTTGGTCTGCGCTGAGAACACTGCCAATCTTCACGCACTGAGTACGGCCTTCTAAGTAACTTTTGAAGAGTTTCAGCTGAATGCCTCTTATGCCCACTGTCTCAAGCTTGCGCAACAGAATAGGAATGGAAACTGTGTCAAAAGCCTTGGCGAGGTCCAGGAAAATTCCTATTGTATGGTTACCCTTGTCAAGTTCTTGCGCCAGATAGTCAGTCAGATGATGAACGGCATCGGCAGTTGAAAGTTTAGGTCTAAATCCAAATTGTCGTTCCGACAAAATTGATTTGTCCTCCAGATATTTGAACAACCTTTTGTTTATTATTTTTTCCAATATTTTAGACATAGAAGGCAGTAGAGAAATAGGTCTGTAATTTGTTACTTGCTCTCTACTGCCTGATTTATATATAGGGACAACAACTGCTTTTTTGAGGCACTCCGGAAAAATACCCAAAGATAAACACATGCGAAAAATATAAGCCAGGGGTGGTACTAAAATTTTCCTGAACTGTTTAATAATTTTATTTGATATGTTATCCCAACCAACTGCACAGTCTTCTTTCAAAGTCATGATTATACTTTCTATCTCAGTCTCGTCAGTATCTAGCAGAGCAAACGATGTTAAAGTGGAATTCCCTGTAATAGGAGTGCCCGTTAGATAAAGTGATTGACTCCGATTTTTTTCTGCCAGACACTTTCCAACGTTAACAAAGAAATTAGTAAAAGTAAAATGAAATAGATATTATCTTTCAATTTAGTATTTTTATTTATTTCAATTATCTCTGTCTACTCATTCATCTAAGTCTGACTAATAGTTCCTAATGTGTTACGTTTGTATGAAATATATTTCCCACTAGGTGGGAAATAATTTCCCAGGAATCACCCAAGGTTACAATGTAATCGGCCAACAGGAATTATTTTCCCACGTGGTTTCCTGAAAAACTGAAAACACAAAAAAATACTGATATGAAATCTAAGATCTGTATGTACCACTCATTACAAACTAGCTTTGAAACTTTTGCAAACATCCACAGTTTAGCCTTGCCCTATTAAGGGATAACTGGCAAAATGTGGGTGTAGCTACTGGGTGTGATGATATGTTTAAAATTAAGTTAAACGAATCGGTAATCCTTCCACAAAAGACAACTGATTGAAAAACATAAAACTCACTGAAAGTAGTACCAAAAGTGGTCTAGGTAAAGGATCATCTTATCTAAACAATAAACGGACAAAACACATAACATCACGCCTTGTTTCCCCGAAGGGTTGTCCAGAAGTGTACCTATAGTACATCCATATTTCGCCAGTAATGTTTAAGGCCCATGTAATACGGGGCGAACCTATTCCCATCAAATGGATACAAATCCAGCAATAAACGGCCCAGTAACTGTTAAAATCAGCATTTAATCTACTAAAGGCAAACGATTGAATAGATAAAGCTTGTGAAAGTAGTAGTACAGTCAGCCTCAAAAAGATGAATATG
The DNA here is from genome assembly GCA_947568875.1 of Fissipunctia ypsillon. Taxonomy (NCBI): domain Eukaryota; kingdom Metazoa; phylum Arthropoda; class Insecta; order Lepidoptera; family Noctuidae; genus Fissipunctia; species Fissipunctia ypsillon. The sequence continues at coordinate 20,405,586 of OX387655.1, read as the reverse complement.
TACACAACAAACACAAAACATACACACACACAAAAACATTCAAACACACACACTTACACCAAAACAAAACACAATAGTTACACGTATTTTTGCTACATCGACAAAAAGCATTTAATTATATATAATTTTTGTTATGTAGCCACAAATCATAATACATATTTGGTATTTAATTTTATTGTAGCTACACATTGATACAATATTATGAAAGACAGATTGTAGACAATGAAATGAATTCTTGTCGATGAACTTCGTTAGTCTATAATCTATCGGTATTATTTCGGTCAGATTATAAACTGTCGAAAAATTGTGAACTGCAACAAACCATTTACAATTGAACGCATTATTTTTCGATAATTTATAATCTATCCATGGGAAACCGACAAATTGTGAACTGGTATCAAACTTGCTTGCGACGTAAGGCATCTTGCGCTAATACCAAATAGTCTGCCTAGCTGCAGGCAACTTGGAAGTGGCGCCCGCCGGCTGCTACCGCGGCACCGCTCGCGCGCGGTTGGTAACAGTTCTAACCTAACCCATTTCACCCAGTTTACAATTTTTCGATAGTTTATTAATCTAAAGAAAATAATACCGATAGATTATAAACCAACGGTTCTCACAATCTGACGGTGACTTAAACATCTTTTTTGAGGCTGACTGTATCTAGTACCTATGCTAGGTGGTTTATTTCTAAAAATAGACGACCCTTTCCCTTGTAATTAATACTTTAACGATTGAAAAGCAATGACGCATACATGCTACGGGCACTGGGCAATATATTGACTATAATGCCTAGTGTCATTGACCGTTATATTATTATACTTATACATGATTAAAAGCTGCAGTGTGGCTTGAAAAGCTTTTTGAATATGGATTTTTTTATATAAGAATGCAATAAAGGTTAAACTAATAAAAAAATAAACGCTATTAAACTGCTCGAGATCAAAAATACTGGTGATATATTAATTCATTGTAAAGATTCTGAATACCCTACTAACATATTTCGCCAAAAATTCACAACCACAAACAAAATGTATACCACTATAATATATTCGAAGCAAAGGCAGCAAAAATGAGAAATCATAAACTAGAGATGGCCAGTCCTGGTTTGGCCTGTAATATGCAGTATAAAATAATGATGATATTGTTCATTTGTTGTAATGATTCTGAATGCCCTGATCCCTGAAGAAATTTTTTGTGTGTTTTAAATGAAAGAAGCTTTTACCCGCGGCTTCACCCACGTGGAGGTCAGAAATAATCCCACGGGAACGTACCACCGAGATAATAGTAGATTGTTTCCCAAGGGCGAAAACAACTATTTTAAAGACGAGAATGTTTCTTTGAATCCAAAGCGGAGTGAAGGATTCTAAAGTAGAATCCTGAGCACAGCGAGGGATTCAAAGTACGTCACTCGAGCTTAAAATAGTGTTGTCCCGAGGTGTTAATAGTGTTGCTCCCTACTATTTATCACCTTCTATGAAAAAATAAGTAAGTGCAACATAAGAAGGAGAATAGTACGTTTATTTTTTACATACAATAAGGAACAATAAGACATATCATAGAAATATTTTTCTTGTATAAAACTTAGTTAAATCCGAATTTGAGTAAACAATTATAAACGAAGGTGGAAAGCATTTCGCGCTTTTTTTTCCACAAACATTTTTTTTTAATTCGGCTCGCGCGCGGTTTACTTTATCAAACTCAAACTCAAACTCAAAGCATTTATTTCAATTAAACCAATTACAGGCACTTTTGAATTGTTAAAGAGTCGGTCAGTTAGTCAGAAAATTGAAGCTAGTCGCCCATTCCAAAACGTAGATCTCTATGGAGAAGAATGGGCAAGAAACTCCATGGACACTCTTTTAAATCAAAATTGTTACAAAACATCATGTGTATGAACAAGTACATACAATGCTCGTGATAGATCTCTTTGGTGATTGGAACTTTTACTAACAATAATCACATTCCAAATTCAACTCAATTTTAGTCCCTAGGGATTAACAAGCTATTTTAGTCCCTGTTTACGAAGAATAAACTAGTTCTTTTTGAATAGATGTGATAAAAATATTTTATATCCTAACCCAGGTCAAGGTCTACGTGGATTCCAAATTTAATCGAAATCCGTTCAACCGTTATGGCGTGAAAAGGTAACAGACAGAAAGAGTTCCTTTCACATTTATAATATTATTATACTATCTAGAGATTTCCAAACTACGGCTCGCGGGCCAGGTCCGGCTCGCGAGCACCAACAATCCGGCCCGCGGAAGCGGGCAAAAAATTTTATAATTTTTTATTTAACGACCAAATATTAAAACATATATATGTATAATAAACAGTATGTTGCTATGATGAGCTAACTAGGTCCTGGCCCTCGGGGGCTTTAGTATAGGCGTTAGTCTGGCCCTTGGGCTGAAAAGTTTGGCGACCCATGATATAGTGTATGGTTGAGAAAACCCCACCCAAAAAGATCAAGCCAGGTTTTTGAAAGCCTTATCAACTCTCTAATCAGCAAATCACTTGTAAAATATCAAGTGAGCCATTGTGATAGGTCTACCAAAATGACATGTAGCCAATCAATTCACTTTACACGAGACTCAACAACGGAGTTAGGTTAACAGACAGACAGCCAATTCCAAAACTTTCTGTTCTCTCTATTTTAATGTAGGTGAAACGTTTGAACATTCCGTATAAGATTGGTATAATATTAGGCTGTTGTTTTCTGAATAATAAGTAATAAGAAGTTACCAACGACCGATGTTGCTTTCAAGCTCCGAATATCCTTCTAAAAACTGACCATATATTCAATTCCTCCATTCTAAAAATATAAAAAATAACAGGAATAAAACATAAATCATCTATATTCCTCGCAGGGTTGCACACCACGTGAGCATTTATGCGACATAGCTCGGGCTCCTAGCCCGATCTACCGGATAGCTCATGAATATGAATGACCTATACAGGCTATTCAGACAGTCTACACGGACGAATACTAGACAAATAGGGCTTTAAATACCAATTCTGAGCTTGGGGCTATGTAGTTGTAAAAGGTACATGGGTTTATGTAGCAATTGCGGTGACAAACCTAGCTACTGACCATGGTTGCTTTTGTAAATTTGATGTCAGTAGAACAGATGAACCAAGCATGAGTTTCATTTGGCTGGTTAGTGTAACAAACCTCCACCATAATAATACCATGAAACTAGTGCATTAGGTTAACGAATTATGCTGTGTTCTGGGGCACGATTTAATCCCAAATGAAACAAATAGTTAATGCAAAGAAAAATATTCGACTAAAATCAAATCAAATCGGTTCATTGCAAAGTTTTGTACAGAGCTTGGAATAAGTTAAAAGTATCAAACATGCACCATGTAAGGGTACTATAAAACAAAACAAAATAAATAAGTTACATTATAATACAAAAGACAATATATTTCATATAATATTATGTGCCATTTGTACAAAAACACAATTCAAATCAATAGAATAGACTATAGAATATAAGTTGTTGTTGCTGTAGCTTTTGAATTAAATAATGTATTATAATAATATGTATTTCTAGCTACGCCCTGCGACTTCGTTTGCGTGGAAGTCGTAAGACACACAATATACTAAAATAACAGCCACATTTTCAATCCGATGCATAGAACGCGGTCATAAAACTCCCTCGTCCCCCCCGACCCGTTGCGTTGCATCGTCCGCCCGCGCTATTACTTCGTTTACGCTTAGTGTTCTTTATGACTTTTTTTTTTTGCTCGGCTCCTAAGGGTTGTAGCGTGATGTTAAATAGCCTATAACTATCGCCGGGAATTGGGCTACCAAATGCAAAAGGAATTTTTCAAATCCGACTTTATGTTCACAATTTCATGGGTTTTTTTTTTGCGCGGAACACAAATTAATTTTCTAAAATAAAAGTAGCCTATGGTACTCCCCGTTACATCGGCTATCTGCCAGTGAAATTCGCGTCAAAATTGGTCCAGGCGTTTCGGAGATTAGCCGGAACAAAGAGACAGACAGACAGACAAACATTTTAAAAATTGTTTTTGTTGTAAGTACCGTATATACTTTCATATGCATTTAGTAAAAACTTGTTATTTTGACATTACAAACAGAAACTTCAGTTTTATTTATTTGTATACATTTGATTTTATTGTTGGTTCTTTTCAGTGGAAACTTGTAAATTGCCTTTAATTTCGTATTATTTAAGAGCACTGTACAAGTTATATGTAAGTTTCCTGAATAGAATAAACAAAATAAGTATTTAAATGATAAATGATTTTATTTCTGTAAGTAGATGAGGCCGGCGTTTCCTATCTGACTACTCTGAGAAGAAAGGCCGAAACAAACTCAGAGGTCACAGTTGCTTTTAAAGTCCAGACATAATATTGGTCAGATCATGTGAAGACCATGTAGATTGGTGTCTGAAATGGTCTTTTGATGAATGAACCACATAGATTGAGTGGACCTGTTCAGTCAGTGCACACATCTGTCAGTAATCGTACAGCTCAACTTAAAACTTAAGTATTAGATTAGTTAAATATATTAAATATGTAGGTATGTAAATGAATAATAACGAGCCATTTATTCATCAGATGGCCAATAGCTGCTAAAGAAAGTTACTCAGGTAAAATAGAACTTACCGAAAGTAACTCTGACAAAACTAAAAACTAATTAATTAAATTTATTAAGCTCTCAGTTAATTGATATTCAAGTGATCTACATAATTGCATTACGCCTTTTTCCTCTCACAAAATCTGAAGGAGTCTATTATTTTTTTGTAATTAAAATGTAATTTGATAAGATATTCAAATTAATGCAATTTGATAAGATGTTTAAATTACTTTCGCCCAAGAGTTTATTTTCATGGCGGTCTGTCAGATATATAGATTTACATTTAAAAAAAAATACAGTTTATTTTCACTTTGATCATTGAAATGACGCATGCTATATAAATGACAAGTAGCTTCGCTCGCAAAAAAAAAGTAAAAGTATGTATTCCATTAACACAACTCAGGTCCCCAAGATACAGGCACTGCCAAGTTTGGGGACCACCGCATATAACAAAATGAATGTCACCAACAGTTACAGACAGAATTATTATGTTAAACTAATTTTAAAGTAATAATAATTGTAACAATGTTTTAAATAAATTTATTATTATTATTTATTTTAGTTACATTTTAGTTAATTCGATCAACTACTTAATAGGTACAATACTTGGGGCTAATTAAAACTAAATTAGATAAGATATAATTTAACTGTATTCAAATACTCGCTTAGATCTACAGAACTAAATTAACTAAAATGTATTAGAGAGACGTTCTACAAGACAGGTGATAAGCTCATTACGTAACTGTTCTCAGGTTATTTTCACATCTATTATTCTACTTATTTCGGTGAATTATTATATTCTATAATAGCGACCCGCCTCTGCTTCACACGGTTTTAACGACTTGACAAAGCTTCGAGATTTCCTCATTATATGTATGTTAATGTGTTATACACATAAACCTTCTGGAATAAATTCTCTAAATCATTATGAAAACTGCATCAAAATCACACTCCATTTCGTCATAGCTGTTAGTATTTATTATGTTATGCTTCATTATTATCGTATATATTTTAGTGATATTTATTTTGGTAGTATACATATATGTACTCATATTTTATGTTTATACATATATATATATTTGTATATATTCATATTAGTGTACCGTTTGTGATTTTATGTATTTTGTTTTCTCTTTTACTCTTACACACATTGTCTACATCTCTCTATCTGCTTTCCTATCGCAGGTATGCTGGAAAAGATTTCTTTAGAAATAAGCATATACGTATGTTTCTGTTCCTTTCTTCTTGTCTGTTTATATGTGTGTACATAAACTGTTAAATAAATAAATAAAATCCGATGCATAGGACGCGGTCACACCGGCAGACACGAGAAGTAATATTTATAATACATATGCATAGATATAGAAAAACTAGTAGAACAATTTCGGTAACTCTAACTAATGTTGGTAACATGAGTAGAGCAAATCAGCTGTGACAGACAGACAGACAGACACACGAGTGATCTTATAAGGGCTCCGTTTCTCCGCGTGAGAATGATCTCACATACGGAACCCTAAAAAATCTTTGAACTTACATTTCTGTGGAGGTTAACACTGAGAAGTGGGTGAAATATTGATTGCAAAATTCCAGGACATACAAGTGAAAAGCTTTTAAAATAGTCTACATCTTTTAATTCGTATGAAAGTAGTTAATAAATATTTATTCATACATTTAGTACCAACATACGTATATTTGAAATTCATTGTCGTCTGTAACTGGTTTAAGCTTTGAAATTCGGGACAGAAATTCTGTTCGTGTGCATTCGTTGCTCAGGACATAGAAATAGAACGCCTTTGTCCACTTTTACGTCATAAGCCGAATGTCGTCTATGTGTCATACAAAAATTATGTTACAAGGTGTGGCTGTTTCAGTGTGTAAATGTCTATGATAAAATTACAGACTAATCTCCTTACTAATAATCGTATTATGTCAGGTGAATAGTTACACATCGAGTTCTCTCTTTCAGTCGTCAGTAATTTGACTTTCGAAAGAAGAAAACAAAGCGTTGTGTAACTATACAGACGCTATACAACATTTATTAGTAAGGAGGTAAGTCCAATGTGTTTCAAATCATATACATAGATAAAGTCTAAATAAAGTTTCAGATATATGTAGATAATTTTTCGAAGTACTATATTCGCTAGGCGCACGTGCGAGATGTTAAAAGACGCGTCTCCACGCCGGATAGAGACCTATTGAGTTACTGGAACTGATGCCGAACAAAAATTTTGAATTTTGGTATATACAAGGTGTAACATAATTAACGCACAACCTCTTAAGGGGTCATTGTACTCATCATTATGAACAAATTTTACTATGGGACCAAAACTGAAATCGCGAAAAAAAAATCTGCTGTTTCCCACATTTTGACGAGTTATGCGAACATAAATACATGCTGTTATGAAACTACGGTCACCTCTAACTTAGTTTAAACTTAAGACAAAACCTCTCAGTATCCCTATAGTCCAATTATAACTTATTCTCTAAGTTAGCAGACTCTTAAGCGATGCAATGCATATACAATATAGCCACCTCTAAGCTTACGACTATGCATAACTTGCGAGCAAACTTCCATTTAAAGTATATTCTAGTTTGTTGCTTAGATTCCGTCTGCGAGGAGAAAATATTCCTATAGTGTTGCTTGAGTAAATAAGTTTTGCACCGGGTGTTGTGGCGTTACTTGTCCTATTCAGTATTGGGTTGCAAGTTGCAATGAGCTAAGTTGATGAAACATCTTTAATGTTTTTGGCAAATATTTTGGGTATTTGCACGACCAGTTACTAAATTAAATAAGCGCTAATGTAATACACCTTTTCAAAATTTTGTTAGCAGTTTAGTAAGCCGGCTCGTTTGTCTTTATGAACAAAATACAGCTAACGCTAGTCTGTCTGATTTAACGCTTGTCTTCCTTGGGATTTCTTTACAGACTAATTTATAATTAAACACTACTTTAAAACTATAATTACATTAGTCATGTTGATCAATATAATCATGCACTACAATATCATGTCATCAGCAACGAGATTGTTTTCTAACTACGATGAATAGCTGCTTAGCTTGACTTAACTATTGTTAATGCCGTGTTGTAGAATGTCTAATTTGAAGTAAGCAAGCAATTTTCTTTTCTCATTTAATTTCATTTTCAAACAATAAATTAAATACTGACATACCAGAAATAAAACGTGTCAGTTATAAAATAAACTGTACATTTTCAACACCAATATTTTGTTAGCGAGCATGACTAAACGCCCGCCGTAATTGTTTTCTTAATAATTTGACAGATGTCAAAATGGTTTTGGGCACCGAAGTGTCACAAACTGCCAACATTTTGAGGTTTGTGCTTCCGAATTATTGTTTGGCCGTTTAAAATGATTGAAAATGATTTGAGTGAGCGGTCTACAAATTATTGTTTTATTAGGTTTCTTCGATTGATTGTCTTGTTGATTTTTTATGACAGTGGTTGACGGAAAATAGATTATACATTTCTGGTAGATATACAGGGTGTTCGGCAGTCGGTTGTACATACGAAAATGGCGGATGCATGGGGCCACCTGCTACGTATTTAGCTCCAATTGGATTTTTAAAATGATATTATTTTTATTTTATTCGAAATTCGTCGTTTCTCAAAATTTAAAACTCAATAATGTATTTTAAAAATAACAAAACTGGCAACATTTTTTTTATTTTCGTCAAGAATAATTGTAGAATCTTATAAAGTATTTGATCCTGATGATTGCGAGAAAATTAAATACGAGCCCTCAAACTACAAACAAATTAAAAAAAAAATACTGACAGCCCGACTTTGAACTGCGTTTAAAAAAACTAAGAATAGTAGAGCAGTTCTAATTCTAGGAAAAAATCTTTGGTTCATGCCCGTTCTAGCGATATGCAATATGCACCATTAAAAAAAAAAACTAGAGTAATTCGTAAATTAGAACTACCCGGGCCTTTTTTCACGAAACTACATTTGCGAAAAGTGAAATTAATTACATGCAAAATTGTCAAGAGTGTTTTCTTTGTGTATCCTCGTAGGTAACTTATTTGAATCCACCATTTATTTTTAACAACTTTACATGTAATTATTAAGCTATGCATTTTACGCAATAGTAAAATTCCGTCACACCTCACAATCTTTAAACCATTTTGACAATTATTTTGCATGTAATTAATTTTACTTTCCGCAAATATAGAATTTTAGAGCTCCGTGAAAAAGGCCCGGGTAGTTGAAATTTACGAATTAAGTACTCTAGTTTTTTTTTAAGGACTAGCTATTTATTTAAGATTCTTAATTACAATACCAATAAGGTTGTTTTATTTGCGCCGTTTAAAGTTTTCTGCACCTGCTGCAGTCTTCCCAGCACAGCCCGCCGTTCTAGGAAGATGGGATGGCGCGAGGGTGTCGACACAGGTTACATCCCACACCAAAGGCTTACCCACCTTCCAAGGCGTTATGGTCATTCCATCTGGCCTCTTCCCACCGTCACGTGCCAAGCCATTGGGTTCTAAAACAGCTGGCACACCAGCGTTGACAAGAGCCCGACGGATGATGTCGTTAATGCTGGCGTGCCGTGCCATCCGACCAGTGCTTTTGCTGCAGGATAGGCCATGGTGCAGTCCGAAGCAGTCAATTCTTTCACCGCATTGACTGCGATGTGGAGCCCCGCAAGGAGTGCCCAGACGCAAACATGTAGCGAGTTAGAATGTGGTGTCATTCAGCATAGTGCCTATATTGGGTGACGGTAGCGCCTGAAGCCAGAGGCCCGACTCCCATTCACCCACAGCCAGCAGGCGGGCACGCTCAGCAGTGTTGGTGGACGTATTAATGAGTTTATTACTCTAGTTGTTTTAAAAGAAATTGTGCATATGACAAACAGAACGGGCATGAACCAAAGATGTTTTCCTAGAATTAAAACTGCTCTACCACTCTTAGTTTTTTTAAACGCAGTTTAAAATCGGGCTTTCGGTATTTTTTTAAATTTTTTTATAGCTTAAGGGCTCTATTTAATTTTTTTGCCATCATCTGCGTCAAATACGAATTTTATAAGATTCTACAATTATTTTAAACTAGCCGCGCCCCGCAGTTTCACCAGCATAAGTCTCGATCCCGTAAGGATATTGGGATAAAAACTATCTTATATATTAATCCAGGCTATAAAATATCTGTGTGCCTAATTTCATCCATATCCGTTTAGTAGCTTTTGCGTGAAAGAGTAACAAACATCCAACCATCCATTCATCCATCCATCCTCATAAATTTTCGCGTTTTTAATATTAGTAGGATGAAAATAAAAATAAATGTTGCCCGTTTTAATATTTTTAAATGAAATTATCGAAGTTTGAAATTTGAGCTACGAATTTTGAAAAAAATTTAAAAAAAGTAATTTAAAAAAATCCGTGTGGCCTCGGTCTTGTTATTGGGACTAAACACATAGCAGATGGCCCCACGGATCCGCCATTTTCGAATGTTCAACCGTCTTGTACAAATAAACAGTGTTGGGTCTTGTGATCAGTTTAAACAATTTATATTTTGTGTTTGTAGATAGCGTTACTAATACCTATGACTTTGATTTGTATTTTGATCATCAATTTTATCCTAATTTCATCAGTCTAAAATCTTTATTTTCTGGTCTAGCTTGTAAAGTGATAACTATAAAATCCCTTTAAATTTAAAGCGACCCATTGAATCTGTAAACCATCTTATTCCAGACTTAGTCTTCCAAATCTTGACCTAAAAAGGATCTACACTTCATTTTATTAGCGTGTCGATGGCAAACTATAACGAAGGTTGAAAGGTCATTTTGTTCGAAGCGACATTTCGGTCGAAAATGAGTTATGAATGCCATCCTAAAAAGCGGAAAATTTTAAGTAGGCATTTCATAACACATTTTCGAGCAAAATGTCGGTTATGCCCACCTTTTAACCGTCTATATAGAGTAAGCCCAGAATTTGGCTACGAGTTAGGCACCCTCAGTCGCTTCTGAGGGGTCCATCAGTTCCTGCAACGTGCAGGCTATAAGACACGCTGGACACGATATTAAGTGCCCCATTGTTTGTGGGACAGCACATTTACACTTCAGGGTGGAGTCATCTGTGAAACCTCAGCAAGTTTTCCTTGCTTCAGCCTACCTGGGTCCGGCGTCTATTTAAAAAGACTTCCAGGTAATCTAAGGACTACCTCGTTGGTCAAGTGGTCACAAGCAATACTGCTGAGTATGAAGTCCTGGGTTCGATTCTCAAGGCGGGCAAAGTGTTATTGGATTTTTCTATCTGGAATTTCTCAGTAGAAGCCCGGAGTCTGGATTTGTGCCCGGTTGAAGGCAATAGGCTCGCTCTCTATTACATGGGCCTTAAATAAAACTGGTGAAATGTGCCCGTACTATTCATATACCTCTGCCTATCTCTTGGGATAAACGAGGCATGATGTTATGTTATGTAATCTAAGCAACTCATGTCCAGGTGGGAGATTTTCAGAAGGTGGAACGAATTGATTGAATCTCGTCACAGCTTTAGCCTTTCCTAAGACCGTATGCCCATGAATAGAAGGACACACTCCAAAAAGCCGTTGCGGCTTTTCAGCTTTTGTGACACGAGGAAGATATCGTGCAAAGGGTATCGTGTGTCGGAAACCATCTTGGCTCTTTCACTTGAGTTTGCCACCGCTCTATGAATTTCTGGTGGTGCTATTCCAGCTAGTGAACACAGTGTTTGTACCGGGGTTGGTTTAAGGCAACCAGAGATGATCCGAGACGTTTCTTTCAGAGCTGTACCCACTAACTTTGTATGAGCTGAACAACTCCACACAGAGAACGCGAATTCACCTGCAGAATAAGAGCGCCAGCCCAGTAGTTCACTTAACGTCAAGCGAAACACTCCACTTTGATGAGTCTAGTCGCTGTAGGAGACTGTTACGAGTATGCACCTTCAGCTTGATGTTTATTTACTTGATCTTAAGTGACCTATATTCCCTAGACTACACTAATTTTATACTGATCTACACTGATTCTAACGCTAACTCCCACCGGTGTTCATAATTAAATCCATTCCACCCAAAAATAAGCATAAAACAAAAGCAGGCTTGAAATCAAACGTATTTTATTTAAATTAAGAACCCGACAGGGACCTAAGTTTTGCACGACATCGACATCGGGAATGTTCGGCTAATCCTCCCGAGGGATGCCGACGATAGGTGTCGCCCCGTCCTGTTTGAACTTGCTTTGAACTGAGAACACGATATAGAATTGGATGGCGTTGTTTTATTGTTTGTTTAGTCTATTGGGGGTTTCCGCAAATGTGTTTGCGCCTTTGCCTTTTGAAGGAACGATGCACTATCTACTCAATATCTGTGATTGGCTTTTTCGTCACAATGGCTTGGCTTGTTTTGTTATCAGTCCCATATTGACCATAACTTCGCCAATAGGTTGTACATAATAATTGTGTAAGTACGGGGAGGTTCTATTAAAGTAGCATCCTAGTTGCGAAACACACTTTCGATCACAATCCAAAATATTTGGAAGGATAAATGATAAATGATTTTATTTCTGTAAGTAGGTTTATACAAACACTATTACACGTCAAAAAAATTTTTTTTTTTTTAAACTAGATGAGGCCGGCGTTTCCTATCTGACTACTCTGAGAAGAAAGGCCGAAACAAACTCAGAGGTCACAGTCTCTTTTAAAGTCCAGACATAATCTTGGTCAGATCATGACTGTGAAGACCATTTAGGTTGGTGTCTGAAATGGTCTTTTGAGGAAAGAACCACACAGATTGAGTGGACCTGTCCAGTCAGTACAAGCATCTGTCAGTAATCGTACAGCTCAACTTAAATTGTTAATCCATTCCTTTGAATGAAAAATTCGTCTGCTCAGTAACATAACTAACGCAATGAATGTGGTTGAACTGTAAAAATGTAAGGCATTGCCATTGTAATGTGGTGAGCAATTATACCGCAAGTCAATAATAGACGATAAGTGGTGAATCCTGCGATTTTTTAGAATGTGTGCACCAACGTTAAAACTATCACCTTGACCTTCACATCACCTGTCCTGCAAATAATTTTAGTAGGGTCCTAAAGGGTCATCTCATGTATGGCAATGCAAGCTCAAGCTTGTTCGTTTTCAGTATCTGCATTAAATAATCCGTGTATGACCAGCCTTATACTGACTTCATTATCAATGTCTGTGCGACTTATAGAGATTTCTTGAACAATCAAAACGTGATGAGATCAAACAATCCCACATTCGATTTGACAATGTTAAGATTCCTTCTGTATACTGTCCTGAATAAAAAATGGAAGATATTCGATCAAGCTATCCTTAGGGGATCTACGTCTAGACGTACCATTTTGAAATCGTTTTTTTAAGTACAGTGTTGACGGGACTGTTGGTTCACGCGACGTTTTGTTTACTTTGATTCTTAGCAGGGTTAGCTTTTGAGCAAACCCTGCCCACCTCCTCTCCTGTATTTGCATTTTAAAATAAAGATCGCTTGTTACTTTATTGTCCATTTCTTTAATAATTCGTTGAATGGCATTAAATAAAACTTACGATTAACAGGTTAATATTTGTATAACTAACAATGCTACATAAATGTCAAAAATTATAAAATTGATATATTTTCATGTCTGCTGTTAAAGCAGAAAAATAAGAATGAAACTTGTAAATTTTTGGATTGTTGTAATGTCACCTGACGCCTGTCAATTTTATTAAATAGGCCCTAGACGGTAAATGCAAAAATCGATATCCCTTTTGCGTAAAGAAACTTGCCTAAAATATTTTCACAACCATCATTACTTACCTGCTTCTTAAACATTCACAGTGTTTTCAAGGCAGCAGGTCACCAACCGCTAACAAGTACAACGAGAGCAACGTCGCCGCGTCGTCGCCATTAGTTACGTCACTACCGCACCACGTACCAGGTGTAGACTTTTATTGAGACAAATGGCTGCTCGATCTGCAACTTGACGCTTAGTACGGCTTTTGTCAGTTTAAGCCGTGAACCGTTTTATTTCTTTTGAATATTTAACGTTTTTGAACGTTTCTAAAGTTAAAACAGCGGTTTTATTTATTATTTATTTATTAAATACTTTAAACACACCAATGAATAGAGGCGGACTTAATGCCATAGTGATGGTGATGCAGAGACAAACAGTGGTAGGTGCAATAAAAAGAATTGAGGAATAAATAGTTATTTAAATATAAATATAATATACGTATAAGTACACGATAAGTCGCTTTTCGTGTCTGTCCGTGACTGCGATGCCCTTCAAAACTAAGCAACGGATTTTGATGCGGCTTTTACCATCATTTTGCGAATTTATTTCGAGAGGATTATGAGTTGATATTAAACTTACTTTTATCAAAGAAATTTTGTCTGTGATAAAAATCGTTTGAAGTAGGGGCAGGTCGCTAGTTAATCACAGTCAATATATCAAAAACTATAAATATAATATTATATACAACTAATAATATATACATGTGTGCACAAATAAATACACATAAATATACTAAAACAAATAAGACAAAAAATGGGAAACATTACCGTTGCGTTGATCGTTGAAATAGGATCGATCCTGTGTAGTGCATAGTTACCGGATTAATTTCATGGATCGTCCATCGATATGTTTTGAGGCGGTCAATGTCGGTGGTCGACGTCGATCGACGTCGACCAGACGAAGCAAGGTTCAAGTTCAAGATTCTAGTTACACTTTTAGCTAATCATAAAACTAAAAAAAGTCGAATAACAAAACATTTTGGCGAGTAAAGACATTAGAGAGCATCAATTGGAAAATGCAAATTACCAACCAATGGTTACCAAAGGGTTTAAAAACGCTTCTTTCTTCATTTAAAAACAACTTGGTGCTTTTAAAAGCTGCAGAGGTCAATTGACACTCACACTATTGTAACATAGAAACTATAATTCTACGATTGACACTTGAAAATTGAAGTAACAAAAACATTTCATCAAGAAAACCGATAATCTACCAACTAGGCTAAAGCACCTGCTACACGGTCGCCAACCGCGTCCAGACAGACGACCTTGGTTGACGATCGGCAGAGCTGTTTCAATGTTTGGTCGTAAACCACCATCTACATGGTTGTAAACCACCAAGGTCACCTCTGTCAGGACGCGACTGGCGACCGTGTAACCTTCCCTTAAGAACACAAAGACTAACGAAGTGTACTTGAGTTCCATCTATAACAAAAACATACCATCATTTTCTCCAGCCAATGACCACAATTTAAGTATCTCTCCAATATTTTCCTACTTTTAGGCCGAAATCCAGACACTGTGTTCTTAGTATCTAGTGCTCAAATAAATAAAAGTACTAGGATATTGCTTAGCAAGTCTGCAAATATTGGAAGGAGCCAAGCACTTCTGAATTGGAGATAAATCTGGGATAAAATTGAGTGGGTGATACAGACACTAAAGAAGGTATGTTTTATTTGAAATGCGAGCTGTAGAGAAGAGTGGTAGGTGTAAAAATACGATAATTTTGTTTGCGTAAGGTAGAAAAAAAAATCCGCAAAATCTTATACTTTTCAAGTTATACTAGATTTTCAAAAAAGTCAAAATAACCGCCATGTGTCATTTTTTTGACTCTCATGTGTAAAAAAAATGATTTATTTATTTATTTAAGATAGAAATAACGCTCAATAGCGTTATTTCTACATTACGTCAACAAGATTCTGCAAAAATATGTTCCACCAAATCTCATTCAAAAATTTATTAACAAAAAAATATTTGAGGAAAAAAATCATGAAATTATGTTGAATTTGTAAGTTTTAATGGAGAATCAAAGGTAATTACGGATAGAGTAACTATTTACTAATATTTTCATGGAAAAAGTTATTAATAAAAATATTTTTTTTACACATGAGAGTCAGAAGAATGACGCATGGCGGTTATTTTGATTTTTTTTTTTAAATCTAGTATAACTTGAAAACTATAAGATTTTGCGGAATATTATGTCTTATTATTTTGGGAGGGCTTGACCAAAGCTATCAGTACCTATAGTATATCGGTCGATTTCTGGGACAGCCTGTATACCAATATTATAAAGAGGTCAAATTTGTCCTAAGAGGGCCTGGGTTCGATTCCCAGGTCAGGCAGTGTTATTGGGTTTTTCTATCTGGAATTTCTCAGTAGCAGCCCGGAGTCTGGATTTGTGCCCGGTAGACGGCCTCGCCCCCTATTACATGGGACTTAAACATAACTGGCGAAATGTAGGTATACTGTAGGTACACCTCTGCCTAACCCTTCGGGGAAACAAGGCGTGATGGGATGTTATGTTATGTAAAATTTGTTTGCATATCGGAGGTAATCTTCGGAACTCGTGATCCGATTCCAAAAATTGTTTCACAAATGGGAAGCTACGGTAGTGCTGAGTATCATAGGATATATTTTATGTTAAAACAAGAAATTTCAGGCGGGCGAAGTCGCGGGCAGAAGCTAGTATTGGGTAAGATTGAGAGTTTAGTGCCTGCTTGATTTACCACTAACTTTTCTGGGTTGGTTGATATCTGGTTGATTCGGTATTATATTAGACTGGTTATCATATGGTTCTGTTGTGGGTTTATGCCACTGGTTTAATGATACGAAATAGTATGGTTGAATACTGGCTATAATTATCAAATGGTAAATCTAAGCTAAATTAGCATTAAATTGGTTAGATCTCGTTTGAGTAGAATAAATGCTGTGGAAATGCGTTCCTTGCGAAGCATGTGTGGTGCGACTATGAATGAAAGGCTGAGGAATGATGTAATAAGGCAACGGTGCGGTTTAAAAGATGTAGTGACAAAAATTTAAAAGAGTCTACTTAGACGGTTTCGTCATGTTGAGAGGATGAAAGAAAGGCGACTAATAAAAGGTATTTATACGGCAGATGTGAGTGGAAACGCCGAGAGGGGACGCCCTATGAAGACATATGTATATCGGAGATGTTCTTCAGAAAGGTCAGGTGCATAGTACCTACTCGCAACCAGCGTGCGTGTATGACCAGATGTATGAACGTAAACGAGGCAAAAGGTGGATGTTAGGATCGTAGCAGGTGGCGTTCTGTAGTTTCTGCCCATGGGAAGAAGGCGTGAGTTTATGATGTATGTTGGTTTGATCTGGTTTTGTTTGTGTTATGCGATCGGTATCCGAAGACGTACTAACTACTAATAATAGTTGCGACACGTGCAGTTATAGGAAATGCACGCAGGCAAAAGTGCTGAGATGTTCGGTTGTAAATATTGTACCGAACAATTATTTAAGTTTTGCTTTTGCAAAGAGGTCGCTTAAAGCCCGTTTTCTCTAACACTAGGAAATATCTAAATGAATGAATGAATATCCCCGACTGCCTCATTAGTCTTGTGGTCGCAAGCGCTACTGCTGAGCATGAGGTCTTGGATTCGATTCTCAGGTCGTTAGATGGCGTCTGTAGATGGCAATAGGCTCGCCCCCTAGTACATGGGACTTAAACATAACTGGCGAAATGTGGGTGTACTATAGGTAAACCTCTGCCTAACCCTTTGGGGAAATAAGGCGTGATGTTCTGTTATGTTATAAATGAATAGCTGATTATTATTGTACTGGATTTTCAATGCTGTACTTCGGGGCGAGAGTTCAAAATCCAACAATGCGCTTTTATTTTATACGGGCGTAACTTATGGAAAGTTGTTCGTATCACCTACGGATACGAGGGCGATGATCCGTTGCTACCTTAACGTAGAAATCACAGGTACATGCTGTTCTTGTAATTTCTACTGCATCCCATCGAAATGGAACACAGTAAAATTCGCTGCTTTGCGACACAACAAAAGCGTCGTAGTAGTATTTCGCATGACGAAGTCTCCCTTATAGGCCGACCGTGTAACTGAGACGTTGCCTGAGGTAACCGTACGGTGCGGAAGGAGTGATTTTTGTCACAAGTTGACGAATCACTGAGCTCTTGCATCACGTCACCACACCCCTCCCTCACCGCGCTGCTACCTCGGACAACGTCTCAGTTAAGCGGTCGACCTATAACATTTTTAGTGCTAGAAGTTCTGAAACAGCTCTACACCACTGTTGCTTTAGTTTGCCTTCTCTTCGAAACTAGAAGCAAAAGCAAAATGACATGCGATTAAGCCAACTGTGGCAGCACATGGTATAATGCAACCGAATTCACCAACTTTAACAATTTGCCGATATTATAATGTCATGCACGTTTCAGATTCAATTTTACTTTTCACTGCTGGGGGCCAACCACCACCACTTAAAGCAGTATTATTTTAATGTTACTTCAGTGTGCGAAAGAGATGGAGCTATACAGGACGTCTAGCTCCATCTCTTTCCCATACTCAAGTAAAATTAAAATAATACTGCTTTAAGAGGTGGTGGTCTAGGCTCAGATCTGTACCAACGACAAAACGGATCCCTTTACAACAGAAAGTTGCTTTCTGTATACACTGATTCAATTAAGAAACCCTGTCTCTATGGTCCTTTGTTCTCGTAAAATAATAGAGAGTCGGAATGGCACAAAACATTTGCAAGCAAAATTGTTTCAAAATTGGAAAGGCTTGGGTTATGGTGATGGTACCTACTAAGAATTTTAGAACACAGAATAAAATAAAGTAAATTATTTAAAAAAACAAAAACCCGACTGCAAAAACACATAACTGACAGCGGAAAACAAGCATTATATACTATAGAATTTTGGTATCGCAGGCGGGGACTAACAAAAGTAAAAAAAAATTCTATAGATTATAATGCTTGTTTTCCTCTTTTAATGTATGTGTTTTTGCAGTCGGGTTTTTGTTTTTTAAATAATTTGCTTTATTTCAAGCTTTTTACTTTTATTTATATAGATATATAATTGGAATTGATTATTTGATACCAATATTGTTATAATTTATTTAAAAAAAAACTTCCCCTCTCATTTTGTATTTTCTGATGCAATATAATTATAAATATTATATATCCTATGTCACTCCCACAATTAAGAGGAATCTAACGACACCTCTTATGTTAAAATCCATCAAGCCGTTTAGGCTATAGAGCGTGCCAAATAAATAGACAAACATACATACATACTCTCGAAAAACATTACCCTCCTTCTGGGGCAGTCGGGTAAAAAAGTAAAAGTAAATAAGTAGTTTATTCATTTGAATCCACACTCATGTAGATCAGTGTAGGCCCAAAGTTAATCTGATTAACGATTAAAAATTAATGATTAAAAATCATAATCAAAAAATTTGATTATGATTAATTAATCGTAATCAAATTTTTTGATTATGATTTTTAATCATTAATTTTAATCGTTAATTTGATTAACTATTAACTACTCATTTATTTATTTAATTGTTCTCCCGATTTTTCTAGCGATTTTAAGTTGGCAAACCTTTTCATGTATGCTTAATTTTACGGGGAAGCCCTCAATAGTATGTATGGATGGACCTAGTGCAGAATCTTCCATATATTTTGGGGAATACCCTTGTGTCCTACAAGGGGGCTTCCCGCTCCGGGATTTACCTGTCTAGTCTATATAAATAGGAATTTGGTATTATTTTTTTCATTAATTTTCTTAACTTTGGAACTAACAGTCACGTTTTAACACTATCTGGCTGACACACGCTCGCTTGCACTCGGTTGGGGATAATTTTTCCAGATTTTGCAACATTTTGTGATATTGTTTCACTCAGTGAGTAACTTAAAAACAAACATGAATTGTGATCATGACTCTAATAGTAGTGGCGTTTCAAATGATCCGTCGGTGTCGGGAAACAATTCCGAGAATTTAACAGTGCAATCGGAATCAGATCTTTCTTCTTCTGCTTTATTTGACGGTACCTATTATAAGCTTCTACTAGACAAATGCACAGACAAGAACACAGTAGCAGTTTGTATGAAGTGTTCGGACCATCAAAGTAAAGAAGTTAAGGGCTATGGCAAAACGACATCTAACTTTTTGGGACACTTAAAACGGAAGCATGGCGCTGACACAGAAAAGGAATGTAAAAAATATATGAAAGACAATAAGCGAAAGAAAAATAAAAATAATACAGTTCTGACTTCAAGGCAAACTCCGAAAACACCTGTAACTCAAGAAACTTTTGACCGTAACTTAGTAAATTATTTCGTTAACTCAATTATTGCTTTTCGAGCCGTGGAAGACCCCTACTTCATTAAGATGATGGAGGATTTAAATGTGACAAATAGTGGAATCAAGATACCCGGGCGACGTTCTCTCAGAAAAAAAGTAGCTAAACAATCATTCGATCTGATTTGCGAAATAAAACAAAACCTAGCTGCTGTGAAATATTTGTGCACCACCGCTGATATATGATCAGGGAAGAAAAGAAGTTTTTTAGGTGTTACAGTGCACTGGATTGATAATAACTATAAGAGGCGTTCTGCAGCTTTAGCTTGTCGCCGATTTAAAGGGGCACATACATTTGACCGCATAAAAGATTTGCTTCTGGAAATATACTCAGATTTTGATATTGACCCCACTAAAATAGTATGCTCTGTTACTGACAATGGGTCAAATTTTGTGAAAGCCTTCAAGATATTCGGAATAAATACGACATCCTTAATCGAATATGATGAAGATAATGAATCTTCAAGTCCAAGTAGCAGCGAGAACGAGTTAAGTGGAGAAGAACTCGAAGTGACTGAAGGAGAGTTCGGCACAAGACAGGAACACGAACATGATGATCTTCTGTTAGAAGCAAATATAGTAGACGACCATTCACAAAACAATTTGTTACCATTTCACTTTAGGTGTAATGCGCACACTTTAAATTTGATTGCTAGTAAGGACGTCCAAGCCTTGTTGACTGATAAATCGACATGTCTTGGAAAATTGCATTCCACAATAATGGAAAAATGTAACGATTTATGGAGTGCTGCTGCTCGCCCAAAATCAGCTGAGGTGATACATAACATTCTTGGACATACGTTAACACGACCTGGCATAACTAGATGGAATAGTTACTATGACGCTTTGAGAAATATATTGAATATCAGAACTAGTTACTCTCAACTAGCTAGAGCACTTAGTATAAGAAATCCATTACGAGACTCTGAATTTCAATATATTGAGGAATACTGCCAATGCGCTGCTCCAGTTGCAACTGCTTTGGACATATTGCAGGGCGATGACTCATTTTATGGAATATAATTACCTTGCCTGCATGCACTAAAAAAAAAATTACAGAAGATCACGACTACTCCAAATCTAAAATTCTGTGAACCACTTGCTGAAAAATATCTACAAAGCGTAGAGAAAAGATTTGAAGAGTTTTACACTCTTTCGAGTGAAACTAGTAAATATGCAGCCGTTGCAGCTCTGTGTTACCCCAGATTTAAAAAAAAAGTGGCTAGTATGTCTAACTGCAGCTGATCAAAAGAAGTGTATAAACATTTTTAAATCAGTCGTAAGGAAGGAAATATCAGAAATCCCAGAGCTTTTAACAGTCAACAATGCAGCCAATAACACACGCCACCAAGAAGACGAGTTTTTTTATTTCAATTCCGACTCTGGCAGTGAAGCGGAATCAGTTGATGATAAAAAGAGAGCGGATATGATAATTTCAAATTTTTTTGCCGAGGGAAGCCAAGAACGAGAGCTTCTACGAAGTTATCCTGTTATAGGCAAAGTGTTTATTAAGAACAATACACCAATGCCGTCCTCTGGCTCGGTAGAAAGAATGTTTTCTTTTGCAACTATGCTAAATAAACCTAGGTCACACAAATTATCTGACGACTTATTTGAAAAAAAAGTAGTTATGAAATGTAACTTGAACATCAAGAAATCAGAAATGTAAAGATCGGAGATTAGTTGATTGAAAATATTCTTCAAAATTAGAATTCAGTGTATTTGAAAGTTATAAATTATTTTTTTGTTCTTTGAATAATTAATAAAAATATTTTAATAAATGTGTCATTATTTTCCATCATTTCTTTTATATAGAATTAATAACATTGATGGATGTATTAGTTTACAATCAAGTTAATCAATTAGTGATTAATGATTAACGTCAATAATCATGATTAAGATTATTTTTTTAATCATGATTATTCTAATCATGATTAATTTAATCTGATTAAAATTAATCAAATTAATTAATTGATTAAAAAATTAATTGATTAATGCCAACACTGATGTAGATCCACAAAAATATTAGTCTTATTCAACAAAACTGTTTTAAAATTAATATTCTAGTTTTAATTTAATAAAATTTTTATTTATGCATGGCTGAAAAATTTTTTTAATAACATAACATGACGCCTTGTTTCCCCGAAGGGTTAGGCAGAGGTGTGAGGTGTGTTTTTTATTAATTTACGTATTTAATTTATTTTCGATTCATGCAGAAGATAACTAGGTACCTATTTCTGAAATACAAAAATACCAGTTTATTACTGTCCCAGTGCAAGGCAAACGCGACTTCTCGTACAGAGAAGGCACGAGCATTGATCACCACGCTTGCTCAAGACGGGTTGGCGATTTCAGACTTATATTAACTATAAGTCCAGGTTTCCTCACAATGTGTTCCTTCACCGATGTCAGGAATGTTCAAGATAAATTCAGAAAGAAAACCCGAAATTCAGTGTAATCTACAACGTGGCGCTACAATGGTGACATTAACTTAACACACGTATTCGTTATCCCAGTTTCGTTTTAAGAAGTAATTTTATTTCCATAAAACGTCATTATTTACTGATTTATTAAAAAAAAAAAAAATATAGAAATAAACATTTTGTACAGGACAAAAATAATCATAGTGCAGCGGTCATTTGCCGGGGTCACGGATCATAACATCGCGTCAAAGAAATTAAAACGAATAAGCAATACTTCTATCCTTTTGTCGGCGCGCGCGCTCTCCCTTCCACCCCCGCCGCACCCGAATCCTTCTCTTTTCTTATCTAGTGCTAGCCGGACCCGTTACCTTGACACACATCTTTTCGCTCGTGCGCATAATTACGTCGTGTAATTGTTTTGTGAATGTTTCGCGAACAAGACGCTTACTTATTGTTTTATTTATTTAGTTTTGTGTAATTAGAATAGTAAATAGATTATAGTACTGCGATAAAGACGCTTTGCTTTGTTTTCGTTAGTTTTCCGATCTACATAGTACCTACGTGTTTTACGATTAAGGACGTTATTATTTGTGAATTTGTGATGGCAAATACACATCCGAATTACACGGCAGCTGAATATGCGGACATGATCCTAATTTACGGAGAATGCCAACAAAATGCCGCCCTTGCGATAAGGAAATATCGCGAAAGATACGGTCATTCAAGGCAATGCCCTTCTAATCCTCGCACTATTGTAGGGGCTCTTAAGCGTATCCGTGAAAACCGACCAGTGGATCCTAGGTCTCAACGCCTAGATCGACCGCCTACACGACAAAACCCAATCCAGTTAACTGAAAATGTGCTACAATACTTTGAAGATCAACCCAAAACTAGCCTCCGCCAGAGCGCTAGACATTTTCGAGTCCATTACAAAACCGTCCATAGGATACTAAAGCGCGAAAAGTGGCACCCGTTCAAATTTAGAAAAGTTCATACATTAACACGTGATAAACAAATAAGAGTGAATTATTGTCAGTGGTTACTGAGTAAAATTGAAGAAGACAGTGATTTTCTTTCCCAAATTTGTTGGACTGACGTAAGCACGTTTACCAGAAACGGCATGTGGAACCAGCACAATCTGCACCATTGGGCACCTAAAAACCAAAATCCGCGCATTTGGCGGGAAACAGCCCATCAGTACCGATTTTCGGTAAATGTTTGGGCAGCTATTCACGGAGACAACATCATCGGACCAATATTCATTGATGGCCCGTTGACCGGAGTAAGGTTTGTTAACCTATTAAATGATACGGTGTCAGAATACACAGACAACCTTAGCGTCCACCGATACCAAAACATGTGGTACCAATTAGATGGCGCGCCGGCTCATTCGGTATCAACTGGCAGGCAGTGGCTAGATAACACGTTTGGAGTACAATGGATTGGGAGATTTGGCCCTCGTAGGTGGCCAGCAAGATCGCCAGACCTCACGCCACTAGACATTTTTTTCTGGGGGTGCATCAAAGACGATGTGTACCCGGAGAACGTGGACTCGGTGGAACAACTACGTCTTTGAATAATAAATGCGTTTGAGAAATTGAGAGGAATGGCTGTAAGTGACAATTTATTTTCAAATGTGCGGGAAAATATGAAACGCCGTTTGGCCCTTTGTATTCGTCAACAAGGTGGACTCATTGAAAATAAGAAAATTTAAAATAAAGACAATTAAATAAAAGTACCTAGTGATTAGTGATGATAGTGGTAATAACTCATAGTAATAAGAGAGCGTGATATGATAAGTGTTTGACTAAACAGCTCCGCTGTAGGTAGGTAGGTACTTTTGTGTCGGTCGGATTCTTTGATAGAATGCCGTCAAAGGATCGCAGGAGTACACTGCCGTGTTACCGAAAAAGGGCACAACTAACATTTTTTGTCAAAATGAGTTATATATATATTCGGAATCAGGAAAAAAAGGCCTATCTGCCTGATTTTTTGTGGATTTTTAGCTACAAAATAAACAGAGATAGCATAAGCTTAAAGGGCACAACTGCATCATTTTTTAAGTTTTATTACAGTAAAAAGGCATATTGTGAGATAAGACTTTTATTTCACCTTTTTATTATTGATATATTTAATGGAAAGGGCATAAGTGACGTACGTCAAATATAAAAGGCTTATGTGGCAATTGTGCTTTATTTTTTATACGAACACTTTAGCAATTAATGTAGAAAGAAAAGTCACAACTGGCAGTTATGACCTTTCTATTTAAAATGATGTGAATGAAGGTAAACATTACACTCGATCAAAGACTGTAACATATTTTTTGATGGATGACAAAGTACCAGTTTGCAAAACTTTTTTCCTCACTACCTTAGGCTACACCAAAAATAACTGTAAAGCAGTAAGAAATGTTATTGACAGTAACTCTAATAGCGGTGAATTGATTCCAGTATCTGCAGTTACTGATGGCCGTGGACACAATCCGAATCCTAAAAAAATTGAACCTACTAAAATCACGGATCATATAATGTCATTTAATCCCGCAATATCACACTACAGACGTGAGCACGCACCTAATAAAAAATATTTACCTTCAGACCTTAATATACGTATGATGTACAAGCATTACTGTGAAACTAATCCTCAAACGCAAGTATCTTATGGATTTTACAGAAAACTTGTAAGAACACTTAACATCTCATTTACAAAATTAGGCCAAGAAGAATGTGAGATATGTGAAAAATTTATCATACATAACCCTCAGCGAGAAATGATTAGGCACAGACATTGCCAGGAGTGTAAAAGTTACGAAGAACACCATGAGAGGTATATTATAGCTCGAAAAAAATATGAAGATGACGCTGATAATCAGACTCAGAAGAAGAATAACCCTGACACCCTCATTTTTGCTGTAGATTTAGAAAAGGTAATAATGTTACCCCGTATGGAGGAATTCAACACAGTGATGTTTTGCCCGCGCCTTATTGTTTTCAACCAAAGTTTTGTGCCAATTGGCTATAAACATGTACATGACATGGGTCTTACATTTGCAGCCCTATGGCATGAAGCCATATTAGGCCGAAAAAAAGAGGACATCATTAGCTGCTTTGGGGCCTTTTTCAAACAAAACCGAGATCTTAAACATATAATTCTGTGGCTGGATAACTGTGCAGCACAGAATAAAAACTGGTCTCTTTATTCATATCTCGTATATTTAGTAAATTCTGCAGAAGTTAACTTTGAATCCGTAACTTTACGCTACTTGGAGACCGGTCATACATTTATGGCTGCAGATGAATTCCATCACAGAGTGGAACGATCTTTGAAAACAAAAAAGCGTATCTACGACTTTGAAGACTTTTGTAAAGCTGTATCTGATACTGGCTTTCGCACCATGGTAAAGAAGATGGGAGTTCAAGACTTTTATGATTATGAAGACTGCTCTTCGACGTATAAAATAAAAAACTCCAACCCGCGAGCTTACATGAATAATATTTCTGAGGCAAATTTTCGAAGAGGATCGAATTTACTTTTTTATAAACGCAGTTATGGTACTGACAAATACTTTGAGCTAGATTTTCTTAAGTTAAAAAATATTAAAGAAGGGATACCACCTCCACGACAAAAGCTTGTTCCGAGGGGTATCACCAGTGAAAGGAAATCTGCCATACTCACAAAGCTTGGTCCACTTATGCCCACTAACAGGAGGGTTTTTTGGGAAACTTTACCTGTAAATGATCTAGCAGTCGATTTGTTTCAAAACCAAGAAGATTGAAATAATGCGACTGATTTTTTATACTCATTTTAGTGTCGATTTAATTATTATGAGAATTAATATTAGGTGCTTTGAAGTTTCTAATTAGAATTAGGTTTAGAATTATTTTTTTGTTTAATTTTGATAATAAAAAGTTCCTACTATTTTGTAACCTTGTCAAGATTGTGATAGAGAGATGCATAGTGCCATTTTTAGTAATAAGAAGTTAATTCCATTCATTGGATTGTGATAAAAATGTAAACTACTTAGATGTTTGATACATAATTGTTATGATATTATTGTTTTTGTAAACTTCGTTTTCTTTTTTTGATAAATATATTGAAGTTCCTAACTGGCTGTGTTATCTAATTTTTAACTAAGAGAGATTTTGAAGTGTCATTTTTAGTAAACAATTCTGTTTTTGTTCTGTTGATTCCTTCAATATTATTGATATAATTTATAATTGTTAGTACTTTTGAAATTTTGTTTGTGTAAACTTTTTGAAATAAATGTTTTATTTTCTTACATCTGCCTTATTTTATTTCTTATACAATGACATTTATCAGCCTCTTTTAAAATATACAATCCCACTGCGGAGACACAGTAAAATACACTCACAAAGTATAAAATATAAATATTAGGAATTCATTCTAATATTTACAGTACTGTTCCTATGTAATTTATTTTGATAATTTACAGTGAAAAGGCACAAACGACTAAATATGCCTTTTTATCGTAAAACTTTGAATTTTTACTCAAAAATTTACATTGAAAAGGCATATTTGGTTATATGTGCCTTTTAAACATAATATTGTTCTTTTCATGTTATTTTTTATGTTAAGTTAAAAAGAAATATGCTAATTATTAACTATATTCATTAAAATTAAAAATATAATATTGCTATCGTTGTATACATACTAAAAAAACGCATTTTTTTACATTTACACAATTTCAAAAAACACATTTTAAACGTGTTGTTTTTAACGAAATTCATAAAATATTTTAATCTCGATTTTCTCAACATTTGTAAAATGTTAGTTGTGCCTTTTCTAATTACGACGGCAGTTAACAAGGCGCGTTGCGCGGTTGCCAGCGCGCGAAGCGACGCGTTGCCGCTCTGAGTAAACGTAAACGAGTAACGTGCATCTAGGTAAGTAATTTCATGAATGAATTTTTGCACAGAGTGATCCCAATTGTAGTCACTTTTTTATTATTTAGTTTGTTTGAAAAATTTTTTTGTTCAAATTACCAATTATTTTAACCTATCATAATTTATGTGGTTAATGGCCACTAGCCCTACCCGTGTGTTAAATTAATGTCACCATTGTAGCGCCACGTTGTATAAAAACTGACTGCCTCGTTGGTCTAGTGGTCGCTAGCGCTAGAGCATGAGGTCCTGGGTTCAATTCCCAGGTCAGGCCAAGTGTTATTGGGCTTTTCTTGAATTGAATAGAATAGAATATATTTTGATTGTAAAAACATGAGTATACATCATAACATGTGCAAGGTCTTATAATAATGGTTAGATCTGCATATTTTGCCATTAATGGCGTACAAAAACAACATATTTGGTTTAAAATAACCACATAAGATCTGAGTCTAAACAACGAAACATTTTTTTTTTCCCATAGTAATACTACTTAAAAAAGAAGAAAATGTACAGATTAGGTTTTATAGATTTGAGATTCAAATTGTAAAATGTCGTAATTGCAGAAAATATAGTTAATTAATTGCGTTCATTTAAGAAATCCGATATGGTATAATAGCATTTATTTACAAGATATTTTTTAAAATGTATTTTAAATAGAGCAGTAGGCATTTGTCTAATACCCTTTGGGATTTTATTATATATGATTGGCGCTAAACAAAAAATACTTTTTCGCATCAATGCCGTGGTTGACCTTGGTACACATAATTTATTATTATCCCGTCGATTACGAATAGATACGTCTGATAGTTTCCTGAATAGGTTAGGATTGGTTCGCACAAAATTTGCTATTTCATAAATAAATAAGGACGGCAGACTTAAAATTTTATACTTTATAAAATACTGTTTGCAACTATCAATTATTTTCAAACCAAACATAGCTCTAATACATCTCTTTTGTGACCTAAAAATAATTTCTCTATTTGTACAGTTTCCCCAAAATAAAACTCCAAACCTCAATATCGAGCCGACTATACCATGGTAGGCAGTTATAAGGGCATTGGTACTTATGATAGGTTTTAGTTTATAGAGAGCATAGGCAGAAGAACATATTTTTTTATTTAATTCCTCTGTGTGTGCTCTCCAGTTCAGACGATTGTCAATGATTAGGCCCAAAAATTTAGCTGTATCCACCTTTTTAATAACGGTTGATTTGTATTGAACATTAACATCTGGTGCTTCTAAACGTTGACTGAAGAACATAATTTTTGTTTTCTCTAGGTTGATCTTTAAATTATTGTTATCTAACCAGTTAATTATTGAACTGATTGTATTATTAATTTCCGGTTCATACGTATCTTTATTTATACAATCAATGGTGACTGTACTGTCATCAGCGAAAAGTGATACTGGATATTTAGTTACTAGTGGCAAGTCATTTATATAGATTATGAATAATAAAGGACCCAATATGCTCCCTTGTGGGACTCCATATTTAACTACACGTTTTTTAGATGATTTAGAGATTTAGAGATTTCCATCTGTAAGTTCTTAGTAGCAGCCCGGAGTATGGAATTTGTGCACGTTAGGCATACCCCGTATTACATGGGTCTTAAATAGAACTGGCAAAATGTGGGTGTACGATGGGTACACGTCAGACTATCCCTATGAGCACATGGGTTGCAGGTTAATCCATGGAAGACTCAGGTCATTGTTGTTGGCAGCTCAAGGATGACCCCTAAGATAAACTGGTCGCAGCTTCCCCAAGTTCAATTTAACGGAACTGCTATTCCAGTAAGCGAAAAGGTTGAGAACCTTGGATTCTATTCTACTCTACTCTACTCTACTCTACTCTACTCTACTCTACTCTACTCTACTCTACTCTACTCTACTCTACTCTACTCTACTCTACTCTACTCTACTCTACTCTACTCTACTCTACTCTACTCTACTCTACTCTACTCTACTCTACTCTACTCTACTCTACTCTACTCTACTCTACTCTACTCTACTCTACTCTACTCTACTCTACTCTACTCTACTCTACTCTACTCTACTCTACTCTACTCTACTCTACTCTACTCTACTCTATTCTATTCTATTCTATGGGGAAAAAAGGCGTGATTATGTTATAAATTAAAGACATCGAACTCGAAAACCTACACAAAACATAACCTACACTACGTGCCAATTACTAAATGTGTTACTAAACTCAACATTCCAATACAAGTAAGTGCAACTTGCAATTGGGACACATTTAGTCTGCTCGCTCCGCTTCTTCGCTGTTCACGCTTAGCCACAGCTTAAATTGTAACCAAGGATTAATTTGTTTAACGCTCTCCTATTTGTAGTTTCGAAACCTCGAAGGCTTGAACTGAACTGAGACTTGTTTCGTGACTTTGCAGAGCTTTTTCTGTGCACAGTTGAGTCATGATGAATTGAGGCTGAGATTAACGTTACTTTGTACATTTTGTCGCGCAACTGTCAAACTACAAGTTAAAGACAGAGACGGGAATATAAATCTTAGCCAAAGCACATGGCCCACTTGAACGTTCATGGGTTATCCTAAATATAACACAGGGTTAATCAAGTAATTTATCTTGCGCCACCAAGGGTTATAGGTAAACCTAGGGTTAAGCCTTTAAATATTTATTTTGCATTTTATACTGTTCGATCTTATAGTAAGTGAAAGCTACTTAAAACATGTTTTTTCTTATCTGACGTTTTTGTCAACCAATATACCAAATCTCCATGGAAGCCACATTCCAAACGATTAAAATGAAATATCATGTTTTAAAATTAAAAGAACAGAGGGGCAATTCTCGTAATTTTCTCAATACGTCAAAAATACCTTTTAGTTACGGGAATTGGGCTTCAGAAAGTTTTTTTTTTTTTTGGTATAATACAATTTCCGTTTATTGTTCTTCATTTATTTTTCAATTAATAAGTAATTGTTGGAAAAAATGGTGGGATATAAAAATGAAATCTGCTAAATATAGATGAATGAGAGACTTATTCTTATCAGTGAATTATTGCGTAAGAATTAACCCCGAACAGAATTTCTATACACTTTCACCAAATACTTTTGGAACAGATTATATAAAAACTTGTTCATACCGGCCGCAGTCACGCGCGCATCCACCATCCTGTCTTGATCCACCCTTGACGTGGAGCGCAAGTCGTTCAGCTACCTATTATTCTGCTTATACCCGCTTACTGTTTATGCTTAGATAAATTTATTTGCATTTCGGTAAAGAGCATTCTGATTTACTGTGCTATGTGCTATCCTGAACTCTTTTACTTTCACTTTGTCTTCTATGCTTCAAACCAAATCAGACGTTTGTTTGCTTGAAATACATTTTTAACAAGATCTTATAGAACTAAAAGTCAGTGTTGCTACTTTGTTTTGCTTGTGAACTTTATAGACTATACTTACCGATCTGCGTTCTTCAATCGTTCTTACTTCCTTTGCTTATATCTGTAATATTATTTGTGCTTCTCGCAAAAGGTTTTGGGTTAGTTTCATTTTCGATTCTAAAATCGTTCGAATTTACGTTACGTTACGTTAAAAAATATTGCCATAAATTGGTCTCGTGACTTGGCCTTGATGTCTATGTCCATCATTCAGTGTTCAAGGATTTTGTATATCTTCATATTATGAACATAAATTGTATATATTTTAGATATTAGATTTTTGTATTTTAGATATTTTGATCATGTTGAGAGGATGAATGAAAGGCGACTAACAGAAGGTTTTAACAAGGCAGATGTGAGTGGAAATGCCGGAAGGGGACGCCCTAGCAAGGCATAAAACAAAATTCTTCAGAAAGGTCAGGTGCGTAGTACTCGCAACCAGCGTGCGTGTATGACCAGGTTTATTAACGTAAACGAGGCAAAAGGAGTATGTAAGGATTGTAGCAGGTGGCGTTCTGTACTTTCTGCCTACCCCCGTGGGAAGAAGGCATGAGTTTGTTTTTATGTATGCATTTTAGAGAGGTAGAAAGAGAGTAGGGAGACCGCTGCCGAGCAGTGAGACAATAATGGCTAGTAAAAAAATAAAAAGAGGTGTTCCACTTTTTCCTCAAAAACTATGCAACAGATAAAGTTCTTTTTCGTCTTCGACCAAGAAAACCCGCCATTAATCTTAAAAAACTCCAATCTTGACTAATCAACTAAATTATCTTGCATAATTTCAACGTAACACGAGGCTGACAGTAATAGGGAGTGAACTCTTAAGATAAATCGACGCCATCTTGCTATAACTCGACGGCCCTCTGAATTAAATTAAATGTAACACGATCTATTGGAGGCTGAAGCGGACTGCAGTGGAGTCGATTACATTTTAGACTAGTCATTGATAGGTTGACATTGGCAGAGTTTAAGTTATTAGGTGAAAGCCATCGTCCCGCATTACGCCATTGTGCGCTTTTAAAAATTTCTAATGTCCCGATATTATTATGGACGTCCACGTTCACATCCATAAAATGTATGGAAATACCAGCACGTTATAACGTTATCGTGGACGGAAATTTAAAATCGTCTTCATACGAGTATATTTCTATACGTTTTACTTCCTTCTGCTATCGTGATGCCGTGACGTGGACGTCTGCAAGAATATCGTCACATTAGAAGTTAAAAAAGCGCACATTTTTATAAGTAAACATAAAATATTACTTTTGTTATTTGTCAAGACAGCACACAGAAAGTATCTTTGAAATCAATAGGGATCTCTGACTGATTTCTATTTGTCATGCTGTTTTTCTTGACTCTAAAATCCTCAATGTGGATCCTTTGAACTAGAGCCTGATTTGCGGATCGTGCGTGAGGATCTACATCGATGATCCATCATAAGTTGCAGCATTAAGGGGACTACAGGAGCTAAACGCAAGTTTTATAACGCCTAAAAGTATATGATCCACTGCAGTACTAAGTGCGCACTAAGCGTTTCCAAATGTCTTCTGTGATGCGCACAGCAAAGGAGTAAAACTCTCTGCCTGCGTCTGTGTTTCCGAACGCATACAGCCCCGATCTCTTCAAAGTGAGAGTGAACAGGCTTCTTCTGGGTAAGCTCGCTCCATCGTCTCTCTGACCTAGGCTAGAGTCAAGAGCAAACCTATATCAAATAAAAAAATAAATAAAAAATATGTACACAAATCAGAAAAATATATGATATTTTTCAGGTTATATTATAGTTAGATAGTGTGTTGAAAACATAATACAACTAATTTGATATGATAGAAAAAAATCACGATGATACCTCTAAAAATTTCTTTTAACGATTAAAAACTATACTAATATACATGCAATCATTCTAATTTCTTGTCAAATTATTCTACAAGCAACATATTAACGTAATAGTGATTTAATTTTTTAGTCCAATCAATAGATTTTTGTAAATATTGCTTCATATTTTGCAATAAATTACCAGCGTTGTGTCATCGCGCTTCTCTTTCTTTTCTATGCAGTCCGACAGTGACCGCGCTTTAGCTGTTGTCAGCCTCTTAATGAAAGTTACACCGTCTGAACAGTGCTTAATTTA
This sequence comes from Fissipunctia ypsillon, assembly GCA_947568875.1. Classification (NCBI taxonomy): domain Eukaryota; kingdom Metazoa; phylum Arthropoda; class Insecta; order Lepidoptera; family Noctuidae; genus Fissipunctia; species Fissipunctia ypsillon. The sequence continues at coordinate 20,372,995 of OX387655.1, read as the reverse complement.
AACGATGCAAGTCATTTGATGCTTCAATTTTATTGTATGCCAAAGGCAAGAATCATGCATCTTGTAAATAGGATCTCTCCATCTATAATAGTTTCAAATTACATACTTCCTTCTCAGTAAACCACCTTGTAAATGAGATCGACTATCGGTTCGGTACTCCTAGTGTTTTTATCCATCACGATCTTATTGTACTTACAAGGAAACTGCCATACTTAACAAGTTCATTTATTAAAATACATACAACATTACTTTTTAGGGTTCCGTACCCCAAAAGGAAAAAACGGAACCCTTATAGGATCACTCGTGTGTCTGTCTGTCTGTCTGTCCATCTGTCACAGCCGATTTGCTCCGAATCTAATGGACCGATTAAGTTGAAATTTGGTACACATATCAATATATATGACCCAAACACGGATGTGTTACGTAAATAAATGAATTTTGAACATGGAGGTCAGTTATGGGGGGCAAATAAAAAAAATAAAAAATAAAGTTTTATATAAACTAAACCGTGTGACATATCAAATGAAAGGGCTTACTGTGGGGAGTTTCGAATAGTTTTTTTTTTATAATTTTAAAATATAGTAAAAAATAATTTTAAAGTTAAAATAGACGAAAATTTATCATACTCCCCCTTATAGCCGAAACTACTATGCCAAAAATTAAAAAAAAATACAGAAAATAGATTACAGGCAAACCTGTAAGAAGTCTATGGTCTTAAAAACAACACGGTAAATCTCTCAATATTGTGCGTACAAACTTACATTTGCAGTTGGAATGTATAGGAGGACATGTTTTTCAACTACAATGTTAAGTTTGTTTTTGCGATAATTCTGTCTCTTCTTTCTTCATCCCAACTACGGTACCCTTCATTGTGCGTGGTCCGACTCGCACGTGGCCGGTTTTTAAGGTAGCCAGTTATTTACATTAATCCCTCACGCTTAGGATTACCATCCATCATCATCTACAGCCCCTTTTAACCCACTGCAACGCATAAGCCCCCTTTTATGTCATTCCTTTCTGTTTTGTGTCAAAATTTTCCGCGTTTATCCGATAAGCGTCATTACGTAGACCCTTCTCTTGCCATCGATCGTTTGACGCTTCTTATGTCCACTTTTGACGATTTAGGAAAGAAATGAGAGAAGGAAACATAAAGAAATTAATTAACGGCAGCCTTTGTGACACGTGTGTTAGAAACCATCTTGGCTCTTTCGCTTGAGCTGGCGACCGCTCTGCGGACTTCTGGTGGTGCTATTCCAGATAGTGGACACCTACAAAATTTGCACTGGGGTCGGTTTGAGGCAACAGGAACATTCTCTACTTTTGTAAGACTTTACAATCATAATTATCCAATCTTAAACTAAAAATATTATTTATAATATCATTATGTAAACGATTTAGTTAACTCCCAAAATAAATAGCCCTATTTTTCTAATACGGAAATCGAACCCGGAACCAATTTAAATAGCTTGCCACTAAACAAATGGAGCATTAAAACCAAAGATTATAGAGAGAAGGTAGATAAAACAATGAATGATTTTTTTTTTAAATTTACATATCAAGTACTGCAATGTCTTAGGTAGGTAGATAAAGATGTGTTTTATTTAAAAATGATTGTCCCTTATAGATAGGGTTGCCACCTATAATGGAGGGTATAGTGTAAGTATTATAGACACACCTCTTTTTTTTTGTGGGTGGGAAATCATCAAATGACTTCTCCCACTCTGGGTGGAGCGGGAGGGCGTGTCAGACTTTTACTGACTAAAACCCACACGTGTTGCTTCAGTAGCCTGCGCCAAGAGCCACGGTAACTCGTTCGAACATTCCGCGGCATAGATACACCTCTGCATTACCCTTCGGGTATTACAGGCGTGATGATGTGAATGTTACAGATTATTTCAAAACCATAGGCAGCTATCTCCTTCTATCTGATTATGACAACATACTGCGAGAAAAAATCCATCCACCATGTAGCAAAGACAATGTTCCTTTCAATCAGTGGTTGAATTACGGCCCAACCCAATAACTTATCTATCACCAGTTTTGGCATATTGGAGATAGAAAAACCTATCTGTCTATGGTTTTAACGTTCCAATAATCTTTATGACATTATGGCATCTTACCGGCCTGACTTAAGGACACATAGAAATATACTGTCTACCATCAATAGCGATCTGTCTGTTAGTCAAAATAGGTTATTGGGTTCGGTCGTCAGAGTGCCAAGTTGAGGAATGGAGGTTACCATAAAAGCATGATGAGCATGCAAAAAGAAATCTGTGACAAACTTTTTACTTACAAATAACTACATGCGGGGACATTGCGTAACACATTATCAATTTGCTTCAAAATTATTTAGATTCCGATTGACAGTGTGATACGCAATTAGGGTGCTGGAAACAGAACAGAACAGAACGCCTGCTTTTCTCTGATAATAGCCCACCCTAAGCCCTATCACCGAGAACATAACACACATTCTGCACCGACACAATACACACCATCACCATAACACACACATACACTACTCACACACACACACACAAACAAACACGAATAATCCATATGTCAAATAAGTAAATTGTAATTTCTGAATTCTGCATCTAAGGGTGGCTGTGGACTGGTTACCTAGAACTATGAAAAGGCTATGGCCCCTGCCTGACCAATGTTTTATATTATACAATACACAGATGAAATGGCAGGGGGTGACTTGCATATTCAATAATGGGCCCCCAAAAACGGTCGCTAGCATCTATATGCTAGCGACCGTTTTTGTCGTAGCGACAAGGGGGCAACATGTGCTGAGGTGCTTATGAGGAGTGGAGAGGTATTCCACGGCTATCAGGACAATCCCGGAAGTACGGTCAAGGCCCCTACCAGCATCTTACTTCCTTCCTCCGAACACGTTTGCTCTTGCGAATCTCTACCCAAGCCGGCCAATGAAGGCAAGAATGAGGTGGGAGGTCAGTTCCTCGTCAGTGTTCACTCCAGCTGGCCAATAAAGGCAAGCCAGAGATGAGAAACAAGACTTCTCCCGGGAGATAGGGTACGTGAGGACACTACTGCCCAACAGCTCGCCACATGCTGCCCTGCGGGTTATTATTATTTATTATTATGATAACACTATCTACTTGTTCTATACGAATATCTTACACAAAATCGGTGCATACTGACGCCCAGCGATTCGATTGTTTGGGTCACCAAGATACAAGCTGTGCCTAGTTTAGGACCCGCTATTTAATCTGTCTACGTCTTCTGTCAGTGAGAATTTCATACCATTCTACTTGTTTATTTAATAACTTTGTGTAAGCTAAATAAATGAATTTGAATCTGTCGACAGAAAATAGGCCGTAAAGCGTCCTCAATTTCTTATGACACTACAGCTTATCCACCATGTTTCCGTGCTCCGAGGTTGAGGCCAATTTTACGTGCAATTTATCACGGATTAACAATTTACAATCTGCGTGAGGCCAGAGACCTCCACTCGTCATAAATCCACGTTCACGGACGATTGGCCTCGGCAAGCCATCCAAGGCCTCGAGTCTGAGGGTACTTATCTTAATGATTTACATTTGGGGACTCGAGTTTATTTTATTTTGCGGGATCCGGTTCTGTCGGTATGTAGTTCTGTTGACTTCTGAATAATCCTGTAATGTGTAAAGTATTTTTACGTGTTTTTTTTTTTTACATTTATTCGAGCATGATTTCTAATCATCTATGCAAAACTATCGGGGACAACTTTGCCTGTTTTGCTTCACTTTCCTGAAAAACTTACCGTACTTTATGTGAACGACGTTGTCGTCTTGCAAACAGTTGAACGTGAAGAAAACATATGCTAGTAAAATATTAACGTTCGCTAGCATAGTTTACATCTTTGAAAGCTTTCACTGCCACATTCGACAATGGGGGCCAAATTCTGCAAGTTCGCGCATTGGCAATTATCAGAAAAGAAAAAAACAAATATTGGTTTCGGTCCAAGTATAGATATTATCAATCTAAGAGCATGCACTAACTCAAGTGTCAGTCGTTGTCGTGAATGCACTCAATTTGTCTGTGTCGCCGTGTAGCTAATGCGCCACGAGATAGACGACGCTAGCTATTGGCAATCTCAGGGTAGCTATTGTGTGCTCGCTACCAGAGAATTTAGAAAGAGACTTTTACGCCAGTCTTTTATCTTTTGATAAGCAAAAAGTTTCGTGACTGATGTATGGTCTGATTGATAACGCGCTGCCTAAATTACTACAGATAATTATTAATTTATTAATTAAGTTATTATTTTTTTAAGGTCGCTCAGCGCGCTATGGAGCGGGCAATGCTCGGAGTTTCTTTGAAGGATAAGATCAGGAATGAAGTTATCCAGAAAAGAACCGGAGTTACCGACATAGCCTGCAGAGTAAGCAAGTTGAAGGGACCAATGGCCGGTGGAGCAGACGAGTCTTGGAATGGCGACCGCGTATCGGCAAGCGTAATGTGGGGCGCCCCCCAGCTAGATGAACCGACGACCTTAAAAAGGTGGCAGGGACAGACTGGATGCGGAAGGCGGAGGACAGAGTATTGTGGCTGTGAGAGGCCTATGTCCAGCAGTGGACTGCGATAGGCTGAGTTGATTGATTGATTTATTTATTTAATATTATTAGACTCTTCAACAATGAGTATACTATTACTTTACAATTTGTACAATGCGAACTTAAATGCAAGCGCCTCATTACTTATAGAAAAGCATAGCATGCACTACATTGTGCACAGATAATTGTACCGATGTTGTGGGTATGATATTTGTACGGTGGTGGGTAGATGGATAACTTGTTCAACTAACTGAAACTGTTGTAACTTGATTGGTTGCGTTAATAACACTTGGCAATTATGAACTTGAAGTTAACAAAATATTATGTTCTCGAAAAAGGTGAGAGGTGGTAAGACCAGTAAGCTAATTCAAGTAAATAAAAGTTCAGACCAAAAGACCAGGTTTCGTTTTCTCTACCGTTGTCAGAGACGCTTGCGTCACGCGAGTGCAATAAGAACCCCAATTCCCGTAACTAAAAACGTTCAAAATCTAGTCGCAATCTCATCTCAGCGACAATCAAATGTCAAAAATGTAGAGAAATTATAGGTATTTTTGATATATTGAGATTGATATCAGACTGTGAATGTTCTTAAACATAACATAACATCACGCCTTGTTTCCCCGAAGGGTTAGGCAGAGGTGTACCTATAGTACACCCACATTTCGCCAGTTATGTTTAAGTCCCATGTAATAGGGGGCGAGCCTATTGCCATCTACCGGGCACAAATCCAGACTCCGAGCTGCTACTGATAAATTCCAGATAGAATGTTCTTAAAATTACGTGAATTAGCCTACAGAGATTGAATGGTGGATTATGTTGGATTGATTGTTGGTCGTTTGAGTTTGCTCACAGTATTTATTTCAATTCAACCAATTACTGGCTCTTTTGAATTGTCAAGGGGTCGCACACTTAAGAAGATGAAGCTACTTGCCCACTCAAGGGCAAGAAACTCCACGGACACTTTTTTAAATCAAAATTTTGTTCAGTTTTGTTGTTGTTGTGTATCAAAATTTAGACATAGTCGAGAGCAACACCTCCCCTCCTGCTCTCGTCTTATTCCTCAAAACTGAGGGTATTGGTTCCTCCGACGTGGAATCATCTTCATATGTAGTATAAACTAGTTCCCTGAAGCCTGCATGCTTTCTTAACTCTAAGGCCTGGACTCCACCAATGCGGAGATGTGCGGAGGTGTCCGAAGAGGAGACGAGAAAAGATGTATTTCAGCTAGGGTGTATCCACCGAAGCTGTGCGGAGACGCGTACTGGCTAGAATGGAGCGGAGATATGTGCTGGCGGGTTGTGCGACGCGGGGGGAAGCTAGCTTACATCTCTTCTCGTCTGCGCTGCGCGCTGTCACCAGCTTGCGAGGCACAGCTCACATCTCCACTTTGTACCGCCGCCCAGCTCAATCTCGGCGAGACACAGCTCACATTTGCGCTTCGATCGCGCCATACAAATATGATACATCTCCGCTCAGTGGTATCTACTGAAGCTGAGTGGAGACGAGATGTGTGAATAATGAAATTCTATTGGTTGTTTAAAACACATCTCCTCTCCTCTAGTCTCCGCTTTGGTGGAGTCCGGGCCTACATGTCGTATTCGATTACACTAAGTAGATACAGACACAAGCATATATATATATAACTATAGACAGCCGGCAATAATACCTATTTGATTTCATGGTACATACATATGTATGTGATCATTTGTGAAAGGCATATTCAAGTGGCAGCACAAATATCTGACACCGAAGGACCACCAAAACAATCTGACGAGACAAGCGATGCCAAAATATAGGATGCTGCATCGGTTTCAAAAATATGTGTCTCCTCATAGAATGCAGGCATTCTTAGAATGAATGATGAATCATGAAATCAGATATTATTGCCGAGCTTTTCATAGTAACATGTTCATGACTGTACCTATATTGAACTCCGAACTTCTAACATTATTATTAATCCAATACCCAAGCCGCATTTCTTGAGATAGTTCTTATAAAACTTACTAATAATTCTAGAAAGCACTTAGTTCATTGCCCCGTTATTCACCCCAAGGCTGTTCAATATTATCTAGATACAAATCACAATACGTAATACAAGCCAGAGCCAAATTGCCTCCACAAGACATATGAGAGCATTTGTGTTGGTAAACCCAATAACTTAGTGATTAATCACAAATATTGTAGTAGTAATAACGATCTTGGCTAAAGACAATATAATAAGATAATTAAAATAGCCGCCACGAAAGACGATACTTCATTATACGTTCATTAGCTGTCGGCATGAAATGCTCTTATAATTCGTGCCGATATGAGAGAAAAAGTGGACTGTTGGTTAAATTAAGTCATTAATAAGTAAGCAATCAATCAATCTGCCTAGCCTTTTCCCAGCTATGTTGGGGTCGGCTTCCAGTCTAACCGGATGCAGCTGAATACCAGTATTTTACATGAAGCGACTGCCTATCTGACCTCCACAACCCAGTAACTGGGTAATACGATACCCTTTGGTAAAACTGGTTGTCAGACTTTCGGGCGTCTGACGACCCGTAACGACTGTCAAAGATCCACGAATGACAGCCGGGACAAACGGCTTAACGTGCTTTCCAAGGCACGGAGGAGTCTCGGTATGTAAAGGTGGTCACTCGTCCACGGACAACCCCGGCAAGCGTAGCTTAACCTGATGGCTCGACCCGTGCGGCAGTTATTACTTAGCCACGAGCTCCTCAAGTCATTAAAAAGTAAGCAAAATACTTATTTATTTATTTATTGGATCCCCAACAGAGGCTACATATCATATCATCCACTAAAAAAACATTTAAATAATTCAAAATATCACATGAAAATCATTGAAAGGAAAACCAAATGAAAACCAAAACAGTAATGGTACAAAATAATACAAAAAAGTGTGTGTGTCAGCCCCGACGCACGACCGGAGTTTACTCCGTGAAAGGTGCGCAAGGTACTGAAAATCGATTCTTAAGGAGTAAACTCCAATTAATTTTAATAGTACAAAAGTAAAGTAATTTTAATAGTACAAAATTAAAGAAAATCAAATCTTCTTGGTTAAATAATTTTTCATATCTCACATGAGCTCAAACTCAAAGCATTTATTTCAATTAAACCATTAACAGGCACTACTGAATTGTCACGGAGTCGGTTAGTCAGACAGATGAAGATAGTCGCTCATTCCAATTTACACCTCGTGCCTGAAACGCCGCCATCTTATTTTTTTAATACCCTTCACAAAACAATTGCACAAAATGTTTACCAACAGCGCCTCCCGCCTTTCAACGTCATACGAGAGCGAAAAGATCATAATTAACGGTTATGTTGTTTTGCGAATTTGATCCTTATCATAAATAGATAAATAGATAGAATACTCTTTATTATGCACACCACAAATATTACCGATATTAAGTAGAAATTTTAGGAGGGGCAGGGGGGGTTGGGTTCATCATCATCATCAGCCTACAGCAGTCCATTACTGGACATAGGCCTCTCCAATTGCACGCCATTCAGCTCGATTCTCGGCAACTCTCATCCAGCTGCTAGGTACCATCCACCCTGCGAAGATCGTCGCTCCACCTAACCTGAGGGCGTCCTACATTACGTTTGCCGATTAGCGGTCTCCACTCAAGAACACGTCTACCCCAACGGTCATCGGTTCTACAGCTAATATGACCGGCACATTGCCACTTCAGCTTCCTTATTCTGTGAGCTATGTCGACAATTTTAGTACTCTGCCGGAACACCTCGTTCCGGATTTTATCCCTCAGAGAGATTCCAAGCTCGATAAGTGACCTTGAATTTATGGACTAGCCGTACCGTGAGAGTCCACTTTTCGGTTGCATAAGTCATAATACTCGTCGTAAGTTATGACTTACAGATAGTTACTAGAAATTGTCAAACTGACTGGTACGCATTCTCTCGACGGCCGGAGTGGGGCCGTATTATGAATGATCCCAGTGATGATTCCAGTCCGAAAAGGGAATGGTGTTATCGGTCTTGTATAGCTAGGTGTCTCTCACGCACTTTTTTTTTTGTTTTTTTTTTTGTGGATGGGAAATCATCAAATGACTTCTCCCGCTCTGGGCGTAGCGGGAGGGCGTGTCAGACTTTTACTGACTAATATCCACCCGTGTTCCTTCTGTTGCCTGTACCAGGGCCACGGTAACTCTTTCGAACATCCTGCAACCCTGGCTGGCATCGGCCCTAGCGGACCCCTTCAATGGTGCTGACATCTCTTTTAGGCGCGCGTGGAACACAACGTGCCGTCGACTCGGGCCTTGTCCTTACCGGGCGGCGAGCTACCCATTGCTCGCCGTCCGCAAGCCCGCGCCTACGGTGGCCGGGAATCGGCTGCCAATTCCCGATGACTAGGGCGTCTCCTGCGGCGACTAGGGGCGTGAGGGCGCAAAGCTTGCCTCTCCCTCACGCGTCCCGCCTCCTCATTCGCGAGCATAACTGCTTCACAGAAGGAGGTAATGGCTTCCCATGTACTCTCGCTCCGTACCATAGCCTGGACCAGGGCCGGACGCGAGAGATCGCCGCCGCCGATCGCTTCCACGAGGACACGGCGGTGCTCCGCCCAAGCCGGGTAGACTTTCACCGTATGCTCCACCGTGTCCTCCGGGCGATCCACACAGTGGTGACACCCGAGCGTTTCCTCCCGCCTTATCCGGAACAGGTACCTCCCGAAGCACCCGTATCCGGTGAGGACCTGCATCAGGCGGAAGGTGAGTTCGCCGTGGCGCCTCTCCAGCCACTCCTCAAAGAGGGGACTTATCGCCGCAATTGTGGCGTGCCCAGTCTCTCACGCACTGGAATCATGTTGGCTTTAGAACGTCATAATATATCACCTGTCATCTATATGCTAGTCAATACTTACATAACTATAGCAACCAAATTCAAGCCGATGTCATATTGCCTATACAATACATACATAATATTATGTGCAGATACATCCGATAACGAAGTGATTAAGTGCAAATATTGTGAGTTAGTATAATATTAATGTACGGATATGGCTCGAAGTTAGTTAGTCTAAGTTATAGATTGATGATAGTCATTTAGAAAGCCCATTGTGAAAGCGTGACAAATTATCGCTTTAACAAAATATACAGATAGTAGGTACATAAATCATCGTATTATAGTTCTTGGCCTTTCACTTTGGTAATGCCTGTGGCTGAGTATGGAAATCAATAATGATGGCTTCAATGAACAATCAAAGTAGTTTGCCTTGAGTATCTTTGACCAATGAAATGGTACCTAATTGTTTGTTTTTATTCGCAACTAGCTGTGTCCCACGACTTCGTTTAAAGTCATAAGATAAACAATATACTAAACTAACAGCCACATTTTAATTAAACTCCCTCGTCCCCCAGTCCGTCGCGTTGCACCGCCCGCCCGCGCTGTTACTTAGTTTTCGCTTAGTGTTCTTTCTGACTTTTTTCTTTTTGCTTGGCTCCTAAGGGTTGTTGCGTGTATCCTCTAGAATTGGGCTATTAAATGCAAAAAGAAATTTTCAAAACCGACTTTTTGTTCACAATTTCATGGTTTTTTTAATTTAATTTTCTTGCTAAAATAAAAGTAGGTAGTCTTACTTACTCCTTATAACATCAGCTATCTGCCAGTGAAAATCTTTTTACAATCGGTTCAGCCGTTTTGGAGATAGCCGGAACAAACAGACAGAGACAAAAAAAATTAAAATATTTTTTTGTTATAAGTACCGTATATACTTTCTTATGCATTTAGTAAAAAGTTGTTATTTTGACATTACAAACAGACACTTCAATTTTATTTATTTATTTGTATATATATATATACAGAAAAGTTATGTATAAGTTGGTTTTAAACAAGATATTTGCATGATATATAATCTAACAGTCTTAGTTTTGTGTTGGGTTTTTGACCTGATTTGATTTTGCAAGTTTATCACTACCTACCTGTGGAGATTGCATAATTATGCTCTAGAATGCATCTTCCTCGGCCAAATAGTCTCATTCCAGGTGAGACAAGAAAAAAAGCTTCTAAACGCACCGATAACGCCTGAAAGAGCTATTGGTCGATGACGAACCTCATGAAAGGAAACCTACCAATTTGCCATACTTCCTACGGTTCAGCAGAGGTTCAAGCTTGAGGTTTGCCAGCGAGCAATGGAGCGCAGCTTTCTTGGAGTCAGATTAACAGACCGTGATAGGAAAACAATGCTGCACTCCAAAACACAAAACGCTGATGTCACCCAAAAAGCAGCCAAGCTTAAGTGGAGACTGGGCCGGACACGTTTGCCGCATGTCGAACGAGTCATGGGCCAAATCTACCACCATGTGACGTCCGTCGACGTCGAGGCAAACCAGGAGCAGATGGCGAGACGAGCTTGAAGCCTACAGAGAGGATTGGTCCGCACTAGCTCAAGACAGACAGGAGTGGAAAGGAGAAAGGGAGGCCTTTGACCTGCAGTGGGACACACAGGCTAAAAATATATAAAATAAATAATCAGTACCTTGACAACTTTGACTATGAATCTGTTTTCTTGCGAGTGTGCGTGCCATCATGGTTTTCATAGAGCGCCCACGCGAACTCCTGAATCAGGTCTGCGAACATGACGCTACTTTGTATCATTAGGCCAAAACTCCCTGGGTAGACAAGCAAAAATATTTAACATATCCAAATGCGTGTCTACCAAGTCCCTCAGCAATCCCTACAGTCCGAATAACATATTCATACAAAACCTAGTTAAACAAATCGTGAAAGTAAACAGCAAACATCCCGATACTGAACAAATAACAATATTTTATGCAAACAGACAAATCCGCGGGCAAACAACGAGTGTTCCCTCGATTATTTATTGTATATAGGTCAAGTTGCCGCTTCTTATAAACGTCAACTAAAAGACGTATCGGTATTGCCCCGAGACCTAACCGAAGCGATCGGTCGCGCGAATACGCGATAATTAGGAGGAAAACAGGAAGACGCAAGCTGTCGGCGCGACCACGCGCTCCGGTTTCGCGACCAAAAAGTGACATGTGGCGGCACATCTACATCGCCACATTGGAACGCATCACACTGACGTCATGCAAAAATCCTACATCGCGCAATCAGAGTTTACCGTGCGACTAGCATATATACAACATCCCGACATCAACCGTCGGGCGGTAGCCCACCAGACACAACACCCGTCTGGTCGGAGGATCCTCCCTTTTCTATGGAGGATGAATGAACTTTACACCCTGTTCCTCATGCTTCTACGTGACATATGAACGCGACGATCGATATAATAATATTGCTACTCAATTTTAATTTATATTGAACTATAACTATAAACCCAAATGTTTACATGTCACATATTATGACTAAGTGTTACGGATCTGTATGATTATTAATGTTGAGACGGAAATTATTGTACAAACACTTATAGCGAATAAATTGATTTGATTGTTTTTTGTTAGCACGCGTCTGTAGACAGAGTACCCATAGCAATAGACAAGTTACAAGATAATAATAATAATAAACGGCGAGTACTTGCACAGGCATAGCCAAGTGGCCAGGATTATTCACCAGCAACTTGCTTTGAAATACAAACTTGTGGACTCTGAGGTACCGTATTACAAGTATGTGCCCGACCCAGTTCTTGAAAATGACCATGTCACGTTGTACTGGGATCGGTCTATCATCACTGATAGGACTATTGTCGCCAATAAGCCTGATATAGTGGTGATAGATCGATTAGCGCGCCGCGCAATGATTATCGATGTTACCATTCCACATGACGAGAACCTCGTGAAAGCTGAGAAAGAGAAACAAATAAAATATCTCGACTTAGCACACGAGGTTGTTGACATGTGGAATGTGACCTCGGCTGTCATTGTGCCGATTGTTGTAACGGCCAATGGCCTGATGGCCGAAAGCCTCGACCAACATCTCTCGAGGCTGTCGTTAGGCGGTTGGATCAAGAGCCTGATCCAGAAGGCAGTACTCCTCGATACGGCTCGTATTGTGAGGAGGTTCTTGTCTCTGCAGCCCTAACCACCGGTAGCTTGGACCCTGCTCCCGATACCGGCGGACCTCTATTGTTTTATATTTTTAAATGTTTTTTTGTATATATTTTAATTAGAAATATTTAAAAATGTAAATAGATAAGAAAGAAAGTAAATCAACGAATAATAATAAGACAGACACACTTATTAGATCTAATAGTAAGAGTAAACGAGACGTAAATATATTTTATCTATCTCATTCGTGAATGCAAACTTTTTATCTGACCCTAGTTATTATCCTGTAACTGGACCGCAAAACAGCTGTCACGCTAAGATTTCTTTGGAAAGTATTATCCGACTACAAGCATGAGGTGCTTCCAGTTTAAAAGTGACTACCAAAGACTATCGCTATCTCATAAAGTATACGGTGATAGCTAATCTATACAATTATCTATCTGAAGCCCCGTAATTAGCCCGTCTAGGCGAAGAAAACCTGTAGCCCACCCCGTCAGACCCTTGTCTTAACACCCGTTCGTTAATAAATACTTCTGATTCTTAGGTCCGTATCTTTATAACAAAGTTAATAACATTATCGACATACATCCATTAAATAACAAAGCATGTAAGAAAAAATTGTTTGAGTATATGCATAAACTGACCTATGACGAAACCAAAAACCTCCTAAATGTACCACACTAGATTAAAACTTCGCACTCACCCGCCCACACACACTCATTCATCTACATTCTACACAAAATGAGGCCTTTATATCATCTTCTTTTTATAATTCTCTTTTGTATTTCTTTTTTGCATTGATTTTTTTAATTTGCCACATTATTACTTGTCAGCTTTTAAATGTCATATTTATAGGGAAGTGCGCTGTTGTCTGAGATACAGATATTAAATTATCTAGTTCAGACACAGATGTCTTGTAAAAATTATTAGATTAAGCTTATACGACCTTATTGTATTGTTATAAAATGAATGTGAAATAAAAAAAAAACGTTCAAAATCTAGTCGCAATCTCATCTAAGCGACAATCAAATGTCAAAAACTTGTAAAAAAACGTAGGGAAATTACAGGTATTTTGACATATTGAGACAGATCAGACTGTGAACGTTCTTAAACTAACGGGAATCGCCCCTCTGATTCACCGAACAAAATGAACGCGACCACTGTGGTTAGGACACGGCCTTAGAGAGCGTCCTGGGAATAATATCAATGTTCTAGGAAACAAACGTCAGATAATATTTTGTGTCTTATTTGGTCATTTCTTGTGTCAGATTGACAGGGCAAAGCTAGTATTACGTTGTTTGGGAGTGAGTAATGGCCGATTACATGTTCTGACCGGTATTGGCGGAAACGAATAACTAATTAGTGATTTTCTTCAGAAAGGTCAGATGCGTATTACTACTTCACGCAACTAGCCTGAAAGTATGACCAGACGTATGAACGTAAATTGAGCAAAAGGGATATATTGTAAGTATCATAGCAGATAGCGTTCTGTAATACTAAACTACCCTCTTACTAAAACTGTTACGAAATCTTAATGTATTTTGTCATAACACAAACCCACTACGCCAATCGGCTTTATGTATTTTTAAGTTTAAATATTGTATTTTCTCTGTAAGTGATTGTGTAAATCTTTTGATAAAATAAATGTCTAAAACCGTAAAACCGTAAACCATAATTTCTGCCGACCCCCAAGGGAAAAACGCGTGAGTTGATGTATGTGTGTACGTAATACCCAAAGCACTGTTTCCATAATATTTTAGTAATTGACAAGGATTTACAGTAAAAATCCTTTTTCTCAATATAATCAGTAAACCGATCATGAATTTTCGTTTGAAATACTACAGACACTGCTAGCAATCTCATATTTTTAATCTCTGGACTTAGGTATTTATTAACCACTAAATACACGCCTGTGATTCCCCAAATATATGTATATAGGTGTATATATATACTTAGTCTTGCCATAAATACTGAAAACTAACACATTGTAAAAGTAATAAATGTTATTTGCAATAGAAAAAAATGTTTTTCTTTGTTTCAGTAATTATGGCAAGACTAGATATAGGGCAAAACTTGGCTAATCCGTGATATGTAGCTATTCGGTGATAGATAATATGTGTTTTATTACCAAGTTACTACTGACTTGATAAATGTATATTTTTCAATCATTATAGTATTTGCCACATTTTTAGATATAAGTTAGCAAAGCTTCTTTTGTCTACTGTATCACAGTAAATTTAAAAAATAATCTGATCAATGAATCGAATTTTACAATTAAAAAACAAAACTATCACCGATTACCCAAGTTTTGCCCTACATACATATAAGTATATATATCCCCGATTGATACAGGGTGTAAGGGACAGCCCTCCGCAGACTGATGGGGTGAATTCAGTATATCATACTAAGATGACTGGTACATGAAATTATTTCTGGAACGTTATGAGAATCCAATAAACTTGATTTGTTTTATTACCTCACGCGCAATGTATCGTTACCGTGGCAAAACGCGCGTAGCGAACGGCAGCGTGGCAAACCTTCGGCCGCCAATTATTTCAACATCCATTGCTGATTTGTTATTTTTTAGCTGTTTTATTTACAGGAGTGCTGCGTACAGAGAATGTAATTTTATATTGAAATAAAGAGATAGTAACGGAAAATACGAGAAAAAAATAAAAATTTTCCTGATAATATTTCCGGTGGATTATGATTCAAAATAAGAAGCTGAATGCACCTTGTTAGTTTGCGGAGGGCTGTCCCTTACACCCTGTATATGGGACTTAAACATAACTGGCGAAATGCGGTTATACTGTAGGTACTCCTCTGCCTCAAAAATATTAAATGTTTTCTAAATCACATGTGAAACCAAAAATTAAAGAGAAGTTACCACCTACCTCAACTTCAGTAGTTTAGGGCCGGTCCTAACTTCGCAGGCTTGGCATGTTAATATTAAACTATTTAACAATTAACAATAGTTTCCCCTTAGTTGTAAGGGATTAGTTTAATTTAATTCCATACGTTGGGTTTCTCGTTGGTTTATAACGTAGATGAAGCAAAGTCCTTGCTAATTATTAAGATTTAGAATGAAGGTGTTCTGAAATGACTAGGTGGCAGCAATGAGACGTCAGGTCCGGGCACCTGTCAAAAGTGTCAAAGCACGAATGAATGAATGAAATGAATTATGAACGAATGAATGAAACGAATGCTGAACTTCATCATATATTTTATATTCACTGTCGAAATTGAAGACCTCTTGTCAAAGAGGAGCCAACTGGTGGCGTGACACACACATACATACATAAACTCACGCCTTCTTCCCATGGGGGTAGGCAGAAACTACAGAACGCCACCTGCTACGATCCTTAAATACTCCTTTTGCCTCGTTTGCGTTCATACATCTGGTCATACACGCACGCCGGTTGCGAGTACTACGCACCTGACCTCTCTTAAGAACATCACCAATAAGGTCACTATATGTCTTTGGTGTTTTGCTTCAACTTATGGTATACTTTAAGAAATTACTTTGCACGGTGTAAATAAGGTTTTATGCTTTGAAAATCAATAAACCGTGAACAATCATGCTGTCAATGCTCGTTGTATTCCAACATGATTGCTCACTGTGTTTTAGCTCCTTCTGTATACAAGAAGTCCTTCATCCATAAAAATAAGGTTAGGTAAGGTACAAATTTCTTTAGGTCACTTACCCCGCTACTAAATTAGTTTGGTAAAACAGACGTGAAAATGAACCAAACATAATATTATATTCAACGTAAAATATTTTAGATTACTACAAATTGTAGATTTAATATTTACTCTCTAGGGCTTGGTAACGATTCCAACCAATTTCCAACTAAAATTTCTCAACAATAGGCCCGTCTACATACCTATTGGTACTACCTCTTATGCCACTAAATATCTTCATTATCTTTTCGAACAATGTTGTTAAACAAATTAAACCAATGGTAAGCTTTACTTATGTAAATGGGTACTATTAAATCATGCCAGACGCATGCGTACAACCACTAAAACCAATTAATCTAATAGACTTGTAGTAATATATTTATGAAAACTCAATTATTGCAACGGTCGAAACGATTGCACTTCTGCAAAACGGATCGCGTGTTAAATTCCTACACGAAACAAAAACTGTTTTTTTGTTTTGTTCGCAGTAACTTGTTCTGGGTTTGAGTGGGTATGTAAAATCAGTACCAAGTGTAGGGACGCTTGAAAATACTCTATAGTGTCTGATTTCCAGAAACCATATCAAGTAGGTATCCTATCTGTAAATATTCTAACAAAACCGTTCGTTTTGACCAAACTCCTACTTTTCGGGGTACACCTGTGCCTGTAACTGGTCGGCTCGAGCTTTTAGGCATGGAGTTGACATCATGTCTCAACTTCAGTGCCACCATTGAATACAAAGCTCAAACTGCGGCCAAGGATCTGGCCATCCTAAATAGGGTGAAGCGATACTTTACACCTAGATAGCTTTTAAACCTTTACAAAGCGCAAGTCCGATCCTGCATGGAGTATTGCAGCCACCTTTGGGATGGCTCAGCTACATACCAACTTGCCGCGCTTGACTCGGTAGAACGCAGAGCTAAGAGGCTCATTGGCGACGTAAAACTGGTGGATGTCAAGCTTAACAGCTTGACTCATCGCCGCATGGTTGCCTGCTTGTCGGTCTTCAACAGATTGTACTTCGGTGAGTGTGCTCAAGACCTCCACGACCTCATTCCACCGGCCCCCTTCTATCATCGGACATCTAGACGCACTGCAGGTTACCATCCCTACCTAGTAGCTATTCCACCAATTCTTACAAAGCGTTTCCAAATGTCTTTTGTGATGCGCACAGCAAAGGAGTGGAACTCTCTACCTGCATCTGTGTTTCCGAACGCATACAACCCCTATGTCTTCAAAGCTCGCACCATTGTCGACTTTGTCTCTGTCACCTCTGACCTAGACAAGTCAAGAGCAAACCTATCTTAAATAAAATTAAAAAAAAACCTCAAAATATTTCCCAGTCTTATGAGGACATGCGGGTGGTCTTTTCTCCATAGAAACGTTCTCGCCTGTTTTCTTTCTGGTTTATGACCAATGAGCAAAGGTTTTTTACAGTAAAATAAAAATATCAACTACTTGTATGCCTCTGTTTTCCTTTTTGATGATACATTAACTTTATAAGCACTAGAACCCTCAAAAATGATCATAATTGCCTATTTACCGCTAACGCCTAGACCGCTGTCTACAGAGGCCTGGTATACAAAGACGACTATTGATGAAAAAGGAAAAACATAAGAACACAGTATATCCTTCTTATTTATTTATATATACTTTATTGTACACCAGATTACACGTTACATAAAGATACATCTTAAACTACAAAATATACAATTGGCGGCCTTATCGCATACTGCGATCTCTTCCAGGCAACCTTGGAATGGACAGTGATTTTATGGACATTAAATGGGGTTGTTCTACAAAATAAAAAGTATATCTTAGTTTATCTTCTTATTCAGTTTATGAAATATTGGAGGAGGAAACAGGCGATAGCCATATCTCGAATTATAACTTTTTACTTGGCTATTCAGTCTGATCTGCAGTTGACCTTATCGCACGAATTTGAGGGCGGGGCGCTCGCAGAGCGACGGCGAAAGTTTCTTCAAATAAATATTTTTCAAAAGTTTCCATTCGCATTTCCTCTTATTTTAATTAGGTGAATATGAAATTAATATCCTTTGTTTCATAATTAATAAAATTACAAAATTATATCCTAACTTAACTAAAACTATTCACAAACTAAAATATGCCGTCGAAAAATTCCTCCGCATCGCTGTCGACTGGTAATGTACTGAAATTAATTAGGTACCTAAACATATTTTGCAAAGTAAACAAGACGTTTTAATACCACGATGTTCAATGGTGTGTACTGTGCACCATGATCATGCCCTGATATCCCTTTCATTTTTAATACCTATATAGAGGCATGAAGGACAGGGTGTAAAGTTCACTCATCCTCCATAGAAAAGGGAGGATCCTCCGACCAGACGGATGTTGTATCTGGTGGGCTACTGCCCGACGGTTAATGTCGGGATGTTGTATATATGATAAACGCGCGGTAAACTCTGATTGCGCGATGCAGGATTTTGTGTGACGTCAGTGTGACGAGTTCGCATGTGGTGATGTAGATATGCCGCCACAACTACATCTCTATTAGCCAAAATACCAAATCAACACTCCAACACTAAAAATCCTTCTACTACGTACTCGAAAAGTCATTTTCAACAAATCAATACACATACTCTCTTTGATTCTAGTTCTAGATAGCCAAATTTATTATGCTGGTGTGCGTGACTGCGACGAGTTCAGAGCTTTGACTGTCTATCTAGACATATTTATGTAAATGTATATTTACAGCCTCCATCCATCGACATTAGTGTACACATCGCAAACATTCCCAGCAGTCGGAATTAGCATTTGTCGCATCTCCACAGATAAAAAAGCTAAGTGGACCGTTTGAAGATGTGTTCATCCTAGCACTTGAAGCAGGGACACTTGAGTTAAGAGTCCTCGTTTGAGTATGAGGACACTGAGGACACCCTAGAGAGACTTGAATTTGAATGTTTTTGAGGATATTTGAAAAATGTGAAGGATTTTAATGTCAAAACATACGTTTTGTTTTGTTATTTGCACCTTGTGATACGTTATTAAAATTAAATTGGTTTAAATGTGAATGAAATTAAGGTTTCCATGGATACCCAAGTATTGTCATTGTCATCCATCTTCATCAAAGAGATTCTTTGTAGTTGCCAAGAATGCTAATGATTGTTATAACGATATTAAATTTGCTTGACATTTAACAATAATATTCAGATTAATTTGTGTAATTTACACTTTCAACAGTCAATCAGCCAAAAACAAAGTCGAATAGAGAGTTGAAAGAGAAATGTTTATCCTATTTAGGCTCAGTCGAAAAGGCTTTTCTCGTATCTGTAACCATATAACTCCAAAAAATAACATAACATAACATCACGCCTTGCTTCCCCGAAGGATTAGGCAGAGGTGTGCCTATATAGTACACCCACGTTTCGCCAGTTATGTTTAAGTCCCATGTAATAGGGGGCGAGCCTATTGCCATCAACTGGGCACAAACAACTCCAAAAAATATTCGTTAAAATGACCTCGGATCTTTAGGAACGCAGCCAAAACGGTGTATTTTTTACATTACTTCTTTGTCTGTCCCATCAAAATCTACTAAACGGATTTTAACGAGACGCCTAGCAATGTTTAAAATCAAAACAAAATATGGTAATAATATTAAGCTAACATGAATACAGTATATACAAGATGTAACATAATTAACGCACAACCTCTTAAGGGATCATTGTACTCATCATTATGAACAACTTTTACTATGGGACCAAACCTGAAATCACGAAAAAACAATAAGCTGCTCCCTACATTTATGTCCGCATAACTCGTCAAAATGTAAGGAACAGCTGATTTTTTCTCACGATTTCAGGTTTGGTCCCATAGTAAAAGTTGTTCATAATGATGAGTACAATGACTCGTTAAGAGGTAAACAGTGATTAAAATTACACCTTGTTTATGTGGCAAAAAAGAGATCCTTCTAGGGCCTCGAAAATAATGGCGGTTAAGACCTGTTCCGAGACATAAATTAACCCTTTGTAACGCAGATCTATGCAAGACACAATGGCTTTAGTTATGTTAAGTTAGCGATAAGGCTTCGTTCTGGCCACTTTCCATCGGCAAAGTTTGCTTTCTTAATGCGAAAGCCTACATCGCTTAATTGTGAGGTATGTAATAAAATTGAAGATGCGACATTTGCTGATGGAATGTGCTAAGAACAAGGATGAAAGGGAATCTCTGGCTAGGGAGTTTAAACTAAACATGCGGAACGTTGGACTTATCCAGAATATTTTGGCATACCCTAAATCAGAAAGGACTAAACGCATAATTTGTAGTCTAATGCAGAAGTCTAGGCAGTGATTCTTCTTTTTTATTATTTTCATAGAATTTATCTAGAGTGGTAGTGGATAGTAGTGTAGTAAAATATAGTATAATTACAGGTGTATAGTTGTGTATAAATAGAATATAAGGTACTATGGGGTTGACGTATTCGTGTGGATAAAAACCCCTTGATAATAAAGAATAAAAAGAAATTAAAAAAAAACCAATGAATTTTTCATTGTTTTAGTAATAACGGCATATGATAGGTAACTAAAAGCCATTTTGAGCACCCCGATGGTTAAAATAAAACATCGCCAAATAATAGTGTAGTTTGAGGCCACAAAAAGCCAAGAAGCCGACATATTTAATAAGGATGTAATCATATACACGAAGAAAAGAATCAACAACGAGTATTAATCAAAATAACAACGTATTTTTTATTCATCACAAGTTTCACCACCCTAAAAAAATACGGCTTGAAGATTCATAACCTCCAAACGGACACCAATTTAATTAAAATAATATTCCTCGACAGGTAAGTTATCATTTTAAACAGCCGTTTATTGTAATAAAAATTCTTAGACGATTCTGTACCTCGATTTTGAACTGTCATCGTTCCGTAAACTCGCCTTCTACAATTTTTAATATAAACACGGGGCTATTTTTCAAATATTCTGCCTATTTGCCATGGCTTTATTACAATGGTTTAGATGCCATCTCGCGGAAGACGTTGGTTGTAGACAGAATTCCATAAGTATGAATAAAATGGTGAGTGCCTAAGAGCCATGTCACATTTTGTATTCGACTTTGGTTCTTTTTAGGGGTCCGAACCCAAAGGTTGCCAACGAATCCCTATTAATAAAGCTCCGCTGTCCGTCCGTCCGTCTGTTACAGAACTGTATCTTTTGAACTGTAACAGGTAGATAAATAATAAAAATATGTAGTGTTAAATATTTTACGGTGGTACGGAACCTTTCATGTGCGAGTCCGACTCGCACTTGACCGCTTTTTGTCTCCAATGCAATTCAGTATAGTCAAAATCGTTTTTTTACTATTGTGTGGTAAACAAGCAAGCTGCTCACCTTATTTTAAGTATAATTATCGTCTTCTATACACATGTACAATTGTAGAGGCATCACAGATGCGTCATCATCCATGTGCCTTAAACTACAGCGGAGTCCAGGCATAGGAATCGGTTCCATTTTGACAGTTCAACATTCAATGCGGTTTTTACGTTGTTGAGCAGACAAATTTATCGAACATATGAAGCAATGGATTAGCAATATGCTTCAAATTCATTCAGATTATAATTGATAGTGCGTTATGCAATTAGGGTGCTGAACTGCGACAGAAACAGATAAAGTAGTAGTAATTCTCCGAATGAACTCTTTCACACAGGGTTTTCTGTTACTGAACATCAAAAAACGTCTTCGAACGGAGCCAAACCAGAAAGCCAGTTTTCTGAAATGACGTCCACTAGGTGGCAGCACTGAGACGTCAGGTCCAGACACCTGTCAAAAGTGTCAAAGCGCCTATATTTACTTTAGTCGTGATTGAATGATGAACGAATGAATAAAACGAATGAAGAACGTTATCATATATTTTATATTCATTGTCGAAATGGAAGACCTCTTGTCAAAGTGGCGCTAATTGTTGGCATGAATTTTCATGAAAACCGTCATTGAATCCTTCAAACCCACCTCAACCTCAACTCACTTCAATCTCACCTCAACGACGGTGAATGTCATAAACTTGTCAAAACGTAGGTAAATTAGTGATATTTTTGACAAATTGAGTCAAAGACTAGAATACAAACGTTCATATAAGAATTGCCCCTCAGGTCCCGAACTATTTTTCGCGAACCAGCTCGACCTACTTCCATTTATTTTCTCAGCCAGAAATTACTAAATGAATTATCAATACGGACCACACCATCTTTGATAGACGCGAACGGCTTTCGTCAGTCGGTAACTACGTCTTAATTGACTTCTGACGGCTACACCCCGTTTCACTAACTTCATTATCTCTCAAAGGATTTAAATTAAAGGAACGGCTGTTACTCTAAGCGAATTTATTTTAAGTATCAAAGGGTGGTTTCGTAACGAGTTATAATTTTATTGGGACAGTGTGTGGTAGGTATATAGATTATGAAATGTGTTTATTTGACTAAGTCTCGCACTCACAGTTCACACTAAAGAGATCCGAAGAGTATTGTGCAGTCTAGACGAGAAGAAGGCCAACGGGCCTGACGGCATTCCAGCGAGAGTGTTGTGAGGCAGTGAGCGCCTGAACTGACTCCTGTGTTGACACGTTTGTTCCGCCTCTCTCTTTAAAAAGGAATGTACCAAAATCCTGGTAGCTTGCAAATGTGCAACCAGTTGCCAAAATGGGCGCACCGTGCAGACCCTGCCCATTGCCGTCTGATCGATATTACCTCCATTCTGTGCAAGGTTATGGAAAGGGTACTGAACAGTAAGTTGCTGACCTACCTTGAAGATCTCCTCAGTGACCGTCAATATGGCTTTCGCCGGGGACGGTCAACTGGCGATCTTCTTGTGTATCTCACGTACTGCTGAGGCGAGGCTATCGAGAAACACGGCGAAGCACTTTCTATATCGCTTGACATCTCGAAGCTTTTGATAGGGTCTGGCGCACTGGTCTACTCAGCAAGCTTCCTGCTTATGGCATCCCAGCTGATTTTTGTAGCTGGATATCAGACTTCCTTAGTGTGAACGGTCGATCAGAGTAGTCGTTGACGGCTGCTCTTCCGAAATTATGGCTATTAATTCCTGAGTTCCTCAAGGGTCTGTTCTCTCCGCAACTCTTTTCCTACTGCACATCAATGACCTACTTCACCCTGGTATTGTTGGGTAAGCAGATGACAGTACTGCTTTAGAGAGATACATGTCCAGCGCAAAAACCAGCGGGGCCGAAGTTCGTTTTTTGAAAGAGGCCATGGTAGAGCGGACAGATTTGACCTTAAGCCTTGTCTCCGAGTGGGGTGATGATAACCTGGTCTCTTTTAACGCCATCAAAACACAGGCGTGTCTTTTTACCGCTAAAAGGAATCGTTTTGACCAAACTCATACTTTTCGGGGTACACCTGTGCCTGTAACTGGTCGGCTCGAGCTCCTAGGCATGGAGTTGACAGTATACCTCAACTTCGGTGCCACTATAGAGTACAATGCCCAAACTGCGGCCAAGAAACTGGGCATCCTACATAAGGTGAAGCGATACTTTACGCCTGGACAGCTTTTAACCCATTACAAAGCGCAAGTCCGATCCTGCATGGAGTATTGCAACCACCTTTGGGATGGCTCAGCTAAATACCAACTTGCCGCGCTTAACTCGGTGGAACGCAGAGCTAACAGGTTACTCATCACCGTAAGGTTGTCTGCTTGTCGGTCTTCTACAGATTGTTCTTCGGTGAGTGTGCTCAAGAACTCCACGACCTCATTCCGCCGGCCCCCTTCTACCAGCGGACATCTAGACGCACTGCAAGTTACCATCCCTGCCTGGTTGCTATTCCACCAATTCGTCCTAAGCGTTTCCAAATGTATTTTGTGATGCGCACAGCAAAGATGTGGAACTCTCTACCTGCGTCTGTGTTACCGAACGCATACTACCCCGGTCTCTTCAAAGTGAGAGGGAATAGGCTTCTCCTGGGTAAGCTCACTCCATTATCGAATTTGTCTGTGTCACTTCTGACCTAGACTAGAGTCAAGAGCAAACCCATCTCAAATAAAAAAAATTTAAAATGTCTGAAGGATTGTTTGGTGAAAAAGGACTGATAAAGACAGTTACTATTTTTCTGTGGAGGTTATGAAAACATGAAACTGATTAATTCTTCGGACCAATTCCAATTCACTATACAGGTACAATTCCGAAGGCGAGGGCAGAACGGCAGCGGCGTTGCGGTTGACAATAACCGCAACTGACATAATGTGCCACTGCGGTTTTAATTCCGAAAGCGACGTCAAAAGTTCGACGGCAGCGGTACTTTTTTCCTTCAGTTTCGCGAAAGTCATGTTTTGTCAGTCAATGAAATACTTCTTGTCGCTCTGTTAATCAGTTATCAGTCTTAGCTGTCACGGCTTATTTTAATTATTTTATTTATGAATTGTTTTTTTGTTTTGTTTCCATTTGTTACTCTGGACGCTTTTAACGTGTAAGTACATCTTTTTTTACATCGCTCTCACATTTAATTATAAATTCAACATAAAAATGTTACTAAGATTTTTGTTACAATATAATTTAAAGGAGTGTCCATAGAGTTTCTCGTCCGTTCTTCTCCATAAGTACCTACTACGCTTTGGAATGGGCAACTAGCTTCATATTTCTGACTGACCGTGTCCTTGACAATTCAAAAGTGCCTGTAAATGGTTTAATTGAAATAAATGCTTTGAGTTTGAGTTTAATGACAGCCACTGACAGATCTTCTGCTATCCCGTCTGCAGTTAACGCTCGACCGCAGCAGCAGGCGGTAAGTAATGTTATAAAATTATCTACTGTTTAATAGCGTTACATGAAAACCAGTACTTAGTGTCGCTGCGATTAAACGGCTTTGCGGCTGCAGTTTGCGGTCTGCGGTCGCCTTCAGAGTTGTACCTTTAACCAGGCGTTTACACCACGAAAATAAAAATAATTCCTAAGCCTCTTTTTACCTGTTTTAAGTAAACTCTAATAGTTTACTTATTCTTTTTTCAAACTGTTCGCAGTTAATTTTGTGATAAGGAAGTATGTTGAATAAATTTAGTTCAATTTATGTAACTAGATGGCGTTGTTCGTTTTCGTCACATTCTTAATTGAGTCTCCATCGATTAGTTGTATGTTAACTAATGTATGTTGATTTTGAGTTTTGAGTATTGAGATCACGCCTATATCTGATACGAATATACCATACTATCAAGGTATCCGGTGTTTTATTTATCCGAGTTCCGCGAAGTAAAGTTCAAAAACGAAGATACTTTTATAATCTTAAGTTTTTTTTTACTTCCAAAATAATTCCTAAAAATAGATATTCTCTAAAATTATTATCTTATTACTGTTAGATCAATATGGCGGCAGGCTCATTTCTCACAACATTAATTATCTGGAATGATGGGACGTTAATTAATTTCAGAAGTTATGAGTATATTAATGTGTTTGTATGTTATATTATATATCTATGTCGTAATTAATTTGTCATCTATTTAGGAATCATTTTACCGTAGCTTTTAATGAATAAAACATTCAGTTTACTTGTTTTCGTGAATAAATAAGTATAAAAATTGAGGTCCATTTCGCACGCTTAATCATATACTGACATAACTCAAAAAAGACGTTTTTCGGGAAATCGCAAAAAACGCATACTGATATCTGTCTCAGTCTCGTAGAAACGTTTGCGTGTGAAAGAGACACATATACATAGGTTTAACTCCGCCTAGAAAGAAGATATCAAAAAAAATCCGAGATCAGCCGAAAGAGGGCGTTAAAATAAACTTCTTGGTATACTTAATTAAATTTTGACCGAAACACTAATCGGTCAGTATATGATTAAGCGTGCGATTTGTACAATCAGGAAAATTAATTGATTAACAAAATGACACCCTACGCCAATATCCCGCGTTATAGCATTTTCGTACAACTGTCAAAAAATTACAGTTGTGATTTGAATATACAGACAATTTGAGTTGGTATTCAATTTGACAATACATTATTTTCAAGGACTTTACGTATGGAAAATTTTAGTCTAAGTGCACTGCACAGTTTTCTTTTGAAGAATCAGTCAGAACTATACGAGAATTGCCCATGCTCATTTAAACACTCTTGCCAGTCAACGAATGTCGGTACTAAACCAGTGGTGTTTTTTTTATGAAGGTAATACTGACGCATCCTGCACTCTATTTGCGTAACACACTTACAGTAGGAATCGGTTTCATTTTGACAGTTCAACAACATTCATTGCGTTATTTACGTTGTTGAGCAGACAAATTTTTCGAACATATGAAGCAATGTATTAGCAATATGCTTCAAAATGATTCAGATTGTGATTGATAGTGTGTTACGCAATTAGGGTGCTGGTCAACTTGCTGACTAAAAGCTAATAATATAATATTTTACCACGCCATCAGTTAGCTAATTCTTTTGTTGTTCATGGCTATACAAGAGAGGAAGAAGATGTAGTATATTCTTTGTTTGTTATTGACATAATCCCATCTTACAACATTCATTACACAATGCGCCATGCTAATTAATTTATGTAACCAGTATGTCAAAAGATAGTCAAACAAATAGTTTTTTGACAGCTGCGCGCACAGATAACACAAGTCCGGCGGCGCGCGGCGTGTGAGTCGATGCCGATGGAACGCAATGTTGCCATTCTTAATATTGTACTTAAATAATCATTTTAGATTTAGATATTGTTTTTATTTTGTTTCTTTTTAAATTACATTGCGTGCTGCACCGGCTGACGTCATCACTTCAACGCCGGCTGTCGCTGAAAACCAGCGCTAGGGCTCTGTCTCGCATAGGGTCGCAGCATTATGCTGAGCGATGGCCGTTTTGCATGGATGTGACGCATATTTTCCCCCAACTTGTTTCTTTTTGTGTTTGTGTTCTTTTTTTTTGCGTCATGTTTACCGCAAATAAACGTATTTTCTTTCTTTCTTTTCTTTCATATAAGTATCGCATAATCGGATATTAGTTTCATTATAAAAGTGTCTCTACAACCCAAAAATGTAGGCTTTAATAGTTTATAAAATCATTTTGGAATACCCAACTGTTCTACTAAATGTTAAAACAAACAACAAAATATTTTGCAAAACTATTTACTGTTTACAAACAATGCTTTGACTTTGGCGCATCCAGGTAAACACAAATACCTCCTCAAAATTCGAGCTTCGAACAAATTGCGAACAAGTTGGAAACAAAACAAAACAGCTGAAATAAATACTTATTAAGGCGTTGTCTACACGTTCTGTTTATTAAAATGCAGTCAAAAGTGCCATACAATAGACATCAAAGGTCTTTCTTGTGTACAGGTGATTGCATATTGGAAGGAGAATGGCATTAGAAAAAAGAAAAAGAGGTGTTTATCAGTTTTTCGAAATTCGAATTCGAATGGAAGGGAAGAATTGGTAAAGTGTGCGATTAATATGTAGTACAGGGTGATTTTATGTACAGGGTGATATTCGAGCTACCTTGTACCTTGAAAGAGAAATATTATACAATGGGCACCTAGTGCCCTTTTCAAAGAGGTAAATTATCGACCATCATCATAATCATCCTCTATCTTGCCTTTTCCCAAATTATCGCCCGTTATAAATAAAAATTATTATTATACTATTGTCAAAATTATTAGATTTTGGAGTTTACCTACACTATTGTAATTCCAATCTAGCCAAATCCTCAAATATTAGTTTTAAAAGTATCAATATCGTAATTTAAATTAATATAATTTAAAATTACAACACAAGAGGCAAAAGGCTCACCCGAGACTCAAACATAACTGGAGAAATGTCAGTGTACTATAGGTATACCTCTGTCTAACCCTTATTTATTTACAGATTACAAACGAGAAACATTACAATTATCTTTTACAATTGATAAAACTTTTATATTAGATACATTATCCTGTAATGTACACTCAATTAAGCTTACACATTATCGAGTACACATGCTCTAAATACATAATTAAATAAAGAATACATTTTTTTTTAAATCGCGAAGTTCAGGCGTGATGATAAGTGTTACAACAAAATAAGATAATATTGTTCAGTGCGTGTCTCTTTAACTATCTTCTTTCATGTTCTTTGCCTCTCTCCACACACATCACTTCGGAAAAGTACATTTTACTAACCTGTGACAGAGACAGGGTTATGTTTTGTTTTTGTCTTCTCAGTATCGCTTCTATTGCTCGAAATTGCCAATAAAGGTCAATTCACACGGTAGTAGGAGGTAAAAATAGAAAATAGGTACATTACGGAATAAGTCAAAAGAAAGGGATTTAGTTGTCGCTTAATATTGCCCTCGCTTTATTGTAATGAAGAAAGGAACTTAACATAACATAACATCACGCCTGTAATCCTCAAAGAGTTAGGCAGAGGTGAACCTATAGTACACCCACATTTCGCCAGTTATGTTTTTGTCCCATGTAAGCTTATTGCCATCAACCAGGCACAAATCCAGACTCCGGGCTGCTACTGAGTAATTCTAGACGGAAAAACTCAATAACACTGCCCGACCCGGGAATCGAACCCAGGATCTCATGCTCAACAGTAGCGCTTGCAGCCACTGGATCAAAGAAGCAGTGAAGAAAGAAAATGAGAATTCATTGTTAAGCTCAATGACAACCAGTATATTTCAAATTACAACTGTAATTGTATGTTTAACACAAGTTTTACATATATTCTTCAAGTTTTTTGCATACCTTCCTGGGTTCGAACCAACGCTGCAACGACGTACAACTCCTAAGTTACCACTGGGCGACCAAGTTTAACATAATAATAATTACCAAGAAATATTATATCCCAAAATAAGCCTATAATACGTGTATTTTAATAACTACTGTGGGTAATGACACTACGAGAATAATTACATCATGTAGGGACATCCTAATTTGTATCGAAATAATGATAGTCGCAGTATCGCGGTAATTAATACACTCTCATTATTTCGGAACTAAGGGAGGGTTCAGGCGGGAATTGTGTGAAGTGAGCGGTGTGGAAGTTGCAACGCTATCATTGTCAGTAGTTTGTCAGAATTAATCTGTCATGGAAGCAATAGGACCAACGGGATAATTGTGTAACATCATGACAATCATTCAATTCAAATTTAAACCATTTACAGGCAGTTTTGAATTATCAAGGAGTCGGTCAGTCAGAAATATGAAGTTATTTGCCCATTCCAAAGCGTAGTAGGTACCTTTAGAGAAACTCCATGGACACTCTTTTAAATTATATTGTTCCAAAAATATAAGTTATATCATTATGTTGAATTTTTAATTAAATAAATGTGAGAACGATGTAAAAAAGACGTATGTACTTGTTATAAGCGCCTAGAGTAACAAACAGAAACAAAAAAATAATAATTCAAAAATAAAATATTTAAAATAATCCTTTGCAGCTAAGAGATGACCAGTCCCAACTGACGGCGGCGCCCGTTCATGAACATGACGCATGGAACAGCACCATTTATCTCAACCATTTTAAAGAAAGCTGAATGATCCAACACATGCGCCACTATCAGCGAGACATTTGAGTGAGCAAGACATACACTCAGCCGCCAAGTCACATTCAACTCAATGCAATACATATTACCCGGTTAAATGGTAACTCTATAGTACATTGTACTCACACATGTACTACGCAATTATATAATCCAAAGGAGACTGAGTTAATACATTGCTTTATAGGTTTGAAAAAATCGTCAGCTCAACAACATAATTAACTCAATGACCGTGGCTGAACGTCTAAATGCAAAGCAAAAATGGCATTGAACCCACATAAAAACAGAATTAATCATTCCCTGGTATACCAAGCCATTTAACAGAATTTTTCTGAATAAGTATCACGATCTGAACTAAGCTTAACACAAATTCAGTACGACATAGTCGCCAAAATAGATCGCGATAATTTACGAACTAAATGTAATCATCTATGATTTGTGATAGTTCTCGTGTTGTAAGCACAGCCGCAGTGACACTGATTGAATCGCCCATTATTTGGAATTTGGTTAGAAAATTACTTTCTATTAAAACATGGACTTTCCAGGCAAACAGACAAACCAGGAAGTGCATTAAAAAGAGTCTGAACGAGTGATGATTCTTTAATAGGTCCAGCGCATCCTGGACAGCTTAGTTACCAAACTAGATGGAGAGGTAAAAATCAAAAACCTCACCTTCAAAACAAAAGAGTCTACTCTTACAACACCATGAAACGCGCCACTCCCCAGCATCGCACGGCTTAGCTACGATAAGGTGCCGCTCCCCAGCAGCGCACGGCTTAGATACGATAAGGCGCCGCTCCCCAGCATCGCACGGCTTAGCTACGATAAGGCGCCGCTCCCCAGCATCGCACGGCTTAGCTACGATAAGGCGCCACTCCCCAGCAGCGCACGGCTTAGCTACGATAAGGCGCCCCTCCCCAGCATCGCACGGCTTAGCTACGATAAGGCGCCGCTCCCCAGCAGCGCACGGCTTAGCTACGCATAGCTTATAATGATACGCTTAGCTTCACTTTGTATGAAAATGTAAACGGGATCGTCCACTGCGTCCCACGGCCACGCTTATTAACGCAGGAAAGAAATGCTGGTAAACAATTGAACCGCGCAACTAATGTGACTAACCCCTCCATGGACACTCTGTGGAGCAGTGGACGGTCGACTTCGCGCCAATGGTGCTCTAAACGTTTGATTTTCACCACTTCAATTTCATTTTTCAATACCAATATTTATCCAAAAAGCTCCAAATATATTATTATTCGTCCACGACGCATTTAATATTCATGTGTTTCGTGTACATTTGGAACGCTTGTTTCATTTGTGTCCATTCGCATACAAATCATTTATTTCAGAATAAAAATACATTCATTCATTTCGTTCATTCGTTTGTTGTTCGGTAGAGATGCACAAACAGATCAATGGAACATATTTACTTTTGTCATTACAATTTATTTCTGAGCCTCCGATTCGGTTTTATCCTGTATTCTGGATCGTATGTAGTTTTTGCCGTATTTGGAATGGAATGTTTTGTTACAAATTAAATTTTAGTATTTGCGTTTTCTGTGAAACTGTGTGTTCCAGTTTGTATTGGATAATTTGTTCACAGTCTAACTATCATGATGTATACATGTGTACTTTTCACATCAGAAAAAAAGAGGTACTTTGGAGCGTTTATTTATGACAACTGATATGGCTTAATTGCCAAGAGCCTCGACCAACACCTAAGGAGGCTCTCGTTGGGCAGCTGGATTAAGGGCTTGGTTCAGAAAGCGGTACTTCTGGACACGGCTCGCATTGTTAGGAGGTTCCTCTCTCTGGAGCCCTGACCGCCGGTAGCTTGGACCCTGTTCCCGATACCGGTGGGCTACTATTTTGATATCAGGTTAAGCTACGCTTGCCGGGGTTGGTTCGTGGATGGGTGACCATCTTTACATACTGAGATTCCTCCGTGCCTCGGAAAGCACGTTAAGCCGTTGGTCCCGACTGTCATTCGTGGATCTTTGACAGTCGTTACGGGTCGTCAGAAGCCCGAAAGTCTGACA
Organism: Fissipunctia ypsillon; assembly: GCA_947568875.1. Classification (NCBI taxonomy): domain Eukaryota; kingdom Metazoa; phylum Arthropoda; class Insecta; order Lepidoptera; family Noctuidae; genus Fissipunctia; species Fissipunctia ypsillon. Next base: position 20,341,237 of record OX387655.1, on the reverse strand, counting down.
ACCAGTCTTACCAAGGGGTATCGTATTACCCAGTCACTGGGTTGTGGAGGTCAGATAGGCAGTCGCTCCATGTAAAATACTGGTATTCAGCTGCATCCGATTAGACTGGAAGCCGACCCCAACATAGTTGGGAAAAGGCTAGGCAGATGATGAATTATGACAACTGATATCTATTAAAATTATAATGTTCACAATATGAAGTCCATTAGTGTACGTAATAATACCAGTCTATTAATGTCCCACTGGAGGGCAAAGGCCTATTCTCATACAGAGAAGGCACGAGCATCACCATGCTTTCTCAAAGCGGGTTGGCGCTTTCAGACATATATTCGCTACTAGCTGTTGCCCGCAGCTTTGCCCGCGTGGATGTCAATACTTCCCTATTTGAATCAGATTTTGTTCACAATTTCATGAGTTTTTTTTTTTGCGCAGAACCCTAATTATTTTCTAAAATAAAAGTAGTTTAAGTTAGGTACTTCTTATAATATCAGCTATCTACCAGTGAAAATCCTGTCGAAATCAGTGCAGCCATTTCGGAGATTAGCAGGAAACTAACAGACAGACAGACAAAAATTGTAAAAATTGCTTTCTTAAGGTGTAACATAATAAACGCACAACCTCTTAAGGGGTCATTGTACTCATCATTATGAACAACTTTTACTATGGGACCAAACCTGAAATCGTGAAAAAAAAATCAACTGCTCCCTACATTTTGACGAGTTATGCGAACATAAATTATGTAGGGAGCAGCTGATTTTTTTTTTGCGATTTCAGGTTTGGTCCCATAGTAAAAGTTGTTCATAATGATGAGTACAATGACGCCTTAAAAGGTTGTGCGTTAATTATGTTACACCTTGTATACTGTCATATGCATTTAGAAAAAAGCTGTTATTTTGAATTTAAAAACAGACACTTTAATTGTATTTATTTGTATAGTTTTCTTAATAACATAATTATGTATGTACTGTGTAAACATAATCGTTCCTAATTACACACACATACACAAAACACGTACAAACTTTACCATAAAATCTAATTTAATACGTTACACTAAAACCGTTAACCCTTCATTACTGGGGCACCTGCACATCACGGCACATTAGGGTCATTTGTACCTGCGTGCCTTGATTTATTCCCCCATCGCGTTAGAGGGTTGACGCATTGACGTCGATGCGAATAGGCGACTTAATCATCGTATTCAAGGAATATGTGTAGGGTTGAATTTAGATGTATGTAAAGTAATATTTATATATTTACCTCCTAACTTAGCATCACAGGCTAGGCGTGGACGGGGTAAGTCGAGTCGAGTACACCCACATTTCAGCGGCTATGTTAAAGTTCCATAAAAATATTGTAAAAGACATAGTTTCTTGCCAATTCTTTTTCATACGAAATCATTTTGGAATGGGCAACTAGAATCAAATCTATTTTCTTATACATATATTTTTACATTAAAAAATGCCTTTTAATGGCCTACTTACTTAAAATAAAGGTGTATTCACCGTATCCCCGTCACGGTATTTTTAGTCATTTTTATTAAATTATTATTTAATTAATAACAAGTAAAAAGTAATAACGTTATTTTAAAAGGCCGTGTCCACACGCATGGACAGCGATACGCCACGGATACATAACGGGAATACACCGAAATAAATTTTAATGATTTGACTTTGACTTTGAAATGTACAAAAGGATGAGCTTATTGCCACATGCATAGAAGTAGTCTCCAAGACTCCCGCTAATCAGTATTTTCATTAAATAACCCAATAACATTTTATCCAATCTCCAATCCAACGGGACAGTTCTATCTCCTAAATCCTATGAATATCTATTTTCTTAGTCGCTGTATTACTTTAATTGCAATCCAAGCTAAAGGTTTTCTAAGAAATCGCTAAAACCTTTTAATTGTCTTTGTCTTGTATTTCAATTTCACTCCATCTAAACCGTTTTCTAATCTATTTCTAATTTACTTTTTTAGTACTAAGAGGAACTAATTGTTTCTTTGCAAAGCTCATTTTAACTTCCTTAAAAATGGCAGCTCAGAGAATTTAAAGTTTTATACAAAGCAATGCTGCTGCCTAAGTTATCATTATGAACGTAGTTATGAATAGCAATAAGGTGCTTAATGGGTCAAAGACATTATAAATACTCATTACGTCGGGCAAAGTGTTTGATTTGTTCTTGCGTACTGGCAATAGGTACGTCTCTCATAACATAATACTGAATTTGACATAACTACCGAAATGAGGGTGTGATAAACATCTATGCCTTCGTAGTTCCGTACTCAATAAGGAACCTTTATAGTTTCGCCATGTCCGTCCTTCCGTAGCTTGGCTCAGAGACTCTTAATACTAGAAAGCTATAATTTGGCATGAGTTTACTTATTAATCTCACCGACAAAGTGGAAAAATAAAATCATAAAAAAAAATTTTTGGGTAGGTACCTCCTGTACACGTAAAGTGGGTATGTTTTTTTTTTCTCGTCTACCCCATGGTGTGGGGTGTTGTTGGAAAGGACTTTCAAAAATATTGCGGGTTTCTAAAAATTAATTTTGCTATTAACGGATCCGTTTCTGAAATATTAAGCTTTGAAGTGCTAATTTTTTTTGTTAGAGTCAAGTGTCCCCCCCCCCCTAGCTAAACGGTTAGTTTTGGAATTGTAGTACAACGAAGTTAAAAGAAAAACTGGCACAACTAAGTAGGCGTTACAAGTTAAAGAGTAATAGTCGACCAACTTACATTTGCAGCTGCAATGTATGAGAGAACAAGTTTTGCAACTATGATACAATGTTGTTAAGTTTGTTCTTGGGATAAACTCATCCCAACTACGGAACACTTCATTGTGCGTGGTTTTTTGCTGTGGGCAAATCTACGAGAGAATGGAGGGTTATGTCCCACCGACTAAACACCAATCCCTAGTCCAGGGATAGCTAACCAATGGCACGCGTGCCATTGGTGGTAAGCGACAAAATAATTTGAGCACGGCATCAATTGAAGAATTTAAGTACCTCAGTCACAGTGAGCCGACTTTCGCAAGGGCGTAAAAATATCGCGGCGATTGCTTTTCGCGCACTGGATTTTCAACGCTCTGCTTAGCGCCGAGAGTTGAAAATTCAACAATGTGTTTTTGCGACGCGTTGGAATGCACGCTTTTGGATTCTTAATGCTGGGCTCAACACCGAGAGTTGAAAATCCAGTGCGTGATAAAATCGCGCCGCGATATTTTTACGTCCGTGCGAACGTAGGCTAACAACATACAAATCTGTGTCACAGTAACAAACATAGAAATCTAAAACTTTTATTTGACGGGAAGGTACAGTAAGCCGTTACTGACGAGCTTTTATGTGTTCATCGTAATCCATGAGCTATTCGGGTATTATGTACCGGTCGGTCGCAGTAGCGGAGGTCGTGGCTAAGTAATAACAGCCGCACGGGTCGATCCATCAGGTTAAGCTACGCTTGCCTGGGTTGTCCGTGGATGGGTGACCATCTTTACGTATCGAGACACCTCCGTGCCTCAGAAAGCACGTTAAGCCGTTGGTCCCGGCTGTCATGCGTTAGATCTTTGACAGTCATTACGGGTCGTTAAAAGCCCGAAAGTCTGACGACCAGTCTTACCAAGGGGTATCGTATTACCCAGTTACTGGGTTGTGAAGGTCAGATAGGCAGTCGCTCCATGTGAAATACTAGTATTCAGCTGCATCCGGTTAGACTGGAAGCCGACCCCAACACAGCTGGGAAAACGCTAGGCAGATTGATTTTGGATCGCAGTAGCGGGTTAGATTGGTCATCTAAATACGGGGGTGTTAGTGAAAACTTAGCTGTTTGGTTGAAAACAAGGTATTAACCACTCTTTTTTCCCGAAGATATCATATACCTTTACCTGCGACCAGTTTTATTAACTAAGTTACTGTCTCTACTGTCTGTTTTACCGGCACCCCTATATATAAATGCTAAAGCGGCTGCAGCTGCAACTTGGCGGCAGAAAGATACATAGATAAAACATTTATTCAGTGCACACAAAAGACATAGCACAACACACAAAAGCATAATTAAATGATAATAACAAATTACATGAATATACAACACATAAAAACTGTGTGCCAATATAGAAAAAAAAAAACATAAGTATTTAAAGAAATAGAGTGACACGATGACTTCAAATCAAATAACGAGACAAGGCGCGGTGTGCGTCTCAAGGTTGCACCAAATGGGAGTCTAGCTCAGCATGTGTCAGGCAAATATACCTGTCGCTGATATTCTGCTGAATCCCTACAGTGAAGTGCAGTGACATACAGACGTCGAGCAAACGAGATACAAACAATTGGTGTTGTGACAAAGTGTTATGCGCGGAGGGAAATTATGTAAGTATACACGCAACTTAAATCATGTATTCTACAGTAAAGTTTTGCATTGGGAAACGTTCTTGTCCGTTGATGTGTTGATTGTGTTTTTATGATTACTTGATTATTTATAAAGTTATATGTGACGGAGAAAGTACATCTCTCTAGTTATCGTCAGCCATATTTTAACTACAGTGGGCGTACTGTGGGTAGTGTTGGTTATTGCGCAATAGAAAAACTGTTTACAGTTCAAATCAAATTATAATTCACGATCAAATTAATCACGACACAACTGTATGGATCGCGCGACCGATTTTAAATGTATTCACTGCTCGACAGCTACTGACAATCTCTGCTTAACTCCGGTCGATGAGCGTTATGTTGTAGACTCTGTCGAGCGCCGCTTGGTGGCGCTGGCGTCCCGATTAGTCAAGCGACGACTAACGTATTTCCGACATATATAAAAAGTATAAATAAATAATCTTATTATCATTATACATAGTAGCGTAAGTACAAATAAAATAAAAGATTTGGCTAGACTAAAGTATGTTTAAAATAAACAAATAATAATATACTTAATTAACATGTGTTTTGTTATTATTAACCTTTATCAAACAAAATATTCACAAACTATTCAATTATTAAGTAGCCCCTTGTTCACAGGTTTGTGACTAGGAGTTACGCAAAACAGACAGATTGACTCGGGAAGAACACGACAGACAGCTATGTAATGGACGTGTTCGAAACTGTCATATGTGTGTGTGTGTGTTTTTGTAATAGAAATTTCATACATCTATATACTATTGATTTTTTTATCTCATAACTTTTTAACAAAATTTTAAAAATATTATCTATGTCTCAAATATATCCAGATCCATTATTTAAGGTTAAAGTGATTCCTCTTGATCCCTAAACCTCCTTAAAGACGAGGTCAACGCCCTACGACATACTGAAATACCCTTCTTAGCAACCGGGCAGCCGTCCCATTTATGACACCGTTCTTATCAGGCCAAGGTGACGGGTTAAGTTCCATAAGCCATTACTGACGAGATTTCGCTTAACCCGCGTAATCCGCGAGTCGGGTTTATTGTCATTGAATAAGAAATCATTGAAAAGTCAAAGTCAACATTTATTTCATGACACTTTTGAACGTCAAAATTTAGTGGTTTCGTATGGAGAAGAATGGGCACGAAACTCCACCGTTACTCTTTTAAAATGTTTCACAACTGTATTTTGTATACATTAATTTATATAACTAAATGTGAAGACAATACACTTTGAATAAAATTACCACCACAATAGGGTAAAAATAATTAAAAATGACGCCAAGACAGATAAATTACTTATGATGTGATAGATTTTACAAACATTGTAAAAGTAGACGATTTTCCTTAAATTTTTACAAGTACTAAGTCAGACAACAGCTTAACGTGTTTTCCGAGGCACGGAGAGGTCTCGATGTGTAACGGATGTTCACCGATCCACAGACCGACCGTGGCAAGCGTAGCTTAACCTTTGATCAACCCGTGCAACTGTTATTATTTAGCCACGGGCCCCTCTAAGTTTCTCGGACTAAAGTTTAAAATACAATAACTAGCTCAGAGGCTAGGAATAAAGTCTAGGTAAACTCGGTTTGTAAGGAGACGGTAAGAATCAAGAATGTATTCGGAACAGGGGTGTTACTTCTGTACATTCTTATTATATGGTACATTGTGTTCCACATACATAACAGTGAGGGTTAGATTATTTGAGATCATATTGCACTTTATGATTATTTGATGTTTTGATTATAATGAAAACGGTCTTTAGTCAAGTTTAATTAATTATCAAGGTGCTAGGTTGAGAAGCATTAAGCCTCATGTGAGTATTAATTCCTTGAAAGGTTGCATTTATATAATAACACTAGCTGTGCCCCACGATTTCGTTCGCGTGGATGTCCTAAGAAACTCAATATACTAAAATAATAGTCACATTTTAATAAAAATCCCTCGTCCCCCAACCAGTCGCCAACCGTCGCGTTGAATCGCCCGCCCGCGCTATTAGTTCATTTTCGCTTAGTGTTCTTTCTGACTTTTTTCTTTTTGCTCGGCTCTTAAGAGTCGTAGCGTGATGTTAAATAGCCTATAATTATCCTCGAGAGTTGGGCTACCAAATTCAAAAATAATTTTTCAAATCTGACTTTTTGTTCATAAATTCATGGCCTTTAATTTTTTTACGCGGAACTCTAATTATTTTTCTAAGTTAAAAGTAGCCTATTCTACCTGCCGTAATATAAGCTATCTGCCAGTGAAAGTCCCGTCGAAATCGATTCAGCCATTTCGGAGATTACGCGGAACAGACAGACAGACAAAAATGTCAAAAATTGTTTTTTTGTTGTAAGTACCGTTTATACTTTCTCAAGCATTTAGTAAAAAGTTGTTATTTTGACATTACAAACAGAGACTTTAATTTTATTTATTTATGTAGAGTGTAAATGAGACTTTTCAGAAATACGTCCATGTGTGCATGTTCACATAATAATTGCAATAAACATACCTATAATTAAATAACTTAAAAATCTCTTGAAATCTTCTTTTTTTAAATTGCTAATTGATTACTTGTGAAATTATTTAAAAGCCAGATAGTTAGATAGATAGATAGATAGAATACTTTTTATTATGTACACCATAAAAATTACAGATATAAATGTAGAAATTCATTTATCATTATTCATTCAAACATTTTTTTTTGGTTTAAAGACAGTTTCAATAACGAGGAAATTCAAACAGATTGAATGATTTCAAGCTTCAAAAACATCAATCAAAACAACTTTAAAACTATTTAGAACCTTCTTTGACAATTTAACAGCTTAGCAAAAGTTTGATCTTAACTTGTTCAAAATAATTTCAACGTCACTTTGAAATAATTATTCCTAATCTTTAGTTAAAGTTTACCAAAGGGCTTCTTATTAAAATTAATGTTTACCAAATGTATAAATTGAAACTAAATTCTAACATCCGCAATCATAGTAGTTAACTAACTAATGAATAATTAACTAAACAACTTGTACCTGCAGCTGGCTACTAATATTTACAATTAAACTTTATTTACAAAAAAAAAACCATAAATACATCTTCTACATAATACATATCATCTTATACATAATCTTCGTAAGTATGACCATGTATCTGCGCACCGATTGCGTTTAAAATGGTTACCCATTCGTCAGCGCAGAGAGGTGAGGGCTCTGTCTATGTTATTTTCTATTCTCAACAAACCTACTTCTCCTTCTTACCTGACTTCCCATATTCAGTATTTATGCTCTGCCCACAGTAAAAATCTTCGTTCCACTAACAATCGTCTTCTACGATGTCCTTCTCACCGCTCTGGTTTCATTCACTCTTCTTTCTTTGTCCAGGCAGTCTTTCTTTGGAATTCGCTCCCTCTGAACATCAGGACGGTAAGAAATCGGTTGTCATTTAAAGTCAAGGCACGTGAGCATATACGTAAGAAGTTGGCAGAAACATCCCAGCGCTGATTTGGCGGATTCGTTTTCTCCTCTTTTGATCGTTATTTCTCCTCTACCGTTCGTTATTTCTCCTGACGAAGTGTATTCCGTTTATAACTATATATGTATATATCTATGTATTTATTCTAGTATTTTATAGTTATTTTCGTGTTATCTATCCCTTATGTTGCACCTGCCATGTTTTCTCTCTGCATCACCCTAAGGTTGACTGGTAGAAAATGCCTCAGGCATTAAGTCCGCCTTTGTACGGTATTCTTTTTACTTGTGCATAAAGTTTTAATAAATAAACAAATACACCTTCAAAAAAAAAGTATTTTCCAAATCGGTCCCACCGTCTTCGAGTAACCGGGCAACATACATGTAAAACATAAAAAAAAAGATTCCGCCGAACTGAGAACCTCCTCCTTTTTTTGAAGTCGGTTCATAACTGCAGAAGAAACTAGACATAATTGACTTAAATAAATATAAGGTTAAATTGAGGACTACGGATTGGCTCATGGAGCAGGACTATATTAAAACAGAATCCTTACTAGCATACATCACTTAAAATGTCCCTAACAAACATTCACGCACGTTATTATTTATAATCACACAATCACTTGACCCTATGTATCACACACGCCTGAACCAAACACACACACATAACACACACACACACACACAACACACACACCTATCCACCTTAATAACTACTCAGTCAGAACCTATTAAAATTAAATCTCACAGTAGATCAATACGCGTTCATTCTCTTGAAGGCAACTATATGAACTGTTTGGCCAAACACTGTGTCTTAAGACACAGGTCTCCTAGTTTAAGAGACAGGGTTTATAACTTTTGGTTATATAGATTTGGTTAAATAATTTGTATGTATGACCTACCACCTTATGTCTAGTCTGTATAATTACTATTTTTTTTTTTTTTTTTATAATTTTCCAAAGGACAATGTCAAGAATCGCCCTGTGCAATAAAAGCATCGGACATACACGATAATTAATTGTCTATTTTATTAAATTTGTTGCAAATACTTTTATAACACGGACTAGCTGCATGCCGAAATGAACATTAAAAAGTATTTCATGCGACTAATATCCTTAATCGCCGCCATCTTCGCCAAACGTCATGTCGTGTCAAAGAAGATTAGGGATGCCCAATCGATTGTAATCGACGTTTTGGATTTTTTTTTAACTGTTGCATATGTTTTAATTTGAATCACATTTTGAATTTATTTCGATTATAGTGCAAATAGAAGCTAGATACAATAAAAACATTCAATCACCACTCCATTATTCTTATTCACTAAAAGTATAATTTAAAAACCTACTACCTATACCTAATGAATGAGGCCACACTCTATTTTAAATAGGTAGTAAATAGGAAGCAGAGAAGTATGGTGTTATTATAAATAGGATATTGTCATACTTGTAATGGTATTAATATTATCGTATGACATACGTTGATGTAATACTGTTTGTAACGTATGGCCATAGTAAATCTTAGGAAATATCGTTTTTTAACGTATCGTATTTGGCGCCCCTATTTTTGAGACGTCACTAAATGATCACTTGTCACTTGTCAGTCTCTCACTCTGTCAATAGGGAACCTGGGTAAATAGGGAACCTTACTGACAATGTATCCCGCTAGAGGGCGCACCAGCAACGCTTGCTACACAGAACAACATGGCGTCCGTCTGTGGGAAGACTAGCTAACAAAAAGGTTATAGTAAAAAGGTTAGAGCTCTTAATAATTTTAAATTGTAAATAATTTAATAATAAATTCATTTTATGAGACCGTACTTTCGTATTAGGTAATGCAATCTGTAATGATAGTTATAAGGGGAATAAATAATTAAATAAATAACGTAAATAGAAAAACAAACTTAATGTTTATGCCTCCTTTTTCATCTACCTACGATTATAAAAAAAATGATCTATGGTTAGATGACTGTTAATGAGAAATCCGGTATATTTACAATCTACTGATATATTATTTTAGTGATATCTGTTCGTCAGGAATATTCTTTAATAGATAGTAATATTATAACCTTAAAATCTGGTACTTTTTTTTAAATATTATTCATTCTGCAGCTAGTCCGCTTTAAAAATAACATCATATAGGAATTTACTAATAATCGACAATACAACACATAATTTTCCTATGCTCTTGGTTCCAGGGCGAACACTGTATGGGCGCAGAGCAATGTCCTTTGCTTACATCCATTATTACATCATTAGTAACTGGCTCATCAACGTTAATGAACACCTATGAGTGTGACCTTTACTCCACCAAACGAAGTTAAATAACGATTGCACTGTCGAGGTCGTGGGTTCAAAGCTCGACCCAATAACTACTACTAAATGCATACCATCGGAACTAACGGATAAGTATCAAGTTCCCACAATCACCTACGAGGCTACGACGCTACGAATTTCGTAGAACCCGGTCGATACGCTACGCCTTTGCTACGAGACGTAGCACTTCGATTACATCGCAGACAAGACGTACAAGTCTTTATTTGATTTTTAAGACGTCTGAAGTGATTATGCTCCATCTTATCTCTAAAACAGTAACTAAAAACTGAGCATCAAAACCATCAAAAAGTCATAAAAATCAACTTTACATAACTTATTATCACAAACCATTCCGCGGATTCCTTTTAGCGCCTGAGATAGAGATTTTATTGCAAACATTAATGACTCGCGACTCAAATAACCAACAGGCTGTTCGTTTAACTGGCGCCAATAATTAAGTGGCTATAAATAAATGTAATCAGGCTTTCACCGGCATCGTAAAACCTTCAGCTGTAATCGCTTTACGTTGTCTTCGGGAGTTTTACTTTGTGCGAAATGCGTATTAAGTCAATAGGAGACGGAGATTATTACTTCAGTACACATGCAATCTTACACGCATAAAGGAGGTTAATTGTGTCGCAAATGTTTAAAAAAGACTGCCTCGTTGGTCTAGTGGTCGCAAGCGCTACTGTTGAGCATGAGGTCCTGGGTTCGATTCCCAGGTCGGGCAAAGTGTTATTGGGTTTTTCTGTCTGGAATTTCAGCCCGTAGTCTGGATTTGTGCTCGATTGATGGCAATAGGCTCGCCCCTTATTACATGAGACTTAAACATAACTGGCGAAATGTGGGTGTACTATATGTATTCCTCTGCCCAACCCTTCGGGATAAACCGGCGTGAATTTATGTTATGTTTAAAAAACAATTACTTTTTAGGATTAGGCGTGAGAAGATTCATTGTTATACCGTTTTCTTAAGAGGCCACAACCGATTCACGAATTAAGCTGACTGAGGCGAATCCAGCGCGGGATGCGGGTCGAAATTAGCCCGCACCGATTGTGTCAACTAACATGTATGGAAGAGTACAAACAGGCGCGAATTCGCGAAGTCGCGGGATTTCCTAATCATTAAACCAGTCGACGCGCGCAGTCACGTCCCGCATCTCGTGTGGGATTTGCTTTAGCTTGGCCAGAGCTTAAGCAGCAGAGCTTTAGAGCATAAGGCATAATGCCTTATGTAACATTAAAGACGTGAAGCCACTTTAATTATAAGCAGAAGAAGATGTTAACTAGATAGAACACTTTTGCACTACATTAGAAACTATACAGTCAAGATACACATTATGTCATCAAAATAGACTAAACCTAACGACCTCTAAGCTAAAAATGCACTTAACAGGTACCCTAGTCATGTCAATTAATCACCATGGGAGCAACTCTGAAACCATGAAAACAAAATCTGCTGTTTCATATATTTTGGTCGAGTAGGTAGGTATCGAACTTTTGTATGACACAGCAGATTTTTTTTTGTGAATTAAGAGTTGGTCCCATAATGAAAGTTGTTCATATTCATCGGTAGAATACCCTGTGAAAATTGGGGTAGTGATAAAAAAATTGCCCAGTATAATAAATTACCGGAAATACGTAATTAAACATGAATAAAAATTGTATACATTCATAAATAAATTGAAACAATTGTTGTTATTACAATGCTATTATAATATCAACTGTTTATCAAACAATTACTTAAATATTATATAGTATATCAACTAATTAGTGAAATTAAAGCCAGTTTCTCTCTCCTACTTCAGCAAAGTTGCCCGACCGTGCTCATAATGACCATGTCTTTGTAAAACCTAACATCTACTCGTAAGCTTACATTGTGGAATGGAGTATATTGAAATGTCGTCAAAATGGGATTAAACAAAATAGCAACACACATAAATGTTTTAAAGGAAAAGTTTCTTCTGCTTTTCTTAACTTGCAAACAAAGCAAATCTTTGTTTTTTAATATTAATCTCATTATTATTAATAAATGCTATAATCATTTGTAATATTAATAACTATGTATGTCCTTATTTTATTGTTTAATTAATTGAAATAGGTACGTAGATTTTTAAAAATTTTATATTAGTCATCTGCCTAGCCTTTTCCCAACTATGTTGGGGTCTTCCAGTCTAACCGGATGCAGCTGAATACCAGTATTTTACATGGAGCGACTGCCTATCTGACCTCCACAACCCAGTTACTGGGTAATACGATACCTCTTGGTAAGACTGGTAAACTGACGGGAGTCTGTCAAAGATCCACGAATGACACCCGAGACCAACGGCTTGACATCTTTCCGAGGCACACAGGGGTCTCGGTATGTAAAGATGGTCACCCATCCACGGGCCAACCGCGGCAAGCGTAGCTTAACCTGATTGATCCAGCCGTGCGGCTGTTATTACTTAGCCACGAGAGACTTAGCCCTTTTATTTTTATATTAGTAATAGTTTTAATTTTGTTTTTTTTTTTTTCATTTCAACCTGTTGCTGTGCCCTTACAGGGTCCATATTGTATTTCGTACCTAGCTTTCCTTTTGTAACATCTTTTTTACAATATGGAAAAAAAATGTAAAACGTAAAATTACATAAGTTTTGTTGGCGTGCAGTTCAATTCCATCAATGTTTAAAACATAGTGAAACTGTTAAGCCTCTCGCAAAGCCCACAAAAAAGGCCTCACCATATCCGACTAAACAGAATAAAAACCGCTTCGGTTAACAAACAAAAAACTATCAAATAAACATAAAAACACAGCAAAACATGGTGACATTTAAAACATGAACATTGGGAACGCACCACACTGACATAGGTATTAATAAAAAGTTTATCGCATCCATATAAAAAATGCCAGCATACATTTACGACTGTGCCTACGGGAATTTAGATAAAAAGCAACATGTACTCATCGATCATTAGTATATCGTATGTTTTGGTTGCGCACCGGATTGAAGAAAGAAGGGAGATATGACAAGGAATTGCGTCACTTACGTCCAGACAACTTTCAGAAGTAAACAAAGATTGACCAGCCTCGGTATTTAAAGTGATCAATCTTTAATTGTGTTGAACATGTGCATAGATATGCTGGTCAAAAAAATTACGTCTCTGAGTGCGGCAGTAAGCAAAGAACGACAAATTAGAAGGTATTATTTCTATCTAGCGTAAGTATTTGTAAGACTTATAAGCTGCGCTTACGTCACGTCGAACAAGGAATACAAAAGACAGAAAAAAATAATGTGTGGGAGAGGGGATAGCTACGGTTTCCTAGAAGAGCGGCTTCATCATGGTATAACTGCTGTCATGAAAATCTGTCATTTTCAACAATATTTGACATATGTAAAAAGAGCCATACTTCACCGGGACGCCATGGTGACGTCACCAAATTCTGCTACCAACTAAATCTTTACAGCTGTATAGTGGCTCACTTGGCTTTCGATTGGTTACGCAGCCGACCATACATTTTGTTAGCAACGTGACCTGGCTGTACCGCCATGGCGTCCGGTGAGGTATGACTCGAAAATGTCAAAAAACGCTCTGTATTTAGATAACCGTTATTGAAACCAAACCTTTACTCAATTTTGAAAGAGTTTAGATTAAAACATAAACATAACATCACGCCTGTTTGCCCCGAAGGGCTAGGCAAAGGTGTACTTATAGGACACCCACATTTCGCACGTTATGTTTAAGTCCCATGTAATAGGGGGCGAGCCTATTGCCATCAACCGGGTGCAAAAATATACACCAGGCTGCTACTGAGAAATTCCAGATGGAAAACCTAATAACACTTTGCACGACCCAGGAATCATACCCAGGACCTCATGCTCAGACCAACGAGACAGAATGTATTAAAATTATTTTATAACCCAAACTCTACGTGTAGGATAAAATAAAAATTAAAGACTATTTAAGTGTTCTGAATTATTTTTATCATGAAACAAAGCAAATTGTCAAACATTTAGACTTTTATGAGCTAAACCGTTGGCTTTTAGTTTTTATGGCTTTCTAAAGTAAACGGTTTTAGAAAAAAATATATTTTATTAGTAATGAGTATTAATACAACACATTATCAGTTAATAAGGTTATGAGCTAGACTTTTGAATTGCCAGTACGTAAGCTTAGAAGATTATTATCATTACGAAGCATTCTCAATTTCCATACAAGACGACAAATCTGTCTTATTTCTATGATCAGAGAGAGTTTTTATCGTTCATTCAATCAGTCATTATCATTAGTCATTGGTGTCACGTGGAAAAAATATTTATATACGCTGTTGATTATTCTCGTTTGAGGCGAGACTTTGTAGGGCCATGACACAAGCGAATTGAGGAGGAAGTGAATTTCTATGTTTGTGAAAAGAATATTCTAACTAATAATATAAATGCGAAAGTGAGTTTGTTTGTTAGCTTTCACGCTAAAACGGCTAAATGCATTTGGATGAAATTTGGCACATGAGTAGACCATGATCTGGAAAAGGAAATAGGTTAATTTTTACCCTGGATCGCAGACGAAGTCGGGGGCAGCAGCTAGTTGTTTAATAAATATCGAATATTCACAAACAATATAAGGCTGTTACTATAGGTCAGCAATGGAGTAAAAGAGGTCTAATTTATTATTTAGATTTTTTTATCGGTATGACTTTGAATTAAAAAGTAGGTAATGTTGAAGCCTAATATATTATGACGACGTCTTATCAATTTCATTAGTAAGCAGTAAACAGTATTATCTTCTCGAGAACATTTCTATTAGTTAGACACAGGAAAGCTTTGGGAATTGGACCTTTCTCGGAATTGATTTTCTAAGGAATGGCTATTTGATAACGCAAATCATAATAAGAAAAACATACTTATTTCCTTATTCTGTAGTAACAGGAGGTTTCTCGGAAAGCTAACCTTTGGTTTCTGATCACATATCTACCTAATATTACAATATAGAGTTGTGGTGGCATCTCCAACGCCACATGCGAACTACGCATCAAAGACCTGACGTCACACAATTCCTGCATCGCGCAATCAGAGTTTACCGCGCGACTGGCATATATACAACATCCCGACATCAACCGTAGCCATCAACCCACCAGACACAACACCCGTCTGGTCGGAAGATCCTCCCTTTTCTATAGAGAACTTTACACCCTGTTCCTCATACCTCTATTGAGTAATAGTTTTGTTTGTAAAGGAGCTCTCGTGAGGAACTACGACTACCATACTAATTTCTGCTGCCTAGGATAACAATTCGGAAACATTGCTTATTACATCAATATATTATTAAAAAATAACATTATAACATCACGCCTGTAATCCCCGAATAGTTAGGCAGAGGTGTACCTATAGTACTTACACCCACATTTCGCCAGTTATGTTTAAGTCCCGTGTAATAGGGGGTGAGCCTATTGCTATCAACCGGGCACGAGTCCAGACTGCTATAGAGAAGTTCCTGGTGGGAAAACTCTTTGCCCAACCTCCAGGTTGGGCAAAGGACATTGAACCCAGGACCTCATGCTCAGAATTAGCGACCAATGAGCCAGTCAGTGATAATTAATAAAATATTATTTAACACTAGAATATAGAACTTAATTTTCAATAAATCTCGGAGCCCGATTCCATAAGACAAAGGCCCTCTAATGAAGAAGTGTTTGCATAGTTCACGACAAACGTTTCTTGATCGAACAGAATTCAAATCAGATCGAGGAGGAAAAATCGAACCCGAATGTTTCAGTTTGGTCAACGGCAATTGGTTCACGAAATACGAACGACTTTTGATAGAATTATTTATAGATACATTTATATAATAATATCTCCAATTTTTAATATCAAAACTAAAACCAAATCAGTGTTTTTTCATTTGGATATATTCATACATTTGGATTTATTTATTGACTGCCTCGTTGGTCTAGTGGTCGCAAGCGCTACTGCTGAGCATGAGGTCCTCCTGGGTTCGATTCCCGGGTTGGGCAAAGTGTTATTAGATTTTACCATCTGGAAATTATCAGTAGCAGCCCGGAGTCTGGATCTGTGCCCGGTTGATGACAATAGGCTCGCCCCCTATTACATAGGACTTAAACATAACTGGCGAAATGTGTGTGTAGGTACTATAGGTACACTTCTGCCTTACCCTTCGGGGAAACAAGGCGTGATGTTATGTTATGTGTTTGTTAATTAAATCTTTGAATATAGCTGTTATTCTTAAAATGAACGATGTGGTTCCTTAGAACTTCGAATTTTCTCTAACTTTAACCCCCTTATTAATAAACATGCCAATCGTTTTAACCTCAAAACATGTATGGAAAAATTTAAGTTTATATTGATTGTAACTTTATTCCGCGTCAATCAACTAAGGGCGAAATTCACCAATGAAACTGATTGCGACTAATTGATCTAAACCCCGTTCAAGAGCTGTCAGTGTCATCATTGTTTTGGAATAGGTATTGACATTCACAGCTCTTTAATGCAGTTTAGATGTGCTGATCGCGTTCAGTTTCATTGATGAAATTCGCCCTAAGCACAGTCAATAAAAAGGCATATATATTCAAAAGCAATAAGGAATCGTATGACTAAGTCGGACGCGGTATCGATCCCAGGTCTCCTCGGTACTTAGTCCGATAACTTATTGGTCTGGCAACTTAACGTCAGACCACATGGAGATAACGATGCTATATCGGTTGTGATATCGTATAACGGATATAGTTTCATTTAATGTGTTTTAAGGCTTATGGCAGATTGACCTTACAACTCTTGCGGGTTTATATAGCTTTGTTATTATTTAGGCCTGAAAAAATTAAGGGAAAATATATTGTAAAAGTAATTTTTCATATTCAGTATTTACGTAACTTTCACTTCAAAACCTACACACTATATCAGGAAACAAAAGGAGAAAAAAAATATCATAAACCCCGAACACACTATCGAAAACGCGCTCAACCGCTCATGTAACAGAAAAATGTCATTCGTAACGTTAGTTGAATACGTCCCACACAAAATCGTGTTCAATAGACGCGTGACATATCACCTGAACGAAAGCAAGATTGATGAGTAGCGCGCGACCGATAAGCGCTGACGTGGCCACACCTTTATAACTAAGGGTGTTTGCGGTTCCAACACGCTGTATAGATGTAGGGGGTATGTTTTTTCGGTGAATAATTTGGGACAGTATTGGTACGGTGTTTTCTGATTTTTAACTCGCTGCGAGTTGAAAGATGGTCGTCCCACTATAGGAAATAAAGCTTTTAATATTACCACACGAATTCATTGGTTGTGTTTTGGCGATAATTTTATAGAGCGTGGTATCCTAGTATTTTACCTCATGATGTTTGCCTTTACAGATAAGCAGCAAATGTCTGAGATTTGCAGAGACATTTAATCAAACTTTCTTCGAATGCATTATTTTAAACAAGACGGCACGGACGACGCAGTGTCTAAGCTATTTTCTTTTACACTTATCCTGTATTTAATTCTGTAAGGTGCAAACATTTTTATATCCTAAAGGTAGTTTTCCCCGCTGCAAGTGTTCGGGCATGTGAGAATTGTTTCTTTAAAAGCACATTCACGATAAAGGACAAAGTCATCGAGTGGAGCAATGATTTCGTAATAATAATACAAGCTTTTATTTATTTATTTAAAAAGGTTTACCAACAGCTTCTGTATCAAACTCAAACTCAAAGCATTTATTTCAATTAAACCAATTACAGGCACTTGAATTGGCTTTTGAATTGTTAAAGAGTCAGTCAGTTAGTCAGAAAATTGAAGCTAGTCGCCCATTCCAAAACGTAGATCTCTATGGAGAAGAATGGGCAAGAAACTCCATGGACACTCTTTTAAATCAAAATTGTTACAAAATCCTGTGTTCATTGTTTTTGTTGCTTCTTATGTGAGAACAATGTAAAAATAAATTATTCAAAACAATTCAAAATATAAGATTAAACATAAGCTCTGGCAGTTAAGAGATGACCAGTCTCCACTGACGGCGCCCGTTCACGAACATGACGCGTGGATCGGCACCATCCAGCTCAACTATTTTGTAGGTGTATACAATACATTACAAGTATAGATAATAAAGGTATTAGTCATGGGTTTATACAGTCACCAATTATAGGTTAACCTGCATTCTCAAACACAAGTGAACACAGAAAAATAAGAACATAAAACTAGTGGCGTTAGAATTCTAGTTATGACAAAATTAAGACATAAAGAAACATGAAATTATATACAAAACTATATAGACAATGTTGCAATTTTATCCAAATTAGGTACTTAACTAATAACTAAGACATAAACAACATAACTGCCTCGTTGGTCTAGTGTTCGCAAACGCTACAGCTGAGCATGGGGTCCTGGGTTCGATTCCCGGGTTGGGCAAAGTGTTATTGGGTTTATCCATTTGGCATTTCTCAGTAATAGGCTCGCCCCCTATTACAGAGGACTTAAACATAATTAGCGAAATGTGGGTGTACTGGGAGTGTTGTTATGTTTAAAAGTATATAATTAAACGAATCGGTAATCCTTCCACAAAAGGCAACTGATGGAAAAACTTAAAACTCGGTGAAAGTTGTTGACGCCTTGCGTGTGTGCGTTCATGAGACATAGCCCGCTAACAGACAGACAGTCAGACGGACAGCGGAGACTTAATAGGGTCCCGTTGGCACCCTTTAGGTACGGAACCCTAATAAAAAAGATTACAAGTCCCACAAAACTCGATCGCATATCCACCCCACACAGAGGCTTCAGACAACTTCATCTAGTGTCATTAGGGCGTCATTCTAGATAGTATTAGTCAAGAATAGGTCGTTAGCGAGCCCCATTTATAATGGAGTTTGTCGAGGACTTTCAGCAAAAAGTGCTTGCATATATACTTACCTAGTTATAAGTTATCAAACGTGACGGGATTGTGGATAGATTTATTAGTTACATCTATACAAATAAATAAAACTGAAGTGTCTGTTTGTAATGTCAGAATAACAACTTTTTTACTAAATGCATAAAGAAGTATAAACGGTACTTATAACAAAACAGCAATTTTTAACATTTTTGTCTGTCTGTCTGTTTGTTCTGGGTAATCTCCGAAATGGCTGAACCAATTTTGACGAGACTTTCTCTGGCTGATAGCTGATTTTACAGCGCGTAATTTAGGCTACTTTCATTTTAGATAAATAATTAGAGTTCCGCGCAAAATAATAAAAACCCTTGAAATTATGAACAAAAAGTCGGATTTGAAAAGTTCTTTTTGTATTTGGTAGCACAATTCTCGAAGATAGTTGTAGGCTCTTTAACATCATGCCTTCAGAGCCGAGCAGAAAGAAAAAGTCAGAAAAAACACTAAGCGAAAACGAAGTAATAGCGCGGGCGGGCGATTCAACGCGACGGTTGGCGACGGGTCAGGGGACGGGGGAGTTTTATTAAAATGTGGCTGTTATTTTAGTATATTGTGTATCTTACGATATCCACGCGAACGAAGTCGCGGGGCACAGCTAGTACTATAATATAACATCACACGTTGTTTCCCCGAAGTTTTATTGCCATTAACTGGGCATAAATCCAGGCTCCGGGCTGTTACTGAGAAATTCCAGATAGAAAAACCGAAACATTTTTTACCTTTCATTAAAAATATATGGATGAATTCAGGGATTTTTTTTGTTAAGCAAACCTAAAGCAAACCACAACTGTCAAAGAATGACAGTTGTGGTTTGACTATACGGGCAATTTAAGTTGAGTAGTTAATTTACTAAACAATTAATTTCCCCGACTTTACCTATTAAAGTTTTAGAGACAATTAGTGCTACTGCGAGTAGATTTTGCGGGTGTTTTAATCCACTTGTAGTTGTCCGATTTGGATAAGGCCTGAAGGATAATGATGATAAATTATTGACTTAGTAAGATTGTAGGATCATATTCAAATAAAAGGTTTTTATTGAAAAATATTTAACTATGAAGAGTTTTTCTGTTTCCATATAGCATTTTCATAAAATGCTGCAATTGTTTTTCTTTTTACAAACCGAAGCTACCTTAAATTCTCCGAATCTGCCGCAGAGGAAATGGAACTGCATTTGGCACATAGTTTTTGTGAGAATTCAATTTGGAATATTACACAGTCAAAACACTATATAGTCCGGAATGCTTCCGTTTGTTACTAAAAATTAATAACACCAGTACTCAGTTTGCGGGTTCATCATACTGAATTTAAGACCAACGCTCTGTACCAATACTTATTGCAAATAAATGATTATGATTATGACCTTTGAAAGGCATATGAGGGGCCGAAGCCAACTCGCAGAGGCCCGTTAGACGCTTTCAATGGAAACGAGGCACCAACCGACGATTATCCTTGTACGCACTATGCAAGTGCACCCAAGGACAACCCCCGGTTGGTGTAGGACTATTGCAGGATATGGAGACAAAAAAAATATTGGGCTATGGGTTTGGATGGCTAAAGTGGACTGGTTATCTAAAACTATGGAAGGACTATGGCCCCTGCCTGACCAATGTTTGATAAATTCAATACACGAATAAAATGGCAGGGGGTGACTTGCACACTCAACAATGGGCCCCCGGAAACGGTCGCTAGCACATAGTGTCGTAGCGACAAGGGGGCAACATGTCTTGAGGTGCTTTGATTATGATTATGATTATAGATATTTTTATTTTTATTTAAATTAATTCAATTTTATTTTTAATTTATATAAGTCATTTAACGTGACTTAATAATAACATCCACACGGGTCGATCGACGGTTTTAAGCTACTCTTGCCGCAGTCGGTTCGTGGATGGGGGACCATTCATTACATATCGAGACCCCTCCGTGCCTCGGAAAGCACGTTAAGCCGTTGGTCCCGGCTGTCAGCTGTATATCTTTGACAGTCATTACGGGTAGTAAGAAGCTCAAAAGTTTGACAATAAGTCTTACCAACGGGCATCATGTTACCGAATTATTAGATTGTGGAGGTCAGATTGGCAGTCGCTCTATGTAAAATAGCTGACTCTAACATAGTTGAGAAAAAATACATATAAAACGGTACTGATAAAACCTAAGCGGTAGGCAGAAGTACACTTCTGGACCAGGGGGCCAACCACCACCTCTTAAAACAGTATTATTTTAATGTTACTTCAGTATGAGAAAGAGATAAGAGATGAGAGAGCGCCGTGCCCTCATCTCTAGAGTAGGCAGTGACGTGTCGCTGCCGGCTGTCGTTAATTCGATGGTCGGCAGCGAGGAGTCCTGGGACGCGGTGGTTTCCTTCTGCGAGACAGTCATCTCGCAGAAGGAGGCTGCGGAAAGGGAGAGGGAGATCACATCCTCTCACCTAGCCCGCAGCAGGCGCACTGGGCGTCGGCGGAGGGCGGACAACGCCCTCTTCCAGCCCCCCTAAATGGGTCCAGGGGCGACGGACTTGGGGACGTCCGTCGCCCCCCATACATCGGACCCGAGGTGGCGGCGCGTAGTGTTCCACGCGCGCCCCTCTTAGACGTCGCGGGGGGAGTCAAACACCTCACTCCCTTCGCTCGACAAATGGAGCCCGCAGACGCGGGCTAGCATCAGTCGGGGGCTGCGTTGAAGAGTGCTTAAGTGCCCCCGTAGCCCCCGGTACAAGTGTGCGAGGGAACACCGGGGTGGTTTTAGTCAGTAAGAGTCTGACAGACCCCTCTGCCCACCCCAGGGCAGAGGACATCCATGAGGATTTTCCACCCGAAACAAAAAAAAAAAAAGTATGAGAAAGAGATGGAGCTATACAGGACGTCTAGCTCCATCTCTTTCCCACATTCAACTAAGATTACAATAATACTGCTTTAAGAGGTGGTGGTCTAGGCTCTGGACTCTAAACTTAAAAGAAGTCGCACCAACAAGATAATCAGTCGAGGTAACTGTAGTATATGTAGACCAGACATTACTATACCGCAACGCATGTGTGTAACGGCCTTTATAGAGGTGCGTATAGCGCACGGTGTCTGTCGCCATCTTTGTTCCTTTTGGTGTAAGTCTGGACTCGGGGAATACACGTTCTATCGCAAATCCGATTTTTATTGAGAACCTATAAATAAATATCACAGTCATACTAATTTACTCGTACAACCCGCACCCTGCCTCATAATTTTCCCTTAATGAGTTCAAGGAAGTTCTATAACCAATCGTAATCAAAAACACACAGCCAAAAAAATACATAGAACATAACGATAGTTTCAATCAGTTGCCCCATTACGAATATCATAAACATCCCTAAAACGCAATTCTGACAAAATACTACACTACTTATACTATCCTATATTTGTGGTCGACATAATCATGTATGACACACTAGCTTACAATCTTATATTATAACACTGACAAAGGAAATTCAACCTTACTTCTTTTACGATAGGGTGTTCTAAATCTGCATGTGTTAAGTTGGGAGCCCAGTGGAGTGGAAAGGCAAGTAGCTTCACAATGAACAGTCATTAATTCTTATGCTGAATTTTTTCCTTGATCGTAAAAATGATAGTACTTAATGGATAGAAGTTTTTCGATATCCTAAACATGAATGTGTCTATGAGTTAATGAAATATAACAGTTAAGGGGACGTAACATAACACATAATACGTTTAGATAATATGTCTAACTAGCTGCTGCGCGCGGCTTCGTCCGCGTGTCAATACTTCCCTATTTGAATCGGATTTTTTTCACAATTTCATGGGTTTTAATCTTTTTGTGGGGAACCCTAATTATTTTTCTAAAATAAAAGCACTCTAAATTACTCCTTATAACATCACCTATCTGCCAACAAAAGTCCCGTAAAAATAGATCCAGCCGTTTTGAATTTCATGTGTATTGTATGTATTTTTTTGCACGGGACCCTAATTCTTTTTCTAAAAAAAGTACCCTAACTTACTCCTTATACAATCAGCTATCTGCCAGTGAAAGTCCCGTTAATATCGGTCCAGCCGTTTCGGAGAATTGCCGGAACAAACAGACAGATAGATAAAAAGCTGGTATTTTGACATTTCAAACACACTTCAATTTTATTTATTTCCATAGATATATATAGATTGTATAGATTCCTTGAGAACAATAGGGATTCCCAACCCAAGTCCCCAAGGGACAGGGGGTAGGGGTACCCAAGTGGACACGAATGTCGTATAACTATTGAACTGACGGACTGGCTTATCCCAAAATATTCGCGTACCTCTTGAGTTTTAATTTTTAATATTTGCTTATCTTGCAAAAAGTTTTTTTAACTATGAACAGACTAGCTGTTGCCAGCAACTTCGTCTGCGATCCAAGATAATCGTGCCTGTGTCCTTCTCCAGGTCATGATCTACCCATATGGCAAATTTCATCCAAATCCGTTCAGCCGTTTAAGCGTGAAAGCGTAACAAACAAACAAACAAACTCACTTTCGCATTTAATATATAATATTACTTAAAATTAGGATGAGTTGTAGGTAGATCTGGCACGGACGGATCAGATCTCAGATCAGAGCTTTACTGATAAGAAAGTGGCTTCTGATAAGGAGCAACTTTCTTATTAGTAAAGCTGCTTTCTAAAAGTTATCTAATTGTAGAATATTCTCACCCAGGAGCCAGTAGGTACATGCCTTTGTACCTAATATCGAGCTCTTTTCGTTTCGTTTCGATGTTTCCTCCATGTCACTCACTGGTCCAGATGCATACCAAGATATTTGACACAATTGCTTTGTGAGAGTTGACTGTGATCAAGTTTCACCGGTAGACATTGCTGGCGTCTAAGTGTAAAGATGACCTGGACCGATTTCGATCTGTTGGCTTGTATCCTCCATCAAAGCCAATTGTGAATTTCATTTAGACATTCACGAACCTATTATGGTATTTGTATCAGTGACGAAATTGGCAAATTGTTCCCTTTATATTGCTTTCTTAATGCGTTTAATAGTACACCTATCCACCGACGTGTCAACGAGGGTTTTCATTAAAATTCCCGCCACCAGCTGGCGCCACTTTGACAAGAGGTCTTCAATTTCGACAATAAATATAAAATGGGTATATTTGATGACGTTCATCATTCGTTCCATTCATTCGTTCATCATGTAGTCACGACTAAAAAAAATTTGGTGCTTTGACACTTTTGACAAGTGCGTGGACCTGACGTATCAGTGATGCCACCTAGTGAACGTCATTTTATAAAACTCTCATTCATTCCATCCAAAGCCTAATGTGAATCTAACTTCACCGAAAACTACCAACCGGGAACACAAGAAAGCTGCTTAGCAGCACAAATAGGAATGACCGAACTCTTTCATAAGATACTATATTACTAAAGAATTATGACATTGTATGTGGGCTATTTTTTAATATTATCTTTTTAATCTATGCTAATTAATATGTAAATATAGTCGATTGTTTCTGAACTGTATACTTAATCAGTTTATTAAAGTTTTCGAACGAAACGTACTGGAGTGGGAAATAGACGAAGGGGCTAGACGTAAGAGAGAAAAAATGCGATTTTATAGGTAGGTTTCAAAAAGGTGTTAATTTCTGCCAACACAACGAATTCTTCCATCCTACATATCTACCACAGTGGCTCGTAGTGTGGGATATTTCTTACACCACCACCGAAACCAAAAACCTATGAAGTCAAAGCGTTTGACTCTCATAAAAAGATAATAAAACCAGTCTTACGTTACGTTATACGAGACACATACAACTTTTCGATAAATTCCTAGCGCACGAACTCATATGCGAAGCCTAGATTAAATTCCCTTCAGCCAGCTAGGGAGGTTATGACCTAGCTAAGTCTCTGGAATAATCTAGATAACTTCGGTGTGTTATAACTAAATTAAAAGACTAGACCTGCAATTAAGTATGTCGTTATTTTTGTGTTGATTAAAATTCAAAATATTTTACTTCATATAAGCCTATAAGGGCATTTATGAAACGTCAGAAGCTAGGTGCACGGGTCCAATTGGTCGTTTCCTATGGAGAAGGACCGGCAAGAAACTCCACGGTTACTATTTTAAAAATTATTGGCTTTTACATTGTTTTGAAATCACAGTGTTATTAAGTATGGGAGGATAGTGTAAGCCTGTCAACAAGTACCAGGTACTTAACAAAATAGAAAATGATCTGCAAATCTACAGTCTATTAAGCCTACAACGTTCTCACATTCACAAAATATAAAGGAATCTATTAAAAAGACAAGACTTTATAACAGTGGCGCAGCTTCAATTATCGTTAGAGGGAATCCGAAGAATTTGATCAGTTCTCATAAACTCAGACAACAACCTGTAGGTTTTTAATCTTGTGATGTATTAAACTGGTATTTAAATATAATTATGTAATGTGATGTGATACACAGTTACACACACAGGTGTACCATATTACTTGGCAATAGTAGACATTAAGAAGAGTGGTTGTTCCGAAGGGAAGCCGACAGGAATCGGGTTATATGTAGGCTTCGCCCCTGCTATATAATGTAAAATATTTAAAAAAATATATCATGGAAGCATTTAAAAAAAATAAGTTAAAGTAATTTGGGAGCAGTTAATAGACATGTGCATAAGTAAATAGTTATGCTGTTAATGAGGTACCAGGGAAACCACATGTGCAGAAAGAATTAGCGCCAAGCTTCCCTGTCTTCAATGTAGTCTTAAATCTTATTATATGCTTTTTAATGGGTACACTACATAAATACGAATAACTTTATTCCGTCAGTCACACATACGAATTTCAAAACACCGATTTTCATAATTCCGAATGGTTCAAAATTCCTAATATAACAACTCCGATTTATCATTCTTCTTTTTTTTTATAATTCCGAAATTTCAATATTCCTAACGTGTATAATAACTATTCTCAAAACACCGAGTTTCAATAGATTGAATAACTGAAATTCCGACTTAATGATAATTCAAAACATCAAAAATACGAATTCCGATGATTAAAGTACCGATTAATTAGAGTTCCGAAATAAAAACGCCTTGTAAAACTGATTAGCGAGACAAATAAACACAATTTGCATGCAGCAAGCATGCAGTCTGTAGCAGCCATGATTTCTGTCACGGCTCCGACGCTGCAGGGCTCCGGCGGTCCCACGCGAGCTTATCGTCACAGATGGTTTTAACGCTCACCACCGCGGCTGAGGCTGGCCGGCGAAGCCGACTAGCAAGCCGAAGCTGCAGGCGATAAAGCCACCTGCTCCTCAGTTCGCGGCCCGCCTCGCCCCTCCACGCCTACGTGGGCTTAAATTACACTCTAGGGGTAGGGAAGACCAGACCATGTGGACTCGGTTTTGCAGAGATTCGTTGCTGTCAGTAATAGCCCATATTATTCTAACTGAATCAAAATCAGAATCCTAATTTTAGCAGTTTATTCGAAGTATTGAAAATCGGAATTTCGTTTTTCGGACCGAGAACCCATCGAGCATTTGATTCTACGAACATATGAAAATCGGGAACACACAAAACAAACAAATCGCATTTACGACTTGGTAAAATAAATTTCGTGATTTTTAATAACAGACATTATAATTCTTAGGTACCTATTATGAAATTCGGACTTTTGAAAATCGGAACATCGAAACTCGGAATACAATATTTCGGAGTATTTGGGTGTTCCCTTTTTAATAAGGACACGTTTGATATTAGTTTTGAACATTCCATCGCTAAGTTCTGTAACCGATTTTGTCAACTTGTTATAAAAGCGGATACTGTTTATAAGAAATGACTTGCTTGTTTCAGTTAATCTAAATTTGGGAATCACAATGTATAATAGCTGTGATTCTTCTGACATTTATTGCATATTTTGCCTTATTTAAATTCATTTCAGTTTCGAATTTCAATTAGATACTAGGTGATTGTTATTGTATGCCTAAGCGGCGGAACATAGCTGATCCTATTTTAAGTTAAGAGTAGAAGAACATTGTATCTACTGTGTACTTACCTACCTATCATCCACAATAAAGAATATGAACATGAATATGAAAAAAACAATTTCATGTTTACTACTTGTATTTATATTATGGGTATTAACTTAGTTTCGTGGCTAACTTGGCTCATGGCTAAGCAATAACAGCCACACGAGTCGATCCATCAGGTTAAGCTACGCTAGCTGCAGTCGGTTCGTGGATTGGTGACCCTCTTTACATACTCCGTCCCGGCTGTCATTCGCGGATCTTTGTCAGTCGTTACGGATCGTCAGAAGCCCGAAAGTCTGACAACCAGTCTTACCAAGTCAGTTAGGCTCCATGTAAAATACTGGTATTTAGCTGCATACGGTTAGACTGGAAGCCGACCTCTACATAGTTGGGAAAAGGCTAGGCAGATGATGATGGGTGTTACTAATTGTGCTTGTCGCTTGATGAGATGATTAACTTAGTTTCGAAAGGAAAGGTTATGTTCCAGTTTTGTAATTTGAAGTATAAAATGCAATATTATTTTACATTAGGTATTTTTTTTTATTTTTTTTCTCAGTAGCAGCCCGGAGTCTGGATTTGTGCCCGGTAGATGGCAATAGGCTCGCCCCCTATTACATGGGACTTAAACATAACTGGCGAAATGTGGGTGTTACTATAGGTACACCTCTGCCTAACCCTTCGGGGAACCAAGGCGTGATGTTATGTTATGTTATTTTATAAACATAATGTTGGGGTAGGCTGACATATACATATGAAACAACGCCAGTTATGTCAAATAAGTCCCATGCAGAAGTGGACGAATCTATTACCTAACCGGGCACGAATCCATGTTCTTTTATACAGAGTGCCTGGTAATGAATGGATAACCTTGAAATATTTTAAGTTTAGGTTTATTGATTCATAAGAAAAAGAAAGAGACTGGATCCTGCGACACAGGGTATCCTAGTGAGGGATCCAGTGTCATACCTAAATATTGTAACCTTTGTTGGTTATGAATCAATAAACTTAAACTTAAACTAAACTTAAACACTCGCTATTCACACACTGTAAGTACACGACACAACTATACGGAACGCGCGACAGTTTCTAAACGTGTTCACTGTTCGACAGCCACCGACAAACTCTGCTTTACTCCGGTCGACGAGCGTTATGTTGTAGACTCTGTCGAGCGTCGCTTGGTGGCGCTGGCGTCCCGATTAGTCAAATGACGACTAACGTATTTCCGACATACAGATTAACAAAATCAATCGATGTTGTAGAGGGTACTAAGAATATACTTTAAGGGCGACTTGCAGCTTTTACTAAAATCTCGATTTAGAAACTCGACTTAGGCTTAAACTTAATTTAACGATTTGCATGTCATCGAGTTAGCTTAAATCTCGATTTAAATAAAGATCAAAGTTAAACCGGCGTCTATTTTGGTTTAGAGTTGTTAAATCTTGATTTTAGAGAAATTTGACATTTATCGGGAATTTTGCACCAGACGTAATAAATGCATTATTGCCGTGGTAAAATTAGGTGTCCTAGCTCTCTTCATTGTAATTTATTTTATATAGGTATATTATAACTGACGCCACAGAAAACTAGAAAGTAACTCGAGAACACAATTACAATACAACCAACATCGACTTTATTACATTGACATAAATGACAAATTAAATTCTGTTTTCTCTGTACACAGTACTGAGTTGCCATCACTTTTTATTTGAAAACAGAACGCAAAGAATCAAGGGCGAATGAATTATTGACATAATCTCAGTTTAGTTAAATCAAATAAGAAATGTGACTGCAAGACATGCTTAATAAGATTTAAATTAAGTCGAGTTAAGAGCAAAATCGAGATTTAATTAAACCGAGATTTGTATCACTTTACGTTCCCATTAACTTATGATGCCAATAGAATACACAGTCGCGTGAACAAAGCCACAGGCACAGCTAGTAGAAAACCCTAATAACGCTTTGTCTGACAACCCAGTACCAGTAGACGAACGATGCAGTAATTGGTATTTTAAAACTGAAACCATGAAAGCCTTTAGATCAACAGTTCATTTCGACGAAATGTAGGTGACATTAATAAATCCTTCAAACGACATTTTTGTCAAACAACATTCAAATTGAAAATGCAGGAAACTGAATTTCATGTCCCAAACTGCTCCATTACGGCTCAGAAACTAAGCGGGCGCTATTTTCAACGAATATTCCAGAAAAACGTTCACGTATAAGTTGGGTAGGATAGATTGCGCTGCTAGAACGCTGACATAAGATATCGCACATAACGTAACATCACGCCAATTTTCCTTTTACTAGGTGACCTTTTAAGCCTTTAAACTTTTTGTAATTTCTCTCATGGTCGAATACAGGGCTTTTGGCTAATTAGATAATTTCATGTTTAATTTTTAATGTACGTCTTATTTGTGCAGAATAAATATTTTTTCTTTATTTCTTTCTCCTTAACAGATGACTACATACAGTTACTGAGAAATTCCTGTTGCTGAAGTAATTCGAAATTCAATACCACTTTCTCTGACCTGTGTATCAAACTCATGCGTCGTATTTAGTTTTGCAAATCCACCAACAAACCCATTCAAACTCAAGGCATGAACAGTTTGATTAAATTAAATTATTCAACAACCAGCTGAGCGTTGTACTACAAATAAACATTGAATACCTTAATTATGTTACACAATCAAAATTAATTAATGTAAGACATATTATAGTGCAAATTGCTCGATATTGCCCACATCGTAATCTGTGCTCGAAGTAGACAGATTCGCGTTAGAATGAAGTAAATGGTTTTTGGAGGGTTACCACGTTCAAAGTGTATTTAGGATATCCAAAAAGTTTAGGGTCTAGGTATTAAAGAATTGTCAGTACTTTTTTATTACTTTATGCTACAGATATTATAAGCTTCTTCTGGCGTTAAGTTGTGAATAACTAATGGCAAATTAATAAAAAAGAGAGTTTAATATTATGCTTGAAAGTTTTATCCCACTGCCTGTTAATCTACTGCATGGTAAAGGACTCTTCTCATACAGAGAAGGCATGATAAGATGCCACTAATTTTAATAAATTGTATCAAACTTAATAGACTAGATTTATAGACCATTATGTTAAGTACCCGGTACTTGTTGACAGGCCTACACTGTCCTCCCATACTTAATAACACTGTAACTTAAAAAAATTGTAAAAGGCAATTATTTTTAAAAGAGTAACGTGATTTTCCTCTATCCCTCAAGAGAAGACTCATCGACATGTGTATTCTTCCCATCCTCACGTATGGTTATCAAGCATGGTCTTAGACAATTCAGCAGAGGTCCATGCTCGAGGTTTGCCAGAGAGCAATGGTATTCTGGGTATTAAACTTGTGGACCGCGTTAAGAATACAACAATCAGTTCCATCACTACAATAACTAATGTCACTCGGACAGCTGCCACGCTTAAATGGAATTGGGCTGGACACATCTGCCGCATGTCAGGCGATCAATGGGCTAAAATTACGACCCAATGGGTCCCGCTGAATGGCAAACGACATCGCGGCAGGCCCAGACGGAGATGGCGGGATAAGTTGGACTCCTTTAATAAAGATTGGTCCTCGGAGATTAGCTGGGACAAACAGACAAAATTTTAAAAATTGCTTTTTTGTTATAAGTACCGTATATACGTGCATATGCATTTAGTTAAAAGTTGTTATTTTAATTTTATTTATTTGTATAGATAAAACAAAGGTATCATATTAAAACACGTATACTAAAAAATAAATAATGAAATTATTTTTAAAACGGTGAAGGTTTTATAAAATACGCTTGATAGTTTTTGCGTAATTCTCAGTTTAATATCCGCGTTAGACATAACTTTACAAATTAATTACACTATGTAATATAAATATAATCTAAAATATTCACATGTTAAGTTTTTTACAAAATGCTATGGTATAATTTAAGATATATTTTTTCCAAATCATTAACACTAGGTACTTGTTTAGACGTAATTTTCAGTTTAAAATCATTAAAAAACGGTTACCGTCGCCTTAATACACAAATTAAGAAGGTTTGCGTTATCCAGAGCGGTAGATTAAAATAAGCCCAAAACAAATTTTAGCTAGGCCGAGCTAGAAAAACAAAAACATCAGATTTTCCAATCAAATTATTTCCACAGCCAATTCAATTTAGAAGAAATTCACGTTAAACCCCTTATTTGTGTCAAAATTACAAAGGTTTACGTAAAATAAAAACAAATGGTCCCATATACACGTGTATAACACCAAAAATTTATTACATCGTAGACTTTCACTTATCTCTATAGGAGGAAAACCGTAAAAAATCTCCATGTTAAACCATAAACAATATAATGTGCTCTTTTCATTATGCCTTTAAGAGTAATCCGTGGGGTCGGAGAGACCTACAGGAGCTTTAAAGCCGAGAAATAACGATGAGGTTCATTTTCTGTAATATGGTAGCTGGATATGGTACGTGTATGTGCTAAAGCAGAGGTTGCCAACCTTTACAAGACCAGGAACCTAAATAAACTCAACTATAACAGTCTAAAAATCTGGAATAAAATTTATTTTAATCACAAAACAAAATTCCTTGAAAACATTTAATTTATTGGTAAGACTCACAGGAATTACATAAAAAAAAACATTTAATAAAAACTTTTCTGCAAAAGAAAACCGACTTCCAAAAAAAAAACACTACAAAGTGAAAAATAACTAATTTAAGTCGGTGTCTTTGGATCTGCATTTTAGTGTTTTGCCACCGACTTTCGAAATTAAAGTTACTTTTCACTTTGTAGTTTTTTTTTTGGAAGTCGGTTGTTTTTGTTTGCAAAAAGGTTTTTATTTTTCACTTTTTATTCGTAGTACCTACCCCACACAAAGTCGTATACCACTACTTGCACCGTAAATAACAGTGACAGGAAATTATTATTACATCATCAACATACGCTCAGTGGACGAAATACGTATTATTGAATCTAACTCAAATACCACTCATCAGATGTTAACAAAATTCATAAGGGATCAATATGGAAGTATATCTTTTCAAATAAAAAATAATTTTTCAAACATTAAAAGAAATACAACCCTATTGAGAACCTTTTTTGAAGTCGATTAAAAATGCATGAAAAGAAAAATCTTTCGCAGACCGGAGGTTGGGAGCCTCTGCCCTTAAAGTTCCACTTACATATATTATAGCTTATCGTAAAGGTAATGTTACTTCATGAAGAAAATAAGCTGTTGTGTTGTTATTTTTTATTAAAATCCAGATGTAAAGCTGTTAACTTCACACACGTGTATATTCATACATTTCAACATAAGTTATTTTATGACTACTCATAATAAGGCTGTGGGCACGAAACCAGCGGTGGTCGAGTGATGGCGACTGTGAAGCGACGCGGCGTGGCGGCGAAGTAATCAGAACCATAGCATTCTGAAGTAACGCGCACGAAATGGGCGAGAGCGGCGCGGGGCAATCGAGCGATGCACGGGCGATGGCGATGCGCAAGCGACAGGAACAAAGTTTGATTTCGACACTCGATGGCTGCTATTTACTTTACCGCGACTGATCAATCCGCCAGTTTTGTGCCCACTGGCTTGCCCCGCCCCTCGCCATGCTGCTGTCGCCATCATTTGGCCGCCGCATATTTCATGCCCACAGCCTTAGTCTGCGAGCGCGAAATTAGCAGTGGCCGAGCGATGGCGACTGCGGCGCGGTGGCGAGGTAAACAAAAGTATAGCATTCTGAAGTGACGCGCACGAAGCGGGTAAGAGCGGCGCGGAGCGATCGAGCGATGCACAGTCGGTGGCAGCGCGGTAGCGACGCGCAAGCGGCAGGCACAAACTTGTGTGATTTTGCCGCTCGATGGCCGCTACTTCCTACTCTAGCGCGACTGACCGATCGCCAGTTTCGTGCCCGATCCAAAGGCCACTCGCCCCGCCTCGCGCCGCGCCGCTCCGCAGTTGGCATCGCACGGCCGCCGCTGGTTTCGTGCCCGCAAACTAAGAGTTGCTAAGATTCACGACCGACATTATCACTTGGTACCTAATAATATGATATAAAGTGAAATTATTTTCTTTTGAAGTTTTTGAAAGTTCTTCAGAAACCCATCATTTTTGTAGCATTGATATTATCGATCTGTAAAAGGAAAAGAGCCTGAACCTAAAGGCGCTCCCACACCGGGAGCATTCGCCTGTAATGTAACAGTTCAGATTCGAGCGTTTCATCAGTGAGTAGGACAACCGAGTATTACAGTGCGCAACCTGTAATGATACAATTTGTAACATTACATTCACCGGGACCATTCGTCTGTAATGTAAAAGTGGTGAGTGGGAGCACCCGTGATACAATTTGTAACATTACATTCACCGGGACCATTCGCTGTAATGTAACAGTGGTGAGTGGGAGCACCCGTGATACAATTTGTAACATTACATTCACCGGGACCATTCACCTGTAATGTAACAGAGGTGAGTGGGAGCACCCGTGATACAATTTGTAACATTACATTCACCGGGACCATTCACCTGTAATGTAACAGTGGTGAGTGGGAGCACCCGTGATACAATTTGTAACATTACATTCACCGGTACCATTCGCTGTAATGTAACAGTGGTGAGTGGGAGCACCCGTGATACAATTTGTAACATTACATTCACCGGGACCATTCGCTGTAATGTAACAGTGGTGAGTGGGAGCACCCGTGATACTATTTGTAACATTACATTCACCGGGACCATTCGCTGTAATGTAACAGTGGTGAGTGGGAGCACCCGTGACACAATTTGTAACATTACATTCACCGGCACCATTCGCCTTTAATGTAACAGTAGTGAGTGGGAGCACCCGTGATACAATTTGTAACATTACATTCACCGGGACCATTCGCTGTAATGTAACAGTGGTGAGTGGGAGCACCCGTGACACAATTTGTAACATTACATTCACCGGCACCATTCGCCTTTAATGTAACAGTAATGAGTGGGAGCACCTGTGACACAATTTGTAACATTACATTCACCGGTACCATTCGCTGTAATGTAACAGTGGTGAGTGGGAGCACCCGTGATACAATTTGTAACATTACATTCACCGGGACCATTCGCTGTAATGTAACAGTGGTGAGTGGGAGCACCCGTGATACAATTTGTAACATATGTAACAGTGGTGAGTGGGAGCACCCGTGATACTATTTGTAACATTACATTCACCGGGACCATTCGCTGTAATGTAACAGTGGTGAGTAGGAGCACCCGTGATACAATTTGTAACATTACATTCACCGGGACCATTCGCTGTAATGTAACAGTGGTGAGTGGGAGCACCCGTGATACAATTTGTAACATTACATTCACCGGGACCATTCGCCTGTAATGTAACAGTGGTGAGTGGGAGCACCCGTGATACAGTTTGTAACTTGGATTGTCACATTAACGGCAAATGCTCCGGTGGGGGGCAAGACAACAATATTATTTATTGTGAATAAAAAAACATAGACCCACGTACAGGGCCTTTTTGAATTGATTGGTGAAACATCACATACATAGTTGATGGGAATCGTTATCTGATAGCAAAAAACGCAATGTAGCAAATTTTGTACTATAAAACTTTTAAAACCAGCCATCAAAATTTAACTCCTATCTTTTTACGCGACTACGGCAAAGCCAAGGGGTTGGGGTGTGATTTTAACACTGTGATTTTAACAACCATATTTTTCCAATAAACCCGTACAAACAAAACATGAAAAGTGAGTTTGAACGTTACTAAGACTTGAACTCCACAAGTTGTGTTTATTTTGTAAAAAGTAACGCGAACGGTCCGGCTCAGAGGGGCAAGCTTAAACTTTGAAAGAACAATATTTGTGTTTTACAAATGTGCCTTGTTTTTATTTGTTAAGTAAAAGTTAAGTTTGACTTTACGTTGTTCAATTCTGTTTATTCTTTTTTAAGTATTTGATCGGGCATTAGGTTACTTAGATTCAAATTCAAATTCAAAATATTTTATTTCACATAAGCCTACATGGGCACTTATGAAACGTCAGAAGCTAGGTGCACGGTTCCAATTGGTCGTTTCCTATGGAGAAGAACCGGCAAGAAACTCCACGGATACTCTTTTAAAAATAATTGTCTTTTACAATGTTTTCAAATTACAGTGTTATTAAACATGGGAGGACAGTGTAGGCCTGTCAACAAGTACCAGGTACTTAACAAAATAGAAAATGGTCTACAAATCTACAGTCTATTAAGCCTACAACGTTCTTTTTAATTGATTTTTAACTCACTTTATTTTTATCTTTTTATTTTACCGGCTTATTACTTAAACAATATTTATTTATTTATTTATTCATAGAATAGCCTACTAAATAAGTTAACCTAAAGTAATCTCTAGATAGTATAAAATAAAGTCGCTTTCCGCATCTGTCTGTCTGTATATCCGCTAACTCCACCTAAACCACGCAACGGATTGTAATGCGATTTTCACCATCAGGTAGATAATTTTTCACGGAAGGTTTATATATAATAAAACGTAATTAAGTTTTAATGTAAGTAGAAAAAAATTCTATTTTGCAACTAAGTCGCTGAAAAATAAATTTGCATGGCTTTCGTTGGCTAAACCAAACACATTAAAATTATGTAATAGAGAATTGTAGTTCTTCTAAAATCCTTAAGAAATTTCCGCAATGGCATGTCTCTTTAAGTTACGGTTGACTCACAGTAACCATTTTATTTCATCAAATCAAATCAAGTCTTTTTGTGGGCATAGGTTATACAGACAGATGTTAGGTAAATTACAGTTCCGATGTTCGAAAAGTGCTGATTAGTTAGTTTTGAAAACATTTTTCATCTCGTTTCTTTTGAAATAAATATTTCAAAATCTTATTGGGAATTGAGATTTAGAGCTTTAATAGGCTTACAAAAACCTGCACCCTAATTGCATTGAACTGGATGGTGCTGATCCACGCGTCATGTTCGTGAACGGGCGCCGTCAGTGGAGACTGGTCATTTCTTAACTGCCAGAGCTTATTTTTAATCTTATATTTTGAATTGTTTTGAATAATTTATTTTTACATTGTTCTCACATAAGAAGCAACAAAAACAATGAACACAGGATTTTGTAATAATTTTGATTTAAAAGAGTGTCCATGGAGTTTCTTGCCCATTCTTCTCCATAGAGATCTACGTTTTGGAATGGGCGACTAGCTTCAATTTTCTGGCTAACTAACTGACTCTTTAACAATTCAAAAGTGCCTGTAATTGGTTTAATTGAAATAAATGCTTTGAGTTTGAGTTTGACTTTGCGTAACACACTATCAATCAGAATCTGAATGATTTTGAAGCAAATTGCTAATCCATTGCTTCATATGTTGGAAATATTTGTCTGCTCAACAACGTAAATAATGCAATAAATATTGTTGAACTGTCAAAATGAAACCGAATCCTACTGTGTGTTACTCAATTGCCCCGCGGGTCTACATTCATAGGAATTTCATTTAAAACTGATTCAATAAACTTATGACGAAGAATGCTTACGACGCAACATGACTTGTTTAACATTTCATTTAGTTCTTTATTTTATTTTTAAGTACTAAATTGTATATCCTTCAAT
The DNA here is from genome assembly GCA_947568875.1 of Fissipunctia ypsillon. NCBI lineage: Eukaryota > Metazoa > Arthropoda > Insecta > Lepidoptera > Noctuidae > Fissipunctia > Fissipunctia ypsillon. The sequence goes on along the minus strand of OX387655.1, from coordinate 20,304,614 downwards.
GCCTCAAAAACGTAGGGAACCTATCCTGAATGTATGATTGCGTCAACACAGTTGATTCGAGCGTGGGATCTGAGCAAACTTGCGGATAGAGCTGCCCGCTTAATGTGTCCACAGCACTTTTTTTAATTGCTTTCCTATGACAAATGTTCAGATTTTGTGTCTGTTACTCGTACATGGTTTTAGGATAGTTTGGTGATGAGTGGTAAAGGGTAGATAGAATGGCATAGTGATATTCTTCATTACATAAATTAAGAATCCATGGAGAACAATAATTATTTCGCAAAAGGTAGGTATTGCGTATTCAGACGTAGCGTTGGAAGGCTGAGACTGAGAAGCTTGTGGTTAAGGGGCTTGTGGCTGAGGGGCTTATGGCTGAGGGGCTTGCGGCTAAGTAATAACAGCTGCACGGGTCAATCGATCAGGTTAATTTAATAATGCTTTCGCGGAAAGTGAACGAGACATAATAGAAGTATTAGTGTAATGACGTGTACAGACGTCAAGCACATGTGATCTTTACATACCAGGACCTAGCCGTGCCTCGAAAAGCACATTAAACTGTTGGACCCAGCTGTCATTCGTGGATCTTTGACAGTCGTTACGGGTCGTCAAAAGTCTAACCAAAGGGTATTACTACTAAGGGTATTACTGGGTTGTGGAGGTCAGATAGACAGTCGCTACATGTAAAATACTGGTATTCAGCTGCATCAGGTTATACTGGAAGCCGACCCCAACATAGTTGGAAAAAGGCTAGGCAGATGATGATGACGTAGCAATGGAAGGCCTCTGATGGACTGATGACCTTGCGAAAGCCTCAGGAATCCGCTGGATGTGAGAAGCATAGAACCGCGAGGCAATTGCTTAAAATACAGTAGGAATCAGTTTCATTTTGACAGTTCAACAACATTCATTGCATTATTTACGTTGTTGAGCAGACACATTTTTCGAACATATGAACTGGATTAGCAGTATGCTTCATTCAGCCTGTGATTGGCAGTGTATTAGTAATTAGGGTGCTGGTCGAAGTGGCGGTGCTTGGGGGAGGAATATGTCTAGCAGTGGACGTCTTGCGGCTGAAATGGTGATGAAGATGAGGTACAAACTCAAACTCAGTGAGGTACGTATTGGTAGCCTTACATACGAACAGACGAAATCTACATAATCTGAGTAAATATTTAACCGCAATAAATTGTACTTATGGTCGGTATAATAGTTTGGTGTCATATAGAGTAATACAATCATGCTCGCTCAGAGGTGCAGTTCCAGTAATTTTAAGAAAGTTCGCATTCTAAAGGCCAAACCCCGTAGTTAAAAACGTTAAAAATTTAGTCGCAGTCTCATCTCAGTGAAAATCAAATGTCAAAAATGTAGGGAAACGTTATACAATTTTTGACAGACTGTGACGGAGATTAGGGAGGCAATTCCCGTATTTTTAAGAACGGTCACATTCTGCTGGCCCAAAACTTTGCCACTTCCACGGTGTCGTCAGTGGCAACGTAGAGGTCACTTTGGCTGCATTTTTTGGGGCAAAGAGGGCAAGTTAAGAGCTGGAACATAGTTTTCGACAGAGCTCCACAACCACACCCTACTCTCGTACCGTCGAAGAAGACCCATTTTACGAGGTTGTGTATCATTGAGTTGAGTGATAATCGAATCCGAAATTGTTAGAAGGCCGTTAAACAGGACTGGGTAATATCCTCCAGATGGTACGAGGACTAAAACACGGTAACTTGATAATAGTGGACTGTATTATAAGTTTCTACAAAGGAAAACAAACGGTCAACTAATTTTGTATTGGTGAGAATGAATTTATCCGCTTCCCGCTGTTGCTCGGCGCGGCGTGATATTCTCGGCATCGTAAAGGCCAAATTACCTATTATTATGTCCAAATACTTGAAACCTTTCCATTTTTAGGTCACCATATCATACCATACCAACAACACTTCCATCTCAAATTCCAGCATAAAGTAAGAAGATTCAAACCCATCCACAGTTTCACGCCGACCTGCCGAAATTTTTTAAAAAAAAGAACAACTTTATACAAGACCTTCTTTGATTTTTATACAACGAACTCTTTAGACCCGCTTTTGTTTCACAAAGGAGAAAATGTTCTATTTAGTTGTTTATTTAGGTAATTATCTCGCCACTGCCTAGTTCCTCTCCAATTTGGTTAGGTATTTCAAGCCCCTTTGGCATTCTTTAACCAAACAATGTAATTTGAATCGGCCTCAGTATCTACGGATTTATTTTAAGAGAATTTGTTCCTGTTATTTTACAACGGAATATCTTCAGGCGTTTTCTGTGGGTTGCGGATTGAAATGTATTTTTGGAGGAATATTTTAAGGGGAAAAGAAAATTTTGTGTTTTATCATAACTATTATTAGGCATAGAGGATGGGAGAAAATAATGAGTTTCGGTAAAAGTCCTAATGTAATTTACTAAAATTACTGTATTTAAGAGAAAACATCAATTATTTGTAAAAAAATGGCTTCATAACAAACTAATATTATAATACTATTTTTGAAAAATAAAAAACACCTTTGACGTACAGTAGACTGCAAAACCTTAATAAATTGCTGTAAATCTAGAAAAAAAATATTTAAAAAAAAACTTTAAAAAAAAATGATCTGTCAACTTCACACACAATAAAGCTTAAACCCGAACACCCACACTTAATAACTCCCAAAAATATTAAGCATTAAGTAAAAATACTTTTGTACTAACCAAAGGATTTCAAACTCTATTCGTCATTACTTAAAGTTGAAAATAACTTGAGCCATAGTAATATTTCACACATACTCTATCACGAAAATATCTCCTTTTCGATTATTAAATATTTTATGAAGAATTAAATGTCAACGACAAATAATTTTAATGCGCAGCGTTACACATAAATCCTCTCTCCATATAAATTACTATCATGAAGTCACATATAAATAATACATAAAATAATATTATAGTGGAATTTATTATGTATAGACAAAATGTCTTTATTTATATACCAAGCATTAATTATGATGTAATGCTTGGATTAACAAAGAGAATAGAGTACCTACCTAGTAATATATACGAGAATTATTATATGCCCACCAATATCGTCAACTTAAAATTAATTATTTTTCGATACAATGAGATAAATCCCAACGATAATGAAATATACCTATATGAACATGCTGTGGTCGCAAAATGTTTTAAAGGCAAAAAATAGACCATTTGATCATGACAAGTATCATCCATTTATGTCAATATACTTTATCACACAAAAAAGTTTCATACATAACATGACATCACGCCTTGTTTCCCCGAAGGGTTAGGCAGAGGTGTACGTATACACCCACATTTCACCAGTTATGTTTAAGTCCCATCTAATAGAGGGCGAGCCTATTGCCATCTACCAGGCACAAATCCAGAATCCGGGCTGCTACTGAGACATTCCAGATAGAAAAAACCAATAACACTTTGCCCGACCTGGGAATCGAACCCAGGACCTCTTGCTCAGCAGTAGCGCTTGTGACCACTAGACCAACGAGGCAGTCAAAAAAAGCTTCACATATAATGCTCAGAGAGAACTACGTAAAACAGCGAATGAAGAAGCTGCACTCAACGCCTTTCACGGCTTGTAGCGTCTGTATTGAGGTGCGGCTTACTCCTATGGCGTAACTCATCACATATCCATAGAGCTTTCATAGCGCAAAAAATAAATGCTTGAGAGCAATCACTGGGGCGCCTCCATATAAGAGCTGTAAACCAATTCTCAAAAAGTTAAACGTTTTAACACTAGCTTCTATTTACACTTTAGAAATAGCCATATTTATTAGAAAAAATTCACACTTCTTCTCCACAGTAGCCGAAAACAATAGATTTAAAAAAAGAGATCCACCAAGTTAAAAAAAAAACAATTTTGTAACAGCCCTCTCCACTACAGAAACAGCTGCCTTATGTCCATAAAAAATTACAACCATATACCAAAACAAATAAGAGAACTAGCATTTACTTTTTACAAAAAAAATCTGGAAACATGGCTTCTCCAAAACAATTTCTACACGGTAAAAGATGTTTTAGAGTATAAGAGTATTACTTTTTTTTTTGTGGATGGGAAATCATCAAATGACTTCTCTCGCTCTGGGCGGAGCGGGAGGGCGTGTCAGACTTTTACTGACTAAAACCCACCCGTGTTCCTTTTGTTGCCTGTGCCGGGGCCACGGTATTAGATTTATTTAGTTTTTCTATTAAAAATGTTGTTGTTGATGTATTTTTTTTTTGTTTTATATTGTTAATTAGAGTCTAAATGTATCTTTTTGTCTATGTCTAAGTGTTTTGTATTCTTTACCAAATTTTGATATATGATGTAATATATAAATTAGGTTTTATGCCTTTAAGCAATACCTATTGTAGATATTCGTACGCCGCTTTTAGCAGCGGATGTGTCCTGAACTTGTTTATAATAATGCCCAACTTTTTACCTACCATATCCGTGTGAATAAATGTCTTTGTCTTTGTCTAAAAATGCGTCGAAATCTTAGCACAGACTGAGCTACGCCGTAGCGCAAACGTAGCTACGTCGTAGCACGAGGCGTAGCGAGTTGCGTAGCGTGGCAAGCGAGTTGTTGAATTAAGTGAACTAAATAGTTGGTGATTGTCATATTTTTCGGTAATGACTAAATGAATTTATCTTACAATGTAATACAATTATTATTTATTTATAGTTCTTTAGTAAATTTAATGTTTTACAACGTAAAATGACGTAATTAATTGAAGCTACTCATGCGTCTGTGTTCAATCAGGTACTGTTTCAATTGAATGATTTCGGAACAATATCATTTATTACTAAGTACATAGTAGTTTCGTTCGGAATTATTGGTAGGTGGTTACTTTTTTATAATGGAAAATTACATGTACCTACGACACATCGCGCTGTGTAGGGCCGATTTATTTAATGACCAAACGAACAAAAATATAGGCTATTGTTTTTTAAAGACAGGTTTTTAAGAATTTCGTCAAACTCACACATTTGGTTAACAGATTACTGATAACAGTATGTTAGCAGACAGCTAAACCTTTAAACACCTTTGCGTTATCTTTTCATCCTCTTGAAGTTACCAAGAGGTTGTCTAGACACTAAACCATTACCAAAGGGCGCTTATTTTTCGAAAAACATTTTTATTTTTAATCCGGAAGATTTCAATTCTTATGTTAAGAAATGCCTTCTTGTAACCAGTCACCTGAGATTTTCTTTTAAAACCATAATTTCAAGCTCCTTGGTCATAAATTTTAAACATCACTTAGTATAACAACCTGTATACATGTAAAGGGTGTTAATATTCACGAGGCACATAGAACGTAATTAGGGGTGCGTAATTTAGATTACAACCCTTACAATCTGATTAGCATGCGTCGCGTTATGGGGTTAAAAAATGTACTTTTATGTTCAACGTTTGTTTTTAAATGGCAGGTTGTGTAAAAATAGGTTTTTATACGTTTTGGGCCATGTTTTTTTTGCGACGAAAATGATTGTATTATGTGATAAGGTTTTTACATGGGTATGGAATTTAGTTTCTTCATTTATTTAACGGAAGAAAAAAAGCAGGAGGTTCTCAACTCGACGCGTATATATTTTTTTTTTTCGTAAGGTTATAGAGGCATGAGGAACAGGGTGTAAAGTTCACTCATCTGTTTAGGTAGACGTGTTCTTCAGTGGAGCCCGTGAATCGGTAAACGTAAGGTACGACGCCCTCAGGCTAGGTGAAGCGACGATCTTCGCAGGGTGACCGGTAGCAGCTGGATGAGAGTTGCCGAGAATCGAGCTGAATGGCGTGCAACTGGAGAGGCCTATGACCAGCAGGGGACTGCTATAGGCTGATGATGATGATAATTCCTTTGCCATACTTATTATATCTGCCAAAAGTCCCACTATAGCCCTCTAAAGGCCTACCTCCATAACTATTCAAACTTTATCACTTTGACACTTCAAAAATTCATACACACTAAAACGTCCGGCTCTCTTGTCAATGTAAAATGTACCCCTTGATACAACATGAATAAACCATAAGTGACTTAACGAGGCGGTTAACAAAACGTGTCCTACTAACATAAATCACAGTACGTCCTTTGTCTATGGGTTACGTTACCATAAACAGTGGCACATGTCCTTTCCCATAACTTGAGTGGCTCATTATTTAGGATGGCGGCCGCGTGTAAATACAGATTATACACAATAGGAAGCAAACGTATGCTGACATTCGGACTGGGAACAGAAGTGGTCGTAGACAATAATAATTGGGACTATTTTCTAGGACAGTTTATTTTACTCTTTTTCGCAAGAATATTTAGGCTCAATCGCACTAAAAATCACTAGGTAAATACATTTAACAATAACCATAATATTTTGCACTCTCCATTACCCGTTGGGTGACTTTTAGCTTTCTAATAAGGCCCACTGAGAGCAACGACGTTTCAGTGCAACACGTACTAGCCAAAGACTTGGGCTGTGCTTGGAGTTTCCCTACGTGATCGAATCAGAAATGAAGAGATCCGAAGCAGAACCAAGGTAACCGACATAGCCCGAAGAATTGCCAAACATAAGTGGCAGTGGGCAGGGCACATTGCTCGCAGAACAGACGGCCGATGGCGCCAAAAGGTTCTGGAGTGGCGACTGCGTATTGGAAGACGTAGCATTGGAACGCCTTCCACAATGTGGACCGATGACTTTGTTAAGGCCACAGGAATCCGCTGGATGCGGGAAGCACAGAACTGGTTGAAGTAGCGGTGCTTGGGGGAGACCTATGTCCATTAGTGAACGTCTTTCGGCTGAAATGATGATGATGATGATAATAGGATAATAGGATTGCCTCGTTGGTCTAGTGGTCGCAAGCGCTACTGCTGAGCATGAGGTCCTGGGTTCGATTCCCAGGTAGGGCAAAGAGTTATTGGGTTTTTCTATGTAGAACTTCTCTGGATTTGTGCCCGGTAGATGGCGATAGGCTCACCCCCTATTACATGGGACTTAAACATAACTGGCGAAATGTGGGTGTACTGTAGGTACACCTCTGCCTAACCCTTCGGGGAAACAAAGCGTGATGTTATGATGATGATAATATTTAAATTATCATTCTGTCTCTGTCGTCTACTAACGATTGACAGAAACAGAACGATGTTTTAAATTCGCTTAACGCTAAACGCATTTGCAACTTACATAGACTAACGTCTTTTTTCTATAAAGGTAGAAAAAGCTATGAAACGCTAAGTGCTATGATTTTTATAACTTCATTTGGTACGTCCACGTTCTAATTTTACAGAAGAAAATAGCCGTAAAACATTATCTTAATTTGTGTCTTTTTACGGTAACGTATCCGAAAGAAAAAACGGAACCCTTATAGGATCACTCGTGTGTCTGTCTGTATGTCTGTTCGTTTGTCTGTCTGCCACAGCCAATTTGATCCGAATCTAATGGACCGATTAAGTTGGAATTTGGTACACATATTAATTTCTCTGACCCAAATACTCACCGTGTGATATATCAAATGAAAAGGCTTACTGTGAAGGACTCAAGTATATTTTTTTTATAATTTTCGAACAAAGAGTCTTAAAGTTATTTAAGAAAATAGGTGAAAATTGTTCATTTCCCCCTTATATAACTCCGAAACTACTGAGCCTATCATTTTGAAAACAAATACAGAAAATAGTTCTTTACGGACTTATAAATTACAGGAAAACCTATACATATGAAGTTTGTATATGGTCTTAAAATAACATGTAAAATCTCCCAATATTTTGTGTACAAACTTACATTTGCCGTTGGAATGTATGGGGGAACATGTTTTTCAACTACAATGTTAAGTTTGTTCGTTAGATAAATTCATCCCAACTACGGAACCCTTCATTTTGCGTGGTCACTATTAGTTATGAAATATCTTTGATTAATTAAATAAATTTTATGTACGACGGCTACTGATGTACACTTACTGTAAATACTATTCGTTTTACTTACATCTTTTCTAGGGTAAAATCAGCTATTATTTAGCTGTCCGCTCTAAGTGTTTTTTGGCGAAGCGTGTCTAATAGGGAGGCACAAGTGGAGTTTTATGAGTAGGTAATGGAAATAGCGTAGCGTAATGGAAGCTACCATGAGTGTAGTTATAAGTAAAACAACAAAGTAAGTGTGTGTGTGTGTGTGTGTGTGTGTGCGCGCGCGCGCGCGCGTGTGTGTGTGTGTGTGTGTGTGTGTGTGTGTGTGTGTGTGTGTGTGTGTGAGTGTAGTAGTAATATTGTAGGGTCCGTACATCCGAATGAAAAACGGAACCCTTATAGGATCACTCGTGTGTCTGTCTGTCTGTCCATCTGTCACAGTTAATTTGCTCCGGATGTACTTGACCGATTAAGTTGAAAATTAGTACACAATTACACATATGAATTTCTGTGACCCAAACATGGACGTGTAACGTAAATAAATGAATTTTGAGTATGGGGGTCACTTTTTGGGGTCAATTAAGAAAATAAAAATAAAAGTTTTGCAAACTGTACCGTATGTTATATATTAAATGAAAGGGCTTGTTGTGAGAATCTCAAATATTTATATTTTATCATTTTAAAATAAAAAGTTTTAGAGTTATTAAAGGAAATAAATGAAAATTGAAAATTCCCCTCTAACTCCGAAACTGTTTAGCCTAAATATTTGAAAAAAATACAGAGAATAGTTTTATACTTACAGACTGGTCTTAAAATACCATGGTAAGTCACTATACTGTCAAGCTTACATTTCCAGTTAGAATGTATGGGAGAACATGTTTTTCCACTACAATATTAAGTTTGTTCTTGGGATAAATTTTATTCATCCCAACTACAAAACCCTTCAAAGTCCGACACGCACTTGGCCGGTTTTTTCATACTGGACCACTCGTAATTACCTAATTAGGGAATTATTATACACTAGCTGTGCTCCGCGACTTCGTTCGCGTGGATGTCGTAAGATATACAATATACTACAAGCCTACACAACAGCCCACAGGCCCGCAGGCCTACAGGAGCTACAGGTCTGAGCTCAAATGGATGCCCATTCGCCAGAGAAGAAATTTACGTGCTTTGACCACGCTTTTCTCCCTTCTTAACTCTCCCACTCCTCCTTCTTATCTAGTGTCTCACTTCCAATATCTATGTTCTTCACACGCTAAGAATCTTCGTTCTTCTAACAATCTTCTCCTACTCTGTACTTCTCATACTTCTGACTTTGTTCATTCTTCCTTTCATATTCAGTCCATTCTTCTTTGGAATGCGCTTCCTCTTGACATCAGGATGGCCACCAGTCGGTATGCATTTAAGCGGAGATTGCGGAGTTATTTTCAAAATAAATAGCGTAGAGTCATTTCAAAACCTCTCTCTCTTGAATTTGTATATAATATATATATAATATAGGTATATATTATAGTAAATATGTATGTATGTGTATTATAAGTTTATGACTTATTTATGTACAAATTGTTCCATTTCTAACAGAGCACCTTCCATCTAATCTCTTCACCACCCTTGGTTGACTGGTAAAGAATGTTTAAGGCATTAAGTCCGCCTTTGTACTTTTTTTTAAGTGTGAAAAGTTTAAATAAATAAATACTAAAATAACAGCCACATTTTAATAAAACTCCCTCGTCCCCCGACCCGTCGCCAACCGTCGCGTTGAATCGCCCGCCCGCGCTTATACTTCGTTTTCGCTTAGTGTTCTTTCTCACTTTTCTCTTATTAAATAGCCTGTAACTATCCTCGAGAATTGGGCTATCAAATGCAAAAAGAATTTTTCAAATCCGACTTTTTGTTCATAATTTCATGGGCTTTAATATTTTTACGCGGAACCCTAATTATTTTTCTAAATTAAAAGTAGCCTAAGTTACCCGAAGTCACATCAGCTATCTGCCAGTGAAAGTCCCATCAAAATCGGTCCAGCCGTTTCGGAGATTAGCCGGAACAAACAGAGAGATAAACAAAAATGATAAAAATCGCTTTTTTGTTTTATAAGTACCGTTTATACTTTCTTATGCATTTAGTAAAAAGTTGTTATTTGGACATTACAAACAGACAATTCAATTTTATTTCTTTGTATAGATTAATCAGGATATGAGTTTAAGAAACAAAGAAACAGAAAACTTGTTTGCATCGAGACATATCGAGGTGTTCGTTCCAAATTGACAATTCAGGAGCAAAAATTTTTGGAAAAATAAGTTATAAAACAGCTTAGATTGTCGGCCAAGAAAAAATGTTTTTATTAAATGATAATTATATGATAAATGATTTTATTTCTGTAAGTAGGTTTATACAAACACTTTTACATGTCAAACATTTTTTTTTTAAACTAGATGAGGCCGGCGTTTCCTATCTGACTACTCTGAGAAGAAAGGCCGAAACAAACTCAGAGGTCACAGTCTCTTTTAAAGTCCAGACATAATCTTGGTCAGATCATGTGAAGACCATGTAGGTTGGTGTCTGAAATGGTCTTTTGAGGAAAGAACCACACAGATTGAGTGCTATTTTTAGAATTTACCTAATTCGCGGAAACACAATCACTCATACAGTAAAATAGTCCAAAAATAATTTTGTAGATATATTCAATGAAAAGTTACTCCCATCCCTATGAGTGTCCTTGTTTCATACAGAACATCTATCATGTCTACACACACACAAACACAACTATTATGATATTAAGAGGGTCCGTTTGTCATATCTAGTCTCAAATTGATAAATTATCCTTTATGCTCCGCTGTAATTATACTTTATCCGACGTAAATGACATTGTGACGTCTATTATCTCCGTATTAACATTATGATAACGGTTATTGTAAATAGAATTGGGGGCCAACCACCACCTCTTAAAGCAGTATTATTTTAATGTTACTTCAGTGTGAGAAAGAGATGGAACTATACAGGACTTCTAGCTCCATCTCTTTCCCACACTCAAGTAAGATTACAATAATACTGCTTTAAGAGGTGATGGTGGTCTCCTGGTTGAATGTGGGCTGTTCATAATATATGTAACTGATCGTTACTAGTATTCAAGTCGCTTAGTTTTTGCTAAACTGATAAAGCACCAAGTCCTCCTATTACATGGGACTTAACTTGGCGAAATGTTGGTTTTATATACGTTCAGATCTACGTAACCCTTCGAGGAAAACAGGCGTGACGGGACGCACTATATTTAATCATCATCATCATCTGCCTAGCCTTATTCTCAACTATGTTGAGGTCGGCTTCCAGTCTAACCGGATGCAGCTAAATACCAGTATTTTACATGGAACGACTGCCTATCAGACCTCCACAACCCAGTAGCTTACATAAAGAAACAGGTTTCCGGTACAGGCGAGCCTGTGCGGGTCGGTACTGTAATAATCTGCAAGAATCCTCCGGGATTCGAGCAAATTACTACGTGTCTTATATAGTGTCTTGTGTCGACTGTGATTTGTGCGGGAGATAACAAATCTACAAGAAAATTAAACTCTGCAAAACGGTGTGTAATTATATTGACTTCACTCTTTAAAGGCACATATACTAGACACTCCTATTTTTATCTATATGTATATCAGTCAACCACCACCTTTTCAAGCAGTATTATTTTAATTTTACTTCAGTGTGAGAAAGAAATGAAGCTATACAGGATGTCTAGCTCTATCTCTTTCCCACACTCAAGTAAGATTACAATAATACTGCTTTAAGAGGTGGTGGTCTAGCTTCAGAGCCTCCAGGCCGACTGTCATCTATATTGTTTTTTCTTCCCCTATTCGAACTTTCAAAATCAATGTTTGTCTTCTTAAAATAATCAGCGTTTAAACTTGCGAAGGTTGTATACTAATGGCACGCCCGGTTAAAACCTCTACAGTACCGATCGGTATAGCTCGGTCCAGGTAGTCGGCACCGACAAGTTTAAACCTGTTTCTTTATAAGTGAGCCCATAAGATAACAAGGTAATATTATACCTGCACCGATCGGTACCGACCCGGACGGGTTTGTCTGTACCGAAAACCTGTTCCTTTATGTAAGCACCTTAAGACTGGTTGTCAGACTTTCAGGCTTCTGACGACCCGTAACGACTGTCAAAGATGAATGATAGCCGGGAACAACGGCTATTTACTCATAATGCCTTTTTCAGGGCCAGTTTGAAAACTGCTCGAAGCTGTCTTCCCACTAAAATATGATAGTACCTTTCCTTCTTGTGAGCGCTGGGCTTTTTTTTTTTTTGTGGATGGGAAATCATCAAATGACTTCTCCCGCTCTGGGCGGAGCGGGAGGGCGTGTCAGACTTTTACTGACTAAAACCCACCCGTGTTCCTTCTGTTGCCTGTGCCGGGGCCACGGTAACTCTTTCGAACATCCCGCAAATGAGCACTGGGCTAAGAAGTAGAAGAATTTAAATATATCCCTAAACGTAATTAATTATTAGTTTAATTCGTAAAATCCCAATATTTCAAAAATCATTTCAATTCATTTTTATTTTCAGATGTTTCAATCATTCCTTCTGTAATGATCCTATAAGCTAGGTATCTATAATTCCCCTGTTTATTCCTCTCCCAACCTAAATTCACTAAAGCCATACAGAATTCATAAATGGTACAGCGCAAGTGTGACTTAATTAGCGAAACTGACCCAACCACGAAGTTTTGGCCAAATAACCACATTTGCCGCAAATTATTGGTAACCAGGGATTAATTATTTTTCTTTATATTTCTCGGGATCCTAGGGTCCCGGACCTTTGGAAGGCATATGAGGGGCCGAAGCCAACTTGCAGAGGCCCATTAGATGCTTTCAATGGAAATGAGCAAATGGATTTATTATTATTATTATATTCTTTATTTTCGGACAACAATGATCCAGCGTGTTAGTAAACACTATTATAACTTATTACTAGTGTAGAAAAAAAAGACAGAATAAATAGTATTGTGAAAAGGACATCCCCAACATTGTTTAGTGATTGTCCTTCTCACAAAACCTTTAATAATCGGAGAGTCGATACTCTCCGCCATAGTTTTTAGAATGCTGTTGCCACTCACCCGCAACCTTGATAACAGCGACGCAGTTTTCTTGCGAATGATGGCGTGGAAGCCGACAGTTCGGTTTTGCGCAAACATAGTAGAAGCGCTGCACCATCGTGGCAGTCCCAACAGCATCCTAAAAATATTATTATATTGTACGCGTAGGTCATCCAGCGTTCTTTTGGTATAGTTGACCCAAAGATTCCCCATGTAAAATCACTGTCAATATGTCTTGAACAGTGTTACTTTCACTAGATTGCTACGTCGAGCGAATCTTCGGGCCAATGCCCTACGCTCCCTTTCAATATGAACATTGTCCTTAAGGTTGTCACTAGAAAATGCCCTAGATAATTGCATTTTGTCACTCTTTTAACGTTCAACCCGTTTAAAGTAATTTCAGGTATCGTATCTGGGCATTCACCACCGTCCTTAAAGACAATGTATTCGCACTTTTTAACATTATAAACAAGGCCGTGTGAGGCACCATACGCCTGACAGACCCTCAGTATTTCATTCACGGCACCTGCCGTCGACGCCAGCAACGCCATGTCATCAGCGTAGCTGATACTATTTATTTTTACACCATGGACGCTACATCCGACCCGCATATTGCTGAGGTACACAATTAGGCCATCTATATACATGTGCCAAATAGCCTAGGAGATTTCAGACCACCCTGTCTCACACCGCATTCTAACCTATATGCCTCAGAGAGTGCATTGGACCACTTTACAACATTTTCTTGGTTCCCATACTAATACTATAGGGTCCAGAGGACTCCTGTCAGTACACCCCTATCCTCAAGCCTTCTCCAGAGTACACCATAATTAACCTGATCGAAGGCTCTGGAGAGATCCAGAAAACAGGCGTAAACCGCGTTTTACGACCAGAGTAAATACTGGACCGTATGTTTGAGACTTACTATGGCGCTTTCCGTTGACAGTCCAGGTTGAAACCCAAACTGTGAGTCATGCACGGATAGACACTCCTTCAAGCTAGAATCAATCATACCGTCCAGTACTTTTGCCATTGTGGCTGCGAGAGATAAAGGTCCATAGTTTGATTTATCTGATATGTCGCCCGTGCTGTTCTTTAGTATGGGAACTATCAGTGTTTTCATTAGTTCTTCCGGCAAGTAAGAGTGACTCAGGCACATGGTCTAAAACACCGACAAAGCCCTCGGCAGATGAACCCCAGCAAATTTGAAATGCTCAATACTGAGCCCGTCATGTCCGGGAGGTTTGCCTCTGCTCTTATCTTTAATAATAGTTGCAACTTGTCTGGCCGAAAAGAAGATTAATGACTTCACTCACTGAACTTCAGCCTCAGCTGATTTTGATTAATCATATCAACTGCGGGACCTAGAGGAGATTGCACTGTAAAATGTTCCTTGAACATATTTGCAGTCTCCTCCGGGTCACTCCTCCCGCCACATTCACAGAGAGGCCAGGCCTAAAACCAAGCTTACTCATGGACTTTCAAAACTTAGCGAAATTATTTGTTGCTCTTACTTTTACTGTCATATCTATCTTTATGCGCTCCTGGTTTTTTTTGGCACCATTTTAGCCAAGCCTTGAAAATGTTATGGGCCACTCGCATTTGTTCAAACATAACTCCAGAGGTTGACTGATTATGTAAAACCCACATTTCGAATTGAAGCCTGGCCTCCCGGTGTGCGTCTCTCACATGGTAATTCCACCCACACAATGTCTTGTGTTTCCTACTTCTAACTAAAGTCCCTACCTTTTCATATGTTTGCTCAGCGGCATCACATAATGCATATGACATTTTAGTACACAATTCATCTAAACTAGCTTTGTGCTCGCTTACGCTACAAAAACTATGGCTACACTCTTGAAACTCTGGAGAGAAATCAATTTCACGCAGCTTACTGTCACATAATTCACGGTATCTGTTAATTTGCAAGTCATTTCGTTCTCCCCAAATAACTTTATTACAAGGAGTAGGAATTTAATATACGTCGATCACACGGTTTGTTAGACCAAACATTATAATATTTCAATAGCAGTTAAATATTTCTTGAAAATGTCACGCAATCGAAACTAAACCTAGTCTTAACACACAAAGGTTGAATTCAGAGTGTGGTTGGAAAGTTTTCGTTACAGAAAACTTGTAAATAAAGTATGATGCTAAAATGTTACACAAACGAATATTTAATTTTCAAAGGCAAAAGGCACACAGAACTCGGTTTACTTTTGTTTAGTTCAGACGTAATTAATGTGTTTTTACTTCCCACTGGTTTTCCGTTTCGGGGCAGTTTTAAGTACCTAGTTTTGGAGTTAAATGTTTTTTTTTAAGCTAAACTATTTAACTCTTTTAGTAAGAAAAAACTAATCTATAAACAAAACACGGACTACAGTAATACCAATTTATTTTATCGTAACTTCTAATTTTCTCTAATTGTCGTTGAAAAACAAAATTTTGCTACAAATCAAAGTTATCACAGATATACGAAGAGATCACATGTATGTACAACACAGCAGATGCACAAAAACTAGCCATAAAAGTATTTGAATAGAAATCAAATCCTTGCCCCAAAGCTCCGAAGTCACTCACTTAACCACTGTGCTAACTGTCCTGTCTAAAAAATCTACCAAAACATTTTCAAACATCCCTTCCCTACGACCTAACACTGTTCATACAGTAGTGTTGTCCTCACTGATCAATCAACAGTGACGTGTCTGATGTGATCAATCATATAGTGTCAATATCGAATACTTTATTAATTTTCCTACTGTCGGGTGAATGATATTTTTTTAATATGGTTGCGAAGCAATTTATGCTCGTCACAATGCATATGGTGAAGTGGAGCTGATGGTGAAGTACCAGGAGAACTCCTCAACAATTAACGTCCCTGCATCGGGAAAAGCAATATTTTGTAAAAGGTGATGAGCAGTTGTCATTAGTTGGAACTTAGATAAATTACAAACCGACACACTAAAGAGTGAAAAATAAAAAACTTTTTTTACAAAAAAAAAGAACCAACCGACTTCCAAAAAACCACTACAAAGTGAAAAATAACTTTAATTTCGAAATTCGGTGGCAAAAACCTAAAACACCGATGCGAAGAGACCGACTTCCGAAATTAAAGTTATTTTTCACTTTGTTGTAGTGTTTTTTTGAAGCCGGTTGTTTTTTTTGTAAAAAAAGTTTTTTTTAGGACCGCATTTACGTTTATAACGTAAAAACTTGCCGACGTTCAAATATGGCGGCGGGATTTTATCGCGCACTGGATTTTCAACTCGCGGTGTTGAGCCGAGCATTGAGAATCCAACAGAGTGCATCCCAGCGCATCGAAAAAACACACGGTTGGATTTTCAACTGTTGGCGCTAAGCAGTGCGTTGAAATTCCAGTGTGCAGTAAAATCCCGTCACGATAGTTTAATTTTATATAAAACTTTTTAATTTATGTGGTTTGTATTATAGGTACAGTCACGAGCATAAATACGTTACACTTACGCCAAATTCAAAAGCTATTTGATTTTTTTTTTAATTATTTTTTTTTATCTGTTGTATATTATATTGTATGCCTTTTAGTCGTTAGTATAACGATTGCAAGTTTGACCTCTTCCTCATTATTATGGTTTTGATAAAACTGTTCGTAACAGTAGAGCGACGGCCTTTGCAGGGTGGCTGGTAGCAGCTGGATGAGAGTTGCTGAGAATTGAACTGAATGGCGTGCGATTGGAGAGGCCTATGTCCAGCAGTGGACTGCTGTAGGCTGGTGACGATAATGATGTTCAAAATCGTTTTTGAATCTTTACTGAAACTTGTGTAATGCAACTTTTTATTTCGTTTTTGACGTAACTTCGTCTGCTCCATGGAAGATAAGATTTAAGCACTGACATACATCATCAACATACATTACATACTTTGTATCAATCTTATACAACGTGCGACTGTATGTATTCGTACTAACACCAAACAGGACTCTACCCCCACTTAATTCTCACAATACAGATGATCCGTGTCCCTAACAGGGTATCCTATTTGTACAGGACAAATATTTACAGGCCTCAAGTCATTTCTTCCTTGTCTCGATGTTTGGATGTTTGTGCACGTGGTTTAGATATACTTATGTAGTGGCTAAGCCGGCGGGAATCGTTGCGTGTTTGGATGGGAGGCGTTTATTTTATTTTCTCCCCTTGAGGCTGAATATTCGCTTTGTAAGAAAACTATGAAGTCAGGGAACTTGTGTGGCTTGTGGCAAACTAGCGCATTCTTAGATGTATCAATTTATAGACGAGCAATGCAAAGCCGCTTAAACGTGACCATTTCTTACTTATTGGAAGTACGCCATGCCTTAGAATACCTACTGGTTGTTATGCTATTTCGTGTAAAGGCTCCTGCAAACAGGCGCGACACGCGACGCAACACAAAGGCATCGCGTGTCGCGCGACGAGCGGTGCCTTTGTATCGCGTCGCGTGTCGCGCCTGTTTACAGGAGCATTAATGGGTAAAGTTATGATTTTGGCATACCTATTATAGGGATTATATTTTTTCCGGCTAGTATTAGAATATATTATTATTACCACGCGAGTGAAACCAGAGATAAGCTACTTTATTAGCCCGCCACTGCTAGCCGTGCCAACCTACTCCAACCAGGACCAACCTACTCGCCAAAACACCTGTGACCCGGGGAGTTCGTATCATCAACGAACTTCATGGCCAAATTGATGTGTTCACGTGTCATTTGAGTGAATTCGCAAGGACACTGTTATTTATTTTATTTTATAATTAATGTTAATGTAGGTCATTATGTTGTATTGTGTTAAAGTTCTTATCGTGTTACAAGTTGCTTTAGTCCTTTTATATTTAATATTTAAATTGTACCTAAATAAGTAAGTATACAGGGTTAGTTTTCAATAACCGGCCAAATTTTCACAGGGTGTTCTACCCATGAATATTAACAACTTTCACTGTGGGGCCAACTCTAAAATCACGAAAAAAAAAATCTGCTGTTTCATACAAAAGTTCAATACCTACTCGGCCAAAATGTATGAAACAGCCGATTTTTTTCTCGCGAGTTCAGAGTTGGTCCTATAGTGTAAGTTGTTCATATTTATGGGTAGATCACCCTGTGAAAATTTGGCTAGTGATTAAAAAATTGCGAAATTGTTAAAAGATTGAGATTTAAATAAATAAATTATATGTACATACATTGTACAACCGTATAAGCTATTTGGTACACAGTCAGCTAACATGCAACTTTTCAGCAATGTTGTAATTGTGTTGAGTTGTCAATTCTTTTACATTACTCTCTTAAGTATGCCATGTTTCATATTGGCTGCGTGTAGCGGAAATATGTTTATTATTATTTACATACCAAGACCTCTCCGAGCCTCAGAAAGCACGCTAAGCCGTTGGTCCTGGCTGTCATTTGTCGATCTTTGACAGTCGTTACGGGTCGTCAGAAGCCCGAAAGTCTGACAACCAGTCTTACCAAGGGGTATCGTATTACCCAGTAACTAAGTTGTGAAGGTCAGATAGGCAGTCGCTCCATGTAAAATATTGGTATTCAGCTGCATCCGGTTAGACTGGAAGCTGACCCCAACAAAGTTGGGAAAAGGCTAGGCAGCAGGGGCGAAGCCTTCATACAACCCGATTTCTATCGGCTTCCCTTAGGAACAACCACTCTTCTTAATGTCTACTATTGCCAAATAATATGGTGCACCTGTGTGTGTAACTGTGTATCGCAACACATTACACAATTATATTTAATACGATTTTAATATATCATAAGATTAAAAACCTACAGGTTTTTGTCTGAGTTTATGAGAACTGAACAATTTTTTCTTCGGCTTCCCTCTAATGACGTTTGTATCTTCGCCACTGCTAGGTAGATTATGACCAAAGAGCTTGTTTGGCCGTATTTAGTGGAATAATGTGAATGCAGCAAATATATCCTGGGATTGACCTGTTTTCGTGTGCAGTAAGCTCAATGTTCCCGGAAATTGAAGTTCTGGTACATCAAAGCGGGTGTTGTGGTGAACCACAATAGAGATGAAGCAACGAAATGGACAAAATAAATAGGTAGATGATATGAAACGTCAGTAGGATTACCTGAGGTTACACTGAGCGAGCTGTGGCGAGGTTTGACACGGACGCTTGGATTAATAATCAAATTATTAGTGATATCACGCCTTATTTCCCTGAAGGATTAGGCAGAGGTGAACCAATACACCCACATTTAGCCAGTTATGTTGTAAGTCCCAAGTAATAGGGGGCGAGCCTATTGCCATCAACCGGGCACAAATCCAGACTCCGGGCTGCTACTGAGAAATTCCAGATAGAAAAACCTAATAACACTTTGCTCGCCTTGGGAATCGAATCCAGGACCTCATGCTCAACAAGACCAACGAGTCAGTCGCGTTGCGTTTTATAATATGTGAAGAAGCAGGCCCTTTGTCCAGGCCAGGGTTGCGGGATGTTCGAAAGAGTTACCGTGGCCCCGGCACAGGCAACAGAAGGAACACGGGTCGGTTTTAGTCAGTAAAAGTCTGACACGCCCTCCCGCTACGCCCAGAGCGGGAGAAGTCGTTTGATGATTTCCCATCCACAAAAAAAGGTCCTCTGTATACACACGTTTTAATTGCCGTGCAAAAACTACGGTTTATTCGCCGTTTGTAGGCACGGTCATCAGTGTTGTATGGATCACTATGGAAGCTTGTTGACGGACACATTTTTTCTACGGCGCGATTTATACCCCGTACCGTAAAGAAACCGTGTCGTGTACAAAGGGCCTGTATCCTTTATTAAGACAAAAAGACAGTGATTGTTATGAGGACAGAGTAATGGCATCAGAGCGGCAATTCTCGTATTTTTAAGTACATTCACATTTTAATTTCTATCTCAATCAGTTAAAAATACTCCTAATTTCCATACATTTTTGACACTAATTGTCGCTGAGATGTGATTGCCACTAGATTTTGAACGTTTTTAATTACCTACGGGAATTTTGGCCTTCTGATTTTAATAATTGGTTTTCCAAGAGTGGTGACTAATACAAAACTAGCGTTAATCCAGAACTCTTTTAGGAAGCACATTTTGCGTTCAGAGGGCCTAGACAAATGGCATTCGCTTCGGAGCGATTCTATTCCTACAATCTCTATCGCTTCAACGATATCCTATTCGGTTACATATGATCACGTGACATTTCGATAGCTTATTTCAACCCCATACATTTTTGACTTTTGAGGGATTGTAGAAATATTATATATAAATATAACTATCTTCATTAACACGAAAAGCTAAAAAGAATGTTTGCAACACTACGTACAGTTTTTTTTCACGCGAATAATTTGTGGCGGCACATCTACATCGCCACAATGGAACGCGTCACACTGACGTTACACATAATCCTGCATCACGCAATCAGAGTTTACCGCGCGACTAGCATATACTGGATGATTTTTTTTACAGTCTCGAAATGTTTACAGGGTGTTCTACCCATGAATATGAACAACTTTCACTATGGGACCAACTCTGAAATCACGAAAAAAAATCTGCTTTTTAATAGAAAAGTTTGAACCTAGGTACTTGACCAAAATGTATGAAACAGCTGATTATTTTTCGTGATCTCATAGTTGGTCCCATAGTGAAAGTTGTTCATATTCATGGGTAGAACAGCCTGTAAAAATTTCGAGACGGTAAAAAAAATCATCCAGTATACAACATCCCGACATCAACCGTCGGGCAGTAGCCCACCAGACACAACACCCTGGTCGGTGGATCCTCCCTTTTCTATGGAGGATGAGTGAACTTTACACCCTGTTCCTTATGCCTCTATAAATTCATTAATTACTTTGAGATAAAGGCTTTGTAAGATCTTTTATTTTTTTCATAACAGTTCACCTGAAAGTATAATTTTCCAATAACGTCTTATATAGCAACATGAATACCACACGTACGATGCCTAGGATTCTCTTGATGGACAAATTGACACTTTTGACGATCTATACCCTTGTCACGCGACAAAAGCGTTTTAGGGGCGACATTGTGCACCTTTCAGGTAGCGGGTAGTTTTACAGGGAAACGAAAGGGAAGAATAGATGTGTAGGGGTGGTTTCATGGAACTGTTTTTCGTTTGAGGGTGTAATGTTACATTGAAATGGCGTGAATGGCACGCATTGGAGTAAAGTGACCTAGTAAGATTTCTAATACCTACCTAACCTACAAAATTCGTCTGACGAAAAGCGTGGACTGGCTTACGGAAATCCTTGTGTTGATAAATTATTTATTTTTATTAAAAATTCAAAACGTCAAATTAAAGGCACCGTTCCACAGACATAGTTTCGCTTTGTATGAAAATGTAGGCGGGATCGTCCACTTCGACACACGGCCAAGAGACGCATGAATGCGAGGCTGGCAAACAAATAAACCGGGCAGCTAACGTGACAAACCTCTCCATGCACATCCTACTGGAAGCTGTGACTGCTCTCCCTAGTCTAATAAAAAGAATCACCAAAATTGGAGTATTCTGTAAAAAGTTATGGGTGGACATATGTAGACAAAATTAAAAAAAAAACGCTTCGACTCAACAGCCCCTCCTTTTTTTTCGTCAGTTATTTAATGTTCTAAAACGTACAATGAATATGAAATGACTAGCAATGTACCTACACTCACAAAACAAGACAAAAATACAGTTGTACTTACACTAACACCAGCACTTAAGCCTTGTCTCCCAATGGGGTGATGATAATCTGGTCTCTTTTAAAGCCCCCAAAACACAGGCGTGTCTTTTTACCGCTTAAAGGAGCCGTTTCGATCAAACTCCTACTTTTCGTGGTACATCTGTTCCTGTAACTTATCGGCTCGAGCTCCTAGGCATGGAGTTGACATCATGTCTCAACTTCGGTACCACCATCGAGTACAAAGCTCAAGCTGCGGCCAAGAAACTGGGAATCCTAAATAGGGTGAAGCGATACTTTACATCTGGATATCTTTTGACCCTTTACAAAGCGCAAGTCCGATCCTGCATGGAGTATTGCAGCCACCTTTGGGATGGCACAGCTAAATACCAACTTGCCGCGCTTGACTCGGTGGAATGTAGAGCTAAGAGGCTCATTGGCGACGTAAAACTGGTGGATGCCAAGCTTCACAACTTGGCTCATCGCCGCAAGGTTGCCTGCTTGTCAGTCTTCTACAGATTGTACTTCGTTGAGTGTGCTCAAGAACTCCACGACCTCATTCCGCCGGTGTCCTTCTACCATCGGACATCTAGACGCACTGCAGGTTACCATCCTTACCTAGTTGCTATTCCACCAATTCGCACTAAGCGTTTCCAAAATAATATCTTTTGTGATGCGCACAGCAGAGGAGTGGAACTCTCTGCCTGCGTCTGTGTTTCCGAACGTATACAACCCCGATCTCTTCAAAGTGAGAGTGAACAGGCTTCTTCTGGGTAAGCTCGCTCCATCGTCGACTTTGTCTCGGTCACCTCTGACCTAGACTAGAGTCACGAGCAAACCTATATTAAATAAATAAAAAAAAAAACACTTTACTTAAAACAATAATACTTTACTTACAAAAATACGTTACTTAAATTACTATATGTAAGCGGGCTCGCCCTTTATGCCTGGAGGCTTTTATTTTGGTATAGAGTTTTGTACGTTTTTAATTTTTATTTCTGCTTGAGTACAGTTTCGATGTTTTTTTTTAATTTGTATATTGGCGTGTGCTAGCTGACACATGGCAAAGAATTTTATTTAATGATTTTGTGTTGCGTAATGTAAATAATTTTGCATACTATTGTATGGAATTAAGTTTTTTTTTAACTAAACTGACAGCTGTGCTGCTGGACAGTTTGTTGCACCACTTTTTCTTCCCAGTTAAAGCACTAGAAAGCGGTGAAGGGTGGGCGTTTTCGGGGACTGTGATATATATTTAGTTTTCGACGTTCAGAAAGTGCTGATTGTCAGCCTAGTTTGAATAAATGACTTTTGATTTTGTCAGAAAAAATCATACTGCAAGCTAATAACACCCACTTTTCAGTCTTCTTAATTAATTTCTTTTACGGAATAAGAAATAAGTGAAATAACTCGAAAGTACGTTCCTTTCACACGTTTCTTTCTGTGAGGAACTGCTCAAGATTTGAGAGTCTCGTGTAAAACTTAAGGAGTTCTGTGCACCGGTCCTTGAGGTAGGCGGGTAGTGCTCGCGAGATGAAATGAAAGGTGCTTGAGAGCCATTTTTAAAGTACGTACTCGGCGCAAACACGTACCTATGTCAATTTGAAAATAGTGCTTGGAACTCTATTTTAACATTTTTATAAAACTTCACAGCTCAGGAGCTAGACGAACACCTCTTAAAAGCAGTATTATTGTAATCTTACTTGAGTGTGAGAAAGAGATAGAGCTAGACGTCCTGTATAGCTTCATCTCTTTCTCACACTGAAGTAACATTAAAATAATACTGCTTTAAGAGGTGATGGTTGGCCCCCAGTATGATGTCAACTATTTATGAAAAAAGTTTCAGCCGGTGTACTATTACTTAATTTTTTTTTTGCCACTCTCGCAACCTTCCAATCCTACTTCCACCGCTGCTTAAGCAGCAGACGGTCGGTTCACTTATTATGGCCGAGGCCAATAACCTAGTTTCAGTAAAAGACAGATCGCTATTGATGGTAGACAGTATAATTCTATCTGTCTTTATGTCAGCCCGGTAAGATTGGGACGTTAAAACCATAGATAGATAGGTTTTTCTAATTCCAGTATGCCAAAACTGGTGATAGATAGTTTATTAGGTTCGGCCCTTAGTCATATATGGTCAACTATCGATGTCAACATCAGCCGGCTTACTATGACTTTTGTATTTGCAACGCGATCTCCCGGACTATAACGCGCCATTTAAGGCTAAAGCACATTCATTCATAAATATGCTTAGCACCACGCATAATGAGTTTATTACAAAACTTTTGTTGTAAAATCTAATTTAAATGCGAATCTTAATTAAAATTTACAAACAATAGAAGATTTGGAAGCGAATCTGGAAGCAGGAGAGAATGTTTTAAATTAATTGCCTTAATTTAAATGTCTAGTTATGTTTAATAATTCATGGGAACTTATTTAAATGTGATGTTGTTATTATATTTTACAGTCCATTTGAAAGTTACCAGGCCAGAAAAATAGATGGTATAGAAAGATTCCAAAAGTTTAACAATAAGTGTGAAAACTTGAACTCATATAATATACAAATCATAATTCTGTAGCTTTTATTGTTTGTGTAAAAACTTTGTCATTTTCATCTTATTTATTTCACAGACCTGATCTATATTAATAGATACGGAAATAAACTGACCACGACATGATTTAAAATCGGTAAATTCACATAAAAAATGCTTTGAATCGATGAAAAAATATGACAGAGAAATTAAATACCCAGTAATAAATTGTGTCTAAGAAAAATGGATTGTTCTGTTTACAATGCAATGTCTGTAGGAACAATTATTGTTCGGAGAATAATGAAGATCAATTAGTCTCAGTGCTGTAAGCTTCTATGTTATGGAAGAGTTTCTCTTGTAGAAATATTGAAATCTTTTCTTATTGTTTTAATGGTGTAGTGTTTGTTTAGGGGAAAGCGTTGAGGTAGCCCGCGAAATTCAATTTTTCTTACGATTTTTGCAATTCGTAGCTCAGTGTCAGTGTGTGCTCAGTGCTGGGTGTATGAAGATTAAAGTATGATTCGGGACCGTAACAAACTTGTATTTACAGAATTACAATCATTAAAATCAGTAATACAACTCCTTAAGTTAGTATAATCATCAAATGTCCAGATTTCATGAAATAGTCATTCAATAGGATTACTTGGCCTTAGAGAGTTGAATTGATGACTTTAATTATTATATTTCTGTAAATACATAATTGTTACGATCGCGAATCATATTTTAATCAACATACAGCCTAATATTTACCTGGAAATTGCAAAGACCGAAAGAATTTGAATTTCGCGGGCTACCCTGGCGCTATCGCCTTAAAGAACGGGCTACTTAAGGCGCTATGATCCGACAGAGAACGCGCTTATTAATTTTTTCAATCCATGTGGGAAACATAAAAAACAGTATTATAAAACTCTAAAAAAAAAGATATTAGTATCTTATTGGACATTCAATTTCTTTTAATTACAGATTAGATTAACTTTGCTGGATAGAAAAAAAATCCAAAGTTACCCCTTTTCGTAATGCTTAATCCTTCTCAGAGCTACAAAACCGACGTTTTTTTTTTCTTATTTTTATATAAATGAAAAGACAGTAAGATTGTTTATCATAAAATGCTGAGTTTGTCGTGATAAAATGATTAATATAATTACTAAATATATACCAAATGCGTGAGACAACCACTCGCGAGCCTTCTTGATTTGCGAGTTCAAATCGTGCAGTCAAATTGTCTTATTCTATGCTACTAATATAAATACTACTAAATAATAAAGCTGAAAAGTTTGTTTATTTTGTTGTTTGAACGCGCTTATCTCTGGAACTACCAGCCGGATTAAAAAAAAAACTTAATCATTTGATAGCCCAATTCTTGAGGAAGGTTATAAGTTGTTTAACATCACGCTACAACCCTTAGGAGCAGAGCGAGCACAGCTAGTATTTCATATTACGTTTCACATATGTGTAACCACCATTAGAAGAGATGATGATCTATCGTGAATAGTTTTTAACTGACTTTAAAAAAAGAAGAGGTTCTCAATTCCGTTCTTTTTTTAATGTTTGTTGTATCAGAACTCCGTCATTTATAAACTGATTTAAAAAATTCTTGTTGTATTTAAAAGAATAAATTTACTTTAAAATTGGGCCCATATACATTTTGAGAAGATCTGATTAGTGGTTTTTGAGTTAGGTTCAATTAAATGCGTATTTTTTCTACTTAGTGTATATTGATAATGTTAGAATAACTTCCTGTCACTGTTATTTATATTGTAAGTAGTAGTATATGACTTTGTGTGAGGTAGATGCCACAAATAAAAAGTGAAAAATAAACTTTAAAAAAAAAAAAAACTAGAAAGTGAAGGATAACTTTAATTTTGGAAATCGTTGGCAAAATACGAAAATACAAAACCAGACACCGAAATTAATTTTTCACTTTGCAGTTTTTTTTTTTTTGGAAGTCGGTTGTTTATTTTGTAAAAAAACTTTTTATTCAAACGTGGACTCCATTAAACAACTGGACCACATTTTTACAATTAACTTAGAGCAATAGCACTCGCAAGTTATTTTCTGTTAATGTTTGAAACACACGTTTTCTTTGCTTCTACTAGTCAGACTATCAGAAATACGTATTTCATTTCTTTCTCGATACTCGTAAAAAATACAACGAAAGGCAACATAAAAATTATTTCTAGTAAAATAATAAAAAAACTGGGCCAAGTTCCCGCAATAATTCGCGTGATAATGGATCGTGACATTTGATTGACACCTTTGCATTAGCAAAATGAAACTGGTATCTTTACTTAAGGCCCAGGCAGATAATCAAGAATTCGACCTAAAAACATTCGGTATAGACGTATCTATAGGTTGTTTTATTTTTAAGAAATAGGACTATAAAATAAATCCTTTAGCCTCTAAAGACCACAGGTACACATATGCGCAATTACATTTGTTGGAAAAAAAAATGTAATAACGACATCTATTGACATCATCGAAAACTAAAACGTGTCTAAAGCAAAGGAGGTTCAAAGACAAATCACTTAAACACCGAAGTGCATGTGCACTTCGCACACATATATATGTGTACCCATTTTTTTCTTCTTTTTAATAATAATAAAAAAAAGTTAAACAAATCCTGAATTTTATTTTAACCTAAAAGACCTCGAAATGAGCATGAAATACTTTCTTACTCATTTTTTTTTTAAGTTTAGGTATTAAGAGGTTAGAGGTAATTGTTTCATTTGACCGATGGGGCCTAAAGGTTCTGGATCGGCGACCGCGTACCGGAACTCGCAGCGTTGGAAGGCCTATCCCCCAAGGTGGATCGATGAAATTGTGAAGGCCGCGCTATCCCGCTGGATGCGAGAAACATATGACAGGAGCTAGACCACCACCTCATAAAGCAATATTATTGTAATCTTACTTCAGTGTGGGAAAGAGATGGAGCTTGACGTCCTGCGTAGCTTCATCTCTTTCTCACACTGAAGTAACATTAAAATAATACTGCTTTAAGAGGTGGTGGTTGGCCCCCTGGTCGATGTGATTACGCTTGATGCGGCCTATTTCCAGCAGTGGATTTCTTTCGGCTGAAATGAAGATGACGTTAATGATTGATACATCGATGATTGTTTCATCGTTTACTAGACTTGTCTAACAATTGTTAAGACATGGTTCAATCGCTGAATACTGGATACCGGACTGGATCGAAAAGTGTTTACATTGGTCCAATATCAACCTCGTGTCACTGGATTTCAGAGTTGGATTGAAATACTGGATCAGTGTAAATCTCCCTTTAAATTCCCAACATTGTTTGAAATTAAAAAAATATTTTATTCGATCGATCATTTTCAAGCCCTTAAAAAGTAATACATTATTTTATGGTTATGTCTGCCATAATGGTATTGATTATGTAAACTGGAGCGACATTTTATTATCAGCTAATTTTGAATTTTAACTTGTAACTTACTCGTAATTTAACTACGCAAACATAATTTTGTTTACTAAGGTAATCCTCACAATAGCTATTGAAATGTTTGTCCTTTTTCCACCTTATGTCAAAGAGCATTATTTGCCTAAAATAAACCAACTACGGAAAATATCAAACTATCGGAAGCAGCTATTTATTAACACATATAATGCCGTACTAACAAATGAACTAACTGTATTTTTTTTTTTTTTTGTAAAATACGTCCATGGAATGTGAGGAATGTCTTAATTCACTATTTTCGTTACATTTTACATAATATAATAGTTCGCTTTCAAAACAAGCATATTCCGTCAGCCACAAATGGCTGACACGGCTCAATTGGTTTGGAAAATGTCAGCCATATGTGGCTGACGAGGCATTATATGTGTTAACTATACGAGAAAAGGCGCCAGCAGTAGGTGAATAACAGACTGGTATTATTATTATTACTTTTGAAGTAAACGAATTAATAATTCCAATAGTTTGAAAGAAAAACCAAATGAAATCAACCCGAAAGAAACGAGAACAAAATGATAACAAAATATTGGCTTCAAAGAATATTCGTTTTCAAGCATGCATATCCTATGGCAGTGTTTCAAAGGATCTGATACCGCCTCAGGCTGACTGAGACTGTACACAAGAACCATTCGTTCACGTATCCACATTCATGTCAGCTTTAGTCGTAAAATACGCTAGAGACGATGCGTATATTCGAGTACATCAGAGTACATTTGAGTACAAGCTGTAACTTTACGGAACACGTCTTCTTACGTAACTGAAAGATGTGCGTATATGTCTAAGGCTAATTTATGAGGGTTTGGAAACGTTTCTGTTCCGTATTCGCAATGCGCGTTTGAATTTTTCTTACATTTTTGCACTTATTTGCTGACGGTTCATCAGTGCTCAATCGTTATCATTAGCAGCGTTGTTCCACGTACTACTTAGTACTTATGTGGTTTATAGGAAATGATATATCATATATATATCTGAATTCATGCAGTACCAAACGAAGTTATGCATTTTTCCCATGAACTTATTGATCCAGATATAGTCGCATGTGCCTTTTATTTTAGTCACAACCGTGCCCAGGCAATCACATATCGTAGGTGATTTAAAACAGAAGTAAAAACTTAAAACATTAGCATGTACACAGGCCGCTGTGCGTCGTCTATCTGTCGCAATACGTCACATTAGCATGTAGAAAAATAGGTTACAGTTGCATGCGACTAAGACATCTATTTTAAAGATATTAGCGTGCTAAATAGAGTAAATTAGTAACAGCACCCTGTAGTGTTGAGTAGTTAAACTCGTTGGAGCAAGTCGCATGTCGCGAGCCCGTAAGATTTTCCCCTACCAAAAGGCGCTCAACGCGTCTAATGGAGTTATCACATCAAAAATTATCCACCATTTCATATTAAAAAGTTTTTGAATATACAGTCAACCGCACATTTGTGGTAACACTTTTATTAGAATTTGGTACAGTGCGACTAAGGGCTGATTTTTCAATCGTCAGATAACTTTTATCTGAGGAATAAATATGGCGGTTTGACACATTTTCTATACAAAAGCTGTCAAAACGTCAAACATATTCCCCAGATAAAAGTTATCTGTCGATTGAAAATCGGCCCTAAGACGAAGGTAGCACATCTCCAAGTTGCACAAAAAATAATAATAAACAATAATCTGCACGAAATTAGCGGCGGCCGAGCGATGGCGGTTGCGGGGCGGCACGGCGTACCTGTTCCACATAAGATAACTGAAACCCATCCAGAAGTGGGATACGTAGACCATAAGCGTTACATTTCAAACCCCAAAGTATGTGAAAGTACTAAAACAATTCATAAATAAGTAGGTAAGTACCTATCTAAAACACTCAAAAGTAGATTCAAGTACTAACATTATGTAAAAGTTAGGCTACAAAGAGATTTATTTATTAGGTAGCCGTAAAAACTAGCTCACATGTGTAACAATAGAGGTCTCGTAAGTATAAAGTTTTATTACAACTAAAACTGGTACGTTTTGCTCTTTTGCTCGCAAGAACTTTGTACCTATTACCAGCGAGTACTCGTTTGTTGCATCGACAAGAGCTACCGAAGAGAGTACTCTCTCAGCGACGCTCGCTTGACGGGCAGAACACTCGCCGGGAGACTCACGCTTGGTACATTCGCATACCAGCTAGTAATCCCTCCACGCCGTCGCGCACCCACTGCTCGTTGCTCGCCAACTCGTTTTTAGTTACTAGCTCTACTCGCTACTCGTTAATCGCTGGCGCTGGGACAGTTGTCTAAGACTAAGAGATAAGCTAGGAATACTATTATGCCAGTCACTTGAAAAAAAGTATGGAAGTGGCTTGTGTGCTAGAATATAATAGAATAGAATAGAATGGAATAGAGTAGAGTAGAGTAGAGTAGAGTAGAGTAGAGTAGAGTAGAGTAGAGTAGAGTAGAGTAGAGTAGAGTAGAGTAGAGTAGAGTAGAGTAGAGTAGAGTAGAGTAGAGTAGAGTAGAGTAGAGTAGAGTAGAGTAGAGTAGAGTAGAGTAGAGTAGAGTAGAGTAGAGTAGAGTAGAGTAGAGTAGAGTAGAGTAGAGTAGAGTAGAGTAGAGTAGAGTAGAGTAGAGTAGAGTAGAGTAGAGTAGAGTAGAGTAGAGTAGAGTAGAGTAGAGTAGAGTAGAGTAGAATAGAATAGAATAGCATAGAATATTCATTTATTTGCTCAGAATGTAGGTATTTACAATAAGGTAGTTACGATAATATTAAAGAAACCTTGTAAATTTTACCATTTTGGCATGCAAACATTGATGCAGTTCATCATCAAACATATGTACAAACATTCATACACAACTAAAATTTATCAGCTAGAAAATCCGATATGGTGTAGTAACATTTATTTATTAAATTTAGTAGCTTTTGTGCCATAACAAATTACGAGTGGGTTGTAACAGATAAAATCGCACTGTTTCGCCTGAACAGGCGTTCCACGTAAATAACAGTTCCAAAAGCCTGTTACAAAATAACAGCCTGTTTACTTCTCTTTCTAACTAAGGTGTTACAGCTATGCGAGAAAAGGAAAGAGCTTGTGACGATGTAACAGGGTGTCACATTGTAATAGTAACATTTTTTATCTTATTCTGAGTTAACCGTCATAATCATGAATAGAGAAAAGCTTGTAACTGTTGTAAAGGGATTTTATAAACTCGTTGAACAGAAGCTGTTATTTCAGTTTGTTTGTCACTGTTACAGTCGGTTATCTTTTGTACCTGTTTTATTTAGCTGTTGCGATAAATACGCCTCACTTCAATAACAAATTAATTCTGATTGGTGGTTGTCGCAATGACATACCATTACGCCACTTGCGTACTACTACTGTACAAATTACTGGCTTAACTCGTAGTTGTGTAATAGAAATTTTATTTTGTCCCTGAGGTAGATTATTAAAAAATATTGGATACGTATTTTTTCTTTTTTTACGTAATCAAAAGATTACGGCGATTCGTTGAGTTAAAATGTGGCATGACGTCACGCCTTGCTAGATTTTATTCTGAGTTTTGACGTAGCGCTAGCT
Source organism: Fissipunctia ypsillon (assembly GCA_947568875.1). Taxonomy (NCBI): domain Eukaryota; kingdom Metazoa; phylum Arthropoda; class Insecta; order Lepidoptera; family Noctuidae; genus Fissipunctia; species Fissipunctia ypsillon. The sequence continues at coordinate 20,273,418 of OX387655.1, read as the reverse complement.
AGCCCCCACTCTTCAACTTTAATGCGTTTTATCTAAGTAATTTTTGTATTAATATGATAAAGCAAAAAATACGTGTCTAATATTTTTTTAATATCTGACTCACGCGGACTAAATATAATTTCTTTTTTCTACCTAGGCATCATGACTATTATAGGCGAACTGTGCGAGAATAGTTCATGTATCGAAAAGATAAAATAGGTAGGAAGGATGGTATAGTGAGGCAATCAGCCAGGTAAATAGATAGAGGGTGGCGTAGGTGCCTCCTAAAAGTTGCAACATAACAAAACATAACATAACATAACATAACATAACATAACATAGCATAACATAGCATAACATAACATAACATAACATAACATAACATAACATAACATAACATAACATAACATAACATAACATAACATAACATAACATAACATAACATAACATAACATAACATAACATAACATAACATAACATAACATAACATAACATAACATAACATAACATAACATAACATAACATAACATAACATAACATAACATAACATAACATAACATAACATAACATAACATAACATAACATAACATAACATAACATAACATAACATAACATAACATAACATAACATAACATAACATAACATAACATAACATAACATAACATAACATAACATAACATAACATAACATAACATAACATAACATAACATAACATAACATAACATAACATAACAACATAACATAACATAACATAACATAACATAACATAACATAACATAACATAACATCACGCCTTGTTTCCCCAAATGGTAGGACAGAGGTGTACGCCTAAATAGTACATCCACATTTCGCCAGTCATGTTTAAGTCCCATATAATAGGGGGCGAGAAGTTGCAATATCTACCATTAAAATTTGTATTGCTTAAGAATTGGATTCCAGATGTTAGATTGCAGTCTTTAATCGCATACCTTTTTAGTATGGAAGCTGACCCCAACATATTAAAGGCTATACAGGGTGTAAGGAACAGCCCTCCGTAAACTAACAGGGTGCATACACCTCCTTATTTTGAATCATATTCCACCGGAAATATTCTCAGGAAAATTTTCATTTTGTTTATCGTATTATCACTTACTTTTTCTTAATTTCAATGTAAAATTACATTATCTGTACGCAGCACTCCATTTATGTAAATAATACAGCTAAAATCAAAAAATCAGCAATGGATGTTGAAATTCTCGGCAGCCGAAGGCTCGCTGAGCTGCCGTTCGATACGCGCGTTTTGCTACGGTAACGATACATTGCGTGTGAGGTAATAAAACAAATCAAGTTTATTGGATTCCCCTAACGTTCCTGAAATAATTTCATATACCGGTCATCTTAGTATGATATATTTAATTCACCCCATCAGTCTGCGGAGGGCTGTTCCTTACACCCTGTAGATTGTCTCTACAGGTAATTTTGGCACAAGGATTAAAAACTGGCTTCCATGCAGACACAGCGTAAATTTTAGTAGCCAGGAGATATTTGAGTTATTAAGGATAGAGGAAATGAAAGAAGTTTCTTCATTAAGTGGATAATGAGTTTAAGAGCGTGTAATTTGTTTCTAGCAAGCACAACTCAACTGATAAAACGCTTTGCATAAGTTTATGGAGTGAAAAACTAGTGCAATTCAATTGTAGGTGTATAATAACTGAGCCTGCGGGGCAATTGCGTAACACATTATCAATAGGAATCGGTTTAATTTTGACAGTTAAACAACATTCATTGCGTTATCTACGTTTGAGCAGGCAAATTTTTCGAACTTATGAAGCAATGGATTAGCAATTTGCGTCAAAATTATTCAGATTTCGATTGATAGTGTGTTACGCAATTAGGGTGCTGGATTTGTGCCCGGTTGATGGCAATGATGGCTCCATATTACATGGGTCTTAAACATAACTGGTGAAATGTGGGTGTACTAATAGGTACGCCTCTGTCTAACCCCTCGGAGATCTATTAGATTAAACTAGCTGTTGCACGCGGCTTCGCCCATGTGGATGTCAATACTTTCCTATTTGAATAGGATTTTGTTTACAATTTTATGGGTTATAATTGTTTTGTGCGAAACCCTAATTCTTTTTCTAAAATAAAAGTAGCCTTTGTTACTCCTTATAACATCAGCTATCTGCCAGTGAAAATCCCGTCGAAATCAGTCTAGCTGTTTCGGAGATTAGCCGGAACAAACAGACAGACAGGCAAAATTAAAAAAAAAATATGTTTTTGTTAAAAGTAAAGTATACATGTATGACATTACAGACGGACACTAAAATTTTATTTATTTGTATAGATTGTTTTTGTAGTATTTCAAATGAACTATTTTGTTATTTTGATCGTGACTTCAACGTGCCTTGAAAATGGAAATGCTAAGATCACACTTTCCTGCGTTTTTCATGGTAGTAAACGGTTCCGGATTTCCGAAATCGAGATAGTGACTGATGATATCTCCCTTTAACCAACGTTAACAGGTTTAACATAACGCAACATCACGCCTTGTTTCCCCGAAGGGTTAGGCAGAGGTGTACCTATAGTAGGTACACCCACATTTCGCCAGTTATGTTTAAGTCCCATGTAATAGGGGCGAGCCTATTGCCATCAACCGGGCACAAATCCAGACTCCAGGCTGCTACTGAGAAATTCCAGATAGAAAAACCCAATAACACTTTGCCCGACCTGGGAATCGAACCCAGGACCTCATGCACAGCAGTAGCGCGTGCAACCACTAGACCAACGAGGCAGTCAGTTAACAGATTTAATTTGACATAATACAGCTATCCCATACATTCGGTCGAGTTAGTATTGAAGTTTTGTATGGGAGAACTGATTATTTTGTCGCGATTTCGATGTTGGTCCCATAGAGGAAGTTGTTCAGTTTGGTGGTCTGTATCACACCCTTAAATATGATCACAAATTACTGATACACGCTGTATATATATGTATGTAGATATTTATTTAATTTAGTAGATAACGTAAACAGTTAGTTATATTAATACTTATAGTTTATCTACCTATGATCTAACCCGAAACCGCGAAAAAAAAATCAGGTGTTCCCTACATTTTGACGAGTTATGCGAACATAAATTTAGGGAACAACTGATTTTCGCGATTTCAGGTCTGGTCCGGTAGTAAAAATTGTTCATAATGATGAGTACAATGACCCCCTAGAGTTATGGGATATCAAAAGGAATACGTTGTAGAAACTAGGTATATGTGCATTTGATACTATTGGTAAATATATCGCTCTAAAATTTGCTTACACGCAGGCAGAAGCGTTTTTTTTTTGGATGGGAAATCATCAAATGACTTCTCCCGCTCTGGGCGGAGCGGGAGGGCGTGTCAGACGTTTACTAATTAAAACCCACCCGTGTTCCTTCTGTTGCCTGTGCCGGCTGTGCCGGGGCCACGGTAACTCTTTCGAACATCCCGCAACCCCAGCTGAGGCAGCAACGCTTTTTTTTTTTCGTGGATGGGAAATCATCAAATGACTTCTCCCGCTCTGGGCGGAGCGGGAGGGCATGTCAGACTTTTACTGACTAAAACCCACACGTGTTCCTTCTGTTGCCTGTGCCGGGGCCACGGTAACTCTTTCGAACATCCCGCAACCCCGGCTGATGCAGCAACGCTGGGATTGCATTTTCATTTTAAAAAACAAAACACGAAAGTACAAAATATTAACTCTTAAAGCATGTGTTTTTTAAAATCCTTATTTTGTCTAATTTAAAAAGCACTAAAGCACCGTAACATTGTGCTTAAAATATCATAATATTCATTCTAAACTTAGCCAGCGCCGCCATTTTTAAAAAATAACGTCCTTTACTCAACGAGGAAGTACACCGCAATATTTTACTTTTTACGATCACTTTAAAAAAGAAAAATCTAGAACATTCTATGCGACGAGAATTTTAAATATGGACAATGGCTACCGGTCTGCGGCCGATATAGTGTGTTCCTTTTTTGAAGAAAAGGAGGCTTAAGCATTGAGGCTGTAACGGATTAGGTTTTTGTATATTTTTTAAATAAAATTGTTGTTGATTTTCATGACGCCCTTTTTTGTTGAGGCGTTAAACTTATCCCTATATTTTGTAAAAATTAAGAAAAATTTAATTTTTTGCAAATTGTGGGAAATTAACCTAAGTTAATGTCGTCATTTAAATGGCAAAAAAGGCAATGAGGATTTAAAAAAATTTTATTGTAAAGATAAAAAATAATAATAATATGTGTTTCCACCATTGACACGAATCACACAATCACTGCGATTTGGCATGCTTAAAACCAGTTCATCAAAATGACTTTGAAGACTGGCCGCCCACGGTTTTTGTAACAAGTCAAAAAGTTGTTGTGGGGTATGTACTGCATCCATACTCGGCAGAGCTCTTCTTTGGAGCATTTGCCTTGCATGATCCTCAATTGAGTTGAGGTATGGCGAGTGAGCAGGCCACGGCAGGAAGTTGATGCGAGCATCGGCGAGAGTGCGTGTTACGACTCTATTCGTGTGTGGACGTGCATTGTCATGAATTAGTCGAAACGAATCACCCAACCGGCTTTGCAAAGGGATGATCACGTATAAAACAATCCTCTCCGCATAAATCTGAGCACTGAGGCTGCCCCTGATCCAAACGAGCTCGGTTCTTCCACAGATCCAAATACCGGCCTAAACCATTATTGTTACCCCTCCATATGAATGAAATTTCTGACAAAATTTCAAACGTTCTTGACGTCCAAAGGTCCTCCAAACTCGAGTACGTCTTGTATCCGGCCTCATACCGAAACGAGATTCATCGGAAAAGCAAACACAACGCCATTCTTCTTCCTCCCAATTTCTGTGTTCGCGAGTCCATTGTAAACGGGCCCTACGATTGCGGGGTGCTATAGGTGGGACTCTCAGCGGCCTTCGGAAACGTAGCCCACTTCACGTAAATGATTTCAGATGGTTTGGTCACTTATCAGCAAGGCTGAAGAGCTGTGAAGCCTCGTGGCCAACATCATGGCGGTCATGGTACGATTCTGGCGAGCAGTATTTTGGATATACCGGTCCTGTCTGCGAGTGGTGATGCGAGATCGTCCTCCATGTCGCTCGGCCACGCTGCCCGTGATACGATAGCGTGTCCAAAGGCGGCTTATGACGCTCTGTGTAGTGCCAAGAGCGACAGCCACAGTACGGTGCCTGGAACCAGCTTGCAACATTCCGACGGCTCTCATCATCTCTTCTCGTGTCAAATGATGTCGTCGCTCCATATCGATGCAATAATTTTCAGTTCCGATGCAGAAATTGTAATGGTTTTGTAAAACCGCTATTACACACTATTATAGGAATCCTGATTGACCGTTGATTTTCTATTTTTCCTCCCGGAAACGCATGTGACTGAAAGAGTTATGAATATAGTTCTTGATGGATGGAGACGAAGAGAAAGGTCAAAGAAAAGATGGATGGATTGTGTGAGGAATGATATGAAAGAGAAGGGAGTGAATGATAGCGTGACGGTTGACAGGGGAGAATGGAAACAGAAAACGTATTGCACCGACCCAACATGGGACAAGGGCAGGAAGATGATGATATTCGAAAGTCATTCATTGACAGCTGTATGAAATGGCAATAACACGGCAGATTAACGCAGCTTATCAATTTGATAAACAATTAATTGCCCTGACTGTGCATAACGTGAATTGCGTCATAGTAGTCGTAGAGAAAAATAATCGCTATACAAAAAGTGGCAGTGGGCGGAGCACATTGCTCACAGAGCGGATAACCGATGAGGCTGAAAAGTCCTTGTAGTAGGTACCGCGTAACGGAAAGCATAGTATGGTTAGGCCCTACAGGCCCTACAAGGACCTAAGACTAAGCCGACGTTTGCACGGACGTAAAAATATCGCGGCGATTTTTTTTCGCGCACTGGATTTTCAACGCTCTGCTTAGTGCTGAGAGTTGAAAATCCAACAGTGTGTTTTTTAGACGCGCTGGGATGGACTCTGTTGGATTCACAAAGCTCGGCTCAACATCGAGAGTTGAAAATCCAGTGCGCGATAAAATTCCGTCGCGGTATTTTTACGTCCGTACAAACGTCAGCTTGGTATAGGTGATACTGAATGCGGACGGAAGAGCTGTAAAAATCTCACCATGGACACTTAGGTGAAGTGAGCTGTCATTAAGCGGGAAGCGCTAAGGTAGCCCGCGAAATTTAAATTGTCTTACGATTTTTGCAATATGCAGCTCAGTGTGTGGGTGTATGTTGTTTGTATGTTCTTTTGTTGTTGTTGTTGGTGTGGGTGCCGTTACATATATGTATGTATATACAGAATTATAATCATTAGAATCAGTAATACAACTCCATTAGTTAGTATAATCCTCAAATGTCAAGATTTTATGAAATAGTCATTTTTAGGATTACTTGGTCTTAGAGAGTTGAATTGATGATTTTAATGATTAAAATTCTGTAAATTGATATTTTGTTACGGTCGCGAATCATATTTTAATCAACATACAACCCAATACTGATCTGAAAATTGCTTAAAACGTATGATAATTTGAATTTCGTGGGCTACCCTGGCGCTTTCGCCTTAACCAGTCATTCATTTAGTTCCTTGCTCTTGTTTACTTTTTATTATTGTATATATATATATATATGTGTTATTGTATTGTATATGTAAATGGTACACTACTGACTACCTACAGTATTGTCTCTCTTTCTCCCATTAATCCATCCAAAGGTTAATTGTCTGTAAAATATCGCGTTTAGCGATAAAACCGCCCTTTGTGTCACCGTATGTAAAATTTCTACATTTATATCTGTAATTTATAGTGTACATAGGAAAAAGTATTCTATTCTATTCACCAGACAAAGGAGCAAGGGCAAGGGATGGACACTCAGCCGGGGTTGCGGGATGTTCGAAAGAGTTACCGTGGCCCCGGCACAGGCAACAAAAGGAACACGGGTGCGTTTTAGTCAGTAAAAGTCTGACACGCCCTCCCGGTCCGTCCAGAGCGGGAGAAGTCATTTGATGATTTCCCATCCCAAAAAAATAAAAAAGCGACGGACACTACTGACAGCTTACTTCAAGCTCACTTAACCTAAGTTGTCATGGTGAGATTTTTTACAGAATAGCACTGCTGGTCCTGTCATTGTGGCGATGCTAGAGAGAATGATGATGAGTCACAGAGAAATATTGGCTTGTAACTTATTAACTGCAGATTGGTGTTTAATTACTTTGAGACGTGCTGAAAGTTTGAAACAGGATGAGCGAACAGAGGGTCTAGACAAATGGCATTCGCTTCGGAGCGATTCTATTTCTACAATAACCTATTTGTTGACATATGATCACGTGACATTTCGATAGCTTATTTCAACCCCATACATTTTGTGACTTTCGAGCGATTATAGAAATAGAATCGCTCCGAAGCAAATACCATTTGTCTAGGCCCTCTATTCCTTCAAAGGTTGCCTTCAAATTAATGTTTTATCATTTTCATTTTTGTTTTCTCGAATTTGTTTTATTTGTAGTATATGTACCTACTTACGTTCTAGCTATAGAAACGAATAAATAGAAGCAAGATATTAATATTAGTTCTTTGAACATTTATTAATGTAGACATATTAAACAAACCTTCCTGTATTTTTAGTATCACTTCTAATATTCTAGCAAACTAATTAAAAATATCTAATAAGACTATTTTAATATGACGCGAAAGGAAATTAATAAGGCGATGAAATATATTAATTACTAACTGTGCCTCGCGACTTCGTTCGCGTGGAAGTCGTTAGATGCACAATGTACTAAAATAACAGCCACTTTTTAATAAAACTCCCTCATCCCCCGACCCGCCGCGTTGCAACGCACGCCCGCCCTATTACTTCGTTTTCGCTTAGCGTTCTTTCTGGCTTTTTTCTTTTTGCTCGCCTCCTAATTGTCGTAGCGTGATGTTAAAAAGCCTATAATCATCCTCGAGCATTGGGCTACCAAATGCATAAAGATATTTTCAAATGCGACTTGCGACTTTTTGTTCACAATTTCAGGGGTTTAAAAGTAGCTTAAGAAATAAAAGTAGCTTAAATAAAAGTAGCTTATAACTGCTATCTGCCAGTGAAAGTTCTGTCAAAATCAATCCAGCCGTTTCGGAGATTAGCCGCAACAAATAGACAGACTGCTGTTAACTTATAGTAATAAATAATAAATAAGACAGACAGACAGATGGGCAGATAGACAGACAAACAGTTTTAAAATTGATTTTTTGTTATAAGTACCGTATATAATTTCTTATGCGTTTAGTAAAAAGTTGTTATGATATTTTGTCATTATTTTTTTTAATAGAAATAAATAAAATTGAAGTGTATGTTCTATATAGATATAGGTAGGGAGAATTATTATCGCTTCCTTGATATAGGCACGTCTCGGGTTCGTTTGCATAATCATGCATATTCAACCTATAATGATCCCACTGCTGGGGCACAGGCGTCCTCTCTTCGGGAGTGGGCTGTAATCCACCACGCGGGCCCAGTGCGGGTTGGTTGATATCACATGCCCGTTTCCTCACGATGTTTTCCTTCACCGTTTTAAAAGCAGTGGTGATGAAATTATTTACACAAAGTAAAGCACCTACCTGGGTTCGAACCTACGACCCCGTTAGTCGCAGCTGTTTCCACTGGGCCACCACTGCTCGGGTTCGCTTGCAAGCTGGAAATAGGAAATGCGTGGGATAGAGGTGAACGGCTCTTTTATCATGGAAATTATAACATTAATGGGCCAAATGTGGGTGTACTATACACATTTGCACACAGATTCGTGGAATACAGATGTTATGTATTGTTATGCAATGGGGCGGGATTCGAATTCCCAACGTTTTAGGCCTATCATCCACGACGATACTTAAAAGCCAGAATGTCACAGCACTAGTATTTTAATAGCGGTCCGTACACGAAGCAACCAATCACAAACTAGTTAATAACGCGTTAACAGTCTCATCACTCGTTAGTTCGCCTTACGCAACAGTTCCACTTCTAACACAATTTATTTAGCTCAATTAATAGGAACTCGAGTAATCAGCTTACAATCTGCCGATGCACTGTAATTTTCCTTACCATAAACTATAAACTAAAACCTCACTAAGCGCACGTAAACGAGGCACTAAGATTAAGGTAATGTTCAGACGGGCGACTAAGCGAAGCACAGTCGCCGCCTGACGCAATCCCAGCGAATGTTTCCCTCAAACTCATTTTAAAATCCATTTCGTTTCTATGTGCGGTACACGGTTATATATTCTATATTTTGTAAATATATTTCGCTGTGTGTGCACGGTTTTCGTTGAATTGTAATTTCTGTTGTATTTTCGATGTTGGTGCGTGTTGCTTCCTTTGTATATTGCTTCACAGAAGCCTTCGCATCGAAATTGCTTGTGACATATTTCGATAACACCAAAAGTCACCCAAAGGGCAATGGAGACTATGCTTGGAGTTTCTAGGGAAACTCAAAGCATCCTCGAATCGAAGGAATCTCTTCATTTCCGATTCGATTACGTAGGCGTGATCGAATCGGAAATGAAGAGATCCGAAGGAGTACCAAGGTAACCGACATAGCCCGAAGAATTGCCAAACATAAGTGGCAGTGGGCAGGGCACATTGCTCGCAGAACAGACGGCCGATGGGGCCGAAAGGTTCTGGAGTAGCCACCGCGTACCTTAAGACGTAGCGTTGGAAGGCCTCCCACAAGGTGGACCGATGACCTGGTGAAGGCTGCAGGAATCAGCTGGATGCGAGAAGCACAGAACCGGTCGAAGTGACGGTACTTGAGGGAGACCTATGTCCAGCAGTGCACGTCTTTCGGCTGAAAAGATGATAATGAGTGATTCCAACCCAGGCAGGCGCTTATTTTGTGTAAATAATTTCATCATCACTGCTCTCAAAACGGTCGAAGGAAAACATCGTGAGGAAACCAGCATGCCTTAGAACCAAAAATTCGAAGACATGTGACATCTACCAACCCGCACTGGGCCCGCGTGGTGGATTACAGCCCTCTCCTTCTCGAAGAGTGGAGGCCTGTGTCCCAGCAGTGGGAACATTATAGGCTGATTATGATGATGATGATGATATTTCGATAATGGTTGTCTATGATAGTTGTCGGGCTGTCTGAATCCCGAAAATCTGAGAGCCCATCTAATCGTTGAATGTCGGTTTCCTTAGTATTTGGGTAGTCTAGTACGAAGGTCAAATTGCTCTGATGAAAATATTTTAAACAGATTCTATTTGCTGTTGGCGTCATATAGAATCTGATGTACATAGATATGAAATTTCGAAAAACTTTGTTTTCCATTCTCATTTCTTGTTCGGTTGTATTAAAACGAACTGCTGTATGAGAATAGTTAATGCTGTATTAAAAATGTTAGCTAGTAAACAAGGCATGGATGACTGCCCAAGGTCAGTCATCCCTACACCTCAGTGGTAAAACTTGCACTACGAAATTCACCCCTTACTGCTATAACATAAAGGCGCTGTAAATGTTAAATTATTACCACTGATGAACGGTTGACTGTACTTTGAGTCCCTTTTAACTGAGTAATGACAACATTCCCGGTATCTTAAAAGTTGTTTACACTTCCATATCAAATATACCGTTATACCATACCATACCACCATACAATATTCCTATATAATTATATACATTAAGACTTACAGCTAAACAAGGGTATGCTGGCGCTTGAATGACGATGACATGGAGGCGCTGTTGGTAAAAAATTGTGAAATTGTATCGAAAACAGCCCCGATCTCTTCAAAGTGAGAGTGAACAGGCTTCTTCTGGGTAAGCTCGCTCCATCGTCGACTTTGTCTCTGTCATCTCTGACCTAGACTAGAGTCAAGAGCAAACCTATCTCAAATAAAAAATAAAAAAACATGATGGCGGTGTTAGTTCCAAAAGATCCTTGTACAGTAATACCAACCTGAATCTCAATCTGTCGAGCCTGTTCACAACTATGCTGGGATCGGCTTCCACTCTAACCGGATGCAGCTGAATACTAGTATTTTATAGCTATACCAACCTATATCTGTCAATATGCAAACCTACTCACGGCTTATTAGATTTCTTCACCTGCTGAAAAAGCCCAGGGGGTAACCACCATCTCTTAAGCAGTATCTTACTTCAGTGTAAGAAAGAGATGGAGGTATTCGTCCTGCATAGTTCCATCTCATTTTCACACACACACACACACACACACACAGATTAAAATAATACTGCGGTGGTGGTTATCCCCCCGGGGGCCATCCACCATATCTTAAACAAATCTTAAAGCAGTATTATTTTAATATTACTTCAGTATGAGAAAGAGACGAAGCTATACAGGACGTCTAGCTCCATCTCTTTCCCGCACTGAAGTAAGATTACAATAATACTGCGTTAAGAGGTGGTGGTCTAGCTCCTGTTCTTGCCACCATCATATTAGTTACCAAAAAGCCTAATTTAAAACCCTTCAAAGTAATTCATTCGTACTTGTACTATTATTTATTTTGTGTTCGTACTTAAAATAGGTACACGTTATTCAACATTAAATTAAATAACCGTACTTTAAAGTTAACACTGAACACGGTTGTTATATACCAAAGAGAATTAAACCACATACAGTCAGGAAAATTCAATGTTAAGCAAATTGACACCCTACGACAATTTGCCGTGTTAAAATGGATGGACTGTGTGAATGATGATATGGCTAGAAAGGAGTGACAGTCTCCACCAAGCGGAAAAATCCTCGCGGATGCTCGAGCACTTTTAAAATTTCACTGAATAAGTAACTGTATCAATATTGACTTTAAGTATAAAATTAGACGCAGAAATCAAGCGTTTATCAAGCGTGATGTTTGCAAAAGTGCTCGAGCATTCGCGAGGGTTTTTTTACTTGGAAGAGACTGACCCTAATAGAGAAGTATGGTAGAAAAGGACATGTTGCGCCGTCCCCAAATAAATTGGGATGAGGGCAGGAGAATGATGATGATGAAAGCCATTTGATATAACTGTCAAAGAATGACGGTTGTAATTTGAATTTACGGAAACACCCGAACAAAAGTGGTTAATTTGGCATGAAAATTGCAATGTGTATTGTTAAGTCTCTTTTTGTTGAACTGATGTTCGAATGGAATCAGTAATGAGGGGTCGGTTTTGTCAATAAAAAATAAAGAGCTTTATTTTAACATTGTTTATTTTATTTCACTTGTGTTTTTACAGGATTTAAGTATTTTGTTAGAAAAGTTTATTTCTCGAGGATTATTAAAATGTTAGTAGTCATTTATTAAAACAAAACTTTTCTGCTGGCTAGTTACTTTCGGGGTAAAGGATATGAAATAATGAATTACGGATTATTGAAACGAAGAATAGAAAAGTAAAGTGTTTCTTCAACCGACTTCAAAAAAGGAGGAGGTTATTGTATCTCTAGATTTGATTTGTCAAACTACTCAACTTGCAACGATCCTCTGATAGATAAAAATTTCTTTAAACCGCTACAATAACATTATAGTTGCAGTGTTTAAAAGAAGAGTGAAAAAACACTATCTTTCCACTTCGTCATAGCTGTTAGTATTTATTATGTTATGCTTCATTATTATCGTATATATTTTAGTGATATTTATTTTGGTAGTATGTATTTGTATGTACTACCAAAATAAATATCACTAAAATAACATAATAAATACTACAAATGTGATTTTACACAAATGTATGTACTCATATTTTATGTTTATATATTTATTTGTATATATTCATTTTATTGTATCATTTGTGATTTTATATATTTTGTTTTCTCTTTTACTCTTACACACGTTGTCTATATCTCTTTATCTACTTTCCTATCGCAGGTATGCTGGAAGAGATTTCTTTAGAAATAAGCATCACCTTTGTACGTATTTTTCTGTTCCTTTCTTCTTGTTTGTATAAATGTGTGTACATAAACTGTTAAATAAATAAATACTTTCCGTGAATTATAATCCTAAAGTAGCTTTAAACTCTCTAATAAACAAACCAAGAACTACTCAGTACACCAATAATTATAACAAAGTTATTTAACATTAACTCCCCACAACAACTAGCAAAGCAGACAGGAATAGTTGGCGTGACCCGGGCCAGGTAATAACAATATGCCTTACATTTGACAAACTATTACGTACATACTCACGGGATTCTAAGATCCCAAGCTGAGGACAAATACTTCATCAATTAATTTAGATGCTACATAACATAGCATCACACCTTCTTTGCCTGAAGGGTTAGGCAGAGTTTGACCCTTTAGTACAGCCACAATTCACCAGTTATGTTTAATTCCCATGTAATAAGGGAGGCGAGTCTATTGCTAACCGGGCACAAATCCAGATTCCGGGCTGCTACTGAGAAATTTCAGATAGAAAACTCAATTATATTTTACCCGATCTGGGAATCGAACTCTCACGCTCAGCAGTAGCGCTTGCGACCACTAGACCAAGTAATGAGATTATCCTACTAATATCATAAACGCGAAAGTTTGTGAGGATGGGATGGGTGGATGGATGTTTGTTACTCTTTCACGCAAAAACTTCTGAACGGTTTTGGATGAAATTTGGCACACAGATAGTTTATAACCTGGATTAACTATAAGGTAATTAGAATAATTGTAGGATACTTTTTCTTATGGGATCGAGAATTATGCGGGTAAAACCGCGTTGCGCTGCTAGTACATTATAATTAAGATGCTAATCGCTGCAAAAACATAATATAATACCATGTAATTATAAGCTGATGAAATAAGCTTATGATCTCTAATGAACTACATTGTAAAAGTCAGTAATTTAAAAAGTAACAGTGGAAATTTCTTGCCGGCTCTTCTGCTCTTCCAGTGGAAATTTCTTGCCGGCTCTTCTGCTCTTCCAGTGGAAATTTCTTGCCGGCTCTTCTGCTCTTCCAGTGGAAATTTCTTGCCGCCTCTTCTGCTCTTCCACTGGAAATTTCTTGCCGGCTCTTCTGCTTTTCCACTGGAAATTTCTTGCCGCCTCTTCTGCTCTTCCACTGGAAATTTCTTGCCGCCTCTTCTGCTCTTCCACTGGAAATTTCTTGCCGCCTCTTCTGCTCTTCCACTGGAAATATCTTGCCGGCTCTTCTGCTCTTCCACTGGAAACGAAACTTTGGAACCGTGCACCGATTCACTTAACTCTGATGTTTTATATGTGTAAGGTTATCTATATTTATAGAAATAAATAAAATTGAAGTGTCTGTTTGTAATGTCCAAATAATAGTTTTTTACTAAATGCTTATCAAAGTTAAACAAAAAAGCAATTTAAAACATTTTTATCTGTCTGTTTTTTTCTGGCTTATCTCCGAAACGTCTGGACCGATTTTGATGAAACTTCCACTGGCAGATAGCTGATGTTAAAAGGAGTAAAGTAGGCTACATTTATTTAAAAAATAATAACAGTTCCGCTCAAAAAAAATAAAACCCATGCTAAAATAATAACTCTGGAACTACCAGTCGGATTTGAAAAATTCTTTTTGCATTTGGTAGTCCAATTCTCGAGGATGGTTATGGCTATTTAACGTCACGCTACGATCCTTAGGAGCCAAGCAAAAAGAAAGCAATCTGAAATAACGCTAAGCAAAAACGAAGTACCTAATAGCGCGGGCGGGCGATGCAATCTGGCTGTTATTTTAGTATATTGTGTATCTTACGTCTTCCACGCGAACGAAGTCGCAGCGTGCAGCTAGTGTCAAATAAAATAGAATATTTTGAATGTGCACTATTTTGTACTATTTGGTATTATTGTAACAATATCAACTTCATCTGACTGACGTCGAGACCACAGACAGACAGAACCACAGATATTACTGAGAAATCTGACAAAAACTCTCAAATAATCTTGTTTTTTTTTTTCTAAAGTTTTCTATGAATTTTACGCATTCATGAAAAGGATTATTTTACTACAAAGGAAAACGTATTAACAGAATTCAAAGAAAAAGGGTTCTAAAAATAGATATGGAAGCTAACAGGCCCGTAAGATAGAAATATTAAAAAAAAATTAAATTAAAATTCATTTATTTCGGACAACATGGATCCATAATTTGTTAGTATAATATAATGTAGTTATAATATAGGTAAGTTTTTTTTTTACCGGTAACAGTAAGTAAGTGAGGACAGATGGCTCGTGGAGGAGACGAGTCCTGGAGTGGAGACCGCGCATCGGCAAGCGTAGTGTGGGATGCTCGAAGGACTGACGACCTTAAAAAGGTGGCTGCGACAGATTGGATGTGGAGAGGCCTATGTCCAGCAATGGAGTGCATCAGGCTGAGTTGATTGATTGTTTGAACAGTAAATAAGTAGGTATACAGCCAAAGTTCAATAAAATAACCAATGAAATATGAATAGTAAATTAAACATTTACGAAATTAAACAGTTCACATGAAAATTTTAAACAGCTCATTGAAAGAAAATTAATTACCGTAAAGTCAAACTCAGGTGCGACGAGTGAGTGAAATTTTTACGATTTCATTCGGAAACTGTGAACATAAAATGAAATTATTCGTTCGGAATAATTTATTCCCTGAATATACCTAATCTTGAAACATAAATAAGATTAACTGCTTTAATTACATATTGTTTACTGTTAAGATATCACCGTGCCTTTGTTCCCTAAAGAGGGAGGCTGTCTTGTCAAGGCTCCTGCAAACAGGCGCGAAACGCGACACGACACAATGGCACCGCGTGTCGCGCGACGAGCGGTGTCTTTGACTAGCGCGCGATTCGCGTCGCGTGTCGCGCCTGTTTGCAGTAGCCTTATAGCACACCAACATTTCACCATTTAACTTAAGAGGACTGTCGCATTTTGTCACCTCTCTCGCCCACACGGGACCAAATTAAAAAAAAAAGTTAAATGAAAAGATGCTTTTTTGTAAAATGTAATCAATTGGCGAACTAATAAATAACATTAATTTAATAGGTAATTATTTAATTCATCTCAAAAACAGATCATAATCATTATTGAGCTGAGTTTATTAGATAACACAATAGAAATGTCTATTTAAGATGAGCTAGTTGCCCATTCCAAAGAGCACTAGTTTCTATGGAGAAGAACGGGCAAGAAACTCCACGGACACTCTTTTAATTCAAAATATTGTTACAAAATATTGATTACATCATTCATGTTGAAATGATGTAGGTATGTGAGAACAATGTAGAAAGACGTGTACGTTAGAAGCGTCCCTAATAAAGAGCGTAGATAAAAACCAAAAACGATAAAAAATTAAAATAAGCCGTGGTAGCTAAGAGATGACCAGTCCCCTACTGACGGAAGGCGCCCGTTCACGAACATGACACATGAATCAACACCAAAGGAACTTAATGATCCAACACACACGCCACCACCAGCTAGACACTTGAGTGAGCATGACATACTCTCAGCCGCCAGGGCAAATTCAAGTCAATAAAGACGTACCCAGTTAATGATAGCTATGCAGTTATACAAAAATCTTATATAATGTGTCATAATGTGTATATCTTTTGTTGGAGTTCCTTAATATATAATTTGCTCGACCAGGAGATCAAGCCCCCATGCAAATGTAATCTTAAAATAAAATTAGATTAACAACTGATTTATTCGATGGAACTTGCTGTTAAGATAATGTAATTTATTAAGGAAACAAGGGTGGTGATTGGAGATGCTTAACTTGGTGATTTGTTCCCTGTTTGGGGTGAGCAGAAAGTTTTGCGGTGTCGGAATTTGTTTACCCAACCCGTTTTGATGGAAAGCAGTTGTGCTTTCTGGTGCACGAGTTGTGAAGATTAAATTATACTTGCTTTCAATTCCGAAAAATGTTGTATCCTTATGAAATATCGTGCCTTCTTGGTGTTGCTATAAGAGTTTCAGTATCTATTGTTCAACGTGTTTGGATAACTGTATAAAATTTGGTTTTTTTAGTCTTCGATGTCAGTTCAACCTTCAAAGAATTTCATAAGGTAAATGATTTTATTTCATTAAGTTGGTTTGTACAAACACTTTTACACGTATTTTAAAAACTAGATGAGCTCGGCGTTTGTCATCTGACTGAGAAGAAAGGCCGAAACAAACTCAGAGGTCACAGTTTCTTTTAAAGTCCAGACATAATCTTATAATCTTGGTCAGATCATGTGAAGACCATGCAGAATGAGTGGACCTTTCAAATCAGTGCACACATTTGTCAGAAATCGTGCAGCTCTACTCTGAACTTAAGAAGCTCAATGATTCGATGAATATAAATACCTATAGTTTACTAGAGCAAGAATTGACATTTTAGCTCACACGTTTCTCTCGAGCCAAAACAGAAATACCTATTAAGCTTTGGTTTCCTAAAAAAACAGACCATCGTAACGTAATCACGGCTGTCCAAATACAGAGCCTTATGCCAACGGCGTTGAGTGCGTAGAATGAGCTCACGCAACGCGTCGACTCGCCCATCAAGGAGCGCTATTCCAAATTAGACGCATTATTAATTTATTATTATTATATTGGCGCTGATAGCCGAAATAAAGGTTTTGCCTAGTTCGGCTACAGATGTTTAACTCACTTGTATTCAAAACTAGCTTGGTCTTAATTTGTAAAACATTTGTAAAACACTCTAGAAATAAAATTATTTTTATTATATTATTATTATACATAAAACAAAAGGTATATTAGAACACGTAAACTAAAAGATAAATAATTAAATTATTTGATTTTAAAATTTTAATTTTAATTTAAAAAAAATTAAGGGTTCATAAAAATACGCTTGGTTGTTTTTTCGTAATTCTCGGGTTTTTATCCGCCTTAGACATGACTTTACTTATTAAAAATATTCACATATTAAGTTATTAAGAAATTGCTCTTATTTAATATATATTTTTTCCAAATCATTAACATTACTCGTTTAGACGTAGTTTTAAAAAATTATTAAAAGTCAGTTATCGTCGCCTAACACCGGTGAAAATTATAGATTTTCTTGACAGTATTATGGAACCGCTTTCATAGGAATTCATAGAAATAGCTTTACCAAACATTTTCCAAAACAAAACACTATTCGAATTCGAATTTACCTAATTCAAATTTAAGTCTAGTACTCCGAACTCTTTGTCCGTATATCACGAATTTATGTTTAATCCCGAAACGTTGGCAAAGCGAGATTTACCTACTTAGCTAGAATTTAGCCCGGGTACCTGGAACCTAGATATGCATTTATGCACTAAAATGTTACGTACTTGGAATATTACAGAAGTTTGAGTTACGTCGTTCTATTTTTTTAGGGTTCCGTAGTTCAAAAGGAAAACGGAACCCTTATAAAGTATCACTCGTGTGTCTGTCTGTCTGTCTGTCCGTCGGTCACAGCCAATTTGCTCCGAATTTAATGGACCGATTAAGTTGAAATTTGGTAAAAAAATCTATTTCTGTGACCTAAACACGGTCGTGTAACGTAAATTTTGAATATGGAGTCACTTTTGGGGGCAAAAAAGAAAATAAAATAAAGTTTTGCAAACTATACCGTGTGACATATCAAATGAAAGAGCTTACTGTGGGGGTCTCAAATATTTAAAAAAAAAATATAATTTTCAAAAAATAGTTTTAAAGTTATTTAAGTAAATAGATGAAAATTTGCCATACCAGGGGGTATCTTAGGGCACGCCACAATTGCGGCGATAAGTCCCCTCTTTGAGGAGTGGCTGGAGAGACGCCACGGCGTCCTCACCTTCCGCCTGACGCAGGTCCTCACCGGACACGGGTGCTTCGGGAGGTACCTGTTCCGGATAAGGCGGGAGGAAACGCCCGGGTGTCAGCACTGTGTGGATCGCCCGGAGGACACGGTGGAGCATACGGTGGAGGTCTGCCCGGCTTGGGCGGAGCACCGCCGTGTCCTCGCGGAAGCGATCGGCGGCGGCGATCTCTCGCGTCCGGCCCTGGTCCAGGCCATGGTACGGAGCGAGAGTACATGGGAAGCCATTACCTCCTTCTGCGAAGCAGTAATGCTCGCGAAGGAGGAGGTGGGACGCGTGAGGCAGAGGCAAGCTTTGCGCCCTCACGGCCCTAGTCACCGCAGGAGACGCCCTGGGCGTCGAGAATTGGCAGCCGATTCCCGGCCACCGTAGGCGCGGGCTTGCGGACGGCGAGCAATGGGTAGCTCGCCGTCCGGTAAGGACCAAGCCCGAGTCGATGGCGCGTTGTGTTCCACGCGCGCCTCAAAGAGATGTCAGCACTATTGACGGGGTCCGCTAGGGCCGATGCCAGCTAGGGTCGCGGGATGTTCGAAAGAGTTACCGTGGCCCCGGCACAGGCAACAGAAGGAACACGGGTGGGTTTTAGTCAGTAAAAGTCTGACACGCCCTCCCGCTCCGCCCAGAGCGGGAGCAGTCATTTGATGATTTCCCATCCACAAAAAAAGGGCTATCTTATCTCCGAAACTATCGAGTCTAATATTTTGAAAAAAAAAACAGAAAATAGTTCTATACTTATAAATTACAGGAAAACCTATAAGAAGTATTATATATTTAAAATTAAAATGTGACTATACTGTAGATGATTTTATGAACGATAAAAGTATTTGATATTTCTTACGCGATAAATACTTATAGGTACCTGTTCTATGTAATTTTAAAGACTGTCTTGTGATTTTTAAGATTGTTTCTTTATTAAGTTCTTTTAAATTATAAATTTTTTAAAGTTATCTAAAATAGTTCCCTTTCTTATGTAAGAGTCTG
This sequence comes from Fissipunctia ypsillon, assembly GCA_947568875.1. Classification (NCBI taxonomy): domain Eukaryota; kingdom Metazoa; phylum Arthropoda; class Insecta; order Lepidoptera; family Noctuidae; genus Fissipunctia; species Fissipunctia ypsillon. The sequence continues at coordinate 20,253,713 of OX387655.1, read as the reverse complement.
ATTTTGTTTTCTTCATATGTTAGTAGTTTAATTGTTATTTTTATGATTTTTGTTTTTATTTCAATATTTGTACGCCTTCACGGCAAAACATAGCGGACATATAATAATCTAAGATCTTTTTGTAAATACCTATGTTTCACAAATAAACGTTCTGATTCTGATTCTGAAGTATATATGGTCTTAAAATAACACGGTAAATCTCTTAATATGGTGCGAACAAACTTACACTTTTTTTTTTTGGGGATGGGAAATCATCAAATGACTTCTCCCGCTGCAGTTGGAATGTATGGGAGAACATTTTTTTCATCTACAATGTTAAGTTTGTTCTTGGGACAATTCTGTCTCTTCTTTCTTCATCCCAACTACAGAACCCTTCATTGTGCGTGATCCGACACGCACTTGGCTGGCTTTTTGCATATGGCTTCCGTATTTGGTTTTGGAACAGACTAGACACCAACATGGTAAAATATTTAATTGAATTGTAGGTATATGAAAGCCCATGAACTGTTACGCTATGCAGCTAATCCTATTATATGCTTGTAAACGAATCTAGACACGTGCCCAGATTAGATAAATGTTCATAAAGCATGGGTACGCAGATTCCGCATTAAAAAAAAAAATTACACTAAAACTTTTTGAGATGATATTGTATTCTTATTTTGAACAACGTCAATGTAAAAAAAAACAAATGCGAATATGAACATGACCCCATCCCTTCTAAAGATTTATCGATATCATTCCATCATACGCGCCGTATCGAATGACTGTATAACGAGTGATGTATAGCGAACATTCATCATACGTCCGATTATATTTATTTTAAGCCGATATCGAATCTGAATTGTACGTCAAGTGCAGAATTTGTAGGATTCGGTTGGAGAATTTTTAGTAAAAAACTTTTTGGTTATATTCATTTTTATGTTCGTTCTGTTGATTGTTGATATATGTATAAACTAAATGAGGTAGGAACTTTTACGTTCCAAATTAAAAGAAAGTCTGTTTATAGACAAACTAAAACATTTTTCAATGTATCTTTATCGGGCAAGCAATTTCTTATTACTAAAGATAAATAAAAAGTTATTACAATTTATAGTCTTAGTCTTCTTCCTCAATTATGATAAGGGTGAAACAATATCGATAGATTCTGGGCGAGGTGAGACTGCAAGCGAGCGTCACTTAAGACTGCTTTAATAAAATAATAAATATTCATGTTAGCTTGGGTTTGAAAAAGACAAAACAAATAAATTAAATCTACCTGAATATCTTTATTTCATTTTACCATCAAGGATGTTTAAGAAGAAAATTAAAAAGTGTTAAAAAATTCTATAACTCAACATTTTTTTTTACAATTACTGGATACTCGTATTATTCGCAAAATGACGGTATCCCTGATCTGCAGATTGCGTGGCAGCCGAAATGAAATCTTGAAGACGGTGGCTGATAGAATCTCATTCCCGATTTGAAGGTCTTTGGTGAGATCAGTCATATTAATTACAGTTTCATTCAATTTCATTTTTTGCAGTTAATTTAATTTACATAATTTTCATTTTAATTCCAATTTTGGTTTCAATTTTAATCTTAATTTCAATTTGAGTTTATATTTTAATCTGCATTTTTATAATCGGTTTATATTTTTATTTTGTATGGATGATTGTTATCTGAATTAGAATATTTTTATTTATTTTTTACGTCTTTGACATTTCTCGGGATCCTGAGCTCCCGGCCGGGCCTTTGGAAGGCGTACGAGGGGCCAAAGCCAAATCGCAGAGGCCCGTTAGACGCTTTCAATGGAAATGAGGCACATTAATTATTTTTATTGTTACGATTGAATCAGAATTAGCTACATCAGCTATTTGATTATTGATACACCAATAAGTTTTAGGGTAAAGATAACCGCTAATGTAACCCGCATATTCACCAAAACCTGTCCTCAAACGTCAGTCCCCCTCTACGCGGAAATGTGTGAAACTGCGAACGGTCCAAGATGAACGACGCAATAATAAACTTGGGCACTTTCGCCTTCCGGACTGATTAGGGGGAGGCTGAGCCCCGATTTGCGTAAATTCGGAGTAATGCCAATTTTCCGCCGTTTTGCCCTTGAACGTACCAATTTCAGGCATTATAATGTTGTTGCTGTGAATGTCCAGACATGGACAAAGTACTTACGAGGCTGTATGATGAACAATCTTGGACTACACGTTTTTTTTTTGTCTGCTTGTCATACTTAGTCGTTTTCGAAATAATTATTTATGTTTTATTTCATAAGCACCTGGTCTTGTAATGCCCTAAAGAAGACGTATAGATCCCACCGTGAAAATTTAGGTGAAGTGAGCGTGATGTGAACTGTCATCCCACCTTACTCTACTAGGGATTGAGCTCACTTCACCTAAGTGCTCACGATGTGATGCTTACAGAATAGATCGGCTGCTCACTATGGTAAAGGTAGTATCGATTAAACTTACATCTAGCCAATTTGAAAACAAAATCCTGTGCACACGATGACCACATCTGTTAGCAAGCGTTACTATAGTGGCTGAGCGCTGCAAGCAAGAATACTCCTTAAGGTGTATAGACGTTCGTTTCTTCCATGTTATTGTAGAGGTTTATGGTAGATCAAACTAAATCAGTATGTTTCCAGGCCTTGACTAGACCAATGTAAATCGACATTCGAAACCGGTTTGAAAATCATCATCATCTGCCCAGCCTTTTCCCAACTATGTTGGGGTCAGCTTCCAGTCTAACCGGACGCAGCTGAATACTTTACATGGAGCGACTGCCTATCTGACCTCCACAACCAAGTAACTGGATAATACGATACCCCTTGGTAAGACTGGTTGTCAGACTTTCGGGCTTCTGACGACCCGTAACGACTGTCAAAGATCCACGAATGACAGCCGGAACCAACGGCTTAACGTGCTTTTCGAAGCACGGAGGAGTCTCGGTATGTTAAGATGGTCACCCATCCACGAACCAACCCCGGCAAGCGTAGCTTAACCTGATGGATCGACCCATGCGGCTGTTATTACTTAACCACGAGCTCCTCAAAAATATATTAAAAAAATTGATGATTTCAAATATATAAATGAATTTGGTTTGAAAATATATAACAATATTTTAATGTAAATAAAACCTTTGGATTACATACATTTGCCTCAGATTTTGATTCGTGCCAAGTCTTACACTACACTTAACACATATTCCTTACGGTAACCGCCAAAGCATTACTTATTGTGAGAATTCCCGATCAGTCGTGCGTCCCAATTTGATTCTCTTACCCATTGTTAAACGCTAGTCCAGTACAATAGTAACAGTACAAGTTCCACTTGAAGAAACTCCTGAGTTAACCGTTGGCACAAAATTGATAGGTACAGAAGGTTGGCTCCGTACAACAAGCGAAGACAGGCGCACGCAAACGTATAGTCTGTTCCAAAAATTTCTGATGACAATAGAAACAAACAAATCAAAAAAAATACCTAACAGTGGATGCCAATTTTTAATGCCAGCTACGAATTGAGTCCTTGATTATAATATGAATTCTTAAACCCGAAATTCTAATGTTAAATCATTTCATTTGACAATCATCATCTGCCTAACCTTTTCGCAACTATACTGGGGTCGGCTTCCAGTCAAACCGAATGCAGCTGAATACCTGTATTTTACATGGAGCGACTGCCTATCTGACCTCCACAACCCAGTTACTGGGTAATACGATACCCCTTGGTAAGACTGGTTGTCAGACTTTCATGCTTCTGACGACCCGTAATAACTGTCAAAAATACACGAATGACAGCTGGGACCAACGGCCTAACGTGCTTTCCGAGGCACGGAGGGTCTTGATATGTAAAGATGGTCACCCATTCACGGACTTACCACAGCAAGCGTAGCTTAACGTTATTACTTAGCAACAAGCCCCTTCATTTGACAATATTAACGTTAATTTTAAATAATCTCAATTTTTGTCGATGATTTTTCTATTACAATTTAATAATGTTAGGTATTCAAACAATAATTGTTGGAGTAAGTGGAGAGATATAAACTTGAGACCTTCTAAAATGAATGTGTTACTAATGCCCTCTAGCTAGTGAGTGATTACATAAGAATTTATCCTGAACAGGGTTTGTTTACAATTTCATTAGATACTTTTGGAACATATATTACGGACACTTCGGTCTATCTTAGTCGATTGCGTTGCAAGTGCGCTTGCACTCGCTGTACGTGAAGCGTGTCTATGTGTGCGTGCATTTTCGCTCGATGTATGGACTCAACCTTCTGTATCTATTTATTGTGAGCCGTCGGGTAAATTTAGGTTAAGAGCTGTGTGTGTGTACTGGGTACGGTCATACGGTGTATTTGGACAATTGTTTACAAGTGCTATTGTTGAGTATGTTTGTATGTGTTAGGTATTTTGGGTTAGACATTGAAGATATAACCAAGGTTTGCGTAAGATCTTCAGGGAAAACAAGACAAGAGGCTGCTGTGTTTATAGGAGATATTAAGATCGCTTATCAGGGGTTAGTCGCGTGATACAAAAGTCGTGCACTTCTGCAAATAATTAGGTACGAAATAGATACTACTTTTAGTATGCTTTTTGTGTCTGATTGTCGAATGCTTGATTCCAGCGGGCCCAAGCAGCCGTGGCATACAAAAAAAATTCAACAGCCGTATGGCAGTGAACATAAAGCGATATTAGCGATTTCATAAGCTCCAGATTTACCCGCTATTCTTTACCAATGAGACCCTACCCCGGGCTCCCCGGAATTTTCATCAAAAAATTATCTCAAAATATTCTCGCCACTTTTAAGAACTCATAATGATCTTCAAAAGTGATTTTATGCTTTTAAGCAAGGTAATGAAGCGTCACTTTTTAATGTTCTTCCTACTGTCTGATCATGATTACGAACGAGAGGGAAGGCAAGGGGCTCGACTACTTAAATCAATATCTCTTCCGAAATTTTCATTCGTTTTATTAAGAGGATATCGTGCGCGCAGTGGCGCCCTCATCGTTTGTTTGGTTATATCTTTTAGTTTAGAATTAAAATGCAGAAAATAAGCTGGATATGTTGTGCTCCACAATACTATACGTTATTATTATTACAAGCAGTAGTTTTACATAGTTAAGTTTTTTTATTTTTTTTTCTCTCAGCTGACATACATAACATAGTGACATAGTCTGCCAGTTTGAGTAAATTATGCGGCCTACCCAAATGTCCTTTCTTTGGTATTGTTCGTCGAATCGTTGAGCTTCTTAACTTTTAAGTTGAGCTGTACGATTATTGACCGATGCTTGCACTAACTGGACAGGTCGATTCAATCTGTGTGGTTCTTTCCTCAAAATGCCATTTCAGACACCAACCTACATAGTCTTCACATGATCTGACCAAGATTATGTCTGGATTTTAAAAGAAACTGTGACCTCTGAGTTTGTTTCGGCCTTTCTTCTCAGAGTAGTCAGATAGGAAACGCCGGCCTCATCTAGTTTAAAAAAAATGTTTGACATGTAAAAGTGTTTGTATAAACCTACTTACAGAAATAAAATCATTTATCATTATAATCCATAAAACGGAGCTTAGTGCCCACTAATTTTCATTTTCAGGATTTTAATATAACTTAAGAATGTAAAGCTACTGTTTGTAATAATAATAATAACGTATAATCTTAATACATAATATCCGTCTTATTTTCTGCATTTTAATTATAAAATAAAAGAAATAAACAAACAAACGATGAAGGCGCCATTGCACGAACATTATTTATCTTAAGAGGATATCTTAAGATAAATAATGTTCGAGACGTTTCTTTAGATGTGTAGCATAAAATACGGAAGTCGGGTGTTTTATCATCTTTCATAAAAGCACAAAGAAATTATGGCCATGGTAATTATAAGGTATGCTGGGCGTATGTACCATCGCGGACATTTGCGGTGAACTACTTTTCGACCTTATCACGAAGGTAATAAGGTTGAAAATTGGTCATTATTAGAATTGTCACTCGTTAACATAATGTTTCCTCGGTAAAAAAGAACTAGGCTACACACAGAACATTAACCCCGTAGAGGAAGGCAGTAAAGTTATGTTTAAGTCGCATGTTATTGAAATGATACACCTTTTCAGTACGAATATTGCTGTATTTATATTCTTACACACTACAAACTTAGACTTTAGACTTCTGAAAGATAGTCTTAAGGTTCCGACGCCCGAAGAGAACTAATTTAGCAAAACAGGCGCCATGCTCCAAACATCATGTTTCCATTCCCCTTTTGTTAAAAAAAAAACCAGCACTTTTACACTGATATAAAAATCATTTGTGGCAAATCACGTACTTACAATTTTATATTTAGTATTTAAAATCACTAAAAATCTTATTAATATTTGGAAATCATGGCATTATAGAAGGCGAGCCTATTGCCATCAACCGTTCGATGAGGTTATAAAATAATTAGATACAAAAAAACCAGTTCATACCATATATACCACACACATATACATTTTATCACAAAAACAAACACGCACGCTCGCTTTTCCCGTGAAAGGTAAGCAAAATCTACAACATTGGGAACAATTCCCAAAAAAGATTCCACAGTTTTTTTTTTGACATAAAATTGAGACATCAGAAAACATTGCTTCACCAATCCAATCGTTCCACTAACTTTTCCTTACTATTTTCCGATTCTCACCAGACATACAGTTTCATAAATCGTCCCATTGAACCGTGTCCGGGGCGTTGGGCCGGACTGCCGGTTTCCGGATAAGCTTCGCTCAATTGTATCGGCACTATCTAATTATGGTATAGTTAGTTCATTGTTCCAGAACTGATTGTTGAATACAGTTGGTGAGAGCAAATACTGCGTCTTGGAACTTCGAAGAGTTTCAGTAGGTTTTAGTTTAGAAAAGAGAAGTTTAATAAATTAAATAAAGCAGAGGGAGATAAAAGTACTATTTGAACGAACTTCTTTAACGCGGCTTGCGGAAAAATTGACTGGTAGAAATTTTAACGCTTGTTCTAAGATTTTAGTGATTTTTTATCTGTTATTACGATTTCTAATAATGCAAGTAAGTTATGCAAAAAATGTATGTTAAACTTGAACGTGTACAATAAATTCTGGATGTGAATATTTAAGTACTGAAGTAATAGTACATTATGATACAAGTGAGCTATGTTGTTCATTACACTCGAGGTGGTGGTGGTGGATTCGCGCGAGCTGTAGGCGAGCGCAATAAGGGAGCAGAGTGTGTAATTATGAATGCACACGAGTTTCATACGAAGTTTTTCAACACACTTGCGAGGCAAAAAAATAATAAAGTTTCATATTACGCGTAAAATTAACAAACAAGTAAAACTATCAAAAAAAAAAAAAGATTGTCTTAAATAACTCTTTCGTCTCACAGAATCAATTGCCTATGTAAAAAAAAAACATGAAATATGGCACGCAGATTCCTTTTATCGCAGTGTCTTCGCAGGTTGAAGGAGAGGCAAAGGCACGAAGCCGTCGAACAGTCTAATAGGTGTTAAAAGCATAAATACTGAATATTTTGTATGTTATTTGGATGTAGGACACGAAAGAATGTAATTTTATTGACAAAAATAAATAATTTCATGAAATATTATGTTAATTTATCATATTTTATTTATGTACGCGGTAGGTATAAAAAGGCATGAAATCTTTTTGATGAGAAAAAAAAGCGCACTTCTTCGAAAATAGTTATCTGTGGCGCACATTACTGCATTAGTGCGGTAATTTAAAGTAAAAAGCACACGCGTTTAATACACTGCATTATGAACCTAAAAGCGGTTCTATAAGAGCCACTTTACGAACAAATGTGTTGAAAAATACCTTTGAAATAAATTCAGGAATTCAAAATAAAAAAACAATATAACTTTCCAGCTACTTAAGAGGGTTGTCACATTTTGTCACCTCTCTCTGTCACAAGGGACCAAATTTTTAGAATGTTAAATGAAAATATGCTTTTTTGAAAAATGTAATCAATGGGTGACCTACTAAATAATATTAATTTAATAGGTAGTTATTAAAAACACATTTCTATTGTGTTATCTAATAAACATAGCCCAATAAGTACTATGATCTGTTTTTGAGATGATTTAAATAAATGCCACAATAAAAATGTGTTTTTAATAATTCCCTATTAAATTACATCGGCGGCATAATTGCCATAGAAAAATAATTGTATATTTACAGTATAATTTTTTAATATACTTACACAAATCGTAAATATAATATACAATCTAACACTAAAATATATACATTATCTACAAGTATCATATATAAAGGAAAAAAAAGGAGAGAGCTCGCTGTCAGTGGGAAAAGTGCCCAAAAAGCTGGCAGCGTTGCCACGTTGGATGGCAATGCTAATTCATTGACCTAAAAATAGGCCAGCCCTCTGGTCACGTGAAGAGTCGACCAACCGCTTGGCGATATACCGATATAATCTTATCGTATTTGTGTTTAATAAAAAAAATACTGTCAGTTATGTCAAATTATGATTAGAATATACGGATATTTTAAATTGAATCTTTATGTTATTAAAATTACGGGAATTATCTGTCTGGTGCTTATGAAGCGGGCACATAAACCATAGGTCAAAGAACTATGAACTATGAAACCAATTTAAACAACCCTCAATTGTTTTAGTATCAAATACCACAACCTTGTTATCCACATTTGATTAAAGTCGCAAAACAATGCATACACATTATGTACTAGGTATACTGTTCTTCCCACGGGATAAAATATAAATAATTTTATTCAACAAATAATGGTCGGTTGCTTTTGTTCAACAGTTTGCTTAGGACAATTGTTTGATTGTGCTTCTACAGTACCTAACGTTATTATTGACACAATGCCGTGTGTGGGAACAATAATTATTTTATAGAAGGTCCCTTCAAAACGAACTTTTCGAAAGTTTTGTGAGCTATTAATACATTCTACACATAACATCACGCCTGTAATTCCCGAAGGATTACGCAGAGGTGTACCTGCTTTACTCACATTTCGCCAGTTATGTTTAAGTCCCATGTAATAGGAGGCGAGTCTATTGCCATCAACCGGGCACAAATCCAGACTTCGGGCTGCTACTGAGACATTCCATTCCAATTCCAAATAAATTTTAGTACTATCTAGTAACTTATCTTACACTATCGTCGTCATCATTCTCATCGTATGGCTAGAAAATCTTCCAAGTTCGAAAATTGACTTATGAAATTTTTGTTACGCGTCTTCGAATTTATGCGGTATTTTCAGCACTTTCGAATAGCGGTAATTCTTTCTACTGTGGTACATATCGAATTTTCTTTATTTTTTAATTATTGCATTCTTGTATGAAATAGCAGATACCTTCTTCGATATTTCAGGGTTTATGCGTGTTTATGAATACAATGGAGTAAAAACTCTTTTAGAAGTACACCATCTAAATTAAGGATATAAAAATGTAGATATTTTTTCTAAGGCGACACAATGGACGGTCTTATCGCTAAAAGCGATCTTTTAAAGATGACCTCAACCCTTTTTTTTTTCTTGGATGGGAAATCATCAAATGACTTCTCCTGCTCTGGGCGAAGCGGGAGGGCGTGTCAGAATTTTACTGACTAAAACCCACCCGTGTTCCTTCAGTTGCCTGTACCGGGGCCACGGTAACTCTTTGGAACATCCCGCGAGACCTTAACCCCCTAAACATTGTATATTAACTCAAAGTCAGACTATATGTGTTTCCGAATGCATACAACCCCGATCTCTTCAAAGTGAGAGTGAACAGGCTTCTTCTGGGTAAGCTCGCTCCATCGTCGACTTTGTCTCTGTCATCTCTGACCTAGACTAGAGTCAAGAGCAAACCTATCTCAAATAAAAAAAAAAAAAAATATAGTATCCTCACTATAATATTCGTTCAGACTATTATAGAAGTGCCACCTTGAAAGTATTTAAACAATCTTACACACCTTCGAATTTACAAAATGAGTTATTTAAGATTCGTAACATAGGCCGTGATTAATGATTGTACCTATATACAATGTTGTAAGGATAGGTCGCGGTTACAACGGCTTGGTAGAATGGCTGATATATTGGTACGTATATACTCTACGTATATATAAGTATACATAAGGCCCTAATGTATGGCACTTGATTTATTTCGCCAGACGCTTGTTGAGAAATTACGTCGGTTAAAATATTATAAATCGGTTTTGTTGGAGTAAACTGTGTACGTTTGTTATACCAGCACCCTAATTGCGTAACACACTATCAATCACAATCTGAATGATTTTGAAGCAAATTGCTAAACCATTGCTTCGTATGTTCGAAAAATTTGTCTGCTTAACAACGTAAATAACTCAATGAATGTGGTTGAACTGTCAAAATGAAACCTATTCCTACTGTGAGAGTGTTACACAATTACCCCGCAGGATTATAATCTTCTCTGAATATTTAAAGATGCTCTAATATCTTAGTATCAATCAGCTATTCACAAGGTTCGTTAGATTTACTGTTTACTGCATTAGGTCATGTTTTGGGTACCCTAAATACTACAGCTTGATTTAAGTATAACTGCTTAAGATTTCTCGCTATTATGACCATACTAAAAAACCGCCTGCCCTCAAAGTGAAGATAATGCTTTATTACGCAATGGCTGAATCCTACATCTAGTATGGTCTTAGTAGTTATGGTCGTACCTATAAAACCTACCTTGATAGTATTTTCAAAATCCAACTTCGAATTTTAAAAACAATATTATCTCCCAAAATTAGAAATCAATTTTACGACAGTATAAATGACCTCTTTAAACACTGTAACGTCTTACCGGTTCATATACAAATATTTTTTTTGTTATTAAAAGAACAATTTTTCAATAAATCCTTAAGAGCGTTGTCACATTTTGCACCTCTCTCGCTCACACAAAACCTAATTTTTAAGAATGTTAAATGAAAAAATGCTTTTTTGAAAAATGTAATCAATGGGCGGTCTACAAAATAATATTAATTTAATAGGTAGTTATTCAAAAACACATTTCTATTGTGTTATCTAATAAACTTATGTAATTAAGTGTTATGATCTGTTTTTGAGATGATGTAAATAAATGCCACAATAAAAATGTGTTTTTAATAATTACCTATTAAACTAATATTATTTTGTAGACCGCCCATTGATTACATTTTTCAAAAATGCATCTTTTCATTTAACGTTATTAAAAATTTGGTCCCGTGTGAGCGAGAGAGGTGCAAAATGTGACAACCCTCTTAAGAAATAAAATCGAACATCCTGTATGCACTCGGGCAGTATTTGAGAATAGGCTTCGTACACAGCGCGCCAACAATACGTATGGCAGCCGAGCAATATTACTTAAGCAATATGTAGGAATGATTGTAACTATATAAATACCTAAAGATGTTATTAATTGTATCGACAATAATGCATACCTATAAAATGCATCATTGTATAGTTCGATATTGAGATAGACTCACGATAGCACAAGTTTAAACCTTAGTGGTTTTTGGTTGCTATTTAATATAAATAATCCTATATTATTTTGTATAAACGTTAAATAAAAAAAAAGTGTAAAACATCCCCTGAAAGCTTCACACACCTGCTTTCGATATAATTTTTGGCCACTAAAAGGATAATTTAGGAATTTGAAACTGTGAGAGGAAACGGTCTGTACGCTTTAGTATCGAAATAACAAGCGAGCCCATTAAAAGGACTAAACTACATAACATAGTTACTAAACATTCTTAGTACTATGCAATTTAGTTCACTAATTCAAGCTCATATAAGTTAGTGGCAATTTAGAACGAACTATGCGCTAATCTGCAGCATAGGTGCACAAAATCCTATTAGCAACTTTACTTTATTTTATAATATTAAGGTTGGCCACATACAGTCGGAATTCTGTTTCGAAATCTCGATTCGGAATTTCCGAACGGAGAACTACTGTACAGTCACGAGCACTAATATGTACAAGGTGTAATTTTAATCAATGTTAATCTCTTAACGGGTCATTGCACTCATCATTATGAACAACTTTTTCTATGGGACCAAACCTGAAATTGCGAAAAAAAATCAGCTTTTCCCAACATTTATGTTCGCATAATTTTTTTTCGCGATTTCGGGTTTGGACCGATAGTAAAAGTTGTTCATAATGATGAGTACAACGACCCCTTAAGAGGTTGTGCGTTAATTATGTTACACCTTGTATATTAGGACCAATTTAAAATTAACGCATTTGTTGTCTTGTAAAGGTATGCGGGTACCTTTGTGTGTTTTGCTTGATGCTATGTGTCTTTCGGTATCGGGAAATGTACCGACGCATTTTTATAGCCAGGGAGCAGAGTAAGCGTCATAACCCTTTCTGATTTAGGCGGATGAAACGTATGGGCCATCCCATACAGGCGAAAATATTTAAAAGTTGGCATAAATCTATTATGCCTTATCTACGTTTTTTATTTTTAATGAAATTAACAAAAAAAATAGTCAAGTGCGAATTGGACTCGTGCCCTATGGGTTCCGTACGTACTGTTTAAAATACAACGTTATTCCAGGAACAGTTGTGAGAGACCAACGATTAAACTCTCTGTATCTTAATAATCTAATTAAGTTGGTCAATGATTCCTTCTTGAATAAATAAATATAGGTCATTCATAACAAATATAGGTCAACTCTGAGTTTGTTTCGGCCTTTCTTCTCAGAGTAGTCAGATAGGAAACGCCGGCCTGATCTAGTTCTAAAAAAAATGTTTGACGTGTAAAAGTGTTTGTATAAACCTACTTACAGAAATAAAATCATTTATCATTTAATGTTTTTTTCTTAACCGTGTGCTATAAGACCTACCTATAAATGGAATTTCAAGTTTCTAAGTCAACTGAAAGTGCTCTGGTGAGCCAATTTGTATCATCATCTGCCTATCCTTTTCCCAACTATGTTGGGGTCGGCTTCCAGTCTAACCGGATGCAGCTGAATACCAGTATTTTACATAGAGCGACTGCCTATCTGACCTCCACAACCCAGTAACTGGGTAATACGATACCCCTTGGTAAGACTGGTTGTCAGACTCGGGCTTCTGACGACCCGTAACGACTGTCAAAGATACACGAATGACAGCCGGGACCAACGGCTTAACGTGCTTTCCGAGGCACGGAGGGGTCTTGATATGTAAAGATGGTCACCCATCCACGGGCCAACCGCGGCAAGCGTAGCTTAACCTGATCGATTGACCCGTGCGGCTGTTATTTCTTAGCCACAAGCCCCTGTGAGCCAATTTGTATGATTACGAAAAAAACAACCGACAACAACAACTTTAATTTCGGAAGTCGGTCTCTTTGGATCGGTATTATAGGTTTTTGCCACCGATTTCCAATATTAAAGTTATTTTTCACTTTGTAGGGTTTTTTTTTGAAGTCAGTTGTTTTTTTTTTGCAAAAATATTTTTTATTTTTTACTATTTAGTGGGTCCGTTTGTAATTTATTTAAGTTACAATAGCCTAATGACAACTGCTCATCACCTTTTTCAAACTATTGCTTTTCCCGATGCAGGGACATTAATAATTGTTGAGGAGTTCTCCTGGTACTCCACCATCAGCTCTACTTCACCTTATGCATTGTGAAGAGCTTATATTGCTTAGCAACCATTTTACAGTAATCGAATCGCAATCCGTGAAATACTTATTATTAAGTAGTTCCGGTGGCCATGGTCTTTATCATCAGTTCCACTTCACCAAATGGTGCTTTCCAAGGGTTCTCTGCCTTTTTGCCGAAAATTGTTTGCTAGATTTTCACTTGCCGACTAACGTTTTGCAGAATTTTATTTCGCCGAATAATCATTTGCCAACTTATCTTATAATTTAGTTTTATTTCCCAACCTCACAGTTACCAACTGTACGTTTGGTCTGCTTTTCATAATGACACTTTGGCATGGACGACGGAGCCCCGCTATGCGGGGCTCCTACTTCTGGGTAGTTTGAAAAAAAAATAACCTCCTTCTAACCTAACCTGTCCGAGTCGAGGTGCCTCCATGTCTCGAGCTCGCTTCGCTCGTTCTTGCATCTTCAGTTATCCTAGTAACAGTAATAACTGCCTTTTGTACTCGCATATGATCAGTGGGATTATACTAACTTTCTTCTAAATAGGATAAAACGTCATTCATCTAATAGTTGTATGACCTAGTGAAATGTTTGACAAATGATAAATGTCCCAAACGTTTTGTGTCATTATAATAATCAGCTTAACATTAATTCTACCAAATGAAATGTTGTTATACAAAAATTTACTAATCGTTAGTTGTCAAAGTGAAACATCGGCGAAACGTTGGTTGGCAAGTGATAATCTGCCAAACAATTTGCGGCGAAAAGGCAGGATACCCTTTCCAAGAGCAAATGAACAAGTTACTATAAAAATACCCAAATATTTGCAGAGTTCCCTGGATTTCTCCAGGATCCCAGATCCTTACCTGCTGACAATGGGACCACCTGGAAAGTAACAAACAAAAAAAGAATTTTCTAAATCGTTCCAGCTGTCTTCGAGTAATCGGGGAACACACATAAAAAAAAAGATTCTGACGAAATAAGAACCTCCTCCTTTTTTTGAAGTCGATTAAAAAGGGCAATACATTTTTTTCGCGTTAAGTTAGAAGCATGAGTTTTGTATGGGGCCATAGACTTCCATGGGAGGTATTAGTTTCAAATTGATAACTCTTAAAGGCCCAAGACAAAGGCTCTTGACAGACGGACAAAGAGATCGTATAAGGGCTCTGTTTTTAAATTTTGAGGTACGGAACTATTATTATTTTTACGTTATCTAACGTTTGATTCATAGTTAGATTTATTGATTATAGTGTACTTGATAAAAGACATGCATTTTCAAAACATGATAATTATACGGAAGGATATTGTACTATTCGTGTGAAAGAAGTTATTATTTTTTTTTTTTGTAAAAATTGCTAATACCCTATTTCATTACATGCTAGTAATTACACAGGATGAAATATTGTTTAAAAATGCATTAATATTAATAATAAAAATGTATTACCTCCTGGGATTAGGGTTACCATCTGACAGGCATTAGCCGCATTTGACAGTCATTTTACGGCTAACAGGCTTGCGGCCGGCGCTAAGCTGAGACAGGCATTTTTGAATTTCGCGGTATCACGCGCAGTTTGTATTTTCTGTTATTCGCATAAAATGCAAATGTTGAGCGAATGTTTTCCCTAATAAATGCGCAGTGGAGTAAAGAAAAGAATCGCCTGACAATAGACTCGGTAAAAGCGCTATATACAGTGTGAGTCTTTATAATGTGCACATATCGAAATGAGGGAATCTATGCTTAATTTTATCGACGGAAAAAATGTTAAAAAAAATCTAAATATTTATTTATATTTTTTATGGATTTTTAAAAAAAATTGTTTGCTTTTGTGACCCCAGTGTATACAAAACTGTGTAACTTTTAAACTAAACGATTTATCACGATGAAACAAACTCTATAATGTTTGGAAGTAATTAGGTGTCGTCATAAAATAAAAATTATGGAAAAAAAATAGCCACATTTAAAAATAAACATTTTTGTTTGGCAAAAATCTGATTTTTTTTCATTAATTTTTACAAAAATTGTAAAATTTCTCAATAACATGCCCCCATCACCTTCTTTTTTTATAACTTTAAGTTATTCTTCATTGTATTAGGAACCTAACGGTAAAAATTGCATGTTTTTAACTCAACCCCAACATTTTTTATCAACTGTCAAAGAAAGGCCCAACGCATAGCTATTGTTTAGCAGGTAGATAAACTTTCTTTTGAATGTGCGCAGGTCGGGGAGGTAGGGCCAGCCAAAGGAACTTGAATTATGACAGATGTCAGACTGGCAGTCGCTCCGAATTATTCGCCGCTGCTACATGTGTTTCGGTACTTTCGTTCGCTGGACTTTCATAACTTTCGTTCGCTGCTACATGATGCCGCGTTTAAGTGAATTTTCCCCGGCACACATCGCCGACATACATTTTTATTATGGAGTGGGACAAGGAAGTGCCAGAGCTGCGCGCGCGGCTTACATAGCTGCGTATCCTAACAGGCAACCAGTGCCATCTGCCCGAAACTTCCAGGAAGTTCACAGAAGGTTGTCGATCACTGGACTTGGATCAAGTAGAGATCGTCGCGAGCCACCTCAAGTAATTATTGATGCGGCTACTGAACAAGCAGTATTAAGTGATTTGTTTGCTGATCCATCCATAAGTACTAGACGACTGGCTCTTCGTCACGGAATATCCCAAAAATCAGTGTGGCGTATTTTAAAGAAAGAAGGATTGCATCCTTATCACTATCAAAGGGTGCAACATCTACATGAAGACGTAGACTGGCGTCCAAGGTGTGTGATGTCCACATGGATTCAAAGAAAAACCAGAGCAAACCCAAACTTTCCAAGAAAAATACTATGGATGGACGAAGCGACATTCACTAGAGACGGTATTACTAACTGTCGAAATTTACACAGATGGTGTCGCGCAGGTGAAAACCAGAAACTGAAACGGTCACCTACTTTCCAAGTAAGATTTTCGATAAATGTTTGGGCTGGTCTTATCGATAACATGTTGATTGGACCAGTCATATTGCCGAGAACGTTGACTGGTGAAAGATTTTTAAGTCTATTGAGAGATGATATGCCTCAGTTATTGGAAGATGTCCCACTGGCTGTGCGTCAAAGGATGTTTCTTCAGATGGACGGATGTCCTGCCCATTACGCTACAAATGTAAAAAGATTTTTAAACGAAAATTATCATGACAAATGGATCGGCCGGCAAGGACCTGTAGGGTGGCCTGCGCGTTCACCCGATTTGACGCCCCTTGATTATTTCCTATGGGGGACCATGAAGCAACGCGTCTACAGTACCCCCATCAACAGTGAGGCCGATTTGCGTGACCGCATAATAAACTGTGCGAATGATATTCGCAATGATCCCGAAATGATAAGGAGAGCGACACACCAAATTCTAATTCGCGCGGCTTTGTGTTTACAACAACGAGGTGGATATTTTGAGAACCTGATGCATTAAATTTTGTATTTAATAATAAATGGGTTTCAATTGAACTCTTTTGCATTAATTATCATCCCAAACAAACCACCCTTATGAGAACAATACGATTCCGCGTTCGGAGTGCCATCTTTGAAACGACCCGCGCGCATTCACAACAAAGTTAACAAAAAAAAGTTTATCTACCTGCTAAACAATGTGCGTAGCTATGCGTTGGGCCTTTCTTTGACATTTGATAAAAAATGTTGGGGTTGAGTTAAAAACATGCAATTTTTACCGTTAGGTTCCTAATACAATGAAGAATAACTTAAAGTTATAAAAAAAGAAGGTGATGGGGGCATGTTATTGAGAAATTTTACAATTTTTGTAAAAATTAATGAAAAAAAATCAGATTTTTGCCAAAAAAAAATGTTTATATTTGATTATGGCTATTTTTTTTCCATAATTTTTATTTTATGACGACACCTAATTACTTCCAAACATTATGGAGTTTGTTTCATCGTGATAAATCGTTTAGTTTAAAAGTTACACAGTTTTGTATACACTGGGGTCACAAAAGCAAACAATTTTTTTTAAAAATCCATAAAAAATATAAATAAATATTTAGATTTTTTTTAACATTTTTTCCGTCGATAAAATTAAGCATAGATTCCCTCATTTCGATATGTGCACATTATAAAGACTCACACTGTATTAGTAACCCAAGAAAACTTTAAAAATGTTTCTTTTTATATTTGAACGACGTTTCATTTTGAATTGAATTGAATTTGTATTTTAGAAAGAAAAAAGAACTTTTGAAAAAAAAAATATATCACTTACCTAGTTGTAGTAAGTTCGTTTATTATAACTACGATTAGTGGTCGTTTAAATGATTCATACTTTTCATCTATATCTATACATCTATAGGTACAAATAAATAAAATTGAAGTCTATATTTGTAATGTCGAAATAATAACTTTTTACTAAATGCATTTTAAGAAAGTATAAACGGTACATATAAAAAAAAAGAAATTTTTAACATTTTTGTCTGTCTGTCTGTTTGTTCCGGCTAATCTCTGAAACGGCTGGACCAATTTTAACGGGTCTTTCACTGGCAAATGGCTGTTGTTACGGCGGATAACTTAGGCTACTTTTAGTTTCGAAAAATTAAAACCCATGAAATTATGAACAAAAAGTCGGATTTAAAAAATTCTTTTTGAATTTGGTAGCCCGGTTCTCGAGGATAGTTATAGTTAGTCTAATTATTATAGTTTAACATCACGCTACGACCCTCAGGATCCGAGCAAAAAGAAAAAAGTCAGAAAGAACACTAAGCGAAAATAGCACGGGCAGGCGAGGCAACGCGACGGGTCGGGGGACGAGGGAGTTTTATTAAAACGTGGCTGTTATTTTAGTATATTGTGTATCTTACGATATCCACGCGAATGATGTCGCGGGGCACAGCTAGTTATGAATAAATGTCAGTCTTTAAAACTATCTGTTGCGTATTATTTATTTTAAGACTTAGTTTTTATCAAATTGACAGGCGTTTTTCTAAAAATCAGGCATTTTATACATCCTAGACAGGCATCCGTAAGTAGACAGTATAACCGTACCTGGGATCATTCAGTCAAAAGTCACTCTCTATGTTGCACTTCAAAGTAAAGAAAACACATCCGTCGCTGAGCATGTCAAATGGTCTAAGAAGGTGGCAACCATGAGTCACTAACTGCTGTGCGTGTTCGCATGTGGCTACCCTAATTCTTTGTTATTCGACTGATAAGACAGACAGACAGAGTTCGACAGTTTGTTTTTTTTTGATAGTTTATACCAACTTTTACATATTTTTCGCCTGCGTACGTGACCGTCAGTTTCGAAATACTAGTTCTGTAGCTGTATTGGATGTTGGTGGACTCTTCTACTAAGTACCAAGGATCCATGAAAGCACAGTTCTGACACTTTTCTACCTAATTGCCAACACACAATTATAAATATAAATAATCACCTGGACAAAACGAGTGTGGCTAAAGAGAAAATATCTAAATTCGCAGCCTCACCCTAATTGTTCTGCCGACGGAGACAAATGGCCTTCAGCCCGTGACGTCATCCATCGCGTTGATAACGACTTGCCAGAGGGACCAGAAGTTTTACTGATAATAACTAAGATGTATGGTTTTATGAGGTCGAAAGTTTGACCTATTAATTTGAGAGGTATGTCTTAAAACAGCCTATTTGTCATCTATTTGTTAAATGTATAGTGATGACCGACTGCATAACATCATAACACAATATCACGCCTTGTTTCCCCGAAGGGTTAGGCAGAGGTGTAACTATAGTACACCCACATTTCGCCAATTATATTTAAGTCCCGTGTAATAGGAGGCGAGCCTATTGCCATCTACCGGGCACAAATCTTCACTCCGGGCTGCTACTGAGAAATTCTAGATAGAAAAACCCAATAACACTTTGCCTGACCTGGGAATCGAACCCAAGACCTCGTGGTCAGCAGTAGCGCTTGTGACCACTATACCAACGAGGCAGTCAAGATATACATATTATGACAATTCTATAAGGTACTTCATAGTTAATTATGTTAAATAAAGTAAATAATTTAATATATATATTATAGCAAATACTTCTAAGATTTTCATGATAATTACCTATTCTTATGCAATACAAAATAATTAAACATAAAGAACAACATCAAAAGAAAAGACAAACATCAACATCGAACAAGTTACAACATCTGTAACTTGTTTTTTACCATCTCTGTAATATATAGAATGCAATAAAAAATTGAGTATTGAGTAATATTGAGTAACACCAATCAAGTTGAAACTGGACACGATAAAATAGCAGAGTAAATTTTTACTCTGCTATTTTATCGTGTCCAGTTTACGTCGATACGTCAGACGTAGATAGACTTAACTGATGCCTTGATATTCTATAACCCACTGACGTTTATTTCGCATGCAATCTTTCTTAGTACCTTGCTACTAAATCACATCACGCTATAACTACCCACCACACTCATAAAAGATTGATTAATCTTTTTCAATGAAAACACTGCATTCTGCGGCTTCCTTATCGAGAATATGCAAACCGTATTTTCGTCAGGGACTACATTGTATTTCACTGATGCTCGGTTCCTATAAACAAAAACGAATCTTTTTGCTTAGCATTGGTATTATTTTTTATTGCAAAAATGGGCATGTAAATAGATTCGTAAGCTAATTTTACCCGTGATAGCTACTTCCATATAGGAGAGTCTACTATGCAAAACTATGAGGTCTTTGCTTCATTATTGGTAAAGATACAAGAGTCTTAATTTGAACTAGTAACGGTCCGAATACTATTTGAATCGGCCATAAATCATTAAATCTAACATACTTCTTTTGCAAATTTTCAAAGTTAGAAGCAGCTTCTATGTTATTTACAATCTGATTTACGTGTTTGTTTTACGATGGCAAAACTTAAGCATACTCCAGATTAGGCGTTTCAGGCTCGTCCCGTCCTACGCGTATACTATGGCCCAGTGCATTCAGTGCTCATGATGCATGTCTTTTACGCGTATAACACGGGAGGGTAAAGATATTTCAGGTGCCTGAAAATATCAGTATTTACACCAAAAATTCTTCATATTATAGCACCTGAAAATAGATTTTCCATATTACTAATACATTTTCACATTTAACCTACTGCCGCAGAATCTTGCGTTGTCAGCAAGAAAAATAAGCTTCCAACACCACCGGGTGCGATCGATATCTCAGAATTCACTGAAAATTTCTTTCGCCCCAGATTTGTGCCACAGAATCTGTATCTACAGAAGTTTAGCTCCACACACCGAACGCAAAACAATTGCTGGTAGCAATTGCACTTGCACTGGCTATACGTTAAAAGCGTTTATAAAATAAGTAAATAAATCAATTAAATAAAAAGCTTTATTGCAGACCACATGTACAATTTTTTAAGAATATAATGGCATACATACACACAAACATAGACTCACGCTTTTATTCACTTGCACATTAAAAATATCTGCCAACATTTACCGCTTTTACTTATTCTATGTGTGCGTGCGTTTTCACTCGTCGGAATTATGCTCCACCGAGTTGTTCCCCAGTGGATCCAACTAAAATGTATAAAATGTTTACTTTGTCCCATTAATCGCTTTTGGTTAAAAAAAGGTACTTAAACTGGTAGTGTTGGATTTATGAGAATCTACACAAATAAATAAAATTGAAGTGTTTGTTTGTAATGTCAAAATAACAGCTTTTTACTAATTGCAAATGAAAGTATATACAGTACTCATAACAAAAAATTAATTTAAACATTTTTGTCTATCTGTCTGTTTGATTGTTCCGGCTAGTCTTCGAAATGCCTGGACCGATTTTGGCAGTACTTTCACTGGCAGATAGGTAGCTAATATTATAAGGACTAAATTAGACTACTTTTATAAAAAAAAAGAATTAGTGTTGAGCGCAAAAAAAAGAAACCCATGACATTGTGAACCAAATCCGTTTCAAATAGAGAAGTATTGACATCCACGCGGGTAAAGCCGCGGGCAACAGCTAGTTTATAATTAATGCTGTGAATTAGAAAACATACCATATCGTATTTGTCAAGCTAATTCAGATTCAGTAAAACTCACCTAATGTTCCTAAATTTTGATTACATTCTTTGTAATAAATCAATAATTTAATAGTGGGACAAATAAGACATAAATATTTTAAACATTCCACTTTGTCCCACTTGGTGGACCAAATTGGAATAATCCGCTTATTTTATACTAGCTGTGCCCCGCGACTTCGTTCGCGTAGCATACACAATATACTAAAATAACTCCCTCGTCCCCCGACCCGTCGCCAACCGTCGCGTTGAATCGCCTGCCCGCGTTATTACTTCGTTTTCGTTTTGTGTTCTTTCTGATTGTCCTCTTTTTGCTCGGCTCTGCCAGGGAAAGCCCCGTCAAAATCAGTCCAGCCGTGTCGGAAGATTAGCCGGAACAAACAGACGGACAGACAGACAAAAATGTTAAGAATTGCTTTTTTGTTATAAGCACCGTTTATACTTTCTTATGCATTTAGTAAAAGTTATTATTTTGACATTACAAACAGACACTTCAATTTTATTTATTTGTATAGATTATGGTGTCCTAACCTAACCTTCTGTACCAATGTATTTTCTGTTAGCACGTTCTTTTCAAAGGCAACGTAGGGGCAGTTTCTTTTGTATCCAATCCGGTTAATGATCGCTGTGAAGAAATAGGAATATTGCTTTGTACTGGTCGCTGGTGTGATTGGTTTGATCTATTTGACTTTGAATTGAAAGATTTTAATTTTATTTGTGAAATTATTGTGTTGTGGGTTGGGTCGTTTAACATAGCTTTGAACTTTTTTGCGTTTAGAATATTGCTAAGTACATACAAGTGCAAGTGGTTCTAATTATGTAGTTTGGCTTAATTTTTTTTTACTAAATAGGTTTTTATAAAACAATAATTGTTGACATCATGTCTCAACTTCGGTGCCACCAAACCCAAAGCCCAAACTGCGGCCAAAGAAACTGGGCATCCTAAACAAGGTGAAGCGATACTTTACGCCTGGACAGCTTTTAACCCATTACAAAGCGCAAGTCCGATCCTGAATGGAGTACTGCAGCCACCCACTTGCCGCGCTTAACTCAGTGGAACGCAGAGCTAAGAGGCTCATTGGCGACGTAAAACTGGTGGATGCCAAGCTTCACAGCTTGGTTCATCATCGCAAGGTTGCCTGCTTGTCGGTCTTCAACAGATTGTACTTCGGTGAGTGTGCTCGAGAACTCCACGACCTCATTCCGCCTGCCCCTTTCTACCATCGAACATCTAGACGCACTGCAGGTTACCATCCCTACCTAGTTGCTATTCCACTAATTCACACTAAGCGTTTCCAAATGTCTTTTGTGATGCGCGCAGCAAAGGAGTGGAACTCTCTACCTGCGTCTGTGTTTCCGGACGCATACAATCCCGATCTCTTCAAAGTGAGAGTGAACAGGCTTCTTCTGGGTAAGCTCGCTCCATCGTCGACTTTGTCTCCGTCAGCTCTGACCTAGACTAAAGTCAAGAGCAAACCTATCTCGAATAAAAACAAAATATATTATTAAGTAAATTAAATGACTGCCTCGTTGGTCTAGTGGTCGCAAGCGCTACTGCTGAGCATGAGTTCCTGGGTTAGATTCCCAGGTCGGGTAGTGTTAT
The DNA here is from genome assembly GCA_947568875.1 of Fissipunctia ypsillon. Classification (NCBI taxonomy): domain Eukaryota; kingdom Metazoa; phylum Arthropoda; class Insecta; order Lepidoptera; family Noctuidae; genus Fissipunctia; species Fissipunctia ypsillon. Next base: position 20,230,487 of record OX387655.1, on the reverse strand, counting down.
TGCGTTTTTTAATCTGAAATTTCTCAGTGGCAGCCCGGAGACTGGATTTGTGCCCGGTTGATGGCAATAGGCTCGCCCCTATTACATGGGACTTAAACATAACGGGCGAAATGTGGGTTTACTATTAAGGTTCCCCTCTGACCTACCCTTTGAGGAAACAAGGCGTGATGTTATGTTATGTAAATAAAATTACAAGAACAATTAAAAGCCATTATGTCTCGCTTAGATCTACGTTCAGCATACGAAGAGTTAATAGACCTTTTCCTGAAAGTCAAATTACAGTCTTTAAAAAATAATAATCCCACCATTTTTCTGAACCCCACAAGTTGTAGTTGCCACAAGACGAAAATTAAAACTTGGAAGTGACGCCTCAGTGTAGTCTGAAGTCTTCCTCAGTACAGTTGGGTCGCGTTTGACGGTAGTTACTTGATTGCGTTCTCTTCTTCTCCAAAGTTATAACACGTAGGTTTGCGGCAACTTTGACATCTGTCGTCTGAATAAATGATTAGTTTGAGTTCAACTTCTGACTGTGGTATGGTACCGTTTGTGGATCATGGTTTATAGAATGATGAACATATTTAGAAGAGAGAAAGTTTTGAAAAGGCAAAAAAGAAATAATAGGGTCATTATGATACCTCGTTTGTGTTATGAAGGGACAAGCAGCGAGGTGTGATAATAAACTCATATTTCGCCAGTTTAATGATATAAGTCTCGTTGTTGCCTATTGCCATTCACTTGGTCACAATTCCTAGCTTCAAGCTGCTGCTGAGAATTTTCTCATAGGAAAATTCAATAATACAACCTGCACGGGTATCGAACTGAAAACTTGACTAAAATGGCAGAGGAAATAAAGAAATTATTTTAGGAGATTTCCTTTTCATTTGGGTGAAAATCTCTAGAAAAAATATGCTTCCTACTCGTGTTTAATCAGATTTCGTTGGTTGAGCTTGGATCATAAATCCTTTTCCCAAACCTTGCGATAACAGCTCTCAGGCCGTTCTTAGAAGAGACATTTTAGGAAGTCTAGGTACCGGTGCGATACGAACGGTTTTGATCTAAAATAATAACAAAATGTTTTGTGATTTTCAGACCCTGATATTTTGTTGTTTTTTTATTCACTAGCCCTCCGGCCAATCAGCGCGCTAATGTCTCATGGCCTACCCTGGTACCGTAGACCACGAACCCGCTGTGGCCTATACGAAAACAACCATGTATCATGAAATTATCTGCCAGATAAGTTAACCGGAACTTATCAAGAGATGGTGAAACGGGCTGTAAATATTTCAAATTCAACTATGATATTATTTATCATTACTTATTCAACTAGCTTTACACGATTTATAGGACATTTTCTTTCTTAAAAATCATTCACAGGAATACCAAATGGACTGAACCAATTTACAAAGTGGCCTGATCATTCAAAGCTGCAACATTTGAAACAGAAGTGTTTTAATCAAGAATTTTGAGATGCAAATTAGGTCGCAAGCAGCATGCATACCAGTTGAGTTGCTATAGGAATAACTAAGAGTCGCCAATCAGATGCGGCTAGCCGCAGCTCAAGAATGCAGATCACTTGAGTTTAAGCAAATGTAGTCTAATCTTAAATTAACATCCGGAGGTAGTGCATTGTTCTTGTGCAAGGGAGGAATGTAGTAATTCCTGTTCTACTCCTGTGGTAACAAGTAATTAGAGGGGAAGGAAGGAAGCTAATTTTCTTATATCGACAGCGGTTTACTAAAGCGACTACTACACGGTGGCCAACCGCGTCCCGGCAGAGGTGACCTTGGTGGTTTACAACCGTGTTTATGACCAAACATTCAAACAGCTCTGCCGGTCGCCATCCAAGGTCACCTCTGTAGGGGACGCGGTTGGTGACCGCGTAGCAGGTGCTTTACTTGGATAAGGCTTCATGATGTCACGTCCGTCACCTGACGGGCGGCGGGTCGATCGGCAAACGAGCGTTTAGTAAAAAGCGTCTCACGAGTTGATCGAACGCCAGTCTACGAGTAGTTCTCAACGAGTCAACAACTATCTACAAGTGTCATATACAGTCTGAGAAAAAAAGGTATTAAGTATCAACATCGTCGTAATTCCTATATTAGTTTGATTGTGGCAGCTAGGTTTTTTATTTTTTATTTAAGATAGGTTTGCTCTTGACTTTAGTCTAGGTCAGAGATGACAGAGACAAAGTCGACGATGGAGCGAGCTTACCCAGAAGAAGCCTGTTAACTCTCACTTTTAAGAGATCGGGGTTGTAGATAGGTATGTAAATGAAAGGAAAATTATTAAGTGTGCTGAATATGATATGAGATGTGATTTTTTATGTATTTTTATTAACATGTATGTGCTTATATTAAATAAATATTATACTAATCTGTGTATTTTCCCACAATTTGTTTTTGCAAATCAAATGTATTTTTTTAAAGGATATCGTTATGTATCTGCGGGTTTTGTTCTTGAAATAAACCAGTAAGTATAAGAATTTTAGTTCACCCGGTCCAGTCATGCGTTCCGATCAAACATTCTGGAAAATATTCTTCTACATTAGGAAAAGGTTAGGACAACATTATGCAAAACAGCTAAGGGATGATTTAACCAAAGTCAGATATCTTTTACCCGCGGAATAAAATTGACGTCCTGACAATTTTTTTATGGAAAACCGGTCAAAAATTCAAAATTTATTCGCTGGATTACACAAACTAAGCTAGTAAGATTTTATTAATCCCAAACTTCTCTTGTCTTTTAAATACAATCATTGCAAACTATAGTTTTGTATAATTTAGAAGCCTTTTTTCAATTTTGTAAATGTGAGTACCATGGAGCTGTTTTATGTTATGATGTAGGTATGTTGACTTGAAAGAGTATGGCAGTTGAGAGTATGTCATGCTCACTTAAATGTCTCGCTGATGGTGGCGCGTGTGTTGAATCATTCGGTTCCCTACAAAATGGGTGAGCTGGATGGAGCTGATCCACGCGTCATGTTCGTGAACGGGCGCCGTCAGTTGAGACTGGTCACCTCTTTGCTGTCAGGGCTTATTTTTAATTATTTATTTTTTACATTGTTGTCATAGAAGCAACAAGAACAATGTACCCAGGATTTTGTCATAATTTTGATTTAAAGTGTCCATGGAGTTTCTTGCCCATTCTTCTCCATAGAGATCTACGTTTTAGAATGGGCGACTAGCTTCAACTTTCTGACAAACTGACCGACTCTTTGACAGCTCAAAATTACCTGTAATTGGTTTAATTGAAATAAATTCTTTGAGTTTGAGTTTGACTAGGTATAAAAGTTTGGTCGAATTCACCCTAAAACGGTTAACCGTTATTCCGAAGAGGTTTTTGCGGTCTTCCTAACTGTCGAAAATAAATTTAATATCTATACATATTAAGTGAGGGGCTTGTGGCTTAGAAATAACAGTCGCACTGGTTGATCGATCAGGTTAAGCTAAGCTTGCCGCGGTTGGACCGTGGATGGGTGACCATCTTTAAATATCAAGACATCTCCGTGCCTCGGAAAGCACGTTAGCCGTTGGTCCCGGCTATCATTCGTGTATCTTTGACAGTCACTACGGGTCCTCAGAAGCCCAAAAGTCTGACAACCAGTCTTACCAAGGGGTATCGTATTACCCAGTAACTGGGTTGTGGAGGTCAGAGATGCAGTCGCTGCATGTAAAATACTGGTCCATCACTGGTACTACTGCTACTACTGGTGGTACTGCTGCATCAGGTTTGACTGGAAGCTGACCCAATATAGTTGGGAAAAGGCAGGCAGATGATGATAAGTATCCTGTTGACCTAGAATCAAATTTATATCATCGCTATTCTCTAGTAAGTATATCTTAAAATAAACTGCCCACTAACGGTGCCCTAGATTCAAATAGCAAAAGAAATACCCACCTTTGCACCTGTCGGTGATACATTGAGGACATTGTTTGTGAACTTTTGCGACCACGCCTCCAGAAAGAAACCAGGATTTATGAAGGCGTCGGGTACAGTGCACCACTTAGTGTTAATGATAAGGCAGAGCTTGTGAAGTGTGTGTGAAATGAGGGAAGGACTCTCAAGTCGTAGGACACACGTGCAATGTTTGACTTGAAGAATGAAGGTGAAACGAAGTGAGGTGTTGATTTTGTCTTATACTGTGTAATTTTTAACCGAATTCAAAAAAAGGAGGAGGTTCTCAGTTCGTCGGATTTTTTTTTTTTTATGTGTTTTCCCCGATTACTCAAAGATGACTGGACCAATTTGGAATTTGTTTTTTTTTGTTTGAAAGGGTATACTTCCCAAGTAGTTCCATTGACATCAGGTTAGGATCTAACAATGGGATCCTGGAGAAATCGAGGGAATTCTTCAAATATTATAGGCACACCTATAGCGATTTGGGTATTTTTTATAGTAATTCGTGCATTTGCTCTCGGAAAGCAACATTTGGTGAAGTGGAACTGATGATGAAGACCACAGTTGGCCACCGGAACTACTCAATAATAAATATTTCACAGATTGCGATTCGATTACTTTAAGGCACGAGCACTGATCTCCGCGCTTGCTCAAGACGGGTTGGCGATTTTAGACTTATGTTATAACTTTATTTGGGTAACTAAAACTAAAAAAAATACAAGTAGTCGGAATTTCTTGTGCTTACAGGAAACTAGATTAAACATTTATTTCTAATTCCTTATTCAACGGTAAGTTCCTTAAGCATCTGAATGACTGAATATGTCTGCATTTAATTCTTGCACACATACAAACTTGGTATGTATCAATATTTATCAAACTATTTAATTAGGTACTCAATATAATATAGTACAACGGTGAAACGGCGGCGGTATAACTGGCAAAATGTGGGTGTACTATAGGTACACCTCTGCTTAACCTTTCGGGGAATACAGGCGTGATGTTATGTTATAATATCAGTATATACATTAGACTTCTTTAGGTTCCGAGGCTCGAAGAGAACTGACTTTTTAAGTTAAATGTTATTTCCGTTTATTTTGAATATAAGTACTACTGTTCGTTTTCCCATATGAAATAAAATAAAATAAAAACTTATAAACTAGGTGACGCGACGTTCCAAACATCGTGTTTCCGATCCGTTCCGTTAAAAAAAAACAGTACTTTTACGGTAACTGTCAAATGAGATACTTCTAAACTTCATGACTACACTGGTACAAAAATCATATTATGAGGCAAATCACATATTTTCAATTTTATATTTAGTATTTAAAATCACTACAAAACTTACTTACTCATATTTGTAAATCATGTCACATTTGCACCCATTTATCAAAACCTACATCTACACGAAAATAAGAAATCAAAGACAAAATCTGTACATCAAAACATCCATTAAAAACACCCTCTTTATCACCGCTGAGCTCTCGCGACATTTATCCCATGCATGACATCCATTTCTGCTCACCTTCACAAACCGATATTCCCCAAATCCCGTATACAGTGTGTATCAGAAATGTGTGGTTATATTAAGAGTAAAATGATCCCGTCAGCAAAGTTGGTTTTAACTCAGACTGGGGTAAGCAGTCTGAATTGAAACCAACCTTGCTGACGGGACATAGTCCTTGCGAGGTATGTCAGGTTGACACAACTGGTCCAATTTAGGATTGTGGACCCACAGTTTGGTCAGAATTGTCTGACTGTCAATGAAGCTTAGTGAGTTCGCTATATTTTTGAGATTTTTCCCCTGGAGTGTGGCCATGAGTTAGGATTTCGTATGGACTTTTACTTCTTGACCTTTTTCCTTCCTCTGGCTCATTAACGTCCGGTGTGGTGAAAGATTATGAGGTAAAGTTTATTTTTTCTTTTTTAACCCATCTGGGCTGATGTGAAGTTGTCACATCATATTATTTGCATTTAAAGAGCGCGTTGGACCGTTTTAGTGTGGTTTTAGGCTAACGAGGCTAAGACAGTAAAAATGTTAGTTTGTGTGGGTGCTTTGTGGCACATATTAAGGTTTAGTTTGACTGACACTTGACGTAGTGCCGGATCTTCGCGGTTCGTTCTTAGTGAGTTTAGCTTTCTCTTGAAAGGGATAGACCCCATGTTGTAAATTTCAATCCCATGCATAGGTCAATAGTCTGTTAGTTTGTCTTATATTGATAAAATTGGACGCTACAGTGGCCTTATTTTATCCAGTAGGGTCGTAGCTGATGTAGAGGCTTCAACCGGGCCTGCCTTTAACATGAAACCTTCGCGAGTTGTTTGATTGGTTTAAAAGACAAACGTTGATTTTAATAGATAGAATAGTTTGAAATTTGTCATTTTAGTTTTGAATTTGATATGATTTGATTTTGTTTGTTTGTGATTAGTTTTATATTGAGTCAGTGGTAATATAGTGGGTGTCATGTAATGTGCTTTCTATAAATTATTAAATAATAATGTGGTGCTCCGGTGTGCGTGTATCATTGTAGCATCGATCTCCCAGCACTCACCAAAGAGATATATGATACATTACACACTACACGCGTAGTGATCTGCCTGGCCCCCATAGTACAGACCATCACACTGAATAATTTTCTCCATGGGACCAACATCGTAATCGCGAAAAAATAATCAGCTCTCCCTTACAAGACTTCAATGTCTACTCGACCCAAATGTATGGGACAGATTATTTTTTCGCGATTACGATGTTGGTCCCATGGAAAAGGTTGTTCAGTTTGATGGTCTGTACCACACCATTAATATACAAGATGTAACATAAATAACGCACAACATCTTAAGGGGTCATTGTACTTATCATTATGAACAACTTTTACTATGGGACCAAACTTGAAATCGCGAAAAAAAATCAGCTGGTCCGTACATTTTGACGAGTTATGCGAACATAAATGTAGGGAGCAGCTGATTTTTTTTTCGCGATTTCAGATTTAGTCCTATAGTAAAAGTTGTTCATAATGACGAGTACAATGACCCCTTAAGAGGTTGTGCGTTAATTATGTTACACCTTGTATATGACCACACACTGCTGATACATGCTGTATAATGTTTACTCAGTAATGAACGTAGCGATGTACATCTTGACGGAAAATGAAAAGTGTTTGGAAGCCGATTTTCACGGCTTTTTAGTTTTTGCAGTTTCGTGAAATTGCAACGAGGAAAAGTGAAATTGACGGTGTGGGCAAAATTATAGTTTTTGGGTAATAACTCTGTGACGGGTTTGTCGGTTGTTAAATGTCGGGTCTTTCGAGAGATATATTACTTCAGTTCTTTTCTAATGGATGTCGTTAGAAATGGTGAAATATTGGTAGCGTAAGCTGTCATTAGATAGGTCATTAGTCAAATCAAATTTTCTATGCCTCCAGGTGGGTCAACGCCTGTTGTTAGAAACTGCGGTAGCGACCCAGACTCTAAGGATGACTGGAACTGAGATGGCAGGCAAGTGTGTGAGCTATTTAGCCATTTCAACCAAAAGTTGTGCAGTCCGTCCGGTCCTGGAGATTTCCAATTCGGTAACGGATGGACTGCTCTGGCTACGGCAAATGGCGTAATCTGGACTGCTTCCATCTCTGGTATAGTTCCACGCACTCGCTCGACGTCCTGCATCCAGCCGGCCTCAGTGTGACAGACGGGCACCGACCAGATGTTGCGCCAGAATGTACTCCTAAAAAGATTATTCCTGACGTTGCCTTGTAGGTATTGAACCACACTAATACAATTATTCCATGATAACTACCTGAACTTAAAAGGAAATAATGAACATCGACTGTGTAAAGCTAGACGGTAAGGCAAAAACGGACATGATCCAGAATTAATAACGTTAACTTTAGACGCTGAATCAATAACTTAGATTTTTCTCGATAGGAAAAAATCAAACAAGGGCGCGGTAGATGAATTCTCACATATTTCCTTGACAATATCGAAGTGCTCTGTAAAAATGTTGCCAACCTTACCGACGTAATGTGCAGTCCCAGCCAAACCGGTCACTTTACATAAAAAGACGTGGTACAGTCGGATACAAAGTGAACTCGATGAATCACGCGTAACATGCACATTATTATTCTTTTGTGGGACAGAAATCTCTATTCTTGTATTCGAGATATTATGTTTTGTTGGGGACTGTACAAAGTTGCGTTTATTCAGTATCTTTTGTAGTTGGTATCTTTTGACGTCAATCAATTACCGTTGTTTTTTTTTGTGTTTCATATGTAATCAGGTATGTTATGCTTACTACACAAAGTACTTAAAAACATAGGATAATACATACAGATACATACATAAACTCACGCCTTCTTCCCATGGGGGTAGGCAGAATCTAGAGAACGCCACCTGCTACGATTCTTACATACTCCTTTTGCCTCGTTTACGTTCATACATCGTCGTTCTTATAGGAAAATAGATAGATAGATAGATAAAACATTTTTGAAACATTTTGCTGGTACTTAGAAACATCATATAAAGTCATTTACTATAAGAACTTGTAGATAATTGAGCATTAATTAATAAATCATTTAAAAGCAAGAAATTCAAATTTTTCACCCAACTTTACAAAACTGCGTACATCTCGGAAACTAAATGCCGAGAACTGGACCCATTTTGCTTGGACGCCCACATATATCATTATAAAATGATACTAAATTAACTAACAAACTATTAAAATTAAAATATAATAACCTAACCTAACTAAAACTATTAACAAACTAAAATATGGCGTCGAAAAATTCCTCCGCATCGCTGTCGACTGGTAATGTACCCAAGAGACTGGCGGCATTGCCACGTTGTATGGCAGTGCTTAGTCTTTGGCCAAGCTAAAAGCTAGCCCTTGGGTCACGAGAAGTGTCAACCAGCCGTTTCGAGATTTCGTCGTACAAACCATGTTATGTAATGCCATGTATGTAGTTATTTAATTTAGTACTAAGTGTGAATAGTTAGTTGTAAAATAATCATAAATTAATTTAAGAACCTAAAGTACGTCAAGAAACATGTAAAAGAGCAAACTTGATGATTAACAGCTGTTCTTTTTCTGTTCAAGTGAGAGACGGCCATTGCCAGGAAAGTTATTTCTGTGCGGCGACTGGCGACCAGGTATTTATTTTCTGGCTAATGCTAAATAATTTACATGCAACCAGTATTTTGTGCAAACTGTGTTTAAAAGGCTTCGTGGAAGATTTACAGCTGGTGAACTATAAACTATATATATATAACTTTATATATACATTATATAAAGAAAAGAGAAAAAAAAATAATAAAAGGGAGAGCTCATTGAACATCAAAAAATTCGTCCGCATCACTGTCAATGGGAAAAGTGACGAAAAGGCTGGCAGTGTTGCCACATTGGATGGCAATGCTAATTCATTGACCTAAAAATAGGCCAGCCCTCTGGTCACGTGAAGAGTTGACCAACCATACAAAACTTCAATATCTACTCGACTAAATGTATGGGACGACTGATAATTTTTTCGCGATTACGAAGTTGGTCCCCTTGAAAAAGTTGTTCAGTTTGATGGTCTATACCACCCCTTCACGTTTGTACAATCCGAAACCGGACATAGTGTATAATTAGGTGTCAGGTATCAACTCCCAAATAGAGACGCGCGCGCGACACGTTTTTTTTTTAAGTGAAAACTTCTTTAGGCGCTTTGAACGCGTTTTGGTAAGGGAAAAACTTACGGATTCGCGACATACGACGTTCTCGCATCACCGACATGCTAATGTGACGTGTTGCGCCAGACTGGCGATGCGCAGCGGCATCTGTTTAATTTTTGACTTCTATCAGCAGTCCCCATGTCTGCCTACTTTTTTTTTTGCTTTGTAATTATTTATTACTAGTATAGAATAATGCGTTTATTGTGTTGTATTACAGCTAGTAGTACCTAGTACATACACAGAACTTTATTAACGGAAGCAAAACGTCGAAGCGACAGCATTATGCTTAGGTTGGATGAGAGGATTACGAAGCGCTGGTTTTCAGCATAAATCTTTGAGTCCTGTTTGAAAAAAAAAAAAACATTTTAGTAACAAAGGGTTGAAATAAACTAACGACAAAGTTTAAAAAATATACATATACAGGGTGTCCGGAAATGAAAGGATAAAATTGAAATAGCATATAATAGACCTTATAGCCGTTCTAAAAAAAAAAGGTTTTTTTTAAATACTAACTTTTTTTACATTCTTCTTCACCACGACCATGAATGAATGAATTCCATTGGTTATTTGTTATTATAATAGTACATTGACAATGCCGACAAAGAGGCAGAAGTGTGACTCGAAATTGCACAGTATTTTTTTCTAAAAAATCATATCTTTGGTACTACTTGGGCGGTATTTTTTTCTTTTTAGAACGACCGTAAGGTCTATTATATGCTATTTCAAGGTTATTCATTAATTTCCAGATACCCTGTATATATAAAGTCACGCCATCTTCCCATGGGGGTAGGCAGAAACTACAGAACGCTACCTGCTACGATCCTAACGTACTAAAAATAGTCTAACAAAAATCCTAAACATGCCTTTATAGTCTTTTCAGCTTGTTCAGTAAGTTAAGTCGACTTATAAATAAAACTAACTGTAGTGACAATAACTTACCTATGTAAACACTCCCTAACATTATATAAAAAGAGATTTCAAGCGCTTTTTGTACAGAAAATGGTGGATCTTAGAGAAATATTGGCAAGAAAAAAATCTACGTGGATATAAATCCACAGAACACGAGGTGTACGCAATAAATACCGGATCTAGACCGAGATTACGTGAACATTTTCTAGTGTTTCTCTAAGATGATGTATATTGTGTACTCAGTGGGCTGCAAATTGTTTTATTACCCTTTTTGTTATACATTTTATGAGTTTACATATTATTGTTGTGGGTTTTTAGAGAACTAGTTTGATTCTCAATTGCCTTTTTTTTATTAGGGTTTTGGTGATAATCGTAGTTGTTGGGTAAAACCGCAGTGTCCTTCTGCCTGATATCATCAATTTGTTCGCCAAACTTAGTGATAATGTCAACAAGGTTGTATAGTTTCAATTTCACGAGAGTAACACCCAAAAATCCTTCGCGCCAAAAATACATATGTATTTAGTAATAATTATTATGATTGATGATAAGTGGTAGACTGAACCTACCGCTTCTACCCTTTTTGACTACTTCAGATTTAGTATTTTATCAAATTATGTTGTTTTTGCATGTGATTTATATTTATTTCCAGAATATTCTGTCTCGCGGGGCCATTACATACAGTCACGTGTTACGTCGGCGTACGATACGAGTACAAATGTTTATTTATGACGTCATAACTTTACGCACTTACCCCTCTGATCCTCGAGTAGGTAGAGGAAGATGTTACTTAAAGATGGAAGTATTACTTGAACGTGATCAGATGCTTAGACTGGTTTTGTGTCCCAATTTTCAGTACATTTTGCACACAATGTTGCCAACATCGAATTCCTATTTTTGACATAGTTATATAGCTGTATAATTCGATACCTACTTATGTAGCTTGGTAAGGTCTATTTATCTTTATGGTTAGCAGTCACACGAGCCTGTACTATATGTCAAAACTTCTCCATAGCTCCATAGCATATAAATCAGGGAAATTGTTTATCAAATTGACACTTTTTATACGACATTTCATACAACTGTCAAATAATGACAGTGATTTGAATTTTGGTAAACAATTAATTTAACCCTAACTTTACTTTGCAGAAACGACCTGCCTAAATATACGCATTCATTCTATACGATTATAACACTTCAGGACCCGATCACACGTACCACAACCACACCACAACGACACCACGTAGACGGGTTGTAGTAAAATGTCTCACCACACACGGACCACATTTTGTCGTCAAGATCAACCGTGTGGGCGATACCGACCACATAAAGGCGAGGTCACAGCCACAATACTGTCACAGCCTGAGTCGATCTGTCTGCAAGCACTAGCCACAACGTAACCACATCGTAAAGACTAGCGAGAACGCAAGCACAGCGCAACTGCAAGAAGTTGCAGCGTAACCACTGCTTGCCCACATTTTGTCGCTATGTGGTGTGATTGTTTACAGTGGAAGACGGACTCCAGTCAATGTCAACTTTACCTCAAAATTAAGATCGTAACACATCTTCGCAACCTTAACCTAACACGCGCACTTCTACCATGATATACCGTTCTACTTTATCAGGAGACGTCTTAAAACCTTCCTTCCTTTCTGGTACCCTAGTACAAATGGGCGCTGTAATGACTCATGTCCAGCCGGGCAATTCTACAACATACATTGCGTTAAACATGGAATACACAAAGATATCTATTGTAGTAGCACTTTCAGGGGTTTTTAATAACTCAAGAAAACTCGTAATGAAATACTCAGATGAAATGGATCTTTTATTTTTATTTTCCATGAATGTTATGTAGAAAAATAATACGAAAAGTCAAGTGTACTAACCTAAAAAAATAATAAACAATTAAGTATACAACAAGTCCCGGAATTAACGCACAAGCTCTTAAGTGGTCATTGTACTCATCATTATGAACAACTTTTACTATGGGACCAAACCTGAAATCGCGAAGCATAAATGTACAGAACAGCAGATTTTTTTTCGAGAAAGAGGAGAGGTTTAAAGAGGTCCAACGTCGCTTCACACAAAGCATGATAACTTTGAGCAGACGCTACCCTCGTGGTACCACACAATTAGCATATGTATACGAAAAGAGTATGATTATATTGCACACACGGAGAGCATGCTATAAATAAGCATGCTACTTACAAGCAAATAGACATGTTTTTTAATATTTTGTTGTTTTATGTTGAGCTGTACGATTACTGACAGATGCTTGCACTTGCTGGACAGGTTCACTCTATCTGTGTGGTTATTTCAAAAGACCATTTCAGACACCAACCTACATGGTCTTGACATGATCTGACCAAGATTATGTCTGGACTTTAAAATAGACTGTAACCTCTGAGTTTGTTTCGGCCTTTCTTCTCAGAGTAGTCAGATAGGAAACGCCGGCCTCATCTAGTTAAAAAAAAATGTTTGACGTGTAAAAGTGTTTGTATAAACCTACTAGAAATAAAATCATTTATCATTTATGTGTATATTTATGCTGATGGGTAGATTAGTTTCTCAAACACACGATGAAGCAATGCATTGTGTTGTAGCAACCAAATGAAAGGAATTGTCATTCCAATTACCTACTGTGTTACGTAATAAGGGTGTTGGACGACACGTCTTAAAACCTTCCTTCCTCTCTGGTACCCTAGTACAAATGGGCGCTATAACGACTAGTGTCCAGCCTAAATTGTTTGTTTATTACCACAATGTCTGTCCCGCTGAAGATTAGGAGGTCCTTGGACGAAGTTTAAGGCTTATAACAGAATGTTTGGGTTTAAACTGTAGGTAAGTACCTACTTCAGGGTATGATTATCTTTAAAGTGTGTAGTATGGTGAAATATGGTAAAACAAACTCAAAATATTGAGAACAAAATATTTAGACAGCTTTTTTTGTTATTTCTAGGTTACATCGTATAGGGCAAAACTTGGCTAATTCGTGATATGCAGCTATTCGGTGATAGATAATTGTGTTTTATTACCAAGTTACTACTGACTTGATAAATGTACATTTTTCAATCATTATAGTATTTGCCACATTTTTAGATATAAGTTAGCAAAACTTATTTTGTCTACTATATCACAGTAAATTTAAAAAATAGTCTGATCAATGAATCGAATTTTACAAGTAAAAAACAAAACTATCACCGATTACCCAAGTTTTGCCCTACGTAAAAACTCTTCCGCTTTAAAATATAATCAGAGGCCCTAGCTCGAACGCGCGAGTGACGTCACGATAATTCGAACGATTTTTAAATCGATAAAACTACTGTTCTGTAGCATTTGTTTAAATTTTTATGACAGGCACAACGGACATCACCCATAAATATGAATAAAAATCGTGCAAAACCATTTTTTTTTCATTTTTTAAATCGTTCGAATCGTGCTAGACGCACTGAAAATGATTAAAAGTTAAAATTATTTGAAGTAAGACGATTTCGAAACTCAGAGTTAGTTTGCTAACACGAGGTTAAATTGACAGTTTGTCATACAATATTGTCAATTTAACCTCGTGTTAGCCACTAACTCTCGAGTTAAGTTTTTCACAACCCAAGTGGGCCCGCAAGTGGGCCTTAATGTCGTAAATCATCTTAGACAACTCATACATAAGAGGATTATGGTCCAGCCGGGGTTGCGGGATGTTCGAAAGAGTTACCGTGGCCCCGGCACAGGCAACAGAAGGAACACGGGTGGGTTTTAGTCAGTAAAAGTTTGACACGCCCTCCCGCTCCGCCCAGAGCGGGAGAAGTCATTTGATGATTTCCCATCCAAAAAAAAAAAAGAAAAAGAAGATTATGGTTCGATTTAGACTAATGAAATTACTCTGCATGCATAAAACTGCGTGTTATCTTAAAATCAATGCAGCTAGACATAATATATTTTAACAAATACATTCATAGAATTTGCCGACTATCACCCTCTATAATTTGTCCTCTATACTCTGTGTAAAACTTTGACGTCGTAGTTCGAAGCGTTTCGAACTATTATAGTTAAAATAGGAATGATGCCTGGGTAAAAATATATATATATATTTAGTGCGTCAGTCAGATAATAAAAATATATTAGACACATACGAGTATATTTTGCTTTATCATATTAATGAAAAAAATACTTAAATTAAACGTATTAAAGTTAGGGGGTTGAGGCTCGCAACGTCACAGCTCAGTATAGAATCCAGCAAGGCGTGACGTCATGCCACATTTGAACTCAATGTATCGCAGTACTCATTAAATTACGTAAAAAATAAAAAAATACGTGTCTAATATTTTTTAATAATCTACCTGACGGATAAAAAAATTTTAGTCATCCCTATTGCGATTTTAAATCCATGTGTAATGCTGACACATCGTATTGATACTTACTGCTTCGATTTTTGTTCACTATTTTAAGAAAAGGGAGAATTCTTCCATACCCGAACGGTAGGGATCTAAGATTAATGTTCGATTTAGAAAGAAAGAAAGAAGAAAGAAAATACGTTTATTTGCGGTAAACATGACGCAAACAAAAAAAAAAAAGAACACAAACACAAAATGAAACAAGTTGGGGGAAAATATGCGTCACATCCACGCAAAACGGCCATCGCTCAGCATAATGCTGCAACCCTATGCGAGACAGAGCCCCAGCGCTGGTTTTCAGCGACAGTGACAGTCGACGTGATGACGTCAGCCGGTGCAGCATGCAATGTAATTTAAAAAAAAAAACAAAATAAAAACAATATCTAAATCTAAAATGATTATTTAAGTACAATATTAAGAATGGCAACATTGTGTTCCATCGGCATCGACTCACACGCCGCGCGCCGCCGGATTTGTGTTATCTGTGCGCGCAGCTGTCAAAAAACTATTTGTTTGACTATCTTTTGACATACTGATTTCTATCGATAAACGTTAAAAGACAAAACATTGACTAGTTTTATAGGTGGTATGCAATTTTGACAGAGCGTTATCGTGCTCCAATCATTATTTATCAACTTACAATTACCATTACTAGATAAACCAATACAATAAATGCGCCTAACCTAACTTAATAGATATTAACATCCATAACTAATTATAAACAATGCATTCTTTGTCATTATTTATCTTCGCTCGGTCATTCGACTGTATCCGTCGAACTTTTTAAACAAAATAATGTAATTCTGTTACTACTGAATAGGTTCCGTCAAAACTGAAAGGAGGACGATGATGAAGATGGAAGGAGAGGAGGGCCTTTGCCCGGGAGGGGGACAGAGCCGAATAAGAAAAAAATATATACATATAACACTCCCAGTGCCCATCGTCTCAATAGTGTTTTATATTGGCACGAACTGCATGAAAACATGAACCTCTGCCAGAGTGTGCACGACGCAAACTCGTCAGTTACTTAACATACATAATCAGCCTATAATGTTCCCACTGCTGGGACACAGGCCTCCTCTCTTCGAGAGGGAGTGGGCCGTAATCTACCGGGCCCAGTGCGGGTTGGTAGATGTCACAAGCCGGTTTACTCACGATGTTTTCCTTCACCATTATTAGAGCAGGTGGTGATGAAATTATTTACAAAAAGTAAAGCGCCTGCCTGGGTTCGAACCCACGACCTCGTAAGTCGGGGCTGTTACCACTGGTCCACCACTGCTCAAATCAAATCGTCAGTTGCAACAACAAAAACCCTACTCTGCAACACTAGGCACTTAAGTACCCTTATTACCTACCCGCATTCCACTACAATACAGTGTGCCCAGTCTTTTATCAGCCGGACGCTAGAGAGCCGTCGTTTGCGTGATCTCAGCTATTTCGAGCTCATCTCCGACCAAATGCACTACTTTAACGATACTCGCTCTTTTTGACCTCGTTTAAAGCTCAAAGAGTAACGCGCAGACATTTCAGAATTTAGTTTTTTTGGACTTTTAACCAAAAAATGAGGATTTGAAATTATTATTTTTTATTATTTGAAAGGATATACTTCCAAGTTGATCCCATATTTTGGTCAAGTTCTGATGAGTGGTTTTTGAGTTAGCTTCAGTAACACGTATTTTTCCACTTAGTATATAGTGATGATGTTATAATAATTTCCTGCCACTGTTATTTACATTGCAAGTACTGGTATACGAATTTGTGTGGGGTAGGTACCACAACTAAAAAGTGAAAAATAAAAACTTTTTTGCAAACCAAATTTCCAAAAAAAAACACTACAAAGTGAAAAATAACTTTAATTTCGGAAGTCGGTGGCAAAAAAACTTAAATACAGATCCAAAGACACCGAGCTCCGAAATTAAAATAATTTTTCACTTTGTAGGGTTTTTTTTTTTTGGAAGTCGGTTGTTTTTTTTTTGCAAAAAAGTTTTTTTATTAATCTACATAACATAACATAACATCACGCCTATTTTCCCCAAAGGGTTAAGCAGAAGTGTACCTAGAGTACACCCACATTACTGACTCGTTGGTCTAGTGGTCGCAAGTGCTATTGCTGAGCATGAGGTGGTCGGTTCGATTCCCGGGTCGAGCAAATTGTTATTGAGTTTTTCCATCTGGAATATCTCAGTAGCAGCCCGGATTTGAGCCCGGTTGATGGCAATAGGGTCGCCCCCTATTACAAGGGACGTGAACATAACCGGCGAAATGTCTGCCTTTAATCACTTTAGGACAGAAATTCGTGTTTAAACAGCCTTGTGTTGATATGGTTTAATCCTAGGTCATGTAGAGATTTGCATTTGGTTCTGGGTAGACCTGTTTTTCGGTTCATCCTTTTAAATTATAAAAATCTTCAGAGCTTATGTTAATGCCTCGACGGATATACCTACAGTATATCCTACGGTGTATCTTATGGTTATTAAATAGTTAACTGTAGGATTAGACTGACTTATGACTATACAGGGTGGTCCAAATAATGAAGTCCAAAAGAAAAATCTGTATTCCTCATACCCAGTGGTTATCGAAAATATCCCATGTATGTTCCGCGATTTTTTGTAGTTTTCGAGTTTCAGACTTATATTAACTTGTATAGGTAAGTCCAGGTTTCCTCACGATGTTTTTCCTTCACAGTTAGAAAGTACATAATATGAATACAAAAAGTCCAGAGTACCAATATGGTAATTGCCCGGAATGGAACCCACAACCATGCACAAGATGCATGAGAGGCGAGGCTTAACCACTGGGCCATCACGACAAACTATAGCGAATAATAAAATATTTAGGTACCTAACAATTCCATTTCTTTATTATAATTCCTGTATCTCACATTTTCTAAATTGGCATCAGAATATATACAGACATCTCAGTAACGTGAAATTTTATCACAATTTCTGAGTATCTTTCTTGTAATACCACATATATTTTTAGGGTTCCGTACGCAGTGTGCCAGCAGAACACTTACTAAGGCTCCGCTGTACGTCCGTCTGTCCATTCATCCGTCTGTCACAGGGCTGTATCTGATGAACCATAATAGGTAGACACTTGAAATGTTCACAGAGTGTGTACTACTATAGCGGCTATAACAACACATAATAAAAATAATTGAAAGTTAAAAATTCAAGGTTACCGCCACACAAGAAACGTGTTTTCAGGGTTATTTAAAGTATTAAAAAAAATATGGAGAAATACTGTAATTATAATCATAATACTCATAATCATAATCATGAATCTTTATTTATTTCAACATCATATTACAGGCACTGGTTAATAAAATGCACAATCTTAAATAGAGAAAGGTGTCTGAGGTAGGAGGGTCCTGAGTCACAGATCACCTATCACAGAAAGAACATATGAAAATGCACAATCTTAAATAGAGAAAGGTGTCTGAGGTAGGAGGGTCCTGAGTTACAGATCACCTATCACAGAAAGAACATATGAAAATGCACAATCTTAAATAGAGAAAGGTGTCTGAGGAAGGAGGGTCCTGAGTCACAGATCACCTATCACAGAAAGAACATATGAAAATGCACAATCTTAAATAGAGAAAGGTGTCTGAGGTAGGAGGGTCCTGAGTTACAGATCACCCATCACAGAAAGATCATAATGAAAATGCACAATCTTAAAACGTACTGTTTTGCGAAGTGTTATTGGGTTTTTCTATCTGGAATTTCTCAGTAGCAGCCCGGAGTCTGGATATGTGCCCAGTAGATGGCAATAGGCTCGCCCCCTATTACATGGGACTGAAATATAACTGGCGAAATGTGGGTGTACTATAGGTACACCTCTGCCTAACCCTTCGGGGAAACAAGGCGTGATGTTATGTTGTTAAAACGTAGTATTTTAATATTGTACTCAAACTCAAAGTATTTATTTCAGTTATACCATTTACAGGCACTTTTGGATTGTCAAAGAGTCGGTCAGTCAGAAATATGAAGATACATAGTTGTAGTAATATAGTGGTACGGGACCCTCTGTGTGCAAGTCCGACTCACAATTGGCCGCTTTTTATGGATATCAAGTGTTTCGTCTGTCTATGGCTAATTTCAGTTCCAGCTCACTTGAATCGTATAAAAAATACTTAGTCTGAAAGGGTTTTATTGCTGATTTCGCTTTGCGTTATTTTCTAGATAAATATGACAATGAGTACTACAAAAGTTTCTTGTTTACAAGCTTTTATGCTAATACTAGCTGCTGCGCGCGGTTTCGCCCGCGTGGATGTCAATACTTCCCTATTTGAATTGGATTTTGGTCACAGTTTAATGGGTTTTAATTGTTTTTGTGCTGAACCCTAATTACATTTTTTTTAAATAAAAGTAAACTAAGTTACTTCCTATAACATCAGATATCTGCCAGTGAAAATCCCGTCATTATCGGTCCAGCCGTTTCGAATTTTATGGGTATGGGGTCTATTTTTTTTCTAAAATATAACATTATATGCATTTAGTAATAAGCTGTTATTTTGACTTTACAAACAGACACTTCAATTTTATTTATTTGTATAGATTTGTTTGTAGATACTAATAGGTACATTTTCTTTTGAGTGGTGATTCTTTAATGAATTGTAGTTTTAAAAATCATTTTAGTTTCTAGTAAGATTTACCTAAGTTACCTGCCGTAATATCAGCTATCTGCCAGTGAAAGTCCCGTTAAAATCGGTCCAGCCGTTTTGGAGATTAGCCGGAACAAACAGACAGACAGACAAAAATGTTAAAAATTGCATTTTTGCTTATAAGTACCGTTTATACTTTCCTATGCATTTAATAAAAAGTTGTTATTTTGACATTACAAACAGACACTACAATTTTATTTATTTGTATAGATATACATATAAGATTTATAAGTTTAATATTCAAGTATTATACGCATATGCCGTAGCCGAATTACGAAAGTAATTAATTCTCTAAATTATGGTGAAAACCGAATCAAAATCCGTGCTGTAATTTAAAAGAACAACACACCACACAGACAGACACGAAAAGCGAATTCGATTTATAAATATGTTGAGATATTGCTACCAAATATCTATCTGTATTATAATCCTTTGAAATTCGACAACCAAATGTATCAACCTTTGAAATCCCTTTCAAACGTGGCGCGTATTATTTTACCTACTTAAGAACGTCGGTTAGTCTGTTCGTCTGTGTCAAATGATTGCTCGTGGTTAGCTTAACAGTTTGTAGCGGTCTTAGCAAATTACTATCTAATGACGCTTCTGTCTTCTCTAAGATTGAAACCGCGGCGTCAGAGATTGTTAGGTAGTGAGCATATGAGTGGAGTTGGATGATGTATATTTTGGTGCTATTGCATAAAACATGTAAACTGTTTATTTATTTCGTGAATAATTATGTCGAACAACGCAGCTTTAACGCTCCCAGAGACAGGCGCGACGCGACGGTGCGACGCGATTCTTTGAAGTCTCGTAGAAACTGTTCCACCAAAATCGCGTCGCGCCTGTCTGCGGGAGCCTTTTACCATTAAAATATGGCTCTTAAGATGGTGCATTCTGTAAGTTGTCAACGTCGCAAATCACTGTCAAATATTTCGCTGTTTTGATTAATTAATCAATATTACTCGAGGCTCAATAATAAAAGCCGCATGGTTCGATCGAAGGTTAAGATACGCTTGCCGCGGTCGGTTCGTGGTGGGTGTCAATCCATTCCATATCGAGACCCCTTCGTGCCTCAGAAAGCACGTTAAATCGTTGGTCCCGAGTCCAACGACTACGACGTGGCACGGAACCTTTCGTGCGCGAGTCCGACTCGCACTTGACCAATTTTTTCGTTACATCCTTGTAACTTTCCGATCATTCGACAGAGGTAAGGTAAAAAACCTTCGAAAAATACCCGGAAACCGATCTCATTTTTTTCGGCGGATGCAATAAAACCATTAATTTGGGTAATGGTTCCACCGCCATTCGATGTCCGGAAGTAAACGTCATGAATCTGTTTCAATATCCTTTTTTTATTGTTACTTTGGTATCCATAAATCGTACCGTTCCTGGTACTGATTGAATTTTTTTGACACACCTTTCCATGGTTACTTTCGTTTTTAATCCTATTACAAAGCCATAAAACAAAGGGCTAACAGGTTTATAACTGGCCATAACAGAAGAATGCCTAGCACAGAAATACATTTTAGCTTAATAACATTACTAAAATGATTAACTCACACACTAACTTATTACTTGTTAAAATTTTAGGAAAATCGTACACTTTTACAATGCTTGTGAATATGTGAGCACCATGTACACACATTACACATACACCCCCCCCCCCCCTCATACACACACACACAAAATTAATGTATCTGTCATTGCTTCATTTTTAATTGTTTACCTATTTATCTATTAATCTAATTTCATTCTAGGTGCATCGTCTTCACATATAATAATATGATAAATGTACATATACAAAACATTCTAAAACATTTTAAAAGAGTAACGGTGGAGTTTCTTGCCCATTCTTCTCCATACGAAACTACCTTTTGGAAGGGGCGACTAGAATCAATTTTGTCAATTTTGACGTTCAAAAGAGCCTATTATGTGCCTATTTGAAATAAAAGATTTCGCACCTTCAGAATAGTAGTGACTTAACTCAAAAATCTAAGAAATCGAGTTACGATCTTTTTTTACTCATATTTCACAAAAGATAAACTTAACTTAATACAGAAATCAAATAATTGATAGGTTTTCATACAAAATTAATTAATTAAATCAGTTCAAAGTTCAAATCATCATCAGTTTGCAGTTTCAAAACTTTGTTTTCGTTTTCCCAAAAAAATGTTTTTTTGAGATACGTCACTACTGTTCTGAAGGTGCGATTTGACTTTGATTATTTTAAACATTCAGAGTGATTATTTCAAACATCTATGCAACAGGATGTAAGCAAGTTCAAAAAATATGGACGTCACGTGATCAAATTTGAACTTTAAGATCTCGGAAACGTGACACTACGGGGTTTGGACTTTTTATGTTTTCTGTTTGCATTGATGTCAGCTATCGATTTATATCGGTATCATGCATGGCTGCCATAAAAAAAAATACTGACAGTCTTCAATCCCCTTTGAAGGGATATTGATGAAATAACGGTTAAGCACATGAGGTATTATAATTGTGTGTCTGAGGTTGGCCATTTCTTGTAAAGGAAATAAATCACAGTCCTCTAATAGAAAGAGGCTTATACACATTTAAACCGCCCCCAATCAAGACTAGTGAGTCCCTTTTGTTGGGAACGTTTTGTATAAAGCCTTACGCAATATTTGTCACGTACTACATACATTGTACGAACCCACACACAATACTTCACTTTAAAAAGCTTCCCAGGTCATCATCCTCAAAAGACAAGGCAAATGCTACTTTATATCGATGACTAAGCGACAAATGACAAGGGTCAAAGATATACCGCAATTTGTATTGTTACGCTCGTATACCCACGGCTTTATCTCTTTAGAAATTCACCTTAGTGCCTCGTCATATTTGAGATATGTCGTCATTTTGGGTGACGCCTTTGTTGTGTACCCACCTTAGATAGATTAGAGGGGGTATTGTCTTTATAAAATGGAAGTCATGTTCTATTTTTGAGAATGAGACTGGCTGGAAATTAAATTTGATTGTTTTTTTTTTGTTTTTTTTTATGTCATCACATCATGCATGTATAACCATACTCAACCTAGGTATAATATGCCCATTGCTGGGACATAGGCCTCCTCTCCGAGAGGGAGTGGGTTAGATGTCACATGTCTTCGAATTATTTACACAAAGTAAAGCGCCTGCCTGGGTTCGAACCGACGATCTACAACTTGTAAGTCGGGGCCGTCACCACTGGGCCACCACTGCTCTCATTTTCTGTCATACTTTTCTTAAATACTGGATTATGAATTTATGAATATTTTTTTGTTTGTTCAAATAGAGCAAATTCAAAATATCTGTCATCATCATTTCCTTTTTTGATCACGTATACACTAATTGATTACAATTTGCGCTGTTTGAACACATTTTTACTTATGATACTGTTTTTACTCAAAACACTTACCACCCACTTACACCTACCTTCTCAAATACTTTTTGTTTATATGCTCTCTTCTATCTGTGAAAACTTTTATTTAGCCTTATGTTTGTTACTCTCAATTGTGCAAAAATGTTTAGCTGTAAGGCCTCGTTTACGGAGACGCGGCGCGTCGGACGTTTTTTCAGTTTACAGACAGGTGGCGCTTGCAGCGGCGCGCGTCATCACACGCGCAGACACAAACTTATGGCAATGTATGATGTTGTTCGCCGTGGGCCCCGCCGCGAGTGCCGCTACATTTAACGTGAACGGAGAATTGCAGGAATAGCTGGCTGAAACGCTGCGTGCTGCCGCTCCGCCTGCATTTCAAGCAAACGCCTGGAAAATCTCTTCTCCGTAAACGCTCTCATACAACGCCGTATGTTTGTATTTAGTGCGGGCCGCGCCGCTCGACGCGACGCGCGACGCCCCGCGTCTCTGTAAACGAGGCTTAAGTTTTCCAAAAACTGTAAAATAAAATAAAATTAGGTACCAATTTATTTGGGGCCAGCGCAGCATTCAAGATAAATACTTAAAAACAATAGAGACAAAATAAATGCGCCATAGGTTACAGAAACATTTAACTCTTTCTCCTACCCATACTTGTGTACCTAATAAAGGCATATAAAATTGATGTAATTTACTGCTCAACATTCTGTCACTATCTCCTGAGAATTATGTACTTTTAAGATGTTGTTTCCTTTAACCCTTTAACCGCCTACGACGGATTAATCCGACAAATATTTTCGTGTCCATTTCGCCAGGGTCGTATATTTACGACCAAATATCGTAATGATTCAAGTTGCCCGGCGCTGGGGGCACGACAACTGATATGAAGTCGGGCGGTTAAAAGGTTAAAATATACGACCCTGGCGAAATGGACACGAAAATATTTGTCGGATTAATCCGTCGTAGGCGGTTAAAGGGTTAAGAAGCGAAAAACATGTAATAAAAAATTAAAATAAGAAAAACGTCTCAAGAAAACTAAGTGACTTATAAGTTATAACACGTTTTTACGTCTTGTTCAATTAATAATGTATTATCTAATGACGTCAGTCCTCCCAAATTGCGTCGGAAACAAACCAGCTGTTACATGACTTTGTTTTTTCAAAGTACTTACTTCATATTTCAGTATAATTGACGTATTTTTACCAAAGAAAATATTAAGCCACTTTTTCCCTATATTTCGGGTATCACAAAGGCCTTTTGTTTAATAATATCATTGAACTATACAATCTTCTAGTACCTTAGTTGATATATTCGGATTTGAAGTAAAAGAGGCAAAAAAATATTATTTTAACCAAATTGATTATTCTGTTCAAGAACCCGCGTGAAATTTGTTATATAACATTGCTACAATTTGAGTCTTATTTTGGGGAAATAAAAGTCACAATGCTAATAAGTATTTTCTAATAGGTAAATAATAACTTTAGACTTTATGTTTAGCCTATAATGTGGCAATGCTGGGCAAAGGCCTTCGCCCAAGTCTTTCCACGAACTTTTTCCCGCGACACCTCGAACCAGCCCTCGCGGTACTCGTCCATCATCTCATCCCCTCTTTCGTAAGTATTTATTAAGACTTTATGCACTAGTACAAAATAACTTACAAAGGTGGAATTAATGCGTTAGGAATTTTATACTAATATAATATAATATAATATAATATAATATAATATAATATAATATAATATAATATAATATAATATAATATAATATAATATAATATAATATAATATAATATAATATAATATAATATAATATAATATAATATATCGTTTATTTATAAAACAGGGCACATTTACACTAAAATATCTTACAAACAATTTTTACAGAACACAGTTGCTAATTTGCCTGAACTAGGTTGAAACCTGTGTTTCAGGCTATATAGTGCTTATGTACACATCAATAATAAAATAACAATTTATCAATTACCTAAAATAAAAACTTAAAATTACAGGACACATTACATTTTGTTTACATACAAAAAGAAGGTCTTCTGCCTCTACGTACGAGATGCTTAATAAATATTGCACAATTGTCTTTTTACAGCTATAATAATTTAACTTATAGATACTTAGTTTCTTATTTAGTCTATTGTATATAAATGGACCTAAAAATGTAAAAAATCTATTTATAAAAACATATTTTGAAAAGGAATTAGACTCGCAGGCAATATCATTCCTAATCTACCTTATCTTATGTTTTTACCTTACTTATTGATTGAAAGAAGGCAATGGACAAACAAATGAAAATCGATACTGTTCCATCTTTGGATTAACTGTTAGGTACCTAAAGATTTTCAGATATTTTATGGCCTCTATGATCTTAACAACCATTAAACCACACTAAGCACAATTTCACACACATACCATCTAACCAAAATAAACTCGGAAAATAATCCTTACCTTTATAATAAATGCTTATTCTTGTATACCCTTAAATCATCTCCAAAGTAACATAATTTATTTTACCAGTATTTTAACTCAAAATAAAGATTGACAAAGGAATCCTCTTGAGTAAATATGTTGACGAAAACAAAGGTTACTACCGGGATGTTTAGGGAAACAACGCGAGTAAATGATACATCTTCGGTTGTCCATATATGTAATAAGCTTTTTTTTCATATACAACGTGGATCTGGACGTACGACATTAAATTAAAACGAGCACAGTACTAGTCCATCTAAACATTTTAAAACTCAAAGATTAGTACTTAGTTAATGGAAAATTAAAAAATTGCAGTTTTCAAACAAAATAAATAGCAGAATCAACTGCATAAAAAGTAAAAACGCTTTATCTACGAAAAGTCACTGACCAACGGTGCGGTGCGGGATGCAGGGTGCGGTGGCGGCAATGTTTACCTATTATTACGGACTCAGATCTCCATCATGTTGAAAAATAAGATAATGAAAAATAATTTTCTGTGGCTAAAGTATTCATTGGATTTGACTGATTTTTTGTATACGGGTAAAGAACATGATTCTCTTTATGTGGTTTAAAGAAATGTCAATCGTCCTGTTCCACCTTGTATACGTGTAATCGAGTTAGAGGCTTTGGAGAATAATCTAAATGTGAGTCGAAACTACACGCCTGGATATGTCCTCAGTAATAATCTTCATAACAGCTGGGCCGATTTTGACGGGACTTTCACTGGCAGATAGTTGATTTTATAATGAGTAACTAACGCTTCTTTTATTTTTAAAAAATAATTAAGGTTCCGTGTATAAAAAAATAAAACCCATGAAGTTATGAACGAAAAGTCCGATTTGAAAAATGATTTCTATATAGGATGGTTATAGGTTATTTAACATCACGCTACGACCCTTAGGAGCCGAGCCAAAAGAAAAAAATCAGTAAGAACGCTAAGCGAAAATGAAACAATAGGGCGAGCGGGCGATTTAACGCGGCAGGTCGGGGGACGAGGGAGTGATATTAAATATGGCTGTTATTTTAGTATAATGTGTATCTTACGACTTCCGCGCGAACGAAGTCGCGGGGCACAGCTAGTTATTCTAATAAAACCTATCATTTCTGTCAATCTAAGAACTGAGCTTTCTAATATACTTTTAATAGAATAATGAATTAATGAATGAAATTGATTGAATTGTCTTTGGTCCCTGGCCTTGACATCAAGCAATGGACAAAATTGTCAACTTTATACTGCTTGAGTATGAGGCTATTGGCTACTTTGTATGTTTGTATTTTATGTATTTTTTTTTTGTTTGTAATGTGAGTTTTGTTTGTGCAGAATAAACAATTTTTATTTCTTTTATTTTCGTTCTATTTTTCGTGTGTTATAAGTCCAAAAGTTTGACAACCAGCCTTACCAAGGAGTTTCGTGTTACCCATAGTAACACGATACCTCAGTGTTGTGGAGGTCAGATAGGCAGTCGCTTTGCGTAAAATACTGGAATTCGCTGCATCCGGTTAGACTGGAAGCTAAGCCCAACATAGTTGGGAACAAGCAGGCAGATGATGAGTGTACTTTCATTATTGAGCAATCAGTTGAATTCAAACTCACAACCTCCTTGTTTCTACTAACAGATAACTATTCACGCAAGCTTTAAAAGGCCATTTATAATTGTTTTTAAATAATTCACAACTTCTCGCTCACCGCATAAAACAACAACACGCCTTGTTTCCCCGTAGGGTTGGGCAGAGGTGTATGTACCTTTAGTACACCCACATTCCGCCAATTATGTTTAAGTCCCATGTAATAGGAGGCAAACTGCGCACAAATCCAGACTCCGCTGCTACTGAGAAATTCCAGATAGAAAAACACAGTAAAATTTTGCCCGATCTGGTAATCGAACCCAAGACCTCATGCTCAGCAGTAGTGCTTGCGACCACTAGACCACTAGGCAGTCACCAATGCGAAATACTTTACGTGCTTACCCTCCTATCAAACCCTATTCAAACCACATCTACATCAACATTTTCCCTTGTCTTGGATTTGAATCACATGAGTAGATCAACGTCTGCAGACATTGATAAATGGACTATGCAGGGCTCGGCTTATACGTCGAGTTATATTTTCTGCTTACCCCAAGATAAAGGATGGGTCAGGGTAGGTACGTAACTTATGGCCAGCAATATTTTTTGGACGCCCAAGGTGCACCGCGCTGACCGTTGTCATAACTGTGGTAGAAAGATTACGGTCGTCCTTTCAAACTCGAACTCAAAGCATTTATTTCAATTAATTCATTTACAGGCACTTTTGAATTATCAAGGAGTCGGACAGTCAGAAATATGAAGCTAGTTGCCTACTCCAAAGCGTAGTAGGTTCCTATGGAGAAGAACGGGCAAGAAACTCCACGGACACTCTTTTAAATTATATTGTTACAAAAATCTTAGTTACATTTTTATAAATATATACATAAAATATATATATATATATATATATATAAGGATGATTTCAGACAGACCAGTATCGGCAGCTGTGGGAAGGCTCATCAGACTGCATGTTGCATGATGAATTTTTGTATTTTAATTTAATTTATTTATCTTGATTTCATTTCTAATTTAGTTATTCGGTTCAATTTAATTTTAATTATTTTTCAATTATTTATTTCAATGTTAACGATTTATTTCATTTTAATTTATTTGCTATTATTTATTTATATTTTGTTATGAAGGCATTAATGGATCGCGTCATTACTAACATAGTTTTAAGATAATTAATGTAATAATACACACGTTATGGACAGTATTTTGTCTGAATTATTTTTTTTTAATAAATATTTTATGTTGAATTTATAATTAAATGTGAGAACGATGTGAAAAAGACGTACTTACACGTTAAAACCGTCCAGAGTACCAAACAGAAACAAAAAAAAAATCAAATTAAAATAATTAAAGTAAGCCGTGGCAGCTAAGAGATGACCAGTCCCAACTGACAGCGCCCGTTCACGAACAGGACGCATGGCTCAGCACAATTTAGCTCAATCATTTTGAAAGGAGCCGAATGATCCAACACATGAGCCACCACCAGCGAGACATTTGAGTGAGCATGAGCTTTAGAACTGGAACTCATTAGGCGTAGTTTCGGTTTCTTCCATTTTCCGGGATTTTTTTAAAGTAGTGCTGTGCACTTCTGTAAGTGACGTACTCACAATATCTGTAACTGTTTGTGATTTTTGTTTGTGTATGTTCTAGTGAGTAAGTTGTTGAAGTGTCATATCAATAAATAAATAAATAAAAAGTTTGGAATGAGTTTCTACGCAAGCTAACAGTGGACATATTTCCACTACAATTAAATGTAATTCGATGATTGTATTGTTCCATAACTTAAAACAAGCTTTTCGAATTCAAAGTCAGAATGAGATAGAAGTGCATCTAGCTATAGTATCTGAAGCCTGTCAGGATATAGTATTTTTACGAATACGAAAAGAAAATATACACTGGATACACTTCTAAGCTGCACAAAGAAAAAAACTTTTTACAAAAAAAAAACACCGACTTCCAAAAAAACACTACAAAGTGAAAAATAACTTTAATTTCGGAAGTCGGTGTCTTTGTTTTTGTATTTTGGTTTCTTGCCATCGACTTCCGAAATAAAAGTTAAATACCCAAACCGCTATAGGTGTGCCTATAATATTTGAAGAGTTCCCTCGATTTCTCCAGGATCCCATCATCAGATCCTGACCTGACGACAATGGGACCACCTGGGAAGTATACCCTTTCAGACAAAAAAAGAATTTTCCAAAACGGTCCAGCCGTCTTCGAATAATCGGGGAACGTATCTACACTAAAAAAAAACATTCCGAGGAACTGAGAACTTCCTAATTTTTTTTGAAGTCGGTTAAAAAACAAATATTTTGACTAAATCTGACTAACAAAACGCAATCTTTTGTATTATCTAAACGCAGAACCTGGGACGGTAGCTAGGAGTTACTATACTGGTATTTCTATTTCCATAAGTATGCTAATTCGAACTTGAAAAGTTCTTTTACTAAATTGACTTTAAAAAAATAACAATATAATTATTATCCTAACAATTAAAACTACGAACAAACCAAATTATGGCGTCGAAAAATCCTCCGCCTAAGAGAGAATTAGTTTTTCATAGCTCGGTTAAAAGAAAATTCTCAATTTCCCTCCCTTATTTACTAAGTCTCAATATTTCGATACCGTCAATCTTACATCGAGGATTATGATTTTTTGCTCCTCCAGGGAGATAATTATTTATGAACCAATTTAATAAATTAATTTGTTTTATATAAGCAAGACTTTAAAAATGTTTTTGACTGAATATTCTAGATATTTTACTGTTTACGTTTTAAACAACAATTCCTAATTATATTATGAAACTGCTTTCGACACATCAAAACGTATGCTATCTACGTTGTCCTCATAGTTATCATTTGACCACTACAGGATTAAATTGAATTCATTCTTGTTCGCTTTGCTTCGACGAGAGTAGTGTTACTAAGAACATGCTCCCTTGTTAATTTATTACCAATTTACGGTTGCGAACATGTCGCGAGTGCATTTACGAACTATTGTCTAAAACACTATGAAAAGTGCGTGTTTATGCTGTGAAAGGCGTCTGTGCGCCCTCTCGTGCGCTGCCCCTGATCCAGCAAGGAAGCGAATGATCTGCCGGCCGACGTGGAGGATGGATGGTGAATCTACAGGTCAGTGGTGTTGCATTTCCTGCCAAATTCCTTTGTCCATGTACAATTTTCGTCGTCCTAATTCGTGTCGTGTTTTGCAAGGTCAGACCTACCCACGTACTTTCCACCCCCGCATTATACAGTCCACTATTTAATTGAACCAGCTCCCTGCGTCTGGGATAAACGCAAACAATTTTATATTTCCGCCCAAGTATATGGTGTTAGGCGCCACCATTTATTTAGTTTAGTATTTAGTTTAGTTTCCTCTTAAGGGGTCATTGTACTCAGCATTATGAACAACTTTTACTATGGGACCAAACCTGAAATCGCGAAAAAAATCAGCTGTTCCCTAGATTTATGTTCACTCGTCAAAACAGCTCATTTTTTTTTCGCGATTTCAAGTCTGTCAAGTATTGTTGTTTCATCTTAGAGTTAACAGATCTTCTTTCTTCTTTTTAACAGCAGTGACAGCCTAGTGATGTGACCGTCGGACTGCCAAGTCATAGGTCTCGAGTATGAACCCAAGGCCTCTGACTTTTCGGATTCATGTGCGTATTATAGCGATTAAAACGGACTTATTCTGTAGTTCTCTGAGTGAATTCACAAGGAATGCGTTGTTTGTAATTTATTATGGACATAGACGTTAGTATTTAGTTATAAAATTAGGATAGGCGCATTTATCGCATTGGGTTATCCTGTAATGGTAGATGTAAGAAGAAATAAATAAATAATTATCACTTGCTTAAAAACCGGTCAAGGAAAACATCGTGAGGAAACTGGGGCATGCCTGAGAGATATTTCTCGGCAGCATGATTTTCTTGACAGCATGTGAAGCCAAGTCAGAGGCCCATGGCCAATATAAAAACTCTGACACCAGGTTAGTCACTAACAACACGATATAAAAACTCTGACACCAGGTTAGTCACTAACAACACGAAAAAAAAGTAATCAGACTAGAAGCACATCTCTAATTTTAAAATATTTTTGACGTTTTTTAAAAGCGTTTGTTTTACCAATTTATAAAAAAAATATATATATATTATCATTTATGTTCCCACATTGCTAGCACTCCCAACCCCTCTCTTTAAGAGGAAAGGGGCTGCCACCCATCGTAAGTCAGGATCGTTACCAATTGGCCACCGCTGCACTATATTCCATCATTGCTCTTCCAATGAACCAAACCACGGAAAAATCTGCTCGACCCTAGAATTGATCCTAGATCAGAATGTCGACACCGAAAAAAGTTAATCTTTCAAAATTCTAAATATTTTATTTCACATAAGCCT
Source organism: Fissipunctia ypsillon (assembly GCA_947568875.1). NCBI lineage: Eukaryota > Metazoa > Arthropoda > Insecta > Lepidoptera > Noctuidae > Fissipunctia > Fissipunctia ypsillon. The sequence continues at coordinate 20,199,100 of OX387655.1, read as the reverse complement.
ACATGGGCTCTTATGAAACGTCAGAAGCTAGGTGCACGGTTCCAATTGGTCGTTTCCTATGGAGTTGAACTAGCAAGAAACTCCAAGGATACTCTTTTAAAAATATTTGGCTTTTACAATGTTTTCAAATTATAGTGTTATTAAGTACGGGAGGACAGTGTAGGCCTGTCAACAAGTACCAGGTACTTAACAGAAAAGAAAATGGTCTGCAAATCTACAGTCCATTAAGCCTACAACGTTCTCACATTCACAAAATATAAAAGAATCTGTTTAAAAGACAAGACAATGTAATATAAAATAATGAAAAGATTATATCATGGAAGAATGTAAAAAAAAAAATTAAAAATGAATTAAAGTAATTTGGGAGCAGCTAATAGACATTTACATAAATAGTTATGCTTTTAATGAGGTACCAGGGAAGCCACATGTGCAGAAGGAATTAACGCCAAGCTTCCCTGTCTTCAACGTAGTCTTTAACCTTATAATATGCTTTTTTAATTAGGACACGTTTGATGTGAGTTGTGAACTTTACATCGCTAAGTTCTGTAACCGACTTTGGCAACTTGTTATAAAAGCGGATACTGTTTATAAGAAATGACTTCCTTGTTTTAGTTCATTTAAATTTGGGTATCACAATTTCATCTTTCCTACTCATTAACATAATGTTTAGTGCACCCGTCCTCAGCCGGGCGTCGAAAGGCGCTTAACGATCGCCGGCCATCATAAGAAGGGACCTGCGAGTGGTGAAATTGGGGCTGTACCGTCGCTCGAGCGACTGCTTAAGCGACGACACAGCCTCTTTGAGCCTGACTTGGCTCAAAGAGGTGGCACGCAGTAATAAATGCGCGCCTTAATGGGTGGTCATGGGATTGGCCGCACTAAATGATGGGGCCCGTTAGGCATGGCGGGCTGATACCAGTCAGGGGTGCAGTGAATGTACAAGTATCTCCCGAGCCTCCGACTTATGGTACTAGAAGGAACAGTAAGGTTTTAGTCGGTAGGAGTCCGACATAACCCTCCGTTCTTCCCAGACGGAGGATCGAAGAGGATTTCCCCATGGAAAAACACCCGTCCTATTACAATAGCTAGCTACACATATTCATGGTATCTAGCCACTGATATTATTATCGAATGATGTTCCTTCATTCCCCAATAAACATGGAAATGAAATCCAAAAGTTATGACGTCTTATTAGTGTTCTAATTCGAGGAAATTCTAACTTAGGAATATTATGGTTATATCTATATATACACTAACACTCTAGTCTTGATGTTAGGCAATCAAAAGTTCGTTCGTCTGTCTGTCTGTGTGTTATTCATCAGATTCTGCCTAGTTTTATGGTTCAAGTGATGGCAGACTGTACCTGATACTCAGAGAAATAAATCAAGGATTTGCTCTCACCGTACTTACGTCGCGCGAGAAGTGTCCCTTCTAACCTGAGCGACGTCGCACACTCCGATTCAGTTGCTTATTCGTCACAGTTCGTGAAACGTGGGAGTAACTTTCATGTTTTTAACACAGACAGTATAAAAATTCCCTCTTGTGCCTTCAGGAAATGTACCAATAATTCAAAAAAATCAAATAAAGGTATTACTTTCATGTGTAAGTATATTTTATTCAAATAAATTACGATTTCGAAACTAAATGTTTTGACGGATTATGACTTGTAACAAAAATTACGTCCCCTTATTAACGAACGATATTGAAGTGGAACGTTGTCAACTGATGTGTGTGTGATGTGATGACAACATTTTCATATTATTTTAGCGCGGTAGGGCACATCTTTCTACTCGCGAAGGAGGAGGCGGAACTAATGAGGCAGAGGCAAGCTTTGCACCCTCATGCCCCTAGTGGCCCTGGAGACGCTCTAAGCGTCGGGAATTGGCAGCCGATTCCCGGCCACCGTAGGCGCGGGCTTGCGGACAGCGAGCAATGGGTAGCTCGCTGTCCGGTAAGGACTAGGCCCGAGTCGATGGCGCGTTGTGTTCCACGCGCGCCTCAAAGAGATGTCAGCACTATTGACGGGGTTCGCTAGGGCCGATGCCAGTTAGGGTTGCGGGATGTTCGAAAGAGGTACCGCTCCGCCCAGAGCGGGAAAAGTCATTTGATGATTTCACATCCAAAAAAAAAGGGCACATCTTTCGATAGAAATCATTGCTGATACTAAATACATAGAGTGCGAAATTAATTCTAACTAATATCATAAATGCGAAAGTGAGTTTGTTTGTTTGTTACGCTTTCACGCTAAAATGGCTGAACGGATTTGGATGTTTGGCACATGGGTAGACCATGACCTGGATTAGGACATAAAATAATTTTTATCCCGATATTTCTTCCACAGGGTCGAGACTTATGCGGGTGAAACCGCGGAGCGCAGCTAGTAGGTTACAATCATAATGTCTATTGGTTCAGAAAATACTATATCATCATAATTATTTGCCCAATGTGTTACCCTATGTAAAATTTCTACGTTTACTTATATCTGTAATTTATATGGTGTATATAATAAAGAATATTTTATTCGACTATTTATAATTTTTTTTTTTTTTGAGGAGCTCGTGGCTAAGTAATAACAGCCGCATGGGTCGATCCATCAGGTTAAGCTACGCTTGCCGGGGTTGGTCCGTGGATGGGTGACCATCTTTACATACCGAGACTCCTCCGTGCCTCGGAAAGCACGTTAAGCCGTTGGTCCCGGCTGTCATTCGTGGATCTTTGACAGTCGTTACGGGTCGTCAGAAGCCCGAAAGTCTGACAACCAGTCTTACCAAGGGGTATCGTGTTACCCAGTAACTGGGTTGTGGAGGTCAGATAGGCAGTCGCTCCATGTAAAATACTGGTATTCAGCTGCATCCGGTTAGACTGGAAGCCGACCCCAATATAGTTGGGAAAAGGCTAGGCAGATGATGATGATTTATAATTTATTTTATTCGAGCAACAAGACCTATTACTACCAAGTCGTAAACAAATTAATTCTTAAAAACAAAGGAGGTATGCTATACTTAAGCGACTGCTATATGGTCGCCACGACAGCGACGTCACCACGTCACGACAGAGATGGTGGTTTACGATCAAACATTGAAACAGCTCTGTCGGTCGCCAACCAAGGTCATCTCTGTCGGGTACGCGGTTGGCGACCGTGTAGGAGGCGCTTTAGACCTCTCTAAATGTTAAATTAATTCCTTACTGATACACGTGCAGTGTCAAGAATGTCCAATACCCCGATTTTCTAAAGACCTCCTTAGCAATAAGCCATTTAAAAAATAACTACACAACAAATTCTGCCATAGAAAACTTCATCAGTATTCACTACACAAGGATATGCAACTGCCAATATCCCAAGAAATATGTTCTTTATCAACAGCACTCAGTAACATACGCCTAACACAACATATTTCAATAATATAACGATATTTCAGCATATCAGTTCAGGCGTGGTCAGAATACGAGTGAAGCCACGGGTCAAACTAATAGAGAATAAATCTCAGTATTGTATTATACCGATGAGATTGCATACGCTAATATGTTGGGTTAGGTTGGAAACATACGGATTTGGAAAAGGGGTAGGCACGCTAAAAATTTTGTAGCCCCCAGCTGTCGATCGACCGGCTAGTAGTCTGTAACAATTGTGTCTCATATCATGACAGTTGAAGGTTTAAAGAGTTCATGATCGCAATATTACTTGAAGTAAAAGCTGTAATCGCACACGGACGCATTCTGTCACCCTATGTAACATTTCTTCATTTATATCTTGAATCCTTATGGTGCACATAATAAAGAGTAATTAAACGAAAAGATGAAATGATAAACCTATTGTAGTGGCTAGAATAGAATAGTTTAGAAAAAATTAAAAACACCCAAGACGAAACCCAACGAAATTTTGAAAAAATGTCTATGAAGATAAATATCTCTAGAACCCACTGCAGTTCATCACTCATTCTAGAGCAATTAGTAACTACCCATAGATAGTCGTTTGTGACAGTTTTACATTCGAAAAGTCACGAAAGAAGAGTTTTTCCTCAAGACGTTGCTCCAATTCATCTATAATTGATATTTGAATGTAATAAATAAACCCCTATTTATACGAAGCAAATTTTTTGTCTGTGGCATACTATAAAATTGAAACAACAAATGGTTTGCATCGTCTACAAACTGTTTAGACATTTGACTTTTATTGTTGCATCAACTTATGGTACGTCACAGGTAATAGGGATAGTGCCTGGATAAAAAAAAAGAAATTATATTTAGTCCGTCAGTCAGATAATAAAAAAATATTAGATACGTACGAGTATTTCTTGCTTTATCATATTAAAACATAATGACTTAGATGAAACGCATTCAAGTTGGGGAGTGGGGGCTCGCTACGTCACAACTCAGTATAAAATGTAGCAAGGCGTGACGTCATGCCACATTTTATCTCAATGTATTGCTGTAATCTTTTGATTGTGTAAAAAAAGAATTTTTTTTTTTAATAATTTACCTGACGGACAAAAAAGAATGTTTTTGTGATCATCATGTGTGTGTATTATAATATCGTACCATGTATAACAGGCTTAACTACGATGCCTATGTAGAAAAGGAAACAAAACACGCTCATCCCCACCCCGTTTAACCCCCCGTACATTTCCATCAGTTACCACTTCACAGAGACAAACATTGGCATACGTACAAATTATAATTGTCTTGAAGCCTTGCCAATGTTTGTCAGCAAGCTTGTATTGTCATACTGATGAGTATTTCTGTACAAACAGGATTGTGCTAAAACTTTACAGTTTACAGTACAATGTGTGTGAAGTGGGTGCAAATGTTTGGTGGAAATTAATGTCTTCTTCTTTGAACTTTGGCTTTCTGGGTTGTAACCCAGCCAGGCAGGCCCGAGTCGACGGCGCGTTGTGTTCCACGCGCGCCTCAAAGAGATGTCAGCAGCATTGAAGGGGTCCGCTAGGACCGATGCCAGCCGGGGTTGCGGGATGTTCGAAAGAGTTACCGTGGCCCCGGCACAGGCAACAGAAGGAACACGGGTGGGTTTTAGTCAGTAAAAGTTTGACACGCCCTCCCGCTCCGCCCAGAGTGGGAGAAGTCATTTGATGATTTCCCATCCACAAAAAAAAAAGGCAGGCGCTTTACTTTGTGCAAATAATTTCATCACCACTGCTCTCATAACGGTTAAGGAAAACATCGTGAGGAAACCAGCATGTTCTAGAACGAAACATTCGAAAATATGTGACATCTACCAACCCAAATGAAATCAAAAAATCAAATAAAAAATTAAAAATCCCCACTGTCACAATCAACCCCCCCCCCCTCCCCAGGGGCCCGCGTGTCATGAGGTCAACAGTGGGAACATTATAGGCTGATTATGCAACGTTACCTTTGTACGTTGTAGGATGTGATGGAAAAAAAATTGGCGAAAATCATGATCTTTAATTTCGTTATGTTTGTAACCCTATTTTCGTAGTCACAACTTCTGCCTGCCTTTTCGCTAGTATAATTCAAATACATTTTGTGAGTAGTAAATCCGAATGCAGATAGTTTTCCTCTATTATTGGTGGTTTACAACCATGTAAATGGTGGTTTATGACCAAACATTGAAACAGCTCTGCCGGTCGCCAACCAAGGTCACGTCTGTCGGGGACGCGGTTGGCGACCGTGTAGCAGGCGCTTAAATCTATACTGCCCCACTGCAGACCAAGAGGCCGATCTTCCCTTTCAAAATTTTCTAAACTGCGATTTTGGGCCAATACTTTCAACAGAGTTCAGCTCAAGCATCACTTTCTAGTGACACGTAGAAATGAATGTATTTATTTTTTTATTTTTCCTAAAAACCACAACATTGTTGTCTTCAAGTGTATTTTTAACCAAAAACCTACGCCAAATCTTAGCTTGTTTATATTCAAAAGACAGCCGGTACTCAATATATTACCAACTAGTACAGCTCTTACCATTTCCCATTATTATGCGTACTTGGGTACACTCGTTCCTCAATATAAACCATATAAATCAATCGATCTTGATTAATTATACATCTACTTGAACCGGCCCAGACCGTAAGTCATCTGAAATCCACAACGGATAGGGGCCCCTTTTATTAGCCTATCGAATGAGGAGGCCTATTTTATAGATTTTCGTTTTATGGGGGCCTGTTCTGGCCTATTTTCTTGGTTGTTACAATAGCATACAGTGATGATGGTTTGGTTATAATATAGTTCCAAATTCAATTCAATTTATTCATTAACAAATTTACATTGTTTTTGAAATAATTCTACGTAATAAAAATAAAAAAAAACACTCATAATGCACGTAACACATTGGTCACTTAAAAATAATATCTATGACATACATAACAGGGTCAAAAGTCTACTGTTACTATAAAATCGCTTCAAGTCTGTACAGATTAAAAATTATGATTAACTTCACTTCGTTCCATGCATATAATAGTAGTAACCACTTTATTTATAATTTATTTTGCTATCACAGTAGTAAAGACGAAGACATAAATGAATATCTAAATAAAACCGCGCTGTTGGATTGCAAACTTTTGACACTGAAAATCCAACAGCGCTCTTTGATTTAGGCATTCATTTAGGTGTCGCCTAGTATTAGTGAAAACGGGGTTAATACAGCGTGTCGCTTTAATTGCGACATTAATTTAACACACGTATACGGTTTCGCGTCTTCATTTTATAAAGATATTTTAATTTCATTAAACGTTATTATTTATTGATTTATTTACAATTTTCTAAAATAGCATCTTGGAGCAACCTGCACTTAAAGAACTGTGGCGCAGAGGTCATTTGCCGGGGTCACGGATCATAACATCGCAATAATGAAATTAAAAAGAATAACGTGCAGAGTAGGCGAATGAGAAAGCTTTATCATTTAGTTTGTTTGAAAATTTAAAATTTTCAAATTACGAATTATTTTATCTTATTATAATTTTTATGATTACTGGCCACTAGGCCTACCCGTGTGTTAAATTATTGTCGTCATTGTAGCGGCACGTTGTATATTAACCTCTGTAATGGACGCCGAGCATTGGCCCTACATAGATATAAGTTAAGACCCATTTGTATTAGGATAGACATAAAATAGGCATAGTTTTAACTTATTTATAATAGGTAGGCACATATTTTAATTATATAGCGGTAGTACATAAGTTTAGGATAAGAAATTGTTAAGATAAAAGTAGAAATAATTCATTTTTGCGAAAAGGTCCCCGTTACGGTAAAGTTTCGTCGTAGTTAAGGTTCGGGACGCCTTTTCGTGCTGCGCTCTGATTGGTCGAAACTTTTGAGCTATTTCTGAGAATTTGTCCGAGGCATTGTTCAACTTCTCAGAATATTGAATAATTATTTCCGAGAATCAAATAATGTAGGAGATTTTAAGGTATAAAAGTAGGAACATTTGGCTGGTAGGACACAGTCGGCCTCCAGCTCTACTAGAAGAACCACAAGGAAGAATAAAGGGAAGAAAATCAAGAAGAAGTCTTTCATTCCTCCACCCCTCAAGCCAAGAAAACCAAATACAGTCCACAATAGTCTGGTCCATCGAGCTGCGGATATCAGAAGAAAGAAGAATCTGCGGCAAGAGCGAAGAAAAGAAGCCGACTGCACCGACCGACCGACCGGTTTTAGACCCGACCGGTTGTCTCTAGCATTCCGACGAGGTTTGAACCCGACCCAGGTTTAAAACCCGACTGGCTTGCGCCGAGCGACCCGACGGGTTTGAGTCCGATCGGTTGGAACCCGACCGGTTCACCGAACGGAACCGACTGGTCCATTGACCCGGACCGACCGGTTTCTTCGACCATACCGACCGGTTCCTAGGCCAACGCCGACCAGAACCGAACCAGTGCCGGCGAAGGAGAACAAGAGGAACCGAAGAGGGTACGTGTCGAAGAACCGAAGAGCAACCGAACAGAAGAGTTGCCGAACCGAACCGAAGAGTAACCGAACAGAAGAGTTGCCGAACCGAACCAAAGAGCAACCGAACAGAAGAGTTGCCGAACCGAACCGAAGAGCAACCGAACAGAAGAGTTGCCGAACCGAAGAGTTGCCGAACCGAAAAGTTGCCGAACGTGCCGACCCGAACGTACCGACCCGAACGTGCCGACCCGAACGTGCCGACCCGAACGTGCCGACCCGAACGTGCCGACCCGAACGTGCCGACCCGAACGTGCCGAACCGAACGTGCCGAACCGAACGTGCCGACCCGAACCGAACTGAAAATCCTAAAATTTCGAGTTCAATCAAGATCCGAAGACACCCAGGATACACGAAGAAAAGTGAAGAAACTTCGCGAAGGAACATAGAAAATGGTGGTCACAAGGAGCCAAGGGGATGCAGCGGAAGTCGAAGAGCAGCGACGTGCCCAGGAACAGGAGGCGCGCCGCAGGGAAGCTGAAATGATTGCGCAGGAGCGGATCAGAAGATTTTCACTGGACCCACCAGCATCACCATTTTTAGGGGACAACAGCACGGCGGGACCATCCGCAACACAGCTGACGGCCACTACGACACAACGGAGGAAGGGATCGCCGACCAGATCAATCAGGTCCCAACGATCCACAACGAGCATAACCACGCGACTACGGATGGCAGAATTGGAAGCAGCAGAGAAGCTGGCAGCTATAAAAAGAAAGGAACTGGAGCTAGAAGCCGACCTAGTCAAGAAGAGACTTGCAGCTGAAGTATCCGCGATCAATGACGAAGAAAGCGTGCATGGAGAACCCACTCCTCCTCGTGAAGAACCACATCAGAAGGTGGACGAATGGTTGAGGACGAACCCCCTCGACTCACGGGGGGAGGAGGGAACCCGGGACACCAGGGAAGAGCCTAAGCAGATACGCTTCGAAGTTCCACGAGCAAGATCACCCACTCCGACAAGAAGGAGCAGCATCGAACACTTGGCCGCCACGTTGGAGAGGATGGCCAGACCCAGGCCTCGACACACCGACTTGCCGACCTTCTCCGGAGCAGCCAACGAATGGTTGCCGTTTAAAGCAGCAGTACGAGATACGACCAGCATGTACCAGGTGTCGGCATCAGAGAACATCCAGAGACTAAGGAGCTGTCTCAAAGGGGAAGCAAGAGACGCCGTGGCCGCCCTTCTACACACGGCCACAGATCCAGACGTCATAATGAAGACCCTCGAGCAGTGCTTTGGGAGACCCGAAGTCATCATCGACCGAGCGCTGGAAGACCTGAAGAAACTTCCAAAGCCTGGTACATCAGCAGCCGAACTTAACAATTTTGCTATCAAGCTGCAAAATATCATCTGCGTGCTGAAGACAATCGACCGAAGAGGATACCTGTACAACCCTCTAATGACGCGAGAAGTGTTGGACAAGCTCAGTCCGCACCTACGATCAAGATGGTGCGACTACGCCTACGACCACGAGGGAACAACGGACCCGGAGATCGTCGTCATGTCTCGCTTCTTGATGCGGGAAGCGGATAGGGCATTGCGATATACGTATGCCCCGTCTGCAAGCGCCGCAATACAGAAGAAGGAGACTCGACCCACCATGATCATGAAGAAAAAGGCGAGCGTCTTCACAACGATCGAAGGAGCGGAAGAAGAACGAAACAGGTGCCCCAAGTGCGAACAAGCTCACGTCCTGACGCAATGCCCCAAATACAAGGCACTCACTGTGGATGAGCGATGGCGCTTCATAAAGGAGAAGAAGATATGCTTCAAATGCGCTCAGAAGCAACACAGGCGCATAAGTTGCAAGGCAAAGGCGTGCGGCGTAGACGAGTGTCACCGCCCGCATCATGCAACTCTCCATCAAGTGCGAGAAGCAAAGACAGAAGACCCAAAGACAACCGAGCCAAAGGAGGAAGCGGTCCTGTCCGTAGCATCCCGACCCGCTGCCGGACCGCGAGCAGTTCTGCTGAAGATGTGCCCAGTCATCATTTCTGGACCACGAGGGGAGGCGAAGACCTACGCCCTCCTGGATGAAGGAGCCACAATCACCCTCGTCGATAAGGAATTGGCGGCGAGCATCGGAGCAGAGGGACCATCGCAGCCTCTCCACTTGAACGGGGTCAACATGTCGCAACAAGAGATGGAGAGTCAGCTGGTGGACATACAAGTCAGAGGGTTGAAGAGCGGCGACAAGCACAAGGTCAGAGCGAGGACCATAGACAAACTCCGCCTTCACCAGCAGTCCATCCCTGACACCATGTTGGACTACGAGCACCTGAGGGACCTGGCACCAGAAGAGGTGTGCTACGAACTAGCGCGCCCCGGAATCTTAGTGGGGACAGACCACTGGGAATGCATCGTGTCCCGCGAGCTCCGAGTCGGCGGCCCGGAACAACCAGCCGCATCAAGAACACAGCTAGGATGGGTGGTGCACGGAACCGCGCCACGCAAAGCCATCTATCAAGAAGGGAATGTGCTACACGTCTACGAGCCTGAACGGAAGCCAGGGACCGGCAGCCAAGAACTCCACGACTTAGTGGAAGCACATTTTAAGATCGACGCACTCGGCATACAAGGGAAGCCGAGAATTAAGGAAACGGACCAACGAGCCATCGACATAGTCACCGGAACTACGAAGAAGATCGATACCGGCTATGAAGTCGGACTGCCATGGCGACGAGACGACGTCACCATGCCACCGAGTTACGATCAAGCGTTCCGGAGACTGAAGAAGGTCGAGCAGAAGATGGACATTGATCCGGAATTTGCAACCGAGTATACGAAGCAAATCGACAACCTATTGGACAAGGGATACGCAACGCCATGCAACGGATCAGAGGAAGCGAGCGCTATATGCTGGTACTTGCCACACTTCGCCGTACAGAACCCGAACAAACCCGGCAAGCATCGGCTGGTATTCGACGCCGCGGCTAAGAGCAACGGCGTGTGCTTAAACGACGAGCTGCTGGAAGGACCCGACCTGCTACTATCACTGCCAGGGATCCTGTTTAGGTTCCGAGAAAAGGCAGTAGGGATCACAGCGGACGTACAGGAGATGTTCCTGAGGATCCGGATCAGGCCAGAAGACCAACCAGCACAGCAGTTCCTGTGGCGAGGCGACCAGAGAGAAGATCCCCCGAGAAAGTTCAAGATGACCAGCATGATCTTCGGTGCAACAAGCTCCCCGTACATGGCCCACTATGTCCGCAACCACAACGCAGACGTACACGGGCAAGAGTACCCGCGGGCGCTGGAGGCCATCAAGAGGAGTCACTATATGGACGACTTGGTAGCCAGCTACGAAGACACGGAAGAAGCATGGAAGGCGGTTGAAGAAACGAGAGCAGTACACGCTCATGCAGGATTCACGCTACGAGGATGGAGCTCCAACAACGCAACGGTGCTACGCGACGTGCCTCAAGAATTACACGCCACCTCTTCTACACAACTGGGGGGAGAACAGCCCGAGAGCAAGATTTTGGGACTGTACTGGAACGCGGAACGAGATGAGCTGGGCTTCAACACATCAATGAATCGGGTCCCAGGTGAAGTAAGAGCAAGAACCCGTGCACCGACCAAACGTGAAGCCCTCAGCGCCGTGATGTCTATCTACGACCCGTTGGGATTGCTGAGCCACTACACTATACGATCGAAGATCATACTGCAGAGCTTGTGGCGCCTACAGACGACGTGGGACGAGCAGATTCCGGCTGAAGAGAACGAGCTCTTCGCATCCTGGCTCGCGCGTCTCCCCGAACTCACCCAGCTTCGACTACCGAGATGTTACCTGATGCAGAAGTACGAGCGCATCGATCTACACATCCTGTGCGACGCCAGCGAGCAAGCCTACGCAACCGTGGCCTACTGGAGAATAAAGAATCTCGACGGGAGCCTGAACGTCGTGTTGGTAGCCGCCAAAGCTAAGGTGGCGCCTCGCCGAGTCCAGACCATACCACGCCTGGAGTTGCAAGCTGCGATCATCGGAGCGAGACTCGCGGACACCATAAGAAGGGAGCACCGCATCAACATCAGCCAGACGACCTACTGGACTGACTCATCCACCGTGGTGCACTGGATTCACCACGACATGCGACGCTACACGCCGTTCGTCGCGCACCGCCTAGGAGAGATCGCGGAGCTGACTCAAAAGGAGGAATGGCGTTGGCTGCCCACCTCATGTAACGTAGCTGACGACGCCACTCGACTCGTCGACACACCCATCAACGCAACGGACCGATGGTTCCAGGGACCGGATTTCTTGCTCCTACCGGAGGAGCAGTGGCCCGCAGCGACGACGAACGAGCACGAGGACGAAGAGGTCCTCCACATCAGTGAGAAGACAGAACGAGACAGCTGGCTACCGAACCCAGCCCGCTTCTCAAAATACGAGGTCTTGGTGAGGGCCACCGCCCGAGCAATCGCCTTCACCGACATCTGCCGACGGAGGGCAACGACAATGGAGCATCGCCACATCCACCGCGCCGAGGCCGAGTTGATTCGTCAAGCTCAAGAAGACAGTTTCGGCGAAGAACTGAAGAGGATCCGGTCCATGCGACCGCTGATGAAGACGAGCCGGCTGTACCGGTTGGATCCAGTATTAGAAGACGATGTCCTGAAGGTGCGGGGCCGAATCGAGGCCTCTTCCGCGCCAATCGAGACGAAGCGGCCAATCATCCTGGATGGCCGTCATCAGCTGACCAAGCTCCTGGTTCTGCGGGAGCACTGCGCTGCGGGTCACGCCAACCGAGAACGCGTGACAAACGACCTACGACAACGGTACTGGGTCATCCACTTACGGCCTACAGTACGCACCGTCGAGAAGAACTGCGCCTACTGCAAGAGGCGACGAGCAACGCCACAAACACCGGCTACAGGGGACTTGCCACACGCCCGCCTTGATCCGTTCCACCGCCCGTTCACTAACTGCGGGGTGGATTATTTCGGACCAATGATGGTCAAGGTAGGGCGACGCCGAGAAAAAAGGTGGGGTGCACTCTTCACATGCCTCACTTCCCGCGCCGTGCACATCGAGCTCGTCGCATCACTTTCCACTGACTCAGCAATCATGGCGCTGAGACGAATGGCCGCGCGCAGAGGCTGGCCAAAAGTGATGTACTCCGACAACGCGACCAACTTCCGTGGGGCTGATCAAGAACTACGGAACGCCTACACCGAATGGATGCCTGCCCTGCAAGACGAAGGACTCCTGCATCGCATGGAATGGCGCTACATACCTCCTGGCGCACCCAACCAAGGCGGTGCGTGGGAGCGGATGGTGCGCTCCGTGAAAACAGCCCTCAGCGTCACCCTGAGGGAAAAGGCTCCTGCTGAAGAAGTACTCAGAACTATACTCACCGAAGCTGAGTTCTCTGTAAATGCGAGACCACTGACACACGTCAGCGTGAACCCCAGCGACCCCGAAGCCCTGACTCCCAACCACTTCCTGTTGGGGTCATCAGAAGGGCTGCCCTCAACGGGACCCTGCGACGAGGCGGACAGAAGAACCTGGCGAGTTAGTCAAGCACTCGCGGACCACTTCTGGCGACGCTGGCTACACGAATACCTTCCCACCCTGGTGCCTCGCGGCGAGCCACAGAGCAACGTGCGACCGATGCAGACCGGCGACGTAGTACTCGTGGTCGACAGCACGCTGCCCCGGAACACTTGGCCGATGGGAGTCGTCGAGCGCACGCATCGCGGACCGGACGGCGGCGTCAGGGTCGTCGAGGTGCGCACCAGGACCGGCACTTTCCGACGCCCCGTGAGCAAGCTCGTCGTCGTGATGAAGAAAGAAGAGGCTACGCGGGCTACGCCGGGGGGAGAGCTGTAATGGACGCCGAGCATTGGCCCTACATAGATATAAGTTAAGACCCATTTGTATTAGGATAGACATAAAATAGGCATAGTTTTAACTTATTTATAATAGGTAGGCACATATTTTAATTATATAGCGGTAGTACATAAGTTTAGGATAAGAAATTGTTAAGATAAAAGTAGAAATAATTCATTTTTGCGAAAAGGTCCCCGTTACGGTAAAGTTTCGTCGTAGTTAAGGTTCGGGACGCCTTTTCGTGCTGCGCTCTGATTGGTCGAAACTTTTGAGCTATTTCTGAGAATTTGTCCGAGGCATTGTTCAACTTCTCAGAATATTGAATAATTATTTCCGAGAATCAAATAATGTAGGAGATTTTAAGGTATAAAAGTAGGAACATTTGGCTGGTAGGACACCCCTGCAGCCGGTAATGCACCCCCCCACTCGCCGACTACGGTTGGCCCTAACCCCCTCGACCCCTTCAATATTATTTCGGGCACCTTCACGGCCTTCCTCACCCCACGCGCCAGGAAAATGGCAAGCGAATTAGTCGCTGCCAGAAATGCCGGCAACCTTCTGCAGATTCTGGAGATATATAACTCATATCCCGAGATCACGCAAGCCTTATCCTCCTTCGCCAACCTTCCCAACCCCCACTATGGATAAAGAAGCCAAAGGGAGAACTAAGCCCCGATCCCTTAAATTAGGCTACTTCAATGCCAATGGCATTCGCGATCAACGCGATGAGATCGCCGAGTTCCTCCGTGATCATCAAATTGATATTCTCCTTATACAGGAATCCTTCCTCAAGCCCAACGTCCGTAACCCGTCAATCGCTAACTACTGCGTAGTTCGCAACGACAGGTCTCGGTGTCACAAGGGTGGCACCCTCATATACTATAGAAAGGTTCTTCACTGCATCCCTATGGACCCTCCCCCCCTATCCAAATTAGAAGTGTCTGTATGCCGGCTAGGCATGTCAGGCCACCAACCGATCACCCTAGTATCGGCCTATGTTCCCCCCCAAACCTCGTCAGAAAATCCCCAGTCGATTTCTGACGACCTCTCTGCCCTCTTCGGCCTGAGTGATTCCGTTATCATAGCGGGCGACCTCAACGCCAAACACCCTGCCTGGAACAGCAACACCACCTCAACCAGAGGAAGACAACTGTTCGGGCTCTGCCCCATACTAAACTTCGATGTCATCGCCCCGATGACTCCAACCCATTTTCCCCACGACCCCAACCATACCGCCGACGTCCTCGACATAGCGCTTCTGAAGAATATCAACCTACGGTTGGATTCTATAGAGGCGGTACAAGAGCTCTCCTCTGACCACCGACCAGTGGTCATGAAACTGGCCCCCCGTGTCGGTCTCCATGACCCCACTCAACCCCCTCTCACCAAAATAGTCACAGATTGGAGGAAAGTAAGCAATAGCCTGAAATCCACTTCTTCCCAACACCTGGACTCCATCCCTGATCAGTTCGACTCTGTCGCAGACACGACGGCCGCGATCGACTCGCTCACTGAGCACGTACAATCAGTCCTGAACGACTGTTCAAAGGTAACTCCAGCGGACGATGACCGTCGCTGGAGATTGCCGGACGATGTGCGTGAACTGTTGCGCGAGAAGAACGCGGCTGTCCGTGCATACAGCAACTTCCCCTGCCTTGCGAACAAAGCCCATATGCGCCATTTACAGCGAGCTGTAAAGACACGCCTAGCGGAGCTGCGTACCGCTGGCTGGGACAGGATGCTAAGCGACCTAGAGCCCACTCATCAGGCCTTCTGGGAACTTCAAAGGAAACTAAAGTCCAATGAAGTAGTCTCCATGCCCCCCCTACTCCGCCCTGACAAGACCATCGCCTTCGACGATGCTGACAAGGCTGAATGCCTAGCCAACAGCCTCGAGGCTCAATGCTCTCCCAGCTCTCAACCAGTAGACCAAGCTCACTTGTCAAAAGTCGACGCTGAAGTCGAACGTAGAGCCTCCCTTCCCCCCGTCGAAAACCCTGACTATCCTCTGCCTCCCGTCACTCCCGACGAAGTGCATGATATCATCAAGGGTTTAAAGCCCCGCAAAGCTCCCGGCTCAGACGGCATCACAAACAGGGTAATACAACTATTCCCTGCCCACCTCATAATGCTACTGACCACCATCTTCAATGGTGCCATGAGCAATAACATCTTCCCAGATGCATGGAAAAAGGCCACTGTCATCGGCATCCCCAAGCCTGGAAAGCCCAAATCTGAGCCCTCGAGCTACCGCCCCATCAGTCTGCTCAATGTCCTCGGCAAAGTCTATGAGAAACTTATTTATAAGCGTCTCAGAGACTATGCCGAAACAAAAGGCCTCATCCCAAACGAACAGTTTGGTTTTCGAACCCAGCACTCTTGTGTGCATCAGGCCCACCGCATCATCGAACACATAAGCGCTGGCTTCCAGCGTGGCTTGATGACGGGTGTTATATACTTCGACATAGCGAAAGCGTTTGACAGAGTCTGGCACAACGGCTTATTATATAAGCTCTACCAACTCGGTGTGCCGGACCGTCTCGTACTCATCTTACGAGACTTCTTGTCGAACCGCACCTTCCGCTATCGCATCGAAGGAGCACTATCCTCCCCCCACCCTATCCGCGCAGGCGTCCCCCAGGGCTCTGTGCTTGCCCCCCTCATCTTCACGCTGTTCACTAGCGACATACCCAGGAGCAAAAAGGCACAGTTGGCTCTGTTCGCAGACGACACGGCCATTTACTGCTCGGGCACCAAACAAGCCTCGATCTCTCTCACTCTCCAAAGAGCGGTCACCAAACTTGGCGACTGGTTCAGGAAGTGGAGAATTGAAGTGAATCCCGACAAAAGTCAAGCGGTTCTTTATTCAAAACCGCGCCATAAGCCCACCCCCCCCCGACCAATCTCCATGTTCGGTAAGCCTATCCCTTGGGAGAAGCGAGCCAAATATCTAGGTGTGATTCTCGATGAGCACCTCACCTTCGCAGAGCACATAAAGAAGGTTCGTTCGCGCGCCGCTTTCGCTCTCGGTAGACTCCACTCGATAATGAATGCAAAAAGCAAGTTGTCACTAAAGTGCAAGTTGCGCATTTACACGGCGTGCATACGTCCTATTATGACGTACGCC
The DNA here is from genome assembly GCA_947568875.1 of Fissipunctia ypsillon. Lineage (NCBI taxonomy): Eukaryota > Metazoa > Arthropoda > Insecta > Lepidoptera > Noctuidae > Fissipunctia > Fissipunctia ypsillon. The sequence goes on along the minus strand of OX387655.1, from coordinate 20,182,214 downwards.
TGTGCAGTCTTTGCTCACGCGAAACCCCACCACATCCATAGGATGCAGACCCTACAGAACCGTGCCCTCCGAATGATCACGGGATCCCCCTTTTATGTCCGGAACGAGATCCTCCATCTCGATCTCAAAATCCCCACCATCCTCCAGTTCATGAAACGCAACTCCAAGCGTTTCTTTGATACCGCCGCCAAACATCGCAACCCCCTAGTTGTCGCGGCCGCTAAATATACCCCCTCCAATATTAGTAAAGTCCGCCGTCCGAGGCACACACTATTAGACCCAGACGACCCTATTACTCTCCTCCAGGAAAGCAATAGGGCTACCAGTACAGTACACAAACACAAAAGACCGACATTCCGACCCCGCCGCCGAGGTCCAGCGCGAAAACCCCGAGTTAATAATTCCCCCCGACCCTTGCTCGAAGAAGCGCCAGCCCGCGCCGAAGCTGAGCCTGTAGCTTTAAATTCCCCAGATTAATAATAATTATCCAATTTTGATCCAGCCTGTCCCAAACTTGCTGTCCCCCCAGTGACGCCCTAAGCCGAGGTTCGTACCCCACAGGGGGTGCCCTTAGCGCGCAGTCACTTAGTATTTATAAGTAACACGCCCCTGGCTGGAGGCTTTGAGTTAGCTTAAGGCAGCCACAGGATTGACCGGTTAAGTAGTCACGGCCACTCTTGGCCAACTACGAGATGCCATAGTTAGGAAAAAAAAAAAAAAAAAAAAAAAACTGGTAGGACACAGTCGGCCTCCAGCTCTACTAGAAGAACCACAAGGAAGAATAAAGGGAAGAAAATCAAGAAGAAGTCTTTCATTCCTCCACCCCTCAAGCCAAGAAAACCAAATACAGTCCACAATAACCTCCTTACTAATAAACGTATTATATCAGGGGAATATTTACACACCGATTTCTCTCTTTCACTCGTCAGTAATTTGACTTTCGAAAGAAGAAGACGAAGCGTTGTGTAACTATACAGACGCTATACATAGGGTTGCCATAATTGTTCGGCACTAATACGGGACAAAATTGTTAAAATTAAATAAAAAACTGAATTACGTGGGTGATAATAGTGAGATTTCTTTTTCTCTTTTGATATCAATCAATCTGCCTAGCCTTTTCCCAACTATGTTGGGGTCGGCTTCCAGTCTAACCGGATGCAGCTGAATACCAGTATTTTACATGGAGCGACTGCCTATCTGACCTCCACAACCCAGTAGCTGGGTAATACGATACCCCTTGGTAAGACTTATTGTCAGACTTTTGGGCTTCTGACGACCCGTAACGACTGTCAAAGATCTAAGAATGACAGCCGGGACCAACGGCTTAACGTGCTTTCCGAGGCACGGAGGAGTCTCGGTATGTAAAGATGGTCACCCATCCACGGACAACCCCGGCAAGCGTAGCTTAACCTGATGGATCGACCTGTGCGGCTGTTATTACTTAGCCACGAGCTCCTCTCTTTTGATATAATTATAAAATTTGGAACATATAATTTTCTAAAATAACTTCAACTGTCTCTATTAATTAACAACCTTTTCCTTTCGTCCAACCATTGTGTTGTCATTAGGGAAAATATTCTTTCCACATTTGCGTTGTAGGCGTAAAACGCAAATACGTATTCACATTGCTTTAACAGACATGACTTCTGATCTAAATACCCTGTATAACCCCCCTCCCCCCCCCCAGTCTAACAACGCGCACCCCGCGTCTCCCGCGCATAGTACTTATTTCTTGGTTCTGCACCGCTCGGCGCCGAGACTTCACGCGTATTTTGAAGAAAACGGGTCAAAAACGGGACAAATAGTAATACGGGACACGTCAAACAAATAGGGTGACAGTCTCGTATATACGGTATGGCAACCCTAGCTATACAACGTTTATTAGTAAGGAGGTTAGACAAAACCTAAGTTATTACCACCTGCAAACTTTGCACAAGTTAAGGTACCATGAACCCTTTACCCTTTTTGGAGCTTACAGGCATATAGACTTAGGATAAAGGAACTTCGTTATCTCTCTAGCCAGTGACTACATGTAGGTCTCATGTCCATTATTGCGGAGCAATATATCAACCAGCGGGTTCTAGACACGAGCATTTTTCTCGCCCTTAGATACGTCTGAACAAATGTCACTAACGTTCCGAACCTATGTCCTTTTTGTTAGGTTCGTTTGTTTCTCTATTTATTACTGTCCCTACTTTCTGGGAAAAAAGAAAGATTAGGATTTATTCCGATTGTACAAGTACATATGTATATTTATTATTTATTATAAGCCCGACTGGCTGTTCACAATGGTGTGCTGGTACCTACGCTTATATATGGAAGTGAATGTTGGGTGTGGCAAAAGAAGCATGAAAGTAGAATAAATGCTGTGAAAATGCGTTCCTTGCGAAGCATGTGTGGTGTGACTATGAATGATAGGCTGAGAAATGATGTGATAAGGCAGCGGTGCGGTTTAAAAGATGTAGTGACAAAAATTGAAGAGATTATGCTTAGACGGTTTGGTCATGTTGAGAGGATGAATTAAAGTCGACTAACAAAAGGTATTTACACGGCAGATGTGAGTGGAACCGCCGGAAGGGGACGCCCTAGGAAGACATAGTGATCTTATTGGTGATGAAAGGTCAGGTACGTAGTACTCGCAAGTGGCGTGCGTGTATGACCAGATGTATGAACGTAAACGAGGCAAAAGAAGTATGTAAGGATCATAGCTGCAGGTGCGTTCTGTAGTTTCTGCCTACCCCTATGGGAAGAGGGCGTGAGTTTATGTATGTATTATAAGCCTGTGTTGTCACACTGCAGGGCGAAGGCCCTCGATTCTTTCCACTTTTCCCGGTCTACTGCGATTACGGGCCAATCCTTTAAGAAGGATTCCAGTCCATCCAAATTGAGCATATCCCTTTAAAATAGGCACACATATTAAAATAAACAAGCAACACAAAAATAAAATACATCAGTGACGATGTTTATCGTACCTAAAACGTAATTATTGCTTAACATATACAAGGTGTAACATAAATAACGCACAACCTCTTAAGGGGTCACTCATAATTATAAACAACTTTTACTATAGGACCAAACCAGAAGTCACGAAAACAAATCAGCTGTTTTTGACGAGTTATGCGAACATAAATATACTGAACAGCTGATTTTTTTCATCATCTCATCATCCGTTATCTGTAATAATTTGACTTTCGTTTTATCATAAAACTCCACAATAGAAAAAGTCATGATGATGACTGATTGCGGTGATGACCGCAAGGTTGCCTGCTTGTCGGTCTTCTACAGATTGCACTACGGTGAGTGTGCTCAAGAAATCCACGACCTCATTCCACCGGCCCCCTTCTACCATTCCCAAATGTCATTAGCGATGCGCATAGCAAAGGAGTGGAACTCTCTATCTGCGTCTGTGTTTCCGAACGCATACAACCCTAATATCTTCAAAGTGAGAGTGAACAGGCTTCTTCTGCGTAAGCTCGCTCCATCGTCGACTTTGTCTCTGTCACCTCTGACCTGGAGTCAAAAGCAAACCCACCTCAAATAAAAAAGTCAACCATATTCAAAGTCATCTCACATGCAACCACATCTGGCAAACTAACCCCTAATCACCACCACACTACAGAAACACAATTAAAACAGTCATACACAGCTTAATAAAAGACGGAACAGCCATAACACTTGAAGATATAATTCTATGCATAAAATCGAAGTCACAAAGCAGTTATCTAGTATATTCGGTACAACTTCGTGTTGTGTGAGTCGCTTGGGGGACGATATTGTGGGGGATTTAGAAGTGCCGATACGGATACGATACGTTGATGATATCAGATAAATTACCAAAACAGGCTGTAGTGCTACTGCTCGTACATTTTAGATATTTCTATTGTTTGTCTTGACTAGTAGTCAAAAAAATTATTGCGTTGAAAATCCCTTAAGAGAGCTGTCGGATTTTGTCACCTCTCTCGCTCACACGGGGTCATATTTTTAAGAATGTTAATGAAAATATCCTTTTTTGAAAAATGTAATCTATTGGCGAACTAATAAATAATATTAATTTAATAGGTAATTATTAATTACCTATTAAATTAATATTATTTCGTTTTTTAAGAAACAAAAATTAATAAACGAAATAATATTAATTTAATAGGTAATTATTAAAAACACGTTTTATTGTGGCATATATTTAACTCATCTCAAAAACAGATAAATAATACTTAATAATTATTAAAATAATACAATGTATTTTAGGCGACACAGGCCCATAGAAAAATACCGTAACCTAAACATTTATGTACATATTTATAATATCAAAAACTTGTGTTAATAAATAAGGTTAAAGACCATGTTAGTAGCGCTTCACTTTGCACTAGGTTGACTTTGTGCTGTCCTGTGGAACTTGTCCGCGGAAGCGACGGAACACCACGTCCTGCGGCCAAAACTCTTCTAATTTATTGAGCTGAGTTTATTAGATAACACATAAATAGACTATGGTCTGGGTTAGGACATAGGATACTTTGTATCCCGGTAGTACGTTCCCGTAAGATAATTTCCGACCTCCACGCGGGCGAAGCCGCGGCTAAAAACTAGTTATTTTATAAATTGTTTAAAAAGTTACCCACTTATGGAGAATTATTTGAACGTTGGTCGCCAAAATGAAATGGTCAAACCCGATAACATTACAGGGTACCACAGTTTGTATTATACCATTCTGGATGCCATTGCCGAGACATGAACACATCTCTCTATGATTAGATTCAAAGGGTAAATGACCTCTATATGATATCAGATCGCGGGTCAAACCGGAATATAAGCTCAGTACATTCCTAAAATATTGGCAACGATTTGACCCAAATAATTTGTAAAGAAAATTGATGCAATTTGTTTACATAGTTATAGGTACTTATGTTCTCCGTGAAAAAGGCTGTTGTTGGATTATCTATTGTATGTGTATCAAAAGGATTAACAAATCCTCTTCCATTTTCTAATTATTAGCAACGGTTTAACCACTCTGTAGCAAGCCACCTATGAAAATCGAAATATACCTAGACTCTCAAACGTCGTATGAACCCCGTTGGTTCATAAGCAAAATACTCTTGAAACGACAATAATTAATATAATCGTGAAAACCGTTGAGCGCTCACATGCAAACGGCTTCTAGTATGCGAACATTAATTGGAGGCTAGTTACAGAAAAAAATAAAAAATAAATGTTTTTTTTTTTAGTTGCATTATGTAGTTAGCCAGTGACTTCGACAATTTATCATAATATTATTACTCATCTGCAGTTAGTTCGTCATGATCCCTTAGCGACAACGGCTACCGTCGGGGGTCGGGTTGTCTCCTCCATCCTTATCTTCTGGCCAGCAACCATCACCAACTCTCACAGTATCTGGAAGACAACCAACATCTATAACCGTGCGCCTCTCAGGAACGTTGTCTGGCTGGTCATCGCTGTCTTGATCCTGGCAGTTGATGCCCCCTATGTTGACTACTAACACAAGAAGAACAAGCAACTTCAACATTCTCAGTTTCTACTAACAGCGTTTCTATAGGTCCTTGTGATTCTTGGAGATCACTGACGATTTGATGGTGGTGCTGCATATTTATATAATTCGAGTATCCATTTAAAATTAAATCAGTTCGTTACATTTTATTTAGCAATCATTTCAATTTATTTCAGTAATGCTTATTTCTAGAAATAATAATTATTATTATTATTCACGCCAATAACGCCCTTGTTAGAAGAGCTTAAATCAATTTATTATACTTTATTGTATGCAATTGTATCTTTAATCCAATTTCATTTTAACAACCGTAGCAGATAAAATAACGTTACTTACTGAGAACAACATAAAGGGGGCAAGAACATGGTCAGTGATACCATTTGAAGTGTTAAAGAAGTGATCTGAAATGGCGTAGATGTAACGGGATGGCCCATACGAACAGTTGACGAAATATTTATTAATCTACCTTATGTATACCTATACTAATAATAAAGCTAAAGAGTGTGTTGTTTTTGTTTGTTTGAACGCGCTAATCTCTGGAACTCCTAGTCGGATTTGAAATATTATTTTTGCATTTAGTAGCCCAATTCTTAAAGAAGGCTATAGGTTATATAAGATCACGCTAGGACCCTTAAGAGCCGAGAAAAAAGAAAAAAAAGTCAGAAAGAACGCTAAGCAAAAATGAAGTAATAGCGCGTGCAGGCGATGCGCGGACAGGCGATGTGATACGACGCGACGGGGTAAAAGAAATTTCACGCGGGTGAAGTCGCGGGCGGAAGCTACAATTTTATGATGATCAGACGCTCCTCAGACAGATTATCCGCTGTCGACCGACGGCTGTGTCCTAGAAGTCGGTAACAATAGAAATTTAATTGTGTCTCATAACATGACATGTGAAGGTTAAATACAATAGTATGCTGAAAGATCCTGCTACTCCAAGCACTAATTGTTTTAAGCTAGCTTCAAGGCAAGGTTCTGAATCTTGGTCATTAGCTCGCTTTTCCTATCTATACCCACGGGTATTTGTTCCGTTTTAAGGCTGTCCTTAAAACGGAAAAAATACCCGCAGGTATAGATAGGAAAAGTTAAACCGAGCCTCTCTGTAGAGGCCCGGTCTAACTTTTTAAATAAATGGCAGCTTTAATATCGTGCCATGTAAAAGGAATATCATGTACTTGTTCTTTTAACCGCTGCCATTAAGGCAAAGTACTTATCTCGCTGCCGGTTTCACCGAATAGGAAACTGAAAGTGCTCACACTACGTAGATACCTACTTATCAGGGGCGGAGCCTTCATACAACCCGATTCCTATCGGCTTCCCTTCGGAACAACCACTCTTCCTAATGTCTACTATTGTCAAATAATATGGTACACCTGTGTGTGTAACTGTGTATCATATCACATTACATTATTATATTTAATACCAGTTTAATACATCATAAGATTGAAAACCTACAGTTTTTTGTCTGAGTTTATGAGGGCTGAACAATTTTTTCTTCGGCTTCCCTCTAATGTTAAATTGTAACTGCGCCACTGCTACTTATTGTTTTTTTTTCTTTTGATTACTTTTTTATTCAAACATATTGTAGAAAAGGAAGAGCCATCTCAAAACGGTGAAGGGAAACACCGTGAGAATACCAGCATGTCCTAGAAGCAAAAATTCGAAGACATGTGACATTCACCAACCCTCACTGGGCTGGCTGGTGGATTATGGTCCAGTCCCTCTCACAGAGAGGAGGCCTGTGTCCCAGCAGTCGGAACATTATACGCTGATTATAATAATAAAATAATAATCGCACAATGATTATTGATATAGCGGTTCCGCATGACGAGAATCTCGTAAAAGCTGAAAAAGATAAACAGATTAAGTTTCTTGACCTGGCTCGCGAGGTTGTCGATATGTGGGATGTGGATACAGCAGTCATTGTGCCGATAGTCGTGACGGCCAATGGCATAATAGCCAAGAGTCTCGACCAACATCTGAGGAGGCAGCTGGATCAAGGGCTTGATCCAGTAAGCGGTACTTCTTGATACGGCACGTATCGTTAGGAGGTTCCTCTCTCAGGAGCCCTGACCACCGGTAGCTAGGATCCTATTCCCGATACCGGTGGGCTACTATTTTTTATATTTTTTAATGTTTTTTTTTTGTGTTTTTTATAAAAATATTTACAAATGTAAGATATATGATTATAAATGGAATAAAGGAAATAATAGAAATAAATAAAATAATAATAAAAACGTTTATTGTCACTAAAAACATACATTAAAATATGTCAGACACTCAAAGTCACAATTTTACTATTTAAATGTATGTATTACAAAGAGTTTATCCGAACTCCCAAACTAGGCCAAGGCCTATTTTGGGGGTCAGTGTTCAGCCAAGGGATCTATTGAAACAATAACTGCATTTTTTAAAGAGGAGTGTCGCCACATACCTGACGCGTCTTTATAAAGGCATGACAGTAAGTGACGTGTGGATTGGTATGATAAGGGTAAGTGACGTGTGGATTGGTATGGTAAGGGTAAGTGACGTGTGGATTGGTATGATAAGGGTAAGTGACGTGTGGATTGGTATGATAAGGGTAAGTGACGTGTGGATTGGTATGATAAGGGTAAGTGACGTGTGGATTGGTATGGTAAGGGTAAGTGACGTGTGGATTGGTATGGTAAGGGTAAGTGACGTGTGGATTGGTATGATAAGGGTAAGTGACGTGTGGATTGGTATGATAAGGGTAAGTGACGTGTGGATTGGTATGATAAGGGTAAGTGACGTGTGGATTGGTATGATAAGGTTAAGTGACGTGTGGATTGGTATGATAAGGGTAAGTGACGTGTGGATTGGTATGATAAGGGTAAGTGACGTGTGGATTGGTATGATAAGGGTAAGTGACGTGTGGATTGGTATGGTAAGGGTAAGTGACGTGTGGATTGGTATGGTAAGGGTAAGTGACGTGTGGATTGGTATGGTAAGGGTAAGTGACGTGTGGATTGGTATGGTAAGGGTAAGTGACGTGTGGATTGGTATGGTAAGGGTAAGTGACGTGTGGATTGGTATGATAAGGGTAAGTGACGTGTGGATTGGTATGATAAGGGTAAGTGACGTGTGGATTGGTATGATAAGGGTAAGTGACGTGTGGATTGGTATGATAAGGGTAAGTGACGTGTGGATTGGTATGATAAGGGTAAGTGACGTGTGGATTGGTATGATAAGGGTAAGTGACGTGTGGATTGGTATGATGAGGTCATGCAGTAACTAAAATAACAGAGAATGAAAAAGGTAGACAGAATTAATAACCTAATAGATAGTCTCAGTGTATGTTGTGGTGGTATGATTGGAGGATGAGTGAGTGTGTATCAGGTAGTATTATGGTGAATATTATGTATGTAATGTAAGAGTCATGAATGTTTTTACTCTGTTAGCTTCACAAATAGAAACGCCTATAATGCAATGAGTATTGCAGGCTCTCTAGTAGCAACCATAAAAGGCAAGCTTTGCGCCCTCACGACCCTAGTCGCCGCAGGAGACGCCCTGGGCGTCGGGAATTGGTAGCCGATTCCCGGCCACCGTAGGCGCGGGCTTGCGGATGGCGAGCAATGGGTAGCTTGCCGTCCGGTAAGGACCAGGCCCGAGTCGACGGCGCGTTGTGTTCCACGCGCTCCTCAAAGAGTAGCACTATTGACGGGGTCCGCTAGGGCCGATGCCAGCTAGGGTTGCGGGATGTTCGAAAGAGTCACCGTGGCCCCGGCACAGGCAACTGAAGGAACACGGGTGGGTTTTAGTCAGTAAAAGTCTGACACGCCTTCCCGCTACGCCCAGAGCGGGAGAAGTGATTTGATGATTTCTCATAAAAAAAAGAAGGCTCTCTAATAGCAACCAGAAAAACATAAGTAGTTTATATAGGTAGATCAATGCAGTGTGCATTGAACGACACTTTTGAAAACACGAAAGGAATACTAAAACTAAATAAATAATTCAATAAAAGTTAGGTATCTACTTCCTCTGCCTACATTCCCAGGACAAAGTCGCAGACACGAAACTCGGATCGTAAACGTTTTGTGTGCTCAGAGCTTTAACTAAGTGACCTTCAGGTGACCCTCACAGAAGGTGGTAGTCACGTTCTGCTGTGCTGCATGAGGGTGTCGCAAGGGGGAGGAAGTAATCAGCATTATGAAAGTAATCTCAGAGCACCATCGCATGTAGGTTTGAATAGTTTGAAGTTAGTCGGGGAATTGGTTGGTAAAAAACTCCCAAAGGCGAGTTCACACACCAGTGGTGCTATTCTGGAAAGATCACACCGTGAAAATTTAGGTGAAGTGAGCGTGATGGGAACTGTCATCCCACCTTACTCTACTAGGGATTGAGCTCACTTCAAACTCACTTCACCTAAGTGCTCACGGCGTGATGCTTACAGAATAGATCGGCAGGAAGTTAGTTAATCCGTCAAAGCAAAATACCTAGGCTAAAAGTCTTTACAGTCATGTTCAAAAGTTTTTTCACAAAGCACACAAAAATTAGGACCACGCAATGACCACGTCACAAACAGACAATCAATCTGCCTAGCCTTTTCCCAACTACGTTGGGGTCGGCTTCCAGCCTTAACCGAGTGCAGCTGAATGTAATTATAATGTATTTTACATGGAGCGACTGCCTATCTGACCTCCACAACCCACTTACTGGGTAACACGAAAACCCTTGGTAAGACTGGACGTCAGACTTTTGAGCTTCTGACGACTGGTAACGACTGTCAAAGATCCAAAAATGACAGCCGGGACCAACGGTTTAACGTACTTTCCGTGCACGGAGTGGTCTTGATATGTAAAGATGGTCACCCATCCACGGACCAACCACGGCAAACGTAGCTTAACCTGATCGATCGACCCGTGCGGCTGTTATTAATTAGCCACAAGCACTTCACAAACAGCCAATGTTAAACAAAAAAAAAACCCTTTCAGCCTCTAGGCCACAGTTGGCTTTGGCCTAGAGGCTGAAAGGGTTTTTTAATTGGTTAAAAGATATAGAAACACAAAATATCATTACACAGATGTCGTGTTACTCGCATAACATCCACGTAATTATGTAAAAAAAGGTTCTTTAACTACACAGAAAATACGAAGAGAAAATTCCCACATTTCCGCATTAAAATAGTATTCAAAGATCTTTCTTACTTCGTCAGAATTTAACATTTAAAAAGCTTAATAGCTCCACCATTGAAAAACACAGATGTTCCATAGAATAATCTCGAACTTTCTCCTTTTAAGCGAAAAGGTTTTTTGGATGTAGAATTAAAAATTTAATAAAGGTGGCGTCGCGTCGGGAGACTTGTAAATTATTACCAGTTGCTTTTATCACCTTTTTTGCGTGACAATGTTTATTTTTTTTATAAAAATGGTTATTTTTATCTTGAACACGACAGGATGGAACGTTCTCGCCTTTTTAACTGTATTGGTCTCGACATCAATGCCGTTTCACGCGCCATTAACATTTTAGGATTGAATACAGAAATCATTTTGTAAACGTATCCTTAACGAAATCAAGTTATTTGCTTTGATGTCGGAGACGTAGATAACGGCTTCTTGTTAAGGGGGAAGCGCTAAGGTAGCCGCGAAATTCAAATTTTCTTACGATTTTTGCAATTTGTAGCTCAGTGTCTGGGTGTATGTTGATTAAAGTATGATACGCGACCGTAACAAATGTGTATTTACAGAATTATAATATTAGAATCAGTAATAAAATTCCTTAAGTTAGTATAATCCTGAAATGTTAAGATTTCATGAAATAGTCATTCAATAGAATTACTTGGTCTTAGAGAGTAGTATCTATGACCTTAATTATTATGTCAATAGTAGAATATATTAGATAATTTTATGTTGATTTAATCAAATTAAATAATTCTGTAAATACATATTTGTTACGGTCGCGAATCATAGTTTAATCAATATATGTAGAACCTAATACTGACCTGCAAATTGCAAAAAAACGTAAGAAAATTTGAATTTCGCGGGCTACCCTGGCGCTTTCACCTTAACGCGTTGTAAGGCCTCAGTCTCGGAAATCAGCGATTGCGGGGCGGCAGAAGCGGCGGCGCGGGGAGCGGCGCGGCTATGCAGACCCGGTCTCGAAGCCAGCGAGCAGATCGCGCGGCGCTAGAGCGGCGTAGTATTTTGTTATGGGAAATTAGGGTCTTTGTTCGCGAACAAAATGTCTAAACAGCGACGACAGCATCTTTTGATACAAATTTCTTCGTTACGTTAGATTTATTGGGAGGGGCTTGTGGCTAAGTAATAACAGCCGCATAGGTCGATCGAACAGGTTAAGCTACGCTTGCCGCGGTTGGTTCGTGGATGGGTGACCATCTTTACATATCAAGACCCCTCCGTGCCTCGAAAAGCACGTTAAGCCGTTGGTCCCGGCTGTCATTCGTGTATCTTTGACAGTCGTTACGGGTCGTCAGAAGCCCGAAATTCTGACAACCAGTCTTACCAAGGGGTATCGTATTACCCAATAACTGGGTTGTGGAGGTCAGATAGGCAGTCGCGCCATGTAAAATACCGGTATTCAGCTGCATCCGGTTTGACTGGAAGCCGACCCAAAAATAGTTTGGAAAAGGCTAGGCAGGTGCTGACGTTAGATTTATTGTAGATTTGTTACTTTATTGACATAATATTACCTTTTTTATATTTACTTCAATATTCAGTTCGTTTTTTATGTCTTCCCATAACTGGTTAATTATCCTCCTATTTTTATAGTTTAAATCTTTGCTGTTCAATATCGGTGTCCTATTAAAATCATTGAAATAATTTGCTCCACCACGTCGGCGAGCATGTTGAAACGTCGGAAATTAAAAAGCAAAAAATAAAATGCACAACACTACGCCAATGCAGATGCGCGGGCACCGCTAGACAGGTGCACATCGCTCATACGCCGCTGCCTTCGAGGCCAGTTCAATATAAATCTATGCATTGAAACGCGTCGCTCCCCGCGCCGCTGCCGCCGCCACCCCGCTCCCGCTGACTTCTTGTCCGTAGCCTAACGGGTAATATGGAGAGGCGAAATTGAGGACACATTAGGCTAACGGTAAATCTGTTGCTAGGCGATCAAGGGGGTCGGGAATTCGCCAAGTACAATAGTTTGTAGATAGTAAAGTGAATTCGGCTGCACAGTTTCCGTTATAGATGAAGTAGGTACCAGCTAGATTATCATTAAGAAATTCTTCATAATTTAATGTCTGTAAATTATTCTGAATTATCAAGTCTTATGTAGTCCAAAAAAAAACAAAGGATTAGTAAATTCTTTCTTGCTTAGATTAAGTTTTCTGTTTTTCATTTGTTGCCATTTTTTCTCTTCCTTTGTCTATATATTTCATGACTCGACTGCAATTTGCCAACAAGGTGAAAAGCAGCATCATTTATCCCAATATGATAACACTTCAATGAAATGACTGCAACGTTGGTCTAGTAGTCGTAAAAGCAACTGCTGAGCATGAGGTCCTGGGTTCGATTCCCAGACCAGGCAAAGAGCTATTGGGTTTTTCCATCAAGAATTTCTCAGCAGCAACTCGGAGTTTGCTTTTGTGCCCGGTTGATGGCAATAAGCTCGCCCTCTATTATACAGGACTTAAACATAACTGGCGAAATGTGGGTGCACTACCTATAGGTACTATCGAGGAAACTTACATCTGACCAATTTGAATACAAAATCCCGTGCACATGTTGACCACATATGTTAGCAAGCGTTACTATAGCGGCCGAGCGCTGCAAGCAAGAATAGTCCTTACGGCGTATAGATTTTCCATTCTCCAATTCACCTCTGCCGAACCCTTCGAGGATTACAGAAGTGATGTTATGTTTGTTTGTTCAATCGAATAAAAACGTTCTGAGATGCTCTTGAAATCCCAAAAGGCCCAGGCATTCAATCAAATAAGCATGTAGTACATTACAACACTGGTTCTATATTCGGTTGCGGTATCGATTGTTGACAACGCACTAGTTTATTAACACGAGCGCACCCTGTATACGTTGTGGTTACGGAAGTGTATTAGTCTACAGGAGAGATTGTTCGCTGCAGTGTATTTGTGGGCATGGTTTGGATACATCGATGTGGAATAAGACGGATTAGATATCTGTCGCTGTCTGTGATGAATGAGAAAATTTTGACATACTTAGATACACAAAACACTCTAAATATTTTTCAACATGTGAGACTATAGGTACTCCTCTGCCTAATCCTTCGGGGATTATATGGTGTGGCGTTGTGTTATGTTATTTGAGTATGTACCTAATTACGGTCGCCTCTGCCGCACTCTTTCCTCTTACCTTCTTCTTTTAGTGTTAAACGCAATTCAGGCTACTTATATGAAAAAAGCGGTAATGATTATGAGAAGATCTGAAAGTAGAACCATTAAAAATTATAAAATAAAAATAGTGTGTGTCAGCTCCGACGCATGACCGGAGTTTACTACGTGAAAGGTGCGCAAGGTACCTACGTTGCGCAGACAAACGTAACGCTTTAGAGTTAACGCTTGTATTAATGTCACTCCTCATAAGATTTCCATACCGGGGGCCTTATATTCAAATCGATTCTTAAGGAGTAAACTCCAAAAACTCAAGAAAACGTTTTTAAAATACCAGCCCATTTAAGAAGTGTGTATCTACGAGTACCTATTTGGAAGATGACACCCATTTCACCGTAGATAATAGTGTGTCACCTTTTAAAAGGTAGAAAATTGAATTCTCACTATTTTTGAGCACAACACTCCCTGGGCGAGTGTTGTGAAGAAAATTGTGTTTGAAAATTATCTATTCAGCCAGTTAACGAGTTTACTTCGCTCCACCGTTGAGAAAAAATGCTGAAAAAACTATTCCAACTGTATTTTATTACGTAGAGAGGCGTTGTTTTATAAGGACTTCTTTAAGTTGTTAAGTTTTAATAGATTTTTTTTGTAGATCATACTTGTTTTTGGAGACTTTTTAAAGTTAGGTATGTAGGTAACTTTGATATTTTGTTGACCGATAACCATAAACTACGACCAGCGGGGCAATTGCAATCATTTTGACAATTTCAACTTAATCGGTCCATTAGATTCGGAGCAATTTGGCTGTGACAAACGGACAACAGCAAGAGTGATCCTATAAGAGTTCCGTTTTTCCCTTTTGAGTTACGGAACCCTAAAAACTACATACTATTCGGCCCCCTTCAAAATGGTTGAGCTAAATGGTGCTGATCCATGCGTCATGATCGTGAACGGGCGCCGTCATTTGGGACTGGTCATCTCTTGGCTGCCACGGCTTATTTTAATTATTTTATTTTTTAATTGTTTGTTTTTGTTTCTGTTTGCTACTCTGGACGGTTTTAACATCTACGTTTTTTTTTTTTACATCGTTCTCACATTTAATTATAAATTGAACATAATGATGTAACTAATATTTTTGTAACAATATCATTTAAAAGAGTGTCCATAGAGTTTCTTGCCCGTTCTTCTCCATAGTTACGCTGTAGAATGGATATATTTCTAACTGACCGACTCCTTGACAGTTCAAAAATGCCTGTAAATGGTTAAATTGAAATAAATGCTTTGACTGATCCAGTTAATTGCCTCGTTTGGTCTAGTGGTCGCAAGCGCTACTGCTGAGCATGAGGTCCTGGGTTCGATTCCCAAGTCGGGCAAAGTGTTATTGCGTTTTTCTATCTGGAATCTCTCACTAGCAGCCCGGAGTCTGGATTTGTGCCTGGTAGATGGCAATAGGCTCGCCCCCATTACATGGGACTTAAACATAACTGGCGAAATGTGGGTGTTACTATAGGTACACCTCTGCCTAACCCTTCGGGGAAACAAGGCGTGATGTTATGTAATGTTATGCTTTGAGTTTGAGTAAGTATCCATTATAAACTCGTTTCGGTTTTACCTAGAAACTTATTAGAAACAAGTTCCCAGAGTGTGTCCAAAACGGTACAGACACTGTCCCAGACTTTCATATCATGTATCACCTTATAATGTTTCTCCAAAGTGTACTCACTACAACATACTGTGAAATACAGTTTTACAATGTAAAATTTATGATACAAATTAATTTTCATCCATACTCATATTGTCCTCCTGGAAACCTTGTTGTTGTTAAATTCCCGGAGCTCCGGTAGAGTACAACCAGCAACAAAAGGCGGTTAACAGTTTATTTTTCAAACCACAACTGGACACTACCTATATTAAAATTACAATAACACCAATGAAATATTAAAAAGCGGAGCACTGAATTATTTTGTCTCAATTTAGATATTTTTGTATATAAAATTAACGTAAAGTAAATGTTATCCGACTTTTGTTGCACACAGTCTCTTCTAAAATATTCTCGAAGATAATATTACTTTATATTTTAAAGTGTACATTAAAGTACACATACTGTATGCAGAGCTTATCCTTTCGTTGTAACCCCGACTAAAGGAAATTGATTCTAGTGCATTGGTGCCGTCACAACTTGACCGATATTGGGGAGGAGAATGCTCTGTCATAGTTGGATTTTATAGCGTATTTATCTCTAAAGCCGCGAATCGGCAAACGTAAGGTAGGACGCCGGAGCGACGATCTTCGCAGGGTGGCTGGCAGCAGCTGAATGAGAGTTGCCGAGAATCGAGCTTGAATGCATGGAGCATTGCAGCCACCTTTGGGATGGCTCGGCCAAATACCAACTTGCCGCGCTTGACTCGGTGGAACGCAGAGCTAAGAGGCTCATTGGCGACGTAAGACTGGTGGATGTCAAGCTTCACAGCTTGGCTCATCGCCGCAAGGTTGCCTGCTTGACGGTCTTCTACAGATTATACTTCGGGGAGTGTGCTCAAGAACTCCACGACCTCATTCCGCCTGCCCCCTTCTACCATCAGACATCTAGACGCTCTGCAGGTTACCATCCTTACCTAGTTGCTATCCCACCAATTCGCACTAAGCGTTTCCAAATGTCTTTTGTGATGCGCACAGCAAAGGAGTGGAACTCTCTGCCTGCGTCTGTGTATCCGAATGTATACAACCCCGATCTCTTCAAAGCGAGAGTGAACAGGCTTCTTCTGGGTAAGCTCGCTCCACCGTCGACTTTGTCTCTGTCATCTCTGACCTAGACTAGAGTCAAGAGCAAACCTATCTCAAATAAAAAAAATAAAAAAATGGCGTGCAATTAGAGAGGCTTTTGTCCAGCAGTGGCCTGCTGTAGGCTAATGATGATGATAATTATGATGATGATGATCTCTAAAGAATGGTCTCTGTCGGTGTACTTAACCGTAACTTTGATGAAAAACTCTGAATAGACATCCTCGGTTAAAACGAAATATTAATTAAAATTGAAACCTGAATGAGAGAAATTGTTTGAACTGCCAAATTTTGTATCCTTCAATCTTTTAATTTCCTGAACAGTTCTGTGTGTATTCTGATTCATATCGCTATATTTTCAGCTTCTTTCTTTCCCAAATGACAATTAGGTAAACTTAACCAAATTATCCCAAGTAGGTACACTGTATGTAGGTAGGTACTGGTACCAGTGGCGCAGATACAATCATCATTAGAGGGAAGCCGAAGAAAAAAATGTTTAGTTCTCATAAACTCAGACAAAAAAGTATAGGTTTTTAATCTTATGATGTATTAAACTGGTATTAAATTTAATTATGTAATGTGATGTGATACACATTTACACACACAGGTGTACCATATTATTTGGCAATAGTAGACATTAAGAACAGTGGTTATTCCGAAGGGAAGCCGATAGGAATCGGGTTGTATGAAGGCTTCGCCACCTTCCAATAACTGAGCATTCTACATAATACATCAAACATGCGACATGATGTTAATTATAACAGCGCTTTGTAATGTAAAGCGAACGCGTTGTCAATAGCTCGCGGTAATTGCGTACGATGCGATAATTCCGCGCGACGCGATAATTGCGTGGGGTTCGGTAAATGCGTGCGATGCGTTCAACGCGTGTGATACGTTTCATCTGCTTTGTACCCGACTCACGATATGAATGGGCAAATGATTATGGGCTTAGATTATGATCCAATGTTGATGCTGTTAGATTCCAACTGTCGTATCTATTACGGATGACTATGCTTGTGCAATGGTTCATTTGGTTGATTAGTACGTACTATTTTGAGCAATGACTGTCTGAAAATGGACTACCAGAGTTTTTATTTCCGCCACCACGTAGCATTCCTGTGGTTGAGTTTGATTGATAATATGAGTCCCGATGTAATAACAGGATAAAGAGGCTTTTTTGTTGGCTTTAACGTTATTTCACGGTCATTGGTAAATACTTTCCAATCTTAAAACATAAATAAAGCCTGTTGAACAATCAGAAATACTTGAAAAAACCCATGTTAGTCGTCAGCTCTCATTTCATCTGAACTTGTGTTTTTAGGTAATTTTATTTCACACTTAGGCACTGTTTGCTTTGACACAAAAAGCGCAGTTCGTGTAGAATACTAATGAGCTCATAGCAGTCCAAGTGAACAAGTCGTATTCACTTTGAAGTGTAGGTACTTTTATTTTTAAAGTTTTTGTGTAACGGTTGTTAATGTCTATGTGGATGGAATCTTGATTAAGTACACTCACTTATTAGCTTCGAGCGGGTTCTCTCGATAAGGGTATATGTTACCAGCCCGGGTCTTATCAGCCTGTTACTGTACCACTGCAGGGCAAAGGTCTCTTCTCATACAGAGACTTAGATTGCCTATAAGTCCCCTGGACTTATAGGCAATCTAAGTCTAGTGAGGAAATGTTTCTACACGATGTTTTTCCTTCACCGATGTCAGTAATGTCCAAAATAAACTAATATCAATCTGCTCAGCCTTTTCCCAACTATGTTGGGGTCGGCTTCCAGTCTAACCGGATGCAGCTGAATACCAGTATTTTACATGGAGTGACTGCCTATCTGACCTTCACAACCCAGTAAGTGGGTAATACGATAACCCTTGGTAAGACTGGTTGTCAGACTTTCGGGCTTCTGATGACCCGTAACGACCGTCAAAGATCTACGAATTACAGCTGGAACCAACGGCTTAACGTGATTTCCGAGGCACGGAGGATTAAAGATGGTCTCACCTATCCTCGGACCAATCCCGGCAAGCTTAGCTTAACCTAATGGATCGCCCCGTGTGGCTGTTATTACTTAGCCACCAGCTCCTCCAAGATAAACTTATATAAATACAGTAATATTACTGTATACTGGGCATTATTTCGAACCAATGTTTGTCCATGCACCTTGACCTGTGTTTAATTAATGCCATAGATTATTATCGTCGCAAGCTTCGCCAATCCTCTGGGGCATTCTGGGCATTAGGTATATTCGTATAAAGGAAGGTAATTTAACCATGAGTCCCACGGGTGCCACCGTCCAAATGTGGCATAGTTCTGATGCTCTCGGGCTCTTGCAGTAGGTACGAAGTAATCTATCGGCTTCGTCTCGTCTTCAAATAAGCTATGCCATTTAATACAGACACTGTGATAATAGACTCTAGCTGTGGCGAAGATAGTGCTTCTTTGCCCATACCATTCGTTCCACTGAACACGAGTTGCCTTGGCCGACCTGGAAGTCTTTAAACAGACTCCGTACCCAGGTTGGCCGAAGCAAGAAAAACCTGTTCAGGTGGGAGATCCCCAGCAGGTTCATAAACGACTCCGCCTTGGAGTGTAAATATGGTGCTGGTCCACAAACGATGGGACACTTAATATCGTGTCCTGCATGTTCTGTCAGCTGCACGTTACAGGAACTGATGGACGCTAGTGATGGCGGCAAGCACTTAGCCGAATTCTGGGCCGAGTCTGTTTAGATTACCATCGACACGCTAAAATGAAGAATAGGCGGTACTACAGTTCTACAACACAATAACAACAATACTGCATGGTAGATTAACAATATACCAATATACTACAGGTAGGATACAATTAAAAAAGCAAGCGACATCACAATAAAACGTTACGTGCGATTAACAAACATTGGAGTTTCCGATCACGTCCGTGCACACGCGAAGCGGTTGCCATATTCCAACAAACTTTTTTTTAATTCCTAACCACCATTCAACCACACAGATATGTTATTGTTTTGCTCTCGTTGTAGCTATAAAACTGGTGATTGTTGCGATAGATGGTTGAAATATTTGTAAAATATTGATAAAGTACTGTAAAGTAAAATTTATTTGCATAAATGTATAGTATAATCCTTAACCGATGAACTCCCGGGGACGCGGATGACGTCATCGACAACGGAGTGGCCACTATTTTCCGTTTTAAGGATATTTATTTAAAATATTCACACTCAAGAAAGTATAAAGGGGGACTTAATGCCTTAGGCATTCTCTACACGTCAACCAAGGGTGGTGAAGACATCAGATGGCAGGTGCTTTGTTTGAGAGGAACAATGGTACAAAAACTATTAAAAATATAATAATGAATTAGGTACACATATAAATAGCTTTTAAACTGATAATACACATACATACATATTTACTATAATATATACCTATATTATATATACATATATCAGTGGCGAGGCTTGATATTTCGTAGGAGGAAAGCCGAAGAAGAAATTGTTCAGTTATAAATAGTCATACAAATAAAACTTACAAACAAATTCCCCTTTATAATATTAATATAGAGTAGCTAAGACGAAAAAAAAGGTTATAGTTACTGGCACGAGTCGTGAGCACAAACTCTACTCTTAAACCTAACGAATCTTGTTTCCTATTACGGCAGGTTGCTCACGGGTGAGAGCAATGAAATCAATTTATGATCAAGCATATTTATATAAAGATAGTAAACAGCAGTGGCGCAGATACAATCATCATTAGAGGGAAGCCGAAGAAAAAATTGTTCAGTTCTCATAAACTCCGACAAAAAACTGTAGGTTTTTAATTTTATGATGTATTAAACTGATATTAAATATAATTGTATAATGTGATGTGATACACAGTTACACACATAGGTGTACCATATTATTTGGCAATAGTAGGTTGTTTCGAAGGGAAGCCGATAGGAATCGGGTTGTATGAAGGCTTCGCCCCTGGAAAGCAGAATACAAGAGCACGCTGACGAGGGCAGTTAAAGTTAAGGTGGAATTTATGCTCACGACTCGTGCCGGCAATTATAGAACTACAAATACGTCGGTCAAAGCAACTCTTGTTACGAAGCATCACCGAATCGCTCTTAAATGACCCATGAGACAACAAGCTTAATCAAACTGCACGCAAATTGCCGACATATTTAGTAGTATATACATGTACCTACTCCCATAACAACAGACTACTGTATTGTATGTTACGGAACTATTCAGTCTATAAACTTACATATACTCCAGTCAGTCAGCAAGTTCTCAAAAAACTCTTAAAACGGCGTAACAGGAAAGGGGTAGTGAGAATCGCTCTATTTACAGAATAGTTATAGATAAAACATTACCCTTTTTCTGAAGCATTCGGCTAAATTCGAACTTGTAGATGTACGCATTCGGGTTTGTTTAATGGCTAAGGTTATCTTCTACAGTTTTTTGTGATCGTGAAATGTAATAAACGAGGGCAGCTATGCTAAAAACCTGCGTCATTTTCTAGCACTAAACACTTAGGTAAGCCTCGTATCCACAACGAGACTAATGTTTTTCGACGTTACCTGGAGCACTGTATGGTGTTTTTTTTCCTATTAATATTTCAAGCTAAGTCGGACTACGTCCAGTGATGTCACAGTTATTTTTATACGGTACAAGTCACGGGAGAATTTCTGCCACTCTTTCCTTCAGTACTGAAGCTTCATATAGGAACATATGAAACTTCAGTAGGTACCGACGGACCCCGATCCTATTAAATAACGCCGTGTTCCAAATCCTAGTCACACAATCACATTACCCAAACCTTCATTACTTCTACGAATTCCAGAAAATACCAAACAATATTCTGAAATTCCAACCCAAATCAGACAGATACAATAAACGGGAACTTTTTAAAACACCCACTAGGAGCATACGTTTGCGGATGACGTAGGTAGCACGGAGAAGCGAGGCAAATAATGAAAATCTCTTTAGTACCTATTTACTGGTACCCTCGTCAGACTTCGACGGATCCAACAGCCGACTGTTAAATTGGCCCTTTATTTGCACACTTTTTGTGGGTACTTCGAGGTTTTTCCTGTGGTAAGTAAGTAAAGGGGCCAAAAATAGGATTTCATCGTATAAGTAATTTGACTTACGAATTCTACAGTGGATGCTTAATGAAATAATTTATAAGTACTTTTTATTTCTAGTCGATATTCAGTTGTTGCTTGAATATGACTGCGAAAACAACCAAACAATTACAATACATAGAAAGGGCAACAGCAGTAGCACGCTCGGAAACAATGATTTTATTTCAGTCACTGCCACCATCAAGCATCAAACTCTTTTGTTTCCTTCTATTATTTTTTTTTATGTTTTTGTGTTGTCATGCAACAAAAAAAACTTTGTGTCTTTTTATTACGGGAGTACACTGGCTCCTTTAACACAGTTTATAACTAGCGCAGGAGTCAGAGAATTCTAGAATAAGTGTACTATTTGTTTTATGCAAATAAATAATTTTTGTATTTTTTTTTTTGTATCAATATGTATATGCCTAGATCGTAGGTAGGTACAGTGAGGGAAATTCATTATTGAGCAAATTAACACCTTACGTCAATTTACCGTGTTATAGCCATTTCAAACAACACTGTCAAAAAACAACAGTTATTGTTATACCTTCAACGGACATGATATGAGACACAATTTTCTGTTTTTACCGACCACTCGATCCGGTTGATCGACAGCTGAGAGGACATTTAATTTAGGAAAGTAGTCAATTGGCCCTGTCTTTTGCCTTAATGCAATTTCAGAATCTCAGACTCTTATGATAATAAGTTTTTTAAAACAATCGAATAACATCACATCAAGCCTGTATTCCCCAATAGGTTAGGCAGAGGTGTTCCTATAGTACACCCACATTTCGCCAGTACAATCGAATAAGCTTACAAAATACCTACATAACTACTAGCAAAGCGCTTTTAACTCCATAAAAAACATCTTAACAGAGTCTTTTAATACTTTAAAACCAAACCAATATCGATAAAACGATTACAAACCTCCCCACATCTATAAAAATCACATTTTACTTAGCGATATCTCAAAAACTTGACACACACGTACGGGGCCAGTGTGAACGCCACTTAAATTTAAAAGATGTATTTTGCACGTACCAGAGTGGCCGTACGAAATGTACGAACGTGCTTCATAGAACTGCCACACGTGGAATGGTATTGGAAGATAATCGGCTAAGTTCGATGTGGTATTTTATTAAACTGTATGGCTTTTGGTTCGGCTTGCATTTGGGTGGCAAATAGTTGGTTTAACAGGAGATTTTGCAAATTATAGGCACAACTGACGGCTTTGAGAATTATTTAATGTTTGTTATTTTAAAATCATCATCTTCTGCCTAGCAATAGTTGTCGTTCGTGAGCTCGTATGTGGCTTATGTAACCATTTTTTTTTTTTAATGAAAATCCTCGCACATTGCAGGCACGTGAGCACACCATCTATGTACTCGTAGTTATAGTTACCCAATATTATTTAACAGTTTATGTACACACATATAAACAGACAAGAAGAAAGGAACAGAAAAATACGTACAAAGGTGATGCTTATTTCTAAAGAAATCTCTTCCAGCATACCTGCGATAGGAAAGTAATTAAAGAAAGAAATGTAGACAACGTGTGTTAGAGTAAAAGACAAAACAAAATACATAAAATCACAAACGATACACTAATATTAATATATACAAATACATACATGTATACTACCAAAATAACAACACCAAACAAAACAAATTCTAAATACTATTACATAATACTTAAAATAATTTCTCACACGACATTTTTGGATTAAACATCAAAAAAAACTTTCTCTTTATTTAGACATTTAAGCATGTCATGGAAATTTCAATTAGATCAAGCCTTTTAGCAAAATACCGACGCGCGGCGTCGATTTCCCCGAATCAATTTATATATTTTGTCTATAACACGCATACGCTGTTATGACATTAGCAACTTTGTCCCAAATAACTAAATTCGCTAAAAAGCCTTTTAAGGGCTCCCACACAAAACTGCGACGCGACGTCGCATCGCAAGAATCTACGAGCTGCGCATTAGATTGTTAGCTATAATTCAATGCGCAGCTCGCAGCTTTTTGCGATGCGATGCGAATTCGTAGTTTTGTGTGGGAAGCCCTTAATGGCACAAAGTGATTAACTTCCATTTTGTTTGAAAGTAAACACCAGTTTTTTATGGCTTCCATTAGGTTTTGACATTATAATAAAACTGTTATGATTTTGTAATGTTTGAAGCAATTTGGAGTAGAACTCCAAAATCTGATAAAATTCCTGTCAGTATTTCGGTGATATAGGTATTTTAGACTTTTCAAGATTTGTCTTTTTAACCCCCGACGGAAACAGAGGTGTGTCTCTGTGTATCTGTCTGTGGCATCATAGCTCCCAAAACGACTGAACTGATTTTTTTTTTTTTTTGTTTTATGATGACTTGATCGAGAGTGTTCTTAGATTATGATTCAAAATATTCTGTTACTTCAATGATATTAGAATAACATAGTAACCTTGAACTGATGCTGCAGCATTACCTGGTATTTGCTCCTGCAAATTCCCCAACTCCCTCACCAACTTACAGCAGAGGTATCGTGTTTGGGCTCATTGGAATGGTCTCAATAAATAGGTGATAGATAGATGTGTGTCGGGGGTTCGTTTAATTTTTAATTTATATTATTTATTTAATTTGTTTAGTAGTTTCAATTTTGCCACATTGAAATCAGTTTGATTAAAGGGTAATCAAACTGGAGCTAGACCACCACCTCTTAAAGCAGTATTATTTTAATCTTACTTGAGTGTGGGAAAGAGATGGAGCTAGACGTCCTGTATAGCTCCATCTCTTTCTCACACTGAAGTAATATTAAAATAATATTGCTTTAAGAGGTGGTGGTTGGCCGCCTGATTTCCACGTGGCAAAACTTGTGGACCGCGAGATCAACCTTATTCACAAAAATCAACGAATATATTTTTATCTATTTTCCATTTCATGCTTCAGTGAAAAAAAATCTGTAACATATTTTTTTAATTTAATTGCTATCCTTACAAACGCTTCACCAACTTACACGACTGTCCAAACATTCACTGATTTTGACTTCCACAGTTACGGTCAGCACATTAGGACCATTGTTGAGAATGCGCAAGCGACCCGTAAAATACGAAACCCGTAACCTTTTGATCCGCGCTTTTGTGCTCAGGTTTATCCTTTGAGTTTGTGCGGTCTGAATATGTGGGAACACGTAATTAAAATTATGGTTCCCTTCAAAGAATAGAACATTTTGATATTTCGACAGTAACGAAAACAATCAATAGAGATTTCAAGAGATTCAAACTAAGATCAACAGATAGTTGTTGATCACCTATTTCATTATGTAACATTTTCTTCTTCTAAAATTTATTTTCTATAAAAACAATATCACGTGAATTGACACAATACCTAGGATTATCAGGGTCAATGAGTCTATATCCTTAAGGCTCTTCAATATATCCCACAAATATGTATTGTTTACTTTCTACATCAAGCTTCTTTCTATCCTTCACCATAACACAAGCAATACAACCAAAAATTTTCAAATGGTCACGCTTTACCTTTATTCCGTTCCATTTTTCTTCTGGAGTTGTACCAGGAACTGCCTTAGTTGGACTTCGGTTTTTCAAATAGACAGCAGTATTATCTGCTTCAGCCCAGAATTCCATACCAAGTCCAGCATCTTGCAGCATACACCTGACCTTTTCCATGACAGTTCTGTTGGAGCGTTCAGCAGCACCGTTTTGTTGTGGAGAATCAGTTATCGTTTTCTGATGTCTAATCGCGCGCGACTAATTTTGAGGTCATTCTGAAATTTATAACTCATATATTCTCCCCCTCTATCACTTCTAAGTATTTTTAACTTGTTTCCAGTTTCATTTTCTGCAAAAACCTTAAATTGTTGAAAATACCTAAAGGTCTCAACTTTTCGACCTTATTGCCAAGGGAATAAGGGTGAAAAGTGGTTCACCACAAATTTCCGCGATGGTACCTACCATGTAAAATTTGCGTAGGTTTATAGGGAGACTTGTGGACAGCGGTGGCAATACCAGATGTATTGAAATAGCCGCGACACATTTTTATAAACAATGTTTCAAATCTACTGTAAATATATAGCAAGCACTAAGGAACTAAAGTGTATTAAAAGTTTTTGGAAATCGCTCATTCAAAATCCCGTGCACACGATGACCACATCTGCTAACAAGCGTTACTATAGTGGCCGAGCGCTCCAAGCAAGAATAGTCCTTACGGTGTTGATGTTCGTTTCTCCCATGGTACCCACTGTCATTTACACATAGGTAGGTACTCCCCTACACATATGGACTTAGATATCCGTGCATCTTTGGAACTACTGATCCGAATGCGAAAATTCTTTTACTCATGGAACATTACAGTTTTGCCGAGTGTCATAGTATATATAATATGTTAAATAGCTGTTGCCCGCGGCTTCGCCCGCGTGGATGTCAATACATCCCTATTTGAATCAGATTTTGTTCACAGTTTCATGGATTTTATTTATTTTTTTGCGCAGAACCCTAATTCTTTTTATAAAATAAAAGTAGCCTAAGTTACTCCTTATAACATCAGCTATCTGCCAGTGAAAGTTCCGTCAATACCGGTCCTGCCGTTTCGGAGATTAGCCGGAACAAACAGACAGACAGATAGACAAAAGTTTTTTTTTTTTTGTTATAAGTACCTTAAATAGTTTCACATGTATTTAGAAAAAGCTGTTATTTAGACATTACAAACAGACACTTAAATATTTATTTTTATGTATTTATGTATAGACAGATATAGGCAAGAAAATTACCGCGAACGAAGTCGCGATATTTATCAAAGACCAGGAGCCCAATTCCCGTAATTAAAAACATTCAAAATTTAGTCGCAATCTCATCTCAGCGACAGTCAAATCTCAAAAATTTAGGGAACTTATAAGTATTTTTGACATATTGAGACTGAGATCAGACTGTGAATGTTCTTAAAATTACGAGAATTGCTCCTCTGGATTTAGATTGTAGGTATATGTTTATTTAACTGAACCTACCCTTTCGACGCGTGACGTGTCGCATATTTTATGTAAAGTCAGCTGAACCGTGCTTTGTTTCCAAATGGAAATCTAATTTAATTCAACACAGCAACGGTCTGGATTTATCTCATTCTAAAATTAGACGTTCATTTCACGCCAGCTTTATGACAATATTCTGCAAAATAACATTAAAGCGCACAGCTACACAGAACACAATAGATAGTAAAACTACAAACTGCTCAAAAACAATGTACGAATATATTATTAAAAAATGTGTCAAGTATGTATTTTACATAAGCATTATGAGCCCATAACGTTCCCACTATTGGGACACAGGCCTCCTCTCTGTGAGAGGGAGTGGGCCGTAATCCACCACGCGAACCCATTGCAGGTTGATGGATGTCACATACATGTCTTCGAGTTTTTAGTTCTTTTTTTTGAGCCGTGGTGCTTAAATAATTTACACAAAGTAAAATGCCTGCCTAGGTTCGAACCTACGACCTACAACTCGTAAGTCGCAGCCGTTTCTACTGGGCCACCGCTGCTCTGCTCTCTTTTACATACATGTGCACAAAAACACAAAAGATTTTTTTTTGGACCATGTAAGTTTATATAATGTATTTTAGAAAAAAAATATAAATTTCTAAAAACTTAAATGGAAATTGCAACTGACAAGTTTTAAGATTGCACAAAGGGTTACGAAAATTGCTCGCTCTGCATGCAATTGGAACTCTCGGAGTGCAATTTTATTAAAAGACTAGTTTTGGAGTTTCTCCTTTTAGAACTTTGAGGTCGGCACACGGTGCAGCTAATTTTGGATAGACCGACCTTGCTGAAACTTTAATGCTTAAATATTCTTACTAATAAAAGTCTCAAGGGATAAAATTGATACTTTCTTGTAGTGGGAGCATTTAGGAAAGTTTATGAAAAAGATCTAGGTATTCTTTGTCATACACAGTTTTTACAAATAAATAATAAAAACCGACCAAGTGCGTGTCGGACCACGCACAATGAAGGGTTCCGTAGTTGGGATGAATTTATCCCAAGAACAAACTTAGCATTGTAGTTGAAAAACATGTTCTCTCATACATTCCAACTGTAAACATAAGTTGGTCGACTATTACTCGTAAACTTGTAAAGCCTACTCAGATGTGATAGTTATTCTTTTAATTTCGTTGTATATACTACAGACGTGATTTTTTTCACATATCCAAAACTAACCATTTAGCTGGCAGGGGGGGAGGACACTTGACTCTAACAAAAATTAACAGTTTAAAGCTTAATATTTCAGAAACGGATCCCTTAATCAAAAAATTGTTTGCACAAACCGGCAATATTTTTGAAACACCTATCCAACGACATCCCACGCCATGGGATAGATGAGAAAAAAAACATCCAAAAAAAAAATTGCGTGATTAATATGTATATCCATGCCAAATTATAGCTTTTTAGTACGAAGAGTCTCTGAGCTAAGCTGTGGACGGTCGGACGGACGGACGGACATGGCGAAACTATAAGAGTTCCTTGTTGACTACGGAACCCTAAAAAAATAGTAACGTAAACGTTTAAAACAATCATAAATCTCACATTATCATTAAATCAAATCCCTCGAGGTACGTAAGAACGTATTCAAACTATCTTTTAAGTAAAGCTGTAAATCTGATATCTGCAGTATCTTAGAACAAACAACAGAATAAGGAAAATTATGCCTAAGATATTGTAGGGAAAAAGCACTTAAAACTTACAAACAAATCAGAGAAAACAAAACAATAACCAGTAAGATTTCAATTACTTATTAAATCAATCATTCTGCCTAGCCTTTTCCAAACTATCTTGGGGTCGGCTTCCAGTCTTACCGGATGGAGCTTAATACCAGTATTTTACATGGAGCGACTGCCTATCTGACCTCCACGACCCAGTAACTCGATACCTTTGGTAAGACTGGTTGTCAGACTTTCGGGCTTCTGACGACCGGTAACGACTGTCAAAGATTCACGAATAACAGCCGGGACTGGAGGCACGGAGGGGTCTCGGTATGTAACGATGGTCACCCATCCACGGACCGACCGCGGCAAGCGCAGCTTAACCTGATCGATCGACCCGTGCGACTGTTATTACTTAGTCACCAGCCCCTAAATTACTTATTAAAAATTGTCTACTCGTATTAAATATATGTTATTTAATGTGTACCTTACTCTCATTTTGTCTTCATCTGCCTAGCCTTTTCCCAACTATGTTGGGGTCAGCTTCCAGTCTAACCGGATGCAGCTGAATACCAGTATTTTACATGGAGCGACTGCCTATCTGACCTCCACAACCCAGTAACTGGGTGATACGATACCCCTTGGTAAGACTGGTTGTCAGACTTTCGGGCTTCTGACGTTCCGTAACGACTGACAAAGATTTACGAATGACAGCCGGGACCAACGGCTTAACGTGCTTTCCGAGGCACGGAGGAGTTTCGGTATGTAAAGATGGTCACCCATCCACAGACAACCCCGGCAAGCGTAGCTTAACCTGATGGATCGACCCGTGCGGCTTCTTAAGCATCATAATCAATAAATAATAATGTTCTTACCTCATAACTCTCAAAACAAACCAGCGTAAACTGACGTATGCGTTGCATACGCTAAATGGATTCACACAATGTGCCTTTATGCAAAAAACTAATATAAAAGTAAAGCTCTGCATAAACTGAAGTTTTAAAATCAACTAAGTTAAGATGGCATCCTAGAGATTTATTTATAGTGTAGCTATATTAAATGAAGATAGGAAAGACGTCGTTTTGAAGATGCAATTAGTGAAGAATCTTTCATCAAAGTTTAGTATTCGCGGTTGCAGGTGACGTGCTATGTTACAGATGAAGTTACCGTTAGTTAGGGCGAAGTTAAGGGGGATTGGATACTCGGGAAGATCTATAGTAGAGTAGTAGGAGCGGTTTTAGAAGGAGCTCGTACGGAGAAGAACTCACCACACCTAGTTCTACTGCCAAACTGCGTTGCTGTGTTCTGCTGGGAATGGTCTAGTTGCCGGTATCCAGCATGTCTTTTTTTCACATTGCAACAATGCATAATATTCCTGTAAATATTACTTTAGCAGAGGCCCTAACTCTAACGCGTACCGTTAATACGAATGATTTTTGAATCGAGAATACAGATACGGATACACGTATACTGAACTGGGCCTATTTGGCGCAGCCGTGGGGCGCACAATACTATTTAAAGTTTTTTTTTTTGTTTTTTGTTTATTTTCTTTCTTTCTTTCTTTAGGATTCTTTTACAATTTTGCTCGGCGACAAGCACAATTAGTAACACCCATCATCATCTGCCTGCCTTTCCCCAACTATGTTGGGGTCTGCTTTTAGTTTAACCGGATGCAGCTGAATACTAGTATTTTACATGGAGCGACTGCCTATCAGACCTCCATAACCCAGTTAATACGATACTCCTTGGTAAGACTAGTTGTCAGACTTTCGGGCTTCCAGCGACTCGTAACAAGTGTCAAAGATCCACGAATGACAGCCGAAACCAACGGCTTAAGATGCTTTCCGAGGCACGGAGAGGTCTTGGTATGTAAAGATGGTCACCCATCCAAGGACCAAGTGCGACAAGCATACAATGCGGCTGTCATTACTTAGCCACAAGCCCTTCACAATTAGTAACACCCATAAATATGAATAAAGTCTTAAAACTAAATAAATATTATGTGCGAAACGTTTAGTCCGCGCGTTCACGCTAGGCCTACATACTTGGGGAACTCTATTAGTAGTAGGAGCTATTTGTGAAAGACCTGGTACGGAGAAATACTCATTAATATTTATTCCTGCCGCCAAGTATTGAAGCTGTGTTCCAGTTTGACGGGTATGAGTGCCAGTGTACTACAGGGACATGAGATAATTGAGCTACCTCTGGGATGTCTTATTTTTTTTTTCTTTTATATGGAGGTATGGAGGTATGAGGGACAGGGTGTAAAGTTCATTCATCGTGTATAGAAAAGGGAGGATCCTTCGACCAGACGGGTGTTGTATCTGGTGGGCAACTGCCCGACGGTTGATGTCGGAATGTTGCGTATATGCCAGTCGCGCGGTAAACTCTGCTTGCGCGATGCAGGATTTGTATGACGGCAGGTATTTGATGCGTAGTTCGGATATGTCGTTGTAGATGCCGCCACAGAGTCTTTTATATTTTGTGAATGAGAGAACGTTGTAGACCTAACAGACTATAGATTTGTAGGCCTTTTTCTATTTTGTTAAGTACTGTAGCAGTCCGCCCGGGTATTAGGGGGCCGCGCAGATCCCTACGTGTATTTGTGTGCTGACGTAAGACTGTGGTGTGTGCTTGGTAAACGTAGCTACGATAAATCAGACACACCGGAGCACTATATAATTATTTAATGGTTTATAGAAAAACACGTTACATGACAAGCACTATTTTACCACTGACTCAATATAAAACAAATTGCTTATCCTATCAAATTTCAAACTATTCTATCTTTCAAAATCAATGTTTGTCTTTTAAATCTATCAAGCAACTCGCGAAGGTTTCATGCTAAATGCAGGCCCAATTACAGCCTCTACAGTACCTGGTTTTTATTGACAGGCGTACACTGTCCTCCCATACCTAATAGCTACCACTGTAATTTTAAAACATTGTAAAAGCCAATCATTTTTAAAAGAGTAACCGTGGAGTTTCTTGCCGGTTCTTCTCCATAGGAGACGACCAATTGGAACCGTGCACCTAACTTCTGATCTGAAGTTTCATAAGCGCCCATGCAGGTTTATGTGAAATAAAATATTTTGGTTTGATTTTGATTTTTAAGGCAATGCACCGTCGTTGCCTTTACACTGCTCGCTGGTTGCTTAGTCTGTTTATCACTTGCTTGTTAACCATTCAATTACAAACACAATTATAATAGTGCATTTCACACATAAAATTATAATAACAATTCAAGGCTTAGTTCTGCTTTATACAAATGACTCGTAAGTAACTTTGAGGGATAAGCCTGCCCTATAATACTCGTATCATTAAGTAAGTATAATGAATCTAAAATCCAGGCGATTTAACATCATAAACATGATGTAAACATTTGTCTTTCAAAATTTTGTTCGTAATTAAGCTCTAAAAATATGCAAAAGAGACAGAGGTAGTTTTGGATCTATGCAATTATTAAAACCTGAAAAATAAAAAACTAAATAACCTGGGATTTGGGTGATGACGCGGGCCTGCACGTTTTTATTCTTTGTGCATCTGTCATCTGTCCTGTCAAAATTCCCTTTAAGAGGAAACGCGGTTGCGTGGTCATTGGCGTTCAATGTTTTTTTTTTTTTTTAAATTATAAAAATTTATATAATTACGCCAAAGAACAAAACCTAGGGACATGGCAGTGGTAGATATACATTATATTGTAAAAAAAAAAATACTTGGATTAGTATCATTAACCAGGGAGTAAACAGAGGAATACATTAGAATGGAATGAACGCCAAAGACAACGTGACCGCGTTACCTCTTAATAACTCTTCTGGAACTCTCTACTTCTAAACTAAAACAAAGCTCAAATCTTCTCATCCAAAACCCACAAAACCTTCAGATATCATCATCCAAACCTCCAACGGAACCCACAATCTAAATCCACATCATATAACAATGTAATAACATCGTCGTAAACCAGCATTAAGATTATGATCAAAAGTAATGTCAGGTAAAACGATTTCCTTCATACCTGTCCCATTATAAAGGATACATGGCGAATAAACGGGCGAAGATAACTGAGTGTCGGTTACAATGTTGGGAATGATTTAGTTTCTTGATTTTATATGACTTTTCTTTCCGCAATAAGATGTTTGTTTTGAAGTACACTTTTTTTTTTTTTTTTTTTTGTGGATGGGAAATCATCAAATGACTTCTCCCGCTCTGGGCGGAGCGGGAGGGCGTGTCAGACTTTTACTGACTAAAACCCACCCGTGTTCTTTCTGTTGCCTGTGCCGGGGCCACGGTAACTCTTTCGAACATCCCGCAACCCTAGCTGGCATCGGCCCTAGCGGACCCCGTCAATAGTGCTGACATCTCTTTGAGGCGCGCGTGGAACACGACGCGCTGTCGACTCGGGCTTGGTCCTTACCGGACGGCGAGCTACCCATTGCTCGCCATCCGCAAGCCCGCGCCTACGGTGGCCGGGAATCGGCTGCCAATTCCCGACGCCCAGGGCGTCTCCTGCGGTGACTAGGGGCGTGAGGGCGCAAAGCTTGCCTCTCCCTCACGCGTCCCGCCTCCTCCTTCACGAGCATTACTGCTTCGCAGAAGGAGGTAATGGCTTCCCATGCACTCTCGCTCCGTACCATAGCCTGGACCAGGGCCGGACGCGAGAGATCGCCGCCGCCGATCGCTTCCGCGAGGACACGGCGGTGCTTCGCCCAAGCCGGGCAGACCTCCACCGTATGCTCCACCGTGTCCTCCGGGCGATCCACACAGTGGTGACACCCGGGCGTTTCCTCCCGCCTTATCCGGAACAGGTTCCTCCCGAAGCACCCGTGTCCGGTGAGGACCTGCGTCAGGCGGAAGGTGAGGACGCCGTGGCGCCTCTCTAGCCACTCCTCAAAGAGGGGACTTATCGCCGCAATTGTGGCGTGCCCAGCGCTGGGTTGCGACAATCGCACTCTCCATGCCGCCATGAGATCCTGCCGGAGCTCTGTCCGCCGTGCCCCGATTTCTCGCGGCAACGGAGTTACTCCCCGGCGTCCTGCCTCCTCGCGCCACTCCCACATGTGGAGGACTTTTGCCTCCAGATCCCATGGTGGTAATCCGGCAAGGAGGTTCGCCGCCTCCCCGGAGACCGTGCGGTATCCCCGGGCTAACCGGATGGCCATGACCCTCTGGGACGCGTTCAACCGACGGACCGGTCGCCGCCTCACGGAACGCGCCCACACCGGAGCTCCGTAAAGGGCCATGGACCGCACGACCCCCGCGTAGAGCCTCCGGCAGGAGGCGTTTGGACCCCCCAGATTGGGCAGGAGCCGCCCCAAGGCAGCCCCGGCCCGCTCCAGTCTGGGAGCCAAACGTCGGAATTTTGAAGTACACTTAGGGCCGATTTTTCAATCGTCAGATAACTTTTATCTGGGGAATATGTTTGACGTTTTGACAGCTTTTGTATAGAAAATGTGTCAAACCGCCATATTTATTCCTTAGGTAAAAGTTATCTGACGGTTGAAAAATCAGCACTTAGTTCATAAGAAATAAAAATATTACATGTGTAAGCTGAAATATTTTAAACGGCAAACTTAAAAAATTTTACCATTAGAAGATGTTTAAATTTTATTTTATTTTTTGATGCCCTCTGATTATTTCCCCTCCTTTTCTATATACTTGTACATATTATTATTATTATTTTAAGACTAACCCCCATACACATGCCCCCTATTACATGGGACTTAAACATAACTGGCGA
The DNA here is from genome assembly GCA_947568875.1 of Fissipunctia ypsillon. Classification (NCBI taxonomy): domain Eukaryota; kingdom Metazoa; phylum Arthropoda; class Insecta; order Lepidoptera; family Noctuidae; genus Fissipunctia; species Fissipunctia ypsillon. The sequence continues at coordinate 20,148,107 of OX387655.1, read as the reverse complement.
AATGTGGGTGTACTATAGGTACACCTCTGCCTAACCCTTCGGGGAAACAAGGCGTGATGTTATGTTATGTGTTATTTTAAGACTGTTGATTTTTAAAGATGTTTAAATTGATAAATATTGAAAAGAGAACAAAAAACACATTGTTTCCATTACATAAATTACATAAATAATGCTAATATACTCGTATAACAATTGTGCATGTTTTAAATTATTTTTGAACATGTTGAAGCTACGTCAAGTTGTGGATATGTTACGCTACTCTAACCACTAAAAACGTAGGCTGTCAATAGAGTTACCGTGGCCCCGGCACAGGCAACTGAAGGAACACGGGTGGGTTTTAGTCAGTAAAAGTCTGACACGCCCAAAAAAAAAGGCTGTCAATAGACTCGGTAAGTTCATAATTTGCTACGGCGTAGCATACGAGTCAAGCCTACGTAGTCTAGCGTAGCGCTACACACTACAATGCTGCCAAAAACGGTACGATCATCTGCTACGGCGTAGCCATAGCGTAGCAGATAAAATAATGTTGGTAAGTGTAACGCTAGATGCGAGTATAATTCGCTACACCTGCAAGTTTTGTATGCTAGTGCAAGCTCACAACGCTATGCTCCTTTTCCCGCTACGCACTCAAAAGCTATGGCTTCAATAAGCTAGCTCAGCTTTTATAGCCTCATACGGAAACTAAGTGTACTAAGAACTTCTAAGGCATTCTTTATTAAACCGCATCGTAAACATTGGCTTCATAAAATACTAATATAACTTCATAGAAATCCACTTTCCTCGGACGATCTTTATGGCTTGAGGGGGAGATAAATACAGTATCTACTCTCGCTTCTTAGACACGGTCAACATTTTCATTTTGATAACAAATAAAACCTCGAATTTATTTTGAACGTTGGTGTATGTCGGTTGTAGATTGAACAATTTTGTCTTAACATAGCAGGGGCGTAGCCTTCATACAACCCAATTCCTATCGGCTTCCCTTCGGAACAACCACTCTTCTTAGTGTCTACTATTGCCAAACAATATGGTACACCTGTGTGTGTAACTGTGTATCACATCACATTACATAATTATATTTAATACCAGTTTAATACATCATAAGATTAAAAACCTACAGTTTTTTGTTTGAGTTTATGAGAACTGAAGAATTTTTTCTTCGGCTTCACTCTTATGATAATTGTAGCTGCGCCACTGCAACATAGATTTTTTTTTTGTTGTTTTTGGTAACTTTGATGTTTTGTTTCAAGTAGGTATGTGGGCCATCATTGCTTTCATAGAGTACTTAAAGACAGTCTTGCCTGAAATGAAATGATTTAACAATTATTTTTTTAAGGCTGTGTGCCTTGAAATATTGTTAAATAATTTACATATTGGTAAACTAACCTTAAAACATTATGTTTTATATATCTTAGTTTATTATGCTATAAGAAAACTTTACACTGTATTTCACACTTTAATTTGCACTTATATTGTGCACAATACTGAAACAGTAATAATAATGATTATAAAGCAAAAAAATAACACAAACCATTCCATCCTCTTTACAATGTTCTTTATACAAGGAGATTCTTTATTCCACCATCATTATTGTCAATTAAACTCTCGTTATCTCGCAGGCGATGAAAGCCGAAGGGAGCCGAGCGGTTCCGAGTCAAGACGAAGACGGTTACCTTAATTATTGTGAGCGCAAGTAACTTGATTTTGTACTCACTGCCGTTTAAGGTAGGTAAGTCTAATGGAATGAATTCTTGAAATGAGTAGGATTTTTATTGCCTGATGGCACTAAAAATCCTCTTGACCTTAATCTCGCCTGATGGAAAGCGATGCATTGTGTCTATGATGGAACAAGCATGCCCTGAAGATGCCTGTTCACTTTTGTTTCGAAGGCTGACAAGTTTGTACACAATAATCTAGGTTTTTCTTCGCCTGAAGTTACATAGCTTCCATGTTTTTTTTTTTTTTGAAACAGGTTTGCTCTTGACTTTAGTCTAGGTCAGAGGTGACAGAGACAAAGTCGACGATGGAGCGAGCTTACCTAGAAGAAGCCTGTTCACTCTCACCTTGAAGAGTTCGGGGTTGTTTGCGTTCGGAAACACAAACGCAGGTAAAGAGTTTCACTCCTTTGCTGTGCGCATCACAAAAGACATTTGGAAACGCTTAGTGCGAATTGGTGAAATAGCAACTAGGTAGGGATGGTAACCTGCAGTGCGTCTAGATGTCCGATGGTAGAAGGGGGTCGGCGGAATGATGTCGTGGAGTTCTCGAGCACACTCACCGAAGTACAATATGTAAAAGACCGACAAGCAGGCAACCTTGCGGAAATGAGCCAAGCTGTGAAGCTTGGCATCCATCAGTTTTACGTCGTCAATGAGTCTCTTAGCTCTGCGTTTTACCGAATCAAGCGCGGCAAGTTGGTATTTAGCTGAGCCATCCCAAAGGTGGCTGCAATACTCCATGCAGGATCGGACTTGCGCTTTGTAGAGAGTTAAAAGCTGTCCAGGCGTAAAGTATCGCTTCACCTTATTTAGGATGCCCAGTTTCTTGGCCGCAGTTTGGGCTTTGTGCTTGATGGTGGCATGTGGTTTTGTGTCACAAAGTAGAAGGAGTTAAACTGAAACTCAAAGTAGAATCACTTACAAGCCATGAGACTATCGATAACAAAGTCGAAACTGTAGTTGAGGTCTTCATGCTCGCCCAAAGGTATCGTCAAGTAGGAGCAAAGTTCAAAGGCATACTGTTCTATCAACGACTACTTAAACGATAAGAGTAGTTGGTCGCTAAGATCAACTCAAGACAATGTTCTTTCTCCAGAATTAGCTTACCTACTGACAGATTATATAAGTTCATAATTGATTATCTTATGCTACTTTAAGACTATACGGGCGATATTGGGGCTGCCCCGCTTCTGCAGTGCCTCGGGCATGTTTGCGGATGCGCGCACCGACTGTTTTCACACCACAATGCGCAAGCGGTGCGCGTCCTTGGTGCGCAGGGTGCGGGCCAGCTCCAATGCTGTCCTGGCGATGATCGCTGGACGTTTGGACTGCCCTTATATTAGGAGGTGCTGCAGTAGGCATATAGCCAGAGCATGTTATCGACTAATTTAGATTTTTGCTGAGTTTTTATTTTTTATTTGTTATTAATTGATGTTATTCTATTTTATCTAAAATGTGCCCTTATTTGTATTTGTATTATATATTATTAATTTAATTTCAGGTTAATTTTTTATGTGACATTGACTTTCATTTGATTTCCTTGACATTGTAGTTCTGATTTGTTGACATTGTTTTATTATTATTTTTACATTTTCATGTTAAATTGAGATTTGTATGTATCTTAATAATAATAATTAATTAATTAATTTTGTAATTTTTAATATGGGAGAACCTGAAATAAATGGATTTTTTTTTTTTTAAGGGACCAAACCTGAAATCGCGAAAAAAAAAATCAGCGGTGACATACAGTTATGTTCGCACAACTCGTCAAAATGTAGGGAACAGCCGATTTTTTTTTGCGATTTCAAGTTTGGTCCCCTATTAAAAGTTGTTCATATTGATAAGTACAATGACCCCTTAAGAGGTTGTGCGTTAATTCCGGGACATGTTGTATAATATATAGATAAACGAAAGCGCGCACGCCTTTAATGCCTGGAGGCTTTTATTTAGGTGTTAAGCTCTGTTTACGTTTTAAGATTTTATTTTTTGCTTGAGTATGCTGTGCTGCTGGGGAGTTTATTGCGCCACTTCTTCTTCCCAGCTAAAGCACTAGGAATTGGAGACCACCCTTCACCTATTCCTAGTACGGGGACTGTCTTATGTAATGTTGACGTTCGAAAAGTGCTGATTCTCAGCCTAGTTTAAATAAATGACTTTTGATTTTGATTTCAAGGTCCCAACCATCTCATGAACTCATAAATGGTTCCTCTCGTAAATAAAGACATCTAGGTAAAATCAGGGAAATTAATTGTTTATCAAATTGATACACTACGTCAATTTGCCGTGTTATAGCCTTTTCATGCTACTGTCAAAGTATGACAGTTGTGTTTAGAATATACAACAGGCAATTCAATTTGTTATTCAATTTGATAAACATTTACTTTCCCTAACTTTACTTACAACATAACTGAGGAGATTCAGCCATCTCGCAGTCAAAATATTTTACTCATTAAACTTTCACGGCTCCCTCAGTAAAATAAACGGCCTGTACGTACATAAAATGACACATTTTTGTCAACAGAAACGCAATAATCTAATGCGTTTAAATCCCCATTCAGAATTACTGTCACCTTAAACAGATGAAACTCGAATGAAAATTACAAAGACGATGTAAAGACATCGTTTAAAGTGTGGCCTCTTTGTGTTCTCACCCTTAGATATCTTTCAAGCTAAATTAAACCTTATTTCCTTGAGATAAGGTTTGATATTGATTGGGAGTGGTATAAGGCAATATCTTCATCATACAGCTTCTAATTAGTTTTATGTGAATTGATGCGAATTTAACTGTTCTATCAATGTATCTATTGATTGATTAATTGGTCGTTTCCTTATTTAGGTATAAAATAGGTGTGATTAGGTTGAATATTGAATTATTTAGAAGACAATGAACTTTTAGGAATGTTGTAGTGAAAATTATATAGGCTTTTTACGTGTAAGTAGGAGATCAAAGCGAATATAAAATAAGCGAGTGTCTAAACCTATCCTAATAACCTTTCCTTTAAATTAAAGCGTTGTTGTCTTCAAGTGTTTCGAGTTAATCAATAATTGCAAAAAATCTAACATGTAATCTCTGGCGTTTCTAAATTTGCCAAAGATGTAAACAACAATGGCTGCTCGAAATTTTGTATTTTTTTATTTGGTTTAGTGAAGTGGTTGCATGAATTTTAAGTTCAGCGGTAATCGATGTGCCCGTGTCGATAAGGCGTGCAATTGATCAACTTTAGCAACTGAAGAAAATATGAGGACCCATCTGTCAGAAAAAAATAATTTGAATCACGAAATAAAAAGGTAAAAAATCGACCAGACTCAATGACAAACGGAAAAAAGGTTGACAATAAAGAACCAAAAAGTTTTGACGTCGAGTGTTGGACCGCGTCTTGACTGCGAAAGGTCTCACAACCAACGCCAGCTCCTGAGCAGACTACTCCCTACTGTCTACGACACCTCGCCGGACGTAATTACGTTATGTCAACGGTTTTATATGATATTTTTACTCTGCGGATTTTTAATTCATTGACTGTTTAATTTTAATTTTCAAATCTGTAAAATGCGAGATACCTTGGTTCTCTGATCTTTTTTCTATTACGATATATTTTGGGAGCGTTACTTAATAGCGATTGTAATCGACTAGTTAGTACGTTTTATTTCTCTTTCGTTATTCGCGTACCTATCGGACCAAAGTTCTCTGCTAATTATTTTTTCTTCACACAAATCAACCTTCAACTGTTTTTATACATTTAATATTCATTGTTTTACTTTTTATACCAAATACCTATGTTTTTTTTTCTATTTTCTTTTCTATTAACAAAATTAAACGTGTTTTAGCGAAAAAGTGCATTCTCCTTTTTATTTTTTTCGCTACAATATGTATAGCTTGATATGTAGCCGTGTGTACATAATAAAAGAGTATTCTATCTATCTATCTGTCGATATTACAATTATAATTATTTAATTGCCGCGCATAGAGCAGATTAAAAAATAGAAACAGCATCGACCGTCTGCATCTGCATTTGTTGCTTCAATTTTATTGTATACCACAGGCAAGAATTTTGCGTCGTGTAAATGAGGCTTAACTCTCCAAACAATTTTGTACTTTATGACAGAGTCTGAAAATAACAAACCCGTGGCAACGAACCCAATGACACAACATTGTTACATCGTTTGGTAAAAAAGGTGGATGCAGAATCATTAGTGTTATAAATATTCAAAATAAAATTAAATCTGGTGCTTATGAATTTTACTCAATGCTATAGTAAGTAGGTATGTGAATACATAACAATTATATGGCATTTCATGCCGTTTACATTATGCCATCGTCATGTGGTCGTCATGTGATTGCCATGTGACTGTCATGAAAATCAAAAACGTCAAAAATAACCTATTAAATTATTTGGAGATTAGTTCATTATCTGACTAGCCTTTTCCCAACTATGTTGGGGTCGGCTTCCAGTCTAACTAAGTATTTTACAAGGAGCGACTGACGATCCACAACCGAGTTACTGGGTAACATAAAATACCTTGGTAAGAATGGTTGTCAGACTTTCGGGTTTCTGAATACCCGTAACAAATGTCAAAGATCTACAAATGTCAGCCGGGACCAACGGCATAACGTGCTTTCCGAGGCACGGAGGAGTCTCGGTATGTAATGGATGATCACCTATCTACAGACCGACCGCGGGAAGCGTTGTTTAACCTTGAAGATCGACCCGTGCGGCTGTTATTATTTAGCTCGGCCCTTGGAGAGTTCGAATACATCCACGAGCCCCAGGTATTTTCCATAATTTTCTCTATAAATTCAGCTTTTCCTTTTTCAGCGTTATTATTATTTCCTTAACACAAACCTCACTACACTTTTTATTTATTTATTTAATACTTCATGCACAGAAATTTACAGAGGCGGCCTTAATGCCATAGACATTTTCTACCAGTCAACCTTTGGGTGATGCAGAAACAAACAGTGGTAGATGCAATAACGAAAAATTGAGAAATTCATATTTATTTAAATATAAAGATACAAATATCTCTATTACAAACTCATCATCATCTGCCTAGCCTTTTCCCAACTATATTGGGGTCAGCTTCCAGTCTAACCGGATGCAGCTGAATACCAGTATTTTACATGGAGCGACTGCCTATCTGACCTCCACAATCCAGTTACTGGGTAACACGATACCCCTTGGTAAGACTGGTTGTCAGACTTTCGGGCTTCTGACGACCCGTAACGACTGTCAAAGATCCACGAATGACAGCCGGGACCAACGGCTTAACGTGCTTTCCGAGGCACGGAGGAGTCTCGGTATGTAAAGATGGTCACCCATCCACGGACCAACCCCGGCAAGCGTAGCTTAACCTGATGGATCGACCCATGCGGCTGTTATTACTTAGCCACGAGCTCCTCTATTACAAACTATAATATAATAATTATACCTAAAGTATATATAAATAAGCGCACTTTTTCCTCTCCACTCAGTAGAGATGATGACTAAAAACTTATTTTTTGTCCGTCAGGTAGATTAGTATAAAATATTGGACACGTATTTTTTTTACGTAATCAAAAGATTACGGCGATGCATTCAGTTAAGATGTGGCATGACGTCGCGCCTTGCTAGATTTTCGTCGCTGTCATTTCAAAACGTCGTATGTAAAATTTTTGTTTCGTATTATAGCATGCTATGAATTTTGGTCAAAATGCGTAAGGACTTTGAAACAGCCGCATTTGTTATTTATTTATTTACATAAAGGCTTACCAACTAAACACATACAGAGCATTAGCCCCACGTCTTAATGTCGTCGTCGTTGTTATGAAATGAAATGACATCGTTTATTTCTAGATATAGTAAATCCAACTTGGAGAGAGAGGCTTTTGCCCTGAAAATAAACGATTTCATTTAATTTCATAAGAAATGCGGTTGTTTCGAAATACTTACGCATTTTGACCAAAACTCTTAGCATGCTTATAAGACTACAAACAAAAATTTTACCTACGACTATTTGAAATCACAGCGACGTATTATACTGAGTTCTTACGTAGCGAGACCCCACTCCCCAACTTTAATGCGTTTTATCTAAGTCACTTTTTAGAAAAAAATACGTGTCTAATATTTTTTTTATTAACTGACTGACGGACTAAATAGATTTTTTTTTTTTTGTTACCCAGGCATCATCCCTACTCGTTAATTTTGTTCCGACTACCGACTGTGCTAACAAAAAACTTTGCTCAATTAATCCAAGTAGATTGCATTCTTAGAAAAAGATATAAAAGTTTGTAAGCAAAAGACTTTAAACGACTTTGTTAAGACACTATCGGGAATTAAAAGAAAAACTGCATTCTAGAACATTCTTCTAGATATACTTTTTACATAAGTTTCGTCTGGATAACTTTGAAATAGCGAAGCAATTCTCTTTAATTTTGTTCGAGTATCAATTAGTTTTAGTAACAAAGGAGTTTCATAGACTTTAATACCATCTTTTTTAATTAATTATAAATGAAAATGAAAAATGTTTTATTATTTTAACAAGTAAATCTTATCAAATAGTCATTGGAGCCCCCTTTTAAGGGGGAAGCTCCAGGGAGCCCGCGAAATTAAAACTTTATTATGCGTTTTTTGCAATTTGCAACTCAATATTAAGTTGTATGTTGATCAAAGTATCATTCGCGACCGTAACAAATATGCATTTACAGGATTATAATCATCAAAATCAGTAATACAATAGTCATTCAACAGAATTACCTGGTTTTAAAGAGTTGTATTGATGACTTTAATTATTATAATTCCGTAAATGCATAATGTTTATGGTCGCGAATCATATTTTGATCAATATACAACCCAATACTGACCTGCAAATTGCAAAAAAACGTAAGAAAAGTTGAATTTCCCGGGCTACCTGGCGCTTTCGCCTTAAGCAGATAAGCCCGTTTTAAGAGACTCCACTTTTCCCTAACAAGTATCATTTACTCGTTTTATGCAATGTACTATGTAACTAAAGGAAATAGTTAGGTATAATTACTATTCTCAGAAGAACAACATACACACTTTTAATCGCAATCCGAGAGTTTTGAAGGAAATTCCAAATCCATTGCTTCATAGGTTTGAAAAATTCGTCTGTTCAACAACGTAAATAACGCAATGAACGTTGCTGAACTGTCAAAATGAAAGGCATTGGTCGATTGCCATTGTATGTGTTACGCAACTACCTAGAAGGTTGAACAGTAACAAAAGCCTTGGACATAATATTAACATAACATCACATCACGCCTTGTTTCCCGAAGGGTACATAATATTATTTTATGGAAAATAGTAATACTCTAATTATGTAATTAATGGTATGATCCTAATTTGAGTAATCTGAAATGTATGCACGGTGATGCTTGCAGATATACGTTTTATGTTATATTATCTACTAACTGTGCCCCGCGACTTCGCTCGCGTGGAAGTCATAAAATGCACAATATACTAAAAAAACAGCCATATTTTAATAATACTCCCTCTTCCTCCCCGACCCGTCGTGTAGCTTCGCCCGCCCGCGCTATTACTCGCTTTTTGCTCGGCTCCTAAGGGTCATAGTCTATAACTATCCTCGAGAATTTGGCTACCAAATGCAAAAATAATTATTCAAATCTGACTTTTTGTTCACAATGTCAAGGGTTTTAATTTTTTTGCGCGGCACCCTAATTATTTTTCTACAATAAAAGTTGTCAAAGTTACTTCCTGTAACATCAGCTATCTTCCAGTGAAAGTCCCGTCAAAATCGGCGCAGCCGCGTCGGAGATTAGCCGGACCAAACAGACAGACAGACAAAAATGTTAAAAATTGTTTTTTTGTTTTAAGTACCTACTTTCACATGGATTCAGTAAAAAGTTGTTATTTTGACATTACAAACAGACACTTCAATTTTATTTACTTGTATAGATGTATAGATCAGCAGCAGGTTTTTAAAAAAAAGGACGAACAACCAATCAACTGTATTTATTAGGTACTTTTCAAAAGCAAAACTTAATTTAGAAAAACCTAACAAACTGATAGAATTAATAAGCAATTAACTAACCATTTGGGGCAGAGAAAACGCAATCCTGAGGCTGAAAGACGTCCGTGGCCCTTGACTGTCGGTCCATAATAGAGCGAGTGCACCTCGCCGTCTGCAGTTGCCATTAACTATCCCCACTCTTGATGCTTCTGTCGTGACCACGCCCCTCGTCTTCTCAAACTTCTTTATTCTTCTTAAGTCCTGTTTGCAAGAGCCTTAACTGTTTATTATATTTTACTTTATTACCTGTATGTGTATAAATCTTCAAACCTGACTTAGTTTCCGTTTTTTTTTAGTGTGTTTCTGTGACAAATAAACCTACTTGTCTTCCTTATTTTTCCTTTAATCAGAAATGGCTGAAAGAATACTAAAATAAATTATGGAAACAATAAAAAAGTTAAATATGTAAGTACCAACGGGGAGTAGAACACTTTGCAAAGTTGGATAAATTAACAACTTTACTCTTAAAACATTAGATAACCAACCTAAGTTATAATAGCTAACTTAAAGAAGGAAAGTATTTTATAACTTAGTAACTTAGCGTACTGACATCAGTATAAAAATCTACTTACATGCTACATTAAAAATTGTACCTCAACTTAATATAAGACGTTATCTTTTGAAACTATTTTAACTTTGAAGTAGTTCTTAGATTAATGTATGATATTACCTACCTTTTAAACGAAAAAAAATGTTGTGGAGTTCGTTTAAAATACATTTAGGTTTATCTCTAAACTTTAACTAACTAGCTTCACCTTTCTAACTGACAATACAAAAGTGCCTGTAATTAGTTTAATTGAAATAAATTCTTTGAGTTTGAGTTTAAAGTCGACCGTCCGCTGCTACGTGTACGACTGTGTGTAGGATATGCCCGGATAAGTAATAGGAGAGGTTTGCGACGGTAGCTGAGCGGTTCTTATGTTCCCAGCATTTGTTTCGTGCATAGTGTGGCCGTGGGTCACATTGGAAGATCTTGCCTACATTTTCTTACAAGGCGAAGCTAAGCACAGTACCTTAGCCGTAGGCTGCTGTAGAGCGGCGCCTTTATGCTATTTATTACCTTTTAAAAACGTTAAAAAGCTCTGTAGTTCGTTTAAAGTATTTATACATGTAGGAACGATGACCAGCACCCTAATTGCGTAACACGCTATCAATCATTCTCAATGATTTTGAAACATATTGCTAATCCTTTACTTTATATGTTCAAAAAATTTGTCTGCTCAACAACGTAAATAACGCAATGAATGTTGTTGAACTGTCAAAATGAAATCGATTCCTATTGTAAGTGTGTTACGCAATTAGGGTGAAAAGGCCTCTGGAATCCGCTGGATGCGAGAATCACAGAACTGGTCGAAGTGGCTGTGCTTGAGGCCTTTGTCCAGCAGTGGACGTCTTTCGGCTGAAATGAAGATGATACATGTACTAGATATGTCCCTGAACTTTAATTTCAAAGCAGTGATGTAACAAATACGTTAATACAAATTAAAAACCATAACGCTTTATTTAATTATTACTAGCTTCAGCCCGCGACTTCGTCCACGTTAAATTTCTTGTCCCGCGACCCACACCGTCGCATCGCATCGCCCGCCCGCATTATTACTTCGTTTTCATCTAGCGTTCTTTCTGACCTTTTTACATTTTGCTCGGCTCCTGAGGGTCATAGCGTGATGTCAAATAGCCCATAACCTTTCTCGAGAATTGGACTATCAAATGCATAAAGTTTTTTTAAATCCGACTAGTAGTTCTAGAGATTACCCCGTACATACAAAGTTACAAACAAACTAATTTTACCTCTATAATATTAGTATAGACTAATAACCCGCCCCTGCTTCGCACGGGTGTAAAGCACAGATATGACGACATGTCAACACATGATGCTACGTTTATAGGTACACATAAACTTTCCGTAATAAATTCTCAAAAATATAGTGAAAACCGCAGTAAAATCAATCGATTTTAGTGCGGTTTTCACTAGGTGTAGAGAGTGTAAAAGAACTAAACGGTCACACATACAGACATGAAAAGCGACTTTTCTTATACTATTGAAATTATATAATATCATAATCAGCCTATAATGTTCCCACTACTGGGACACAGGCCTTCTCTCTTCAAGAGTGGGCCGTAATCCACCACGCGGGCCCAGTGCGGGTTGGTAGATGTCACAAGCCTTTGAATTTTTGATTCTAGGACATGTCGGTTTCCTCACGATGTTTTTCTTCACCGTTTTGAGAGCAGTGGTGATGAAATAATTTACACAAAGTAAAGTGCTTGCTTAGGTTCGAACCCACGACCTACAACTCGTAAGTTGCGGCCGTTACCACTGAGCCACCACTGCTCTCTACCTGAAATCGCGAAAAAAAAATCAGCTGTTCCCTACATTTTGACGAATTATGCGAACATAAATGTACGGAACAGCTGATTTTTTTTCGCGATTTCAGGTTTGGTCCCATAGTAAAAGTTGTTCATAATGATGAGTACAATGACCCCTTAAGAGGTTGTGCGTTAATTCTGTTACACCTTGTATAGATAGTAGAAACCTAATCCTAGTTAATTCCAACATGGTGCACGTAGGTACGGAGGATGGGGCACTATAAAGTACCACAAGGTACCATTGTGCACGTAAGACTTACAATTTCATTAGTTGGAACGCAATTATCTTGTGTGGACGGTTTCCTTGTCTTTGGGTCTGGTTGAAACTAAATATGGATAAGAAAGTGAAAAGAAAAAAGAAGTTTATTGCATGCAGGTTAACATCTCATTTTAATTTTTTGAATAGGTATGATGCGTAAAAAAAAGAAATTCTATTTAGTCCCGTCAGTCAGATAATAAAAAAATATTAAACACGTATTTTTTGCTTTATCATATAAAAAATTACTTTGATAAAACACATTAAAGTTGGAGAGTGGGGGCTCACTACGTCACAACTAAATATAAAATCTAGGAAGGCGTGACGTCATGCCACATTTCAACTCAATGTATCGCCGTAATCTTTTGATTACGTAAAAAAAGAAAAAATACTTGTCCAATATTTTTTAATAATCTACTTAGTAGTTTACTCATACCTATTGTTAAATATGGACACTTTTTACGTGCACGTTTTTCTACATCGTTCTCACATGTATAATTTCAACTTGAATAATGTAACCAATATTCTGTAACAATATTTTGATTTAAAAGAGTGTCCATGGAGTTTCTTGCCCGTTCTTATAGGAAACTACAACGCTTTGGAATGGGCAACTAGCTTCATCTTTCTGACTGACCGACTCCTTGGCAGTTCAAAAATGCCTGTAATGAGTTTAAATGCAATAAATGCTTTGATTTTGAGACCAATACTAAAGACGTAACGGGATTTATGTAAACTTAAACGTAATCTTAGTTTAGTGACACCGTTACAAACGTGTACAAATTGAAATCATTAATGTACCCTTTTTAACAGCTTCTATAAATGATAAATGATTTTATTTCTGTAACTAGGTTTATACAACACTTTTACACGTCAATCATTTTATTCAAATTCAAATTAATTTATTTGCCAGAATGTAGGTTTACAGAGTATGATCTTATAACTACTGACCCCTTTACATTCTACCATTACAGTAATTATGGTGTGCAAATATTTAATTGTATTGCAATTATATAATTTTAATTAAATTAAAAAAAAAGACAACAACAGATAAGAACTCATGCATTAGGGTTTTTGATTTTTTTTAAACTAGATAAGGCCGGCGTTTCCTATCTGACTACTCTGAGAAGAAAGGCCGAAACAAACTCAGAGGTCACAATCTCTTTTAAAGTCCAGACATAATCTTGGTCAGATCATGTGAAGATCATGTAGGTTGGTGTCTGAAATGGTCTTTTGAGGAAAGAACCACACAGATTGAGTGGACCTGTTCTGTCAGCGCACGCATACGTTACGTATACGTTTGAAACTGAATCGCAGTCAATCACATTTAACGTAAACTATTAAAAAAAAACAAAGTTAACAGATAAAATCTTCAAGAAATCTCAAAAACAAAACTTATTTATAAGATCCACACAAGCTACCATTTTTTTGCATGACAAAATGATAATACATTCCAACCTATCCAGTTTAATATCGTCCAGGCCAACCACCAATAGCCGGTGGCTAAATAGCCGTCGGCATCGGCCACAAACCCTAGGCTTACTAGGCTATAATAGACGATTTTGCTTTGACGCAACATCTGGCCCCCGTACTCTTTGTCAGAGCTTATGAGAGGGTATTAAACAATATTATTACTGTAATAGGGATAATGCTTGGATAAAAAAAAAGTATTTAGTCCGTCAGTCTGATAATAAAAAAATATTAGACACATATTTTTTGCTTAATCATAATAATAAAAAATGACTTAGATAAAACGAATTAAAGTTGGGGAGTGGCGGCTCGCTACGTCACATCTCAGTATGAAATCTAGCAAGGCGTGACGTCATGCCACATTTTAACTCAATGTATCGCCGTAATCTTTTGATTACGTAAAAAAAAAAAATACTTGTCCAATGTTTTTTTAATAATCTACCTGACGGACAAAACAAAATTTAGTATTCATCCCTATTGTATTTAAATCCAGTTATATTCAAACGGTAAGTGTGTTCTTTGATCGTATGTTATAGCGGCCTTGAAGATTTTAATAGTGGCTATGCCGTACTGACCAGCGAAAGAGCATTAGTTAACATTGGCGACAATCAGCTCCTAAAAAGAGTAGATATAATTTAGTTGTACCAAAAGTTAGTTTTTTTTTTTCTCAATACATGTCCTATCGGCTTCCCTTCGGAACAACCACTCTTCTTAATGTCTACTATTGCCAAATAATATGGTACACCTGTGTGTGTAACTGTGTATCATATCACATTACGTACTTATTATTTAATACCAGTTTAATACGTCATAAGATTAAAAACCTACAGTTTTTTGTCTGAGTTTATGAGAACTGAACAATTTTTTCTTCGGCTTCCCTCTAATGATAATTGAAGCTGCGCCACTGGTATGTACATACCTAGTTACAATACGACACAACTTAGATGTAGCATCGGCAAAATTCGTACAACCGGTCACCATCCGAACTGAGTGCGCCTTCAAAATCACCAAACTTTGTTACTGCTTTAGGCGAAAATGATCTTTACGCAAACGCAATAACTTGTAAAGTCATTTAACCAAATACTTTCGTAAAATTAAAATGAATGAGTGCAAATGTATGCTTCATCTAAGTTGTGTCGTAGGTACTGTACGAAATTTGTTTAAACTGAAATCTGATTTCAATATGTTCTAGAAAACAATCCGTTTGCTGAAAGCTCCTCTGTCATAAATTCGCTAAAAAAACCGGCCAAGTGTGTGTCGCACCACGCACAATGAAGGGTTCAGCAGTTGGGGTGGATTTATCCCAAAAACAAACTTAACATTGTAGTTGAAAAACATGTTCTCGTGAATACATCGATATACATCATGGTCAATTCTCCAACTGCAAATGTAAGTTTGTAATAGCAAAAAATGTTTTTTTATATAATAAAGTTACAAATTATTGATTTTCGGACTTTTTCCTTTAATTGTGCTGTAAGACCTTGCTTCTTGCAATTCATGATTCTAGGTCAACGCGAAGTACTCAATAGGTTTTGATTTATTTGCGAGCATCAAAATATGTCGCATAAACGGCCGTATTTTTTTATTGCGTTGACTTAGAAGCTTTATTTTTTTAGAGCTCCGAGTGACCGTAGACCTAAGTATTTGATATTAATTTAAATTTGATACCTCCACGCGTTCTTGAGAAAATGGGTCTTGACAGACAGACAGACAGACGGACAATGAAGTGATCCTATAAGGGTTCAGTTTTTTTCCTTTTGAGGTACGGAACCCTAAAAATGCACGAATATTCTCGGCTTGAATTACAGCTGCCTGAATTCAATATGTATGACGTTCTCATAGCTTCCTATAACATCAAATATCAGTAAATGCCCCAGGAATAAACAATCCCTTCTCTTACTCCCAAAGGATCATCCGGAAAACATATTTATAACATTCTCACCACCTATCTTCATCTACAATATATCTATTTGTACTTTGATTTAACTCTGATTCTCTATACAGAAAAAAATATTTTTATCTCCCCTAAACCATGGGAATAACAGGAACACAACACCATAAACTAATCGGTAGTGACGTCACGAAGTAGAGGCCTTGTTTAGTGAACGACTAGATCCAATTTATCGCAACCACTTTCGGTTTACAAAAACGTCTCTGTGAGTAGAGGGAGTTGGTATAGTTAGACTACTTTAATTGGAACGCTAAAGAAAATTGAATAACATAGACTGACTCTCATCTAGTGGTCGCTTACGTGACTACTGGGCATGAGGTCCTGGGTTTCCCCAGAGACATTATTTTTTCTTACGGCTTGTAGTAGTAGTGTTTAATTACTTTTAATTCTTACTAGCAACACTTTGGATTCTGTAGCATCATCTGACTAGCCTTTTCCCAACTATGTTGGGGTCGGCTTCCAGTCTAACAGGATGCAGATGAATACCAGTATATTACATGGAGCGACTGCCTATCTGACCTCCAAAACTCAGTTACTGGGTAATACGATACCCCTCGGTGACTGGTTGTCAGACTTTCGGTCTTCTGACGACCTGTAACGACTGTCAAAGATCCGCGAATGACAGCCGGGACCAACAGCTTAACGTGCTTTCCGAGGAACGGAAGGGCCTCGGTATGTAAAGATGGTCACCCATTCACAGACCAACCGCGGCTAGCGTAGCTTAACCTGATCTATCGACCGTGCGGCTATTATTACCTATATAGAGGCATGAGGAACAGGGTGTAAAGTTCACTCATCCTCCATAGAAAAGGGAGAATCCTCCGACCAGACGGGTGTTGTGTCTGGTGGGCTACTGCCCGACGGTCGATGTCGGGATGTTGTATATATGCTAGTCGCGCGGTAAACTCTGATTGCGCGATGCAGGATTTTGCGTGACGTCAGTGTGACGCGTTCCACTGTGGCGATGCCGCCACATCACTCCCCTCCGGAGACCGGAGGTCGATAGTGGGCTGAGTCGTGTATCTTGCGATGCTTGCCAGGGCCAGTTGAGGTTCCAGTGAGTCGGGACCGGGTGCCGCATAGTTCGCGGTGAGTCGGAACTGTCTGCGGAGATGCCCCCAGTGAGACGGGGTGGCGCTGCGTTATGCTCCAGTGCGCCGGATGTGGTACAGCGCCGGGTTGGGGCTGACTGCTGGCGTCGACCAGGAGAGGTTTGAAGGGCTCTGCTTGTTAACCGGCCGAGAGTGCAGTGTGCTGTGCCAAGGTTGCTGATGAGGCTGAGGGTGATGACCAGGTATGCGCGGTCGCTGCATGCTGGTGGTCAGGATACCCGTTGAAGCCGTGGGTGCTGGCTGGCTGTGTGACTCGCCGCTCGAAAGCTCGAGGAAGTGATGCTGATGACGTCACGCTGTAGTAGTTGCACGAAGGCTGCGCTGACGTTCATATTCGGGGTCACCAGTATAGAGGCATGAGGAACATGGTGTAAAGTTCACTCATCCTCCATAGAAAAGGGAGGATCCTCCGACCAGACGGGTGTTGTGTCTGGTGGGCTACTGCCCGACGGTAGATGTCGGGATGTTGTATATATGCTAGTCGCGCGGTAAACTCTGATTGCGCGATGCAGGATTTTGCGTGACGTCAGTGTGACGCGTTCCACTGTGGCGATGCCGCCACACCTAACCACGAGCTCCTCTGGAGGATTCTGTATCTGATAATGAACTTATTTTATTTATTAATTCATTCATTATTGGGTCTTTCCGTCAAGATTTATTTAGAAGCAGCAGAGGCTCGCCTCCTTTTAAAATCAATCTGCCTAGCCGTTTCCCAACTATGTTGGGGTCAGCTTCCAGTCTAACCGGATGCAGCTGAATACCCGTATTTTACATGGAGCGACTGCCTATCTGACCTCCACAACCCAGTAACTGGGTGATACGATACCCCTTGTTGTCAGACTTTCGGGCTTCTGACGAGCCGTAACGACTGACAAAGATTTACGAATGACAGCTGGGACCAACGGCTTAACGTGCTTTCCGAGGCACGGAGGAGTCTCGGTATGTAAAGATGGTCACCCATCCACAGACAACCCCGGCAAGCGTAGCTTAACCTGATGGATCGACCCGTGCGGCTGTTATTACTTAGCCACGAGCTCCTCGCCTCCTTTCACATGGGACTATAATAACATGTCCCAATCTAAGTGTTGTATTAATTTATGCTTACCCATACATGACTGAATAACTTGACAGTATTAATAACTTTATAGAGGTATATGAAACAGGGTGTAAATTTCCTACATAAAAATGGGAGGATCCTCCGACCAGACGGGTGTTGTATCTAGTGGGCTACTGCCCGACGGTTGATGTCGGGATGTTGTATACACCTATGGCAGTCGCGCGGTAAACTCTGCTTGCGCGATGCAAGATTTTGCGTGACGTCAGTGTGATGCGTAGTTCGCATGTGGCGATGTAGATGTCGCCACAACTTAACGTGTTTGTATGTATGTGATAAAGATTGTATTTGAACCGCGATGAGTTAAAATGTGCTCTCAAAAAGACAAAAGGAAGTGGATTTCTCCGTTCTTCTTCTTCATGTAAATAATGGTGATCACTCCACAGAGTTAACGATAGGACTCGATGGTTCCGTACAGTTATTTCCTCTTAAGCCGATATAAAGCATCACAGCTCAAATGAATGTGGTACTGTTATATTGAACGTCTCTTCTATTGCGGGCAATAAATTGTATTGTCTCTAAGCAAATTCATTATCAAGCATTCCATACGTATCTAATTCTTGTACTTGGTATGCGTTTGTTATTTTACGGCCGAACCCAATAACCTATTTTCAGTAAACGACAGATCGCTATTGATGGTAGACAGACAGTATAATTCTATCTGTCCTTATATCAGGCCGGTAAGATTCCATAGTCTCTTATAGATTATTGGGACGATAAAACCATAGACAAGTAGGTTTTTCTGTCTCTAGTATGCTAAAACTGGTGATAGATAGGTTATTGGGTTGAACCGTTAATGAATCTTTATCTACCTAAAAATCAATCTGCCTAGCCTTTCCCTTAGTATGTTGGGGTCGGCTTTCAGTCTAACCGGATGCAGATGAATACTAGTAATTTTACATGGAGTGACTGCCTGACAAAAGACCTCCACAACCCAGTTACTGGGTAACATGAAACCCGTTAGTGAGACTCAGACTATTTTGGGCTTCTGACTACCCGTGATGAATTTTTATCTACAAACATTATAAATTAAAGTCGCTTGTCGTGTCTATCTGTGAAACCGCTTATACCTTCTAACCTGCACAATGGATTTTCTTGCAGTATTCACCATCACTGAGAACATTTACTCCGGAAGGTTCATGTGTGAGATACATTTATATTTAATTTATATAACATAACATCGCGCCTTGTTTCCCCGAAGAGTTAGGCAGAGGTGGTAAGTGGTGAGGAGGTGGTGGTGTGGTGGTGAGTGGTGGTGATGGAGGAGGTGGTGGGGGTGGTGGTGTCGGACGTGGCGGAGGTGGTGGAGTCGGTGGTGGGTGGTGATGGTGGTGGTGGTGGTGGTTGGTGGGGTATTTAACTTAATTATGTTTATTAGAGAAATCTCGATGTTCTGTCAAGTTGTAATAACCGGACGAAGCAGGGGCGGGTTACTTTATTATTTGTACCATAAAAGAAAACGTTGATTTCGACTAACTAAAACATATTATCTCACATCGGCGTGAACTGTAATTCTATAAGGAGACATATACCGCTGTAGAAATATAATATTAGCCAATCAGCAATTTAGTAGTCGTGCCTCACTTCCATTAAGTTTAGATAGGCTGTTGCTCCATGTAAAATACTGATATTCAGCTGCATCCGGTAAGACTGGATGCCGACCGCAACATCGTTGGGAAAAGGCTAGGCAGGTGATGATAATGAGACTGGCTAGTCACCGGCTGAACTTTGTAGATTTAAGTACCTATCGTACTTTACGCCTGGACAGCTTTTAACTCTCTACAAAGCGCAAGTCCGATCCTGCGTGGAGTATTGCAGCCACCTTTGGGATGGCTCAGCTAAATACCAACTTGCCGCGCTTGACTCGGTGGACCGCAGAGCTAAGGAGGCTCATTGGCGACGTAAGACTGGTGAATGCCAAGCTTCACAGCTTGGCTCATCGCCGCAAGGTTGTCTGCTTGTCGGTCTTCTACAGATTGTACTTCGGTGAGTGTGCTCAAGAACTCCACGACCTCATTCCGCCGGCTCTCTTCTACCATCGGACATCTAGACGCACTGCAGGTTGCCATCCCTACCTAGTTGCTATTCCACCAATTCGCACTAAGCGTTTCCAAATGTCTTTTGTGATGCGCACAGCAAAGGGGTGGAACTCTCTGCCTGTGTCTGTGTTTCCGAACGCATATAACCTCGATCTCTTCAAAGTGAGAGTGAACAGGCTTCTTCTGGGTAAGCTCGCTCCATCGTCGACTTTGTCTCTGTCACGTCTGACCTAGACTAGAGTCAAGAGCAAACCTATCTTAAATAAAAATAAAAAAAATAAAAAATCGTCACTCTTGGAGGCTCTCTTCAATTAGTGGTAAATAATACCAATAGGTAATTAAATCATAAAGGTTTTTACCAATAAAAGACAAAAGACTTTTTAACAATTCTATTAACGTTTTGAAACTATCACTTTATATACATACCACTTCTCTTTAAACTCTAGAGTATTAATAAAAAAAATCCACGTAAAAGATTGAATTTCCATAAAATATCGCGTCTGAGTGTACCGAACCATTAAGAAAGTGAGTACAACAATAACAAATCCGTCGTGCTCATCCAATTGGAGGAATCTCTGTAAAATCTCCGAGGATTAAGAGATATTACACCGGGTTTTTGTGTAGCATTTTTGCCTATAAACATTGCTTTAACTCTGTTTTATATTTTTTGTTAGTTTCTTCAGATGTTATCAAGGTCCGAATCTACATTGACTTCATCACTTACTTATCAGTAAGCTGACCTTCGCACGGACGCAAAAATATCGCGGCGGGATTTTATCGCGCACTAGATTTTCAACTCTCGGTGTTGAGCCAAGCATTGAGAATTCAACATAGCGCATTCCAACGCAGCGAAAAAACATACTGTTGGATTTTCAACTCTCGGCAACGCCGAGAGTTGAATATAGCGCGCGAGAAACAATAGCCGCGTAATTTTTAAGTCCGTGCGAACGTCGAGTTATAGTCACACGGAAAAAATAACCTACGTAAGCCACACGCGAAATAAATGAATAACTGGGGGCCAACCACCACCTCTTAAAGTGTTACTTCAGTGTGAGAAAGAGATGGAGCTATACAGGACGGCTAGCTCCAACTCTTTCCCACACTCAAGTAAGATTACAATAATACTGCTTTAAGAGGTGGTGGTCTAGCTCCTGACCTTCATGTCACCATAAGCCATTGTTCAGGTGTACATGAGACATACACTTCGTTATAAATACAGGATATAAAAATACCCATCACGAAGTCATGATCTACGCAATCTGTACACCAAACTAAGTAACTTTGTGCAAAGAAAAGAAAACTAGAAAACGACTTGGTGTTAAAATTCGCTGTTTACGGTAGTGCGCATTGTAACATACGCCAAACATCGTGCTTATATAGTGCATACAGCGGTAAGTCGTGGGAGTATTTGAAGTTAAGTTATAACATTTTAAACTTGTTATAAAAACGTCAAAAAAAGTTGGAACTTTGACCTTCAATGTTTCCGTAACCAGAAGGTTCCCAGGCATGCTCCAGTACAAAAAAAAATGTTCATAATAACGAGAAGAACAAATACCTTACAATAACTGACAATATTTCCTTAGTTTTTACTCAGAAAATATTGTCAGTTGTCTTCTTAGACAAAGAAGAATGTCGCGAATGGTGAAAGAATACAAAAAGATACTAAATATTCTTGTTCAGATAATAACTATGCAGAAACAAAACTTCACTAATACGATCCAAACGCACCTACATTCATTATAGTTCACGAACATCATAGTCGGTACAGTTATCTTCCAAATAGACTCACCAAAAAACGATTCAACGCGTATGACAGTCGCGGGTACACATAAATACTTTTGAGACATAATTATGTATTATACAATCCACTATGGTTTGTAGAAGAAACATAGAAATTGTCCCAGAACTGATAAGGATTACCACTAGGCATGTCAACATACTGCTCCATAAATTGTACAGAGTGGGGCATTTTAATCCATGTAATAAAGAAATTAAAACGAAAACATTAAAACGTTCCTTCATTTATTGATGACATAAATTTTAAGGTTTTTTTTTATAAAGCCTTTAAAATAATAAAACTTGGGCCTTTTTCCAGCAATACAGCATTATTGTTTAAACACACAATTTACACTTAATCAGTCTTAAACTTAACGTTTTCTATACTTTAATTATCTGAGACCGATAATTTACTATGACAGACATTAATTATTTACGCAATTCTATAGCAAATCTGCTCTTGAAGCCTATAAAAGCATTCCTTTTCCTCCTCGCCCCTTTACTACAAAACTTCCACGAAATCCTTATATTTCTAAGAAAAGAAACAAATAAGTTGGTATAACGAACATTTTGTCACACACACCGTGTGAATGGAACTAATCCTTAGAAAGCGGATTGCAAGAGATTGAGTGAATGTGAAGTTGGACCTACAGAACCCTGATTATTTATTCTTTGGGGGTATTTACTTATTTATTACAGCTTCTAACATAGTTTAAGTAGGTGGTAACACATAGCATGAACTTATGCATGGTTCTTAAATACCTGCATGTACTGAAAGTCTGCCTTAGGCTCGGCGCAAACGAGCCACCGACCACAGCCACCGGAAGCCCAGCGACAAGGAATTCACATGCTTTTTCGTATGTTTTGTATGGATTCGTTCCACACGTGTGGCCGGTGGCGACCACCCGTTACAGCAGTACTCAAGACCGCAGCAAGAGGCGACAGCCACCGGTGGCTGTGATCGGTGTCTCATTTGCGCCGAGCCTTAGTCTTTGATAAGAAAACCATCTGGTAAAATGATTATTATATTTATACATATAACGGTACAGAATAACCTTTACCAGAAGTGGTCATCGTATTAGTGTTTCAACAGCTTAAATATCATCAGGATTGTGCCGGAATATTGCAGTTCGTCGTGGACGTGGTACGACAATTACGGTTCCCCTGACCTCACCTCTGTCATCAGAAGCCAGCCGCCACGCAACCATCTATGCGGCGCTCTGCTAGAGTGACTATCACCAGCCAGTGTCACTCTTGTCCGACCTTTTCGGCGGTTCTTAGTAACTTCGTAACAAACTAGACGATGCCGTCACATAGGTAAATACGTTCCACAAGATCAAATTGAGATTTTATTACTAAGATGTAGTACATACTTGAAGGAACTTTATAAACTTCTGTGTTGGTGACATCTATGCAAGAATAGCTCATCACTCTGTAAGTTCAGTGGATGAGCTGACTGTTCAGGATACAGATTTAGGTACTTAATATTAGCTCTGGATATAATGTTCGATTTTTTTTTCAAGTTTTGACATTTTCATGGACCAATTACACAGTTGTAAAAAACATTAACATCATACATAACAAAGCGCCTGTATTCCCCGAAGGGTTAGGCAGAAGTGTACCTATAGTACACCTACATTTTGCCAGTTATGTTTAAGTCCCATGTAATAGGGGCGAGCCTATTGCCATCAGCCGGGCACAAATCCAGACTCCGGGCTGCCACTGATAAATTCCAGATGGAAAAACCCAACAACACTTTGCCTGACGCGGGAATCGAACCTAGGACCTCATGCTCAGCAGCAGCGCTTGCAACCACTAAACAACAGTGTTCTAAAATGCAATGTAGTTTTAATTTTTTTTGTTGGTACGGGAATCGGAAATTACCGCTCACATTCAAAACTTGCTACAGTTTTACAAAAGTCGTAAAAAGTTTGTTTCTTAATTCAAGCATAATTAACTAGGCAAGTTTCATGAGCCCAGAGACTGGATTCAAGGCTAACGCATACACTAAGGAGTAAAGTTTCAGGACTTATCACTTTTAGTATGCGAATCTTGTTAGGGACTCAAAGGACATGCCTGTGTAGGGCAGGATACCAAAACAGCGATATTTTAATGGTCTTTTTTTTTAGATAGGTTTGCTCTTGACTCTAGTCTAGGTCAGAGATGACAGAGACAAAGTCGACGATGGAGCGAGCTTACCCAGAAGAAGCTTGTTCAATCTCACTTTGAAGAGATCGGGGTTGTATGCGTCCGGAAACACAGACGCAGGCAGAGAGTTACACTCCTTTGCTGTGCGCATCACAAAAGACATTTGGAAACGCTTAGTGCGAATTGGTGGAATAGCAACTAGGTAGGGATGGTAACCTGCAGAGCGTCTAGATGTCTGATGGTAGAAGGGGGCAGGCGGAATGAGGTCGTGGAGTTCTTGAGCACACTCCCCGAAGAAGAATCTGTAGAAGACCGACAAGCAGGAAATCTTACGGCGATGGTCTGGCGAACAAAATGCGTTATACATACATATTTTGCCTTCAGCCATGAAGCGTTGTTATCTTCCGGCGCCCATGTCCCTAAGTACAGACACGTGAGGCATTTATTTATTTATTTATTTACTTATTTATTTAAGCAGTATGGAAGACTTACAGCTAAAACAAACAGGTCAAGTTCAGTAAATAAGACTGTCAGCCAATTACAAGTCTTCACTTATAATCAATAGAAAAAGTAAGTAATTTCTATGGAAATTGACACCAAGTTATTCAGTAATATAACAATATTATATATAAAGTTTCTCGCACTGCAAAACGATCACTATAACTATCAACAATGTTTATCAACTTATAGGAAAAAGTTTCGGCTTAAGCACCTCCAGGCTGAGGACACACTTTTTTAAATTATCTAAATCATATTAAATCAATCTAAATCTGCGTAGCCTTTTCCAATTGTGTTGGGGTCGGCTTCCAGTCTAACCGAATGCAGCTGAATACCAGTATTTTACATGGAGCGACTGCCTATCTGACCTCCACAGCCCAGTTACTGGGTAACACGATACCCCTTGGTAAGACTGCTTGTCTGGCTTTCGGGCTTCTGACGACCAGTAACGACTGTCAAAGATCTACGAATGAAAGCCGGGACCAACGGCTTAACGTGCTTTCCGAGGCACGGAGGGGCCTCGATATGTAATGGAAGGTCACCCATTTACGAACCGGCCGCGCCACGCGTAGCTTAACCTTCGATTCGTGCGGCTGTTTTCATTTAGCCACGAGCCCCATAATTATATCATAATATGTAAAGTAAATCGTAATTCGAGCCTTTTCAGGAAGAACATCGTAAGCTACAACTTTGCACTTTTTACAGGAAAAGGTTTTGCTTTCCTAATTAACGATGTTGTCATTTACGATGATAATTTCTTGCAACAATAAAGTCGTGTTTTAAAATAAAATTTAAGAGTAAGCGCCACAAGTTGCAAAACTGTCTAATTAAGAGGTTACGAAGAAAAAATAGTTTTGTGATTTTTGGCACTTACGATGTTTTTCCTGAAAAGGCTCAATATTATTGCTGCAGTAAGCTATAAAATGAGAATTTTCGCAGGTATGTGGTTATAAGAAGAAATGTGGACACCCTTTTGCTAATAACCACTTCGTAGTTTTCTACGTCAAAGAAAATGAGGTCATTAAAAGTCTGTCGTGTTTGGTGATAGTCGCAATCATCGTCATCTGCCAAGCCTTTAACAGGGTCATCTTCCAGTATTAGTTACAAGGAGCAACTACCTATCTGACCTCTACAACTCATTTACTGGGTAACACGATACCCTTTCACTGTTTGTCCACCGGCACTGTCAACGGGACGTCAACGACAAACGAGATTATTCGAAACAAACGTGACGTCCCGGTGCACAGTGGGAAGAAAAGCACTTTTTTGTTTGAATAATCTGCCTGCTCTAATAAGCCGTAAAATAATATCAAGATTTAGGCTAAATATGGAATTTTTTGAGGTTATTTTTGTCCTACTTGGATCTGTATGACTTCTTTCTGTTCGAGTGAGAAGCCTATAAGGTTATAAAATATAACTGTATGCTTCATGTCTAACATCGAAGATATTTTTTCTCAATTTGAAACGATTAATCAATATTATTATACCGCTTATATTATTATTATTTTTTTTAGGTTATATTGCAGTTTCTCGAAAAAATAGCAGTTGCCCGTTAAAGCCTATCCCTTCCCATTTGATTACAAAAAAATGGTAGAAATCGGTTAAGAATTGAGGAGCAGGCAGATTTTTCAACCAATAAAGTGCTTTTCTTCCCATTGTGCGGCGGTGGTGTGCGGGACACGCGGCCATAGTAAATGTATGTATCGCTACGTCAGCGCGTCATCTCGTTCTCGTTGACGTCCCATTGACGGTGCCGGTGGACAAACGTCCTTTGGTAAGACTGGTAATCTCAATATCTTTGCTTAGTACTAATGTTGCTACAGAAACCAGCTGTAAAAATTGTCTACCATAAGAAAATTATTATTTCCCAAAATACAGACATTTTCGAAACCCTAAATTCCACAAAATTCGTGCAAAGACCAGCTCAAAGCTTATATTGGAATAAAATATCGCATTCCATTACCGTCTACCGTTGTTTAACAGGAATGCGAATCTGGTATGCATATGGCGTAGTTTTAAAATACACTGGAAATACGGATCGGAGTATTTTTCGTTTGGCGTATTTTCTGACAGGAAGTGAGGTCCGGTTAATTGTATTTAGATGAATGGGTTTTCAGTTTCATATTGTTATAAGAGTATGCGAGTGAAATGAAATTGGAAAAAAGCATTTTGTTGTTTAGTAGAGACTGGCGAACTGTGTTATTAATTAGTCGAGCGGAAAAATGAGAGATAATATTGTAAAAAACGTTGGCCCAAGCTGAGATTTATTTTGTGCAAAATTGCAAATAGCTTATCTGTTTGTATAGAAATCAAGCCTTCAAACTGGATCATAGAAAACCAATCGTTCAGTCCCGGTGCCTAACTGCCAAGCTTTAGGTACATATTGTCATTAATGCATTGTTTACTTATAAGTAACCCTTCTGGGATTAAAGGCATGATGTTACGTTGTATGTTGATACTTATAAATAGCCGCCTAAAGTACTAACAACAACAACTAACAACACACCAACAACAACAACTAAGTTAGATCGGTACTTAAATTAATAAAATTTTCAAAAATCAAAAGAGCATTAGAAAGTGGTGAAAGGCGGACGTGTTGGAGGACTGTTAATGCATATAATTTTGACGTTCAAAAAGTGCTGGTTCTCAGCCTAATTCGAATAATTTTGATTTAACAATCTTAAAATAATAATAATAATATGTACAAGTATATAAAAAAGGGAGGGGGTAAATAATCAGAGGGCATCAAAAAATTCATCCGCATCGCTGTCAACAGGAAAAATGCCCAGAAGGCTGGCAGCATTGCCACGTTGTATAGCAATGCTGATTCTTTGGCCAAAAAATAGGCTTGCCCTCTGGTCACGTGTGGAGTCGACCAACCGCCTGGCGATGTCTGATTTTGATTTAAATCAGAACACGTGGCTACACTCCTTTATGCCAACAAAAAAGGTTATATCTGTTAGTATTTCCCCGGACGAACACACACAGATTTACTACTACTGGTATCAACTATTACTCTCTAGAAGCTTAAGCTTCAGTAAGCGCAGTCAGCGCTTTGTCTTCCGCTGAAAGCGATCCATTGTACACATTTCTAATTGAATGATCTCCGGACCGTCTGTTGACCGGTTTCACTTCTAACCGTTTGAACTAAATTCTGTGTTACTGTTAGATTGATTGATTAGTAAATAATCTGGTCTGAGCTTAATATTAGCTTATTATGGTATTTTTAATTAAACGTACTATAAACAAAAATAAATAAATAATATAGAAATAAACATAGAACTATAATAGAGAGTACTAAGTTTATTTCTAATGATTACTATAAAATGAAGTAAAAAAACAACATATTATCCCGCCTGTAATCCCTGAAGGGTTAGGCAGAGATGTACTTACATTAAACCCAGATTTCGCCAGTGATGTTTAAGTCCCATGAAATAACACGAGCCTATTGCCATCAACCGGGCACAAATCCGGCCTTCGGGCTGCTACTGAGAAATCCCTAACGGAAAATCCCAATAACACTTTGTTCGACCTGGGAATCGAACCCAGGACCTCATGCTCAGCAGTAGCGCTTGGGACCACTAGATCAACGAGGCAGTCAAATGAAGTACCTTCCAAATAGAAACATTAGTTGCAACAGGGCAACTGCTAAAGCGCAAACTGATTCGGACTGAACGGAACGCGAGTTCGGGACTCTGATTCCCATTACCACCCCTTAGACTATAATATGTAGTTGCTAGCTTCCGCCCGCGACTTCGTCCGCATGAAATTTTTTTTTTCCCCAACCTACCCCGTCGCATCGCATCGCCCGTGCTGTTACTTCGTTTTCGCTTAGCGCTCGTTTTTACTTTTTTTCTTTTTGCTCGGCTTCTAAGAGTCCTAGCATAATGTTACATACTTAAAGCATTCCTCAAGAATTGGACCATAAAATGCAAAAAGAATTTTTCAAATCCGACTGGTAGTGACAGAGATTAGCGCGATCAAACAGTCAATAAAAAAATAAAATGTGTCGGTGTAGACTAAGCGCATTTTTCTTACTTTAAGCATTTTTATACCCGTCGTAAATTCTAAACTAAACGTCGGATTCGAATAATTTAAAAAGGAATTTACATGTAATTAATCACCCTTGATTATGAAACTATTTATTTGGATAAGGATTAATACCATGTTAATGAAAACACCTTCGCAAATAATGCATTATTTTATAACAAATTTGATTACCATTAAAAAAGTTATAGTGAGCTAACCTTAAAAGATAGACATAAATATACTATCGCGGGCTTTTTTTTAGAACTTTTTAAGAGGAACATTTCTGTCATACATGATTTTTGCGTAACTTTAACCGTTTACGCAGCGCACACAACGGAAGCTCTCAAAAGGATTAAATTTTCCCCGCTTTTGCAATATATTTCATTGATGCTCCGCTCCTATTGGTTGTAGCGTGATGTTAAATAGCCTATAGCCTTTCTCGATAAATGGGCTATCCAACACTAAAAGAATTTTTCAATTCGAACCAGTAGTTTCTGAGATTAGCGCGGTCAACCAAACAAACAAACTCTTCCTCTTTATAATATTAGTATAGATGTGGACTTAGTAAAATCAAGATAAATTCCGGGGTTTTACGTATCAAATATGTTACTTTTTATAACACAACATAAAATAACATCTCGCCTGAAATCCCCGAAGGATCAAAGCTCATTTTCATCGGTCGCTAGGGCTCGTATGCGGGATATTGGAGATTTCTGTAAAGCATGCCATAGGGCCTGCAAGTAGGGAACCGTTTTTATTAATCAGTAGGGCCCGCATGCGGGGTGCGGGAGATTTCTGTAAAGCATGCCATAGGGCCGCAAGCAGAGAACCGTTTTCATTAATCGGTAGGGCCCGCATGCGGGGTGCTGGAGATTTCTGTAAAGCATGCTATAGGGCCCGCAAGCAGAGAACCGTTTTCATTAATCGGTAGGGCCCGCATGCGGGGCGCGGGAGATTTCTGTAAAGCATGCCATAGGGCCGCAAGCAGAGAACCGTTTTCATTAATCGGTAGGGCCCGCATGCGGGGTGCGGGAGATTTCTGTAATGCATGCCATAGGGCCCGCATGCAGGGAGCCGTTTTCATTAATCAATAGGGCCCGCATGCTGGGTGCTGGAGATTTCTGTAACGTATGCCATAGAGCCCACATGCAGGGAGCCGTTTTCATTAGTCCATAGGGAACGATTGCGGTATGCGTAGAACCTGCACCGCACGTTTGGCAGTTGCTTTGAAGGCTCATTTTCATTGGTCATTTTCATTGATGTGAGTCTCCGCACGCTTTTACCGACCGATGAATTTCATTGATCGCTACGCCCGCTACGGGTATTCCCCACAGACGGTGTACCGACCGCTTTATCGACTTATGACTTTCATCTGCGGGAAGGCCCCGCATGCTGTATATGGACCGAGTTATCGACTAATGAAAATGAGCCATAGTTACGCATCACACTGACGTCACGCAAAATCCTGCATCGCGCAATCAGAGTTTACCGCGCAACTAGTTGGCCCACGCCCAACTGACGCCGGCCACTTAAGGCGTCAAAATGAGGGGCCCGTCTTTACGGGCCACCGTATAGCCTCCGCGGGCAAGGGGGTACACCCCGACACCGCTAGCCGCGCCCCCTGACGGGGACGTAGCGACATCCACAGAGAGACAGAGAATCGTCAGGCAATAGTCCACCAGACACAACACCCGTCTGGTTGGAAGATCCTCCCTTTTCTATGGAGGATGAGTGAACTTTACACCCTGTTTTTCATACCTCCATAAACAAAAAAATCGTTGAAGATTTGTACCTAAAAAAGCAAGCATATACGCAGTATTTGCATGTAGGTCACTCCTATATACATATTTATCTACAATTAAATATCTATCTGACAGCCGTTTTACCTCCCACCCGTTTTCACGTTACCAAACGTTTTATATTTTTCAATTTCCCAAATTGTTTTTATGCTCTGTTGAAAATAAGCGAATGGAGCGTTTTAATTTCGTTTGAAAAATAAATAGTAGGTATGTTCGTGAAATGTGTTGAATACTAAAAGTTTGGCTGAAATCCTTTGTAGGGCGAATCTTTCTGGACCTATTTCGAATTCTGTCACATATTTATATGTGACAGAATAAACATAAAAATGTATGTCAAAATGGTGACCGCTTAAAGCTATGACGCACATTTTATTACTTAGGGCTGATTTTACCAATGAAACTGAACGCGATCAGCACATAAACCACGTTTACGGGCTGTCAGTGTCATTATTTTCTTTAGAATTATGACACTGACAGCTCTTGGACGTAGTTTAGATGTGCTGATCGCGTTCAGTTTCATTGGTGAAATTCACCCTTACTTTAAGGAAATGTTCCTAAACTAGATTTTTGTTCTGATTTCTAATAAAAAATCAATTGTAGTGTTATTTCGAAATCTTCAGGTCAGTACGGTTTTATTACGGTGCTACTTTTAATTTTGTTGCCACAGCAGTCGCTTTTCTTTTTCTTTTTGTACGTAAAACATTACCGAGTTCTGTGTGACCTAGACTTTTCGTCTTTAGTGCCCAATTGAAGAAATCGAGTCGCATTTTTAGATAAGATTCGGCTTACACGTCCTACAATTTTTAAAATTACCTATTATTTTTAACCCTCGATAAAAAGTAATCACGCGAAAACATAGTTTTATCTCATGGTTAGGTGCTTCTATATGATTTGTTCATGTGGCAGACATTATTAATATCCATGAGTGTACTTTAAGGACTAGTCTTACCAAGGGATATCGTGTTACCCAGTAACTGGGTTGTAGAGCTGGGTGTAGACAGATGATGTACTTTAAGGACCGTGTCTGCCACCATGATAGCCCTTCACAACACATGATTTAGTAACTACCCGTTTTATACATTTTTGAAGTGCTATAACTCTAAAACGCAGCTACACACGACCTTAATTGACTGGACCAAAACGATTCATATTCATCTGAACTTTCATCCCTATTATTTTATTGAAACATGGACAAATCATACACCAAAATGGCAGCCGGCTCCCTAACTATTAAAATCATCAAAACCTAAGTTTTCATCACACAGATACACTAAGTGGAAATGATGTGAGATTTATATAACTTAATAAGTACTACGACAACTATGTACTTTACGGGGCATAATATTTTATAAAAAGATAAATTAAAAATTTCAAAAACACCCGACACAAACAAAAACGTCTAAGAAGTAAAAAATAATATGCATTGGCCCTTTAAGTTTATTCTATGTTGTGGGTAATATTTTGATCCGAGCGTCTTCGTGTCGGGTGACAGATTTTGACAATGATTCAATCAGGGGGCCAACCACCACCTCTTAAAGCAGTATTATTTCAATGTTACTTCAGTGTGAAAAAGAGATGAAGCTATACAGGACGTCGAGCTCCATCTCTTTCCCACACTCAAGTAAGATTACAATAATATTGCTTTAAGGCGAAAGCACCAGGGTAGCCCGCGAAATTCAAATTTTCTTACGTTTTTTTGGAATTTGCAGGTCAGTATTAGGTAAAATATGATTAGCGACCGTAACAAATATGTATTTATAGAATTATAATCTTTAAAGTCAGCAATACAACTCTCTAAGACCAAGTAATTCTATTGAATGACTATTTCATGAAATCATAACATTTCAGGATTATACTAACTTATGAAATTGTATTACTGTTTCTAACGATTATAATTCTGTAAATAAATATTTTTACGGTCGCAATTTATACTTTAATCAACATACACCCAGACACTGAGCTGTAGCGCAATTTGTAAATTGCAAAAATCGTAAGAAAATTTGAATTTCGCGGCTACCTTAGCGCTTCCCCCTTAAGAGGTGGCGGTCTAGCTCTAGAGGTACTTACCTAAAATAACTGTTACTTTGGGACTGTACTACCTACAGATTCTTCTAAAAAGAAATACTAGTCGCAAGTGCACGCCGATACTTATTTCCAATTTTTAATCCAAAAGAAAACTGAGATATTGGAAGCGGAATTTGTTAAAATGTAATTTATTATGAAACTAGATTTTGCCCGCGGCTTTATGCGAGTAGAATAACTTTTCCTTTTTCCTATATCGACCGCGGATTGAATAAGCGTGAATCTGGGGAACTTCGACATAGACTTGGTTGACTTGAATGAATCTATGATAAAAACTAGGACTGTTCCGAAAGTCCATAAAACAGATTATTATATCATTCTGTGTACATACCGTGGTTGTCTAAAAACCACCTGGGCCATCGTCATGCATAAATATCAGTAAGTCAGTGTGGTGGTTTTAAAAAGCCTCCACGAATGTGAAGGAAAACATCGTAAGTAAACCGGCATGTTCTAGAACAAAAAATTCGAAGACATGTGACATCTACCAACCCGCACTGGGCCCGCGTGGTAGATTACAGCCCACTCCCTCTCGATGAGTGCCAGCAGTGGGAACATTATAGGCTGATTATGCTACACCTTGGACAGCCTCGCTTCCACTTTTCTAACGGGCTAGTATTTTTACCACGGCCAATCAAGGCTTGAACTATCGTCACATAGTTCCTGCTGATACGAGACAAGTGTCCAATCCTGAACTTAATACTTACAGTGATCACTACAAAATACGGCCACAAGATATGTTGCAATAATCATCAGGTTGGCCAGTCTATCTATCTGTCTAATCTACCGGTCATGTCCCATTGCTGGGCAAAGGCCTCCCTTTGCCTTTTCCACATATGTCAGTCCTCTGCCATTGCGAGCCAGAGGCGGGGTTTGCTAGTCGTAAAATAAAAATAAAAATTAATTTTAAATCAAATTCTAAAAGAAACATTCGGAAACAATATAAATATGACATTAATTTACCGGTTATTAAGAATATGATGTATTATAAAAGTACCTATGTTCGTGCGTTCAATCAGTTACCGCCAGCTATTAAGCAGTTAAACGGAAATATATTTAAAAATAAATTGAAAAAAAAATGTTAATTAATAATGTATTCTATAATCTGCACGAGTTTTTTTTATAAAAAATAATATTTGTAAGTACCTAATTTCTTAAAACACTATTGCATATCCGACTTTGGTAGACTGTTGAAACTAAAAATATAATGTTTTACTAATAAGAACTTAATGTACACAGATAAGCAATAAATATATCTTTATCTTTAAAAATTAAAAAAATAAAACTAACACTGGAAGCCAGGAATTGAACAAACAAATTCACTTTCCTTTTATATTATTAGTTGATATAAATGAAGTCTGACTTCGAAATGCCGCCCGCTCAGTTTGACCTTAATGAGATATCTTAGATATCTTCATTCGGTTGGAAGTCTCAACAGTAAAATAATTTCAGTTCAGGCTTGATTAAGTTTCTGGATATTGACGCTGAAATAATAATGCTTTGAGAATAGCAATAAAATGTTTTCGTGTCTGAGATATGATTGATTGAGTAGAATTAATATTGTGTCTGGATATCGTCTAAGAAAAGATAAGGTATTTTGGAGACTTGATATTACCTAGGTACTGCGAACGACCACTCTATATTTTCGCTTCTCAGCACAAACTAGTTATTCGTTTAGCAGACCGAGGTAAAAATACACTACTCAATTAAGTGAAGGGAACATGCCAACTATATCAACTTATTTAAGAAAACTCTTTAGAAAAAGTACTGACCACAATTTGTAAATGTTGGTTGAACCTGCATTAAAAAATGGTTCGAAATTTAAAAAAATTAAACCTAAAAGCTGAAACATTTCGGAATAAGGAGGGAAAACTTCACTTGGTCCTGTGACTTGGTCGCACGACGTTTGCCGATTCCCGGCCACCGTAGGCATGGGCTTGCGGGCGGCGAGCAATGGGTAGCTCGCCGTCCGGTAAGGACCAGGCCCGAGTCGACGGCGCGTTGTGTTCCACGCGCGCCTCAAAGAGATGTCAGCAGCATTGAAGGGGTCCGCTAGGACCGATGCCAGCCGGGATTGCGGGATGTTCGAAAGAGTTACCGTGGCCCCGGCACAGGCAACAGAAGGAACACGGGTGGGTTTTAGTCAGTAAAAGTCTGACACGCCCTCCCACTCCGCCCAGAGCGGGAGAAGTCATTTGATGATTTCCCATCAAAAAAAAAAGGGTACGACGTTTTGAAACGTAATAAGTTTAGAGATTACTGTCCTGGTTTTTTTCTAATGTAAATCATTTTCGCTGCTTACTTGTAACTTTTGTAACTCTGGAGTATCATGTCACGTCGTCATTTAACGCGGGAAGAGATGCTTAGGGATGTGGGTATGCTGGATGCAGGGCACAATCAACGTGAAACTGCCGACGCTGTCAACATGCAGCCAAGTGTTATTTGCCGATTGTGGGCGCGTTACAGGGCTACAGATGTTGCTGAAGGTCACCGAGAAAGATACAGGGTCACTACTCAGAGACAAGACCTTTCTACAAAATGCTGCAAGGAGGCAACCTCAAATTACGGCTCGCCAGCTGTTAGGAAGACTCCAGTCTCAGTACCAAGTGGTTATCAGAGGCCAAAGCGCCAGAAGATTGCAAGATGTTAATCTTCACGCTGACAGATCGCTTTGAATTCCTGCTTTTCGACGCGGAAATCGAGGGTGTCGATTATTGTGGGCTTACTCACATTTGCACTGAACCGACACTCAGGGGGCTCGTGTTTTTTTTCTTATTGATTTAATCCCGATTCAAGAAGAGTGCGTGTTGGGCGAGTTTCTGGTCGCCAGAGTCAACTCCAGAGTCCTCAGGAAGTTCATCCGTACCAGGGCGAAACGATTATGGTGTGGGATGGAATTCGCCTGGGTGGAAGAGTGAAACTCGTTTTAATACGAGGTACTTAATTTAAATGCGGAGCTATTCTGTGACGAGATTGTGCAACCTGTGGTTATCTCTCACCGACAGCAGTATGGCCAAGATTTCATGCTCATACAAGATAACGCGCGTGCGGATTCAGTCAGGCTGAATCAGGCTGGTGATGAACGTGCTCTGCGAGAACAAAATCACGCTATTAGAGTGGCCAGCTCAGTCCACTGATCATAATCTCATAGAGCATGCGTGGGATTTGCTCTGAAGAAGAGCGTTCAGTGACCTTCCCCAAAATTTTAACACAGACAAATAGCTTTTTGCACATCTTACCAGAGTACGGAGCGATATTCCACAGGTGACAAATAGACAACCTGATACTCAGCATGCCACGCCGATGTAGAGCCGTCGCGTATGTAATTAATCCTTAGGACGACCAACAGTTTATTTAAAAAAGTTGTTTGTTAATGCTATCTGGGTGTTAGTATTTTTTATCTACAAAAAAGTGTTGTTTTGTTTAGGTACCATTATAGATTTTCATAATAAATTTTATTTTTTTCACTAACAACCTTTTTATTTAATCAAACATTTAAATTTTGTATTAAATTACACTTCTATGGATATAAAATATGTTACATAAAAAGTGTTAAAATACTATTAATGTTCCCTAGAATTTGTTGAGTAGTTTAATAGCCAGTTAGAAAGGTGATAGCTAAAGGTGGTGAAAGGTTACTCCTTACCTAGTCCTTACCTATC
The DNA here is from genome assembly GCA_947568875.1 of Fissipunctia ypsillon. Taxonomy (NCBI): domain Eukaryota; kingdom Metazoa; phylum Arthropoda; class Insecta; order Lepidoptera; family Noctuidae; genus Fissipunctia; species Fissipunctia ypsillon. The sequence goes on along the minus strand of OX387655.1, from coordinate 20,112,064 downwards.
CTATCCTATCCTATCTTACCTATCCTTACCTAGTTCCTATTCCACCAACCACCACCACCTTTGTTCCGCACAAAGCGTTTCCAAATGTCTTTGGTTTGTCTGTGTTTCCGAACGCATACAACTCCGATCTCTTCAAAGTGAGAGTGAACAGGCTTCTTCTGGGTAAGCTCGCTCCATCGTCGACTTTATCTCTGTCATCTCTGACCTAGACTAGAGTCAAGAGCAAACCTATCTCAAATAAAAAAAAATAAAAAAGCGGAGCTGACTGCCCAGGATGCGTCGGAAGTACAGCCCGATTCAAACTTTATGGCGGCTCGGAACATGAGGCGAGTCACTGCGCAGTAACAAATTAATGTGTCAGCGGGGGTGAGGGGTGTGGTACTGCGCAGCGAGTAGCTCACTTCAGAGCAGCTATAAAGTTTGACGCGTACTATACATAACTAGAATGCTACAAGGATATTTTGGCCCCTGAATGACATTGACAGGTGGGCGTCGTTGGTAAACACAGAAATTGTATTGAAAAATAAGATGGCAACTCGATGGCCTGGCTCTCTGCACTGCCGTCTCAACGTGACGCTGGCAAAATAGTCAAACCGGCTCAATTGCCAAGAAGAAAAAAAAAAGATGGCGACGTTAGTTCTGATGTTGGACACATGCCAAAATAACCTTGTTGCATCTACAAGTGTTGTCACGGTAAGCCGACATTCGCACGGACGTCAAAATATCGCGGCGGGATTTTATCGCGCACTGGATTTTTAATTCTCGGCGCTAAGCAGAACGTTGAAATTCCAGTGCACGAAAAAAAATTGCTGCGATATTTTTAGGTCCGTGCGAACTTCGACTAAGTCAGTTGCCCAATTTGTAATGGTCAGGCTGAGTTATAGCAGTATCTATTCTAAATTAATAACCCCAAAATGTGGCAAGCATAAAACAATAAATTGTTATTATAATTTATTCAGGTAGATAAAATGCTAATACAACCAATTAATAACAAAATTACATCGTCTATTATACATTATATAATAACCCGTAAATGTAATTAGTTGATAAAATAATTAACTTCATAATAAATGAACGTATTGTTTGGTTCTGTTAATATTCTAAAATTATAATAAAACTGTTCAGCTAAGTATGACAAATAACATTCATTTAGGAAATAAAGTTATTTGACATAATTAAGCTGAACAGTTTTATTATACAACAACAAATAGTTGAACAGTTTTGTCTCTACCTAGAGGTTAAAACAGTAACGACCTACATAATTTGACACCTATAATAACTATATCCCCTTCATTTATCAACGTGGCTTTTAAAGTTAACGACGTCTAAGAGTGTATAGTTAAGCAGTCGTGAATCATTACTTAACTATAAACTTATAAAGCAACGTTTTTTTTTTTTACACAAATACTATTCGGGTTTTTCACGAACGAATCTACCGTTTCTAAACCAAGAATGTCACAAAAAAAAATCGCGCGCGATTCTAAATTTGAACAATCGTGGCCATTTGAATTGGGAATAAGGAACGTTTGTAACTCCGACGACGAAGGGCTAACGTTAACGTAAGGCTAGGGTCTGATAAGATCACAGCTGCCTAAGAGCTCGTTTAACTTTTTCGCAATTTTTCCTTGATCAAACAAGTTTTTTTTAGGTACTGGAAGCACCACGCGCGCTTAGTTATGCTATCACATAACTGTAGTTTTATGAAAACTAGGGCCGCATAGTAAGTTTTGAAACGAATTCTAAATTCGCATAAGTAATCGAATGCAACCAGTATCATTTTTCTACCAGCCTGCATGATGTAATGTAAGGTTCCCTTTTGAAGACAACCTTTTTAGTACTTAATTTTTTCTCCTTTTCTAATTCCACTTTCAAGTTTTGTATAAGAATTCCGAAGACCTTGAGGAATAATGGGGCAAGTTAATAAAAAACGTGCACTTAGGTCTACTTAATGCGTTCGGTACCTTAAAATTAATGACTTTCCTGGTGTCTGTACTATAGGGCATACAAATATGTAGGATTCGGCCTTGCATTCCGTAACGCACAAGTCAACCGACACTGCGCCAAACGGTGGTGGCGGGGCAACTGCGTAAAACACTTACAGTAGGAATCGGTTTCATTTTGACAGTTCAACAACCTTTATTGCGTTATTTAGATAGTTGAGCAGACAAATTTTTCGAACATAAGAAGCAATGGATCAGCAATTTGCTTCAAAATCATTCAGATTGTAATAGTATTTATTTATTTATTTTATTTATTTAACAGTTTATGTACACACATATAAACAAACAAGAAGAAAGGAACAGAAAAATACGTACAAAGGTGATGCTTATTTCTAAAGAAATCTCTTCCAGCATACCTGCGATAGGAAAGTAGATAAAGAGATGTAGACAACGTGTGTAAGAGTAAAAGAGAAAACAAAATACATAAAATCACAAACGATACACTAATATGAATATAAACAAATATATATATAAACATAAAATATGAGTACATACAAATACATACATTATACTACCAAAATAAATATCACAAAAAAAAAAAAATATACGATAATAATGAAACATAACATAATAAATACTAATAGCTATGACGAAGTGGAGAGATAGTGTTCTTTCACTCTTCTTTTAAACACTGCAACAGTTTGGCAGTCCCTAATATCAGGCGGAAGTGAATTCCATAACCGAACCGCATGCACAGTGAAGGAGTAGGAGTAGAAGTCGGTTGAGTGGGGAGGGGATTTAAGGAGATTTCTAAGATGTGACCTGCAAGGAGCATCAGAAGGAAGAGCGTAGGAAAAGCGTTCCCGCAGGTAGGATGGCATTTTAGGATTGTGAAGGACGTTAAATAGCAGACACAATATCCGAGAGTTCCTGCGAAGTCGAATAGGGAGCCACTTGAGTATCTTGCGAAAGTTAGAAACGTGATCATACTTTTTAAGATTAAAAATAAAACGAATACATATATTTTGCAAACGCTCAAGTTTATTTAAGAGCTCCTCTGTGGCATCCAAGTAACAGGCATCAGCGTAGTCAATAATGGGCTGGATGAGAGTTTGGGCAAGGGAGATTCTGGTATTCAAGGGCAAGAAGCTCTGGAGGCATTTTAACGTATGGAACGTGTAGTGCACTTTGCGACTGACTTGAGCAACTTGGGCAGTCCACGATAGGTAAGGGTCCATGGTCACCCCCAGGTTTTTAACCGTATTTGCGTATTCTATCTGAACTCCATTCAGACAGAGTGGAGACAGCGACGCGACATCGAGCCTATTCCGCATATACCTTCCGCCGATGATTATAGCCTGGGATTTCTTAGGGTTGATTTGCAGTCCAAAGGACCGCGACCACTCGCCAATCAAATCCAGGTCACTGTTCATGGCAGACACGGCGGCTGCCGCATCTTGCCTCAAGAAGTGATTGTAAAGCTGCAGATCGTCAGCATAGAGATGGAAGTGGGAAGCGATGACTCTGGTGACAGAGTTAACGAAAATAGAAAAGAGAAGAGGAGAGAGAACGCCACCCTGAGGCACACCCGCGGTAAGAGAACACCAGTCAGAAGAAAACTCATCGAGACGAACCCGCTGCACGCGGCCATTAAGATAGGAATCGAACCAATCAACCGTAGAAGAAGAGAAATTGAAAGTTTTAAGGATCCCTAGAAGGATGTCGAAATCAACAGAGTTAAAGGCACTGCTAAAGTCCAGAAGTACAAGCAAGGTGAGAGATTTGTGGTCCATAGCCCAGCGAATTTCGTCAGTAATCTTCAAAAGAGCCGTTACTGTGCTATGACCAGGTCGAAAACCGGATTGAAATGGACTGAGAAGGCAATTTACAGATAGAAAAGAAGAAAGCTGCTGATGAACAATGTGCTCAAGAACTTTAGAGAGATATGGAAGGATAGAAATGGGTCGGAAATCGGTCGGTGAGACCGGGTGAGGAATTTTTGGTAAGGGAATGATATGGGCTCGTTTCCAGGCCTCAGGAACAGTACAAGAGAATAAGGAAAAATTAAAAATGTGGGTCAAAATGGGAAGTAATGCGGGAAGGATAGGAGAAATCATTCTTGAGCAAATATTGTCATTACCAACTGCAGAGGAGGAGATAGCACAGATAGATTTTTTGACCTCACTTTCACCTACAGGGCTTAGCTCGAAAGGAGGACACTGCGGCACAGGCAAACAGGAAAGTTTATCTAACGTAGCTGATTTGACGAGCGGATCCAACGTAACCGGGGGATGTGAGAAATGATTAATAAGAGCAGACACGTCAGTGTCATTACTGGAAGCAACAGGAGACTTACCAATGCCGACAGTTTTTAGAAACTTCCAGACTTCTGAAGAGTTACGGTTGTCGAGAGAATTATGGAAGTAGCGTCTCTTTGCATCTCTACACATACGACAGCAGCGATTACGCAACACCTTAAACGCAATCAAGCTGCGCTCGGAAGGACAGCGTTTTAACCTCCTTTTGGCTCTATCCCTAGCTGCCATCGCATCTTTTATGGCAGGAGTAAGCCAGGGAGCCGGAACATACTTAACTTTGACTCGACGGATAGGGGTAGTATGTTACGCAATTAGGGTGCTAGTCGTCAAAACATATTTAAAACAGTTCTCCGATAGTAGGATACCACATCTGACTCCACCCTTACATGGAAGCTTGCCGGTTTCCTCCCATGTGTACACGGGACAAACACCAAAAGTTTTAATGTAATTTTTTCAATTCTCGAACTCGTGAGTTCGTGACCGCTGTTTAAGGAGTAACAGTTTCCTTTCCATTATTCATGTTCGACTGTTTCATAAAATGGTAATTCTTTATTGTAGAGTGACCTGAAAATTATGCAGTTGTCGTTTACTTTCGTATATCTTCATAGGACAAAAAACTCCAGGGGGGCAACCACAACCTCTTAAAGCAGTATTATTTTAATGTTACTTCAGTGTGAGAAAGAGATGAAGCCATACAGGACGTCTAGCACCATCTCTTTCCCACACTCAAGTAAGATTAAAATAATACTGCTTTAAGAGGTGGTGGTCTAGCTCCAGATTTGGTTGTGGTTTCCCGTAGAATAAGCTAACCTATGCTCGTACCTGGGTGTTGAAAAAACGACTAAAGCATGATTTACACGGTGCGATTAAATTGCCTGTGGCATACCATAAGTTTTATTGCTTCAAGAAACTCGAATCGTGTAAATGGGCCTTAAGGGGGCAGCGATAAGGTAGTCCGCGAAATTAAAATGTCCTTACGATTTTTGCAATTTAAAGCTCATTGTCAGGTGTACGTTGATTAAAGTATGATTCGCGACCGTAACAAATATCTATTTACAGAATTATAATCGTTACTATCAGTAATACAATTCCTTAAGTTAATATAATCCTCCAGTGTCAAGATTTCATGAAGTAGTAATTCAATAATTACTTATTTGGTCTTACAGAGTTGTATTGATGACTTTATTGAATATAATCCTGTAAATATATATTTGTTACAGTCGCAAATCATATTTTAATCAACATACAACCTAATACTGACCTGCAAAATGCAAAAACATAAGAAAATTTAAATTCCGTGGGCTACCCTGGCGTTTTTGCCTTAAGGGATTCGGACAAGAAGCTTCATTGTTAGGAGGTAGCATTGCTATTGCCAGTCAATTATCATCAATTTATCTGCCGAGAGTGATATTATAGAATAGACCAAACACCTCATAAGCACACCGTGGGGTTTTAGTCATTAGGAGTACCACATAAGCCCCAGGGCGGACTCTGTGTACTATCGAGGAAGCTTACATCTGATCAATTTGAAAACAAAATCCCATGCGTGACCACATCTGTTAGCAAGCGTGTACGGTACGGTGTATAGATGTTCGTTTTTCCCATGGTACATATGACTGTACGTCAATACATTACTCTAAAACTGCGTTTTGGGTGTACCTACTATAGGTACACCTCTGCCTAACCCTTCGGGGAAACAAGGCGTGATGTTATGTTATATTAAAGCTGCGTTTTCACTTAGCGTTCTGAACAGTTCTGAGCGAGCAAGCGTCTGTTCGCGCGGTAGGTAAATGATAACACTGAGCGAGCGAACATGTCTGTTCTGTGGTGATCGGTTGGACTCGGCGAACGAATGCTTGCTCGCTCATTCTTTCAATGAAAACGACGTTACGGTGAACAAACATTCGTTTTCTCGTTGTATTGAAAACAGATGTTTTCTGTTTTGAGCGAACATCGGCAGAACAGCAAACATTTGCTCTGAACAAAATGTTTATTTATTTATTAAAACTTTAAGCACAAGTAAAATATAATACTGCACAAAGGCGGAGTTAATGCCTGAGGCATTTTCTACCAGTCAACATTAAATGTTCACCCAGCAGGGTAGTAAAAACGCGGCGTTATAGCCTAAACCCTGTAAAAACAAAAGCATCATTACAATTACAACCATACAACATGTTGTAAACTAGATAGATGTTAGTAGAACATTCCAAATTGTTTGTAACCACAGTTTACAGTATCGCCTCAGATATACTATTCACAGAGCCACCGCTGTTCTGTCAGGAGTTAGCAAAGTTTCAATCGGCCGTCACGTGGTGGAGTGAATGATCACAAACTTGTGGACATTTTGCGACACTTCATTTTGTTACTACTTGACACGGTAGTTCAAGTTAGTGGTGACTAGTGAGATTCGTGTGGCTCCTTGTGTGTTACTTGCTCAGTACCTACCCCAGCCTTTTCAATTTAATCAGAACTCCTGTATTTTTAAGAACGTCGCATTCTAATCCTCAGTCTCAATCCGTCAAAGATTTCTTTTAGACGTCACTATTTGGAACAGCCTGTATAAAACTAACGGCCGAACCCAATAACCTATTTATCACCAGTTTTGGCATACTGGAGATAGAAAAACCTATCTATCTATGGTTTTAACGTCCCAATAATTTATATGAGATTATGGAATATTACCGGCCTGACATAAGGACAGATAGAATTATGCTGTCTACCATCAACATCGATCTGTCTTTTACTGAAAATAGGTTATTGGGTTCGGTTGTGAAACAATAACGTTTCTGGTTACCAAGCCAACGCTACGCTATTAACTTAATACAATTGATTCTAACTTGTTTGATTGAATCCGTTACCGAATACATTTATAGGGACTCGGCAAACATTCAATTTCGCGAAAGTTTCTACAAGAGAGTATACATTTATCTAGAAGTGAAAGGTTAAAGGGTCTCCATTACTCTTTAGAAATCCAGTGTATAATTTGTGTTAGAAGATAACTTTTCTGATTTAAATATATTTATCTAATCAGGGTTTGTGATTAATGGGGTTTAATAATTCAGTAAGCACGTAGGCTACTTAAATACTTAAGTGGAACCAAGTTATGTCCACCTGTAGTACCTAGGTACCATATATGACTTCAAGTTGAAATAACATGTGATTATTTTACTGTATTTAGCCGCCAAGTAAATGGGTTTAATTTAATAAAACGATCGATGACCTATATGTTTTATGGTTTAAAATGTAAGGTTAACATATTGTTAACATAAATAATAAATAAAACGATATTGCAATAGTACAATAATCATTATTTACAAGCATCCCAAGTTGAGAAAAAACATCCCAAGTTTATTTTAAGTGACAGAGTATAATATTTCTCAAAGCGGATACACCTCGCGCACGTAGTGTTGTCGTACATCAAAATGACCGAAATTTAAGAATGAACGAAACGAAATGCGTGGACTTAGAAAGTACTACGTAATTGCAATATCGACTAAAATGGAAATGATGAAATATAGTGTATCATTTACACATGCCGTTTTCACGGTTTAATAAAACGGTGTGCTTGATACACCGGCGACGTAATAGCGGCTATTTTCATCAGTCTGTTGTAGTTGAGCCTCTTCTCATGATAACTGTTTCGTAGAAGTTTTTAATCTATACATCTATATCTGTTTGTAATGTTAAAATAACAACTTTTTACTAAATGCATATGAAAGTATATACCGCACCTTTAAAGACAAACCGTTACTAAACAAAAATATAAAATTTTACACAGGAGCTTAAATAAAAAATATGCACGGCTTTTTCGCAATAGAATTTAAGATCATGGTGCTTTGAGCCATCTTTTGAGGTCATAATGATGGATATTTTACGTAATTTTATTTTATTCATCGTATAGTTTACGTAATTTAGAAAGATGGCATTAGTAACTCAATTCTTGAAAAATTTCGTTTAGTAACAGTTTGTCTTTAAAGGTGCGATACGGTACTTATAACAAAAAACCATTTTTTAACATTTTTGTCTGTCTGTCTGTCTGTTTGTTCCGGATAATCTCCGAAACAGCTGGACCGATTTTGACGGGACTTTCATTGGCAGATAGCTGATGTTATAAGGAGTAACTTAGGTTTATTTTATTTTAGAAAAATAATTAGGGTTTTGCGCAAAAAAAAATTAAAAACCATGAAATGGTGAACAAAGGTCGGATTTAAAAAATTCTTGTTGCATTTGATAGCCCAATTCCCGAGGATAGTTATAGGCTATTTAACATCACCCTACGACCCTTAGGAGCCGAGCAAAAAGAAAAAAGTTAGAAAAGACACAAAGCAAAAACGAAGTAATAGCGCAGTCGGGCGATGCATCGTGGCGGGTCGGGGGGGACGAGGGAGTTTTATTAAAATGGGGCTGTTATTTTAGTATATTGTGTATCTTACGACATCCACGCGAACGAAGTCGAGGGACACAACTAGTATACACTAAAATATGACTTTCTTTTCGTAAACAGTGTTCTTTACACACAATCAAATCGAAAACATACGTAGCCACAATTACAAGGATTTACTTCATTACGATTACCCACAACACTCTTCAAATGGCATTCATCACCTTCACCAAAAACACATTTCTATCAAAACCCCACATTATTATTTTCAGGGTAGGCCTGCGATTTCACAAAGCCACAAAAATTAACAGAATAGTCCCAGATGTTCACGAGCCTCGTAAAATAGCCCGCCACACGGTAACCCTTACTTATCCCAACTTTTCCGTAAGGACCATCCATAAATTACTTGACACTTTAAGAGGGTGGGAAGGGTGAACAAAGTGTGATATCGTGTGACAAGCCAAAGCTTCCTGACGTCACATGAATAAATCCAAAGTATTAAACCTCTAACCTTCAACTCTTAACGAAAAACTTTATAGATAATATTACCAACTCTATCATTTCCTTTATTTCATTTATAATGCTTATCGTTTAAATTTTTTAATATATTTAAAAAAAAACATTTAAAAATACAAAAAATAGTAGCACATCGGCATCAGGAACAAGATCCAAGCTGCCGGTCGTCACCTCCTCACTATGCGTGCCGTGTCCAGAAGTACTGCTTTCTATATAAAACCGTTGCCCCCCCCCCCCTCCCCCCCGTGCAATGAGAGCCTCCTGGGGTCCAACTCTATTATTATTATTATAAGGTTTAATTTTTAGGTCAAAGAATCAGCATTGCCATCCAACGTGGCAACGTTGCCAGCCTTTTGGGCACTTTTCCCACTGACAGCGATGCGGACGAATTTTTTTATGCCCAATGAGCTCTCCCTTTTTTTCCTTTATATACTTGTACCTACAAAATATATATATTAGTTTAGTGTTAGATTGTATATTGTATCCTGGTGAATTCTGCTGTAAGGCGTCAGCATAATTCAGCAGGTACCGTAAGCGCTGGCGCCTAGAGGCGACAGCAGTCCTCGCTAGCGGAATTGCGCTAGTGACGCCTTGAGGTGACAGCAGAATTCAAAGGTCGATTTGATATTACAATAAATATATTAGGTTTGATTTTAAATTGTAAAATATGTGATGTCACAGCAAAATACTGCAAAAATCATGAAATTCGTGTAACGTAACTTATGGATGGCCCCGTACGACTGTAGGACACAAATTGATTTTGCAAACGAGTCGGGCAGTGGTCCCTTCATTAATTTGATTGAGTTACAGCGTCCGTGTTTCATCCGAGAGCCGTACTTTTACTTGGTTGATGATATTAATAAACTACCTTTTGCCCGCGACTTTGCCCGCATGGATGTTCAAAAATATCCACGGGAATGCTACCGGGAATAAAAGTATATGTGTTAATCCAAGTTATAAACTATCTGTGTGATGCCTAATTTCATCCGAATCCGTTTAGCCGTTTTCACGCCATTCTGGAACATACATATAAATGGATAAACGGACAACAATCCTAGATATAGATAATAGGCTGGAAATCTGAGTGGATTTTAAGTAAATCCAGCAACTTTGTGTTTAGAAAAGGGTTGGTATGGAGATTTCGTCTTTTGTCCTGTAGTAATTTTAATATTTATATTTTGCGTTGGTTTGGCTTTATTAAAGTTAGTAATGGTCTTGTATTTGGGTAAAAGCATGCATAATACAGTGTACACATGGCTACACATCAAGGTATACTTTTCTAGTATACAGGGTGGCGATTAGGTTATCACATTAATTGAAACCACGTATTCAGTACATGATTCTGAACCCCGCTACGTTAAAAATTTTCGCCGGTTATTAAAAAAAAAAATTCTAGGAGCTCGTGGCTAAGTAATAACAGCCGCATGGGTCGATCCATCAGGTTAAGCTACGCTTGCCGGGGTTGATCCGTGGATGGGTGACCATCTTTACATACCGAGACTCCTCCGTGCCTCGGAAAGCACGTTAAGCCGTTGGTCCCGGCTGTCATGCGTGGATCTTTGACAGTCGTTACGGGTCGTCAGAAGCCCGAAAGTCTGACAACCAGTCTTACCAAGGGGTATCATAGGTACCCAGTAACTGGGTTGTGGAGGTCAGATAGGCAGTCGCTCCATGTAAAATACTGGTATTCAGCTGCATCCGGTTAGACTGGAAGCCGACCCCAATATAGTTGGGAAAAGGCTAGGCAGATGATGATTAAAAAAAAATTTGTTGCTCCATACATTTTTGCCTACCTACGAGGTCAAAATATATGGAGCAGCAAATTTTTTTTTTAATAACCGACGAAAAATTTCAACGCAGCGGGGTCCAGAATCATGTACTGAATGCGTGGTTTCTATTAATGTGATAACCTAATCGCCACCCTGTATACTGATCTCGCATTGTATAGGATTTCCGTACAACGAGAGGTCAGCGTATACTAGCAATGTATAGCTTGATATGTAGCCGTGTGTACACGCGTAGCGATGTAACGTACAGAGTCAAAGTCAAAGTAAAAAGCTCTTTGCTTTTCAGTGAGACAGATAAAGAGAAATATAAAAAATTCGTGGAATAATACACGCTATTTGATAGGCAAAGATCGGAATAGGTAGAATATATTTACCTAAACTTCGAGGGATTAGGTTAGGTTACTATAGAGTGGATAATACCTCCCTTTGTCTGATATTTATAGTTAAAAAAAAATGTGTAAGAGCTATATGCGGTGTCGGTCCATTTGAATCGAATCTTGTAGGCCTTTATTCACAAAACTGCAATTATTGACTTTGACGTTGTACATATGTGTTTGAGGTATCAGTTTTTGTAAGGAAGCATAGTAGGTTCTTTAGATTCATAGGTGACAATTACACCTAACGAAGACCAAGAGATGCAACAAAAATTTTAATTCCATTTTGTAATACAATATTAATTAAAAAGAATGTCTATCATAATTATGTGCATTACTATTTTTAATGAATTACCAAAATATATAAGAGATGGTTAATAGGTTACTATAAAAATGTTTTTATACATTACAAGAATTTCTGCAATTTAGAGAGAAAAAAAATATTTTAAGGTAAATACTCGTTTAATCTACACATACAAATAAATAAATTTAAAGTGTCTGTTTGTAATGTCAAAATAGCAACTTTAACTAAATGCATAGTGTGAGAACGTAGATGAGAACGCATCCAAAACTTGGTTAGTTTTTAGTCTGTGGTGACGAACTCTCTTCTCTTGTAACTCTGACAGTGCATGTGTTTGCGATTCAATAAATGACTAATTAATTAATTTAGTGGTTTAATTGCAAAGATACTTTACATAGGAAAGTATAAACGGTTCTTATAACAAAAGAGCAATTTTTTACATTTTTCTCTGTCTGTCTGTTTGTTCCGGCTAATCTCTGAAACGGCTGGACGGACCGATTTGGACGGGACTTTCACTGGTAGATAGCTGATGTTACGGCGGGTAACTTAGGCTACTTTTATTTTAGAAAAATAATTAGGGTTCCGCGCAAAAAAATGAAAATCCTTGAAATTATGAACAAAAAGTGGGATATGAAAAATTATTTTTGCATTTGGTAGCCCAATACTAAAAGATAGTTATTAGCTATTTAATATCACGCTACGACCCTTAGGAGCCGAGCAGAAAGGAAAAAGTCAGAAAGAACACTAAGCGAAAACGAAGTAATAGCGCGGGCGGGCGACTCACCGCAAAGATTGGCGACGGGTCGGGGGACGAGGGAGTTTTATTAAAATGTGGCTGTTATTTTAGTATAATGTGTATCTTACGACATCCACGCGAACGAAGTCGCGGGGCACAGCTACTAGGTAGATAAAAATTGTTATGTTAAGGTTGTTTTGTAATTTATACTAGAACATATTTTATAGTTGTGTAGTGTGTCTCGTAATTTATACTAGTAAGCACCTAAATAGTTGTATTTTTTTTTCTAAAATTGAATAAGTACCTACGTAAGTAGGTATTATTAATGTTAAACTAATTTGCATGCCCTAAACAGGCAAAATATGGACTGTGCATAAACCACCAATTTATACATCTGGTAACACCTGTATTTTCAGCAAATAAAGTATTCTTCTTCTTCTTCCGATGTCTGATGATAGGAAAACAATTCACAATGTTTCTAAAAAGTATCAAAAAGTCGTGCTCACTAAAACCATCAAAATAAAGGCAAAGAACTCCTGAACAGTCCGAAATTAAACGAGCATTGAAAGTAAGAAACTTTTCTCGTTAATAAAACTTGCAATGGACAATAGAGTTAGTCGATTCTCGCAATAATTCTATTATAACAATCGACTTAGTCCGCTTATAAGTTTGGGAGTTTATTAATGCGGTTTATCTAAGTGCGCGAAGAAAAGAAAAGAAAATCATTTTTATTTTGTCACAGAAACACGTCCATATAAAAAGAACTTAAAAACCGGCCAAGTGCGTGTCCGACCACGCACAATGAAGGGTTCCGTAGTTGGAATGGATTTATCCCAAGAACAAACTTAACATTGTAGTTGAAAAACATGTTCTCTCATACATTCCAACTGCAAATATAGGTTGGTCGAATATTACTCGTTAACTTGTAAAGCCTACTTAGTTGTGATAATTTTCCTTTTACTTCGGTGTATATACTACTACCATGAATTTTTTCCCATATCCGAAACTAACCATTTAGCTGGCGGGGGTGGTGGGGGGAGGGGCGGATACTTGTCTCTAACAAAAATTAGCACTGAAGCTTAATATTTCAGAAACAGATCCCTAAATCGAAAAATTGTTTTTACAAACCTACAATATTTTTTAAAGACTTATGCAACAACACCACCACCACCATGGGGTAGACGAAAAAAAAAAAACATCCCCACTATAGGTACGTGTACAGGTGGTAAGTACCCAAAAAAAAATTTTTTTCATGGTTTTATTTTACCACTTTGTCAGTGTGATTAATATGTTTATCCATACCAAATTATAGCTTTCTAGTACTAAGAGTCTCTGAGCTAAGCTGCGGACGGACGGACGGATATGGTGAAACTATAAGGGTTCTTTGTTTACTACGGAACCCTAATTAGCTTGAATGCAAGGAACATTTAATAAGGAAGGAAGGTACCTCTAAAGAACTACGTTTTTATGTTATTGGTTGGGTAAAAAGCATCCAGCAGCCACCACAGGTAACAGTTGCTCTAAGAAAGTCGCCCTTATGGCTACAACATAAAGGCGCTGTCATTGGCATATTGTTACCAAAGGATGATGATGAAGATGAATTAGGTACCTACACCCACGAGGTTCTGAACTCGACTCCTGATAAAATAACGCCCATACAGCCGTTAAAGACTGATCTAATGAAGCGATAGGTGCCTTTTAGTGGCGCAGCTACAATTTATCATTAAATTGAAGCCGAAGAAAAAATTGTTCAGGGGGCCAACCACCACCTCTTAAAGCAGTATTATTTTAATGTTACTTCAGTGTGAGAAAGAGATGAAGCTATACAGGACGTCTAGCTCCATCTCTTTCCCACACTCAAGTAAGATTAAAATAATACTGCTGTAAGAGGTGGTGGTCTAGCTCCTGTTCTCATAAACTTAGACACAAAACTGTAGGTTTTTAATCTTAAGATGTATTAAACTGGTATTAAATATAATCATATAATATGATGTGATACACAGTAACACACACAGGTGTACCATATTATTTGGTAATAGTAGACATTAAGGCGAAAGCGCCACCGTAGCCCGGGAAAGACAAATTTTCTCACGTTTTTTGCAATTTGCAAATCAGTATTAGGTTGGATGTTCATCAAAATTTGATTCGCGATCGTAAAAAGTTTGTATTTACATAATTATAATAATTAAAGTCATCAATACAACTCTTTAAGACCACGTAATTCTATTGAATGACTATTTCATGAAATTTTGACAATTAGGATTGTACAAACTTATGGAGTTATATTACTGATTTTGATGACAATAATTCTGTAAATGCATATCTGTTACGGTCGCGAATGATACTTTAATCAACATAAAACTTAATACTGACTTGCAAATTGCAAAAAACAAAAAAGTTTGAATTGCGCGGGCTACCTGGCGCTTCCCTCTTAAGAAGAAAGGTTGTTGCGAAGGGAAGCCGATAGGAATCGGGTTGTATGAAGGCTACGCCCCTGATGCCTTTTTAGCTCTTAGGAATTTTTGAGACATGAAAAGAATAGTAATGGCTGGTAATGGTAATAAAAATACCTTTTAAAGGAATCTTTTCAAATGAAACTCAAGTGTTATCAAAACGAGTTTGAAAGAAACGGATTTAGCTATGCTGAATGGATTTTATAATATTTTTTGCTTGAATTTTAACTTACTTAGTATTTTATTTTTATCTTCACGGACCGTCAGTCCTTTTGGGAAGGAGCATCCCACGCTAAGGTTGCCAATAGGTTAAGTTAAGGTGATTTTAACTTTTAAGGCGAAAGCGCCAGGATAGCCCGCGAAATTCAAATTTTCTTACGTTTTTTGCAATTTGCAGGTCAGTATTAGGTTGTATGTTGATTAAAAAATTATTCGTGACCGTAAAAAATATGTATTTATAGAATTATAATCATTTAAGTCATCAATACAACTCTCTAAGACCAAGTAAATCTATTGAATGACTATTTCATAAAATCTTAACATTTCAGCCTTACACTAACTTAAAGAATTGTATTACTGATTCTAATGATTATAACTCTGTAAATACATATTTGTTACGGTCGTGAATTATACTTTGATCAACATACACCCAGACACTGAGCTGCAAATTGCAAAAATCGTAAGAAAATTTGAATTTCGCGGGCTACCTTGGCGCTTCCCTCTTAACCACGAAAAATGCTTTCACCACTTTCGAAAAAGAAACATCCGTAAAACTTTTAACCCAGAAGCTTTTGTTTTGTTATATGGTTATTTTAAACTTACCATTATGCCTTTGTGCCTACCTGATTTATCTTTCACTTTGCATGATTAATTCAACGCAGTACCTAGTTACATTAAGAAACCTCTATCAACTTTCTTGCAAAGAAACAACCGAGTTCCAAAAAAAAAACACTACAAAGTGAAAAATAATTTCAATTTCAGAATTCGGTGTCTGGATCTGTATTTTTGTTTTTTAGTTGTAGTACCTACCCCACACAAAGTCGTATACCACTACTTGCAAAGTAAATAACAGTGACATGTAATTATTGTAACATCATCAATATACACTCAGTGGAAAAAATATGTATTACTGAAGCTAACTCAAAAACTTGTCATCAGAACTTGACCAAATATATGGGACCAATCTGGAAGTACACCCTTTCAAATAAAAAATAAAAAATTCAAATCGGTTTATAAATGACGGAGTTCTGAGGTAACAAACATTTTAATAAAATGCAACCGAATTGAGAACCTCCTCCTTTTTGAACTGTTAAAAAGAGGTATAATTTGTGAGTTTGTATATAGGCTGCTATCTTTGGAAATACTGATCCGATTCCGAACATTCTTCTTTCATATCGGGAAGCTACATTATTGCCGAGTGTTAATCCGATTGCGACAAATCTTTGTCAACTTAGTGCTTGCACTTGCTCGAAGGCTATAGGCCTAGTACAAATGTCTTCTGCGGCTGGTACCAGCTAGTAGGATATATTTTATGTTAAAACAAGAAATTTCACGCGGACAAAGTCGCGGGCAGAAGCTAGTAGTTAGATAAAGAAGTAACTATGATCAACCTTAATCCATTTATATGGAAACTTCGAAAACTTCCATTCAAAACTTTTATATTTATCCATGCTGCCGATGAAAGCAACAAAAAAATAAATGCTACCAACATTCCAAATAAGACTAGGTTTTACCTATTTCTCTAGATTTTCTATCAGCACTGATCGGTATCCAGCAGACAGATTGTGGATAGGGTATCGTTACCGGCTCGTACGCTAGTAAATAAATAATGTGCTCCTGATGTAATCCGACAGTTAGGAACGGCGTGGTATCTACAGGGTAGGTAAATAATCTATGAAGTGTCCTAGATATTAAGCGGAAATTCTGCAGTTAGAATATAGTACTGGTCAGTAACTTTGCCTTGTTTTTTTTTTCGTATATGCGTTTTAAGAGGATTGTGAAGCACAATTATCATCAGAGGGAAGCCGAAGAAAAATTGTTTCAATTCTCATAAGCTCAAACAAAAAACTGTAGGTTTTTATTCTAATGAATTATTACACAGGTGTTAAATATAATTATGTACTCATTATTGTGATGTGATACACAGTAACACACACAGGTGTACCATATTATTTGGCAATAGTAGACACTAAGAAGAGTGGTTGTTCCGAAGGGAAGCCGATAGGAATCGGCTTGTATGAACGTTACGCCCCTGTTGTGAAGCTGTGAATTTTCATACAAAAAGCGATAACGTTTTTCCCCCTGTAAACATCGTCTAATTTTCACAATTTTTGGAAATGTTGTAGATATAATGAAAAACTAGGTCCGCAAGTTTTTATTATAAAGAAATATTGCGTACCATATAAGTTATTAGCATCTAAATATCTATATTTTTTGACTTAAAAACTGCCTCGAGCGTATTTTTTTTTAATTAAACTAAACTGAACTACTAAAAAGAAAAACGTAGGTACAGACCTAGATTAAGGTGCACTGAATCTAATGATACCAAAATTGTCTAATTTCGTAAAGGTTTAGGGGGGTGAAAACGTTATCGCCCGAAATAATATTTCAAAAAGGAAATATAGGTAATTGCCTCTAAGACTTGCAACTCTCTCTATCGCACGATATGTTCACGCCCGGAGTAGAAAAGTAAATAAAACATAAAAGTTGAACTCATGTGAAGACTTGTATGGATGTTATAAAACTTGGACTCCTGAGAGAGTTGGACTCCAATGAACAGAGGTTTATTATTATTACTGGCATACTATACAAGGTGTAATTTAATCACTGTCAACCTCTTAAGGAGTCATTGCACTCATCATTATGGACAACTTTTACTATGGGACAAAAGCCGAAATCGCGAAAAAAAATCAGGTGTTCCCTACATTTTGACGAGTTAAACGAGCATAAATGTAGGGAAAAGCTGATTTTTTTTCGCGATTTCAGGTTTGGTCCCATAGTAAAAGTTGTTCATAATGATGAGTACAATGACCCCTTAAGAGATTAACACTGTTTAAAATTACACCTTGTATAGAGAAATCATTTTAAGGAATCCATGCTTCCACAGTCATGTAGGTACTTATCAAACGTAGTACCCTAAAAAATGTAATAATATGATTCTTCAAATCAATCATTTGTAACTACAATAAAGTCCAATAAATAATACTTACGTGATTTTTAAATCCCGGGATTAAAACGTCATTATCACCATTCCGGGATTTTAGAGGAGGTATTATCCATTCTATGTTACTTACTTCCTCGAAGTTTAGGTAAACATGCTCTACCTATTCCGACCTCTGATCATCACCCTCCTCCACTCCTTACCTTACCCTCTATACACTAAAACAGCACATTCTCTTCAAACTCAAACTCAAAGCATTTATTTCAAAATTATGATTAACATTATTTCATTTTTAACATAACATAACATCACGCCTTGTTTCCCCGAAGGGTTAGGCAGAGGTGTACCTATATTACAACTATATTTCGCCAGTTATGTTTAAGTCCCATGTAATAGGGGGCGAGCTTATTGCCATCTACCGGGCACAAATCCAGACTCCGGGCTGCTACTGAGAAATTCCAGATAGAAAAACCCAATAAGACTTTGCCCGACCTGGGAATCGAACCCAGGACCTCATGGTCAGCAGCATGCTTTCCTTTTTTCTTTATAATTATAATTAAACACTTTTACAGAC
Organism: Fissipunctia ypsillon; assembly: GCA_947568875.1. NCBI lineage: Eukaryota > Metazoa > Arthropoda > Insecta > Lepidoptera > Noctuidae > Fissipunctia > Fissipunctia ypsillon. Next base: position 20,093,524 of record OX387655.1, on the reverse strand, counting down.
ACTTCTGCATTGTCAAAGGAGGCGGTCAGACAAAAAGCTGAAGATAGCTTCAGCTTTTTTGTTTGCCCATTCCAAAGCGTAGTACCTACTACGCCAGGAACCTTCCTATAGAAGAGAACGGGTATGAAACTGCATTGAAACTCTTTAGAATTATATCGTTTCAACATCTAGACCGAAAAACCACTAATTACCATTCCCAAAACAACATAAAATTCCCAATAACGTTACAATAAAAACTAGTATTCGCGTTTCGTTCCCCGCGGTGCATTGTTCGGCCTGTTTCCAGTCGTTAGGCCCGGGTCTGACGTCAAAGTTGGCAATCGTTAGCAGCAAACTTGACGCGGCCCAGCAATTTACTGGCCCTTGGCTTTTCGACTTTTTGGCTGAAATTAATTTTCACACTTTGTTTGCTGGATTTTGATTATGTTACAAATTGTGTTGTTATTTATGCTTCAGTGTACCTACTTATCTATGTAGTACTTACTGGTACTTTTTGTTATTTGAAGATATTTTAAGATAAAAATTTATGGGTTCTTAAGCTAAAAAGCAGGTTGCCCAGCTATATTTTATCAGCGACCATCTATAATACGTGAAATAGAGGGAGGGATCTTACTTAGCACATTATGCAGCACGTATCAGAAAGATGTAGTCACATTTAAGAGTATGGTACAGACCATAAAACTGAAAAAAAAATCCATGGGGCCAACATCGTAATCGCGAAAAAATTATCAGCCATATGGGACGGCTGATGAATTTTTCGCGATTACGATGTTGGCCCCATGGAGAAAGTTGTTCAGTTTGATGATCTGTACATCTTCCTGATATAAGACAGTAGGTATACTTATATAGAGGCATGAGGAACAGGGTGTAAAGTTCACTCATCCTCCATAGAAAAGGGAGGATCCTCCGATCAGACGGATGTTGTGTCAAAAAAATCAGCTCTTCCTTACATTTATGTTCGCATAACTCGTCAAAATGTAGGGACCAGCTGATTTTTTTTTTCGCGATTTCAGGATTGGTGCCATAGTAAAAGTTGCTTGTTATCATGTGTAAAATCATGTGTTTAAGTATCGGTCACTAATTACCAGTCATCCTATATATGTTAGTCGCGCGGTAAACTCTGATTGCGCGATGCAGGATTTTTGGGTGACGTCAGTGTGAGGCGTTCCATTGTGGCGATGTAGATGTGCCGCCACACGCCAATTCATTTTGAAATTGTAGTAATTTCATGGTGATTGTGAGAACGATTTATAAAATCACATTTGTCTAGTAAGTTACTTGGGTGCTACACATATAATCACGCCTGTAATCCCCGAAGGGTTGAGCAGAGGTATACCTAATAGTACGCCCATATTTCGCGAGTTATGTATTTAGAGACGAACCTATTGCCATCTACCGGGCACATATCCAGACTCTGGGCTATTAAGAAATTCCAGATAGAAAAACCCAATAACACTTTGCCCGACCTGGGAATCGAACCCAGGAACTCGTCCTCCAGCAGTAACTTAGCACTTGCGACCACTAGACCAACGACGCAGACGGGCGAGTCGCTTGCGACTTAGGTACTATAATACCTACTAAAACAAACCCCATTACATAAAACTACTCCGTACCTAAAATTCACACTCAATTACCCAGAATTCATTGCTGTTCAACCTCTAAGTTACAAACAAACAAACAACTAACTTCACCAGCTATTCTGCACATCACTCAGTTTCATTTATAAACGTATAGAGATTTCGCGCGTAACTTTAATAAGTAGTTTCCGGGGGCTAATACTGGGCAGGGTTAAGGCCTTCGTACACCAGTAGGTCCCGTAATTAAAAACGTTCAAAATCTAGTCGCAATCTCATCTCAACGACAATCAATGTCAAAAATTTATGACAGCAGGTCGACGGAGCCCCGCTATGCAGGGCTCCTATTTCTGTCTGCAGAGTTAAAAGGAACCTAACCAAACCGAACCTTGAGGGGCCCCTGACGTCGACTGTGTAGGGTTAGGATTTTCGGGTCAGGTTCGGAATAATCAGAAGTAAGGATGCCCTGTCGGCGAAAAGTCCCGTCGAAGTAAAGTCATGTCGGTGTTCAGTCTGTCGGCGTAGTGTCTGTCGGCGTTTAGTTGTATAGTGATTTTTGGCAGATTGAGGACAGATTTGTGTCAAATCAAATCAAATTCTGGGCAAAAGCCCTTTTGAATTATCTTTATGACGAATCTAGTAATTGTGTCAGTAGGTGCATTTTTGAACTTAACGCATGAATCTTCACAATTTCACGATTGCGAATACCTAGTTTATTAAAACACAATATAAAACATTACTGATTTTGATGTAATCAAATATAAAAAGGAACTATCCGTATTATTCATTTTATCCGGATAGTAAAATTAATAATATCTGGATAATATTTTCGACGGATAATATGGATATCCGGATAGCATGCCCTAGCTACAACATGGGAAGCAGCGGTGCCGTGATAAGAGATTAGCCAGTTTACAAGGTTGGGAATTTGGGATAGAGGCGGACTTTCATAAAAATCGTCATTTGTGAAGGCTGTATTAAGTTTTAAAAGCATGTAGAAATGAAAATCAAATCTTATACTTATGCCGGTCGAACCATTATTAAACTGCGGTTTCTAATCTGTTAATACAACTTTTTTTCTTTTAACCATGCATTTGGCTAATGCGTGCATTTATGAGCATTATTACTGATAATGAGCCAAAAGTAATACGTACGTATGTTTTATAATACAATTGAAGTACCTATCTCAACTCAGCTACCATGGTAGCATCCAATACATTGGTATATTTTTTTTGATTTGCCTCCAAAAGTGTTCGGTAGAATCGTTCCTAAAAACGTATAAGTATTTCTAAATTACGTTGAACGTGCTGGCTCTCTAGTAGGTAATCATAATATGAAAAGTACTCTTTCCAATACATCATCAGCCTACAGCAGTCCACAGCTGGACATAGGCCTCTCCAATTGCACGCCATTCAGCTCCATTCTCGGCAGCTCTCATACAGCTAACACCAACCACCCTGCAAAGATCGTCGCTCCACCTAGCCTGAGGGCGTTGTACCCTACGTTTGTCGATTCGCGGTCGCCACTCAAGATCACTTCTACCCAACGGTCATCGGTCCTTCGGGTAATATGGCCGGCTCATTGCCACTTCAGCTTGCTTGAAAGTACTCTATGTCTTCCAGGAAATAAACTAGCCTTAACCTTATCAAAATTGAGGATCTGGAGCTTAAAATAACCGGCCAAGTGCGTGTCGGACTACGCACAATGAAGGGTTCCCTAGTTGGGATGAATGTATCCCAAAAACAAACTTAACATTGTACTTGCAAAACATGATCTCCCATATATTCCAACTGCAAAGTAAGTTTGACATTGAGAGATTTACCATGTTATTTGAATACCATAGACTTCATAGTGGTTTTCCTGTAATCTATAAGTACAGCCGATCTATTCTGTAAACATCACACAGTGAGCACTTAGGTGAAGTGAGATTGTAGTGAGCTCAATCCCTAGTAGAGTAAGGTGGGATGACAGTTCACATCACGCTCACTTCACCTAAATTTTCACGGTGGGATCTTTACGGAATAGCACCACAGAACTATTTTCTTTATTTTTTTCAAAATTTTAGAGTCAGTAGTTTCGGAGATAAAGGGAATGGTCAATTTTCATCCATTTTCTATACAAATAAATAAGATTGAAGTGTGTGTTAATGTCAAAATAACAGCATTTTACTAAATTTTTAGTTTTTTATGCATATGAAAGTATCGGTAGGATAATAAAAAAAACTATTTTTAATTTTTTGTCTGCCTGTCTGTCGGTCTGCCGGTCTGTCTGTCTGTCTGTTTGTCTTTTTGTTCCGGCTAATCTCCGAAATGTCTGGACCGATTTTGACGGGACTTTCACTGGCAGATAGCTGATGTTATAATGAGTAATTAAGGCTACTTTTATTTTAGAAAAAGAATTAGGGTTCCGCGCAAAAAATTAAAACCCATAAAATTGTGAACAAATATCGCGAACGGGCGATGTATCGCAGCGGGTCGGAAGAGTTTTATTAAAATGTGGTGTTATTTTAGTATATTGTGTATCTTACGACTTCCACGCGAACGAAGTCGCAAGGCAGAGCTAGTCTTAAATAACTTTAAAACTATTTATTTTAATATTATTAAGAAAACCTTTTCATTTGTTTAGTCACACGGTAGTTTACAAAACTTTTTATTTAAATTTTCTAATTTGCCTCCCAAAAGTGACCCCCATATTCAAAATTCATTTATTTACGTTACACGTTCGTGTTTGGGTCACAGAAATTCATGTGTATACCAAATTTCAACTTAATAGGTATATTACATTCGGAGCAAATGGACTGTGACAGACAGACAGACAGACAGACACACGAGTGATCCTATAAGGGTTCCGTTTTTTCATTCGGAAGTACGGAACCCTAAAAATAAAGAGTTTCCTCAAAATAAATAAACGAACAACAGTTTATTAATATTCATATATTCTTGTATATTTTCGCGTGTGCGTTAATATGTAAATTATGGAATTAATACGTTGATTTTAAGCCTTCACACGTCGCTTCACGTCAAAAGTGTCTCTGTTCGCGTTGACGTTATTTAAACAAACAAGAATGATAAGCAGCTTGTGCTTGTGTCATCAGACTCACTTCTGAAAAGCGCTTCCCACAAAATTTTTGTTGTTTCGACAGTTCCGTACATTTATGTTCACATAACTTGACAAAATGTAGGGGACAGCCGATTTCAGGGTTGGTCGCTTACTAAAAGTTGAGGTTTTCAGTTATTTCAATTACACCTTGTAAGTCCTTGGAAGTCGGTGGACTTCCAAAATTAAAGTTATCTTTCACTTTGTAGTTTTTTTTTTTTTTTTTGTAAAAAGGTTTTTATGTTTCACTTTTTAGTTGTAGTACTTACCCTATACAAATTCGAATACCACTACCTGCTATGTAAATTATAGTAACAGGAAGTTATTAGAACAGCATTTAAAGCATGCCATTGGACATAAATATTATAGGTTAGAGTACCTATAATATTTTATATTAGCATTAAATACATTGTACTGTTTTGCATGTCAAATATCTGACTATGTATTAGGAACTTAATTACTGAATTTAAGACCAACACTCTGTACCAATACTTATTGCAAATAAATAAGAATTTTCCAAATTGGTCAAGCCGTCTCCGAGTAATCGAGAAAAAAACATTTTTTTTTAAATCCGACGAACGGAGCACCTCCCTTTTTTTGAAGTCTGTTAAAAAAGTATATTTTGCAATAAGTACCTCGGTACTGTAGAGGCTTTAATCGGGCCTGCCTTTAGCATGAAACCTTCGCGAGTTTGGTTGGCTTATAAGACAAACGCTGATTTTAGTAAATAGAATAGTTTGAAATTTGACAGGATAGGAAAATTGTTTTATTATCTGTGATATTGAGTCACTAGTTACGTTTGTGATGTAGCGTGCTTTCTTTATGCTATTAAATAATAATAGAGTGCACCCATGTGTCTGTGATTGTAGTGTTGAAGCCCTCCTTACACAGTAAAATATACATCTCACACTACATAATTATGAGACACGAATACACGTAGTGATCTGCTCGGCCTCATAGTACCCTGGCAGATCATTACAGTACCTAATGTTCAATTCACGCCTGTAATCCCCGACGGGTAGTAACGTTTACCTATAGTACCTACACCGACATTTCGCCAGTTATGTATAAGTCCCATATAATAGGGGCGAGCCTATTGCCATCGACTGAGCACAAATCCAGACTCCAGGCTGCTACTGAGAAATTCCAGATAGAAAAACCCATCACCTTGCCCGACCTTGGAAATGAACCCAGGACCTCATACTCAGCAATAGCGCTTGCGACCACTAGACCAACGAGGTAGTTCCGAGCTAGCAATAAGTCTTCGCTTATTTCTCAAACATTTATACGTTTTTATACGTCATGTTCATTTTGTGGTCTTATCTCTCATTGTATAGTTTAGGATTGCTTTTTTTTTTTTTTGATACGAAGTTCAAAGTGCAAAAACATATAGATACTATTAAATCAACCAATTGTAAAATCGCAGCTCTAGAGCGTTTCCTTGGAAAAACGGGCACAAAAGCATGTACACTTCATGTTCACAACCATGCTTTTGCCCCCTTGTCTTCTTTCCATACTTCTTTATTAGCCCTCATTTCAGTAATCACCCCCCTTTCTAGCCATATCATCATTCACTCAGTCCATTCATCGGTTCTTTGGTGCTCCCCTATTCTTATAGCCATCCACATTCATACTCAAAACTTTCGCCACATTTTCCTGATTCCTCCGCATATTTTACATAATCAGCCTAAAATGACCCCACTGCTGGGACACAAGGCCTCCTCTCTTCGTAAGAGAGGGGGCTGTAAACCACCACGCGGGCCCAGTGCGGTCTTCTAATTTTTGGTTCTAGGACATGCCGGTTTCCCCACGATGATTTCCTTCACCGTTTTTCCACCCCATATTATGGTCGATTCTATTGAGATGAGAAACAATTATAATTTCAACTCATCATCCAAATTCCATACAATACATATACCAAACACATTCCTACTTCTCCAAGCTGAACAAAGCGAGTGTCCCAAGTACAGCTAGTTTTTCGATTCAACTATCCTGTGAAAGAGCATCGCGTCTAAAATTAACTAAAGTTCAAGAGTCGAAGTTTCCTCTTGTTCTTCAACGTCATTTCACGTTCAAACTAACACAGAGACGCTTGCTAGAGTTTAGCTGTCAGACTAAGTTCATGTTAGGTGTACCGTGTGTTCGCCGGTACACCAGACACCGCAGGCTCCGTATCCGCCCTCCGGATACGGAAGCCATTCAGGCGGAGCTGTACGAGGGGTACAGAGCGGCGAAGACCGCCCTCCGAGCGGAGATCCTGCGGGCCAAGGGACTGGCCCGCGAGGAGTCGCTGGAGGCTCTGAACAGGGATCCGTGGGGACGCCCGTATAAAATGGTGCGGAACAAACTCCGCCCATGGGCTCCCCCGCTGACGCAGAGTCTCCGGCCCCAGCTCGTGGAGGACGTGGTGAGCGCTCTGTTCCCTTTGCGAGGGGAACATACTCCCCCGCCCATGGCTCCGCCTCCTGCGGTGTCGGATGCGGACCACGCAGCCGACGATGACGACGATGCTCCGGAGGTGACCGAGGTAGAGCTGAGAGTGGCGGTGCGCAGGCTGAATGCCAAGAATACCGCCCCAGGACCCGACGGCTTACCTGGAAAAGCCTGGGTCCTGGCCTTGGAGGCTCTCGGGCCTCGACTAAGGGGGCTCCTAAGCGCATGCTTGGAGAGGCGCCAGTTCCCGCTTCAATGGAAGACAGGGAAACTGGTCCTCATTAAGAAACCGGGGCGCCCTGCGGACTCGCCGTCCGCTTACCGGCCCATCGTGCTGCTCGACGAGGTGGGCAAGCTCTTTGAAAGAGTCATTGCAGACCGCCTTGTCGGGCGGCTGGTGAGGGTGGGGCCGGATTTGGCGGAGAGCCAGTTTGGTTTCCGCAAGGGGCGCTCTACGGTGGACGCCATCATGTGCGTACGAGCCCTCACGACGGGGGATGCTGTGGCCCGGGGTGGGATCGTCTTGGCGGTGTCTCTAGACATCGCCAATGCCTTCAACACCCTGCCCTGGAGCTGCATCAGGGAGGCACTCCGGTATCACCGAGTGCCGACCTACCTCTGTCGCGTGGTCGAGGCCTATCTGACGGACAGGGCCGTCATCTACCCCGGTCACCGGGGAGAGTGGAACCGGCGAGAGATGTCGTGCGGTGTCCCGCAGGGATCGGTTCTGGGACCGCATCTGTGGGACATCGGGTACGACTGGGTGCTGCGCGCCGACCTCCCTGGTGGCGTCAGCGTAGTTTGCTACGCTGACGACACGCTGGTTCTGGCGCAGGGGAGGTCGCACCAGGCGGCGGCCGAATTAGCGGCACGCGGGGTTGCGACAATCGTAGAGAGGATCCGGCAATTGGGACTCGAGGTGGCCTTGCACAAGTCCGAGTCCATGTGTTTTCATGGTCCTCGGAACGCGCCACCATCGGGTTCCCAAATAACGGTAGGAGGGGTTCTCATCGGTGTCGAGTCGACGATGAAGTACCTGGGACTCGTCCTCGACAGCCGGTGGAATTTCGTGGAGCATTTCCGACGTTTGGCTCCCAGACTGGAGCGGGCCGGGGCTGCCTTGGGGCGGCTCCTGCCCAATCTGGGGGGTCCAAACGCCTCCTGCCGGAGGCTCTACGCGGGGGTCGTGCGGTCCATGGCCCTTTACGGAGCTCCGGTGTGGGCGCGTTCCGTGAGGCGACGACCGGTACGTCGATTGAACGCGTCCCAGAGGGTCATGGCCATCCGGTTAGCCCGGGGATACCGCACGGTCTCCGGGGAGGCGGCGAACCTCCTTGCCGGATTACCGCCATGGGATCTGGAGGCAAAAGTCCTCGCGCACATGTGGGAGTGGCGCGAGGAGGCAGGACGCCGGGGCGTAACTCTGTTGCCGCGAGAAATCGTGGCACGGCGGACAGAGCTCCGGCAGGATCTCATGGCGGCATGGAGAGTGCGATTGTCGCAACCCAGCGCTGGGCACGCCACAATTGCGGCGATAAGTCCCCTCTTTGAGGAGTGGCTGGAGAGGCGCCACGGCGTCCTCACCTTCCGCCTGACGCAGGTCCTCACCGGACACGGGTGCTTCGGGAGGTACCTGTTCCGGATAAGGCGGGAGGAAACGCCCGGGTGTCACCACTGTGTGGATCGCCCGGAGGACACGGTGGAGCATACGGTGGAGGTCTGGCCGGCTTGGGCGGAGCACCGCCGTGTCCTCGCGGAAGCGATCGGCGGCGGCGACCTCTCGCGTCCGGCCCTGGGGCAGGCCATGGTACGGAGCGAGAGTGCATGGGAAGCCATTACCTCCTTCTGCGAAGCAGTAATGCTCGTGAAGGAGGAGGCGGGACGCGTGAGGGAGAGGCAAGCTTTGCACCCTCACGCCCCTAGTCGCCGCAGGAGACGCCCTGGGCGTCGGGAATTGGCAGCCGATTCCCGGCCACCGTAGGCGCGGGCTTGCGGACGGCGAGCAATGGGTAGCTCGCCGTCTGGTAAGGACCAGGCCCGAGTCGACGGCGCGTCGTGTTCCACGCGCGCCTCAAAGAGATGTCAGCACTATTGACGGGGTCCGCTAGGGCCGATGCCAGCTAGGGTTGCGGGATGTTCGAAAGAGTTACCGTGGCCCCGGCACAGGCAACAGAAGGAACACGGGTGGGTTTTAGTCAGTAAAAGTCTGACACGCCCTCCCGCTCCGCCCAGAGCGGGAGAAGTCATTTGATGATTTCCCATCCACAAAAAAAAAAAAAAAAAAAAAAGGTGTACCGTGTGTTATCTACCTACTAATTTTCTTAATATTCTTAATTAATATATTAGATAATAGAGTAGATACATTGATGGTTTTAAGAGATATCTCACGTACCTAAGTATAGCAAGGCTTTTCTTTTTGAAAGATATTATAAAAGGCTAGATTGCCCGTGGTTTCACTCGTAAATTAGAGAAACTCAAGATCCGAATAAAAAAGATTATAGGTAATCAAAACTAAATACAAGACAATAAAAGCCTGTAAAAATAAACTACTCTCTAGTAGGTCTCTCTCTCTCTCTCTCTCTTTTTCGTACTTTTTTCATTAGTTTGAAAGTATTTTTTGCGACCAGGGTCTGGTCTTTTGCAAAAGCAAAGTAAAAATAATCATAAAATTACAATTACAGCAATTCAATAATAAGATTTGCAAACTGAATTAAATTACAACTTTTCTTGCTACAATTAAGTTTAAATGAATACGACTAGTTTAAAATTCTTAATTCAGAAAACTCATTTTCTTTCTGACCTAAGAATATCTAAGAATTTAAGTTCGAAAAAAACAGTACAATTTGAGTAGGTAATTTAATGAAATCTACTATTAACTATTGCTATAAATAATATTTGCAACTTTACGCCCCATTCACACTCAACCACAATTTCTACTGGAAAGGAAAAAAATACCTGCCTAAAAACATCAACTATCTCAAGAAAGAAGAATATACTAGACCAGTGGGGTAATTGCGTAACACACTTACAGTAGGAATCAGTTTCATTTTGACAGTTCAACAACATTCATTGCGTTATTTACGGTGTTGAGCAGACACATTTTTCGAACATATGTAGCAATGGATTAGCAATATGCTTCAAAATCATTCAGATTGTGATTGATAGTGTTTTACACAATCAGGGGCACAGTCCCCTATGCAAATTGAACTTCACTAAGTCCCGAGTGACTCTCCTCATGAGTCTGTCCCCAGTCCTTAGGCCGCGGCGGCACTACTAAGGCGACTGCGACCCGACAGCGATTTCGTGAAAATAAACTCATCTGTATCTATACAAATAAATAAAATTGATTTGTATGTACATACATACTACATACATACAAATAAATAAAATTGAAGTGTCTGTTTGTAATGTCAAAATAACAACTTTTTACTTAATGCATATGAAAGTATACACGGTACTTATTACAAAAAGTAAATTTTAAAATTTTTGTATGTCTGTCGGTCTGTCTGTCTGTCTGTTTGTTCTAGCTAATCTCCAAAACGGCTGGACCGATTTTTACGGGACTTTCACTGACAGATTGCTGATGTTACGGGGAGTAAATTGGGGTCCTTTTTTAATAATTAGGGTTCCGCGCAAAAAAATTAAAACCCATGAAATTGTGAACGAAAAGTCGGATTTGAAAAATTCTTTTTGCATTTGGTAGCCCAATTCTCGAGGATAGTTATAGGTTATTTAACGTCACGCTACGATCCTTAGAAGCCGAGCAAAAATAAAAAAGTCAGAAAGAACACTAAGCGAAAACGAAGTAATAGCGTGATCGGGCGATGCAACGTGGCGGGTCGGGAGACGAGGGAGTTTTCACTTTGCGTTCTCGGCGGTAGCCGGATGTACCGATCCTCGTGAACAGGAAATGCAAACACTACACGAAACTACCTTATTTTAATTTTTGATTCGTTTTTGGTTTTTATCTTTTTGTTGCGGACGCTTTTAACGTGCACGTCTTTCTACATTGGTCTCACATACTTAATTTCAACATGAATGATATAACCAATATTTTGTATCAATTTTGTGATTTAAAAGAGTGTCCGTGGAGTTTCTTGCCCGTTCTTCTCCATAGAGATCTACGCTTTGGAATTGGCAAGTAGCTTCAACTTTCTGACTAACTGACCGACTCTTTGACAATTCAAAAGTGCCTATAATTGGTTTATTGGAAATAAATGCTTTGAGTTTGAGTTTGACCTGGTCTTTTTGCAACACTGCCGGTTCTTGGAAGCGATTCCCAGCATTTTGGATAGATCTTTGAGAAAAACCCAGTTGCAAACCCACAGACCGCTGCGAATTTCCTTCTTGGATAAAGGCTCTGGTTGCAATAATTGTGTCCATGTCTTCGTATTTGTGGCATATTAACGCAAGAACTTGTTGTAACAAGATTACTAAACAAAACGATATGATAATTTTCAGAATACCAAGCCGATAATCGAAACAAAACTTAAAGAAAAATCGAAACAAGATTATAAGAAAATTGAAAATTCATTTTTTTATAAATTATGGCCAGCATTTGATCTCAAATATAACATCAATGAGGTTAGATATCGAAGAGTTCGTAACATCAATATTTTGCTACTTAACAATTAGTTAATGTTCTTTAAATTACACTGAAATGTAAAATAACAAGCGGCCCTTATTTTGTTTTGAGTAGTACCTATAATTATATCGAATGTGGATTAAATGCCATCATAATATATTATTATATAAGTGTATTTTTTTCAACGTTAAACTATTAAGGAGTCATTGTACTCATCATTATGAACAACTTTTACTATAGAGCCAAACCTGAAATCGCGAATAAAAACTCAGCTGTTGAAATGAACAACATTTATACTCGCAAATGTATCTAGGGAAGCGCTGATTTTTTTTTCGCGATTTCAGGCTTGGTCTCATAATAAAAGTTGTTCATAATGATGAGTACAATGACCCCTTAAGAGGTTACGTTTTCAGAGATGTAATTAACTTACAAAACAATATAAACTCCAAGTTAACGAACAATAGCTCACTGCACGTGTCGATACGGCGACAGTAACCGGGCATTTGTAACTGTTGCCTGTAACCGACGTGTATAATGCCCGTATCGGCTTCATATCGGCAGGTATAACCGTGTAATTCGACATGAATACGGCAAGAGACCAAAATGGCGCCGAATCCAGAGCATGAAGTAAGTGAGGTTTGTAATTCTACTTCGTTTACATACCAAACCTGAAATCGTGAAAAAAAATCAGCTGTTCCCTACATTTAGGTGTTCGCATAATTCGTCGAAATGTAGGGAAATGTAGTTGGGAAAAGGCTAGGCAGATGATGAGCTATTGACAAATAGTTGTTATTTTGTAATGTATTCCTACATAAAGTGTAAATTAAATAACGCGCAACCTCTTTAGGGGTCATTGTACTCATCATTATGAACAACTTTTAATACAGGAACAAACCTGAAATCGCGAAAAAAATCTGCTGATCCCTACATTTTGACGAGTTATGAGTTATGCGGACATAAATGTAGGGGACAGGTGATTTTTTTCGCGTTTTCAGGTTTGGACACGTTTAGTCCATTTAATTTGTGCATTTAATTCCAGGACATGTTGTCTTAATTAGGCGTGTTGATTTGCTAAGGGACCATAATCCAAGATAGTAAGAAATTTGACATTTGAAATGTTCCATGTAATTTTTTTTTTCATTTCATAGTTTGACATTTGTACCTGTCAATTTACTATCTGGGATGAACTTTAGCCCATTGAGGTAATATGTACTACGCGCTGTACTGTACTACTGTATGTAGTACACATTACCTCAATGCTTTAGCCTGTTATGTCCCACTGCTGGGCAAAGGCATCGTCCCATTACCAGCCACGTCTGTCTCATGCCAAAACTTTTTGATTTTAGCATTTACTTACCTAAACTATAAACAAACACTTTCCATTATTTAGTACGCTCCCACGCGAGTAGATGTAGCTAAATTAGATAGCTTCCCGTTCGCTAATAGCCATGTCATCTAGCGAACAATCCGATAGGCACGCGCCAGGTGTAATCTGATCAGACATACCAGACGTAATTAGTGCAAGTATCCAGATAGCGTAGTTAGTTGGTCTGTTGTAGTCATTTACAGAGTGGAATGATCGGGAATAAGATCGTGTTTGATGGAGTGCTGGCTAACGGCCGAACCCAATAACCTATCTCCAGTTTTGGCATAGGTACTGGAGATAGAAAAACCTATCTATCTATGGTTTTAACGTCCCAATAATCGATAAGAGATTATGGAATCTTACCGGCCTGACATAAGGACAGATAAAATTAAACTAGTGCCAATTCTCTTGTACACCGAACCAAACTAACTAAACTATCACTAAAATTCCTTACTTTTCGCTATTCTCGAGAAACTTAAAGCTATTCTGCAAAAAAATATCACTAAATTTAAAAATCATTTTGACACAACTAAATCGAATTTGACAATCGCAACTCCATGTGGTAAGTACTTGTTTGCCCTACCCCGTGATTTTTTTTTAGCCGGAGGGGCGCAGGGGGGCAGCCTCGACGTGTTTTACATGGAATTTTTCACTCTTTGTATGGAAAATATGAAAAATTATTACCGACATGTTGAGTTTTAGGGATTTAAGAGCTTTATAAAGGGGGTCGAAATTTCCATTATTTTTGCGATAGGACACACCGTTTTCGAGATAGAAAAGAAAAGAAAAAAAAGATATAGTACTGTTTTTGCATCTAAAGTCGAGGTGTTGGTGTGAATTTTAGTCTATGCCAACTAATTTTATTCCACACCTTTTTAGTCGCAATTAAAATAGTCAGATTTAGTTAGAAAATCTAATATGTGAAAAACGCAAAATAGCAAAATTACCATTTTCACTAAACTAATAACTCGGTGCCATCAGCTTAATGCTGTCAAACTAAAATATAGTTAAGTTGTATCACTTTAGTCAATTTCAGAATGGGAAATCGTCGTTTGACAGGAATAAACTAAATTTTGGGGATTTTTAGTCTAGTTTAGACGCATTTGTGACAAGAGAATCGGCACCAATGTCTACCATCAATATCGATCTGTCTTTTACTGAGAATAGATTATTGGGTTCGACCGTAAGGGGACAGAGAACATAAATAATTTGTTATAACTACCTTTTGCAGTGTTACGAGCTGGGGTTCGGGATAAATAAATTAATATACCAATTTACACCAAAGAGTCTTAACGATCTACGTAGGTAACAGTAGTTTAGTAGCGTCATCGAAGGGGGATAAGAATGTAGTTGACCAGGGGGCCAACCACCACCTCTAAAAGTAGTATTGTTAATGTTACTTCAGTGTGAGAAAGAGGTGGAGCTATACAGGACGTTTAGCTCCATCTCTTTCCCATACTGAAGTAAGATTACAATAATACTGCTTTAACAGTTGGTGGTCTAGCTCCTGTTCAAGGTCAATTCCAATAGCGTGGTGTGCTTATGTTCAACAGTGGACAAGTATCTGGCTGATGATAAAGTGTCTCAGTGGCCCGAAGGTTTCCGAAGCGTAAGGAACAAATCGAGAGTTAAAAACGGCGTTGATTCCTACCAAAATGATTTATCCGCTTTTTTCTTTTTTTTTAAGTAGGTAAATCCAAGACACTTTAAGCTTGAAATCGCAACTTATAGAGTAGGTAATGGAGAAGAAGCCCTGGCTTTGCAGCCTCTGTGACATTCATCCTTTTCTTTCAACCTACTTATTCATATCATACTCACATACATCTTTTTTCAAAAATTGAAAATATTTTATTTCACATAAGCCTACATGGGCACTTATGAAACGTCAGAAGCTAGGTGCACGGGTCCAATTTGTCGTTTCCTATGGAGAAGAACCGGCAAGAAACTCCACGGTCACTCTTTTTAAAAGTAATTGGCGTTTACAATGTTTTCAAATTACAATGTTATTAAGTATGGGAGGATAGTGTAAGCCTGTCAACAAGGACCAGGTACTTAACAAAATAGAAAATGGTCTACAAATCTACAGTCTACTAAGCCTACAATGTTCTCACATCCACAAAATATAAAATAATCTATTTAAAAGACAAGACTATATAATGTAAAACTTCGAAACATTGGCACCTCAGGTGCCAATGGTTCGAAGTACTAAGGCGAGCTAATGTCGGTGGAATAGAGGCCTATGTAATGCGGCGCCAGTTGCGGTGGGCTGGCCATGTCTCCCGAATGTCTGACGACAGAGTGGCGAAGCGCATCTTCTACTCAGAACTGCGGGATGGCAAGCGGAAACAAGGCGGCCAACTCCTTCGGTACAAAGATGTGCTTAAGCGCCACATGAAGCCGTGTGATCTAGAGACGTCACAATGGGAGGCAATGGCAGCAGACCAGTCACTGTGGAAGCATACCGTGAGCATTAAGGTGTTTGCGTTTGAAAGGCGACGTAAAGAGGAGCTCGATGCTAAACGAGACCAGTTCAAGGCCCGACCACCCGCGGCCATCCAATATAATTACATCGGAGGGGTGCTGACTTGCCGTGAATGTGGACGCACTTTCACGGCAAAAATTGGTTATATCAGTCACCTGAGGGCACACCAGCGATGTCCTCAATAGGCAGATCCAAGTCGCTGTGGTTGAAATCGGCCAGGATCATATATACATACTCGTATATATATAATGTAAAATATTGAAAAGATTATATCATGGAAGCATGTAAAAAATAATAAAATAAATTAAAGTAATTTGGGAGCAGTTAATAGACATTTACATGCTATGCTGCTAATGAGGTACCAGAGAAGCCACATGTGCAGAAGGAATTAGCGCCAAACTTCACTGTCCAACGTAGTTTTTAATCTTATAATATGCTTGTTAATAACGACACGTTTGATGTGGGTTTTGAACTTTTAACAATACTCAACCATCATTATACAAAAAGAAAAAAAACAAAAAAAAACAAAAAGGTTACAGTCAGGTGGTTAAAGGTTTACAGCGCAAAAAGCGTTACGTAACAGGCTGGAATAAATATGTAAAAACGGCACACAGGCAGGCTCGGCTTGATTTTCAAAACTGGACGCTATTTGATAGACCTAAAAGTGGGTCAGTTTATGACAAAATGGTAGAAAGTAGGAGGATTTTTAAAAGTAAATTAAAATGGTGCCAAAATAATAAGGATCAAATTAAGATGAACATCATTGCGAGTTTTGCCAAACTTCTTGGCAGTATATGATTAGGTATAAATGAGACAAAAGATGTAGTATAGTCTGGTTATAATTATCCAAAGGTGCATCTTATATACTAACGACTACGTGCTGATCACAGATAGTAGAAACATTTAATAGATATTGAACGTGCGATAAAGAACATAAGATTGCGATGTAGATTGTAGATACAGCACAAAGATATTGTACTGCAACAGTACACCCCCCTTTAAAAGAAAAAATAAATATTATGGTAATAGTGTTTACAATATAAATTTGATCTAGACCTTACTAGTTATTTGCTGATGTATATAAATAATAATGTTATTGTACGCGGTGGAATTTGATGACGCCTGTTGTGGTGTGATTTGCTGACGTCTGTAATTTTGACTTAGCCGTTGCACGAGTGTTTATTATATATACGAATAACTTGCTTCTATCAGCGATTTTTTATAGACGTACTACTGGCTTTACTTTACGTCCCGATCGTGTAGTGTACGTGTGTGAATGTCTGTCGCAATCCTTTGAATCTGGCACGTAGTTTGATTCATCATTGATCATGAATGCTGGTTTCAATCTATCAATTGATATCACTGTCTCTTTATCCCTAATTCTAATGCAAAATGTTTTATCTGTTTTACTAATTACTGGGTAGGGTCCTTCATACGGCGGTGTCAGGGCTTTCTTCATTCTATCACACCGAACAAATACGTGTGAGCATTCTTTGAGTTCGGGATGCACAAATATAGCTTGGTTATGGTTTTTTCTTTTCGGAATTGATGTCATTTGTGTGATGTCCTTTTGAATTTGTTTTACAAATTCTTCGTACGTTGATAACTGTGCTGCTGATGACTCAAAAAATCCTCCAGGGAGTCGTATTGGCGTTCCATATGTCATCTCTGCTGAACTATAACCTGTGTCTTCTCGCAAGCTACTCCGCAACCCGAGTAAAACTGTTGGGATTTCTTTTAACCAATTTTCGTTGGATTCTCTTGTCATTAACGCTACCTTTAAAGTTCTATGAAATCTCTCTATCATTCCATTGGATTGCGGATGATAAGGTGTTGTCCTAATTTTATGTATTCCCAAAAATTGTGAGAGTGACTCAAATATTCTTGATTCAAACTGTCGGCCTTGATCCGTAGTAATGCGCAATGGACATCCAAAACGAGTAATCCATCCTTCGAAAAGTGTCTTGGCTACTGTTTCTGCAGTTATATCTTCTACCGGAAAAATTTCGGGCCATGATGTACAACGATCTATGATTGTGATTAAATATCTCTTCCCTTGTGAAATCGGAAGTGGTCCGACGATGTCAATATGTAAATGTTCAAAACGTTGCGCTGTCATAAATGTACCAGGAGGTGATATCGTATGTCGTTGTATTTTTGATTTTTGGCAGGCTATACATGATCTACACCAATTATTGATATCTTTGTTCATATACGGCCATAAATACCTTTGGGTTATCATTTTTCTCGTAGTTCTTTTTCCTGGATGGCTCATACCATGAATGGTATCGAAAATTTGTTTGCGAAAATGCTTTGGTAAGTAGGGGCGGCTTTTTCCAGTAGACGTGTCGCAGGTGATGTTTATTGTGGAACCCGGAAGCGTAATGTTTTTGAATTTTAATCTTTTATTGTCATGTAATTTACTTAGTTCGTTATCTGTTGATTGACATTTTTCCAATTCAGCGTAATCGATAGGTGACGGCACGTATATTTCCTCTATTCGAGATAAGGCATCGGCGGTAATATTGTCACGTCCGTTTATGTGTTGGATGTTGGTACTGTATTGTGAAATGAAATCTAACTGCCGGACCCGTCGCGGTGTATCGTTTGATGATGGTTTTTGGGAGAATGCGTATGTCAAAGGTCGGTGATCCGTAAATATTGTAAATTCTCTTCCCTCGACTAATCTGTGAAAATGTTTGACGGCCATGTATATTCCTAACAGCTCTCTGTCAAACGTAGAATATTTTTGTTGAGTTTCGCTCAATTTTTGTGAAAAAAATCCTAATGGCTCCCAATTGCGTCCGGATTTTTGTTGTAAAACTCCACCAACGCAAGTAGCACTAGCGTCGGTCATGAGCGCTAGTGATGCGTTGCGGGAAGGATGCGCTGTTAATACTGCGTTTTTCATGCTTTCCTTGCATTTTTCGTAAGCTTTGTCTGCTTCCGTTGTCCAAGGAACAGGTGAATTATCGTTCTTTTTTGAACCATGTAGATATTCGTTTAAAATTCTTTGATTTTCCGCTGCGCGTGGAATATTACTTCTGTAGAAATTGACCATGCCCAAAAATCTTCTTAATTCCTGAATTGTTTTCGGTTTGGGAAATTCCATGATTGCTTTGTAATTTTCTTCGGTAGGTTGTATTCCTTGGCTCGTTATATGATAACCTAAGAAATCTATTTCCCTTTTGAGAAATTCGCATTTTTCGAGATTAATGGTTATTCCATTCTCGTGTAAACGTTTGAAAACCGTTTCTAAATGCTGATAATGCAAATCTTCGTTGTCCGATGCGATGAGACAGTCGTCTACAAATATAAATACGAAATTTAAATCTCTAAATAAGGAATCCATGAATCGTTGAAATGTTTGTGCCGCATTGCGTAATCCGAAAGGCATTCTTAAGTACTCAAAAAGTCCGAAAGGTGTGATGATGGCTGTTTTCTCTATATCTTTAACAGGAATACAGTGGTATGCTTTGCGTATATCTATCTTGCTTAGTATCTTCTTATTTTCTAATATGTACGTAAAGTCAGTTAATCTTGGTAGTGGGTATTTGTCCGGTACTGTCGTGCTATTGAGCATTCGATAGTCTCCGCACGGTCTCCATTCGCCATTTTTCTTTTTTACCATATGTAATGGGCTTGCCCATGGGCTATCTGACGGTCGGCAAATTCCGAGTTCTATCATATTTTGAAATTCCTTTTTGGCTATGTCGTATTTTTCTGGAGGTAATGGTCTTGCCCGAGCTGCGACGGGTGGTCCTGTAGTGATAATGTGGTGCTCAATCTTATGTTTGGGCGCATTGCGTAGAGAGGACTCTTTCGTGATGTCTTCGTATTTGTTTAAAAGTTGCGTAATACGTGGATTCGTTCCCACTGCGATAGTACGAATTGTTTGTTGTGTCGCTTTTTCTGAAGTTACATGCGTTGTCAGCTCTGTAACTTTGTCGATAAGTTTGCGACCTGCTATGTCGACTAATAGTTTATAGTGCTCTAGAAAATCTGCTCCAATTATTGGTTGTGTAACATCGGCGATTATAAAATTCCATTTATAACATCGTTGTAGTCCTAAATTCAAGGTAAGCGTCTTCTCGCCGTAAGTCCTAATTTTAGTCCCATTTGCAGCGTATAGTGTGTATGTTCATTTTGTAAAATTGAATATCTCTGTTGCTTGCTAATGACTGAGATATTTGCGCCCGTGTCAATCAAAAACTTCATACCACTTTTTCGGTCGGTAATGGTGAGGCGATTGGATGGGTGGATTGCACAGAGTTTCGCCGTTGTCTGTGCTCTTATTGGTTTCCCTGGTTCCGTACGTAAGTCATTGGTTTCCAACCGCATGGTTTAATGCAGTTCCTTGCATATTTTCCGAATCTTTCGTGGTAGTAACAAAATCGATTTGCTCCTCTATAGTTTGTTCTCGGCCTCATAATCGGGAATTGCTGACGTTTCTTGAAATGATTGTGCGTGTTGGGTCGATAGCCATATTGACCTTGCTGAATTGCGTCAATATCTATCTGTAATTTTGCTAGCTGGGTTAAAATGCATGCTGTATTGTTGTCGTTTGAAGTGTCGTTGCTAACAGCTGATTTTTCGGTTACTTTTGAATTCATTATTATTTTGTCTGCAATTTGGCTCAGTTTGTCAATTTCCATGTCTTCCGTAACTGCTAGAACCGTAGTAACTGATGTTGGTAAAAGCCTGAACCATAGTAGTTTAATTGTTTCGTCACTGATTTTTCCTCTCCCGAGGACTCGCATTTGACGTAATAACCGCGAAGGTTTTTGATCACCGAGTTCTGTCTCTGATATTAATTTTTGAAACTGTCGCTGTTCTGTTTCTTCGTAACAATCAATTAAACGTTCCTTGATGTTTTTGTATTTATCTGTAGTCGGTGGTGAAGTGATTAGGTCACTAACTTGTAGTATTTCTTCCTTGGATAACTTTGCTATTACTGTACAGTATTTGTATTCGTCTCCTTGCTTCTGTGGTGCTAATATGGCTTCTAGTTGCGTGAACCATAATCTTGGTTGGTCTTTCCAAAATTCCGGAATGCGGGATAAAACCGAGGTGCCAGCAGCTACTTCAAGTGTCCCTTGCTGATTTATGTTCGCCTTGCACGGTGATTGTGCCATGTTTCTTGCTGCGTATTCGTTCGTCGGGGTCACCAATTTGCCAAACTTCTTGGCAGTATATGATTAGGTATAAATGAGACAAAAGATGTAGTATAGTCTGGTTATAATTATCCAAAGGTGCATCTTATATACTAACGACTACGTGCTGATCACAGATAGTAGAAACATTTAATAGATATTGAACGTGCGATAAAGAACATAAGATTGCGATGTAGATTGTAGATACAGCACAAAGATATTGTACTGCAACACGAGTCATCATGACGCGAAAAATTTCAGTAGTTTCTAGAAAACCACGAACAGCTTGAATCCCAAATCAAGCCTGCCCGTGAGTGCAGCGGGTGTTAGTGACCTTAAAGAAATTGCCAACTTATTCAGTAGATCCTTTAAGGTTGAATCTCCCCTGGGTCCGACATCTGGTGGGTCGGAGGTTGTGGGTGGGTCCGAAGACTTGCCTACTAGGTTTGCGGCTAGGGAAGTAGCTACTGTCATAAAATCTTTAAAAAGGGGAAAGTCACCGGGGCATGACAGTATGAGCATAGAGCATTTGCGATATGCAGGCAAGCACCTGTCGCGGGTCTTAGCAATGCTATTCAGTTTTTGTACGAGTCACTCTTATCTACCAGCTGACTTAGTTAAAACCATAGTAGTACCTATAATAAAGAACAAGACTGGAGACTCGAGTGACACAAACAACTACAGGCCTATTTCCTTGGCGACGATAATTGCGAAGGTGTTGGACGGTCTGATTGATCGGCAATTGGATGCGCATTTAACAATACATGACGCCCAATTTGGGTTTAAGCAACATTTATCAACAGAAACGGCTATCCTCTGTGTCAAGCATACTGTCCAATACTATGCAAGTAGGAGCACGCCGGTGTATGCATGTTTTCTGGACCTTTCCAAGGCCTTTGACCTAGTATCTTACGACTGCCTATGGAGGAAACTATCGCAGGACACCAACCTCCCAAGAGATCTGGTTGATATTCTGAAGTACTGGTATAACAACCAATACAATTATGTAAAGTGGGCGGGTGTCCTGTCAGATGCATACGGGTTGGAGTGCGGGGTGAGGCAGGGGGGACTCAGCTCTCCCAAGCTTTTCAACCTGTATGTAAACCAACTGATATGTGAGCTCAGCAACACTAACATCGGATGCTCCATTGATGGACACTGCATTAATAATATCAGCTACGCGGACGATATGGTGTTGCTGAGCCCATCGATCAGTGCGCTGAGGAGGCTTCTCCGTATCTGTGAGGACTATGCGGGGTGGCCCATGGTCTCAGGTACAATGCAACCAAGAGTGAGCTCTTGGTCTTTAAGGCGGGTAACAAATGTTATGACACTGTCCCGCCAGTCACCTTAGGGGGCGTCCCGCTTACCAGAGTGACACGGTTCAAGTACCTGGGACACTGGGTGACCGACAGTTTGTCCGATGATACGGACTTGGAGAGGGAACGCAGAGCATTGGCAGTTAGGTGTAACATGCTGGCCCGTAGGTTTGCACGATGTACAGAAGAGGTAAAAATTACACTCTTTAGGGCATATTGCCAGTCTCTGTACACGTGCGCCCTATGGGTCAGTTATACAAAAAGCTCGTACAGTGCTCTGCGAGTCCAATATAATAATGCCTTCAGAGTGATGTTGGGGCTACCGCGCTTTTGCAGTGCGTCGGGGATGTTCGCGGAAACCGGTGTGCCGGATTTTTACACGCTTATGCGTTTGCGTATAGCGTCCCTGATGCGGCGAGTGCGCGATAGTCCCAACAGTCTGTTGGCTATTGTGGCCAGCAGGATGGACAGCCCCATAATGTGGCATTGGATGACGAGTCACAGAGCGTCATTCCAATACATTAAATAATTGTGTATGTATTTGTTTTTATTTTTTATATAATGTGCATGTGTATTTCATTTGATGTGTATTTTGTTGTTTGTGTTGTTTGTTTTTTAATTTAATTTTTTTTGTAATGTATGTACTAATTGTGTCTGATAATAAAGTTTTATTATTATTATTATTATTTGATTTTTGATATTTCTCGGGACCCTAGGGTCCCGGACCTTTGAAAGGCATATGAGGGGCCGAAGCCAACTCGCAGAGGCCCGTTAGACGCTTTCAATGGAAACGAGGCACCAACCGACGATTATCCTTGTACGCACTATGCAAGTGCACCCAAGGACAACCCCCGGTTGGTGTAGGACTATTGCAGGATATGCAGACAAAAAAAAATATTGGGCTATGGGTTTGGATGGCTAAAGTGGACTGGTTATCTAAAACTATGGATGGACTATGGCCCCTGCCTGACCAATGTTTGATAAATTTAATACACGGATAAAATGGCAGGGGGTGACTTGCACACTCAACAATGGGCCCCCGGAAACGGTCGCTAGCACATAGTGTCGTAGCGACAAGGGGGCAACATGTCTTGAGGTGCTTAAAAGGAGTGGAGAGGTATTCCACGGCTATCAGGACAATCCCGGAAGTACGGTCAAGATCCCTACCAGCATCTTACTGGACTACTTCCTTCCTCCGAGCACGTTTGCTCTTGCGAATCTCTACTCAAGCCAGCCAATAAAGGCAAGAATGAGGTGGGAGGTCAGTTCTCGTCAGTGTTCACTCCAGCCGGCCAATAAAGGCAAGCCAGAGATGAGGAACATGACTTCTCCCGGGAGATAGGGTACGTGGGGTCGCTACTGCCCAGCAGCTCGCCACATGCTGCCCTGCGGGTTTCTGTATCTCTCTTGGTCTGGCTCCTCATCCTAGACCTGTTCCGGCAAAGTAACCTCTACCGGCACAGACTTAGAGTTCGGAGCGCGCAAGCCCCATCACGACGTCAACGTAGAGATACGGCGATGGGGTATTATTATTATTATTTTGATATTTCTCGAGACCCTAGGGTCCCGGACCTTTGGAAGGCATATGAGGGGCCGAAGCCAACTCGCAGAGGCCCGTTAGACGCTTTCAATGGAAACGAGGCACCAACCGACGATTATCCTTGTACGCACTATGCAAGTGCACCCAAGGACAACCCCCGGTTGGTGTAGGACTATTGCAGGATATAGAGACAAAAAAAAATTGTTCTATGGGTTTGGATGGCTAAAGTGGACTGGTTATCTAAAACTATGGAAGGACTATGGCCCCTGCCTGACCAATATTTGATAAATACAATACACGGATAAAATGGCAGGGGGTGACTTGCACACTCAACAATGGGCCCCCGGAAACGGTCGCTAGCACATAGTGTCGAAGCGACAAGGGGGCAACATGTCTTGAGGTGCTTAAGAGGAGTGGAGAGGTATTCCACGGCTATCAGGACAATCCCGGAAGTACGGTCAAGATCCCTACCAGCATCTTACTGAACTACTTCCTTCCTCCGAGCACGTTTGCTCTTGCGAATCTCTACTCAAGCCAGCCAATAAAGGCAAGAATGAGGTGGGAGATCAGTTCTCGTCAGTGTTCACTCCAGCCGGCCAATAAAGGCAAGCCAGAGATGAGGAACATGACTTCTCCCGGGAGATAGGGTACGTGGGGTCGCTACTGCCCAGCAGCTCGCCACATGCTGCCCTGCGGGTTTCTGTATCTCTCTTGGTCTGGCTCCTCATCCTAGACCTGTTCTGGCAAAGAAAACTCCACCGGCACAGACCTAGTTCGGAGCGCGCAAGCCCCATCACGACGTCAACGTAGAGATACGGCGATGGGGTTATTATTATTATTATTATCTTGCCCTTATCCCAATTAATTTGGGGTCGGCACAATGTGTTTTTCATCCATACTTCCCTGTTAGACGTCATCTCGGTAGTCACCCCTTTCTTGCCATACTTACCATCTTTCACACAGTCCATCCATCGTTTCTTTGGTCTTCCTCTACTTTTATAGACATCCACATTCATACTCAACTTTCCTCACATGTAGGAACATGCCCCATGGTGCCATGACAGTCAATTTCTACACAAAATAACTACCTACGCAACCATTCTACCTAAAATTCTACCATTCTACCCAAACGCGACTACTCCAGCTCGCTGTTCATTGTTTGCTCCGGAGTCCGGACCGGCTGCGGCGGTCGCGCGGCTGTGCCTCGCGATGCCTGTTCGCGGCTCCGCCAGTGCGTGCCCACGCGGCTCGATATGCTCCCACAACCCAGGCGATCAGTCTGCTGAACGCCCTGGTTGCTCAGGAGTCGGAAGTTGACATATTTATGTATAGCAGTAAATCTATATTCAATGTAAGCATGAAGTTTTTTAGTTAAATGTTATGTTGTTGGCCTACTGCGTGCTTTGGTGTTTACTGTAAGTGCAGCAAGCAATTGTTATACATATCTATACAAATAAATAAAATTGAAGTATCTGTTTGTAATGTCAAAAAAAAACATACCGTCGAATTGAGAACCTCCTCCTTTTTTTGAAGTCGGTTAATAACAATTTTTACTAAATGCATAAGAAAGTATAAACGGTACTTATAACAAAAAAAGGAATTTTTAACATTTTTGTCTGTCTGTCTGTTTGTTTCGGCTAATCTCCGAAACGGCTTGTCCGATTGTAACGGGACTTTCACCGGCAGATAGCTGATGTTATGGCGGGTAAATTAGGCTCCTTTTATTTTAGAAAAATAATTAGGGTTCCGAGCAAAAAAATAAAACCCATGAAATTATGAACGAAAAGTCGGATTTGAAAAATTCTTTTTGCATTTGGTAACCCAATTCTCGAGGATAGTTATAGGCTATTAAACATCACGCTACGACCCTTAGGAACCGAGCAAAAAGTAAAAAGTCAGAAAGAACACTAAGCGAAAACGAATAGCGCGGGCGGGCGATTCAACGCGACGGTTGACGACGGGTCAGGGACAAGGGAGTTTTATTAAAAAGTGGCTGTTATTTTAGTATATTGTGTATCTTACGACATCCACGCGTACGAGGTCGCGGGGCACAGCTAGTAAATAAATAAACCCATACAACGCATGCTACAATAAACTATCCATAATATAAACACAGAGTTATTAACTGTAATTCAGTGCACAGTAAACCTAATTATTCGAGATATTTGCCATCAATTATAACAGACGGCAGTACCGCAGCAATATGCACAAATCAATTTAGCGCTCATTGACTACGGTATTCCCGTTGAATAACTTAAGGGGATGTTGTTGGATGCTGATTCATACAAAATATTATTGAAATGCCTGCCTTTGAAATATTTTTGTTCGGTTGTCGGAGCTTCGACCAGAAGACATTTATTACCAAGCAAAGTACCTATGTGCCGATACTTTACTTCGTGCCGAATCCGATACCTTGTGCCAAAGCTAGGTGCCGATACCTCATGCCGAAATTAGGTGCCTATACCTCATGCCGAAGCTAGGTGCCGATACCTCATGCCGAAATTAGGTGCCTATACCTCATGCCGAAACCAGGTGCCTATACCTCATGCCGAAACCAGGTGCCTATACCTCATGCCGAAACTAGGTGCCGATACCTCATGCCGAAATTAGGTGCCGATACCTCATGCCGAAACTAGTGCCTATACCTCATGCCGAAACTAGGTGCCTATACCTCATGCCGAAACTAGTGCCTATACCTCATGCCGAAACTAGGTGCCGATAACTCATGCCGAAACTAGTGCCTATACCTCATGCCGAAGCTAGGTGCCGATACCTCATGCCGAAACTAGGTGCCTATACCTTGTGGCGAAACTATGTGCCAATACCTTGTGGCGAAACTACATTATGTTCCAAAACCTCGTGGCGAAAATACGTGCCGATAGCACGTTCGTGCCGAAACTAAGTGCCGATACTGCATGCCGAAACTATCGGATGGCTATTAAATTTAATAAACTTAAGATTCAAAGAACAGTATTTTGTATGAAAAAGCAACGTCTCCATACTGTAAAACGGGGTGAATAGGGATGCAGGGGTGAATCGGGACGAAACTTTAAAATGGATTATAACGTTGAAATAATATAGTTTATTGCCAACAAGGACACTTAATCGTTAATTATAATACAATAAACACATAAGTGTAATTTTTGCCAACAAACTATATTAATTCAATGTTAAAATCCCTTTTAAAATTTCGTCTCGATTCACCCCTGCAACCCTATTCACCCCGTTTTACGGTACCGTACCTAGTAAGGGAAGTAATCAGTAAAAGTTTAAATGGTTATTGCTTATTGTGTGCTCCTGTTTAACAACATTACATAAATTAGGTATTCATTTAAGCGAGATGAAGGAATATTCAGGTGGAAAGCGCTGACTAAACTCATCATGCCGAATCATTATTCTTGACGGGTTAAGCGTAGAATTGGTCTTGGACACCAACTACAATTATGTATCCGAACTACAATTATTACAATTAGTTATTAATAGAAAGAATATAACTAGCAGCGTAATTGCATAACACACTTTTAATTCAACAATATTCTTTGCGTTATGTACCCACTTACATTGTAGAGCTGACGAATTTTTCAAACACATCTACCTATTAAGCAATGGATTACGATTCGGATTGTAATAGAAAGTATGGGTTAACCCAGACAGGTCGTAGTTTTTGCAGACAGAAGAACATTGCTGTCCATATTCCTATTCGTTTTGCTATAATTCATTATTCACCTTTTCTCCTATACCCACCAAAGTTCTAAGTTAGCTATAGGCCGACCGCATAACTGAGACGTTGCCTGAGGTAGCAGCGCGGTGAGGGAGGGGTGATAGTTGTCACAAGTTGACGAATCACTGAGCTCTCGCATCACGTCACCACACCCCTCCCTCACCGCGCTGCTACCTCAGGCAACGTTTCAGTTATGCGGTCGACCTATAGCTTAGCTTTCTTACTCAGTTACCACCATGGGAGACTGGCAACATTTTGATTTCACAATATTTTCGTTAGAGCAGTGATGGCCCAGTGGAAATTTACTTTGTGTACATTATTTCATCACTATACTCTCAAAACGGTGTAGAAAAACATCGTGAGGAAACCGGCATGTCCTATAACCAAAAATTCAAAGATATGTGACATTCGCCAACCCGCACTGGGCCCGCGTGGTGGATCACGGCCCACTCCCTGGCACAGAGAGGAGACCTGCGTCCCAGCAGTGGGAACGTTATAGGCTGATAATGATTATACTATCTTTCGCTGATAGAAATCCCGACCTCAAAATGTGTTGCGTTTTTATTTTTTATTGTTTGTTACTTGGCTAGTCATGCCCGTAGCAGTGAATTCAAAGTCACTGTTTTATAATAAAGACGTAAATCGACCTGCGATGGAAGAAAAAGTTGGTAAAATAAATTAAACAAAACCTCATTTTAGTGTATTTATTAGTCCTGTATGAATCTATGTATTAGGTACTTTAAGTACTAACTTAATACTAAAATAATAAATTTTAATACTAAATTAAAATCTAAATAGGTAGGTATTGATGAATTTGATGAAAATAGGTTTAATATTATTTAAATATAATTTTGGTGACTGGCTACACTAAACTTAAAAAAAAAAAAATATGTTAAACTTTTGGCAATACAAAATAACGGTCCAATTATACTATTTCTTATTAAAAAATGAGTTAAACATAGTAAAGTTATTAAGAAGTTTAGTAGAACAAAATTATTAGTGAATCTTAATATCAAAGACATGGGTTATGACATGTATCAGCAAGTTGCCAGTTGAAATGTTATTTATGATCTTAAAATTATACCTTATTATTAATTTATAGAACTAATTAAAACATTACTGGAGGTTATTAATCAAGAATATTTATGGTTATCTTATGAATAAGAAAACAAATTTCATCGTATTAAGATAAATTGGCATTGTTTAGTCATGTTCTTGACACATCAAAGAAACAATTAAAATTATGGATGACCATGAATTAGTAAGTCTAGGTTTTGAATAACCTATTTAAACATGTTTTTTTTTTTTCAAAATTGCAAATATCAACCTAGGTATACCTATACGGTGCAAACTTAAAAAAATGCATTTTTTTCTAAATAATTATGTTGTTACTAATTGAATGTAAAAACTGTATGTATTAGTAGTAAGTTCAGCCTTTGACGCGCGTTTTGGCTTTGTTATTTTATAAAGAAATGAGTGTTAACACGGAAATTATATGTCAAATCGAGCGTCAAAGTTTAACTTTTTATTACTCAAAACTAAAATAAAATAAATAATACTTCATTATTTAAACACTTAATTTTTTTTCATGCTAATGAAGTTATTTAAAGACTCATTTACATGTCATCAGTGTACTAAACAGTCGTGATTGTTAGTCGAGTGGCCATTCACACGTTGCAAGTCACACATTTTTTTTTTATGAAATTTAAGACTTTACAGACTGGAGACGTATAAATAGGACTTTCAGTAAATTAGTTAGTGAGTAGACAATTAGTAACTAATGCTAGTTTAAAATTAATATTATTTTTAACAGACTTCATTAAATCTAGTATGCACTTAGTGAAAAACTGTACAATATACAGTGTACTTAATATAAAGTCAACCATTCAGTTTCGCAGTCTTAAAAACATTCGCGACATGAAACGGTGAATAATAATTAATAATTTCGAAAAAAAAAAACGAGCAGGAAAGAAAAATATGTGATAAATAACGTAGCTTGGCATCTGAAACCATACAAAAAGTTATTTTAATGAAACTATATTTTTGTTCAAATGAATTTACAAGTGCACAACACTAAAAATCTAAATGATAGTAAGTACCTAAGAAGGTGATCACTATAATGACAATACTTTAAGAACTAACATAAAATTGTCATTTAAGTTGCAATGGAAGCTGTACAATGAACGATTTTAATCACAAAGCATGCTTAATTAACCATTTATACTCATCATAATATGCTCTGCCGAAAATGCCGAAATAAATGTTGCTTTTTTGTGGGTTGCAGAACGAAAAACGAATCTAATATTTATGGTTTCAAAAATGTCAAAATAAAAACCCTGTATAATTTCCGAGAGCTAAGTACAAAAAAATCAAGCCTCTTCACGGGAAAATAAATGCATACCTACTTAAATACTTACCAAGCCTCAAACAAAAGCTACTTCAATCATGAATCCCTCCACGTTCATCCCGTTAAAACTTTCTGATTATATACTAAGGAAAATATGGTGACATCACACACGGTGCATAAATAATTTTGTGGCAACAGAACATTTTGTGTTCAGAACAAGAATCGCAACAAACAACAGTGGTAGATTATATTATTATGAAGTTGCTTTAGGAACTGAAACTCTTAGTCTGCGGGCACGAAACCAGCGGCAATCGAGCGATGGCGACTGCGGAGCGGCGCGGGGCGGGGCGATTCGGCAGCGGGCTTGGGGTGGGCACGAAACTGGCGGTCGATCCAGTGGGAAGTAGCGGCCGTCGAGCGGCGAAATCGAACAAGTTTGTTGTCGTCGCTTGCGCGTCGCCACCGCCTGTGCATCGCTCGATCGCCCCGCGCCGCTCTCGCCCGTTCCGTGCGCGTCTCTTCAGAATGCTATACTTTACTACTAATACTATATTATTTTTGATTAATACGACGCCGCCGCGTCGCGCCGCCCCGCAATCGCCATCGCTCGGCCGCCGCTAATTTCTTACCCGCAGACTTAAAGAAATTGCGAAGATTAAAGCCTCGTGCACACGTGTGAGTTTGATATATGCATTATCTAATCTGCGGTAGGCACTCATCTCTCTCTGCTCTCACTCTCGCCCCTCTACGGTCGAGTAAAATTTGTTTATGGAAACGGGACAGAAGTTCACGCTTACCCAAAAAAATCTCCTATTTCACTTCCTTCTATATATTGACTAGTTAACAAAGGATACGGAAACATCTTTCTGCATGCGACGGATGCCCAAACGTGGCTACTGCACATCCTGGAGTGGTCAACTGGACCGACATCACTTGGCCACACTGGGCCAACAGGTCACAGAGAAACGGGAATGTCGTGGTTGGCGGCAGCTGGAAATATTATGATTGTTACTGTCAACTGCATGTCTCGTTAAAGCTAATGTTCACTTCAAAAATAGAAAATAAAACCAGCCAAGTGTGTGTCGGGCCACGCACTATGAAGGGGTCCGTAGTTGGGATGAATTTATCGCAAGAACAAATTTAACATTGTAGTTGAAAAACATGTTCTACTATACATTCCAACAGCAAATGTAAATTGGTCGACAATTACTCTTTAACTTGTAAAGCCTACTTAGCTGTGATAGTTTTCCTTTTAACTACTATTGTGATTTTTTTCACATATCACTTGACTCTTAAGAGGTCATTGTACTCATCATTATGAACAACTTTTACTATCAGACCAAACCTGAAATCGCGAAAAAAATCAGCTGTAGGGGCATAACTCGTCAAAATGTAGGGAACAGCTGATTTGTTTTCGCGATTTCAGGTTTGATCCTTAGTAAAAGTTGTTCACAATGACGAGTACAATGACCCCTTAAGAGGTTGTGCGTTATTTAAATTACACTTTGTATATGTATAACTAAGAGGCAGATTTGTTTCTAACGCGCGCTTCGTGAGGACTCGAAAACGTCCTAATCGGGACGTTTTGTCTTTAGTCCGTGCGTAAAGAAGAACGACGAGCTAAACGCTGTGTATTCACGTGTCACGACCAGATTTCAAACGTCATTTACTATGAACGTAACATATTTATGTAACTTGTGTCATCATTGACTTTAAAACTTAATATTTCGCAAACGGATCCCTGAATCCAAAAATGGTTTCCACCACCCGCAATATTTTTAACGACCTTTCCAACGACACCCCCAACTATGGGGTAGACGAAAAAAAAATCATCCCCACTTTACGTTTTTTTGGTAGGTACGGGAGGTACGTTAAAAAAAATTTTTCAAGATTTTATTTTACCACTATAAAAGCGTGATTAATAATATGTAAACCCTTAATACCCATGCTAAATTACAGCTTTCTGGTACTAAGTCTGTGAGGTAAGCCGCGGACAGACAGACAGACTGACGGACATGGCGAAACTTTAAGGGTTCCTTGTTGACTACGGATCTCTAAAAAAAACCAAACTATCAATAGGTACCGTCTGTTCCAAAACTATCTGACGAAAGTGTAAACAAACCCTGTTTCAGGTTAAATTCTTACACAACACTTACTAAAGGGAATTAGTAACACATTCATCTCTATTTAGGTTTTAGCTTATTTTCACCACTTTTTCGAACAATTCTAGTTTGAATAACATAACATTATTAAATTGTAAATAAAAAATCATAAACGAAAATTGAGGTTATAAGATTAATCTCAATAGGAATGATGACTAAAAATTTTTTTTGTCCATCAGGTAGATTGTTAAAAATATTGGGCACGTAACATTGAGTTAAAATATGGCATGACGTCACGCCTTGCTTGATTTTTTATACTTAGTTGTGACGTAGCCAGCCCCCACTTCCGAACTTTAATTAACTAAAAACAAAAAATACTTGTCTAATATTTTTTTATTATCTGACTGACGGACTAAATAGTTTTTTTTTACCCCAGCATCATCCCTATTGTCAAACCAAAAACATCTTTAGGGTGATTTAAACTTCAACCAGGGTCGCGGGATGTTCGAAACAGTGACCGTAGCCCCTGGCACAGGTAACTGAAGGAACACGGGTAGGTTTTAGTCAGTAAAAGTCTGACACGCCCTCCCGCTCCACCCAGAGCAGGTCATTTGAAAAAAAAAATATTTGAACTTAGAATTTCTAAGTGGAACTACAAATTGGCACCCACGGGTACGTTCTCTGATCCATTTGTTTACATTTTCATCAGATTTTTTTGGAACAGACTTTAGGTAGGTAGGTACTTACATTTGCAAACTTAACAGTCACACGGTTTCCAAGGTTAGCTCGAGGCGCATTGAAGCTTACCGGCGAAATTGGAGGCCTCATACCTGCCGGAGGCCCCATACCTGCCGGAGGCCCCATACCTGCCGGAGGCCCCATACCTGCCGGAGGCCCCATACCTGCCGGAGGCCCGAAAGGCGGCCTGGGTTGCGGGAATGGAGGACGCTGCATGGGAGGCGGTACAAAGGGAATACGCGGACGAAAGGGACGAGGTTCTTGTGGGATATTACGAGGTCTAAAGAAAGGCTCACGAGGACCAGGCACAGCCAAAGGATTATGCATAGGAACTGGAGTATTCAGCAGCATATTGGGATTCATAAAAGCTGGGCCACTTGGCCTGACTAGAGGGTTGGCAGGAGCTGACAATTGAGGTGAATTACTTTGTTGTTTTACAGCCCCTTTTTTAGTTTGATCTTGAGGAGATTCTACACTATTGTTTTTACCGGCACGTCTAGTTTTGGTGACAATCGACGTTTCAGACGTAGTTAAATCACTCGCGTCCATCGAACTGTCAGGGCATTCCAATTGATCAATATTTTGTACTTTAAATGGAATGGTTGGATTAAGGACATTGCAACCTGGGCGTGAACTTAAAAATTCTTTGATATTTTTTTCGATTTCTGCTGGATTATCTTCTTTAACTTTATTTAAATAATCGTCACTGAAATCTATTTTGGAAAATATTATGGGATTTATTAAAGAACTTTGTTTGCTGGCGTATCTATGGTACTGCTGTGCTATATTGCGTATTGGTCTAGCTTTTATGCCCAAACCCTGACCAATGTTAGTCAAACCTTTGGGCAATACGACGCTATCTGCGGGATTTTTATCAATGGTTATTTTAAGGGGAACCCCGTAGTACAATTGTCCATTCAACATTGAAATCGCCTGAAAGGAAAATATTTGGTAAAGCAATTCACTAAGTAATACAGGTTAAATCCATTGAAATTAAAATTAATTTGAGTAATTTCTCGAAGCTTCTGTTCATTTAAACTTGCCTGATTACAAGCACCTAAATTGTTATGCTTACTGTTAATTAAATGCCTTTTTGTTCGAAATTACTCCTCGGCCTATCCTCCATAGCCAGATATTCAGGCCTCTCCTAAAACGAAGACACTATTGGTCTGCTTGATCTTCAATAGCCGGATATAGGCCTCTCCCAAACTCAAACTCAAAGCATTTATTTCAAATAAACCAATTACAGGCACTTTTGAATTGTCAAAGAGTTGGTCAGTTAGAAAGTCCCAAAACGAAGACTATATTGGTCTGTATGAAGCAAGTGATTTTGTTTCCTGTGTTACTGGTGTATTCATTAGAAAAAATATTTCTTTTGCATCATGTAGGTACTAGAAGTTTTTATGTAATGGCAACATCAAATAATTTTGCTGTTGGCAATACATAGTACTGAGAAGGAGGACTGCTTCGTACCTGAACGGCTTCTAAAGGGTGGCTGTACATAACCTTTGCGTATTTTGTGAGGGTCGCTACCACACAACACATGAGGACATTGCCAGCCATTTCCATTACTTCTTTTAATTCACTTTTGTCGCATCTGAACTGTTGAGAAAAAATAACATAGGCATTACCTTCACGCAAAGCTGCCATAGGCATTGGCCAATTGAGTATTTTTTTTTTCTATCAAAAAAATAGAAGATTGATGATTTTAATTTTCCATGCGGAGAGAACACTAAAAAGTCAAACAGTTGAAGTAAAAATCTAGGATTCCTATCTTGCTCCGTAATGGATAAACAAATTAGAAATAGGTAAAGTCAGGGAAATTAATTGTCAAGCAAATTGACTAGCATTGTCTGTATAATCAAATTCTTTGACTGTTGTATGAAATGACTTTAAACGGCAAATTCATGTAGGGTGTAAATTTTGCTTAACAATTTAATTTCACTGACTGTACATGTATTTTAGGGGAAAATTATCTTTTTTTATTATTAGAGACAGTTTTGCTCTTGACTTTAGTCTAGGTCAGAGGTGAGAGAGACAAAGTCGACAATAGAGCGAGCTTACCCAGAAGAAGCCTTTTCACTCTCACTTTGAAGAGATCAATATCATGGGAAGAAGGCGTGAGTTTATGTATGTATGTGTATTATAAGAAACTAAAGTCAATACTTAGTTATAAATAGTAACACCTGTTTATAAACTCCATACAAAAACCAGCTACTTACATTAGTCACATGAACCATTTTGTTTAATGGTGGTTTTATATCCAAAGCTTTCAGAAATTCTGGCCTCAAACCATACAGGCCTTCAGGGTCTGTATCCCAAGAATCTAGATCCGGTCTCCAGCGCCTAGCAGACAATATAAAAAAAAACTTAAGTCACCCTTATTGTCTGACGACTTAAAACTGTAGTTGTGATCCATTCAAAGGAATAGGTAACAGGGGCTGGTGTCCGCAACTCCACATCCTTTCATGTTTCATTCAAAGGAAATAATGTGAGGAACCCTGCACCCTATCTGCGTAACAAACTATCAATCACAATCTGAATGATTTTGAAGCATATTGCTAGTCCATTATTTCATATGTTTGAAAAATTTGTCTGCTCAACAACATAAATAACGCAATGAATGTTGTTGAATTACTGTCAAAACAAAACCGATTCCTGCTGTGTGTTACGTAATTAGGATGCTGGGCTATTAATGGTTTGAAATCGCCTAAACACAGTAACCAAGCATAGTTATGGTTACACAATTTTTTTCTCTTTGTTGAGCCCTTTGGCCTACAACAGGACTATTAAAAAAAGTATATTTAAACAATGACATTATTCTTTTTCTCAATACCAGTGAAAACCTCTTTAGGCGCATTGAGCACTTTTTGGTAGGGGAAAATCTTACGGGTTCGCGACATGCTCCAACGAGTTCAACGACTCAACGCTAGAGGGCGCTGTGACCGACTTAATCTATTATCTATTTAACACGCTAATATCTTTGAAATAGATGTCATATTCGCATGCAACTGTTAGTTTTAAGTTTTCACTTCGTCGGCAGTCCCCATAACTGTCATTTTTTTTTTAAAGTACATTTTAACAATATTACATGAATTTATGAAAATAATTTGCAGCAGCATTTACAAGTATATGAACTCCATGTGCAAAAGTAAAGGGTCTGTTTTTAATGTAAATAATTAATAACTTACGTAGCAGCTATGATTTCGTTTGAGATTGAGCATTGTCTAATGATACTCTCCTGAATAGTATTTGGAAAAGAAACACTAGTTGGAAATGTTGTGTACGTATCTGTGAAAATACAAAAAAATATTAGGAATGATAATAAATTATATTTAGTCATACTACCTCATCCATGCAATATACTACTCAGAAAATGTTCTTCTTCCTTATCTGGATATTGATATTTATTGAGTAGCAGAGGCGCAGAGGGCAAATATTTTTGTAATAGAATGTTTTTCAGAAATAAAACTGTATGGTCTATCTTTCATACACAAAATCTCTTAAGGGGTCATTGTACTAAATAATTGGTAATATTATCGTATTATTTCTGTAAAATATTTATAATTCTGTTTGTGTAGTGATAGCGTCTCTTTAGTTATGTTACTTGACCATAGGTGGCGTTAATTAATTAATTTTGATGTTATCTAGAGTTTTCATAAACTAACAGTCAGTTTCAGTTTTCATGATGAACTTACTCAGATATTGACTCTGAAAAAAAAATATCTCTGGCTTCCCTCTAATGATAAGTAGCTACGCCATTGCTGAGTAGTACACTACTTATTCAGTAAAGTGATAACAGGGTTAAGGCTGACAATCCACCAAGTGGAGAAAAATAACTAATTTTTGAATGTTGTGAAAAGAGCTGTTTAAAATTAACGATTGAGTGTCAGCCTGACTAGCTATATTCAAAAATGAATGTTAGAAGGTTCATAATCAAAAATTAACAAAGTTTTATACCACTTATCTTCACTTTAAGTTTCTTATCTTGAATGAATTTGTTCTCTAACTTCTTAAAGACATCTACACATTTATCTATGCTTTGGAATGTCAGCCTTATGGCACAGTTCTTTGATTTTCTATGTTTCAACATCTCCATTTCATCCACATGACCGCACTGAAACATTAAAATCGAATGTTAAAACATCAGCATACATCATTTATTATTTATTATAAGCCTGTGTTGTCCCACTGCAGGGCAAAGGCCTCCCTTCCCTCTTTCCATTTTTCCCGGTCTACTGCGATTGTGTCTTCTTTAACCCTTTAACCGCTTACGCCGGATTAATCCGACAAATATGTTCGTGTCCATTTCGCCAGGGTCGTATATTTAGGACCATATACCGTAATAATTAACTGTGTCGGGCGCTGGGGCCACGACAACAGATATAATTCGGGCGGTTAAAAGGTTAAGAAGGAGTCCAGCTCATTCCATCTCTGTCTAGCCTGCCGTGTAGTTGTTTCTAGTTATTTGGGATCTACAGAGTGGTGGTTTTTGTATATTGCTGCTCCAACATGCGACATATGTACATAAATAAAAGTAAAACATACAAGATGTATTGTACCAATGTTCAGGAATCCTACCCAATTACAGTCAAAGCAGACTGATTGCCGAGACACATCACCAGTGATCGGAATAGGTAGTGCTAATTTGCTTAAACTTCGAGGAAGGAAGTAACAGAGTGGATAATGCCTCCTCTAAAATCCCGGATTAATTTTAATGATGTTTAAATCCCAGGAAAAACACAAATTATTTATTGGACTTTATTTATAGATAGATAGTATACTCTTTACTATGTACACCATAAAAATTACAGATATAAATGTGTGTGTAACCTAAAAAATGCTATGATTTTTCAAATCAATAATTTGTAACAACATTAATAAAGTCCAACAAATAATTCGTAGTTTTTAAATCCCAGGATTTAAATGTCATTAAAATTATTCCAGGATTTTAGAGGAGGTATTATCCACTCTAAGTTACTTCCTTCCTCAAAGTTTAGGCATAGCACTACCTATTCCAATCACTGCACATCAAAAATAATCTAGCCCCCTAGAAGTCTATACAGAAAGCACACCCTAAACTAGGTGTCTGAGCAAGGTGTAGCCAAAATGTGTGTGCCAAAAGGTGTAGTAAACAACTTTCTCCCTATGACCAACATTGTAATCGCATAAAAAATATCAGTTGTCCTATACATTTGGTCAAGTAGGTATTGAAGTTTTGTATGGGACAACTGATTTTTTTTTCATGATTATGATGTTGGTCCCCAGGAGAAAGTTGTTCAGTTTGATGGTCTGTACCACACCCTTAGTTTTGGCCACACCTTTCTCAGACACCCTGTATACAATTCTTATCTATTCTTCTTATTCATAGGAGTGCTGACCAAACTCACCTCTTGGTCCAAAAAATTTTTGATTTGAACATAAGTCCAATCGGTTGGCAAGTTGTTTACTGTCAAATAAAACTCTTCAGTATCGCTACATTGGTCCATTTCTTCGTCATCTGCCTTTTTGTTAACATGATCCCCATCTGCCTTTTCAGTTTCAACATTGGAGTCTTCAGGCTTGTTGATGCGAGGTCTCTTACTAGTTCCATCAGTTGCATCAATTGGTGCAGTTTGTATCCTCTTCTGACCATTTTTTTCCAGACCATTTTCATTTTTTGCATTTGGCTCAGAATTATTATCTTGTACTATTGACTTTGGGGTCATATCGAGTGGTATAAAATCAGATGTGGTTGTATCAAGTTCCGATGGCGTGGTTTTCACCTCGGTCAATTCATTTTCAGCCATTTTTCGAATTAATTGGTATGAAACTTTACTTTAAGACCAATTTACCAATATTATATGGCTTTTGCTCGCATTTTTTATTAAAAAAAACTACACCAATAACTTACGTAAACCGTAGTTATTACCGATTTAAGCAAGATCGACTGCTAGCACGTATGTGGACATTATTTATATTCTGCTATTACTGTCGTACTTTATATGAATAACACATATTAATACATGCCTAATTATCGGTTTTAACTGTAAAATTATTGTGTACGTGCAGAAATTCTTGAAAAGTTTAATTCAGTACCTATTTGTTTTTCGACATACTGACACCGACATGGATGGAGACATTTGCCTGCATTTGCCCAAAGACTACAATATCATTTGCCCACAGACTACAAGTCGGGCTGTAAGTAGCATAGAGTCACAAACTAAGTAGTACTCATACATTTGTCAACTGTCAATTCAATTACATAGAGTAAATAGGGAGTAAATAAATTCAACCAATCGTTAGTTGTGCCACAGACTACCACTGAGAACCACCCAAAATTCTAAAAATATTAGGTTGGGGAAAAAGTCTTTTCGCATTATAGTATGCACAGATAGTATGTATGAACTTGTAATAAAATCTCTTTGGCTATACTATTTGTATCTGGCTGGTTTTGGTATCATTGAAAGTTTAAATTTTAAAGAACATAATTCCAAATTCAAATTAGGAAAATGTGTGATTTTCATTTGTTTTTCGTACTGTCAAGATGAGTGAATCTAATGAAGAAATTCGATACATTTTAAAATTTTACTACAAAAAAGATAAAAATGCAACGGCAGCCGCGAAAAAAATTTGCGATGTTTATGGACCTGGTGCAGTGTCTGTGAGAGTAGCACAAATTTGGTTTAAGCGTTTTCAATCTGGAAATTTTGATGTCAAAGATGCACGTCGCTCTGGTCGCCCTATTACGGATAAAATGGATGCCATTTTTTAAAAAGTGGAGCAAGATCGGCATATCGGTAGTTACGACGTAGCTGAAGAACTGGGAATTGACCACAAAATAGTTTTGGCGTATTTGAAAAAAACTGAGTACACAAAAAAGCTCGATATTTGGGTACCTCACGAGCTCACTGAAAGAAACCTAATGAACCGTGTACTCATTTGTGATTATTTATTACGACGTAATGAAATCGAACCATTTTTAAAGAAGCTGATAACTGGTGATGAAAAGTGGATCACGTATGACAAGAACGTGCGAAAAAGGTCGTGGTCAAAGGCCGGTCAGGCTTCACAGACTGTGGCGAAACCCGGGTTAACTCGCAACAAGGTGATGCTGTGTGTGTGGTGGGATTGGAAGGGCATTATTCATTATGAGCTGTTACCACCAGGCAGGACCATCGATTCTGAACTCTACTGCGAACAACTGATAAGATTAAAGCAAGAAGTTGAGAAAGCGGCCGGAATTAATCAACAGAAGGGGTGTGGTTTTTCATCATGATAACTCTAGACCTCACACATCCTTAGCCACTCAGCAAAAATTAAGAGAGTTTGGCTGGGAGGTGTTAATGCATCCGCCGTATAGTCCTGACCTTGCACCTTCAGATTTCCACCTGTTTCGGTCTCTTCAGAATTCTTTAGGCAGTGTCAGGTTAACATCACGAGAGGACTGCCAAAACCACTTGTCGCGGTATTTTGATCAGAAGTCCCAAAATTTCTATAGCAATGGGATCATGTCCCTACCTACAAGATGGCAAAAAGTTATCGAACAAAATGGTACCTACATAAACTATATTAAAAAATATTTTGAATTTTCTTAAAAAATGCGAAGAAACTTTTTCCCCTACCTATTATGCACAGTGTTTTTTAGATATGTTCAGGAAACTTATTTGGATGCATCGGTATTTATTTTTACACATCTCTACTTTTTTTTTGGAATATTTTATCCTTACTTACCTATTACCAGTTTTATTTTTATACGTTACAACCACGATTTTAATTTCACGTGAGATATTAAAAAACTTAAAACATATTTTTCCACTAACTAACGAACTAACTAACTATACAAATAAATATACATCTCTACTCTAGGTACTGGTAGAATTAAGTTCTTTTACTGTACGAACACTCAAATTAAAACGATTGCCTGTATTATTGGAAATGTCAAAACTTACGTTTTCCGTTTGGCACACGAGCTATCCATTATAAATAGTTACTACTCTTTGCACGAGCTCACCGGAGTCCCATGCACTGCGAGCGCGCATGGTGACTGTCATACCGTGGAGTCCCGCCTGATCAGCGAGGTCAGCAGATATCAGCGTCACGGTGGCGCCGTCGTCGAGCAACGCGTGTATATGGATATTGTCTTTAGGTCCATGAACGGCTATCGGCACAATTCCACCAGGATCCAGGATCAGGCACCAGGATCTGTAAGAAGAATTACAGAAACTTGGGATTTGTTCTGAGACAGACACAAAGCTTCACAAACATCACAGCAGTTAGGGTCCTGTATGACGCACTAGTCAGGAGTCATCTGGAACATAGTGCGGTCATATGGGCTCCACATGAAGCTAAGTACTCTGCAATGTTGGAGCGTGTCCAGAACAAGTTTACGCGCCATTTGTACAGGAAATTATATGGGGTATATCCGTTTTACGCACTGATGTATCCCACTCTGTTTGTCCTGGGCATGGTTGGCTATAATCAATTGCATGTCCGACGGGAGTTTACGCTGGTCGCCTACTTGGTGAAGGTGCTTCGTGGAGTGGAGAGTAACCCGGGAGTATTGCAGCGCTTGAGTCTGTGTGTGCCGGACCGCTATGTGTGGAGGCGGCGCAGCCCGCCACTGCTACTGGTACCGACAGCGAGAACTAACCTGCTTGCCAAGGCACCCCTCACCAGAGCTATCCGTACCATCAACGACCTTCAAACTCAGATTGATGTATTTACATGTTGTGTGAGTGAATTCGCAAGGGTATTACTATTTATATTATGCTACAAGCAAAATAATACATAATTTTTCATAAAGTATGTTTGTGTTTATGTTGTACTGTGTTATGTTTGTACTATGTGATGTAAGTATTATGTTATACTATGTTTTATGCTTTTAATGGTGTAATAATGTTGTTAGTTTTAATTTTTTCTAATTTGGTTATTGTAAGTATATAGCTTAGGTTATTAGTTTAAGTTCTTAACTGTCGCATTAGGGTAAACCCTGTAATGGTAGTTTAAGCTGTGCTAAATAAATAAATTTTTAACAATACTTTAGGCACTGACGATTCACTAACACTAGTGGACGCACTGGTGTGAACGTGGACACGGTATCCTGGTGGTGCAACTCGTCGGGCGTCGATAGGCGCCCGCGCGCTGCGTCCAGCGCGGGGCGCGCCGTGTCTGGTTGCGCAATGGCTGCAGCCGGCGCCGTCGATCGCGCGGCAGGCTTCGTCCAGCGAAGGAGATGATGATGTGGATGTCCACACTCGCTGCACTCAAGAGCGCTGCTCGAACCGGATTCATTATGCCGTGCGCTTAACGCATTCTGTGCGAACGACGCGCATGCGCGTTTTTCGGACTTTTGCCATATGCTTGTGACGCGTATGCGCGTCCACCCAATTAACATAACTTTCTTCAAGTGCGGCGCGCCGCACCTGTGCGTTCATTGTTCATTTCTATTGTTTCGGAAACAACCGCGCATAAGCGTTCATAGCACCACACGAATTTTTTATTGAACGCGTATGAGCGTTTGCCGCACAGGGTTAGTGAGCTACTAATAATTTAGCAGGTAACGCGTTAAGCACTTGTAGCACAGATATTTAGCACGTACAAATTGCCATCGATCACGTCTCATAGCGCGTTTGAACTTGCCGCACTTGTCTAAAGCGTGCGTCGGAGAGGCACGACAAAACATACATTTATTATCGGAAGTAGTAGTGCATGCTAACACTGAATGAGTTTTTATATTATGGTCGTATTTCTTTCTTACGTCGTTCTGACTGTGTATGTAACTTACACCTGAGGTTGCGACGATAGTTGCTTCTCTATATACATAAAAACTCCGATAGTATTTCTAGTTTAGGTATAGAACTATCCTGTCTCTCGTAGGTATACTTGGCCCACTCAGCACAAGTATACTTTGCCCACAGGCTGGACGTGTAGAGGGATGTATGGACGCCAGCACATCAAGCTGCTACAATCTGTCAAATTTCTTTAATAGATTTTCGACTTTATTGCCAAAGCATTAGATTCAAGGTTGATTGGGAAAATTTGACAGTTTCGGGTAGCCTTGATGTGCTGGCGTCTGTACAAAAAGCCCTAAAGCGCGTTATTTTCACCTTCTTCGAACAACGCACAAATCTTCGCACTATCATATTACCTCTGACTGACAACGCCGTCTGCTCCCGCTCAACGTCCGCATCGTCTTTTAGGTCAGCTGTAACAATGGGACCCAAGTATTTTAACTGTTCCACTTTCTCAAGCGGTGCATTATTTATACACACTATTCACACATTTTAGACTAGCCCCAAACACCATGATACTCTTCCCTGCATTCTATTTCAACCCATGGGTTGAGGCGTACTCTTCACAGGTCCCCATCAATTTCCTAAGACCGCAGAACGATGCGCTCAGCAGCACCATGTCATCAGCGTAGCTCAAATTATTGATGCATACTCCATCCACATGGCAACCAACATGCTGGCTGCTGAGCCCAACGATCAGAGCGTTAACATTGAGGTTGAAGAGCGGAGGAAAGGTCAACCCCCTGTCTCACACCGCACTCCAACCTATAAGGTTCCGACATTACACCCGCCCATCTGACGCTGGTGTCTGTACCAATATTTGAATATGTTCGGGGGTAACCCTATACTCTCCAGTTTCTCCCACAGGATGTTATATGACACCAGAGGGCCAATTCCCGTAATTTAAAGAACATTGAGAGTCTGATCTCAGTCTCAAAATGTCAAAAATACCTATAATTTCCCTACATTTTTGACATTTGATTGTCGCCGATTGGTCGCTGAGATGAGATTGCGACTAGATTTTGAAAGTTTTTAGTTACGGGAATTGGGCTTCAGATCGAAGGCCTTGGAAAGATACACGCAGGAAACACGCGTACACAGGAGTTTTGCGATCCGTATAAGATATTCTTGCAACTTAATAGCTTTAACAGCTGTGACGTAATTTTAAACTTTTATCGAGAAATTCACGATGTCCGTGTGGTATGCAGCCGGAAGTGCGTGAATTTTCTTGAGTTGAGTGAATATTTTATTAATTATACACTCGGGTCTGCCGAATTGTAATTCTAAGATGTCAATTATAGCTTGTGGTGTTGTGTTGCCGATGAGGGGCGATGACACGGCTTATTTTGCATCACCACGTAGACACTTTCTTAACCGCCAAATGTTTTCTGCATCGCTACAACTGCATAAGTGTGACGAATCTTTATACTCCTTGAACTGCAGCCACTGCATAGGGTCACCGTCGAACACTGGTAAATCTTTTGATGTTGCTAGGCGCGCAGGATTTCTCTGTTATTATCACGAACGTTACTTCTTGTAAGTACTTGGTGCAATGCCTCCGTCAACTGGTTGATGCTGACGCCACGCGGTCTCCT
Organism: Fissipunctia ypsillon; assembly: GCA_947568875.1. Lineage (NCBI taxonomy): Eukaryota > Metazoa > Arthropoda > Insecta > Lepidoptera > Noctuidae > Fissipunctia > Fissipunctia ypsillon. The sequence continues at coordinate 20,049,700 of OX387655.1, read as the reverse complement.
GTCCTATGACTGCTCATGTATGGTTCCAGGTTTTATCACACACCTGCATCGAATTTAATGGGCAGACATTTCTGCGCAATCACTTTTATCGATGGACGCGACGCCGCCCACTCCGCTGAAAGCTTCAATCACTATTATTGATCGAAGGCTGAAAGAAAGTAATTCAGCTCAGAAAAAATAATAAGTAAGAACAATCGAGTCTTTTCACAAAAAAAATCTACCTACTAAAATTCGAAACACTGTGTGTCTACACAATATTGCGCTTTGTCTGTTCCAAAGGAAATTAATTTCCTGTAAGGAGGATCACAAAAATAGCATTTAGTCTGGCTTTGGAGTTTTCGCAGAAAATTATGATTGGATACGGAGTTCTTCCATATTTTTGTGTTGAAAAGGGAACCAACTGTAAATTTTTTAAATGTCTAAAGTACTTACGGTAAAAGTTGATAAGGTACTTATAGGTCTATCCACACTTATCAGAGCCTTTCCCGGAACGTGACAGGTAAAATAATAGACCTTTTCGGGGCAGCGACATTTATTAAAATTATCATTATACTTTTTTATGGCATGTGATTATACTGCTCTGATTTCAGGTAACTTGGTGTTGTCGAACCAGCAGCTCTAATTTTCGGATACTATACCTACTATAAAAATCCGTAGGTATTATTTATTTTAGTACAGAAAATAGTACCTAGTAGGTACTTATAGAAAATGAGGAATTTATTTGCCAGCTGAGACTAAACGACGCGAAGAAAGCTCTCTACTTTACAAAGAAAATAAAAAATTAGTTAAAATAAAGAATGAAATATTGCAACGGTGCTCAAGGAGTGTCTCTGACGTTTTATTCTATCTTATGTTTATTTTTCTGTGATAAAAGTACTTCATAAGAATTGTTCGAGAATAGGTTTAATCTGCTTACCTAGTTTGATATTAATACCTAGATTTATTTTATTTTTAGGTCAGTGATGCACTGAAACATCATTCTTACTTTTTTCTCTCGCAGCTGCGCGAAGTATAATAATTATCTCCCTATCAAATTGGCCATGACACAAACATTAGCCGACGTTGCAGCGGGGCTGCCTGCCCAGGGTGCGTCGAACATAATTAATCACTAAATTCGTTTTGCGCTCAACGCATTTAAACCATAATTCTGTTTCCGTCAATCGTTTGAAGATAACTGAGAGAGAATGATGTTTAAAATATGTTTAGCGTCAAATGAATTTAGTGTTTTTTAGTCCAATAGTAGGCGTTCCTGGGTTCAATTTTTGCCGTTGTCGAGAAAAAATGTTTTCGAGTGCCTTCGAAGTAATAACTAACCCACTCTAACTAAGTGCAAGAACGAAAAGAAAACGAAGTTGGACCGCAAAACTCTCTTTAATTTGCAAGACGAACGTTTCGATACAACTTGTAAAATCTGTTATTGAAAAATCTTGAGTCAACGGGGTATAGCCACGTTTTAGTTATTCATATTGGAAGCGTTTTAAACTTGATTGCCTCGTTGGTCTAGTGGTCGCACAAGCGCTACTGCTGAGCATGAGGTCCTGGGTTCGACTCCCAGGTCGGGCAAAGTATTATTGAGTTTTTCCAACAAAAATTTCTCAGTAGCATCCCGGAGTCTGGATTTGTGCCTGGTTAATGGCAATAGGCTCGCCCCCTATTACATGGGTCTTGAAACATAACTGGCGAAATGTGGGTGAGATATACCTCTGCACAACCCTTCGAAGAAACAAAGCGTGATGTTATGGTTTCAACTTTATTCAAAATCGTAAAAGAATCGAATGGCGAAACTTGGCATAATAAACATGCCCAGAGAATAATTTTGAAAGATGAAAAGAAAAATCGTCGGCAAATTACTTATATATGTACTTATAAACATATTATTATTATTTTAATGTTACTTCAGTGTGAAAAAGAGATGGAGCTATACAGGACGTCTAGGTCCATCTCTTTCCCACAACTCAAGTAAGATTACAATAATACTGCTTTGGTGAAAGCACCAGGGTAGTCCGCGAAATTCAAATTTTCTTACATTTTTTGCAATTTGCAGGTCAGTATTAGGTTGTATATTGATTAAAATATGATTCGCGACCGTAACAAATATGTATTTACAGAATTATAATCATTAAAGTCATAAATACATCTCTCTAAGACCAAGTACTTCTATTGAATGACTATTTCATGAAATCTTAACATTTCAGGATTATACTAACTTAAAGAATTTTATTAGTGCTTCTATTATTATTATTCTGTAAATACACATTTGTTACGGTCGCATATCATACTTTAATCAATATACACCCAGACACTGAGCTGCAAATTGCAAAAATCATAAGAAAATTTGAATTTCGCGGCTACCTTAGCGCTGAGTCATTATGTTACTTATGGCCATATTACTATACTCTATGCTTATGGCTGATTTAACCAAAGTCGTATCTTAATTTGACGTATGACAGTTTTTGTATGGAAAATCTGTCAAAAATTTAATATTTATTCGCTGGAATAGACATAAACTAGGTAAAAAAAAGTTTGGTCGTATTAGCCCTTAGAAATTAATACTAATTTCTATGTAAGTATAGTAGCAAGGCGACTGATAAAAGTAGGCATAGATACTACGTATTAGGCAGAGTTTCTTTGCATAGAAATAGTAATATTTATCAAAGACCACAGTTTCAACCTAGATTTATGATTTGCATTTCAAAGCAGTAGGCATAATCGTTTAATCAAATAGGTACCCTAGAAAGGAAGCCTTGAGAAATGTTACTGAGAATGTAATCAGGCAAATCGCCTTGGCGCGAGACAGCCCTACTGGAAGTGGATGTCGGATTAGGGTTGTCAACTTGTAACCTATCCCTGTGTAATAAAAATAACCGACTCTGTAAATCTTGCCGGACTATTTATAAAAGTAGACACACAAACATTTTTACTTGAAATGATTATGGATTAAGTACAGAACTAATGTTATAGTTACCAGCAGGGCGATTGGCTATCTTTTTCATTGCCAGTGACTAACTGGCTTCAGTTGTACACCGAACTTTGATGACAACTGAGAATTTCATAACATTGGTATTGCGTATCACATTGAGTGGCTATCACGTTACGGTGACTTACGGTGCTCTTCGTCCCAACACTTGACGCCTGTAGTTTTTATCGACTATTATGCGGCTAAGTTGCGTAACGCCTGCTGAGCGTTATAATGCTTCATTTTAGGGAACATTTTATATTATGCGGTTTATATACACTTGAAACGTGAAACTGGCGGTAAATTCAACCTTTTGCAGTTGTAACTCGACAGTCTAGAGCGGAGTTCAATTAATTAATTGAATGAAATAGTGTTAGTATTTATTACTTGTGATATTAGTGTAATTTTGTGAAATCAGTCCTCTACAGTAAAGGTAAGTAAATAAACCACAAAATAGATAGAGGCTCCCATAAGAAGTTTATAATGTGCAAGTTGCTACAGTTTTTGATCATTTTCTAAGTTTTTGAACTGATGTAGAGTATATATGATGTAGAATACCTATCTATTTTTAAGATGCCTGCACGAAGAAGAGTTTCCATAAGGCAAATGGAAATACTTGTAGAGTTTGCGGAGTCCCATCGCGATATAGCATTGGGTCGCTTACCGGGAGGGCCACAAGGTGTTCGAGCCACCCGAGATGCGTGGGAGTCCGTATCGCTTCAACTCAACTCTATAGCAGACGGAACCACTAAAACACCAGACCAATGGCGAAGAGTAAGTTTATATCTTAATAAATATCCTCTAGAAACACACTACATATCAAGTTAAATATTACTTACCTAATAAATATATATTTCCATCCGTAAAGTAATTATAAAACATCGTTACTCATCAAATAATAATTACAAATAGATAGTTAGGTATGACTGACTAAATTTGTTTCATTTTAATGTTGCATTAGCATACATTTTTTGTCACATGACCCTTGGACCCTTAAGGACCCATAATAAAAATACCCCACTTAGAACCCAGACTCGACAAGTACCTACTTACGAAAAAATACACTCTAAAAATAGCTCACATGTTTACGTTACGTTCCTTCTTATTATTTTTGCTTTATCTAGTGAAGGCATATTTTTTCTGACAAAGTTATAAAAGCTTTTTATTTTATTTCTATCTAGTACTGGATAGAGTTGAAGGCGAAAACCAAGGGCAAAGCTGCAGATTCGAGGAGGAATGCATCAGCAACTGGTGGAGGGCCTAACAAGCTTGTTCCTCTAAACGAGTTAGAGAAGAGAGTTTTAGCTCTAATAGGCCCAGTGGCGGTGGAGGGATTGCGTGGAGTGCGGCTGCCTTGTGATGTTAGTTTCAAAAATATTTTATGTGAAATGTTGGAATAAGTACCTACTTACTAAAAATTATTGAATATTTTACAGATACCAGATGAGTCTGAGGCCCTTGCTGATTCTGGGATCGCAGCACCCAATCCCAGTACATCAACAACCGTCACTCCATCCTCAGCTCCATACTCTTACATTATAGGCTCTGAAGATATAGCTTCAGAGTCTATAATGGAAGTGGAATGGCTTGACGAAGAGGTTCCAGCAGGGCAACAACCTGAATCACAGACATTTACACCGCCACCATCCGCTGTAGAAATGCCCGCCGATACTGATGACATTCCTACACAGAATATGTCAGACGATCAATCACAGGTTTCGTCGAGAGAAAATAGCAAGTATATTTTAAAACATGAATATTGTGGCCAAACACAAGCCTGTATCTTTACAGAGGGTTTACTGCAAAAACCTGTTAAAACAACATGTTTGGCAAAAATTTGTTAATTATATAAAATTGTTAAGCTCAAAAAGATAGAATTTTCATGTAGATATTAACTAATTTTTGCCAAAAATGTTGTTTAGCAGGTGTTCGCCATAAACCATGTAAATTAAAAAGTAGATTAGATAAAAGCCAAATTAAAAACTAATTTTGTTTTTAGGACAAACTCGGCACTCTTCTCCACCAGCCCGAAGCTCGAGGTCACAAAGGCACCGTAAGTATTTCATGTTATAAAATAGTTTTCATTTACTTCAGTTTTTTTTTTCAAAAACTGAAGTAAATGTAAAATTATATAAATTGCAGTTCCTAGAGAAGAAAGGGCGCCACGCTGGGCTTATGAAATTGAAAGTCGGCGCATTGCTGCTGAAGAACGACTTGCAGCTGCAGTGGAAGCGGGGGTCCAGCGACTTGCAGCCGCAGTGGAAGCAGGGGTCCAGCTAATGAGGGAGATACGGGATGATGTACATAGCTATGTACATCGTTTATGATGATGTACATAGTTATGTACTTATACTATGCATTTATATTATTCTAATATTAAAATAATTAAAACAATAAAGTACCTTATTATTTTATACATCATATTATTTATTGTTTTCTTTTCAACATGTTAAGTACACAAAACAGTATGTATATTCACATATAATAATCAGTAAAAAAACCTAATATAATACAAGAAAATAAGAGGTTTAGATTATTATGAGCAACATTACACATAATAATAAAATGATCTCTATCATTCCATAATCTTTGGACTTTATTCACATAAAATATCAGTAAAAAAAACCTAATATAATACAAGAAAATAAGAGGTTAAGATTATTATGAGCAACATTACACATAATAATATATACAGGTATGAGGAACAGGGTGTAAAGTTCACTCACCCTCTATAGAAAAGGGAGGATCCTCCGACCAGACGGGTGTTGTGTCTGGTGGGCTACTACCAGACGGTTGATGTTATTTTTTGGGGAATGGCATCTCGCAGTTCAACCTATAGGAGGTTGTCGACTGCTTAAATAAGAATTTTAGAATATTTAAAGACAACAGAATATTAATTGTTTCTAGCATTCCATAATCTTTGAACTAGAATATCCCTAGTGTTGTCCGTTATTGCCTCGTTTCTTGCCACCTCTCTAAAGACTTGGTTCTGCAGATCATTGTAAACGTCATCACTGTGAGGCTCAGGCATTGGAACATTCCGTGCATTGGCGATGTTGTGTAGAACAGCACATGCATTCACTATCTTGGCTGCTGTTACTGGGTCATAGTGAAGTACCCTGTGTGCTAACAAACACCGCCAACGTGCTTTCAGAACTCCAATGCAACGCTCAACAGTGTTTCTGACTTTACAATGAAGTTGTGTGTAGTATTCTGCTGGCGAACCCACATCCGCGTCTAAGATTGGTGTCATCATCCAAGGGCGCTGGGCATATCCAGAATCACCTAAAATATTAATAAAATAGTATAAGTATTTCCATTAGGTTATATTTCACATTCCAAATAACACCCATCATAGATATACTCATTTTAGTTTCCATCTCATATTAATACCATTATGAGCATTCCGTTATCAATAATCAACAAAAAAAAATTATCAATAATTTATAACGCATACCTAATAGCCAACAGCACTCTCTATTCCTTTGCAGTCTTTCTAAACGAGCTTTTAAGGGGCATTGATTCCAGACATAGGAATCATGTGAAGCACCACCAAATGATGCATCAACATGCCGTATGTTTAGATGCACATCACAAATCTGAAACAAGGTTTAATTTAAAAGTACTCAAATGTTAAACATACAGTAGGTAATATTATACATGATGATTTGTGAATAAAGTTCTTAATAACACAAACATAACATCACACCTTGTTTCCCCACAGAGGTGTACAAGACATAGATAGTACACCCACATTTCGCCAGTTATGTTTAAGCCCCCATGTAGAAAAGTTCATAATCATGCTTTATAACGATTATTCACATACAAATGGTAATATTATATTATGTGAAGTATTATGTTACTACTCATTAAGTACTTACTATTAATACATTCAAAGAATGATAATTTTTCCTATTAAAATATGTCTCCTCATGATCTGTAGGTCGGATTATGGCCACATGTGTACCATCAATACACCCAATAATGCCTGGAAAGCTAAACTTTTCCATAAACCTGAAACCAACGAATAACGATAGATCAAATTACATTAATTTGAATATAATAATAATAATACTTAAAATATACAATAAACTTACCCTTTCATAATGGTTTCCCTCTCTCGCTGAGATGAAGGGAACTTTATATGGTTAAGGAGTACTTCCCGGACATTGAGTGCATCAGTAACTTCATGTAAACACTTACTAAATGTTGGCTGGGACATGTTACATAGGTAAGAGGCACCTACATTATGTTGGTATGACCCATTGGCATAAAAGTTTAACGCAGCCAAGATCTGCAACAGACAATTAAAAACATCATTAAGTTGAACAACTTGACAAGTCAAACAAGTTGATAATGCTTTATGTAAATTATTTTGTCACAACAAAACCCCATTACTTTAGATTAAAAAGGCAAGCACTTACCTTTAGTTCATTGCGAACAGCTGTTTTTCGTTGAGCTTGTGGTAGGTATGGGTGGAGTTCTTCCAAAACCTGTTGGAATCCAGCTTTACTCAAACGAAAATTTGCAATAAACTCTTTCTCTGGCAACTGCAATGGGTTACTAGCGTCGCGTAAGCGGCGTCTCTCAATTCGCAGACGACTGTTTTCGCTGTTCTTCAGCAAATCCGAGCAATAATAAACGTGCCATACTTCTACCACGAACAAAAATCACAATTTAATAAGAAAAGACGTAATGTTTACACGCTTCACTTAATACCGGCTTCGGTGATAATCACTAGAACTTCTAAAACACTACCTTTGAGTAGTGTCTTTCACGAAAGCTACGACAAATCAAATGACTATCAATTTGATGTCCACTAAGCTTAGACAATCGCAATCTTAAAAGTATCGATACAAAAACTTCTGTCAAAATGTATTACGGTGGCTATCAGCGAGACTCGGTGCTTATGACGTCATTCTAGTTAGTCACTGAAGTTATCCAATACGAAACTAACTGTTTGACAGTTAATCGTTATACACTTTCACAAGTGATCATCACTATGAACTGTCAACAGAGATACGCAATAGCCCTGCAGTTAGAGTTCTTACTAAATTCTACACCTATGAAAAATTCTGCGAATTATTTTTTTCATTTCCTCTGTGCCAGGTGCACGGCTGTATGCGAGCGTGTATCAATTTCCCCTTGAGATTGAAATTAAAGATTTTCTTTTTCATTCCATTACCAATTCTCGGGCTTGTTTCACATTAAAATTGATCATACATAGGTAGGTAAATACATTGTTGGGTTTTAATAGGGTTCCGTAGTTGACAAGGAACCCTCATAATAGTAATCCTACTGCAGTATATCTACGTTGACGTCGTGGTGGGGCTTGCGCGCTCCTGAACTTTATGTCTGTGCCGGTAAAGTTTACTTTGCCGAAACAGGTCTAGGGTGAGGAGCCAGACCAAGAGAGATACATGAACCTGCAGGGCAGCATGTGGCGAGCTGTCGGGCAGTAGTGACCCCACGGCCCCTATCTCCCGGGAGAAGTCTTGTTCCTCATCTCTGGCTTGCCTTTATTGACCGGCCAGAGTGAATACTGATGAGGAATAGAGCTCCCACCCACCTCTTTTTTGCCTTTATTTGCTTTGCTTGAGTGGAGATTCGCAAGAGCAAACGTGCTTGGAGGAAGGAGTATTACAGTAAGATGCTGGTAGTTCTTCACCGTACTTCCGATATTAGCCTGATAGCCGTGGAATACCTCTCCACTCCTCATAAGTACCGTATAGGACATGTTGCCCCTTGCTGCTACAAAACTACGTGCTAGCGACAGTTTTCGGGGGCCCGTTATGGAGTGTGCTAGTCACCACTGCCCTTTTATCTGTGTATTGTATATAAAACATTGGTCACGTCAGGCAGCAGGCAGGGGCCATAGTCTCATAGTTCTAGGTAATCAGTCCATTATAATCACCCAAAACCCATAGTTCAATATCTTTTTTTTCCATATCATGCAATAGTCCCGAACCGGGGCAACCCCCGGTTTACTATTGCAAGGACAACTCCTTGGGTACACTTGCATAGTGCGAAGAGGGATAATCGTGACATCGGTTAGTGCTTCATTCCATTAAAAACTTGTAACGGGCATCTGCGTGTTGGCTTCGGCCCTTCGTCCACCTCCCAAAGTTCTGGGACCCCAGGGTCCCGAGTTATGTCAAATCATAAAAAACGAGCTAAGTAGCCTTAAAGTAGTCGCATATGATGTTTTGACATCTAACCTTGATAATAAAGTTGCCTTCAAATTTGGCATGCAAGTAGGTAATTTCCCGTTCTGTTATAATCATTGATCGGAACTTGGGTGCCGTTTGAGATGATATCACTAATATGGATATGACGATAATCTCAGGATTCTGGTATTTCTCGAAAAAATATTTATTAATATCTAGAATGTGTAGAAATCGCGTTTGTTAGGTAAATATGTTTATTCATTAGTATTAAGCGTTTAAACAGTAAAGACTTACAAATGGAAAGAAAGGGTCATCTTTAAAAGTGCAACAGAAAATAATTAACATTACCAACATGAAACCGATTTTATTTTCGGAACAAAAATAGCTCAATTAGATAGAATATATTTTTTTTAACAATAGATAAACATTTCTAACAAAAATTTTTTGGTCATATCCATACTTTTGATAGTAATAGCACCCACGATTCCGTTCTAATTTAACCCATTAAAAAATAACCTTTATCATAACAATAGTAACAAAATATATTAAATTCCGTTACTACTGTTAGGTTTTAAGATTTTTTATCCTCCAGCATTCATGTATTATCAATTCGCACGCCGCTCCTCGGAAACTTTATAAGCAGTGCGAGAAGACAGTTTACTTATATTAACACAAAGGGTACTTTTAATCCCGGTAGGACGTTCCCGTGGGATATTTTCCGACATCTACGGGCGAAGCCGCGGGAAAAAGCTAGTTAGTAAATAAATTGGATTTAATTGATAACAATAATATTTTCTACACTTGTAGTCCAAGACCCCAGGTCTTGGAGTACAAGTGATTTTCGAAAACAAAGAGCCACCTCTAATTCTTACAAATTAATTATAATAACGAGATGTCTCGTTTGACTTCGTTGGTGTAGTGAATAAAAGCGCGACACCGACTATCAGTAGTCGGTGGTCTGGGTGAGGTCCCTGAGGTTCAACTGGGTTCAATTCGGTCCCATTGTTTTTTTTTTACATGGAATTGCAGCATATACAGCAGCCCAGGGTTTGAATTTTTGCCTGGTTGATAGCAATTTGCTCAAAAAATGTAGGCGTACTTTGTAATTATGTACACCATACATAGTATGTATGTATTACATACATACATTTCTGTGAAATCCTTTGGAAGATACAGGCGCGATAATTGTTTTGTTATGTTGCTACAAAACTACATGAAAATTTCGAAAACTCTACTCTGCACGCTTTGCAGTCTTGCAGTGAGATCAGCATACCTGCTGATCTCACTGCAAGACTGCAAAGCGTGAGGTTACCACCTATAATCAGTATTTAACGCAAGCGGTGAAATTAGGAACCAGGTTAATCCGATCCAGCATGTCCCATTGCTGTCCTCTCCCAGCGACGCCCTAAGCCGAGGTCCGTACCCCACAGGGGGTGCCCTTAGCGTGTAGTCGCTTAGTTTGTAAATAGTATTAGTTTTAAGCCTGGCTGAAGGCCTTAATTTATTGAGGCATCCACAGGAAAGCCCGGTTAAGCAGTCGACAACCTCCTATAGGTTGAACTGCGAGATGCCATTCCCCAAAAACAAATTAGGAACCAGGAAGGACAACAAGTAGTACATGAAGCCAGGAATTTTCGTGTTTTGGGCTTTGCACAATACAAAACATAAACATTACTGCTTTGCAGCTATATTTAAAATCAATCAGAACCGAATAAATTATTGATTATTTTTTTATTACTCGACTAAAGCTTTGCATGAATCTCACCTCTTACACCAAAGACATTAAAAAAAAAACCTCAAGTCAAGAAGACAAGAAGGAATTGTCAAAAAAATAGAATCGAGAAAATTCGCTTTGTTTGAGGGAGGCGTTGAAAATTGTTTAAAAAATTTAAAGTGACATACATAATCACAAAAAAAAAATCAAGGAAACAGGGTAACTGCTTGCGATGTCCAAAAGTGAAGTCCTGTACGTGAAAGGGATGAATATTGTAAGTCGAAGACGGTCAAAGTTGCCTTTGATTTTAGGAGAGATACAATGTACCTACATAATTTAATTTTATCCTGTTTCAGTCTGATACTGATGATGACGATCAGTGGGATGATAAAAAACTGAATGATGCCTATGACAAGGCTGTGAGGATCGCAAACATTGAGGTGGCCAAACGAGTGGCAATGTCGACCAACACTACGAGTCCATCTAATGACCGTACCATAGACCGTACGTTAATTAATCATTTATTTTGATGGGGGTGAAAGGTTCTGGATTGAGGACGGCTTACCGGAAGACGGAAGCCTATGTCCAGCAGTGGTCGTCTTTTGGCTATTATACCATTTACTTAGTTGTACAAGTAAACGGTACAAGTAGTCACAAAACTTAATATTTATTTGCTCAAGCTTAGACATGCAGTTGCAGTCAACCTGATGTTGAGGTACCAATAGGTCAGATTAATGCTCAGATTCATTCACATGTAACAGACATGTATCTTACATGCATACTTAATTGTGCAATATATTGTAAGGCATGTGGCATACCAATAATTTGATGCTGGGTTGGTAACCTGTTGATGCCTTTTATTTTTTAGCCAGTAAGATTTCAACAGCTTTCCATCAATATTTCCTGTTTCTCTTCTATTTTCTTATCAAAAATCTTAACATTTTCCCTTAATTTCTACAGCTGTTTTCTTCTCAAAGAAAGAAAAACTATCTGCAAAATCTTGTATGAAGAAAGATAAAATGCGAAAAGTTTCTAATGACATGGCCGTTGATGAGAGACCTACCGAAGGAATGTGGAAACTTGGTATGTCATGCCGCTTGGTGTTTAGTGAAGATGGCTTGGAGTACGAAGCGGTTATTGTTAGATTTGTCAGCACTGATGATTGTGTTGTCAGATATTTAGGTGAGAATCTACTTGGTAGCCCAAACTTTTTTGTATAATAGCCTTAACACTTTACTAAAAGAAAGCGGCACTGGCAGTTAGTCTTAGTATTGTGTCCTTGTTAATAAATGCAAAAGTGATAAATAAATAAATTTTCGTCCTTCCTAAGGTTATCTGCCAGAAATAGCTTGTTACGAAAAGACTCCTCATTGTATTGTCACCCTATTTGTAGTATCCTTTTGTAATTATCATAGTTGCTTCTTGAATCTAAATTAATTATTTAAATTCATGTTATATATTGTTCTACAACATTCGCTATCACTAAAAACTTGTTTACCTATACATTACTTATAAGACTTTAATCTTCCAGGTTATGAGAACCAAGAACTGGTATCAATAGAATCACTAATGCCTTCCCATGGTGAGGAGGCCAGGGCTCGTCAGATCATAGAGGCAACGACAGCACAGGTCGAAGACAGCTACAGCACATCTCCTAATCGGGATGGACTGGACCTGGAGTGCAGTGACCGGATCCCTAGTCCTGATAGACAAACCGATTTTTCAGGCAAGCACTTTTCTTTGTGCAATATATTTCAATTGCGTTTTAGAGGGATTAGGCCTAAGAGCATTGTTTGCATGTGCTGAGATTATCCAGAGCCATTTCGAGATTTGCTTTGGCATCCTCTAGGTTTTTTGTCCTTGTAGCTAGAGCCACCAAAAACATAAATGTAAAAATGTGGCCAAGTTCGCCGATAAAAGAATTGCGGTCTAGATGGGTGTCAAGTTCTATGGAGGTTAAAAGTTAGGTTCCTTGCTAGTGCATGCAACTTGACAAGTTTTCAGATTCTCAGTGGTTACTAATAAATAATGGACTTTGAAAACCTAAGTTATTGTTTGGTACTAAGTTTGTTTCATCTCATTGTCAGCAATCGGTCACAGTGCAGGTTGGTGAACCTTCACTGGGGCCGTGTGATGGATTACGGTCCACTCAGACACACAGATAGGAGGCCTGTATCCCAGCAAACTTCATAGGCCGACTATGTACCCACACCACACTTTAATATCTAAGGATATTATTTTAGTAATGGTAGACCTCTTTCTGATGGTTGTACATGGAAATACTACCACCAGGGCCGGCCTTAACTATCTAGGCGCTCTGGGTGAGTAATGTATTTAGTTTTAAAGTATCTTTATTTCTCATAAGAACATGATACAGTTCAGTTATATGAGATTTAACTTTTAACATAAATAATCTTGTCTAATGACGAAGCATGCAGATTTAGAATAAGTAAACTATAATTACATAAAACGTAAAGCAAAGCCATATCAAATGTTTTTCCTTAGACATATTGACATATTTTCATTCGTTTAATGTGAATTAATTACCCTGTGAAGTTTAATTGCAATTTTATTTTATGAATGTACGAATTATTATTAAAATGTATTTATAAAAACTGGATCATGTTATTTTATGAATAAATAGTCGAACCGTGTGTTTTCTTTGACACACTCACTGTTGGGTTCTCAAAGCTCAGCCCGATCCAAAGTTTTCTTGTATCTGGATCTGTTGAAACCTAAAAAAATAAATTAAAATGCATGTTTTCATTATAAATGGCTAACCTGAAACCAAATTTTAGACGAAAAACTTAAATTGATAATCCACAATAAACAATAATTGCTGGTAATAAACAAAGTTAGTTTAATTATAATATTACATTTGTATACATATACACATACTTAATATCGACATTGTTTACAACTTGGTACAGCAGTATCAAGCTTTGGCTTGGCGCATGCGACTTTCGTTGTGAACGCCATACATTGCGTGATCGCTCACGTAGTGCAAGATGGTACCCATGTATTGTAAGCAATGTATAATTTTGCAACTGTTTGCGATTGTATCGTTTTTGTCTATTAAGTACATAATACTATTGTAATAATTACAAATATCACTTGATTTTAAGGTTTTTGGACTTACCAGTGAAATGAAACCCCTTCTAGGGCTTCACTACACACCTTTTTTTTTTTGTGGATGGGAAATCATCAAATGACTTCTCCCGCTCTGGGCGGAGCGGGAGGGCGTGTCAGACTTTTACTGACTAAAACCCACCCGTGTTCCTTCTGTTGCCTGTGCCGGGGCCACGGTAACTCTTTCGAACATCCCGCAACCCTAGCTGGCATCGGCCCTAGCGGACCCCGTCAATAGTGCTGACATCTCTTTGAGGCGCGCGTGGAACACAACGCGCCGTCGACTCGGGCTTGGTCCTTACCGGACGGCGAGCTACCCATTGCTCGCCGTCCGCAAGCCCGCGCCTACGGTGGCCGGGAATCGGCTGTCAATTCCCGACGCCCTGGGCGTCTCCTGCGGCGACTAGGGGCGTGAGGGCGCAAAGCTTGCCTCTCCCTCACGCGTTCCGCCTCCTCCTTCGCGAGCATTACTGCTTCGCAGAAGGAGGTAATGGCTTCCCATGTACTCTCACTTCGTACCATGGCCTGGACCAGGGCCGGACGCGAGAGATCGCCGCCGCCGATCACTTCCGCGAGGACACGGCGGTGCTCCGCCCAAGCCGGGCAGACCTCCACCGTATGCTCCACCGTGTCCTCCGGGCGATCCACACAGTGGTGACACCCCGGCGTTTCCTCCCGCCTTATCCGGAACAGGTGCCTCCCGAAGCTCCCGTGTCCGGTGAGGACCTGCGTCAGGCGGAAGGTGAGGACGCCGTGGCGCCTCTCCAGCCACTCCTCAAAGAGGGGACTTATCGCCGCAATTGTGGCGTGCCCAGCGCTGGTTTGCGACAATCGCACTCTCCATGCCGCCATGAGATCCTGTCGGAGCTCTGTCCGTCGTGCCGCGATTTCTCGTGGCAGCGGGGTTACGCCCCGGCGTTTAGCCTCCTCGTGCCACTCCCACATTTGCGCGAGGACTTTTGCCTCCAGATCCCATGGCGGTAATCCGGCAAGGAGGTTCGCCGCCTCCCCGGAGACCGTGCGGTATCCCCGGGCTAACCGGATGGCCATGACCCTCTGGGACGCGTTCAACCGACGGACCGGTCGCCGCCTCACGGAACGCGCCCACACCGGAGCTCCGTAAAGGGCCATGGACCGCACAACCCCCGCGTAGAGCTTCCGGCAGGAGGCGTTTGGACCCCCCAGATTGGGTAGGAGCCGCCTCAAGGCAGCCCCGGCCCGCTCCAGTCTGGGAGCCAAACGTCGGAAATGCTCCACGAAATTCCACCGGCTGTCGAGAACGAGTCCCAGGTACTTCATCGTCGACTCGACACCGATGGGAACCCCTCCTACCGTTATTTGGGAACCCGACGGTGGCGCGTTCCGAGGACCATGAAAACACATGGCCTCGGACTTTTGCAAGGCCACCTCGAGTCCCAATTGCCGGATCCTCTCTACAATTGTCGCAACCCCGCATGTCGCCAATTCGGCCGCCGCCTGGTGCGACCTCCCCTGCGCCAGGACCAGCGTGTCGTCAGCGTAGCAAACTACGCTGACGCCATTAGGGAGGTCGGCGCGCAGCACCCAGTCGTACCCGATGTCCCACAGATGCGGCCCCAGGACTGATCCCTGTGGGATTCACTACACACCTGGCTTCTTTTCCGAAATTTTGTACCATGTTTTATTATAGAATTATTAACATATTTTACCCATTCATTGTCTAAACAATGTAGGTATGTAAGTATCAATGGTCTCGAACGTCATAGAGCGAGATCGGTAGAGTTGCCGTATATTTGTACCCAAAATCGGTAATTGCCAAAAAAATACAACATTCAATCAAATTCGTTTATTTATTGAAAAAAAAAACTAATTTACAACGAGATCCCGAAAAATCGGTAGGTTCGAGACCACCGATAAGTACTTACATAAATTGTGCGTCAGTTAGTCACGAAACTTAAAAAACAACCCACCCCCGGTCGCTCCTTCGAGTGGTCGCCTGCGCCCCGGTCGCACGCCCCCCCCCCCCCCCCCCCGCCCCGCCGGCGCTGATTACCAACATACCTGGTGTTATTTATTAAGATTTTAGCTTTGTCTCTTGAATTGCCAATGTCCATATACTGTGGTGATCACTTACTGTCGGAGCCGTGTGCTTGTTGAAACTCAATTACGTAAAAAAAAAAACACAAATCACGCTTTCAAATCGTTAGTGAAGCTCATAATTGGGATAGGCAGATATACGAAAGGGATATTTTCCATTGCTCGTTCGCATTACAACACAATTTTACGCACATTTTCAAAATCAAAATGTCGTTTATTCAAATAATGCTGAGAAACAGCACTTTTTGAACGTTGTAAATTACATCAAGACAGTTACAAAATATTTATATTTTTTACAGATAGAGCATCACAGAAAAAGAAAAAGACTTCGAAAAAGAAGAAAAACCAGGCTAGGAACATGAATATCAACGGCTTCGAATTCCCGGAGATTCCGCCCATGCCAAATTTATCTATGTTGAGAAATGTAAGTACTTTTTACGGCCCGCGGTTTCAAATCAAATCAAATCATTTATTTGCTTGAATATGGGTAGGTAGGTACATGAGGTGTTACATAATTCAAAAAAAAAAGTTCTTTAGACCATATCCTACCTTAATAGGTGTGCAAATATCTATTATAATAAAAGAAACACATAGATACATAAACTCACGCCTTCTTCCCATAGGGGGTAGGCAGGAACCACTGAACGCCACCTGCTCCGATCCTTACAAACTTATTTTGCCTTGTTTATGTTCAAACATAACAAATCAACAAGAATCATTCTCTTTAACAAATATTAATATTAGAGTATTTATCGACATATTATTATAATAATTATATAATTTTATTATCATTAAATAAGTAATTCATTTAAAAATTTAATTAAATTTGTCATTTAAATAATCATTAACTTTATAATAGGCTTTATTGATCAAAAATATCTTTAATCTATTTTTAAATGATATAAAATTTGTTGCTTCTTTTATATTATTAGGTAATTTATTTATATATTCTAGGGCCCATACAAAATGCACTCTTGTCAAACATAACCGTTCTATGGCGTACCTATTGCTCGAAGTGTACTGGCAAGCCTGGTACTTTTTAACGTCTCATATTTATTTATATTATTTCTAATGTCTAAAGCTAATTCATAGATATACAGTGATGGGAATGTCAATATTTTTAAATTTATAAAATGTGGTTTACAAGAATCTGTAGGTTTTAATGCACATAATGCCCGGATACATTTCTTTTGAGCTTTGAAGACAGTTCCTCTCTCTGTGGCATTCCCCCAAAACATTATACCATATCTTAGTGTCGAACCAACGTAAGCGTGGTAAGCAGATAGAAGTTTTTTTTCTTATATCCATGTTAACTTAGATACGTTACAAACCGACCCACGAAAAAGTGAAGAATAAAAAACTTTTTTGCAAAAAAAAACAAGACTTCCGAAAAAAACACTACAAAGTGAAAAATAACTTTAATTGCGAAAGTTGGTGGCAAAAACCTATACAGATTCAAAGACACCGACTTCCGAAATTAAAGTTATTTTTCACTTTGTAGTTTTTTTTTTGTTTTCAAAAAAATTGTATGTGTAATTGGAACATTAGTAAGTCGTCGGAGTAGTTTACGCTGTAATCGGACATTACACTTAATTGAACTTGGTCTTATCAAACAATTTGGTCATGGCAATTTTATATTAATATCTGCCATTGAATACAGGTCGTTTACACACACAGACGTGAGCGAGCACTGCCCTACGTTTACAAAGGTTGACCAATAGATGGCGTGTATTTAAAAAAAATGGGCTGAATTATTTTGTATTTTTATTTTATTTATATTATTTTCTTTGGCTGAATTATTTTGTAACAGAACTACAGAACGCCACCTGCTACGATATTTATATTATGATAGGAAAATAAAAGTTTTTATTCAACTAGACTGAGAATCAGCACTTTTCGAGCGTCAAAATTACATAAGACAGTCGCCCCAAAACGCCCGCCCTTCTCCACTTCCTGGTGCTTTAGCTGGGAAGAAGTGGCGCAACAAACTTCCTAGCAGCACAGCTGTCTGTTCAGTTACGGCTGAACCCAATAACCTATTTTCAGTAAAGGCAGATCGCTATTGATGGCAGACAGTAGTGGCGCAGCGTTCATACAATCCGAATCCTATCGGCTTCCCTTCGAATCAACCACTCTTCTTAGTGTCTACTATTGCCAATTAATAATGGTGCACCTGTGTGTGTAACTGTGTATCACATTACAGATATTTAATATCAGGTTAATACATCATAAGACTAAACGGGACTATCGGGCATCTAGTGTTATTATTGATCGAAGATATCTATACTAATAATAAAGCTGAGGAGTGTGTTTGTTTGAACCTAATCTCTTATATGTGGAACTACCAGTCGGATTTGAAAAATTCTTTTTGCATTTGATAGCCCAACTCTTGAGGAAGGCGATAGGCTATTTATCATCGCGCTACGACAGCCGCATCGAGGCGCTGAGCAAAAAATAAGAAAGAACGCTAAGTGAAAACGAAGTAATAGAGCGGGAGGGCGATGCGATGCGACGAGGTGGGTCGGGGGGACATGAAGTTTCACGCGGACGAAGTTGTGGGCGGAAGCTAGTTTATTAATAAAGGTTTACCAACAGCTTCTATATACAATATACAGGGCATTTTTTTAATCACTCCAAAGGAGGATGGGCACCAATGTATGGAAACTGGTACCGGCACCAATTGGTATGAATGATACACCGTTGGAAAGGTATTTTTGTGTAGATTAAGAATAACCATGGCGCTTGTCCCTATTCACTGTCCGATCGGAGTAATCCTACTTGAAAGTTATTTATTTTTGTTACGTCCTATTAAGTACACATACTTTTATTGACTGTTTTCTCCATTTGGCATGGTATTTTCATAATTGTTATTAATATTTTTTATTGTCTAGGTAAATAAAACAAGTTCGAAGTTTTATCATTTATTGTATATAAGTATATAAATGTGTGTCTATAAATCGACAATAACATAAAAAGATAATGAATAATATGATGTATTATATATACTATACATCATTCATTATCTATAACGATGCTATTTAAAAATAATGCTGGCTCATTAAAGCCCTCGTGTCTAGCATATCCTAAATACCAGACAATGGATACTATATGCGCACAGGAACCTACCGTGCGGCGTCCCGTCAAACATGTACAATAATGATGTAATATTATGTTTTCATTTCTATTTAGCAATATGTAACAAAAGTATTGTTTTGCTCTCACATGTCGGGACTGTATACGTGCACGCAAAAGCCACGCATCTTCGTCAATTCCGTATTCAATAATGTCTTCCAAAGCGGCTTCTCTATATGTTTCGATGAGATATAAGCCGTTGTTTAGGTGTTCGCTGCAGTAAGATTTTGCGAGTTTTAATTGGTATGTCCCTAATGACAGCAATATCACGTCCTGTTCACTCAATCGTGGAAAATCGGGCACATCATTGGCTTCCAATCTCTGGAAATCGGTTCTTCTGTTATTTAATCGTTTTTCTTCTACATAATTGTACAACACGTTTGTGGTTTGCATTTTTTCAGATATTTTTTGTAGAAAAGCTTCTGCGTATTGGCTATCTGCGATTGGCGTGTGGAAGTGATTTGTTATTGCTGCTGCAATTTTAACATCCACAAACATATTAGGCATTGTATTATTAAAATATCTTTGCCGCAACAGCTTAAAATCTCTTTTAATCCGCCCGTTAACCACTTCCACTGCCCATCGGCATATTGTAACTAGTCGGGAATCATTCGCTTGGGAAGTAGTGAGCTGTGACTGGTCTGGGTTCTTCGTCGGAGGAACGTGGTATTCGTAGCCACGTGCTTCAATATTGCCCAAACTGTCTCTAAACCCACGGTCTAAAATAAATACATCATTGGGATGAAACAATATGTGCAAGGGGTTTTCCTCGTCATTCATTAAATCGCTCATTATCTGGGCATCAGTTTTAGTTGCAGCGTATGGTCCTTTTACGTCTATAATGTATCCGTCAGTGGTTACAATTAAAAATGGCTTTAACAAGTTTTGGAACTTGTGCAAGTTGTAGGATTGCCTCTGAAACAAAAAGTTTGTGCTTTTGTGAATATAAATATACGTGCTAGCGCAAACAATAATGGCTTTAGAGTTTTCTTCATTTCCATACAGTGCTTTTGGAATCCTCAGGTTTCTCTCCAGTATATTGTCTCTACTTATGTGATCCAGTCCCAAGTGAAGCACAACATAGTCAGTACTAAGACACTCTCGTGCAATGGCCAACTGGCGTTCTAGTTTTCTTCTTGATATATTAAACAACGTCGCAAGTCTTACGTTGGATTCTCCTGTGCGTAGTTTTGTCAGTAAAATACCCAAAGTGGTTCTGGGATCTGCACTTGCATCTCTTAATGAAGTGGTTTGCTCTAAGATAGCGTTAAATTGTTCTGTAGTCCAGTCCAAAAGTGCATTTCTTCTTCAGTTAATCCTCTTAGCTCGCTAAAACGCAATCTGGGTTCGTTTAAGGCATTTCTCAGTAGGTCACAAAGGTCACTGAAGTGGGCGGCCGTAAAGTTATGGGAAATGTTGCATGCATGAGGTAGTTCATCCCAGTCATTTCCATTTAGGTGATCGCGGCATACTCTGGCAGCATCAGGAATGTAGATTTTGTGTTGAGTAAATACTTGAATTTTAACAACGTTTGGGATTCGATGGCGGGTTGTATTAGGGCAGCCACGAAAAAGACAATGCCTCGGGGTATTTGGTGCTCTCATATATTCGGGCACGTGTATCACTTCTAGTTGAGGTTCTGCTTCTTCTTGCGGTTCTACTTGTTCTTGCGGCTCTGGCTCGGGTTGAGGTTGAGCTCTAGTCGCATTTTCTGCTCTTTGCCAGCATCGGTAACATACTCTCCGAGTACCATCAAACACGATCTGAAAATCGGTAATAATAATGTAAGGAAAATAAATAAATACAACATACCTAGAAAGCGTACCTGGGGTATTATAAACAATACGCTTAGCCGCTAAAATGCGCATGGGATCTAGAGTACCAAAAGAGAGAAAACGTTTTTGCCTCTAAGTGCACATTGGATGACGTTCTATTATGCCGGATTCTCAATTAACTAGTTTATATTTCTCTATGGTAATAGTACCGTAAAATTCCTTACCAAATAAACTACATTTTAAAATATGACAACCCTACGATCTGTCATTTCAGAAATAAAAATATTTCTTTCTCGTCCGTGAATCTTTGTTTTGGTTCTCCGTTACTTGTAAATAATGTAAATTGTACTGTGAAATGTGATTTTATTCATGTTTTACGTTAAAAATAAACACAACATGGATTTCGAACCTTAAAACATATAGGTTACCATTTGAATGTTTGTTTAAAAAATGTTTTTTTTTTGTTTATGTTCTCAAAACAATGTTATAAATGAAGATAATCATACATTCAAACGAAACCAACACATTTCATTTCGTCATTTCGTTGACAATAGAACAAACATTAACCAGAAGCAAAATACCCAGAAACAGAGTCATAAATAGGGTTTTTGTGAAACATCTGCGTGCCAACCGGTGCGCGCGGTCTGTGACTCATCGGTCGTGTGCATTTAAGGGGTAAAATAGATAAAAATTATGTGCGCTTTAGCGGCCGAAAAATAACAAACAAGGCATCCCTAAAAACAAAGAGACCAAAGGCTAACCTAAAGTCTAACGCACATGCGGGCACAACGAGGTAAAATGATCGATTTTTATTTCTATGTGGTATTCTATGCTGTTGTCTGTACTGAGTCAACGAGACACGTAATACAATAAATGCTCATAAAGATAACAACATAACAATAAATAGATTAACATCTAAGACCCAGGATTTTTTCGTTGCTCTAACTGGGGATCAAACCCGGAACCAATGGTTTCAATGGCAAGAACATTAGCACTATACTATATAGGTTATTAACAATAAAATAAATGCAATAAAACTGTCAAATGGAAAGTTAAAAAGTTCAATAAATACTAACCTCCAATGCAGCATTTTCTCGAATAAAAGCTGCTAGGTATGCGCGCATTCTTGGTAAGTTTTCCGATAGAACGCGCACTTGATATCTGCCTCGGTATAGACCTCTTCGGCACATTACACAGGTACGAAAACGTTCCATTGCAATCAAAATAACTCAAGCACTCAAGTCCAGTAGAAAGCCGCAGTCAAAAATAAAACAGGTAACAGAGTCCAAGTTAATGCCAGGGTCTAAAGTCGACGTGAACAATGAGGAACGAGACAATGTAGTAACTTACACAACAATTATCAGCAAACGACTACCAAGGGAACATGCACAAGCGCCGCAGCATGCCCACCTTCGCCCCCGCCCCCTCGCTGAACGCGCTAACTACCGCGCTGCGTAAGATAAGAGAGCGAGAGAGATAACAATACCAGTTCCAACTTACTAGTCATCTACTTACGTATACTCAGGGTTAAAAGTAATAAAAATATTGCTCCAATGTCATGCATCAATATCAATTGATGTATTTGTATGTTTAGTGTTTAATAAATAGATCACCCCTAACTGAAAAAATACCAAACCGATTTTGTTATGATTTTCATCCGTTAACTGAATTTTACTTAGCTCAAAATCTGTGCAAATATCATCAAAATCTGTCAAGATAAACCGGCGATATGATTTTTTAAAATTCCATTTCGAACTAAATATCCAGTATCTTCTAAAGACTATATTTCAAAACGGACAATTTATACGGGATTGGTGCCATAGTACATAGTTTTTTGTGCTCTTGAAGAGAGCTATCCAACGATGGTAAATTCATTTTGATTGGACATGGGTACCAAAATGCCCATCCTCCTTTTCGCAGGGTGTTCTACCCATGAATACGAACAACTTTCACTATGGGACCAACTCTGAAATCACAAAAAAAAAATCAGCTGTTTCATACATTTTGGTCGAGTAGGTATTGAACTTTTGTATGAATCAGCTGATTTTTTCTTCGTGATTTCAGAATTGGTCCCATAGTAAAAGTTGTTTATATTCATGGGTAGAACACCCTGCGAAAATTTGGATAGTGATTAAAAAAATGCCCTGTATATTATATTAAGTATGGGTTACAAAGCCTTGTACTTACGGAAAACTTTAAGAAGGCACGTCGCTTTTCTGGGCTATTTTTTATAAATCCAATTAGCACTTGTTAGCTCTTTCAAGACTTCTTGAACTCAGATTTAAAATATTTCTCCTTTATATTTTCAGCAACTAGGCTCAACAGAAATGCCAATGCCACCTCCACCGATGGCTTTTGCTTCTTCATTGGACCGAAGCGACGCGGAGGACCAAGCTATATCCTCTATGTTGCTCAGCTGGTACATGAGTGGGTACTACACAGGCTTATATCAAGGAATGAAAAGGTACTTGAACTGAATTGCTCTAAGAACCGACTGGACAGATAAAATATCTCCGAGCCATACCCGTCAGCTGCCTTTTCCCAACGATGTTGGGGTCGGCTTCTATTCAAACCGGATTCATCTGAGTACCAGTATTTTACATGGAGCGACTGCCTATCTGACCTCCACGACCCAGTTATTGGGTAATACGGTACCCCTTGGTAAGACTGGTGGTCAGACTTTCGAGCTTCAGACGATCCGTAACGACTGTCAAAGATCCACGAATGACAGCCGGGACCAACGGCTTAACATGCTTTCTGAGGCTCGGAGGGGTCTTGGTATGTAAAGATGGTCAGCTATCCACGAACCAACCGCGGCAAGCGTAGCTTAACCCGGACGATCGACCCATGCGGCTGTTATTACTTGGCCACAAGCCACTCTTTACTTATAATTAGCTGCTAATACTAGCAGCTAATTATAAGTAAAGAGTGCAGCTAATTATTTTTATTTGGTAACACATACGTGTTACCAAATAAAAATAATAATTATTATAATGGTTTTAGGGGGTTACACTACATAAATACAAATAACTTTATTCCGTCAGTCATAAATACGAATTTCAAAACCCCTAACATAAAAACTACGATTTATCATTCATCCCACTTTTATAATTCCGAAATTTCAATATTCCTAACGTTTATAATTACTATTGTCAAAATACCGAGTTTCAATATATCGAATAACTAAAATTCCGACTTAATGATAATTCGAAACATCAAAAATATGAATTCCGATTATTAAATCAAATCAAATATATTTATTTCGGATTCAAAAATTATATCCATAGGTGTTAGTAACAATAAACTTAGCCTAGTGTTAGTACAGTTTTTCATACACATAATAATTTAGTTTAAGCATGCGCCGGGCTAGCCCCCGTCGCATGAACACTCATCCACTGCTTCAACAATGGAGAATCCCACCTGTTTGCCAACGCATCCAGGATGCCGTTCGCAGTGCCGCGCACGCGTCTGAGCAGTGAGGCGCTCCGCTTACGGATGATTGCATAAAAGCAATCAGTGTGCGCCTCAGCAAACATAGTTGACGCGCTGCAAAAACGAGGCAACCCAAACAACACCCTAAACGCGTTGTTATATTGTACACGCAGAGTCCCGTACACTCGCTGCGTGTAGTTGACCAACAGACTACACGTGTAGAAGGATTGACAGTACGCTTTAAACAGCGTCAGTTTAACTACCGAAAAAGCACCGAGCGAAGAGTTTAAAGCACCGATTAATTAGAATTCCGAAATAAAAACGCCTTGTAAAACTGAATACCAAGACAAATAAACACAATTTGCTCTTTAGAGAGAAGTATAATATTACATTTAGTATGAGGAGGTAGAATTAAAAAACTAATGACAGAGGCGTTTTCCTACTCATAATTGCATAGTTAAGTGATTGTTTACAGTTATAAGTAGCATGCAGCATGCATCATGTAAACGAGCATGCAGCATGCATCATGTAAACGAGCATGCAGCAAGCAAGCATGCATCATGTAAGCGAGCATGCAGCAAGCAAGCATGCATCATGAAAGCGAACATGCAGCAAGCAAGCATGCATCATGTAAACGAGCATGCAGCAAGCAAGCATGCATCATGTAAGCGAGCATGCAGCAAGCAAGCATGCATCATGAAAGCGAACATGCAGCAAGCAAGCATGCATCATGTAAGCGAACATGCAGCAAGCAAGCATGCAACATGTAAGCGAACATGCAGCAAGCAAGCATGCAACATGTAAGCGAGCATGCAGCAAGCAAGCATGCATCATGTAAGCGAACATGCAGCAAGCAAGCATGCATCATGTAAACGAGCATGCAGCAAGCAAGCATGCATCATGTAAACGAGCATGCAGCAAGCAAGCATGCATCATGAAAGCGAGCAAGCAGCAAGCAAGCATGAATCATGTAAGCGAGCATGCATCATGTAAGCGAGCATGCAGCAAGCAAGCATGCATCATGTAAGCGAGCATGCAGCAAGCAAGCATGCATCATGAAAGCGAGCAAGCAGCAAGCCAGCATGCATCATGTAAGCGAACATGCAGCAAGCAAGCATGCATCATGTAAGCGAGCATGCAGCAAGCAAGCATGCATCATGTAAGCGAGCATGCAGCAAGCAAGCATGCATCATGAAAGCGAACATGCAGCAAGCAAGCATGCATCATGTAAGCGAACATGCAGCAAGCAAGCATGCATCATGTAAACGAGCATGCATCATGTAAGCGAACATGCAGCAAGCAAGCATGCATCATGTAAACGAGCATGCAGCAAGCAAGCATGCATCAGGTAAACGAGCATGCAGCAAGCAAGCATGCATCATGTAAACGAGCATGCAGCAAGTAAGCATGCATCATGTAAGCGAGCATGCAGCAAGCAAGCATGAATCATGTAAGCGAGCATGCAGCAAGCATGCATGCATCATGTAAGCGAACATGCAGCAAGCAAGCATGCATCATGTAAGCGAACATGCAGCAAGCAAGCATGCATCATGTAAGCGAACATGCAGCAAGCAAGCATGCATCATGTAAGCGAACATGCAGCAAGCAAGCATGCATCATGTAAGCGAACATGCAGCAAGCAAGCATGCATCATGTAAGCGAACATGCAGCAAGCAAGCATGCATCATGTAAGCGAACATGCAGCAAGCAAGCATGCATCATGTAAGCGAACATGCAGCAAGCAAGCATGCATCATGTAAGCGAACATGCAGCAAGCAAGCATGCATCATGTAAGCGAACATGCAGCAGGCAAGGTTTTTGTCACGGCTCCGGCGCTGTGGGGCTCCGGCGGTCCCACGCAAGCTTATCGTCGCAGATGGTTTTAACGCTCACCACCGCATGTGCGTTACGCCAGCGAAATATTGTCGCTTTCAGGATTTCGGCTTGACAGATAATTAGTACCTCATTTCGTGTAATTGTGGCCGAAATTTGTAATTAGTGCATCCAGCCGATCTAAAGATATTCACGAAAAACAGATTCCGCTGGAGTAACGTTACCCCAGCGGCATGTTTTTTAACCGGTGGTCGTAGCTAATAGTGTTGCCCAAATGCAAGAACAAGACGAGACTTAGCCAGTCTTGGTCTTGGTCTTGCGCCAATACACCTGGTCTTGGTCTTGGTCTTGGTCTTGCGCTCCCAGTCTTGGTCTTGGTCTTGGTCTTGCAGCAAGAGTCTTGCAAGTCTTGCAATTACCTATTAGTCTATTACTATTTATTAAAGTTTACTTTAAATCTTAGAAAAACGTATTAGAATTGGAACATTGTGAGCTTGAATTAACATAGCCATAGTAAAGATCAAGCAGATTAATAAATAACTGAAGATTTGATAAGAAATTCGAAAAATCAACTGACCTATATGTCGTTTTCCATGGAAGTAACTGTTTCTTAATAAACATTTATGATTTATAAGCTTACATTTGCTAAAACATGTAAAAAAACAAATTAATTACAATAACTTGACTGTATTTTAAAGAACAATACTTATCTGTCTAGAAAGAGATTGAACAGTAATTGATCAGTATAATGTATTCATTTTCATTCTAAGCACTCTGAAACTTATTTATTCTTTGGAACACCTGTAGGTACTCTTAAAAAAATTCGAAATTATTTTGCATGAGTATACCTACGCCCTATGGCGGCAATCAAATAGTGTCACAAATGTTATGATTTCGGCGTGGCGGCAACGATTGTTTTAGATTTCAAAAGAAGCCGCCGGCGCGTGTATCATAACCATGTACTTCCGAAAAGCGGCAAATTTCTTTGAGAAGTAAGTACAAAACCTTTGATGCCGCATTATCAAAGTGCCGATGGTTAAAACATAACTATGCATGCACTCAGTTTGATTTTAATAGATATTTTTTTATTCGCTATGTTTATGGTATTAGTCGTAATGCGCATAGGTCCAGTTTTTCATATTCTTTGATACAGTTTTTTGCGTCTCATAGAATTCCTAAGCGTACCTACCTATACACCGAACTGTTACACCTAACTACTCAATGAAATAGCGCTAAGTCCTAGCTGCAAGACGCAAGAGTCTTGCAGGCTATGTCTTGTTCTTGCTCAAGTCTTGCACGGTCAGTCTTGGTCTTGGTCTTGCTAAAAATACGCGGTCTTGTTCTTGGTCTTGGTCTTGCAAAAACGCAAGAACAAGACCAAGACTGCAAGACCAAGACTGAATTTGGGCAACACTAGTAGCTAAATACAAACTAGCTACTTGGATAGATATAATTTGTGCCCAAAAAATGAAATTTGTGCGTCTTGAGGTTTCAGAGTTATTCAAGATGCCGCTGAGTACCGTTTAGCAAATCGCTGTATCTCTTAAACGGCATGACATACAACTACGATTTTTTTACGACGGTGGGTTTTAATTTGTGCAATTTTATTTTTTCTATAATCGACACCGGTAGATAATTAGAAATCTTTTTCCAAAAACCCTAAAATCAATCTTGCGCTACAATGAAAAACCCTAGAAATTTACCAATTATTGTGGTTTGTACCTTTTATGAACTCAAAGCATCACGTGAAATTAGTTGTTTCTATTCCAACTCCTTACGAGAGTTATTCCATTTTAATTAAAATCTGGCTACGATATAATGTAACGCTCCAATACATGAGTTATTATTAAGTGACGGTAATTATGATTCAACTAATAATTAGTACCTTTATTATATTATTTATCTTTAAATTGTCAGCTTAAAAATCCCTCTAACTACTCAGATATAAGAAAAAAACGATAGGAAAAGAAATCAAACGATTAACCGAACAAATTCGGATGACTGCATAAAAACAGCCGTACAGTACATTGTGCCAGCATTCTAAAGGAGATGTTTCAAAATGGGCCCAGAATATGTACAATACCTCGAAAAATCGAGAAAAATCCGTGGAATTCAGGAAAAATACTGATAAATTGCATAAATGCATATTTCTCTTGTAATAATTTGATATTTATCAATTATTTTATCGACTTTCAATATAGCGTCTCGCCAATTTAGGTACTCTGTGGTTAAAAACCAATGACAGTAAACCATAGATCGACCATTGATCATAGATCGTGAACTGTCTACTGTCACTCCAGTCGCTTTCGTTGTCGATCGTGTTCTGATGTTCTGTTCTCTCGAGTTATTTTTAACAACCTGGCTTTCGTTTATCGCTACATTGTTTTTGTCTGAGTTAATATTTCGACTATTGAATGTTTGTATTCTGTACGTTTATGCTATAAGTAAAAATCTTGGCATATCGCAGGTCAACCTATGAGGTTGTCGTCTGCTTAACTGGACTATACTTTATGTACAGACGCCAGTACATCAAGCTACTACATCTGTCAGATTTCTTTAATAGATTTTAGACTTTACAATTAGATCTAAAATAATATTGCAAAAGACTAAAAGTACGACAATGTTATGATTCTCTTTGACAATGTAATATGACAGCAGTAAACATATCAAACGTCAATAATCAATCAACATGACAACTTACCGCCATGATGGGTTTTTGTTGTGTGTTGCAATTTCAATTGTACATTCTTGTACTTTACTACCAAACAAAGCCAATTAAAAGTAATTGGATTGATTGGAAACTGTTTTAATTGTGTTTCCCCATTTTTTAGTAGGGTACCTGGCCGGGGCTCCATACATTTTGAAACATCTCCATTGGTAGTATTATAATTACATTTTGATGGGTACAGGTGCGTACAAATGGTTTAAATTACTATTACGATGCGTCAATACGCATTGGTTTAGTTAGTTTTAGTTGGATAGTTGTCAAACTACAAGTGCAAGATAGAGACGGGAACATTTCGACCCTTTTCAGGAAGAACATCGTAAGTGATAATTTGCACTTTTTACAGGAAAGGGTTTTTTCTTCCCTAATTAACGATGTTGTCCTTTACGATGATAGTTTCTTACAACAATAGTCGTGTAAATTCAAAATAAAATTTAAGATTAACCGATTCATTGCCACCTTCATTTTCGTGAACATTTCAGCCAGGCCCCATTCATTGGTCGGTGGCTCACCAATTGAGCCATCGGCCTTCCTAAAGGTTTTTTAATGACTCAACTGTTGAGTCATTGGCCATGAATCGGTTAATCGCGACAAGATGTAAAACTGTCTAATTAAGAGGTTACGAAGAAAAAATAGTTTTGTGATTTTTGGCGCTTACGATGTTTTTCCTGAAAAGGCTGGATCTCTAAGTCAAAGCACGTGATTAGTAACGTTTTTAGATCTCGGCTTAAGTGTAAGACAGACTCGCAGGGCCAAACCACATTGTCTTTGCTATTCAGCTACCTAATTAACGCCTGACTACTTCAAAAGCAGTTGTTTGCTCCAGCATCCTATCTCATAAATTCTATAGTAGTTATATCTTCTTGAAAACAGGATATAAAATAATAACATTAGAAACGTGGTACCCCTTCAAGAATTTTCATGACAAAACTTACATGCGTAAGTCGGTCCCGTGGGCCTAGCACGAACGCGCAGAGTAAACGCAACGTTAATTCGAATGGTTTTAAAATTTTGAAATTCGAAACTCGTTTTGCACATAGTATTTACTTAGTTTTAGCCGTTGGTCCCGGCTGTCATTCGTGTATCTTTGACAGTCGTTACGGGTCGTCAGAAGCCCGAAAGTCTGACAACCAGTCTTACCAAGGGGTATCGTATTACCCAGTAACTGGGTTGTGGAGGTCAGATAGGCAGTCGCTCCATGTAAAAATACTGGTATTCAGCTGCATCCGGTTAGACTGGAAGCCGACCCCAACATAGTTGGGAAAAGGCTAGGCAGATGATGATTTACTTAGTTTTATGACTTTATCCCTATCTATGGTTACTACTAATTATTGCTGAAGGATAGTTGTATTTTCGATTAAAAAATCATTCGAATTTATGCTAGCCACTCACGTACCGATTTACTTGCGCAAATTTAGGCTTGCGAAAGTAAATCGTTACGTGTGTGGCTAGCATGTTATGTTACGTTTACCTTAGTTTGCTAGGGGTAATAATGGTGACGCCCAGCAATTCCTTATGATATCGGTACTACTTACATCTTAAATATTTCATTTCAGGTCAAAGGAAGGACGCAGAAACTAGTCTAGCAATAATATTGTTTTTTTTTATATATGTAAGGTACGAAATAAAATAAAAGTATTCTTATTCATATTATTTTTATTTTTTAGTCTCACATTAACTACAGCAAAAATAGAAAATGTTATCAGTTTAAAGAAAATAATAATAAATAAATTTATGCCTCCTGATTTCTGTGT
The DNA here is from genome assembly GCA_947568875.1 of Fissipunctia ypsillon. Taxonomy (NCBI): domain Eukaryota; kingdom Metazoa; phylum Arthropoda; class Insecta; order Lepidoptera; family Noctuidae; genus Fissipunctia; species Fissipunctia ypsillon. The sequence goes on along the minus strand of OX387655.1, from coordinate 20,019,007 downwards.
AAAAACACTATGTACAAATATACATTTTGACACTATTATTATTTTGAGTTTGTTTTTTTTTTTTTCTTTTTACTTTTAGTTCTATGATCAGATTGGTGGGTTTAATATTAACACTAAAATAGCTATAAAAGCATTCGTATATTTTCAAAAACTCCTCTTTTAGTGCTCACTAAACATGGGTTGAATTCTTATTTTAATTATAATCTGTCAAAAATATGTAAAAAGAAAAATAAATTATAAAAATAACAATTACAAAAATACAAATATTTTAGACATTTAAATGTTAAATGATTTCAAAACAGTATACACAAGTACACGTTTCAAATTGGATAAACGGCGAAGTTTTTAATCTCAGTATCCTTCATTACCTTTGCCAGACTACACACGAAACGATAAAAAATATCATGATATTTGAAATTCGATCTTTGTCGTTAAAAGCTACATCAGTCGCAAACTTTTTTTATGTCACAAACCGGTAATTGTCGACTAAAAAAAATAGCCGGTTTGTGATAAATTAAAGTAGACATCGACACGAATTAATCGTGCAAGTGATAAATAAAATTAAGTTTTTATATGAAACTAGAAGTAACTTGAGCTCTTTGAAAGCGATATATTTTACCAATCACTCGCACAAATTAAAATAGACCTTAAGTCAACCAGTCACGATTCAAACTTGTGGCAAGACCATTTTGAAGATTCTTATAAAAACTAATTAAAATAAAAACATGGCAATTTTAAAACATAAACTAGAGAAACAATATTTACAATTACCACAATATACAAAAAGAACAATGTTATAGGCTTATTATGGCCTTTGAGTTAAAGATATCAGCCAACGCTGAAAGTTTGTGATTCTTTCGCTCTGAGATTTAAAGACATCATTTTATGTGTTCCTCATTTTTATTGGGTTAGCTTTATTTCTTACTAACTATGAAGACACTGCAATTTTTAATGTAGCCTGTAAAGCATTTATGGAAAAAATAGACAAAATGTGAAAAAAAAACCTTGTGATTCCTGCTTTCTATTTATACATAAGACATCTGAATAACCCAAAACGAAAGATCAAATATTATAAATTAATTCATAAAAACATATACATTCTCAGTCCTCAGCCATACACACAAACTCCCACCACTGGGACGCACATATCAAGGCAATATTGTCACACACTGACAACTTCGAATAAAGTTAACTCGCATAAAGTGACACAAACAGAATTGGCAAGTGGAATAAAGTCGACATTTCGCATAAAGTGATTGCAGTATGTAACCGCAAATGAAGGCGTATAATAATGTTATTTTGCTGCATAAAAGTGCAGTTTCTTTTTATTTGTAGGCTGAAAATGTCCTAGGTTTGTCTCGAGTTGAAATGCCAAGAAAATGATTTCGTTGTATGTTGAAAAATTACTTCCAATAAACAATATCGATTTCGAGGCGCCTTGTTATCACGGCATTCTAAATTGCCTATAACGTATATTACGTGTAACGTTAAATGCGCAAAACCTTTTAAGGAGCCAATGTACTCATCATTATGCACAACTCTTACTATGGGACCAAACTCGAAATCGCAAAAAAAAATCAGCTACTCCCTACATTTTGACGAGTTATGCGAACATAAATGTATTGAACAGCTGATTTTTTTTCATTTCAGGTTTGGTCCCATAGTAAAAGTTGTTCATAATGATGAGTACAATGACCCCTTAAGAGGTTTTGCGCATTTTACGTTACACGTTGTAGATCTCTCGTCATGTGCTTTTTCGCTTCAAGTCCTCGAATAAATTGAAGAAGTTTCGTATGAAATTAACTCTTCGAATAAAGTAAGCGTTTCTCATAAAGTGACACGTCGCGTCCAAGACATGCGTACATGATGGCGTGAAATTCTCATATAGAGGCAACTCAAAGTATTGAGTTTCGCATAAAGTCAACGCTGGGAATAAAGTGAAGTGTTTCGCATTAAGTGACACGTCGCGACTCAAACGAGCGTGCTGAGCTCATGCGTGTCGTGGCTCAGGTCGATGGTAGCAGCGGGGACACCGGGGGTCACCGCCCCTTCGCCTGGAGGAGTACTGGTTGGAGGCCTGAAAGTTTAAGAATTAAGGTAAATATAGGTTTTTATTATAATTGATATCTCTGCCTGCCTTTTACTCAACATTTAGTATAAGATCATTATAAACTAAATAATAAAGTCTTTTGTTTCTGTGTATTTTGTATGCATTAAAATTAGCAGATTTCCCCACGATGACATTGAGACGAAAGTGGATCATAGCTACACATAGAGACAATGTTTTCCAACAAAATGTAGTGTTGTATGTTTTTAATTTCTTAACCTTCTAAATTTAATAAACACCTGTTTTATTTCAAAATCGAACCCGTGATCTCTGTATCGCAAACAAATCCATAAACTACAAATTAGTCAAACAATTATCGATATCGATATTTTTATTATTACTTTTAGTGGGATCTCTAGAGAATCAGTTGTCATTTGGCTGTCAATTTGTCAGCCAATCACAGCGGGCGAAGCTTTCCCCCGCCGTTGTTTAGTGACTTTGATTTAGAACAAAAACGTGCCGACCGATGCTCTCTCCACTGGTTTTGTGATCCATGAACGCACCATTTTCGAGATATAAGCAAAAGAAGAAAAAAAAGATACAGTACTCTTTTTGCACCTGAAGTCGAGGTGTTGGTGTGAATTTTAGTTCATGACAACTAATTTTATTCCACACCTTTTTAATCATGATTAAAAATAGTCAGATTTAGTTAGACAATCAAAGTTTTAGGTGAAAAACGTCAAATTTAGAATAGCAAAATTACCATTTTTACTAAACTAATAACTCGGTGCCATTTTAGTGCTGTTAAACTAAAATATAGTTGTGTCACTTTAGTCAATTTCAGAATGGGAAATCTTCGTTTGACAGGAATAAACAAAATTTTGGTGATTTTTAATCTAGTTTATGGGCATTCGTGACAAGAGAATCGGCACCAATGTCTATTTAAATAGTTCTAAGTAGTAAAAATTTAGTTGAAAATGGTTCCTTTAATTTGTTCTATACATTTTGAATTACAATATTTTTTTTTTTAAGAACGTAGGTACCTAGCTTGATAGTTCAGTATTTACGAGAGAATAGTCGTAACTCACCTTATAATATAAGGACCTCCTTGCTGCAACAGCGTGATGGGATGCGTATAAGCACCACCAGCAGTCATACTATGAAAACTCAAGTTTCCCATGCCAGTATTATTCAAATGTCCATTCCCAACAATTACTCCATTCGACGCATTCAGGTTCGGAGAAACAGCTGTAGTATTTACTTCTTGAGTTCGAAATGCCTTTACAAGGTTCGTTTTCTCTTTCTGCCAAACGAAGACATTGTGGACCATTGCGCAGCCGCAAAAGATGATCCCAACGCCGATGAAGACTGACGTCACGATCGCTGGCGTTGAATGGAATTGTATGAAGGTGTAGAGTATTATGCCTGGAATTGAGAAGGGTGGAGTTAGTGGCGGTTGCAATAAGGTAGCTTCCTGTTATTGTCCATTTTGGATAGAGTGCCAAGTACTAGTCTGCTGCTTGTCAATGAATTCAATGATAGAGCTTGAGAACTTAAAGATTAACATTGGTGATTTAAATTTAGAACACGAGGTTCAAAATTCTAAGTATCTCTTTTCTATTGGCCAAGTAATAACCGCCGCACGGGTCGATCGATCAGGTTAAGCTACGCTTGCCGCGGTCGGTCAGTGGATGGGTGACCATCTTTACATACCAAGACCCCTCCGTGCCTCGGAAAGCACGTAAAGCCGTTGGTCCCGGCTGTCATTCGTGGATCTTTGACAGTCGTTATGGGTCGTCCGAAGCCCGAAAGTCTTACCAAGGGGTATCTTGTGGAGGTCAGACAGGCAGTCGCTTCATATAAAATACTGGTATTCAGCCGCATCTGGTTAGACTGGAAGCCGACCCCAACATAGTTGGGACAAGGCTTGGCAGATTGATTGATTGGGCTTTCTGTTTTCTTTTTAGTCTGACGATATTTTTCTTGTAGCAGTTCTAATGCACCTTTGACGCCACGTCTCAAGAATCAGTTAATCGAAGACTCAAAGCTCTACATGATTAGTTCCCATCGGCAAACATTTATTGCAAGCCCTAATCGCCTTTTTATAATACCGATACCGTGGGAAGGTAGAGTGGTTCTATATATGAAAGGGAACCACAGAATAGGTAATTATAAAGAACGTAATCGTACGAACCTGTTAAAAATACCGGTATGGAGATAAAGAAACCTCCGACGGCGCATACCCTAGTGATCGCTGACTTTTGCAGATATTTGTTTGATCTGGAAGCAAAGGAAAAATATAGTTTAGTATATGGATAGATGGATAGGGTGAACGGACACACAATAACGTCTGTTCAAATACTGAGCGTTTTTGGACACCTTAATGTCAAATAATGGTGAAAATTACAGATGTTCTGAAGGCCGTTGTAATATGATGCTCGTCTAGGAAACTAGGTTTACTTCATCAACAATCACAGAACATTATGTTGACAAAGACCATCACTATAATTTAATGCAGGATTCCCACGTTCCCACGACCCAATACTGATCAATACATAGGCACATAGCTACATCAATATTCGAGATTTCAAGGCAGTTTTATTCATCAACTTTTTACATCGAAAACCAGTAAACAGCGCCGGGCGTCCCCCAAATTTCCGCCACAATCAGCTTAAGGGGGAAACGCTAAGGTAGCCCGCGAAATTCAAATTTTCTTACGTTTTTTGCAATTTGCTGGTCAGTGTTAAGTTGTACGTTGATGAAAATATGATTCGCGGTCGTAACAAATATGTATTTACAGAATTATAATCATTACAATCAGTAATAAAACTTGTTAAGTTAGTACCTATAATCCCCAAATGTCAAGATTTCATGAAATAGTAATTCTTGGGGTTTACTTGGTCTTAGAGAGTTGTGTTGATGACTTTAATGATTATAATTCTGTAAATACATATTTGTTACGGCCGCGAATCATATTTTAATCAACCTATGACTTAATACTGACCAGCAAATTGCAAAAATCGTAAGAAAATTTGAATTTCGCGGGCTACCTTGGCGCTTCCCCCTTAAAATCGATCTCGTTTGACAAGAACTTTGTTTTACTTTTGATCTGTTCCAAAATCCAGAAGCTGCAATTATTTAATGGAAACACAAATATTTAATCGATACAATCGATTAAATACTTGTGTATTATAAGAACTCGATTTTAATTGAAACTCGTTTGAACACTCATATAACCGTAACGGACCCCGGCACCTGTTGATCGAGGGTAACCTTGGAAAATTGCAATGTCGGTTTGTTTTTCGATCATGTTAGTCGTGGAATTGCTTTTTAAATCGATCGGTTTATATTATTTGCTGCATGTCAGTGACACTGGCATATTCTGACAGATATTATGATCATTGATTACAACATCTTGTTACGATTATTTAAAGACATAATATACTTGTTTGAATTACTCGAATATTTTATCGAACTTGTTGCATTTTGTTGAAATAATTTAAGTATGCCAAGTGGACTGCATTTTTACGAGTTTTGGACAAGTTATCAAGAAATTGGGGCTTGCAACATCTCTGGTTTGTTTCAATGTTACCAGTTACCATATTATTTATGGATGTAGCAACTCCATAGGTCACTTTTAACTGAACTGAAAAGGTGTACCTACCTAGTGTATGTAGGTAGTCGTAAAGACCGCTTACAGTAGCATGGTAGAAAGAGTTCATTGAAAATTAGCAGCAGCTTCAAAATACGGGCTAAACTCGGCCTCATAACTTTGTGCAAAACGAAGGACAAATTCAATACATATTTTACTTAGCGTATCTAACTTATGTCTCCATTGTAACATATAAGTATACATACCAAAATATGTATATGTAGGTACCAACATACAAAAGCTCAAGCATGTTTGTCACGTCTAGCTCTTGTCTTTGCAGGGTCAAAAGAGCACGTAGGTACCTCAAGCAAATCGCAGAAATATCTTTTAGGTAGGTAGATGGTTATTAAATATTCATTGAATAGGCTGAATAGCACTTAAAGCAATAAACAATTAATATCTCCTTGCTCGATGTTTATAGTTCCTACATACTTAAATGTTAAGATTTATATACTCCGCCAGTCTTTCATAATAAACCTGCCTGCATCGAGTAGTTTACGCAACATACAACATCACATTTTGGAATATTCGGTGATTTATTGAGTAAAAAAGCAAGTGAAAGATGGATGAATTTGATCACTGTTGATTCCCTGAATGACTTCCGACTACCAGAAGAAGAATGTTGTCTATAACTACCTAATGAGTGACAATAGCTCAATGGCTATGGTAGTATAATGTTCATTGGGATTTATTTTCCTCAAAATATTTTATTTTTCAGCGAAATATTAACAGTAAGGGCGTGGACACATGTCTACGGTACGGCACCGGCCACCGTGTAACGGCACGACGCCGCGCCGCAGCACGGTGTCGCGAACGGTGCGCCGTCCATTGCCCCTATTCAGTCGATATTTCGCTGTTGGCGTGGGACAATGGACGGCGCACTGTTCGCGACACCGTGCTGCGGCGCGGCGCCGTGCCGTGGCACGGCGGCGGTGCCGTACCGTTGCACGGCAAACGACGCCGCACCGTAGACATGGGTCCACGCCCTAACCGAACTAATTTTTCATGACATAGTGACATGGTGACCCTACTCCAAGGACAGGCAATATTTATTTAGGTACAGACGCCAGCACATCAAGCTACTACAATCTGTAAAATTTCTTCAATAGATTTTTAACTTTATCGCTAAAGCATTAGGTTCAAGGTTGATTGGGAAAATTTGACAGTTTCGGGTAGCTTGATGTGCTGGCGTCTGTACCTTTGTTGATAAGGTTTAGTTTTGCCTGCTAACCCCACCTACCGTATTTTGACTTCTGTCTCTTACGTCTACGTTCCGATTTTATCCATAGGAGAATTTCTATTCGAACATGGGGATTGTAGTAAGGGCCGGCGTCCACTAGCGGCATGGCACGGCAAGGGATTTTTATGCGACGAAAATTAACATAACTTTTAGGTACTTATGACAATAAAAATGATATTTCAACGATGATGCCTAAGGACGTCGCGGCATGCCTAAGGAAACCGCGGCATCATTGCCGTTGAAATCTAAATTTTATTGCCATACAATTAAGCTATATTTCTATTCGTCGCATAAAAATCCTTTGCCGTGCCGTGCCGCCAGTGGACGCCGGCCCTAATAAGTAGGTACTATCGAGGAAACTTACATGTGACCAATTTGAAAACAAAATCCCGTGCATACGATGAGTACATCTGTTAGTAAGCGTTACTATAGCGGCCGAGCGCTGCAAGCAAGAATAGTCCTTACGGTGCAGATGTATAGATGTTCGTTTCTTCCATGGTACCTACATGTAACAAGGAAGTAACGATACTCAGTCCCTGCATGTCTTGTGCTCATATCCCGCATAGGGCTTAATAACATTATACAAGATGTAACATAAATAACGCACAACCTCTTAAGGGATCATTGTACTCATCATTATGAACAACTTTTACTATGGGACCAAAACTGAAATCGCAAAAAAAAAACAGCTTTTCCCTACATTTTGACGAGTTATGCGAACATAAATGTTTTAACAGCAGATTTTTTTTCGCGATTTCAGGTTTGGTCCCATAGTAAAAGTTCTCCATAATGATGAGTACAATGACCCCTTTACAGGTTGTGCGTTAATTATGTTACACCTTATATAGCTGAACAATAGGTACCTAAGTACAGGGTCACACGTTTGTCTCGCGTCGTGAAAGAATGGATGTCACCTGTTTTCTCATGCATATTTCCAAGTTGAGACTTACATTGACTAACGACTGAATTACTAGACTAATGGCGTTCAGGAACTAGCAAAGCCTAAAGTGTAGAAAATAGACTAGTTAATAGTCACAAATTATGAAGTAAACCGGAGAATAGTTTTCACAAATGGCCAATTCCTGTAACTTACGGACCGTTATTGGTTAAAATAAAGACTCTTGTATCTTTAGCAATAATGAAGCAAAGACCATAGCTTTGCATAGTAGACCCACCCCTAAGGAAGTAGCTATTACAAGTAAAATTAGCTTACGAATCAATTTATATGCCCAGTTTGGCAATAAAAAAAGCTACAGTGGAACCGAGCAAAATTAGACCACTTGCCCACCTAGAGCTGCGTCTTCGCTAGGCTATTTGAGCACGAGCGGGACACAAATTCGCGTTGCGAGGTCCTTTGAGACTTACCTAAGACCGTCTACTACGCTAAGCGAATTCGTGCGCGGCTCTTGTAGATGCAACTTTATATATGTATTTACAATTATAGGATTCTGATCCTTACTTTCAGTCATACTTCTGAACAAGAAGATTGCGCAAGATCGAAAAGAGGAAGAGTCCCGATCATTTGGTGGCCCATGTTGAAGGAGTCCAGCAATGTTTAGCCATTTGGCGTAATGAAACGAATAGAATAAAAAGCAAATTATAATAAGGTAAGTTCGCTTGTTTAGGTAAGTACCTACTTATTCTCATACATAACATACCATCACGCCTTGTTTCCCCGAAGGGTTAGGCAGAGGTCTACCTATATTACACCCACATTTCACCAGTTATGTTTAAGGGGGAAGCGCCAGGTAGTCCGCGAAATTCAAACTTTCTTATGTTTTTTGCAAGTCAGTATTATGTTGTATGTTGATTAAAGCATCATTCGCGATTGTCAAGATTTCATGAAAAAGTCATTCAATAGAATTGCCTGGTCTTAAAGAGTTGTATTGATGACTTTAATTATTATAATTCTGTAAATACGTATTTTTTACGGTCGTGAATCATATTTTGATCAACTTATAGGATGACTGGTAATTAGTGACCGATACTTAAACACATAATTTTACACATCAGCTGGTCCCTACATTTTGACGAGTTATGCGAACATAAATATAAGGAAGGGCTGATGTTTTTTTCGCGATTTCAGGATTGGTGCCATAGTAAAAGTTGCTTGTTATCATGTGTAAAATCATGTGTTTAAGTATCGGTCACTAATTACCAGTCACCCTATATATGAACATACAAACTAATACTGACTTGCAAATTGCAAAAAACGTAAGAAAATTTGAATTTCCCGGGCTACCTGGTGCTTTCGCCTTAAGTCCAATGTGATACGGGGCGAGCCTATTGCCATCAACCGGGCACAAATTTTCTCCTGGCTGCTTGCTACTCTTTATAATAAGCGCGTGGTACCTGTACCAATTACAGGCTACTATACGGTTACCTAATACAAATACTTTCGATGACAGATGGGGCACCAGTACACAACGGTTTTCCGTTGCAACGGTGCGTCTTGCTCCAGTGATTCTAGGGTAGGTAGGGCGATAGGGAACACGTGCGTACGTTGTCGCACCTTGCGTGACGACAACCACAGTTTTTTCGATACGTTTGAAGGGGAGGTTAGGGTTAAATGGATAAAAGGGTAAAATAAGATTGGTTTCTGTCTTAAATTAAAAAAAAAAAACTATATTTATTAACAATAACTACTAGCGGTGCCCCGCGAATTTGCGTGGAAGTCGCAAGATACACAATACCTACTAAAAATAACAGCCACATTTTAATAAAACTCTAACACACAACTCGTTTTCGCTTAGTGTTCTTTCTATTTTTTTTTTTCTTTTTGCTCGGCTCCTAAGGGTCGTAGCGTGATGTTAAATAGCCTATAACTATCCTCGAGAATTGGGCTACCGTATGAAAAAATAATTTTACAAATCCGACTTTTTGATCACAATTTCATGGGTTTTAATTTTTTTACGCGGAACCCTAATTATTTTTCTACAATAAAAGTAGCCTAAGTTACTTTCCGTAACATCAGCTATCTGCCAGTGAAAGTCCCGTCAAAATCAGTCCAGTTGTTTTGGAGATTAGCCGGAACAAACAGATAGACAGACAAAAATTTTAAAAATTGCCTTTTCATTATATGTAGGTATCGTATATACTCGTACTGTCCTATACACTTAGTAAAAAGCTGTTATTTTCACATTACAAACAGACACTTCAAATTTATTTACTTATATATTATATATAGATGCATAAATAAATTTTTATTATATCTGTAGGTAGTGATTACGATTTTTTAAATTGCGACACATTTTGACTGAATTATTTGGAGATATTTCACATATTATGTAGTTGTGTAACATGTTATTTTAACATTACCAGGAACATAAACCAAACAGACAGATCTCAATGTAGGTAAAATGATTTAATGAAGAGAAATATTTACGTTACCTAGTTCTACCGCCATTGCCGTTGCCGTCATAAGTTTGTTTAATTTACCTAATGCATCCGGAGCTCTTACGAAATTGTGGTTAAAAATAACAAAAAAGTTTGCTTAAAATTAGTTGTTTATACAAAGTGTAATTGTGTGAAAGTCGTGAAGATGCAAGCAAAGATTAAAAATAATTATCGGCCAGTTGGAATTAATTTATACAGTGTGTAAGGGACAGCCCTCCGCAGACTGATGGGGTGAATTCAGTATACTATGACCGGTAAAGGAGTATGTAAGGATCGTAGCAGGTCGCGTTCTGTAGTTTCTGCCTACCCCCATGGGAAGAAGGCGCGAGTTTATGTATGACCGGTACATGAATTTTTTCAGGAACGTTTTAAGAATCCAATTAAGAGGGTTGTCACATTTTACATCGCTCTCGCTCACACGGGACCAAATTTTTAATAATGTTAAATGAAAAGATGCATTTTTGAAAAATGTATTCAATGGGCGGTCTACAAAATAATATTAATTTAATAGGTAATTATTAAAAACACATTTTTATTGCGGCATTTATTTACATCATCTCAAAAACAGATCATAATACTTAATTACATATGTTTATTAGATAACACAATAGAAATGTGTTTTTTGATAACTAGGTACCTATTAAATTAATATTATTTTGTAGACCGCCCATTGATTACATTTTTCATAAAAGCATTTTTTCATTTAACATTCTTAAAAATTTGGTTCTGTGTGAGCGAGAGAGGTGCAAAATGTGACAACGCTCTTAACCAGATTTGTTTTATTTCCTCACACGCAATGTATCGCTACCGTGGCAAAACGCATGTAGCGAACGGCAGCGAGCGAGCCTTCGGCCGCCGAGTATTTCAACATACATTGCTGATTTTTTTATTTTAGCTGTTTTATTTACATAAATAGAGTGCTGCGTACAGAGAATTTAAATTTACATTGAAATAAATGAATAGTAACTGAAAATACGATAAAAAAAATGAAAATTTGCCTGAGAATATTTCCGATGGAATATGATTCAAAATAAGGAGCTGAATGCACCCTGTTAGTTTGCGGAGGGCTGTCCCTTACACCTTGTATTTTCCAGAAAAACTTTGTTACTGATTAGTACCTAACCACTAGATAGTGGTCAGTCTGGGATAAAACTTATTGAATGTGTACTTAGCTTAGCATAAAAAAAGTGCGCCCGATGGGATTTCCCATCGGCAAAAAGTAGAACTTCCATAGGTACAAACTTTCAACCCGTATTTAGCGCATTTAGGGGATGAATTTCCAAAAATCCTTCCTTAATGCTCACTTTCGTTACAAAAGGAAATCTTGATCAAAATGTCAAGCTTCTAGACTCCGTGGGATAGGCTGTGCATTGTCCGTTATCTGTCAGTGAACGAATGAATTTTATTGAAGAGTTTATGAGTAGTTTTTTTCTAATTCAACAGTCACATCAATTCATTCATGTCACGTTTCAATCAAACTGTGGCTGGTCATTGGGAATACACAATTTGAAAAATAGACGTGTGCCCAATTTTTCCTGCATATCGTTCACTCTTCTAACGTTCCAAACAGATCCCAGTTTATTTCGTATGATAGTGTAGATACGCAATACGAAAGTTGTAAAATAAAGCAAATTGCGATCGGAACGAAGCCAATCAGTCTGAATCGGTTGTCGAAAACGTGTTACGCAATTAGATAGCAGCACCCACACGCCAAACAAAAGCAACTTAAAATTGCAGCCTATACTCAAAATGTCAATTTAAAACGTTTTAATAAAAACATATCACTGTCATAATTATTTCACAAATCACAATGGACCAAAATGTTATGTTAATCCCTGCACTAGGTTTATAGGCCATCACCATAATAGTAAACATGGGTAGGCAGAGCCGACAGATTAGTCATGCGTATGTACAAAAAAAAACGGGTTATTCGTCGACTCGTACGAATTTACTCGCCAGAATCGGGCGAATAGTCATTTTTAAATAATATTATTTTTTCGGTAGCGATTCGCAGGAAGGTAATTTATTTGTGGGCGAATCGACAATTCCAAAAATAGGTATGAGGCAATTAGCACGTTTTGAATTTATGCAATAAAGTTAAGAAAAAGTACACTAGCGCACAGAAGTGATAAGACTTGAGTAAAATATAATTAATTTTTCGTAGTTCATAGTTTTTTCTTAAAAGTATTCTTTAAAAATTTAAATTTTAAATTCTTTAAAAAAAAACTTTAAATTAAATATAGGATAATAGTGTGAAACACGTGTTATTTCTTAATGGCATCTCACTGGTCAACCTAGGAGGTTGTCGGCTGCTTAACCGGCCTTTTCTGTGGGTGCCTCAATAAATTAAGGCCTCCAGGGCATAAAAACTTCAAAAATAAGCATTCTTCTTCAGACTTCTGTGCGCTAGTGTACTTTTTCTTAACTTTATTGCATAAATTCAAAACGTGCCAATAGCCTAATATGTATTTCTGGAATTGTCGATTCGCCCACAAATAAAATAACTTCGTGCGAATCGCAACCGAAAAAACTATATTATTTAAAAATGACGATTCGCCCGATCCGGGCGAGTAAATTCGTGCGGGTCGACCAATAACCCAAAAAAACAATACAGACTTCATCACTTCCGTGAAATAATATGTTTCATTTATCTTATAAGAAATCTAGTTTTTTCTCTTTTGGGACTTACTTCGACAAGGAAATCAATTTTTGGATGGACATGGCTGAAGACCTAGATAAAATCAAGATGGCTCCTAGCGAGATTTACAAGAAACCTGAAACCCATAGTAGCGAGACCTCAGACGAAGACTTTGGAAACAGCAACATGTAATACAGCATATCAGTAACCCTGCCAAAAGATTCACCAGTGAAGCTGAACTTGAAACAACCTGGCGGCGACGTCGTGAAATGATGCCCATCCATAGATAAATATTACCCGTCTCTCCACAATTCCATTGCTTACTGTAGGGTGCATACCCGGTAGCCTCTAATAATCCTTCCATATCCTAAGAGCACGTCTTCCCTACCATTATCGCGCCCCCCGGTCTACTCCTGGATATGCAATGGCCTATGTAGCCCCAATAAACATGAGGCTACAGGGACTAGTGTGAATCTTTAGGTTCATTCGAGTAATCGCTTCTGCTTAACCCACGCTGGGGTCGGCGCATTTCTTTCACTCATTCATTGGGATAATTAACTAATAGTCAAGGGTTGAAACAAAACAAAAAAAAATAACCGAACTGTAGCCTCTACCTAGCCTACTTATCATCATCATCCTTCTCCTCCCCTCATCCCAATTTATTGGGTGCCGGCACAACATGTCATTTTCTTCTATACTTCTCTATTAGTTGTCAACTCGGCAGTCACCACCTAGCCGACTCATTGTATAATTTAAAAGTTCGTAGTTTCAAAATAGTCTAGACTGAAATGTCGTTAGCTACTAAGCTCAAGTCATTAAGAACACTCAAAATGATAGCAATACATCTTATGTTTCATAGTCAGTACAAAAACAATAGTGTATTGCTTGGTAGTAATTTCACAGAAGTTATTACAGACAGATTACTGCGACCGCAAACTCAGCAACTATCATACTGAAAAAAACCGGCCAAGTGCGTGTCGGACCACGCAGAATGAAGGGTTTCGTAGAGGCGCCCCCCTATTTAGCTCTCATATTTATCACCAGTGTAGACCAAGGAGTCTTTCCGGATCTCATGAAACACAGTAAAGTAATTCCTTTGTTCAAATCAGGTGATAGTATAACCCAACAATTATAGGCCTGTGTCAATTCTGCCAGTTCTCAGTGCGGTGTTTGAAAAGTTGATGCCCAATCAAATGTTACGTCACATTAAAAAACAAATCATCTTTCATGAACAACAGTACGATTTCACCAAGCAAAGGGCTGTACGACTGACGATATGACAGTTAACAGATGTAGAAAGCGCTCGTTAGGTCTTTTTTCAGCTACTTCCACAGCGTTATGTCGTATGGCATTTTGCTGTGGGGTCGGGTTCCTGACATTGAATCTATCTTTATTTTGCAAAAGAGACCCATTTATATAATCTACGTCGCCGGGAAGCTCTTACAGAACTATTTAAATTATTTACTAACTATTAACAAACTATTTTGTAACTATTATGAGTACTTATGTAAGAAAAAAATCTATGTCTTTTTAATAAAATGAGTGATAGACATAATTTTAATACTAGTAATAAAGATAAAATAGATCAACCATTTTTCAGATTATCTAAAGTAATACATCTTACAATACGGGGGGTATTCAAAATACATTTATTTACGTTACACGTCTATGTTTTGAGTCACAGAAATTCATATGTGTAATTGTGTATCAATTTTCAACTTAACCTCACTAGATTCGGAGAAAATTGACTGTGACAGACGAACAGACAGATACTAGAGTGATCCTATAAGGGCTCCGTTTTTTCATTCGGATGTACGGAACGCTAAAAACAAGATAAAATGCTTCTGAAAACACAAAAAGACGGATATCGCCAAAAGAGATAATGAAATAATAATAGTATATCTGTTTCACTGTTTAGCCAACAACCACGGTATTACCACTAGCGTTAACGAAGATACTCGTATGTCATGTATTGACTAGTAGCGCCCCGCGGTTTCTCCCGCATAAGTCTCGATCCCGTAGGGGTATCGGGATAAAAAGTATCCTATAACACATAGGTAGAGCATCACAGAAAAAGAAAAAGACTTCGAAAAAGAAGCAAATCCAGGCTAGGAACATGAATATCAACGGCTTCGAATTCCCGGAGATTCCGCCCATGCCAAATTTATCTATGTTGAGAAATGTAAGTACTTTTTACAGCTTGTTTATTTATTTTATTATTTACTAACTAGCAGCGCGCCGCGGTTTCACCTGCATAAGTATCGATCCCGTGGGGAAATCGGGAAAAAAAGTATCCTATGTGTTAATCCAGGTTATAAACTGTCTGTGTGCCAAATTTCATCCAAATCCGTTCAGTAGTTTTTGCGTGAAAGAGTAACAAACATCCATCCTCACAAATTTTCGCGTTTATGATATTAGTAGCAAGTAGGATTAGGGGTGTAGGTAAGTACCTACTCTTCTAATTTGTTTAAAGATAGTTTATCTGAAATGGTTCTCCTAAAATAACTATGACTGCATTCAGTGTACTGCACAATCCCACTTCGTATCCTACTAATACCAAATATAAACGCGAGTTTGTGAGGATGGATGGATGGATATTTGTTACTCTTTCACGCAAAAACTACTGAACGGATTTGGATGATATAATTTATAACCTGGATTATCACATAGGATACTTTTTATCCCGATATCCTCACGGGATCGAGACTTAAGGCTCCTGCAAACAGGCGCGACACGCGATGCGATACAAAGGCACCGCGTGTCCTGCGACGAGTGGTGCCTTTGTGTCGCGCGCGAATCGCGTCATGCGTCGCGCCTGTATGTGGGAGCTTTTATGCGGGTAAAACCGCGGTCCGATGCTAGTGATTCATAAATGAACTAGGTATCTAGTCTTTATCTCTCGAAAAGTTCTCACGCAGAGAGCACAGGCACTTAGGATTAAAGATAATCTTCTTTGCACAAATGACAAATGACATTGTAAAGTGCTAGCTCTTAGGGCGGATTCGACCAAACCCGAATTTAAGCCGATCGTCTACCGCCAGCTAAACTAAGTTAGTTTAGTTTAGCTCTCATACTTGATCCAGTTTTTCATATATGTGCGTCCACCGCAAACTATGCCAGCTAAGCTAACTAAAATAGCCTAACTAAGTCAAACTAACTTAGTTGTGTAAGCCGATCCGAAGCTACGCGAACTAAGCTAAGACCCTGCTCCCCCTTGCGTTACCCCTCTGGCTCCTTTCACTAGTGTTGTTTTGTAGTGTGTGATCGCGCAGGCAGTGAAACACGTATTTGCAGCATGGAGGTATTTATTGAATATGTCAAGCAATATCCTATATTGTATAATCCGGAGACAAAAGACTACTATGATGCAAATAAAAAAGATTGTATCTACCTATATGAAAGAAGATAGTGGATGAAATGAAAAACCCAGAAATAAAAGATGGTAAGTTAACTCGACACTCCAGCACAAACTGATCATCACTAACGTAGTTTTAGCTTATTTTTCGGTGTACGGTCAATTTATTTCCCAGTTTAGCTTAGCTTAGTCGCTTAGTTCTTAATTAGTTTAACCGACCACGAGTAACCATACCAGGAATAATTTATTCTACAATTTTATTCTCGAGTAAATCAACAGTTGTTTCTATGCAATCTAACGTATAAGCTATACTTGGATTAACTATGCGAAAATAACGGGGTAATATGAACGAATGTAATATCCGGTAAAAAAAACGTTGTTTTACAAACGGGACGATGGAGAAGCTTATCTCATGTCAACTCTCATTTGTCGTACTATACAGGGCGTCCCACGGATATGCCACATGGAGGGAAAGTACCTTGAATATTGTAGATGGAACATTTTACTGAAAGAAGACATAATTTGAATTTAAAAAACAATTTAAACTGCATTCATAGAGATTTAAATAATTACAGGGTTGAACCGGGAATCGAACCCGTTACATGAGAAAAATAATCACTCTATAGCTTTATCATACCGATCGAAAGGCTTCATCATAAGGATTATTTTTTGCTAAATAACATAGTATCACAAATAAAAGGAAGACCATGAATTTTAACATTTAATGTGAAATTTTGCTCTGAAAAATTAAAAGCTGACATTGCCGTAAGGACATACAACTGACATTATCATAAGTACCTATTACTAATAAATGTACCCATTTGAGAAGGACCAGTATGAAAGTGTCCACGAGCTACAAGCAGAACTTAGACGTATTATTCTAAATATCCACCACAACAAGATCAAAAAATCGACAGAGAGCGAAATAATCAAAAGAGTGCGACTCTGTATTCAACAGGAAGGGACTCATTTTGAGCAAATGCTCAAAATGAGTCCCTTCCTGTCAATGTAGATAGTTGATTGAATTTTTGCTTGTCGGTTCGGTTTGGTTCATGTGGTATTTATTTTCGGGGTTTGTAAGTTTATTTCAGTTGCAACTCATAAATTTTCAGTTCAAAAGCAGTTGCTTCTTTGCTCAAACGAAACGTTATCGTGAAATCGCGATCATCATAGTATTCAAATAAGTCTATTCTCTCATTTAGCCACCTTGGACGCTAGATATAACTTTCTCATTACTATCTTGAATCAAATCGTTTAAACGTTGCACTTTATGTTTTTGAAACAATAATTCCTTGTGTTGAATTGAAATGACAGCACAAAACGCACACAACGACAGGACGCCATTTTGTTTTTCTTGGAATAGCTCCGTAATCCATGCTTATCGGTGGTATAGTGACTATACCCGAATAGACTCACTATTTCTCTAATAGTAGATTTTTAGATTTATTCCGAGAATAGTTAATATAGTTTGGTCGCATCCGCCCTTAGTCCAGAAAAGCTATACTTAACAAACCGAACCAAGAATGAAGTGAAGTAACGCACCAGCATTGAATAACTTGATTCTACTCCTACAAAAAAGTATAAAATCTTACAAGTCGTAATTACTAGACTGAAGCTCGAATCGTAAAAACGAGAAAACCACCGGTATCAGTTCTTCAAGCAAAGTTTTACGTTCATTTTTAATGTTACTACCAATTAGTAGAAGCAATCGAATGACTTCTCTATATTTCTAGAACCAAAGATACGCTGTTAAATTAGTGGATAACGTTTTAACACACTGGTTTAATGGACAATTAATTGCTGCTGTGGAGGAATTAAAAGCAGTACTGTTAAGAGTACAGTTAAATGGGAATGGTGACTTTAGTTGTACCTAACGCACAGCCTTAGGGCTCATAGGATGATTAATTAAGCTATTTGCAATCTTGGATAGTCCATCAATGACCCAACTGTATTTTGTGTTTTTACCCGACTGCCCCAGAAGGAGGGTAATGTTTTTCGAGAGTATGTATGTTTGTATACAATATATGCCTATTTCTTTAGCACGCTGTGTATCCTAAACGGCTTGATGGATTTTAACATATGAGGTATCGTTAGATTCGTCTTAATTATGGGAGTGATATAGGCTATACAGTATTGCATCTGGAAATACAAAAGAATGGTGAAGGTTTTTTTTAAAATAAATTACAACAATTTTGGTATCAAATAAATAATTAAACGAAAAAGCTTGAAATACATAATTTAAAAAAAAAAACCCGACTGCAAAAACACATAATAACTGAAAAGAGAAGAACGAGCATTATAATCTATACAGAATGTTGGTAACGCAGGCCGGACTAATAAAAGTTACGCCATATTTCAGGTTATTGGTTCATCCCCACCTGCAATACCAATATTTCAGGTTATTGGTTCATCCCCACCTGCAATACCAATATTTCAGGTTATTGGTTCATCCCCACCTGCAATACCAATATTTCAGGTTATTGGTTCATCCCCACCTGCAATACCAATATTTCAGGTTATTGGTTCATCCCCACCTGCAATACCAATATTTCAGGTTATTGGTTCATCCCCACCTGCAATACCAATATTCTATAGATTATAATGCTTGTTTTTCTCTTTTCAGTTATGTATGTGTTTTTACAGTCGGATTTTGTTTTTTTTACGTTACAGGTTGGTATTCGGCGCGCCCAATGGAATGCTTGACATGAACGATGGAAAGAAGAGTACTTACACACGCAACACAAAAGAAAAGCTCCAGTATTGGCGATTTTTCGCATGGGGCTGCTGGATTAAAGGCGGAGGGTCAAAAACAAAACGCAATCCCAAACTTATTAGAAGGTACTGCATACTGCATATTTTTGTCGATCAAACAATCGTTCGTCCAAGACCAATGGGGTATTCTGCTGACTCATTTATTGATGAAACCCAAAAGGGTAACTCTATAGGGTTGCCATGGCAAAAACGAATGCAACAAATCATAACAACAACAACAACAGCAAATTATCATAATTTATTTATACAATACTGCTTGACCGTTTTACGGACTCATCATCATCTGCCTAGCCTTTTCCCAACTATGTTGGGGTCGGCTTCCAGTCTAACCGGACGCAGCTGAATACCAGTATTTTTACATGGAGCGACTGCCTATCTGACCTCCAGAACCCAGTAACTGGGTAATACGATACCCCTTGGTAAGACTGTTTGTCAGACTTTCGGGCTTCTGACGACCCGTAAAGACTGTCAAAGATCCACGAATGACAACTGGGACCAACGACTTAACGTGCTTTCCGAGGCACGGAAGAGTCTCAGTATGTAAAGATGGTCACCCATCCACGAACCAACCCCAGCAAGCGTAGCTTAACCTGATGGATCGACCCGTGCGGCTGTTATTACTTAGCCACGAGCTCCTCCGTTTTACGGACTACAGGCAACAAATTGCTGCCAACGAAGAAAGGTGCAACAAATTATTAACAAGTAAATTCCAACAGCTTAATCCAGGTTTGAGTTTATTAGCGAGTGTTAATATAGGTAAATTCCGGTGCATCCTAATGTAATCTCTAACCCCGCCTCTTTCGTAACCACGACCACACTTTACTCTGTGTACTTATGTGTAGACGAAAAATATTGACTTACTCTTACCGCGTGACCCTGTTTCTTGTTCGCGTGATGACCCTAATTACGGTTGTCTGGGAAAGATTCGACGTAGAAGGAATTCACTATATCTGTTTGATCGTTCTCCGGACAAAAAGGGCGTAGTGACCGCCATTCAACAGCCCTATTTCGCAGATTTTTCTTTTTTTTTTCGGCAAATGCGGTTTTATTTCGTGTTTCATTAATTTGTCTGAATTCCAGCAGGTATTCAGACAAATTGGTTTGCTTCTGGCATAGTAGTATCATTTCTGTATTCCTATTTCGTTAGTAGTAACCAACCTGCTTAATTGAAGTGCCAGTAGACAATTCAGTGGGTATCTATCATTTTAATATTTTTGCTTAAATTATTCACAGGCAAAAAATCTAACATGCTAGAAAAAATAAAAATAATACCTGACCCAAATAAAAGACAAAAAAAAAAATCCAGTGTTCCAAAGTTGCCAATGTCACCGGAACGTGTCCTAACAATAGCAAAAACAAAAATAAACATTTTGTATGACAGTAAAGTGTAATAAAAAAACTGTTAAGAATTCATAACGCAACATTTATTACAAACAGTAGCCACTTATGGTAACTATCTGCTAATCTTCATACAAATAGATTTCACCTCAAGTTTCTTTTAATGCTCCTGCAAGCAGGCTCGACACGCGACGCGAGACAAAGGCACCGCGTATCGCGCGACGAGCGGTGCCTATGTGTCGCGCGCGATTCGCATCGCGTGCCGCGCCCGTTTGCAGGAGACTTTAACTTAAAAAAGTACAAAAATGACCATTCAAAACGAGACGGCTTTTGCGTAAAAATAACTTTAAGTTTTTGAGATAAAGTTTCAGACATCTTTACAATAAAACAATGAACAAAACAAAGAAAATAGATAATAACAGAATCATTCATTAAGGTGCTCCCTCACCTAGAGCGTTCGCCTGTAATGTAACAACTTTTTACTAAATGCATAAGAAAGCAAGTATATACGGTACCTACTTATAACAAAAAAGCAATTTTTAAATTTTTTGTCTGTCTGTTGTTCCGGCTAATCTCCGAAACGGCTGGACCGATTTTGACGGGCCTTTCACTGGCAGATAGTTGATGTTACAGGAACTAACTTAGGTTACTTTTATTCTAGAAAAATAATTAGGATTCCGCGCAAAAAAAATAAAACCCATGAAATTGTGAACAAGAGTCCCAATTCTCGAGGATAGTTACAGGCTATTTAACATCACGCTAAGACCCTTAGGAGCCGAGCAAAAAGAAAAAGTCAGAAAGAACACTAAGCGAAAACGAAGTAATAGCGCGGGCGGGCGGAGCAACGCCACAGGTCGGGGAACGAGGGAGTTTTATTAAAATGTGGCTGTTATTTTAGTATATTGTGTATCTTACGACTTCCGCGCGAACGAAGTCGCGGGGCACAGCTAGTACCTACTTTATAAAGAAGTAAAATTTGTGAGTTTGTATGTAGGGAACTTCGGAACTACTGATCCGGTTTCGAAAATTCTTTCGCTAATGGGAAGCTACAGTATTGCCGAGTGTCATAGAATATATTAAATGTTAAAACAAAAAAAAAATCAAGCGGACGAAATCGCGGGCAAAGCTAGTATTCATAAATAAGTATGATGAAGAAGAATTTTCTAAAACCGCGATGCTCTCTCAAGTTTCTCTTATTAAAATTTCCTATTATTTATGTTATAAAAACAAACATGCAATGTCATGTCAAGTGAAATGAAGTGAAAAGCTTTATAATTATGTGATTTTACGAGAAAACCACCGATTTCTACATTTTGTACCTAATAAAACATTTTCACACTTTCATTGGAAACAGGCAAAGTTAAAACTTTAAAATATTATCGAACGCAGCTTAGGTAATTTCGAAACTACCTAAATAGTATCTAGATAGTACAACAGTACTATTCTGTAAAAATGGAAAATGTAGGTGAAATGGGCTTTAAGTGAGCTGTCATTTCACCCAATCACCAATTTCACTTCACCTAACAGTAGATCGGCAGATTCAGGGGGCCAACCACCACCTCTTAAAGCAGTATTATTTTAATGTTACTTCACACTGAAATAAGATTACAATAATACTGCTTTAAGAGGTGGTGGTCTAGCTCCTGATCTCAATTTATCACTTATTACTATTTCCTATTATGGTACAACCAAAACAAAAGATTAGATAAAAGCCATCCATTGATAAACGCAACATAAATTTTGATTAGGTAATTTGATAAAACATGGCGTCTCTAATTTTCGCATTATTTTCTGCCTGTCATTATAATACTATAATAATGATATCAATGTTATTATCAGTGATCTGATAATAACATTGATACCTTTACATGACAACGGAGTCTGAAGCTATTTTGTTATCAGTATTTGGCACTCTATTTAACGTGAGAGCCGTGTTTTACACGCATTGGTAATTCCGATAATTCGGGAAAAGGGTGTAGTCTTTTGCTCCTTCCAGTGCTCAATTTGGTTGGAGTTATTGTCAAGGTAGGTTCCTAGATTTAATATTAAATTTAAATCGCGGTCACCTTCATCTTAGGGGCGAACGTTCTTTTCTTCTTAAGTATTTGGTTTACATTCGAATATTAAAATGAGTTAACTTAATTTCACAGGCAAACCCAAATGACAATTGTTTTTAGGGTTCCGTACGTCCAAATAAAAAAACTGAACCTTTATAGGATCACTCACGTGCCTCTGTCCGTTTGTCACAGCCAATTTGCTCTGAATCTATTTGGTACACATATGAATTTCTGTGATCCATACACGGACGTGTAACGTAAATAAATGAATTTTGAATGTGGGGGGGTCACTTTTGGGAGGCAAATAAAAAAATGAAAATTGCAAACGGGACCGTGTGAAGTAGGTATCAAATGTAAGGGCTTACTGTGAGGGTCTCAAATGTATTTTTTTAATATATTTTTAAAACAAACAATTTTAAAGTTATTTAAGAAAATTGATGAAAATTGTCCTCCTTATCTCCGAAACTACTGTGAGAACAATTTTGAAAAAAAAATAACAAAATAGTTTTATACTTAAGTATAGATTAAGTACAGGAAAACATATAAAAAGTCTACGGTCGTAAAATAACATGGTAAAACTCTCAATATTGTGCGTACAAACTTACATTTGCTGTTAGAATTGAATGTATGGGAGAAATGTTTTTCAACTATAATGTTAAGTTGTTCTTAGATTAAATTCATCCCAACTACGGGAAACCCTTCATTGTGCGTGATCCGACACACACTTGGCAGGTTTTGTTAAAAAATAGATAGAGATCTGTTGGCTCAATCTGTATCAACATGGTAATCTCTTCTACGTTTTCTCTATTCATCCAGAGGTTCCCTGCATCTCCATTTACCTCAATTTGCGGGACAAGGAGACATTCATCAGATACTTAATACCACTCAATTAAATAACATAAACAATAATAATAATCGATTAAATAATCGTTATCAAATTCCCACACATGAAAATGAATACAAAAAGGACAAGATTAGGTTATCAATCTTCGTTCGCGTTTGCCGCCATTTTAGTCCGCGTCAGCTGACGAAACCGGTATACTCTCAGTGTCTACACAACGAAATTCCTGGTAACAGGTATGTACAACCGGCTTTAGAGTTGGGCCAATGTTGGGGCCAATTTAATGGTTTTAGTGACTACCAATCTCTCTATTGCTTTGATCTGCATCGCGGTTTGAAGATTGTTTTGCAAGACGATCAATCTAAAATTGATTTGTTATTTGTAGTTGAGATTAGTAAATCTATATTCAGGACAGATTTTGATGTATAACTCGATTCTTAAAAGTTTCCAAGCATCATTTAATTAAAGGCAATTGCCGCTTTATTTTGTCTACAAAAAATTATAGCAAGTTCCTGCCGATTTCAATTCCACAATGAACATTCTGTATTCCAATAATTCTTTCCCTAGCCTCTAGTAAAACAAAAACTAGGTACTTTTACTTTATGATCTACGAAATGCGAGTTGCGGCTGAAAATATTTGCACAGAATAAAACAATCCCATTCGTTTTATAGAGGCAGAATCTATAAGGAAGGCTAACTGTTCAACAAGTCACAATCATAAGGCATCGGGTCTTAGTGGATCATAATAACATTTTTACGAAAGAAAAAAACCATTTCACCATGCAAAAATAATAGTAACAGAACTAAAATCTAGAATTGAAGAGCTCAAGAGCATAAGATGATGATTCAGCAATGATAGATAACAATAGCCAGAATTCACGATACCTACCTAATAATCATAAAATTATAATTTGTCAACACTGTCATCTGCTTAAATAATTCAAGATGGCTTCCAAAGTTTTAAACACATTCCAAAATGATTCAGCTAAAAAGCCGGGGTATACCATTTACAATTAGGCCAACCGTTGGTCCCAATATTGGTACCAGCTCATGGAGTAATACCAATACATTCGTGAACATTCCTGGGTGTTTCGTGAAAGTTACATTCGTTTTGTTTTTACGCTGTTATGGCGTAGTTTTGGCGCCATAGTCTGCAAAACAGCGTTTTGTTAACATGTTTGAACTGTAGAGTTCTAAAGTTTTAATTTAGAAGAAGGATGCTTCGCTTGAACTTTGGGTAACTCATTATACTTTTATTTTAAGGGAGCATGCAGCAGGGTGGATGTACTGCTTGTTATGTATCCCGTAGGTTTTTTCATATCAGGTAGGTACATTACATCAAGCCAGAAATACAATCTCAGCAGTTAGTAACAAAGTGTTTTTCTAAGTAAAAAAAGTAGCAGCACCCTAATTGCGTAACACATTATCAATCTGAATCTGAATCATTTTGAAACAAATTGTTAATCCATTGTTTCATACCTAAGTTCGAAAAATTTGTCTCCACGACACGTAAATAACGCAATGAATGTTGTTGAACTGTCAAAATGAAACCGATTCCGATTGATATGTGTTACGCAATTGCCCTGCTGGTCATTTCCTGATCAATGATCAACCTCTATTGTAAGTACATTAAAAAGCATTGAGGGTTCCTGGACGACATTTTAAGCATAGACTTTTCAATCTTGGCAACATTTTTCGTCCTTGTTTCTTATAAACAAGGAGTAATTGTAGATATATTTTATAGAAAATAAATCTATGTAGACTTAGAGATAATATAAAAAGCAATCACAATCACAAAGCCTCTTTTCGCTTAGGACATAAACTTCGCCTAATTCGGGCTCCATCAAAATGCATAATATAAAATAATAGAAAAATGATATAGTACTAAATTGGTACCTAGTTTACATAATCCAATATCCATCCAGATAACATACGTGTGTAATTATGCAAACACTTGAACGTACCACTAAGTGGGCTTTAATGTAATATCTATGTAATGCTATTAGGTTATCAAACAATGCATTACACAACATACAACCTCATCTACGGCCTTGTTCTAGATTTGTGTCAATACAGTTAGGTTTTACGATTAGTGTACACAATGGCTCAGATTGGCCACTACGTAGTACAAGATGATTTCCTGCCTGCCATGTATGTGCAGTCAGGGAAATTCATAGTAAAGCAAATTGACAGTCTACGTCAATTTGCGTGTTATAGCCATTTCATAAGCCGCCGTTGTCACGGACACGAAAATTACGCGGCGAGATTTTATCGCGCACTGGATTTTCAACTCTCGGTGTTGAGCCGAGTATTGAGAATCTAACAGTGCTTTCCGACGCGTGGAAAAAACACACTGTTGGATTTTCAACTCTCGGCGCCAAGCAGAGCGTTGAAAATCCAATGCGCGATAAAATCCCGCCGCGTTATTTTCCCGTCTGTGCGAACGTCGGCTAATAACTGTCAAAAATGACAGGTGTGATACGGACAATTTATGTTTGTAAGTATACCTTACGCCAGATAAGTGTGAAATAAAAGTCATTAACCTCACTTGTACTAAAAAGTCTCAAAACTTAAATGCAAACATAAAACCATGCCACGTGCTAGCGTCAAGGACGCCTCGTACCACGATACGTTTGTTTTGATCGTGTTAGCGACACTGCCTTAACATTTTTTCGTATCGTTTTGAAATTTTGGAATACATTGGTAGAAGGCGTCAACGACTTTTATTCCACGCACGGTTATCTGGCGGAAGGTATAGTAAGTAGTCAAGTTGCAAAACAATAAACCCTGACTTTCTTTATAGTATGGTCAGCTACATTTTGAGCTAAGTCGAGGTTTAGCTCGCTCTCAATATCAGCAACCAAAAAAAACCTGGAACTGGAACGGTTCATTCCTATAGTTGACACTGAATGCCAGTTTCTTCACTTATCGAATGCCTCTGACATTCTTCCTGGGAAAGACATTGCACCCAGGATTACCTTTGCATGATATTCGCACTATTATTATAGTGTCCTGCGAGATTTAAACAATTTTCAAGTGTAACTTATCTTCCAAAGTTTTGACCAATGCCACTTTGTTTAAAAAAACATACTCTGTGGTTTTAACCCTTCATAGCCCTCTTAGATCGATCAATCTCATTAGCCGCGAAATTCTTGAAATGTTTTTTTTGTAAACTAACATCAAGTCATAAATCTGTGTAAAGTAGAAAGTAAAGGGCTTGAAAGTAAAAGGGTAAATCTTTCACATCGTTATCAACAGCACGTGATGTGCAAACTAATCGATTAATCGTATGAAATTATTGTTACAATCGATTCTTTACGGTTCTAATTACTGCAACCGTACTTTTATTAACGGTTATAAAAACCACTTTTCGGTACAGCCGAGTTAACCCTATTGCAAAGTCAATAAGCCAAGAAAATGCATAAAAAGCCAAATACACTGAGGTTTCTTTGCTAATGATGATAACCCTAGATGTAAATAAAATGGGCGACGTAAATAAACATACGGCTTTGTTTACTTTTTTAAAAAATCCACTAAGTTCTTATTATGAATTTACCATAGACAAAAAAAAAGGAGCACATACTTTAAAAAGTCCGTTACGAATCATTCAGCCAGCCACAACACTAGTGCCTACCTGCCCCTTTCATTCAAGGTCGCGACAGGTAAACGATGTAGTTATACCTCGTTGTAGTTAATATTGATTTAACTTAAAAATAATCGCCGTTGCATTTTATGGGGGAGCTCTGAGCTTGCGAAGGGAAATTGTTTTTTTTTAATGTTCAATTGTGATTTTGAGTAGTTTGCTGTGTTATCAAGTAGTCTTATTAATTCTATAAATAATTTTTTTATTATTTTTCTTGTATAAGAGGCCAAATGACATGGCCATTTTTATAGTACAAATGCGGTAGGTGGTAACATATGACTAGGAATATTTGCACCAGTATCTACTTAAAGATATAAGTAATGTAAGTTTCATATTCCTTTGGCAAGTGTCACATTTTGTTTAATTAGGTTTATTTACTATGGTATGAGTAAAACTAAAATACTAGACTGAGTGACTGCGTATTCATAAACTGCAAGTAAACTGTTGAGCCATGAGGTGCTATAAAATGATACTTGTCCATACGTTATATCTTAAAATAATCTGTTGCTCACTGCTCACCACTTACCTCGTTTACGAGTAATAAAATGCACAATATACTTACAATGTTTATTATATGATTATAGGTAACGAAGGCAAAGGCAAGTTTTTTTCGCATATTCGCTACTTTCTGATAAGCTTTCGTTTCTAAGAAAGCCCATTTAAAATTTTGCTTAAAATATTTAAGCTTTAAAAGAAGGAACAAACTAGAAACTACTCGTAACAAATCCTCATAAGATGTTTCATTGTCTCGTATGGCAGTTGAGAGTATGTCATGCTCACTTAAATGTCTCGCTGATGGTGGCGCGTGTGTTGGATCATTCGGTTCCCTACAAATTGGTTGAGCTGGATGGTGCTGATCCACGCGTCATGTTCGTGAACGGGCGCCGTCAGTGGAGACTGGTCATCTCTTAGCTGCCAGGGCTGATTTTTAATCTTATATTTTAAATTGTTTTAATTATCTATTTTTTACATTGTTCTCACATATAGAAGCAACAAGAACAATAACAATGTACCTACCCAGGATTTTGTAACAATTTTGATTTAAAAGAGTGTCCATGGAGTTTCTTGCCCATTCTTCTCCATAGAGATCTACGTTTTGGAATGGGCGACTAGCTTCAATTTTCTGACTAACTGACCGACTCTTTGACAATTCAAAAGTGCCTGTAATTGGTTTAATTGAAATAAATGCTTTGAGTTTGAGTTTGAGTTCATTCAATAAAAAAAACCCATAAGTTATTTGAAACAAAAATAAATAAATGTAAAAAAGTTAAAAATATATTATGTTTATTTTAATTTGCAAATAAGTTTATGTAGGTAAGTACTATAGTTAAGTGTACAAGCTTGTTGAAAGCAGTTAAAATGATAGTCAAGTACTTAACAAGATAATTGTCATAAGTGGGTATTGTTACTACTTGAAAGCTTGCTCGAAAATAAAAATAAATCTACACAACAAACTTGACCACACGATACTTTAGTTGTCAGTCGAGGCGTCATTATTACGATATTTTGCTGCAATTATCATACATATGACGTATTGCCTATAATTTGTAGCAAGACAACTAAAGTAGGAAATTAAATTACAAGTGTATTATGGCAAAAAACTTATATAATATTAATATTTTGCCGCCTGTTTACAGTGTTAATTTTCAATAAATAAAAATTAAATAAACTTGAAGGTCATTCACTTAATTAACTGTTGTACGTAAAAATTTATATGATCGAATATTATTGAAGAACCATCGAGTGTAATCTGGTTTTAATAGCACTGAATAAACTTTTAATGTGATCGTTAACGTACTGAACTTTTTATGTACTGTTTCAGGCGCTCTAATGTGGTTTTAAATAGTTAGGTTTGTAATGACATTACCTAGCTACCTAGGTACCTACGAGGATATTTTGGCGCGTGGCCAAAATCGGAACTAACGCCGCCATCTTGTTTTTCCAAAACATTTCACAAAACAATTGCACAAATGTTCACCAACAGCGCCCCCCTGTCAACGTCTTTCGAGCGCCAAAAGATCCTTGTGGCAGTGTAGGTACTAGATTTAACCGTAAGCTAACATTAATTTTAACGTGCTAAGAAGCAGTTTCTATTCCTGTGACAGGCATGGTCCATTACGCTGTTAGATTTAGATATTACAGTCACAGATTTTTGGAACGAATTTCTTTAACGCGGCTTGAGGTAGGAGTAAACTGGCAGAAATTGTGACTCAACGAAAAAGCGTTATGTCGTCGTTAGCAAGCTAAAAACTATACTAGCTCTGTATATTAATACATAATATACAGCGCAAGGAACTTCGCTCCAACCGGCACCTTAATTGCATAACAAACTATCAATCATAATCTGAATAATTTTGAAGCATATTGCTAATCCATTGCTTCATATTATCGAAAAATTTGCCTGCTCAACAACGTAAATAACGCAATGAATGTTGTTGAACTGTCAAAACGAAACCGATTCCTACTGTGAGTGTGTTACGCAATTGTCCCGTAGGTGTCCCACGACAACTCCCGACTTTTTTTCTCTGAAAAATGAATTCTGGCCTGTCTTTTACAAAAACCCTCAACGGTGGATAGAAAACTAGGATCCTTATTCAAAAGATTTCAAGAAATTCCTATGACAGATATTTCTACTATCGTGCACCCTATAAAATTAAACGAGCACAGAAAAATAAACGTGATCTCATTAATTTTTACAGCATCCATATTTAGAACTAGTGTAACTATGTAACTATGAAAATAATGTAAATACATGCAAAGTTATGCATAAGGAAGTTGAAACGACCAGCAGGAACGTAAAAATTACGAAACTACTCCAAATAACTTTATGGGAACATTTTGCTGTGCATATGATCTATAAAGTACCTAATGTTGGAAGTCGTGAAGGAAGGTAATGATGCAAGATTTTGTGAAATAAGGCAGTGATAAGGCATGCTCTATTTAATTGCTTTCTAGTACATTAAAGACCCCACTTTTAATGATAAGTTACGAAGACTGTAATGGCTTAATGGCTTATGTAAATAACTAGTTTTTACCCGCGACTTCGTCCGCGTGAAATTTATTTTTTTAACATAGGTAAATTATTTTCTATGATGCTCAGAAATACTGTAGCTTCCTATAAGTGTAAACATTTTCGACTCACAAATTGTAGGTACCTGTTTTATAATAGGTATTAGCATAGATGAAACAGGTTAATTATTTGAACTACCACTGACCATTTTAATATTTGTTGCAGACCATTATTCAGAATTTCTTTATAGGGCATTTATTCTATACATAAAAAAACCTTTACCTACTAAACAAATTTTAAACTAGATTTTCTCTTTGCATAAAACTTCCACGCAGTACTACTTACCCGTTCATTGCCCAAATAGTGAAATAAACCAACAGCTCTCCATCCCTTTCTATCCGTTTCCGAGTAAAAGGGAGAAAAAGCTTCCACTTTTAAATAGTGCTCATTTATTCGGAATGCTACACTGGTTCGGTATAAGCGCAAAAAAGCTTTGGAATGCTATTGTAGGTAACGCCAAAGAATTTTCACTATGGATTTTTTTTTCTTGTAGCTAAAAGGATCCATATAGAAAATATACGTGCAGAATTTCTAAAATAGTTTGCGAATTACGGTATACCTTTGGAATTTTATTTAAAAAGATGTAAAGTGTGAATGTGTCTTGAATTATTTTTAGAACAGTGCAGTGATCTCTTTCTCAGACGATGCACAGACTGTGAAATATTCAATGATTTACGGTACTTAAATGACATTCAATATTATTTAGTTGTAGTAAAGCGAAATCGCCTTGACCACTTTATCTCAAATACCATTGCCATATTCACACAGCAAATCATTCTAAAAACCTATTAAGCCAATTACGAAATATCCTATTAAAAAAAAAAATCTACATAATCCATCTTTGTAAAGCGGAAAACGCCTTCTTCTAAACATGGGCAAACAGCTACAACGAGCATTCTTGAGGGTTATACTGGCCATCCACACTTAGCAGACTGGTTGAGCAAAAGAATGTGTTTGGCGTTGCCATAGCAACGGTACTGGCAACTAGGAAACTTGGCATCCCGCAGTTTATAATCATTAGCAGCGGTAAACTACATGTAGGCTACTTATTATAAACTACTTATATAGTTGTAAAAGACATAGATAACAGGGTAACGGGTCGAACACAACCTCCAGGAATAGGCAGGCACAGCCTTACCTGACATGCCTCGATTAGCAAAGAACTCTACGGCTTTACCAGATTGGCCTTGCATCGGCAGTAAGGTCATCTCGTTAAGTTATTTATTACCATTTAACCGTCTGCTACCGAAAATAGACTTTCTGACTAGCCCTATAAATACTTCTCGACCTTTTTTGGATGGGAAATCATCGAATGACTTCTCCCGCTCTGGGCGGAGCGGGAGGGCGTGTCAGACTTTTACTGACTAAAACCCACCCGTGTTCCTTCAGTTGCCTGTGCCGGGGCCACGGTAACTCTTTCGAACATCCCACAACCCTGGCTGAACATCCCGCGACCCTGGCTGAAATACTTCTCCACCTAAGGATTGAACAAATAAACATCACTAGAAATGAAATCGAAATTCAAAATACAGTTAACCCTCTTTGTGACTCAAAAGCCCAAAAGGCGATCGAATTCAAATTCGAAATTCGAATCTTTAGCGCTTTATTTAATATACTCGTTCCCAATTTCAAAAGCATTTAAACAAACAAATATATTGCGTGACTGTCGGTTATCTCAGTTAAACCAAGGTTAACGTCGCATATTTTATTCACCGCTCCAAGACTATAAATAGGCGTTGTCCTTTTAAAACTGATTTATCCATCGCCATTTTAGTGTTTAATTAAGTGTAATCGATTAATCGGAATCGCTTTTAATCGATATGAACAGCTACTGTTTATTATTGCGTTTTATCTACATTGTCGGCGATTCTATGTTGGTAAACGATGTTTTTGGTTTTAACTATGGTTATCAAATCGATGTGCCTTTTATAGCCGGCTGCTGGTTACTACTAGCTTGAAGTCTCCGATTTAGTGAATAACATAATATCACGCCTGTATTCCCCGATGGGTTAGGCTGAGGTGTACCTATAGTACACCCACATTTTGCTAAGTTCCATGTAACAGGGGGTGAGCCTATTGCCATCAACCGGGCACAAAAAAGGAGAGCAGTGGTGGCCCGGTGGTAACGGCCCCGACTTACGAGTTGTAGGTCGTAGGCTCGAACCCTGACAGGCGCTTTACTTTGTGTAAATTATTCCATCACCACTGCTCTCAAAACGGTGAAGGAAAACATCGTGAGGAAACCGTCATGTCCTAGAATCAAAAATTCGAAGACATGTGACATCCACCAACCCGCACTGGGCCCACGTGGTGGATTACGGCCCACTCCCTCTCGAAGACAGGAGGTCTGTGTCCCAGCAGTGGGAACATTATAATCTGATTATGGGCACAAAACCAGACTCCGGACTGCTACCACTACTGCTACTGAGAAATTCCAGAAGGCAAAACCTATTTCTTTGAAATTAATGCACAACTTCCATTAATTACCGACTTATAGGCATGACTGCTCATCCTGTGACCTACAATAAGCGTGACGATACCTCACTATTATTATTTTAAGAAACATAACTAGCGCCAGACAAGCTAATATGTCACGCTGCTGTAGAAAATCCTCAAAAAGTCACGCTTTTCGACCGTGTCATCAATTTAACGCCTGTATTGCAAAGCCTTCGTGAAAAATTGCTGGTAAAAGTCATATTTTGTGATCACTTTTATTTTTGCACAATATTCTTTTGTATTTGCCTGAAGTATTTCAAATGTCTGCATCTTTTGTGCTACGTTACATTCGACAGCAAAATACAGTTTTTCAGTCCCTCACAAGAAATGACTCTTTTATCGTGAGTCCTTAAAGAAACTACTATTATTCTGGAGGTCCGTCTCGCTAAATATTTCTTCTCGCTACAGCAGTGTGCGTTTTATAAATTCTAACGTGACGGTATTATCGTTGACGGCCACGATCACACAGGGAAGTAAAATGTGGATATAGAAATCAATCAATCCGCCGAGCCTTTTCCCAACTATGTTGGAGTCGGCTTCCAATCTAACCGGATGCAGCTGAATAACAGTATTTTACATGGAGCGACTGCCTATCTGACCTCCACAACCCAGTATCTGGGTAATACGATAACCCCTTAGTAAGCCTGGTTGTCAGACTTTCGGGCTTCTGACGACCCGTAACGACTGTCAAAGATCCACGATTGACGCCGGGATCAACGGCTTAACGTGCTTTCCGAGGCACGGAGGAGTCTCGGTATGTAAAGATGTAGGTATAGAAATATATAACAAAAATAATAATATATAGAATAATATATAGACGCTTTAAAACTTCCGTCCACGATAACGTTACTACGGGCACGTGTTCCCATAAATTACCTCTAAAAATTAATATTTGTTCCGAACGGGAATTTAATCCGCGCCTATACTCCTATAGTAGTGCCGGAGCAGACTCTGTGACTGTACAAAGGTTGCGCCAAATTAGACCAAAGACTTGTACTTATTAAAGTAACTTCTCAATCGCTAGTTGATCAGCTGACTGCTGACGTTATTCTATTAATTGCATTCAGCTCCAATTTTCAACTTGCCTAAATTAAATGCAGTTCGTTTATGACGTTAAGTTGGGCCAATTTTCAAGAGTTAAACATTTCTGTTAGTACAAACACTTGTACAGGAAGCTGGAAATGTTATTGGTGTATTTAATGGTGCAATATCCGCATCTGGATAATCATTTATTGGATTGGCCTGGATATTAAACTCACGTCTGGACTATTCATATTCATTCTCAATGAAAGGAAATGAGTGAAAAATGCTTAACACAACGGTAGGGATTTTTTAATACCCTCTGTCGACTCCATTTTTAATGATAGAAAAACGAATGGTCGAAGAACACAGTTAGCTCACTTAAGTTAGTTGGTTTTGTCGCGAACTGCATTCCAATTTCGAACAATCCTCAAATGGTTTCCTTATTTTGCAGTGGTAACATTAGCACTCGTTTATCATCAGCCAGTGTTTTTGCCTTTCTCAGAATGTCCTGTATTAATTTATTTAACTCTTGTACTTCCATTACCATCTCACAAATGCCGATGTTCTAACCAACGGGCAGTACAATTTATGCAAGTAATTTATATGCTAGGACCGCTATTTCTTTGTCTATGCACCGAGGTCGGAATCCGTAGCAATGTAAACCTGTTACCTCATACAATGGTAGACGAGATTACTGAAGGGAATTGAACTGTCATCGGTTTTAAAGTAAATAAAATGAATGTGGGTGACGGGAATGAAGCATGGCATGGTCTTTCGATGATTTCAGATCGGGTCCGGATTTGGCATAATGATAAGTTTTTAAATAAGGTGTAATTTAAATAACTGCCAACCTCTTGAGGGTCATTGTACTCATCATTACGATTGCATTACTTTTACTATGGGAGCAAACCTGAAATTGCGAAAAAAAATCAGCTGGTCCCTACTTTTACGTTCGCATAACTCGTCAAAATGTAGGGGAATAGATGATTTTTTTAATCTATATCAATACAAATAAATAAAATTTAAGTGTCTGTTTGTAATGTCAAAATAACAAATTTTATTAAATGTATAAGAATGTACATACGGTACTTAAAACAAAAAAAAAAACAATTTTTCTCTTTTTTTTCTGTCGATCTGTTTGTCTGTCTGTCTGTTTGTTCCGGCTAATCTCCGAAACGGCTCGACCGATTTTGACAAGACTGACCGGCAGATAGCTGATGTTATAAGGAGTTGCTTAGGCTACTTTTATTTTAGAAAAATAATTATGGTTCCGCGTAAAAAAATTAAAATCCATAAAATTGTGAAAAAATTCCGATTCAAATAGGGAAGTTGTTTTATATCCACGCGAACGAAGTCGTGGGCACAGCTAGTCTTTAATAACATTATATCCGGTCTTACACTTCCGTGGTGTTACCTTACGCCCTCAAGGAGTTAGTGAAGAAATGGCACTTGGATGGCTTCATGTTTGGTATCAAATAGCATCAGGATGGCAAAGGTGTTCAAATTCTGTTAGTAATTGTATACTTAGCTATAAATTGAATTTACTTACGACAAAGTTTTATAGTTGGTCAAATGGTCTTGAAATATTAAAACTAATATTTTCTCTGCTTTTGATTGACTATGATCCATTTGAATTAAGATTAGAAATTTAAACAAACCTTTTTTACAGTCCGTTCAAACGTTTTGACTTCTATTCCGTAGCCCTAAGGATGGCAAAAACGTGGTTACAATACCAACTATTTACTGCAGGTGCCATTTGTCATGCCGCCAACGCAATAGAAGTTAAAATCGGTTGAACGGACTGTAAAACAGGTTTAGTTAATTTGGACCGATTTAAGCAAAAATCATCCAACCCATCATTGTCGGGGTTGTGGGTTGGATCATTTTTACTTAAATCGGTCCAATTTCTAATCTTATTACAAATGGAGTATAGTATGTAGGGTACTAACATACGAGTATATCATATTCATAGGTATTTATTTTCTAATCAAGTTTTCAACTTGTGCTTTTAACTTCCTAAGTCAATTCATTTCCACGGTCCATATTTCAAAAAAGTAAGTATAACAGACAATTCTTAAATCTTCGGAAGATTCAAGAAACGATTGATACGTTCGCCGTCACCCACTTTTCGCCCTTATCCTCTTATTAATAAGGTTGAAAAGTGGTCGACCGGGAACGGTCGCCTACGTACTTACCTTCGAATTCACTTAGAGCGCACAACTTTCAAAATATTGTACAAATTGATTCTGTAATCAAATCATTGTTATTTTGACATTGAGCCTCTCCATTTTATGCAAGTTTTATGAAATTTTACAGCGGTCAAATGGCCAAGGATTAAATCCTTTCCATTTTGATCCCATCTCCGACTTAAATATTTAAATGCAACGACATTATTAGTGTTCCAATTATCGAGCTAATTGGTATCTCATTAAACGTGTTTTTTGTAAAGATTGTGAAAGGATTCACTATTATTTTAAAATCGTACTTAATTTCAAGTATTTTCTTTAACAATAACAATCGCAATAAAGGTAAATACCTTAGTTTAATGTGTACCTTAGTGTGGTACCTTAGTGTCTGCATATTGCACATAAGCCACTTCACGTCTGTTAGCTTGCAGGTAATTACCATTTTCCTATGTTCTACATAACTTTCAGTAACTATTATATGTGAGTAAATTATGCGGCCTACCCAAATGTCCTTTCTTTGGTATTGTTCGTCGAATCGTTGAGCTCCTTAACTTTTATGTTGAGTTGTACGATTACTGACAGATGCTTGCACTGACTGGACAGGTCCACTCAATCTGTGTGGTTCTTTACTCAAAAGACCATTTCAGACACCAACCTACATGGTCTTCACATGATCTGACCAAGATTATGTCTGGACTTTAAAAGAGACTGTGACCTCTGAGTTTGTTTCGGCCTTTCTTCTCAGAGTAGTCAGATAGGAAACGCCGGCCTCATCTAGTTTTAACAAAAATGTTTGACATGTAAAAGTGTTTGTATAAACCTACTTACAGAAATAAAATCATTTATCATTTATTCCTATTTATTTAATTATCGTTAAAAGCTTGTAAAAGTTACCAGTTATGAAGCTATGACTATAAAAGAAACAAATTAACATTATTTAAAGTCCACTTAGCAATAGGTTCTCGCCCCCTATTACAAGGGACTTAAACATAACTGGCGAAATGTGGGTGTACTGTAGGAGTACATCTCTGCCCAACCCTCGGGGAAACAAGGCGTGATGTTTATGATTTATGTTCCCACAATAATCTTAATTTTCAAAATTATATAGTAAAGTACCTGTCTAATACGGGTCGGTGCCTAATTAAAAGAGCCATTCAATTATTATATTAATTACTTTAAACTACGATTTATCAAATCAAAAAAACTATGCTCTGTTCGAAAGGTATCTGTAGAAAATGTAAACAGGAAAACATAACTTTGGATGCTGAATTATTAGAATACTTAAACCCGAAATTCTAATTTTAAATCATCATTGACTATTACTTTTATAACCCCAATTTTGGTTGATCATTTTTCAATTATAATTCAATTTTAATGTTGTTCAAACAATAATTGTTGGAAAAATGGTGAGATATAAAGTTGAATCCTTCTAAATACAGATGAATGTGTTACTAATTCCCTGTAGTAAGTGCTAGCGTAAGGGTTTAACCTGAACAGGATTTGTTTACACTTTCATCAGATACTTTGGAAACAAGCAGTACGTATAAGCCACTAGCAGAAATACCGAATATAGTCTCAAATACAGCAATATGAGAATTCTTCGGTGTAATGATGTGTGCGCGTGGGCAAGCCCGTTTTACCCACGCCTGGTGACCTAGCGAACTTGAAATAAGTAAAGAAACCACCGACTGCTTTATAAAGCATTCATTTGAAGAACATTCATTAGGTTTTAGTGAGATAATCTTATGATTTGTGATTAATTTGTTTTGTAACTTGGACCTCACACACACTAATAAATCAATCATATATCAAGCCTTTTCAGGAAGAACATCGTAAGCGACAATTTGCACTTTTTACAGGAAAGGGTTTTTTCTTTTCTAATTAACGATGTTTTTCATTTACGATGATAATTTTTACAACAACAATGTCATGTAAATTTAAAATAAAATTAAAAGTAATCGCGACAATATGTAAAACTGTCTAATTCGGAGGTTACGAAGAAAAAATAGTTTAATATCAATCAATAATAGGATACGTGATCTTCAGAAATGACTACCAGTGGTCAATCATACCCCATTATGTATTTCTAAAAGCTCTTGTCAATCAGATTAATGGTCGTTATGATTAGTATACAATTGTAGAATGTTAGTGTTTATTCTCAAGTCTTAACTTTCACATGATTGTGGCACAAGAGAATGCCCAAAGATTTTTTTAAAGCTCCAGTAACTCTTTATTTCTTATGTAGCTCAGCTTTTAACCAACACAGGCCTTAATCACGGACCACCCACAGAGGAATTACGTCAATTTTCTCAACAAACACACCTTTTTCAATGATTTATGCTCTGTGATATATTTTTATTATAATTTAATCAGACCATATGGGAACCTGTTGTGGCAAGAACAGTTTAACCTTTCAAGAATGTGTCTCTTATAAAGATTAGGTCATCCCACCTCGTTTTTTCATGCATGCTGTGAATTGCGATGAGCGTCGAATCTACTGTATATGTGTCTGCGCCTGCGCACACACTTGTGCACTATAATACTATCTCCGGCGTAGATGGCTAGTCTCCGCTAAGATTGGCTGCCATGGCTGAAATTAGCCCTGGAGGACTACTTTTATATTTTAGGTATTTTACGTGATCGATTTATAACGGTTTTTTTAATGGATAAGCTCGTGTGACCACTATGGGTTACCAGCCGGTCTATTCTGTAAAGGTTTCAGCGTGAAATCTTAGGTGACGTGAGCTGATATTCCACCTGATTGACTCGACACTATTGACAGTCACCTAAGTTTTCATGGTGAGATTTTTACAGAAAATACGTGTAGATCTGCTGATGATTCGCGACCGAACTCAATAACCTATCTATCACCAGTTTTAGCATACTGGAGATAGAAAAACCTATCTATCTATGGTTTTTAACGTCCCATTAATCTATAAGACATGAATCTTACCGGGCTTTTTCTTTTTTTTTTTTGGATGGGAAGTCATCAAATGACCTCCCGCTCTGGTCGGAGCGGAAGGGCGTGTCAGACTTTTACTGACTAAAACCCACCCGTGTTCCTTCAGTTGCCTGTGCCGGGGCCACGGTAACTCTTTCGAACATCCCGCGACCCTGGCTGGCATCGGCCCGAGCGGACCCCTCCAATGGTGCTGACATCTCTTTGAGGCGCGCGTGGAACCCAACGCGCCGTCGACTCGAGCCTGGTCCTTACCGGATGGCGAGCTACCCATTGCTCGCCGTCTGCAAGCCCGCGCCTACGGTGGCCGGGAATCGGCTGCCAATCCCCGACGCCTAGGGCGTCTCCTGCGGCGACAAGGGGCATGAGGGCGCAAAGTTTGCCTCTCCCTCACGCGTTCCGCCTCCTCCTTCGCGAGCATTACTGCCTCGCAGAACGAGGTGATGGCTTCCCATGCACTCTCGCTCCGTACCTTGGCCTGGACCAGGGCCGGAAGCGAGAGATCGCCGCCGCCGATCGCTTCCGCGAGGACACGGCGGTACTCCGCCTAAGCCGGGCAGACCTCCACCGTATGCTCCACCGTGTCCTCCGGGCGATCCACACAGTGGTGACACCCGGGCGTTTCCTCCCGCCTTATCCGGAACAGGTACCTCCCGAAGCACCCGTGTCCGGTGAGGACCAGCGTCAAGCGGAAGGTGAGGACGCCGTGGCGCCTCTCCAGCCACTCCTCAAAGAGGGGACTTATCGCCGCAATTGAGGCGTGCCCAAATCTTACCGGCCTGAGATAAGAACAGATAGAATTATACTGTCTACCATCAATAGCGATCTGTCTTTTACTGAAAAAAACTTTTTTGCAAAAAAAAACGACCGACTTCCAAAAAAAAAACTACAAAGTGAAAAAGAACCTTAATTTCGTAAGTCGGTGTCTTTGGATTTGTATTTTAGGTTTTTGCCACCGACTTCCGAAATTAAAGTTATTTTTCACTTTGTAGTTTTTTTTGGAAGTCGGTTGTTTTTTTTTTCAAAAAAGGTTTTTATTTTTTACTGGGTCGGTTTGTAATTTATCTAAGTTACGATAGCCTAATGACAATGTAGTTCCGGTGGCCCTCTGTGGTCTTCATCATCAGTTCCACTTCACCAAATGGTGCTTTCCGAAAGCAAATGCACAAGTTATAAAAAATACCGAAATCGCTATAGGTGTGCCTATAATAATTGAAGAGTTCCCTCGATTTCTCCAGGATCCCATCATCAGATCCTGACCTGATGACAATGGGACCACCTGGAAAGTATACCCTTTCAAACCAAAAAAGAATTTTCCAAATCGGTCCAGCCGTCTTCGAGTAATCGGGAAACACACATAAAAAAAAAAAGATTCTGACGAGAATCTCCTTCTTTTTTTGACGTCGGTTAAAAATAGGGTTCGGCCGTAAGACTACAATGATGCACCGTGAATTTTTGAATCATTACCAGCTTGGGGAAAATATACTTTGTAGTCGTGAGGCACAGCTCGTTTCGGTCATGGTGCACAAAAAGCATATTCGATTAAGAACAATGACTTTGAGCCATCAGCAGAAATTGGATCATCAAAATACATTGAAGTGAAAGGTTTCAAAATTAATAAGTAGTCAAAAGTATTGTCTATGCTATGGTATCGTGTCGAATTTTCCGGCCGATCAAATTACCTTCTTGTGGTAATGCCGTTTTAGGGCGAACTTCAGCGATGAAACTGAACGCGTTCAGCACATCTAAACGGCGTTCAAAAGCTGTCCTGTGTGAAATCCGCACTTAGTATCTAAAATGGCGTCATCAGGACAATTTCCACCAACCCCGCGTGACTAATGCAAGACAGGAGATATTATGTGGAATGATAAAAACCCAAGGGTACATTTCCTTTTATATTCATCCCTCCGTAAGTTGGGTTTCCCACTAAACAAAGTTCCCAGACGCAGACGGTTCGTGCAAGTAGTTACATAAATAACTCACGAATCATGTACCTGTATCTCACAATGGAAACACCGTGGAATTATCAATAACAAATGAATACAATTATTTTAATAACACTTAATAACTGTATATGTACTACTGGATCACCAGTAGTACATATACAGTTATTAGGCATCAGCCTATGAATGATGTAAGTGTTAGTTAATCGGACATACATATCTATACATGGTCATTCAAATAATAACACGGTGGTCTTGAATTCATCTTTCGAAAATTCATAATAGTAGGTAGGTATTGTCACCAACAAATACAAGTTCATTAAGCATAATCAGCCTCTTAATCTTCCCACTGCTGGGACACAGGCCTCCTCTGTGTACGAGGAA
Source organism: Fissipunctia ypsillon (assembly GCA_947568875.1). Taxonomy (NCBI): domain Eukaryota; kingdom Metazoa; phylum Arthropoda; class Insecta; order Lepidoptera; family Noctuidae; genus Fissipunctia; species Fissipunctia ypsillon. Next base: position 19,977,967 of record OX387655.1, on the reverse strand, counting down.
GTGGACCGTAATATACCATGTGGACCCAGTACGGGTTGGGAGAAATTCATTAAGAGGACGTCCTAATTAATGGCAGACAGTGCTTCCTTACCTAAACCATTTGTTCCAACTGCTGAAGATTTCCCGCCTGGACATGAGTTGCCTTGGGTAACCTGGAAGTCTTTATTATAGACTCCAGACCCAGATTGGACGAAGCAAGGAAAAGCTGTTCAGATGGAGATTGACAGACGACTTCGCCTTGGAGTGCAATCGTGGTGCTGTTCCAAAAACGATGAGACGGTTAATATTATGTCCTGCGTGTCCACGCACGTTACAGGAACTGAAGGACGCTAGTGATGGCGCGAAACACGTGACCGAATTCTGGGCCGAGTCCATTTAGATCGAAACGCTAAGAAGAAGATAGCAGGCCCATCACGATGCACTCTGGGAAAATGGCAATAATGTTGACTCTAATGACGTAAGGATTCTTCTATTTCAAAGTTGAAGAACATCGCTCGTAGGCACAATAAATTAATGTTCAAAATTTTTACGAAAAAAACAAACTGATGATGGCAAAAAGTGTAGGCGTTAAAGACTTAAGAGGCCTACTTTGTAGAAATGAATAAATCCACATCGATATAACATTTCATCTAGCCAGCAATTAACATATTCAGGTAACGTCACGTCATCAGATATAATCGCTCATGTTCCGCTCGTTTTAAACAAGTCGTCATCAAGGTCATGGCGTAGGTATATTATGTTCTATAACACTAGTAATTTATTGGCGCCTTTCGAGTTTTTATGGAGGAAATTGTGAATGACGAATACGTAACCCTGAGCCCATAATCATAATTATTAAAATATTAAACACATTACTGAGAACTTCAACAGACCTCTAACCAATAAAGCAATAGATTTGGATAATCATTATCTAGAACAGAGGTTCCCAGACTTTTTTTTCTCATAGACCACTTTCAAAATTTAGCTGGTTCCGGTTGACCCCTGCAGCTACATTTTTACCATATTCCCAAAGCTGTGACAAAAAATGTGAAGATAGACTCCAACGTAGACCCCCGTCGAGTCTCCCGTGGACCCCTGGGGATCTACCTGGACCATTTTGGAACTAAGGATCTAGAAGCTATCATTGCAGACAATGAAGCAAAGACACAGTAGGCCAATTGTAATAAGAATGATGACATAACTGAAAAGTCTCAGAATAACAGTCATTCTTAATGATTATTAACTTACTATAAGAGATGAGTAGGTACGCAAGAAGAGATATTGACCTTTGCAATCCGGTCAACCGTGAAGATAATATTCTTTATAGCGGAAATAACTTGTAATCTGTTCAACTATAGTGTCGGCAATAATTATTTCTTTATGCTTCCATACCTTCACAGGAAAGAGATAACACGTTTATCAAAGCCAGGTGCAACTGAAGTCACAAAGTTTAGTAGAAACGTGCTGGGACAGGTAGTAACGTGTTTAAGAGCATCGATATGGAATTTAATGTCGATAAGAATGTTAAGCATGGATTTAAAAAATAAAGGGAAGAATCTCGGGCGAGTCGAGTTGCATTTTAAAATGAGGTTGGTAATCCGTAATATTTGTACTTAATTGAGATTTTTTTAAATGGGGTAAGAAAACCTTAATTAGAGCCACACAAAAAAACAAGTGAAGATCTAATTACCCTAATCCGTAAAGTCAAACTCTTGATACTTCGCACAAGATTAACTTCCGCCAGTAAGACGAACGAAAAGTACTTTTTACGTCAATGTGTAGATATTTTATTTCATTCATAGTTTCATAAAGAGAAACTGAACTCCAAAACTCCAGACAATGACCAGTCACGATCTACAGCCCAGCAATTATAAGTTGGTCACAGCAGACCCAGCAAGGCATAACTAACTCATAAACTACGGGAGATTCACTCGGCTCGATTACACATTCAATATAACTAGAGCAGAACACCACAATAGAGTCGTCGACTTATACCCGACACGGTGTTAAATGTCAAGTTTTATGAAAAGGTGTGAAAAACGTTTTAAGGGAAGCGTTCTAAATACTTGAGTTTAGGTAAAATTATGTTAGATCCTGAAAATACATTTTGTAATTGGGACTTGCGAATAAAAACAGACATATCGTCAACAGTAACTTCTGCAAGCGAAAATATAAAAATAATTCCTAAAGATGATTAATAATGATTGGTGTGCCCCAAGGGATTATCTTAGGTCCCATAATTAAATTAATCAGTAGAGGTAAAAGAAATCTGATTTCTCATCAAACACGCTTAATATTGCTACCTAGCTATGAACAATAACGTGATACAAATGTTTAATTTAATGTAACTTTAACGTAAAGTTTAAATAATAAATGATTTTCTTTCTGTGAGTAGGTTTGCACAAACACTTTTACACGTCAATCATATTTTTTTAACACAGATTGAGTGGACCTGTCCAATCAGTGCACGCATCTGTCAGTAATCGTACAGCTCAACTCAGAACTTAAGGAGCTCAACGATTCGACGAACAAACCCTTCTACATACATCTAGGATGGGTAACATCAACCTTAGTTCGACCTGGTTTTCCTAATCATTGTTAAGGCCAAATGGCAGTCAGATACTTGACGCATTATGCAAGGTGAATCTGTTTGTCCACGCACGACTTGTAGTTATCTAAACCAAAGCATTGGCAGCAGTTACTAGGTCAAAGAAGACGACTACTAAAGAATTTTAAACCATTCAAAACAACAAATGACACTATTAACCGCTTCATTGATTTTTTTAATCGCATTTGTTGTTCAAATACTCAATGGAATTTACCAAATTAGAAATTAATTTGAGACATTTCAAACCGTCGAATGAATTTAGAGTGGCACTGATTCTTAAATGTCAGTTCTATTAATGTGGTCTAATTTAAATAGTTGAACATAAAAACTTTTCCAATGTTAATTGCTATGCAATCTTGTGGCTTGTAATTATTATCTAATGCTACAGTTTCATACACCAGTATGTTTAGCTGCCTCCTATGTCTCCGTTCCTGTATAGGTTCAAATCGTGGTTCAAATAGATTAAATCCCTCACGGGATTCGTCTCAGTCTGTTTAAATCTTCGTCTTTCTTTGATTCTTCCCTCCTTCTTGCGCAATGGTTTGATAGGTCAAAAATAATCCGTACATCTACAGATTTTATGTATGCACCCTTGCTTAGTATCGTGGCTTTTACGACTCCTGAATATGAAGGTGTACTTGGTCAATTCTTCACAAACAAAACACCCGATGCATGATCCTCAAGTGTGTTGTTGTTGTGTGTGTGTGTGTTGTGTGTTGTTGTGTGTGTGAATCTTCGTTTTTTTCCAACTCATTAACTCCTTTATCTTAAGCCCCATTGACACTTACCGTAACAGTAATTATACAAATGTGTCCACATTAACAATAGACAAAGTCGGTGAACTTAGCACGTGTAGAGATGTATTTATAAACTGTAGTGCTAATGAATCATTATTGATGACTCAGTTCAGTCAGGATGATCTTGAAAAACACGCGATTAAATATTGAGCGTTGTAAGTCGACATTGATGACTCGGAAATGTCTTTAGATTCATTTTTCCTGATTTATTTAATTAACTTAGGGTTCTACAACTTCACAATTAAAGAAGCATATTTTGCTCTATTGGCTTTGATGAAATACATATATGTAGGGTCAGCAAGCTGAATAAAAAACAACATGATATTGATTTACCCAACGAAACAGTAGAAATTAATGCATAATTTTGACTAGCAAGAGTAACCTCCTGCTTCGATAAGTCCTCCAATCATAAAACATTAACATGGCAAAGAGAATAAATCAGGAACCACCTTGCTTATAAACTCTCTCTATCAAACGGATAAAACAATAAATCAAAATGATACGTACTTCTCAGAATTTAAAAGTTACCTTACGACAAAATTGTTTCTAAAAAACTCGATTCGTAGATGACCGGAAATAATTGGAGTAGCCCGAGCGGCCTTGCTCAAGGACTGCCCCTTGTTTTTTTTTTTTCGCTTTTGTATTTGGAATTGATTTCGATGAGATACAATTTTTAGTTTGTACGTAAAGATAGTATTTAACTTTGAATCTGTGTGTTTTGAGAAGCGTATGTAAGTACGTACGTGGTGAATCGATATTTCGATAAAGATAATGATTCTTAGAAACATGCTACAATCAAAATACTTATAAATCCAACAGTGATTGTAGAAAACGTTGTCCTTAGTATTTGACAGAAAGATGCTGCATGGATTTTGTGAAGCATGAGATTAGGGCTCGTAAATTGGCTAATCTAGATCTTGTAGGTTATAAATTTTACGAGAATCTAGATGATAGAATGGTGGAAATTAATCTTGCTTAACAAAGGAAGATCGAAGAGTAGATATTTCTTTTTTTGATATAAGACCTAGTCGCTTCAATCAAAAAAGCTACAATCAACAATATAATCCGTTTAACTATTGAAACAGATTTATAGGAATGTGTACCTAATAGATTAATCGTGATCTTTTCCTTATCGACCCGAAAATAACAGATTATGAACGGTACCAAGAATTGCTTTAGAAAAAATCTAGGTATGGTGAAAGGTCGCATACCCATCATCGCTCACTAATATTGTTACATTAAATTACATTCTCAGTTGCTATATAATTATATATAATCAAACAATACGTAAAACCTGTGACACGACTATAGTCTTCATTATAATATATATTTTATAGATAACCCTTTTTACAGGAACCCTCATCACGCACTCTGCCACGAACTTTCAAGTTCAGAATTCAAATCAGTTGAAGTTGAGTTGTTGTTGTTTGTTCAGTTCAGTTGAATTCTTCAGAATTCTTTCTTCATCTGCCACGTCTTTTCCCATTAGTGGGAAGTCATCTATTAGTCTTTGCAGGAGTTCTTTCTCATTGTATTTTTCTATTTCTATTTTCCCGTCAACTGTCTTATCGGCTGTAAACAGATCTACATCTATTGATTCTTAAAATACAACTTTAGGGATAACTATTAGGTCATTCGATGGTATGTGCACCGTGAGCATTCAAGTAATACAAATGCCAATATTTTAAATGTCGTTCAATCAGAATAAAGAATTCGCGACCAAATTCATCAAGACATTTGAATACTCACCTGACTTCATTTTAGCACTTAATTTGACATAAAATATATCAATCACAATTCATTGATCAGGGCTAATTCTGTCAAAATAAACCAGTCCTTTTCACTATAACTTAAGGTTTAATTTTCTTTGTATAATGTGGTATTGAAAGAACCGGTCTTGAATGACCTCGGGTATGGAACATACGGATAGAATAACCATTCAAAATTCCATACGAGGTTCGTTCACGAGGCTTGATGTGTAACATCACGGATTTCCGTTATTGGTAGACAGAGAAGCAGGTGCGCCATTCTTAGGATAAGGTTGGTCAATTAGCCATACCAAGATAAAGCAAGCTTAGAGATATAGGTATGTCTATTGTTAAAATATTAGAAGAGACTTTCAGTGTATCATTCGCTAAAAAATTTACTCCAATCTATGTCGTGGCCAGATCTTAGAATGATCATTTCATGAAATGGTTACGGTTGCGGCAAACGGTTCATAGATTAGAAGTCATGCCATGGGATTTGAACACAGATTTACTGAGGCAGAGACCTAATAGGGCTTGTAAGTCTTAATTTATTAAGATCTTACAGCTAGCAGATTTGTAGCTAGAAACGTTTTATCTGATGCCAAGCAATCATTATTAAATCATTTAAATTAAAACACGCAGGTAGTTTTATAAACGTGAAGGGTCTTGCAAGGAATAAGTGCATAAAGTTGAATAAGATGCAAATAAAAGAATTCTCTTTCACACGATCGAGATTCTCAACAAAAGGCAGGGAGCTTTTTAAACGCATGTTCTCATGAGAAATCTCATTCAAAAGATTTTGGTGTTTTTGGGCGCTCTTATTTGATTTTTTCTTTAATCTACTGTAGACATGGTAGTTTTGATGGGGTATATACAGTGAGTAGTATAGTGTAGTAAAAAGGTTATTTTATTGTGTGTTCATTGAGAACACGAGTGAATTTTTTTCATAAATAATAAATTGGGAGATGCCAGACTTTTTGATTGATTGACATACAATAGCATCATCTATATTCGAAGATATTAACCACTCTGCTTAGTTGTTAAGAAAGCTTTCTTTAAAGATGAAAATCCAAATGCAGAAACCGAAAAAATGCATAGAAACAGTCAGAAGACAGTTTGAGAAAAGAGTCGTAACTATGTATTCTTTCAGCTATACAGGGTGTAAGGGACAGCCCTCCGCAAACTAACAGGGTACATTCAGCTCTTTATTTTGAATCATATAAACAAATCAGGTTTATTGGATTCCCATAACGTTTCTGAATTAATTTCGTCTACCAGTCATCTTAGTATGATATACTAAATTCACCCCATCAGTCTGCGGAGGCCTATACTATTTAAAAAATATATCTGACTGTTTAGTGTAGAATGTAGAGAATTTTTATTTAAACAGGACGACAACAAGTGTGTTGTCATCCTGTCCGTACTCAGTGGAGTGGACTAAGGCTGTCTACACAAAATCCATTCACCTCATCACAAAAACACGATGTATCCATAATTTTAGTGAATGCATCGTGTTGCCAGAAGGCCAGTACAAGCCTTTTACCTTTTTCGCAAGGTCTTAGAGCACAGAAACATAATAGTACAAGTATCTAGAGACAAAACTTGAAAAACTTGACATAATAATTTGGAGAAAACCTGGCAAGCAGAGGCCTAAAGGCCAGTGGCCACTACAGATTCAAATGACCATCGTGATATTAAGATCTCGATTATAAGTCTCTCTATAGGTGAAGGGGGGAAGTTCTCCACATCATAGTCGATTGAAGTCATCGCTTGAATGACAAATGTTGGTTTATGCAACTACTTACTTCGCTGATATCGTCACGAACTTTAAGAGAGTAAATCATTTTTAGGGTTCCGTAGTCAACAAGGAACCCTTATAGTTTCGCCATTCCGTCCGTCAGTCCGTCCGTCCGCAGCTTAGCTCAGAGACTCTTAGTACTAGAAAACTATAATTTGGCATGAATACACTATAATCAATATATTAATCACGCCGACTAAGTGGTAAAATAAAATTATGAAAAAAAAATTTAAAGGGTACCTCCTGTACCACTTATACGTAAAGTGGCGATGTTTTTTTTTCTCGTCTACCCTATAATGTGAGGTGTTGTTTGTTGGATAGGTCTTCCAAAAATATTGCGGGTTTGTGAAAACCATTTTTCGATTAAGGGTTTTCGTTTCTGAAATTTCTCTTTCCATTTTTCCCGATCTTCTGCAATTTTAGTCAAATCCTCATCCCGCAGTGTCTTTCTGGGCCTGCCACGTTGTCGTCTCCTGGCATTTGGGATCCACAGAGTGGTAGTTTTTGCCCACCATGGAGTAGATCATACTAAAGTAATAATATTAGTTTGTCAATAAAGCGCTTCGTAGTTTCGTTGCTCCAAGAGGCTATATTTCCTCGAATGTAAGCACCCTTAGCTATGCGTCGCATTAGGCTTTGTACTACGTAGATACAATGTTTACAAAATATAAATCCACTACAACGCACAGTTACGACAGTTTAAATCAATTGTATTACGCTATTCTCATACTAATTAACTTCGTCAGTAGCTTAAGTATTGCTAAGCATTTAACATTTGACTTATAAGTATTTCAAGCACGTTTCGTAGAACAAAATGTGTCCAGAATGCGTTTATAATGTCATTATTTTAATTCTATGTGGGCGAACTGGCTGACCTGTGGACATGCACTATTTGATGGTGTACATATTAGGTGTGTAACTGCGGAATGTTTGGTATACAATTTCATTTAAAGCACACTGTTAATGAATAATGCTAGTCTTTGCTACCTCAGGCGTTATCTCTAAGTAGTCTAGTTTCTGGCTTTATCCGAAATAATTGAAGGGTTGAAAATCTAAAGGGTCTATGTGCCAAAAAATCACAAAGCAATATTTTTACGAAAAAACAGTCTAAATGAAATTCAAATAGGTCCAAGTGCCTATTTCTATAAAAATTTTACACACACAGGATTAAAGTAAGCATGCGGTCTAAGTGCCAGTGTATTTGCGCTTCGAAACAGCCAGTTATTTTGTTATACCCGCAAACAATACAATTGGAACTTAGACCCTTTAGATTTTCAACCCTTCAATTGCACAGTACTTAGTAAGTGAGAAAATGAAGTCAATCTTTAGAAAGACTAGATCTTGCTTAACCAAAGACCATTATACATGCCCGAAAATAAAGATCATCAGTTGCAATTTTTCCTTTGCTTTCCAATATCCTTTTAAGTAATCCGAGGAGCGGTATGAGCTCCAGTTTCATCCACATTGTCAAGCTATTACAAAATTAATTAAAGGAAATATTTACGCGAAACCGTAACACTAACTTTGCATTTGTCTGCAATTTAAACAAAACACACATTCTCCGAAATACTTAACCTCATAGCATGAACCCAATTCGTTTTTTGTGCGACACATTGAAGGTTTTCTCCGGGTTTCTTGCTATTCAACTGTTTTATGCCAGCAATGGATCATGCAAATTTCGATGTTGATTTTGTTACGCGTTTCTCGGTGGAGGCTTGCACCTGCCTCCTGATTTTGCCATAAATTATGAACACAGGTCGATTCTTGCTTAGAAAACAAGTTTGTACGCAATTATACTCCGATAGCTCTTGAGAAATATGTTATTTGAATTCTTTTGGTCGTGTTTCTATGAGAACGACGAGAATAGATTTCTTGTAATGGTCTTGACATGACTCTTAAAGTCTAGAATGTGGTATGAACTGGAACTGGCCTTTTCTGCACGAAAATGGGTTATTTGGAAACAAATACAGAAGCATAATGATTGAATGTCTGAAGAAAAAAACAATTTTTAATAAAATAATACTAAAATTTTGCGGTTGTGAATATTGATGCTTTGCGACAGCTACTAAGATTCTTTGCCTCTGTAAAAGCAGCTAAAACAGATAAAGAAACATTAAATAGGGAAAGCACCCTACTATGCCGAAAACCATCGTACATAGTAAAAGCTAGACTCGTTTCAATTTGTAGCTTCACGCATACTTTCTCTAACGAGTCGTATAGACCGGCTAACGACAATCTATTGTTACAGAGCTAATTGTTTGGCATCACTCCAAGTCATACAAGAAGTATTTTGTTGCTTCCGACATTCTAATATGGTTCAAAATCTAGGAGGTCTGAGCTGAGTATTACCCTAACTCAAATTTCAGATGCACCTTTGCGTGTCCATGTTGCCATTATCTGATCTGACATGTTTTCAATTTGCGTGGGTAATGTTACATTTCTAAATTAGGCGCATGTGAACTGATTGGAGTTTACATTTTGCAAACATCTGACATTGATCGGTCCCTGATTGGCTCTTAATTTTCCCAACGTATTAAAAGCACAGCTGATGCGCCGACAAGTTGACTTGACATTGATACTAGAAAGTATTATCAACCTCAATCCTGGTTTAACTTGGTCCTTTGGTGCTAACAGCATCTCTGCTTATAAGCTCGATATTATAAGTTGAGTGTCTGAATGCCGCTGATGGCATTGCTTACAACAATTTGCAGTCGCCAAAGGTCAGAACCGAGAGACCTCTGCAACCGGTTCCATGTACAAAGTAGAAAATGATTTGCCTACTTAATGCTTTATTTTGTGTTCATGCTTAGTTTATTGTTATTGTGCCTTTTGAATCACCTCTGTCCTTTGACCATGAGCGCTCATGGGCATGTGGTTGGTGAATGTATGAAGACTGCGAAATAATTACTTCCAGTCCTGGGACTAATGCCTTGTAAAGTTGGGATATTTGCAACAGGGAAGCTTGCAATAGAGCCAAAACCGAAAATAGAGATTCGAAAGCATTAAGTAAGTTATGCATTTTTTATTAACCGGTAGTATATGAAATTTCTACTTTTCTTTTCTATTAACCTGTGACCCAGCAGAGGGAACATTATAGACTAATTGCTATTATGCTAGGTATACAAAATTTTCGCATTGTTTAACTGGAATTCTTCGTGGTATTAGTCCAATTCGTATATCACGGTCAATAAACTTTTTCTATTTTCTTAATTGACCCCTGAATACATATCTATAACATTTTTGGTCCTTCGTCCAAACTTTTGGTCGTTCCTCTCCACAAGCTTTTAAAATATTTTCGTTATCTAAAACATCAAAATAGCACTTTCTGACCCGTCTCTGTGCTAGTGTTCCCTGAACTATGCGGTCACGGTATAAATACAGGCAACCCGGAAAGTAATACCGGTTCAGGCACGTAACGTAGGGTCGCATGCGCTGTCCTACATGCTTCGCTTTTCCAAAATACTGTTTAGCTTTGAAAGTGGTCTATAATTTTGAATGGGATACTTTATTTTACTATTTCGTTTATCTCTAAAAGTTTTGTGTGTTTCTTCAAACCTTTCTGGATTATTGGCATTACGAAAATCAGGGTCGGTAGATTTTCGCACTGATAATTTCACCTAGCTTACTTTTATATTTAATCTCGCTAGTAGGTTGAAAGCCCGTGATGAAGATAAAGCATATAGGATAGGTACTAATTTCACCAACATTACTAGAAATACCTTAAGCTTTTAAGAAATATTAGGTGCACCTAATATTGCCTCTCATTTACTGAGAAAATAAACCGGTACAGTTTAGATGTAGTAGGTGATAATCTAGTTTTGTTTGACGGTAATCAAAGGATTAACTATTAAAAGTAGTGGTATGACTACTTTGTGAACAGCTGATTGTAATGCTGCCACAACAACTCATTGAGAGGCTGTTGAAGTTTAAGTGACTAATGTTTTTTTTTTCTTCAATTTTATGGTCTTCGACGCTTAGATATGTCAATTTGTAAGTATACCAATTATTTGAATGGTTGGTTTCTTCATTATCGGTTTCTTTTCCTAAACAACTTTTTTGAACTTGGAATAGCTCTTGAATTAGAGCCATAGCATGGAATGAATGGTAGATTAAAAACCTACATTCTTTGAAGTAAACCGCTCTGCATGCCATAATAGTCAAATGGGTGCAGCAATCAACATCTTGAGGAAAAAACGATAACAGTAGCTAACAAGCTCAGCAAATTAACACAACTGTACAACACATTGATTTGATAGCATAACGTATCACATTCTCGCGCAACTGAAAACAATATTAATACGTTTGTCGATTGTGGATTGAAAAACTTGATAAAGAACGGCCTAGGCGCGTGCGAGCCAATATCAACCGTTGAACACTGAGCATTTTTTATCGAACCATTCACGAATAACCGCCACTTCGGACCGTTAACACCTGCTTTGCTTACCTTACACAAACACACGCTGATAAAAACGAAACAATCTCAACAAACTGCGGAATTCCACAAAAAAAACCTTAGAAGTTCTGCCATCAACAGTTAAAGCATTAATTATACGAAAAATACTTAAAAACCCGATAGTCGAGTTGAAAACTTGAAGTTTTCTTACAGTTATGCCGTTGTGTAAGAGATAACCAGAATTGAGATAAGTCTGTTCGGAACTGAGCCAGCGACGCATGCCGCGAGTAATAACCTAACAGATTATAATATTTGTGTTGGTAATCTTCGGATTCCTATCTCTTGGAGAAATCGTTCAGATTCTAAGTAAGGGTCTTAAAGTAAACAAAATAAGGTTGTTTGAATGACTTACCGTCCATTAGGCGCGGAAGGGGAATGCACCAATTTCACAGCAAAGAGGAACTGTATTGCACACACGAGCAAACAGCAAAGATTCAATGATAGCGTCAACGCGCACAACGCTAATGTCACTTCGTATACCACTGCAAACTCCTCGGGTGCACTGGTCGCTGGCGCCGATATCTTGAGCAAGAACAACAACGCGAGCAGAGCCAGCAGCAAGCTGACGAGGCACAACAAGGCCAGCGAAGTCAAGGCCTCCTCCGTGGCCGCTCTCGTGCTCCTATTCCTGACGGTCGTGGGCCGAGGCGGCGGGACGCCTGTCGCGTTTCCATTCGCCAGCTTCGGGGGAGACGTAACCGGTATGGGGGCGACGACTGACACTGGGGCGGGATTCGTCGCCGGCTGCGCTCCAGGGCTGACGCTCGCCGAGGTGCCCCCGACGGAGTGCTTGGACGAGTCCAGGGTTGACACGTTGAGGGGCAGGTGGTGGTGCGGCCGCCGCGGCATGTTCTGGTAGCGGTGGTCAGCATCGTTCGCCGCTGGCGGCCGCTGCGTATGTTTCAACATGGCGTTACTAGCACGCTGAGACTCGCCATCCCGCCGACTGGTTCTCCGGCATTCGGGCCGGTATTATTGCACGACACAGCGACGCGGTTGGCTCGGGCGACGGGCGCGGGACGACTGACGACTGATGGCGCTTCGTTACCTGCGCGCACGCGTATGTATGTCAATCAAACCGGAGGGCTGCAGGACTGCATGCAAACCTAGGACGCATCGGTTAACTAACCTACCCTAACAATAGAATAATGGCTGTTTAGTGTCTTTATTCTATCCCTTGGATAAACAAGTAGCCTATTGATCGCAATAATACTAATGTTTACAAAACATCATTTTTACAGGTCACTTGTTTGTCGTTATGTCACTGTTCTTTGTGCAGCATTATAAACTGACTCATTTGTATACACGATGTCTTCAACATATTCATATGTTTTATTATTTATATTTGTGTTTGATATTTCGTGCCTACAAAGATGCACCAAGTTCATAGTTATTCGTTTGTTTATTTATTCGTCCTAACTAAGGACCAACGTTTCTTAATTTAACGAGTACCTACTTACAATTTAGAATTATTCTTAACGTCTCAAAAACGAAGGGTGAAAGTTTTCAAAAGGGGATCCTAGACCCTTCGCAACTGCTACGATTACTACGATTTGCAATCATCCATCAACGGTACAATTAATTTTATTTTTCTTACTTTCATTCGACCTTTCTTGGCTATTTTTTGAATAGCATCATCATTATCCTTCTGATCTTATTTAAATTTTTGTGGGGTCGGTCGTCACACCATGTATTTTTCGTGATTCTCATAAAAAATCATTGGTACAATGGAGTTAACCCTAACTCTCTGATGACAGCCCTTCAAAGCCGGTTTATGATTACGTAGAAAGCATTAAGAGGGGCGCAAAAAGCTGCACCCATCCACCTATGTACTCGTCTTCCAGCCATGAAGTTTACAGTTATCAAGACGCGTTCAACTTCAGTGTCGTAACATTCGTAGCTACAATACGACATAAAGTTTATGTTGCAAAGTAACACCAACTTTATGAGGAATACTATCTATTGCAGCGTGGGTCACTTGGTTGACAAGTTTCAGTGACTGTTAACTGGTCGTTCTGTCTATTGTTTCATTCACTTTAATCATATCTAGGTAGGTTCTATATGGATCGTAAGCTCTAAGCTACTCAAATGAAATACATATTTGTAGAGATGTAATAAGTATAATTTACCTATTCCTAATAAATATTTTTTTACATCTCGACGTGCGCTCTGTCAGCTCCTCAAGTTGACTCCCTTTTTAACCGACGAAAAAAAAGGGGGTTCTTAGGTCGACGTGTACTCATATATGTTTTTTTATGTATGACCACGCATAACCTTTACAGTGTAGTCCGATTTGAATTATTCTTGTTTTATTCGGGAGGGTATACCTCGAAGTTGGTCCCATGTAACTTTGCTTGGGTGGTTTCAGTTAGCTTCAATAATAATAGGCTGTTGCATAATTTTTGCCCACTTTAAAATTATTATTTTTTTACTTATCTATTTAAACAATTAATCGACAATATAATAACCATCATTATCGAGAACATGTAACCATCTGTCAGGCAAAGTTTCAATACGCTTAGCCCAGAAAGAAAGTGGTTGACAGGCAAAGAAATAGGCAAGTTCATTTTAAGGTCACCGAAATTTTCAAATGTTTTTTTACGAAGATGCTGTTTTAAAGCCCGGAAAAGATGATAGTCGGAAGGTCAGATCAGGGGTGAGGTACCGTTTGTTCAACCGAGCTTTTGTAGAAATTTATGGGTCAATTTCGCTATATGTGGTCTTGCATTATCATGAAGTAATGATACTGCAAGACGTTTTTCTCTAACAGCGTTCCCCACCTTCTGTAGTTAATTCACGTAGACTTCGGCATTGATAGTCTGATTGCTGTCCATTAACGCCCAAAACTACATTCCTCGCGAATTCGAGAAGACTGACATAAGAAGTTTGTGATCATGCAAACTGCTTTTTGGCTGTTTATCAGCAGGCATCCAAAAGGCCTTTCGTGTGACGTTCTCATATAAGACCCAAGACTCGTTACTGGTGATAATCGACTTAAGAAAGCTCTTTCTTTGTGGGCGCAACAGCAGACTTTCACAAATGTTGACACGTATTGCAAGTTGAGCATCGGTCAAAACATGGGGCGTCCATCTTGACAAAACTTTACGGTAGCCCATTGCCTGCAGATGGCGATCTATAGTACTGTAGTGATATTTTAGAGTTTTCTCTAAATCCCTGGTGCTGGAATCCGCGTGCAACTGAAGCTCGCGCCGCAACGCATCTTCGTCAAAAGTGACGGGTCGACCAGTATGAGGAACATCTTTTAGACTTGTGTCTCCTTCATTAAAGCGTTGAAACCAATTTCGTGCTGTGCGATCAGTGTGTGCCTTGTGTTCGTATAAGTAAATCGCTCGAAGATGTTGTTGATCCATTTTGTCAATTTTAACAAAATTCCAGTAACGAGCTCGCGCTTACATACCCTATGTGAAAGATACGAGAACATTCTACTATGTACTAGATCTATTTTAGAAAATTTCCGAGACAACTGGAAATATTAAGGAAATTTAGAAATGAGAAAAAAATTATGCAACAACCCAATACGTATCTTTACCACTTAGTTTATGTGGATGATATACTAATAACCTCATGTCACTGTAATTTACATAGCAGGTAGTGGTATTCGAATTTGTGTGGGGTAGGTACCACAACTAAAAAGTGAAAAATAAAAACTCTTTTACAAAATATACGCGTCGACTTGACAATCTCCTTTTTTTTCGTCGATTAAAAATAAAACCAACTTCCAAAAAACACACTACAAAGTGAAAAATAATTTTGGTTTCAGAAATCAGTGGCAATAAACAACGAAAATTACAAAACCCAAGACACCGACTTCCGAAATCAAAGTTATTTTTCACTGTGTAGTGTTTTCTTTGGAAGTCGGTTTTATTTTACGTAAAAATGGTTTTTCTTTTTTCTATTCTTCTTTATGAAATAGTGTTTATGCCATAATCTTATGACATCCGTGAAGATTGGATAAGAAAGCCATAACGGCTGTATAGCCGTTATGGCTAATCTACTATATACTGTATAGTAATAATAGCCTCTACAGTATCTACCTACTGGTTTTATTTAATTGCATTTTACTTTTTGACTACATAATATCTTTTTTGATTTGATTACACATCGTTTTGGTGTTAAAGTTTTAACTCGATTATGCGAAATTGCGATTAATTTGCAACAGGCGATTAAGATTTCTGATAAATGAATCCATAGCAAATACTTTGAGTTTGAGTTTGAGCAGAAACTTTGAAGGACCGCCGATTTATTTTATTAAGCAATGGTGTTATCCAAGTCTGTCATAACAGTTGTGTTGGGTGATCTAGCTTAATTAGGTAACAGGGATGATGAATAAATTTAGTTTGTTGTCCGTCATGTAGATTTTTTTAAAATATTGGGCACATACTTTTTCTTTCTTTACGTAAACAAAAGATTACAGCGATACATTAAGTTAAAATGTGGCATGACGTCACGCCTTGCTAGATTTTATATGTAGTTGTGCTTGGGACGTAGCGAGCCCCCACTCCCCAACTTTAATGCGTTTTATCTAAGTAATTTTAAAAGCAAAAAATACGTGTCTAATATTATTTTATTATCTGAGTGACGGACTAAATAGAATTTCTTTTTTTTACCCAGGCTTCATCCCTATTGTAATAAAGAACAATATAGGTATTATTTTCCCATGATTCTCATGCCACAATGGATCCTACACCTACTAATCTTTTTTAAACATAAAAATTCCTGCGCTGTGACATCTTCCATGTATCTAACGGAACAGGAAATCAACGAATAATGGAGGATTTTATGATAACAACGCGAACGTGTGTCAATAAACTTTTAAACAAAATGAGCGCTTTTAGCGAAAAGCCTGTTTAATGGTGGCGTAACAGAATGTCGACAATTTTAGATAATGTCATGCAAAATACGAGGAAAATAATTTTGACACCTCGTTAATCTACGAGTCTGTGACCTCATGGTTGATATTCCATAAACAATTATTTCCAGATATTTTTTTCATTACAATTGAAAAAATGTATGTTCAAATTAGGATTGCGGCCCATGGAACACTTAGAAGCGCCCTTTATAATGTAAAACGTCTTTTAATTAATAAAAGCATAAATAAAAAACATTGGTGAAATACCTATAGTTCAGATTCAGACGTTTGGATTTCGATTATTCTAATGCACCAGCTCTTCACATATTTATGTCAAGAGGGTGCTGATATTAGTTTATTTAGGAATAAGAATAATTTATTTGTAAAATATAGGTAAAAACTTTCAAAGATCTTAAAAATTAGGTAATGCTCTATGTTTTGCCAATATTGACATATAAATGATGCATATGATTAAAAAAAACGCTTAAATAAGTGGGTACTACTAAATTACAATGATAAATTTATTACAGTATAATTGTATAATAGTATTTGAGTACCCCAATTGTATTAAAGCATGCATGCAAATAAAATTTTATTAGAATTCATTGTCATTTTCATTTCATGTCAAAATTTAAAGTCAATTCAATTCAAAAGATTAGTATTAATGTAAAGTATTAAAATTTATGTCAGAATTATAAATAATGATTCGTGATCGGATAATCGGATGCATATTTACCTAAAGTTAAATTTTCGCTGAGAGATTATGGAAGCGGCTTCTTAATTTTTTTTTTCTTAATATAAATCCCGGGATTCCAGAAAATCCGGGAATGCACAACTAATCGGATACATGGTATGGAAACGACTTCTTAAAGATGTGGTATTATATATTTAAAAAATTCCGAGACACCGGGATCACACAACTATTCTTATGCTTGAAACTCATTTTTAACCCCCGATGCAAATATGTGTGTATGTAGGGTGTAAGAGGAAGGGTAGTGCGTGTCGATTCTATAGTTAAAAAGGACTAAATTTATCAATTCCAGAATCGCGAAATTTTTACGAACGATACAAAAGTGCATTCCATATTAGCCAACACCTCAACTTTAGGTAAATATGCATCCGAATATCCGATCTCTGATAATGATAGATCATTTAAGAAACTCATCTAGAGTACCTATAATAAAATCTTTCAAGCAGAATTTTTTAAACTTCTGCAATGGCATACATTTAAATTCATCTGGTATTTTATTATATAATGTAATTGTGGAGCAACACCAAAGAAGCTTTTCTTCATTAGAGAAGTTTTACAAGTCACAAGGCATAATTCATTCCTTTAGGAAGAAAAGTAAAGCACCTGGATAGAGAACTCTACATAATAGCACAAGTACGTACACAAGAAACACGAGCTAAAAACCTACAAACTGTCAACATAAGAATATCTTCAGAGTCAATTATTAAAATTACTCCGTAACAACAGCAGTAACGTTGCAATTAAAAATGGCATATTAAAACGAACTGACATTTACATGACCTTTGTTTTGAAAGTAGAATTGGATGACATTAATGGGGAAGGCAACTGTCAAAATGGCGCTGTCGTAGTACTTAGTTCTCAAAGCTAGATATTAATGCAAGGCGTTAGGTCGTTTTTATTTATTTTTGCGAAAATAACTCGTTGTTGTGTTCCTAAATCCTCGGAAATTCGAGTCCACCATTTTCCAAAAGACTAAGCTTAGCAGACTGTGGCTTAAACCTATTGGGAGTGAATTATTTGAATAAAACAGAGTTCGAGGTTATATCGGAAACATTTTGAAGAAAGTTATTACGAGGAAATAAACAATATTTAAGGTTTTTAATACTGACGCTTTCCGGGTCGAATAAATATTGATTTAAAATATAGAAATCACCGAAAATAACGAAATAGTGGAATAAAACCAAACTCGTGAATGAACACAAAATGGAATTAATGAACGAAATGTCAAATTGACTGTAGGAAATAGGGACCTAGCTATGGTCACGCCATCTACAATTAGCTTCGACCGACCTTCCCCATTGATGCGATTCAGATGTAGCAATTAATTAAGTTTACGGTTATTGGAGTGTTCATATACCTAGCATGAAATAAAAGAATATTTGTGAACGCAACTGTATGCATCCCAAATTCTGAACATTCAAACAATTCGAGTACCTATCGTCAAGTTAAATTATAGGTCCAATCAATATTTTCCCGAAATCCGGGAAATTTTGAGAAAATGAGTGGCGTACCCACCCGCACTTGTCCAAACAGAACTTTATGCCTATACAAGGTGTAATTTTAATCAGTGTTAACCTCTTAAGGGGTCATTGTACTCATCATTATAAACAACTTTTACAATCTATGGAACCAAACCCGAAATCGCGAAAAAAAAATCAGGTGTTCCCTACATTTTGACGAGTTATGCGAACATAAAAAGTAGGGAAAAGCCGATTTTTTTTCGCGATTTCAGGTGTAGTTTCATAGGTCGATCCATCAGGTTAAGCTACGCTTGCCGGGGTTGGTTCGTGGATGGGTGACCATATTTACATACCGAGACTCCTCCGTGCCTCGGAAAGCACGTTAAGCCGTTGGTCCCGTCTGTCATTCGTGGATCTTTGACAGTCGTTACGGGTCGTCAGAAGCCCGAAAGTCTGACAACCAGTCTTACCAAGGGGTATCGTATTACCCAGTTACTGGGTTGTGGAGGTCAGATAGGCAGTCGCTCCATGTAAAATACTGGTATTCAGCTGCATCCGGTTAGACTGGAAGCCGACCCCAACATAGTTGGGAAAAGGCTAGGCAGATGATGAGGTGTAGTTTCATAGTAAAAGTTGTTCATAATGATGAGTACAATGACCGCTTAAGAGATTAACACTGATTAAAATTACACCTTGTAGATGCTTGGTGCCTGATTTCTATTATTGATCAAACTGTTACATTCATGAATTTTCTAACACTCTCATAAGAAATCGTTCCTCAATTCCTCACAGTAAACTGACAAAGAAGCTGGTTCTTTCCGAGCCCACCCATGGCACGTGCACACCTGTCGTGCAGGTGTACGTGTATCAAGTTATCACAAAAAATATCTAGCGCCTGCAAAGTGTGCCTGGAGCATGCGCTTGCGCAGGAAAAAGATGTTGACCAAATGGCGCGGGAGTTTCAAGGGAAATTGCTTTTGCTTAAAAAATGTCATAATTTCAAGCTAGTCATATGACTGTGATGATCTAGAAGCCATGGAAGTACACTCAAGTCCTTAAAATTTTCGTAAATTTTTGCTAGTTTAATATTCGATTGTGTACGATTTGAATTAATGATTGTGGAGGGCAGCACCTTACTGTAAATAATTGTCTACGGTTTCCCGACTTTACCGTTTACAAGTAGTTACAAAAAGTAAAAACCAGCAAGTCGGACCAACGTATACTATTTAACACTACATAAATATTAAAAAAAAAACAAACGAAGAATATTTTTCATTTTAAAAATCAGATTAGTTTCATTTTTTTTTTTCTTATTTGTTATTACAGCCGCAATAGAAATACCTAATCTGTGAAAATTTCAACTGTCTACCTATTACGGTTCATGAGATACAGTCCGCCGACAGACAGACGGACGGACGGACAGCAGAGGCTTAGTAATAGGGTTCTGTTTGGCACCCGTCGGGTACGGAACCCTAAAAAACATAACATAATATCACGCCTGTATTCCCTGAAGGATAGGCTAGAGGTGTACCTACAGGTAGTCCACTCACATTTCGCCGGTTAGTGCAGTCACAATGAGGAT
The DNA here is from genome assembly GCA_947568875.1 of Fissipunctia ypsillon. Taxonomy (NCBI): domain Eukaryota; kingdom Metazoa; phylum Arthropoda; class Insecta; order Lepidoptera; family Noctuidae; genus Fissipunctia; species Fissipunctia ypsillon. Next base: position 19,957,921 of record OX387655.1, on the reverse strand, counting down.
TTAGACAAATTTGGCCTGCTCTGGTCCACAATAATGCCTTGTTTCACAGTATCTTCCGCAACCGCAACCGCAAATGCTAAAACCAATAAACAAAGAAAACCTCTCCTAAAATACTCATAAATAAATGCATTAGATAATTTTATTGCCTGGCAACTGGTCACTCAAGCTCTTTATAAACACGCTATAAAATGCCACAATATTGCACTGTGGGAAAGAAGCGCAGTCCAAACCGCAGCCAACAATGGCGTAACGGGATATTAAAATATTATGTTTACCTGCCTTCGTATCTTGACCACAGCGTATAGCGTTACTAACAGGCCAGTTTTATCCTTGACAACGGTCTTTTTGGTCTTTCAAGGAGACACTAAGGTGACATAGCAAACGCACGTCATTCTGTCTCACAATTTTACCTTGCATCTTTAGATAGTTAGGCAAAGGACCACCGTTAGGCACCATTGGAAAATTGCCTTTGATTCTAAGTTCCTACCTACTGACTTACTGAGTCAGCATTAGACCTAAAACCTAATTCGAATATCGAATTAAAACTTCCGCCCGATCGTTAAAAAAAAATAATTGGTCCTTTGATTTCGCGCCTTAAGGACCAGCTTTTATTTTTATCTTTGCATTAGATTTAACAGTGGACGCATTTTAGACCTACAACAGAATGGTGACTTTTAAGTCTTAACTTTCAAACTTAGGTACTTTTATTTATAAAAGTTCCGACCGACCGTTCTGTGGAACACTTTATAATCTAAGAGGTCACCCGTCTGCGAGTCAGGGAGTAAAATGTAACCTCTTGCTTTATTTATACAGATTAACTAATACGACTTGTTTTTTTATTTACTTTTTAGTTCGTTTTTTGGCAGGGAAGTCGTGTTTTTTAATTGTTTTAATTATTTATTTTTATTTTATACATGTGACAAGTTTTATTTTAAAACATCTACGAAACCATTCACTCATTTAGACATTCGCAGTCTTATTAAAGTCTGATTAGGTAAATTGTTTGCAGCCAAAGATGAAATGTTTGTCTTGCATGTACCTGTGTAAAATGTATGCCATTAAATTGTAGTTTTTTTGGGATGTGCTCATCAAGGCCTTCAATTTGATACCCATATTGTAATAATTGAAGAAAACATTTTTTTTCACATTTAAAAATGGAGCCATATTGATTTTTTTTTTCAAAAATTATTGCCAGTGTCACTCAGGATGATATAAGAATTCTAACGATACCGCATACATCCAAAGCTGTTCAGGCATTTAAAAGTTATGGTGGAATAAAGCAACACACATACATGAACCCTGAAAACATTACACTCATTTTGTGGGCGACCGTGTAACAAGTTGAAAGAACAGCCGCTTTGCATAATTTGTTTACAAATACACAGTCTGCATATTTGTGCACGTATTTTTGTGTAATTCCTAGAATCATGTGTAGAATTTCTTTCATAAAACCGCAGACACTAAATATCAAGTTTCAATTATTTGTTCTTTGTAACTTATGAAATTGGTTCAGATAATCAATCAATGCAGTTTTTATTGCAAAACTTTTCTAATGAAAATCGACATACATCTGTCATTACAAAAGTACTTACAAAATGAACTGAATCTACGACTGATGCATTAATTTGCATCCTATGTAATGCTATATTAGGATGTAAAATCCTCTTCTAAACTATAGGTTACCGGCGCGGCGAATCCAAATTAACGAATGGGAATGTCGGTGTCTTTGACTGGGCTCGTACGAACTTCACTTAAGGTTGTCCTAATCTTATTTAGCAAAACTCTCAACTGAAGTTAGCTTGACAGCTAAAACGCTACAGTATAAAAGGAAATACAAGGTCAAATCTATTTTTATCTTGATCTTAGAGCACCTTTATGTCAACTGTGTGTGTTGTGCTATACGATCCACTGTGTCATCAACAACGCAACGGTCAAGCCGAGGAGTTGGGCATAATTCAGTGTTAAAAGTTTTTGCTTTCCTGTGAGTACCTACCTATATATTTATTTAAACTTCTCTCACACAGGAACAAAGGGGGAATTAATGCCTTAGGCATTCTTTACCAGTCAACTAACGGCGGTGAAGAGATAATGGGATGGCAGAGGTGCTCTGTTTGAGAGGAGATAATAATCTTAAAAACGAGATGAATGTTTGGGGTTTTTTTCAAAATGTAGTTACCTGATGACAAATCTATTGTGACAACGATAGACAAAACTTTTTTGACTAGGTCTACGCACACCCATAAAGAGAAGGACTACTGATAAGTACTTTTTCTAATTAGCAAGTATTCCAGGAAAGATACTGGTGTTATGTGTTATGGTCGTAACATGTTACATAAGTTATAGAGGACGTTGTCCGCACGTCAAGCAAAAACTTGCATCTTATGTAGGCACGCCATGAATTTGCGTTTTAAGAGATAATCACAAATACATATATACTGGATGATTTTTTTTACCGTCTCGAAATTTTTACAGGCTGTTCTACCCATGAACATGAACAACTTTCACTATGGGACCAACTATGAGATCACGAAAAAAAAATCTGCTGTTTCATACATTTTGGTCAAGTAGGTTTGAACTTTTCTATTAAACAGTTGATTTTTTTTTCGTGATTTCAGAGTTGGTCCCGTAGTGAAAGTTGTTCATATTCATGGGTAGAACACCCTGTAAAAATTTCGAGACGGTAAAAAAAATCATCCAGTAGAGGTAAAAAGCGGATTCTCGTACCAAAAGACCAGATATTGTTGGTCCTTATTTTACAAACGGTACTAAAATATAGGTAGGTACACACGGCTAGATATCAAGCTATAAATATCCAGTATAAGCTGATCTCGCATTGTATAGGATCTCCGTACAATGAAAGGTCACAGACTACACTGAATATTCGACTAGCATGGAGGCTTTAGTTTTATAACCAAATATCGTTCACGAAACAAATGAAAGTTTTATGCAATTATTGTGACAACTTATTTATATTGCAATATAAGTAGGTATGCATACTACAATTTAAAGTCGCATTTCTTGTCTGTCTGTGTGACCGCGTTGTTCTTCTAAACTACGCAAAGGATTTTGATGCGGTTTTCACTATCATTTAGAGAATTTATTCCGGAAGGTTTATGTGTATAATACATTAATATTAAACCAACATACATATACAGGGAGTCCAGTAAATAGTATGACTTAGTGCAGGGGGTGACAGCATGGGTCAATGCTTACCAAAACAACAATATAATATGTTCCGCAAAATATCGAAAAATCTCTAACTTGAATAAGATTTTAAGCATCTCGTAATGAAAAATTCCTTTTCTAGTATTTTTTTTTACATCAATTTATTCGTGAATAGTTACTCTACTCATGATAGGTAAGTCTATACAACATTTTTTAAGAGGGAACGGGACCTGCAAGGAATTTGAGAAATAGGTATTTGAATAAACTATTGCCGTCGCGCTGCGCCCGAACAAGCGAGTTTAGAGTACGATATACAGCTGCACCTCAGACCGATTATTTCACAATAAGTTTTACGAGATCGACGTTTCGTATTCCCTTTTTCCTCCTCGAAAACTGAGCCGATTCAATTATTTTTTACATTAAAATTTTAAGAAAGAGTATGTCTAGGTCCTTATCATTTTCTTTTATGTTAAAAACTTTTCGAATTTGTCTGGTAGTCCTCTAATAATGGCGGTAAAAATGGGGCGTTTTTTTTTAATTTTTGGAGGGTCATATTTTCTTTACTAATTAGTTGCTGAAAAAAGGAAACGACAGGAACGTGTCTACAGGAGACCTTGATTTTATGAAATATAAATGATTGCTCTAGAGGCATTATTCAGTAAGAAAAACGGGGAATTCATTTGTATGGAGAATCGCAGACTCGGTTCCCTCTTAATATTTTTCACTGAACGATTTTCTTATCGTTTTACTTTAACCTACATTGGTGAAAAAAAAAAAATCCGTAACATTTTGCGGATCATATATTGTATTGTTTTGGTAGGTATTGACCCAAGTATCACCCCCTGCACTATGTCGTACTATTTACTGGCCACCCTGTATATAATAAAGAAATCTCCAACTCCATAATTTGTGAAGTCGTAAACCCATGCGAAGCTGGGGCGGGTCGCTAGTAAAACTTAAACACTACTTCTTGCTGACATCGCACATTTAAAACCCTTTACCACCTACAGCTATAATTATTTTTACATCTCTTGACCAATACTTTTGTGTATCAAAAAATTACGCGTATCAAAGGACCAACAAAAAATACCGCTCTTCGGTCGACTATAACATGAAGGCAGTAGATAGGTACTTATCTTCCGCACTCTAATGGCGTAACACACTATCAATCGGAATCTGAATGATTTTGACGCTTATTGCTAATCCATTGCTTCATATGTTCGAAAAGTTTGTCTGCTCAACAACGTATATAACGCAATGAATGTTGTTGAACTGTCAAAATGAAACCGATTCCTACTGTGAGTGTGTTGCGCAATTACCCCTCAGGTCTGTCTCTCTCTACTCGTAAAGCTTGGTAACTTTACCAGTCGGTTGCGTGTCACAAGGATGGGTCTAAGAATGCCGCTGATCCTGTTAGCAGTGGCTCTATCAAGCTCTATGTAATAAGTGTCTTAAGTAAACGTATGATGGGGGTTATGTACAATACTATAAGGAGTAGCTAGAGTAACTCTTTTTAGGATTCCGTAGTCAACAAGGAACCCTTATAGTTTCGCCATGTCCGTCCGTCCGTCCGTCCGTCCGCAGCTTAGCTCAGAGACTCTAAGCATTTGAAAGCTATTATTTGGCATGGATATACATATTAATCACGCCGACAACGTGATAAAAAAAATCTGGAAAAAAAATTTTTTTAGGGTAGGTACCTCCTGTACTTATACGTAAAATGAGGGTATTTTTTTTTCTCGTTTACCCCGTGGTAAGGGGTGTTGTTGTAAATGTCTTTCAAAAATATTGCGGATTTGTGAAAACAATTTTTCGATTAAAGGATCCGTTTCTGAAATATTAAGCTTCAAAGTGCTAAATTTTGTAAGAGTCAAGTGTCCCGCCTCCTGCCAGCTAAATGATTAGTTCTGGATATACAACGAAATTAAAAGGAAAACTATCACAGCTAAGTAGGCTTTACAAGTTAACGAGTAATAGTCGACTAACTTACATTTGCAGTTGGAATGTATGAGAGAACATGTTTTTCAACTACAATGTTAAATTTGTTCTTGGGATAAACTCATTCCAACTACGGAACCCTTCATTGTGCGTGGTCCAACACGCAATTGGCCGGTTTTTTTTTAAATGGTGGGAACCAATCGCTGGCTATAATAATACGTCTATACCTATGTAATTGGAGATTCTTTATCCAGCATTTTCAGATTTAATTATTCGAAATTAACTTAATTTCATAACAGCCGTATTAATTTAATTTCAAATTCAGTCATGACTGTCTCGTTGGTCTAGTGGTCGCAAGCGCTACTGCTGAGCATGAGGTCCTGGGTTCGATTCCCAGGTCGGGCAAAGTGTTATTGGGTTTTTCTATCTGGAATTTCTCAGTAGCAGCAAGGAGTCAGGATTTGTGCCCGGTAGATGGCAATAGGCTCGCCCCTTATTACATGGGACTTAAACATAACTGGCGAAATGTGGGTGTACTATTATAGGTACACCTCTGCCTAACCCATAGGGGAAACAAGCCGTGATGTTATGTTTAGGTAATTCAGTCATTTGTTTTTAGATAGTTTTTTGTTTTTGTGAAATTGTGGTAGTTTTGGCGCCATTGATAAACTGAAAATTCGTACAATTTTCGAATATGAGTTCCTACGTGGAAATACCGCTGCGCAAACAACACGAAACATTAACGACGTGTACGGGCGTAACACTGTTTGCATAAACACGGTCCATCATTGGTTCAGTCGTTTTAAATCTGGAAATTTTGAGTTGAAGAACGAGCCTCGCGGTCGGCCGGTAACTATTGTCGACAACGACGAATTGAAGGCGATAGTGGAAGCGGATCCAACTCAATCTACGGCTGAGCTTGCTGCGGGCCTTGGAGTTAGTGTCAAAACAACATTGAAGCACTTGCGTCAAATCGGAAAGATTAAAAAGCTAGATAAGTGGGTGCCACACGAACTAAGCGACCAACAGCGAGACTTATGCGTCGAAGCATGCATAGCACTACTGAATCGGCATAGAAACGAGGGAATTCTAAATCGAATTGTTACTTGCGATGAAAAGTGGATCCTGTACGACAACCGTATGCGTTCGTCTCAGTGGGTGGACCCGGGTACAGCACCTAGTCAGTGCGCTAAAAAAAAATTACTCATAGGAAGGTGATGGTGACTGTCTGGTGGACCAGTCCCGGACTTGTACATCACAGCTTCTTACCGAATTAATGGTACAACAGTGACAGCAGATCTCTATTGCCAAGAATTGCAAACAATGATCTCCATCATTTCATCAAATTGGAGATTTGTATGAAAATTTTGGTAATTTTTTTATTTCAGCTAATCAAAGTACTGGCCCAAAATATCTATACAATTTTGCCATTTTGATGGCAGTTTGTTTATAGTAGTAGTCCTTGTTGACTACGGAACCCTAAAAATTACAAAACTTAAAATAAGAAGTGCTTTTCAGCTCATTTACACTTTCGTTATTAATTCGATATGGTAGATAAGTGCCCCCAAGTTAAATCTACATAAAACAGCGGTCAAAAATTGATAACATTGAATAACACCGTGATCCGACGATTACAAATATTGCGTAATAAGTAATAATATGAGATATTGAATGAATAAACAGTTAACAGACGAATCTTTAGTTTATATTCCGCTGTGTAGTGGCATACCTAGTTATTGTGACAACGGACTTCTTTTGATTTGCAAAAGTGGCGTGAGTTGTTAATTTATTTGTATTTTAAGAGTTTTGTGATGAAGCTTGCTTACTTTCTTCTTTTCAGTGGAAAAATATGTCTTTAGTTATTGGTGTTAGTAGAATTATACTGGCTTGCTTACTTTCTTCTTTTCAGTGGAAAAATATGTCTTTAGTTATTGGTGTTAGTAGAATTATACTGGCTTGCTTACTTTCTTCTTTTCAGTGGAAAAATATTTCTTTAGTTATTAGTGTTAGTAGAATTACAATTCTACATTTAAATATTCTATTCTAAATTTTGAGACAAAATTTTTACAGAGTCGAGATCACGAAAAAAAAATCTGCTGTTTCATACATTTTGGTCAAAAATAGGTATTGAACTTTTGTATTAAACAGCTGATTATTTTTTTCGTGATTTCAGAGTTGGTTCCATAGTGAAAGTTGTTCATATTTATGGGTAGAACACCCTGTAAAAATTTCGAGACTGTAAAAAAAAATCATCCAGTTTATGTAGTACTTAGATAAAAATAACCAAAGTTCTCTTGCCCTTACTTATCCCAATTTACTTAGAGTTGGTGCAACATGTCTTCTTATACTTCTTTAATAGTCGACATCGCGGTAGTCACCCCCTTTCTAGCCATATCACCAGTTACTTTTTAACCTTTTAACCACCTGACTTCATGTCAGATGTCGTGCCCCCAGCGCCGGGCACAGTGCATTATTACGGTATTTGGTCGTAATACGACCCTGGCGAAACGGATTCGAAATTATTTGTCGGATTAATCCGGCGTAAGCGGTTAAAGGGTTAATTAGAGGTTAGCTAATAAATAGGGTAAACAAATTATGGACGTTCTCCTAAGAACGTACTCCTGTAGCTGCTTTGGATGCAGTAAGTAGATCCCTTCCAGCCCGATCTCAAACTAAAATCTTGAAGTCTTAAGTATATATACTTAGGGCAAAGATGAATGTATATAGGGCGGTCAACATTTGCTTCAATTAAGTAGCAAACTACTTACCTAATTACAATTGCTAATGGGTTTTCTCTATATCTTTTTAATTCACTCGATGACCGTGCGGCAAACGCGTCACATATACTCGTAGGTAATGACTATGAGAGTCGATAAAATCATTTGCGTGGTGGGCTTTGACCGAACATTCGCGTCGTTAAATAATCTCCCGGTGCAATTGGACGCATCAGTGAGTGATAGAAAGTGATAAAACGGGAAAAATATAAGTACTTACCTAATATAATTCCATTTTAAAAAATATTGCTCCATATCATTAATTTACCAACCTACTCTATAACATCAAACATTTTAATTCTTCTTTAGAATAAAAGGTAAATAATTAATAAGTAGTATTCACAATATTTAGATGCCATGTATCTCGGAGGCCTTGATATTAAATTATTTACTGAACCTCTGCCATTAGTACGTACAATAGGTAACATAAACATTTTGTTTTTAAACATAATTTAGCAACATTTAGCCTACCCTAGATTTCTCCTAGTTCGTGGAAAACAAATCTAACATGCACTCACATCCAGAGCAAGGAGGTGTACCTATGTAGGCCATGCATACATATATTTGTTACATTTGTGGACTCTACACCTTACGCCAGATAAGCGTGGAATAAAAGTCATTAACCCCACTTGTACTAAAAAGTCTCGAAACTTAAATGCAAAAAAAAAAAATATGCCACGTGCACGCGACAAGGACGCCTTGTACCGCGATACGTTTGTTTTGATCGTGTTAGTGACACTGCCTTAACATTTTTTCGTATCGTTTTGAAATATTGGAATACATTGGTAAAAGGCGTCAACGACTTTTTTCCACGGTTATCTGGCGGAAGGTATAAACCAGTGGCTCGACGCTCGAGCAGCCCCGGATGTATATTTATAAAAGGGGGGTGCAGAGTACAAAGCCGCCGGCAAAAATTTTCAACAAATACTACTACGAATTTTTTTAAATGGGTAAATTCTAAATGTTTATTCTTCTCGAATGATTATAATTCCGTAAATACATATTTTTTACGGTCGCGAATCATATTTTAATCAACATACGACCTAATACTGACCTGCAAATTGCAAAAAACGTAAGAAAATTTGAATTTCGCGGGCTACCCTGGCGTGTGAATGAATTAATGAAAAAGCGTTTAATTGTGTTTACATTCAAACTAATGTTACTTCTGCGAAACTGCACAGACGACGATGACGAAGACGATATGACGTTTCTTTTTATGTCGTACGGTATGTACATTGGCAAAGGAAGTGACGGATACAGTGTGAAATCCCGAGCCAGGCGGCGTCTACGGATTTAGTATTTTTTTTATTTTCTGAATTTATTTTGAGGAAAAACTGGCTGGTGGCTGGCTGCCCCCCAATCTTTGTCGCCCGGTGCAAGTGCATCTTCTGCACCTCCCTAGATCCGGGCCTGAGCTCGAGTCGATAAGATAGCCACTGGGCCTAAGGTGCTATGAAACATAGTGTCCCTTACTTTAGGTATCATATCAACATACAAAATTGGTCCTTTGGTCCTAAGCTCAAGCCCTAGCTTTTTATTTCTCAAATAAGAGTTATTTGTATATTCTTACAGCCTTAGAAAATCGGGTGACACATATTTATGTAATTCTTTCATTTTTTCCAGGCGAATAATGGACGTAATTGTGATCGGGTGTGGTGCTGCGGGCATCGCCGCGATGAGGAAGCTGCACGATGCTGGTCTTCAGGTCTTGGGACTTGAAGCCGGAAACAGGATCGGCGGCAGAGTCTGTACCACGGAGTTTGCTGGGAAAGCTATTGATATTGGCGCTGCGTGGTAAGATAATGTTTCAATATCTTCTATCGTTTTTCATTTATCACATAGGTACTCCCCGCAGGGTTAGGCACATTTCGCTGCCCATTGCCCTCAACCGAGCACAAATCCAGACTAGCGGGCTACTGGTGAAAATTTCCTGACTTCACACTGTCCAATCTGGGAATCGAACCCAAAGCCTCATGTTCAGAAGTAGCGTTTGCGACCACTAAACCAACGAGGTAGTCTAAATTATAAAGTAGGTCTCTGTCATGGCACCTAGGTAAGATACCATGTCCATTAACCATAGTAGCGATTCTTAACACGTGGGTTGTTGCCTCAAGTCCCACGACTCATTTTGAAGTCACTGGGTTTTCCACGACGGTCATTTGTTCAAGAACATTCGCCTTTACTACCGACACCGACTTTTAAAGTTTATGGGCAAAATTGCCCTAGGATTTTGTAACCCCTACGAATTAGAACTTCAAAATTGAAGATCTAATCTTAATTGGCATCTACGGGCCAATTACGTAAGTCGTATTTATATGCAGCCGTACCACTTGGATAATCTCAATTCTTAACACTTTCTAGGTGTCACGGAGAGAAAGACAACGTAGTCTTTGAAATTGTCAACCCATTAGGTCTTCTGGGTAGATCAGATCCTGATACCAACTGGTATGTGCGTTCTAACGGCGAGCTGGTGCCTGAAGACAAAGCTAATGTCATCCTAAAGGCTCTAGGAGACGAGGTAGATGGTGCCGACAAGAACACCAAGCAATCAATTTCCGAGTTTGTGCGGAGCGCGTAAGTAGTCTATAAAATTGTTTTAATTTATTAACTGCCCTACTGCAAAACTTTAAGGCCTCTTCTAATATAGGAAAGGAATAATATTAGGCTTCATCAGTCCTAATATGAAACAATGAGGCATTTTCTCGTAAACTCAGCCAGATCACCACGCTGGCTGAGTTTCGGCGTTTTTGAACGATTAAGAATAAGTTTCGTTATATTTCTTTTATCGTAAATAGCATTTTAGTGCATAAGTACAAGTGCCATTAAAAAGTCATAGGTAGGTAAGCACGAAAATCCCTGATTTTGAACCTTCAACCAGTATTTTAAAATCCTATTCTCAAGCCCTATAAGCCATCACGACAATTGAATGTTTAAATCTTCACTCCGTTTTCAGAGCCAACTCTAACATCACCTTAAAGAAAGACCCAGAGCTATCCAGTTCGTTCATCGAATGGTTTGAAAGGAACAACCACCTGGGTGGCCAGGATGACCCGAAGAGAGGCAAGTCTTTGAAAGGGCTAACGGAGTTCTGGGAGAGTGAGGGTGACCCCTTCTTGAACTGGAAGGGAAGAGGATACAAGACTATTCTTGATGTTTTGACGGTAAGATAACCATAGTGGCAGAAAAAGGGGAAATCGATTCCACCGAGTGGGATTTCAATCTTGATTCATTGCCTTGTCTAACACTTAAGCATGGATTTTTCGATCGGTGAGCTCCGTAGATGACTGACCATTCTTAAATTTTAAACGTAGCCTAGTGTATATATATATGATATAACATGTCCCGGAATTAACGCACAACCTCTTAAGGGATCATTGTACTCATCATTATGAAGAAATTTTATTATGGGACCAAACCTGAAATCGCGAGAAAAATCAGCTGTTCTCTAATTTTATTTATGTTCGCATAACTCGTGAAAATGTAGGGAACAGCAGATTTTTTTTCGCGATTTTAGGATTGGTCCCATAGTAAAAGTTGTGTGGGACATGTTGTATTATACCCATCCATCGGCATAACTATGACGGGAGTACCTATAGGTACGGGTAGTCACGAGCCCGAAAGTCAAGAATCCTACCTAGCTTCTCGATTTATAGATTGCCCTAATTGATTCAACCTCCTTCCATTCCAGAACAAATACCCCGACCCGTCCGAGGAGATTCCCCTACAGATTCTTCTCAACAAAGAAGTGGAGAACATTCGGTGGGGCACCAGCCAGCTCGCAATTGACCCTACCAACCCACTGGTACAAGTGAAGTGTAAGGATGGAAGCTTGTATGCAGCCAAGAGTGTTATTGTCACTGTGTCTGTCGGACTTTTGAAGGAAAGGTAAGAGACACATTTATTTTTTAACCAGCTGTGCCCCGGGACTTCGTCCGCGTGGAAGTTGTAAAATACACAGTATACTCAAATAACAGCCACATCTTAATAAAACTGCCTCGTCCCCCGACCCGCCGCGTTTCATCGCCCGCCCGCGTTATTACTTCGTTTTCGCTTAGCGTTCATTCTGTTCTTTTTCTTTTGCTCGGCTCCTAAGGGTGATGCTCGGCTCCTAGGCGTGATGTTAAATAGCCTATAACCATCCTCGAGAATTGGGCTACCAAATGCAACAATAATTTTTCAAATCCGACTTTTTTTCGCAATTTCATGGGTTTTATTTTTTTGCGCGGAATTGTGATTCTTTTTCTAAAATAAAAGTAGCTTAAGTTACTCCTTCTAACATCAGCTATCTGCCAGTGAAAGTCTTGTCAATATCGGTCCAGCCGTTTCGGAGATTAGTCAGAACAAACAGACAGACTAAAATTTTAAAAATTGTCTTTTAGTTATAAGTACCGTAAATACTTTCATATGCATTTTAGTAAAAGCTGTTATTTGTACGTTACAAACAGACACTTCAATTTTATTTATTTGTATAAATGTGGAAACACTTCGTTTCTTACTAAGTTAGGTACATAAAGAAATTTTGCAGTAGGTACCTACCTTTTTTTTTGGATGGGAAATCATCAAATGACTTCTCTCGCTCTAGGCGGAGCGGGAGGGCGTGTCAGACTTTTACTGATTCCACTCGTGTTCCTTCAGTTGCCTGTGCCGGGGCCACGATAACTCTTTCGAACATCCCGCAACCCCGGCTGGAGTAGGTACCTACCTAACATAATGAAACAGGCATGATACCTGTATCCCGAAGGGGTAGGCAGAAGTGCATAAGTTCCATATAATAAGGAAGGCTTATTGCCGTACGACAACTGAGAAATTCCTAATGGTAGAATCCTGTAATACAATTTTCGACCTGGGGATCGAACCCAGACAGGGCCCTACGCTGTCAGTCTTATTTGCGACTATTTGACCAACAGGGCAGACCTATTAAGTGCCTATTTTTCACTCACTAATAACATGTTTAAAATAACACGTAAATAGGTACTTAAACACACTTATGATTCATCATGCATTAGGTAAGCACTGAGCACTAATTCTGTTAACACTTCAAGACAGTATATACAATAAATGTCGGTTATGTGTAGCGTTATAACAATTTAATGATTTCGGTCTAGACATATTTCCGTTGCACTCCATCTATTAATAGCCATTTTCAACTGTCGAGTATGGTGCTTAGCTGAAGTATTTAGGTAGTTAGGTACTTGTCGCTTAACTAAATAATAGATACAATAATAGGATTGTACCTATTTACGTTTTAGTTTTCCAATATTGCATTTCTTCCTAAATTAATGGTTAGGTACGTCTTTCTTTTCTTAAAATAAAAGGAGAATGGGCACCGAACTATGGGTTTATGTCTTGAAGCCCAATAGCAATAAGATATGTACTACCGATGGAAAGAGGTTTTCAAGGGGAACCTTTCCTACTAACACGATTTTTGCCGATTGTTAGTCAGTTTTGAGTTAATAACCTAAATAGATATGACTACTTGAGCACCAAAGTTAAGGATTTTTTTTGGCCCAACAGCCATAAGATATATGTATACCAATGGGATGAGCTTTTCGAGGAAAACCTTTGCTACTAATACGACTTTTGCCAATTGTTAGGCAGTTCGGAGTTAATGACCTAAATCGGTGATAACTTGGGCACCGTAGTAAAGGAATTCTCGGCGCCCAATAGCCATAAGATATACGCCAATGGAAAGAGATTTTCAAGGATAACCTTTGCTACTAACAGACTTTTGTCAATTGTTAGTAATTATTAGGCAGTTCAGAGTTAATGACCAAAATCGGTGACAACATGGGCACCGTAGTAAAGGAATTCTCGATGCCCAATAGCTATAAGATATACGCTAATGGAAAGAGATTTTCAAGGAGAACCTTTGCTACTAACAGACTTTTGCCAGTTGTCAGCAATTGTTAGGCAGTTCGGAGTTAATGACCTAAATTGGTGACAACTTGGGCACCGTAGACTCGTCACGTTAGAGCATGAACTTGTTACATTTGTTTTAATAGATAGCACCCAAAATGGATCCGCAAGTTTAATAGAGCATTATTGCTCGTGCTTGACTAGAAGGCGTACAATAGGAAGTTGCGCTCACATTATTTCAATGATATGGTATCTTAGATATGGAAGGCATCAACCTTTTAATGCTCCCTCTTTTTTCCTTAATACTGTCATCGTTGATGATAACCTGTAATGATAATAAAATATAAGTAAAATACTTTTTAAAACAAGCTTTTACTTAAGTACCTATATTTTATTTTGTACTTCTTAACATTATAGTTTTTTAAATAACTATAAATATCCTATCTTCTTTACTTGTATGTAAGTTACTTGTCAAGACATATCCAACGAGCCCAAATACAACGGGGTTATCTTGTAAAGTTGGGAAGTTCCTATGACTACCTTCCGGCTCCATTATCAGAGCCTGAACACCACCTAGAGTAATAGCAGTTGTCAATACATATACATAAATATCCAATGAGTCCTAACACGATGGTGCTATCTTTTTTGATTCAAATGTGGAAAATCCTCAAGGCCTGGACAGTTTCCACCCAAAGGCACGGATGAGTAGCATCCGTGGAAACAGTCCAGACCTTGAGCATTTTTCTATGTATTTTTACCTCTGTAGCTGAAATGTACAATACATGTCTGCTTACCCTTTAGGGAATTCAGGTGAAATGTTTTTTTGTGTTAATATAATAATGATGATGTTTACAAGTTACTGTTTATTAATTAGTTAACTTACGACGAGAGTTAAGTGCTGATGTTAACGTCACATTTAGGACGATTAAACTCCGAAAAAACTAATCATTCAGACCCGTCGTAGTCGTAACAAACGTTCGGCTACTCGTTTAGAAGAACGTTTGTTTCTATTCAACTTACCTCGACTAATCTCTTCAATTAAATATATCTTAACGGTATTGGGAGATTCGGCATTATGTCTGACCGACTCTTAGAAAAATTGTTCCTAAAATGGCATACCTATGAGTAAAGGAGACCATGTTTTAAAATGGATGGTGATAGGCTTAAACTTGACGAAATAGACAGGTACCAGAATTACAATAATTCTTAATTACTCACATTTAGAGCTCTGTAGCTCCTTACGTACTAACAATCAAGAAAAGTCTTCGTAATAAGAAATATTCCCCTTGAAGAGAGCTTTCCACTGGCATCTTAACGCTATTGCCATGAGGGTTGCGGCCGGCTTAACGTTCTAACTGGCCAACCGACTCTTAAAAACATTATTCCTAAAACGGCATCAACGAGGCCAATTTTTTATAATGTCCCTGTAGAGGCTTAAGAGATGATGTTTGCAAGGCATAGAATTAATTAAACTTAATCAATTAACGAAATACCTGTATTTCAATAATACTTAACAACTCACATTTAGAGCTCTGTAGCTCCTTTCGTACTAACAATCAAGAGAAGTCTTCATAATAAGAAATATTGTCCTTGTTAAGATCTTTCTATTGGTACCTATATATCTTACCGCTATTGGGCTTCAGGGCAGAAAAGCCCTGCTTGGTTTTGCTGAACTCCTCAAATTCTGTTGGACGAATTCATAGGCCAATAGCCGCTTATATAATTCATTTGACCAAATGAGGATTTTGTTCCTTCGTGGCAACGAATATTACAGATTGACTGACGCCAAGATACCTACTGACGATTTTGGAAGCACTTTCATAATTTATTTTGCACCCTTTTTTACAGACACGAAAAACTCTTCTACCCCCAACTGCCCGCCGAAAAAGTGAACACAATCCAAAACCTGAACATGTGTGTCTTAGACAAAATCTACATCGAATTTGAGACACCGTGGTGGCCAAAAACCCCTGCAAAATTCACTCTCCTATGGCGAGATGAAGACAAAGCCCAGTTCGGAGCTAAGGACCAATGGATTACGGAGATTTTTGGTCTTTGGACCGTGGACTACCAGCCTAATGTGCTTCTAGCCTGGATCTATGGCAAAGGAGCCGAGACGATGGAGAAACTTAGCGTGGAAGAAGTGCAGGCGGGAGTTCAGAAGTTAATAGATATTGTTATCAAGGAGTTTAATGTTTCGCCGATTAAGAATATTTTGAGGTGAGTTTGACATGCTTTAGGATTTTTAAAACAGATAGAATGGTCGACATAGACGACACAAAAAGTACTCTTGCAGGTTTCCTGATTGTAGGTAGCCGTAACAATGCGTTGCAAAACTTTTGTAAGCAAGTTCTCAGTAGGTAGAACCTGAAAAACCAATGGCTCTCACAACATTGCGTAGCCACTGGTTCCCAATATCTTTCACAAGAACTTTTACTACAGCGCTTTCATAATTATGTTACCTGACAGCACCAACCCAACAGCAACCCCATTGTTTTGTATTTATGGGCCTTAGCACACCTCCGCCGCGAAACATCATGCGAGTCAGTTAATGTGTTAATTGAATTACTGCGGTTTCGCTGCTATAGTTTCGCGGCGAAGATGTGCTAAGGCCCTAAAGATCACTATGATTTTGACAGTGATGCAATATTAATAGTTGTAAATTATCTGTGAAAGAACTGTCATATTGCCACAGGGAATTAAAATGAAAAAAAAATTCATACTACTATTAATCTCTTTCAGATCACAATGGGCCTCAAACCCCTTAGCACGAGGATCCTACGCGTATCGAACAGTCACCTTAGAAGAAAATGGTGGCAGTGCCAAAGAGCTATCAGAACCGCTGTACCATCTCAACAAGTTCCCGTTAGTCTGCTTCGCGGGGGAAGCCACGTCTCACCATAGACACACAGCCGTCCATGGAGCTGTGGAGTCAGGGTTTAGAGAGGCTGACCGACTGATTAAAAGTTTCAAAGAGTTTGGATTCAAATAAATACTCGTTGGATGTCGTTTTGATGATGGTTTTGCAGACTTGTGTATAATTTTATTGATTAAACTAAAATCTATCATACCTACAATGGAGCAGATGAGGCTAACCTCTCACCTAAATATTTCCAGTTTTAAATTCCATAAAAAATATCCGATATACCCATAGCAAAAAAGCTATATTTAAACCGGCAAAACAATCTTCAGAACTATTTTTGTAAAGTTATAGTTATAAGGGCTGTTGTCCACTTGTTTTTTATGCTTTTATTACAATAAAATACATATGTTAATTGAAACCACGAATTCAGTACATGATTCTGGAAAAATTGCTGTTCCATACATGTTGACATCGTAGGCTGTATTGTACTTTTGTAGGAAACATCAGATTTTTTTTTAAATAACTGACGAAATATTTCAACGCAGGGGGGTTCCAGAATCATGTATTGAATACGTAGTTTCTATTAATGTGATATCCTAATCGCCACTATGTATATTATTCATTCAAAGTAGATTTTAGGTGAGTATAGACACTGTAACATACAACAACAGTAAACATACAGTAGACAAACAGACAAGAAGCTAGGACAATCACAATCACCAATCACTACTACACCAAGAATGCCTAATAGCTACAAGCCAAATACGTCAGACCGATCTTTGACCTTTCAAAAAAAACCACGTTTTTGGGCGCCACTGTCGCAATCCTTTTTACCTAGGCGACTGGATTTAAAAGGAAACGATAATGTTAAAATTGAAAGCAACTATATTTTAAAAGTTTATCAAAAATGCCGAACGAGAGGGTAGGAGGTAAGGCCGGTCAAAGGTCGGACCACGTAGGAGGCCGTCAATACCGCACTCTCCTGCTTGGTGCCGGTCAGTGACGTCGGTGATGGCTTCGGAGTCAGTCCAGCAGGTGGTCCAATGGTGCCAGGTGCCGGTTCAAAGGGTGCCTTCCAGTCAGCCAGCTACGCTGATCTTCAGCCGTATAGAAGTTCCTGGAACCCCGTTCCAAAATGGCATTAGCACCTTATCTCGTTAAGCCTCAATTGCAAGCCCTCACCTTACAGGAAGAGATTGGCATCTACTAGAAGGCTAGTCTAGGTTCAGTAGCTAGTAGGCAATAACAAGAGAATACTATTTAAGCGACTAATTACTAATGATAGTAAGCACTGATTAAGAGAAAGTAGAATTAAGACCAAAGAATTGGTGTCAGCGATAGTATACATCATCAGTTATTATTTTTACAGATGTAGGTATCATATGGATATCATTTAAAATTTAACCGTTACAAACGGCCCAGTTAAAGGAAGCTTACAAGGACAGTAACGAATTATAAACAAATAGTTTTCCTTTTAAACATAAAGCATAGAAAGCAGCGGCGGCTATACACATATTTAACCAGATTAATAAAGTAAAACAATGATTCAAATTGTACAACTTACCCAGTACGGGAAAAACACTAGGCACTCACTAATTACTTAAATAACGAAGTATATTTATATTTTGATAAAGTTACTAGGTTACCTAGTTACTAGAATAAAATTAATATGGAGTACGAGGAGCAGAGGTAGGTACTGTTCAGAAAAGTTAGTACGCGTGGTTCCTCGATAGCCGATCGACTGTCCTGGCAGCTGCCGCGGAATCAATGCGCTCGCGGTTCATGTGGTAGGTGAAAGGAAGGGATTTATGAATAAATATAAAACCGCGCGTCAAAAGAAGTTGCGGTGTCAGTTTGTTCATAATTTAATATTTTTTTGCATCATAGATAATTTGTTGCATAGATTATTTAGCAGCCTTAATATTTATAAATTAAGTAGGTAAGTAAATCGTGACAACTTACACACAACAATTCATTCATAATGCCTTCAAACTCAAACTCAAAGCATTTATTTCAAATAAACCAATTACAGGCACTTTTGAATTGTCAAAGAGTCGGTCAGTTAGTCACAAAGTTGAAGCTAGTTGCCCATTCCAAAGCGTAGATCTCTATGGAGAAGAACGGGCAAGAAACTCCACGGACACTATTAAATCAAAATATTGTTACAAAATATTGGTTACATCATTCATGTTGAAATTAAGTATGTGAGAACACTGTAGAAAGACGTGCACGTTAAAAGCGTCCGCAACAAAAAGGTAAAAACCAAAAACGATTCAAAAATTAAAATAAGCCGTGGCAGCCAAGAGATGACCAGTCCCTACTGACGGCGCCCGTTCACGAATATGACGCATGGATCAGCACCATTCAGCTCAACCATTTTGAAGGGAGCTTAATGATCCAACATAGGTACACGCCACCACCAGCGAGACATTTGAGTGAGCATGACATACTCTCAGTCGCCAGGGCAAATTCAAGTCAATGAAAGACTTACCCAGTTAACGGTAGCTTTATAGTGGGTAGGTACCTAAATAGTGCTCACATATGTGCTATGCAATTATACAATACTAAGAGATTGAATCTATATAATGCAAAGATAGTTTTTACAATCTTCAGCAGCTCCAACAATATTTTCGAATGCTAATCAATTAGTTTCTGCGCCCTTGTGGAGCAGCTTCGAAAACCTTTTCTTTTTAATCTATATATACATATATACTTACTTGTCCTGACTGATTCATCAACGCAGAGCCTAAACCGCTGGGGCTACAAACTTGTGGCAGTTGATGCCTTTTATGTTGAAAGCACCAGAAAGGATTTTTGGAAATTCGACCTTGGAGATTTTGTTTGTACGGAAAATCTTCATTCTAGGTAAATATTTGTATAATTTTCTAAGTAAATTATGAAGTTTTTAATTTTGTATTTTTCTAAACTACCACCTAAAGTGGGATTGGGGGTGTCAGTTTGTATGGGAGAATTTTAACGCGCGGTGCGATTAACTCGAAACTCAGTATTTAGATCGAAAATAACGAATAACGTGTATCAGAATTTTTTGGAAATTAGCCCTGACGGGGTACTAAATTACGAAATCCACGCGGATCAAGTCGCGCAGTTAGTGCTAGTCGTCAGATAAAGCTGCATTATTGTAACATGTTCGCCAAACAAACTTCCAACTTGTGAAATTCGAGTACCTACCGAGTTGACAGAGTTAGGATGATTTATGATAGACCGGGCCGAGCGCGAGGCGTGCCAAACTGAAACAGTTCATGCTACACCGTGCAGCGTCCGTGCCCCGTCAGAGTCTTCGTCACAAATTGAACAGACTAGCATAAATCATCCCTGTGACCTTTGTGAACAATTGTTTGGACTGCCTCGTTGGTCTAGTGGTCGCAAGCGCTACTGCTGAGCATGAGGTCCTGAGTTCGATTCTCAGGTCGGGCAGTGGTATTGGGTTTTTCTATCTAGAATTTCTCAGTAGCAGCCCGGAATCTGGATTTGTGCCCGGTTGATGGCAATAGGCCCACCCCCTATTACATGGAAATTCAACATAACTGGCAAAATGTGGGTGTATTATAGGTACACCTCTGCCCAACCCTTCGGGGAAACAAGGCGTGATGTTATGTTTGGTATTCCAAGTTATCCATTTTAGGACGTAACTTACGATTCTAACAACTTAAGTGACACGAACTGTAAATCCAACCGTTTTTGACAAAGGTCACGGTCAAGGTCAATTGAAAGCGATCCATTATACATTTTAGGCTGTTAAAAAGATTTTCTTCAATTGAGGAGGTGGTAGCTGACATTGAGGCCTATTTTTTCAGGGTTTAACAAAAAAAAATTTTTCATGGGTCGAAGAGGTTGGAACATCGATGGACTAAGGCCCGTATTACAGAACCTCATTCAAGACTCAAGCATTACTTAAAAGTAGTTTAAAGCCATTTGATTGGTTGGAACTAATTTGCAGGTAATACTCGAGTCTTGAATGAGGTTCTGTTATACATACAGGTCTAAGTATACAAGGTGTAATTTTCATCATTATGAACAACTTTTACTATGGGCCCAAACCCAAATTCGCGAAAGAAAAAAAACAGGCGTTCCCTACATTAAATTAAATGTAGGGAAAAGCTGATTTTTTTTCGCAATTTCAGGTTCGGTCCCATAGTAAAAGTTGTTCATAATGATGAGTACAACCCCTTAAGAGATTAACACTGTTTAAAATTATACCTTGTATAGAGTTGAAAGGAGATTATGTAGAAAAATAAAATAAAATTTACAGAAAGAAAGTGTTTCTTCTTTCCAAAGTCATGAACTTATCAAACCTCGTATATGTATAACTAGCTTTTGCCCGCGGCTTCGCCCACGTGTATGTTGGAATATATCAAATTAGTACCTATCCTACGTGTTAATCCAGGATCTAAAACATCTGTATGCCAAATTTCCTCTAAATTCAATCAACCGTGTTTGCGCCAATCCGGAACATACATCCCGACAAACAACAAACGGACAAAAATTCTAAAAACTATAGTGTGCGCAACAGACTCGTTCAATCACTTCTTTTTAAATATATGCAATGCAGTTCTGACTTCGTTACTATTTTTAACCGACTTCAAAAAAAGGAGTAGGTTATCAATTCGGTTGTATGGTTTTTTTTTAAATGTTTGTTACCGTTACTCCGTCATTTATAAACCGATTTAAAAAAATATTTTTTATTTGAAAGGATTGGACTTCCAGATTGATCCCATTTTTATCCAAATCCAGTTCTGATGATAGGATTCCATGAGGAATTGAGGGAAATCCTCAAATATTATTGGCAAACACTGGCACATTGATTTTGGTATTTTCGTCAACAAATCAAGCATTTGCATTCAGAAAGTATGATTTGGTGAAGTGTAGGTAACTGACGAAGAAGACCATAGATGGCCACAGGAACTCATCAATGATAAATATTTCATGGGTGGCGATAAGATATCTCAATTAAGATAGTTAAACGACTATGACGAAGCAAAAAATAAATGCTTCTGATGAAAATGGTACCATTGAACTTAGATCAGTAATAAAACAATGTATCCTAGTCCTGTTGGGGCTTATTGGAAATGTCATGAGATGCACTCTGGCTATAAATTACTTTTAACCGACTTGAAAAAAGGAAGAGGTTCTCAGTTCTTCGGAATCTTTTTTTATGGTGCCCCGATTACTCAAAGACGGCTGGACCGATTAGAAAAATTCTTCTTTTGTATGAAAGGGTATACTTTCCAGGTGGTCCCATTGTTATCAGGTCAGGATCTGATGATGGGATCCTGGATAAATCGAGGGAACTCTTCAATATAGGCACACCTATAGCGATTTTGGTATATTTTATAGTAACTTGTGCATTTGCTCTCGAAAAGCAACATTTGGTGAAGTGGAACTGATGACGAAGACCACAGATGCTAAGATGGCCACTGGAACAACTCAATAATAAGTATTTCACGGGTTGCGATTACATTACTTTAAAATTATTGCTAACCAATAGAAGCTCGTCACAATGCATATGAAGTGGAGCTGTTCGTGAAGTACCAAGAGAACTCCTCAACAATTAACGTCCGTGCATCGGGAAAAGCAATGTTTTGTAAAAGGTGATGTGCAGTTGTCATTAGGCTATTGTAACTCAGATAAATTACAAACAGACCCACTAAAGAGTGAACAATAAAAACAACCGACTTCCAAAACAAACACTACAAAGTGAAAAATTACTTCAATTTCGGAAGTCAGTGGCAAAAACCTAAAATACAGATCCAAAGACACCGACTTCCGAAAAAGTATTAGTACCGAGTTTCGAGTTAATATGACAGCGCGTTAAAAATTTTCCTTACTGTTCATACGGTCCTAGTATTCCTTACTTGTTTTAAAAAACTAAAACTGACGATTTTTATTATTTCCTGAGGCAAATATTGCCAAGTTTCAAGTGTATTAACAAAAGGAATAAGATTTTTCATATAATCTGTATCCCCTCTTTTCGACCCCACAGGGGTCAAATTTCGAAAAACCGTTTCGGACTTTTCCAATACTAAAATAAAAAAAAATTTGTACTAATTTTTGAGTTAATCAAGCCACACAGTAAAATCTTCCTCTTAAAAATCTAATTACTCCTTTTCACCCCGTCAGGGGTAGTTTTGAAAATCTAATAGTAAGAAACTTTATTGCTTATTTAGGCAAATATTCTTGCCAAGTTTCAAGTTTATTAACCAAATGAATAAGATTTTTCGTCTAAACTATATCCCCGCTTTTCACCCCCACAGGGGTGGAATTTAAAAAAATCGTTTAACGTATTTCCATAACTTGAATCAAAGATTTCTTATACCAATTTTTGAGTTAATCAAGCCACACAGTAAAATCTTCCTCTTAAAAATCTAATTACCCCTTTTTACCCCGTCAGGGGTAGTTTTAAAAAACCAATAGTAAGAAACTTTATTGCTTATTTAGGCAAATATTCGTGCCAAGTTTCAAGTTTATTAACCAAATGAATAAGATTTTTCATCTAAACTATATCCCCGGTTTTCACCCCCACAGGGGTGGAATTTTAAAAAATCGTTAAGGATATTTCCAAAACTTGACTCAAAGATTATTTGTACCAATTTTCGAGTTAATCAAGCTACGCAGTAAAATTCTCCCCTGTAAAATTGACAACCCCTTTCACCCCGTCCGGGCTAAATTTTCGAAAAACCTTGATACAGGTTATTCTTTATTTTTGGACTTAAATATAAATACTGAGTTTCGAGTTAATCGGACTGCGTGCTAAAATTCTTCCATACAAATTTTGACACCCCCCAATCCCCCTCGTGGGGGTAGTTTAGAAAAACCAAAAAGTACAAAGTTCATAATTTACTAAGTATTTGGGTCAAGTTTCAAGTTTATTAACTAAATGAATAAGATTTTTCATCTTAACTATATCCCCGGTTTTCACCCCCACAGGGGTGGAATTTTAAAAAATCGTTTAGAATATTTCCAAACCTTGACTCAAAGATTATTCATACCAATTTTCGAGTTAATCAAGCTACGCAGTAAAATTCTCCCCTGTAATATTGACAGCCCCGTTTCACCCCGTTCGGGGTAGATTTTCGAAAAACCTTGATACAGGTTATTCTTTATTTTTGGACTTAAGTATAAATACTGAGTTTCGAGTTAATCGGACTGCGTGTTAAAATTCTTCCATACAAATTTTGACACCCCCCAATCCCCCTCGTGGGGGTAGTTTAGAAAAACCAAAAATTACAAAGTTCATAATTTACTAAGGTGGGCAATTTGGGCCAAGTTTCAAGTTTATTAACTCAAGGAATAAGATTTTTCATACAAACGAAATACCCCCTTTTCACCCCCTTAAAGGTCGAATTTCCAAAAACCCCTTCTTAGTGCTCCCCTACATTATAAAAGGAAGCCGTGTGCAAAATTTCACGTTCCTAGTCCCAGTAGTTTCGGCTGTGCGTTGATCAGGGATTGAAAACCGGTACGAATTTGGGTTCCGGTTCTTAAAAAGGTTCTTCTTTTCGGTACGGTTCCGGTTCAGGTTCCGGTTTGGTTCTGGTTCCAAATAAAGGTTCCAATATACCGCTTCCGTATCATCCGATTTAAAGGTTCTCTAAGAAAGATGGGATATGTTTGACGCGTGCCTGGCGTATCTTTTCTTTCAGTTCGCCTTCGAATTATTGGCGAGTGGAAGTCTGTACTGAACAGTGTCAGCAAATATTGTCAGTAATTATTATTAGTGGTTTATATAATCTACAGTTACTGTTAATACATTAATATAAAATGGACAAAGGTAAGTTTCATCGTATTGTATTCACTTAGATAATATTATCAAAAAGGAGGAGGGTTTTTTAATATAAATTATTATTATTTTGTTTTAACATGTGTGGACAGTGTTTTATGGTTGTTTAGTTTCATGGGTTACGGTACTACCGCCGAGGTATTACGCTATTCCAATTACACGTTGGTTATATTTGGTATCTTACTTTCAGGAACAAAACATGCCCGTATTGTGACCGATACCGATACAGAAACTCAACTCCAAGAGCAAGAGTTACCTCTAAATTTGAAGCAATTGCTAAGAAATTTTCAAGAAAAATGTCAACCTAAGACTGCAAATACTGAAAAACAACAAATAATAGAGTGTAAAGATTGTGCTTTGCACCACAACGACGATGACGAGCATGATGGGAGAAATCAAATTTTTTCTCAACTGATTACAAAATAATTAAAGAATATTAAACCATGTCTCAGGACTAGGTGTTATATCGACATACTTGAGTATTTATAGTCAGCAAAAGGTAGTCCTTTTCACCCGCACGGCGGCCGCTCGTAGGTACAGTGGAGTCAAAATATTTCCGCGAAAATATTTCTGCGGGAGCGCAGCTAGTGACAAACTACACCCCTTCCTGGTTTCGCCCAATTAGACATTATGCATTTGTGTGAGTAAAGGGCATTCGGACTTGCTTTGAAGAACCGGTAACATAAAGGTTCTTATAGGTTCCAATTTAGGTTCCGGTTCCGGTTCGGGTTCTTGTACCCGGAACCACTTAATACCGGTTCTATACCGGTATTTTAAGAACCTTTTCAATCCCTGGCGTTGATATGTCAGTCAGTCAGTCAGTCAGTTTCTCCTTTTATATATATATAGATATGGTGTTCGGTTTTATTCAGTACTTACAAACACATCCACGCCTTCTTTCCAGGGGGGTAGACAGAAACTACAGAACGACACTTGCTACGATCTTTATATACTCCTTTTGCTTCGCTTACGTTTTTATGTGACACACGCATGCCGGTTGCGAGTACCACACAGCAGTCTGATCCATCACCAATAAGATCACTATATGTCCTTCTAGGGCGCGCCCTCTCGGCAGTTCCACTCACATTTTTCAGCATAAATGAATTAAGAAAATATAGTTTATAAATAGGTAATCATTTTATTTCATATAATTACTGTGCACTCCTCGGTTTAGTTCATCATTGTTTTGTTACAAGTATCTGGTTGGCTTTTTTTTTATATTAAACATATACAAGGTGTAATTTTAATCACTGTTAACCTCTTAAGGGCTCATCGCTATGAACAACTTTTACTATGGGACCAAACCCGAAATCGCGTAACTAAATCAGATGTTTCCTACATTTTGATGAGTTATGCGAACATAAATGTAGGGAAAAGCTGATTTTTTTCGCGATTTCAGGTTTGGTCCCATAGTAAAAGTTGTTCATGATGATGAGTACAATGACCCTTTAAGAGATTAACACTGTTTAAAATTAGACCTTGTATATGTTACGGCTAAAACCCGAAGTGCGGCTACAACTAGTTTTAGCCGGCTTCAACTAGGTGTGGCCGGTAGCAGTTGGTTAAACTTAGGTGTGGGCTGAAAAGTAGGTTAGGTTAGGTTAGTACTGTGACCTGACTACACAACGTACGAGCCTAACGAGCGGAGCGAGCGGTGCTACGGCAGCCGTTGTGTCGTCACAGTTCTAACCTAACCAACCTTTCAGCCTACATCTAAGTTTATCCAACTGCTACCGGCCACAACTAGTTGTATCCGGCTAAAACTAGGTGTAACCGCACTTCGGATTTTAGCCGTAACATATATAAATAGAAATCAATTAATAGGTACATGCCTAAAATTGCTTAACATAAAAAACTAAGAACTCGATACCACTTAGATTAAATTTAAAAACTGTTCTGTCAATATTAATACTCTATTTACAAATACTTAGAAGGTACAAGAACTGTCAGTGTTATGTTATATCAACTTGTATATAAATTGAGATACATAATGTAGATGACTTTTTCGTTTACATGAATGCAGAAAGTTCAAGTAAAAGTGCATCCTGCAAACGAGTATTGATTAAGTTGAGTAGTTTCACTAAGTAATACTAAGTAGAAACGGTTTTTAATATTATGCACAGCACAAGATTATAAAGTATTGTCCTTATAATTAAAAGAATACTCATTTATAATGTTATAAAACGTAAAAATCGTCATACAGATTAAAATAGAACCTTACAATATCCAGTCAAGACAAAATCTTATAAGTAACAAAAAATACATCTGGAAATACTTATAACGAAAACTCCGTCCTACCATACTCATAAGCATTCAAAATTGTAAAAATCACATTTTTACCTACTTCACATAACAACGCCTGTATTTCTCGACGCGATGCACATAGGGGTATTTTAATCATCTAGGCGGCCAAAAGTCAAAATAACAAAGTTTAAGGAATGCTAATTACATTGACTACCTGAGGCAGGGGACATTCCAACAAACAATAGACCGCCACCCCCACCCTTCTTCCGTTGCGCGTTATCAGGTAAATTCAGTCGAAAGTTGATCATTGAACCTTGTGTACGTGTCTCTTATCGACTATTTACAAAAGCGTTAACTTTGTGTGTTAAACTGAAGTTTTCTGTGTTTACCTGGTGCAAAATAGCAATGGATTCGGAAACTACAGGTATGTGACAATCCAAATAAAATATATTTGTTTAAATTTGTTTTATTTTAATATACTTTTAGTGGTCGAGAAATAACGTCTGAAATAAGGATAATTTTTTAAGAAATTTATGTTTAGGAAGCTATTTGTTTTAGTATCGGGATAGATCCGGCAACTTTTGTAATTTATATAAAAAATATAGACCCTTAAGTAACGAATACTAAATAAATTAGCCGCGGAATAGCGCGGATGCGCAAAAATGTAGAACATTGAATTTCACGATCAAAATAAGCTAAATTTGTGAAAAAAAGTATTTATGTCTAAAAACAATATTTACTTGTTCCAGATATAGTGGGTACTTCCGGAGTGAGAATAGTGACTCGTAAATCTCTCTTTGATATTATGAAAAATGAAAATTTACGCAATTTGGAAGAAAAACTATGTTTTTTGAGAGATTACCTTTTCACTAGTGACGATCTTACTGAAGATCAGTTAAAAATACTGAAAAACAATTTTGCACATTTTAAATCGGAAATGAAGCAAAGGTGGATTAAATCTCACAAAAAAGAAGAGGTTTTTTTGAAAAACAACCAACTTTGGCTGGAGGGCACATTCGAAATTCCAGTCACAACGGCAAATCGTCCAGGTCGCCCTTGTAAATCGTTTGGGGAATCTAGCGAAAGGACCAAAAGAAGAAAAACGGAAGGGATCCGATCTAATGTAGAAGATGGTGTAATACTTCACGCAGCTCAAGTTGAATTAAGTAAATCGGGAAAACGTGATGCTTCCCACGTGCTCAAAGATATTATGAGCTCTCCGACCCGTGCAACGAAATACAAAAAAGCTTATGATTCGTCTAAATGTGAAAAACCATCGCGTCTAACCCCTATGGAAGCATTAAAAATGTTTATTGATGCAGACTTAACAAGAGGACAGTATGAAATTATAAGAAACACGAACAAAAAGTTCTTTCCATGTTATAGCTTAATTCAAGAAGCAAAAAAAGAGTGTTATCCTCCTCCAGAAACGTGCACGGTAACGAGTACCTGCGCCGAAATCCAACTGCAACCCTTAATTGATATTACCATTAGGCGTTTATCGATATTCTTAGAAGAGGTCTTATCAACAATAAAAGAGCAAGAGCGGAAAACTTTGAAGTTCATGTGTAAATGGGGCTGCGATGGATCCCAGCAAGCACAATATAAACAAAAGCTTGAAAATGAGGCTGACTCTGATGCAAATATTTTTCAAAGCTGCTTTGTACCTGTGCGACTAGTTTACGGCAAGGACAACGAAAAGGTGTTATGGGAAAATCCAACCCCTTCATCTCCTCGATTTTGTCGTCTAATACGATTTCGCTTCGTCAAAGAGACAACTGATATAACCAATGAAGAGATCAGTTATGTCAAAAATTCTGTTGATAATTTGGTTGCGACTGAGGTGGATATTGACGGAAAAAAGTTTTTGATTCATTCCCAATTTGTAATGACAATGGTTGACGGAAAAGTTTGCAATGCAGCTACTGGAACAACATCTACGAGTCGCTGCTATATTTGTGGAAAAACTTCTAAAGAGTTTAATAATTTGGAGGACAAAAGGAAACTCTCAAAAGATGCTACTGAATTCGGACTGTCGATTTTACATGCGAGAATAAGATTTTTCGAAAGCATTCTGCATTTAGCGTACAAATTACCAGTGCAAAAGTATCGGGAGAGAAAAACAGACGAGGAAAAAGAAATGGAAAAGAATAGGAAAATTGAGATACAGACCAGGTTTCGCAATGAAACTGGCTTATTAGTAGATATGCCGAAAACAAACTTCGGAAATACGAATGATGGGAACACCAGCAGGAGATTCTTTGAAGATCCGAAACTAGCTTCAGACATTACAGGGATAGATTATGAGTTAATATATAGATTAAAAGTTATTTTAGAAACGATTTCGAGCGGACATACTATAGATGTAGAAAAATATTGAAAATATGCGGAAGAAACTGCTTGTTTATACATAAAACTCTACCCATGGCAGCCAATGACACCCACACTGCACAAAATACTTGTACACGGATCAGTTATAATAAAAAATGCATTGTTACCTATAGGACAACTGTCTGAGGAAGCAGCAGAGGCACGCAACAAACATTTTAGGACGTACAGACAGGTTTACTCAAGGAAATTCTCTAGAGAATCCTGTAATAGAGATATTTTAAACAGGCTTCTTTTAAGCTCAGATCCATTTCTTAGTGCCTCAAGGGCAATAAAAAAAAAGAAGATGTCTTCGTTTCTGCCTGAAACATTAAACATGCTTCTGTCTGCTACACCAAACCCAACAGAATCAGAAAGTGAGAACGAGGAGGTGAATTGATTTGAAAAAGTATGTACATATTGTCATTGGTAAATTAATTAAGTAATGTATGAATATGTAAATATATAGTGTGTGTATATAAGTGTATGTAAGATTATATAAATATATAGTGTAATGTAGATAAGTGTACGTAAGAATATGTAAATATATGGCCTATTTTCAGCATTTTTTTTTTTTTTTTTGTTGTATTTGTGTTTTGTTGCTTTTTTTTTACGAAATTATAAAAGTTATTGTCCGTATATATTTCGCTTGTTTTATTTCCGTCATTTTAAACCAAAAAACCCGCACTAATATTTTTGGCCGCCTAGATGATTAAAATACCCCTATGTGCGATGGGCAGACGTAATCATAATCATAAATCTTTATTTATCTCAACATCATATTACAGGCACTGGTTAATAAAAGGATAATATTTTTGTGTTCACCAAAAATCTAAAGGTACATCTATGTATGCTCCCCGAAAAATACTGATCGTGCACCAAATATTCCTGAATGTTACACAAAATATTTAGTATGCATCCTAGTACCGTATACCCATTTACATATTTTAGGTTAGGTTAGGTTAGGTTATATTTAGTATGCATCCTAGTACCGTATACCCATTTACATATTTTAGGTTAGGTTAGGTTTCATTTTTTATTAATAAAGCTACATTGGACATTAATTGGTGTTTGATTCAAATACATTTTGCAGTGCATTATCTGAAGTAAAACTAAAAAAATAAATGCTTGTTTTTTAAATTAGGTGTATTACTATTTTTACAAATTTGCAACAGTTGTTAAATAGATGCTCGTTATGACATATTTTGGTGCACATTCAGTATATTTGGTGGAACACAGGCAAAATTAGGTAAATGAAATGGGAATAAATTGAAGTACTTTTAAATACCATCCTTAATAAAATGCACAATCTTAGATAGAGAAGGGTGTCTGGAGCTAGGCTCCTGAGTTACAGATCACCCGGGTCTCTTAGATAGGACAAGTTAATTTACAAAACAGTTAAAGTCGAGATATTATAGGTATAATAAAAGTCTGAAATTGCAATTGAGAATAGGCAGAACATAAAATATTTAAAAACAAAATCAAAGAAAAGCAACATAAAATTCAAAGAAATATACAAATGATGTAAGTATATGTATGTATCAGTTAATAATAATATGTATTATTAAACAAAACAAAAAAAAATATAATGAGCAGACAAAAAATTAAGAATGTTGTATGTATGAACGTATGTAGGTGTGTGAGTGTAAATGTGTGGGTATTAAGATATTGGTTTTAATAAGTTTTCAATGGCAATGTAGTCAAATTGAATAGCCAAATACGTTATTTTCTTTTACAAATAGCTTTTGTATGAGTGCAGATAGATTTTTTGTTATTAATTGCCATAAAGAAAAGTGCCAAGAAAACATAAAAACTGTTAGAAGAAACTAGATAACGGATGATTGAACAAAAATTTATTGACCGTCTATTTTGTGTTGGTAAATCGTGATCTAATGGAAGTTCAGTGTGTTTTTTTTTAGTACTGTCATGAGAATTAATAACTGCCGGACCGTTAGCACTTGGCAATGTTGGTAAAGTTCGAAAGTTGGATAGAGGATTGGGAAAAAGCAACTAACTTTTAATATAGCTCTTTGGGCTCTCTCTAAATGTATCATATAAATTTTAGAGGTACCGCCCCAAGTGGTAGTATACTAGCAAATACTGGCATAGATCAAAGTAAACTGTCTTAATAACTAATGTATGAGATATATGTCTTAGATTTTTAAAAACAAGAACAATGGTTGATGAAATTACATGAGTGGGCTTTCAAGTTGAAGTTTGGTTGGTCCTGGGAGAATAAGGGAATATGTCATGTATTTTGTCTTGCCGACGTTGAGAGTAAGCAAATTGGAATATAACCATTTATACACCGTATGAAGACCTTGTTGAGCATAATTTTTAACCTCATCCCACGTGTTAGCAACGAATATCAAGGCAGTATCATCGGCGAAAGGGATGATTTTACCATTTTGTATCTTGATGTCATATAAATCGTTTATATAAACTTAGAATACTGTTGGACCGACGATGCTACCCTGTGGAACGCTGTACTGATTAGGAAGTTCGTGGCTAATCCAATTATCTACGTTAGTAGTTTGTGTTCTGTCAGACAAATAGTCTATGAATAGTTGAAGTGGTAGACTTCTTACTCGCATATTCTCTAATTTTTTTTATCAAAATGGGAACACATACTGTGTCAAATGCTTTAGCTAAATCTTGGTAAATGGCTAAGGTCTTTTTCATTATCTAGTTTGTTGACAATGTGATCTGTTAGTTCGTGGACGGCTTCAACTGTTGACCTACCAGATCGAAAAAATTCAAAAATTTTAGACCGATTAATGAACACAAGACTTTATCTAAAAGAGAATTTTGTTTAAGATGTTAGTAATTCTGGTGTTCATTAATCGGTCTAAAATTTTTGACAACGAAAGTAGTATGGATATTGGTCTAAAGTTATTGACACAGTATCTGTCTCCGGACTTGAAAATGGGTACAATTTTGGAATTTTTAAAGGCACGCGGAAATATTCCAGCAAATAGACATTGCACATGTATGTAAGGAATAATAATATCAGCGAATCGTTTTAAAAATGATCCAGATGTATTATCAACGCCAACTGCACACTCGTTTTTTAAATTAATAATATTAAGGACCGTATTTCTTCTTCACCAGTAGGAAGAAGAACAAAGGAATATTGAGAAGAATTAATTGGCCGACTATCGGGTTCTACATTAGGAAAATTAATATTTTGTGAGAGTAATTTTTGTGACAATGTTTTACCTGTTTGCAAAATATGAATTTACTCTATTAATTGATTCATTTACATCATCATAAATAATTATACATAAATAATTAAGCAGGCACAAATTCAGACTCCGTGCTGCTACTGAGAATTTCCTAACAGAAAAACCAAACAACACGTTTCTGAATTTGGGATCTTACATTTTTACATAACAATGTTACTATGCATGTATTCTCGACAAGTAACCTGCTAACACAGTCGTGATGGGCAGAAGTACGAATACTATTTATCTCAGAATTAAGCAATTCCCACACAAGCAAAACCTCACTCACAGCATACCCTAAGGGTGTCTAAACACCAAAGCTGGTGCCGGTTAGCTGGTGCCAGTTAAGGCTTGCTTAAGGGTTGCGCCGCCGCGCCGGCAAACACCCTAATACAAAATAGACAATCTGGGGAATGCCAACCGAAGTGAAAACTTAAAACATTAACACAGGCCGACTTCTATTTCAAAGACAAAAATGTGTGTATGTGTGTGTGTGGTAAATAGAATAATTTGGTTACAGCGCCCTCTAGCGTTGAGTAGTTGAACTCGTTGGAGCATGGATCACTTCAACAATTTAGAAAATCCTACCTTTCTAACTTCGGTATCAAATCAGACTTATTATCAATTACTTCAGAGCTAATAATGTTCCCGTCCTCATCAACATCACACATCATAATCTCGACTCCATTATCTTTAATCGCCGGTTTTTTATCAACTTCCATTTCATCATCATCTTCATTCTTCAACGTGATCTCGAAACATCTAGGCGTGAACGCGGTAGGGTCGGCAACTTGTCTTAGTTTAAAATCTAGACTTGTTACAGGCACATTTGGGCTGCTATAGCCGTCCATTATTTTTTCGGAGACTTCTAGGGATTCATAGCGGGTGGTTGTCAGCCTGTACATGCCGTCTTCGCATATTTGGTACCTGAAAATAGTAAGTGGAACCCGTTTTAAAATCGTTTTAAGTAAAAATAGAATAACTGCCATCTGATTTCTGCGGTCTAATTATTAGAAGAGAAATAAAAATAAACTTTTGCAGTTATTAAAAAAGAGTGAAAGAACACTATCTTTCCACTTCATCATAGTTGTATATCATGTATTTATTATTTTATACTACATTATAATTGTATATATTTTAGTGATATTTATATGAGAAGTATGTATGTATGTAAGTAAATTCTCATACTGTATGTTTATAATTAAATTAGTGAATAGTTTTTTGATTTTATGTATTTTGTTTTCTCTTCTACTCTCACACACCTTGTCTACATCTCTTTATCTACTTTCCTATCGTAGATATGCTGGAAGAGATTTCTTTAAAATTAAGCATCACCTTTGAATAAAATCTTTAGATTGGTTGCTGCCCGAAACAGCTCGACTAAACAAACACGTTTATTTACGGGGAGGTGTCAATGTGTTAGGGACAGTAATTTTAGGTAGCTACATAAAGGAAACGCGTTTAGACTTGCATTTCGATAATTATTTAGGAACAAATTACTTTTCTGTTCTAATACACCGCTGTCAGCCGTCGGGGCGGACTCTCGACCTTTTTCTTCTTCTAGATATGAAATAGTGTTTAACTCCAAATTATGCCAATCTATACATATACTTAGTTTGGCCATGAATACTGTTACAATTAAAAATAAACAAAATATTACATTTGAATTTGGAATCTGTCATTTTTATATGATTGTTCATTGAATATTCTCATTTTGGGGCCAATATATTGTACAATATTTTGCGATATTAAAATGGAGTGGGGTGATAAAGAGAACCGAATCGCTGTGATTGCATTACACAAAGTAGGTATGGAGCCAAATGCAATTTTTAAAACTCTCCATACGCTTGGTATTAGTAAAATGTTTGTGTACCGGGCTATTAATAGGTACAATGAGACCTCCTCTGATTGTGACAGAAAAAGATCTGGCCGTCCACGTAGTGTTCATACGAAAAAGGTGGTCAAAGCAGTAAGGGAAAGAATTCGAAGAAATCCTGTCCGAAAGCAAAAGATTTTATCTCGGGAGATGAAGATAGCACCTAGGACCATGTCGCGTATTTTAAAAGATGGCTTAGGACTTGCAGCCTATAAGAGATGTACTGGTCATTTCTTAACTGATAATTTAAAAAAGAATAGGGTGGTAAAATCGAAACAACTACTGAAGCAAAGGGAGGTCATAGAAAAATTTTGTTTATGGATGAGAAAATTTTTACAACTGAGCAACATTTTAACAAACAAAATGACCGTATTTATGCTCAAAGCTCTAAGGATGCTTCCCAATTAATCGACAGAGTGCAACGTGGGCACTATCCGACTTCAGTGATGGTTTGGTGAGGTATTAGATGAAGGAGTGACTGAGCCATACTTTTGTGAAAAAGGTATCAAAACATCGGCACAAGTGTATCAAGATACCATTCTTGAGAAGGTAGCGAAGCCCCTTAACAGCACCAAGTTCAATAACCAAGAATGATCCTTCCAGCAAGACTCGGCGCCGGGTCATAAAGCTCGGTGTACGCAGTCTTGGTTGGAAACGAACGTTTCGGACTTCATCAGAGCTGAAGACTGGCCGTCGTCTAGTCCCGATCATAATCCGCTGGATTATGATTTATGGTCAGTTTTGAGAGTACGGCTTGCTCTAAACGCCATGATAATTTGGAGTCCCTAAAACAATCCGTACGATTGGCAGCGAAGAATTTTCCCATGGAAAGAGTGCGTGCTTCTATTGATAACTGGCCTCAACGTTTAAAGGACTGTATTGCAGCCAATGGAGACCACTTCGAATAAGCTTTTTATATTTTAAATTGTTTTATATTTATGTATTAAACTAACACACTGTAAAAGTAATAAATGTTATTTGCAATAGAATTTTTTTTTCTTTGTTTCAGTATTTATGGCAAGACTAGGTATAATTACTTGTCCCGACTGATTCATCAACGCAGAGCCTAAACCGCTGGGGCTACAAGCTTAAAATTTTAGCAGTTGATGCCTTTTACGTTGTAAGCAAGGAAGGTTTTTTTTTTTTGGAAATTCGACTTTTAAGGGGATGAAAGGGGGATTTTGTTTATATGAAAATTTGTTTCTTGAGTTAATAAATTTGAAACTTGGCCTGAATATGGTCTAAGTAAATTATGAAGTTTGTCATTTTTTGTTTTTCTAAACTACCCCCTGAAGGGGGATTGAAGGGTGTCAAAGTTTGTATGGAAGAATTTTAACGCGCGGTCCGTTTAACTCGAAACTCAGCATTTACACTTAAGACCGAAAATAAAGAATAACGTGTATCAGGTCTTTTTTTGAAAATCTACCCCTAACGGGGTACTAAAGTACGAAACCCACGCGGATGAAGTCGCGCGGGAAGTACTAGTAACTCATAACATTCTTGGAGGTCTGATGATAAAGCCATTAAGACAAAGGCACCCTTCGCATCTAGTGTAGACGTTCGTCGATGGTTTACACGACAACGCTTTGTTAGTTCCGACACAATGTGACGGCAGCTAACGCCTCGTTGGCACTCTCACATAACTACGGTATGCAAGCTTATAAGATAAACTGGGCCAAAAGCAAGTTAATTCATAAGCCCCTTTGACCCAAGAAATGATAAGTACTTAAGTTCTATTACACTGTTAAGTGAGGTGGCACGACATCTTACCTAAACCTGCTATGTCCAAACGACCACTGAGCACCATGCTCCTTCACCAAATGCGTGGTCAACCGATTTCCCCTAGAAAATATCTTCATATTCTTCTCAGGACACAAATGACACGCATATTTCCTAAGAGACATTCCTTTTTTCTCCTTTTTAACTTCGTAACAATCGGAGTCTGAATTTTCTTCGTCAGATAATGGGTCTCTCGTCTCCTTTTTAATGGATTTAGATTTCTTCTTTTTCTTTTTATGCGTCAGTATGTGTTGGCGAAGGTCTGATTTTGTTATTGCTCTGCGGAAGATCGAAGAGTGGTTAAATATAAATCGCAAAGTGCATTTTAATGGGATCTAACGAGGCACAGCGCAGTGTGGTTTTCACTACTTGAAATAGAATTGATAATAAATAAACTTCCATTATTCCGAGAAAGCTACAATCCTGGCAGAGGTACATGGTTTAGGTTATTTATTTTCGACTTTATTTGTTTGGCACGGAAAACTGTGCTTTACTGTGCATGTTCGTAATTTTAGAGCCGACGCAGTGCGGTTGCTACTGCCAAACTAATATCCACATTGCGTTCCTTAGAATAAAGTCGGAAATTAATCATCTGATTCTAACCTGAGTGCCCACCTGTCCGCTTTGATGCGCTCTCGGGCTACATAGCTACATATAAACATAACATCACGCCCGTTTCCCCAAAGGATTAAGCAGAGGTCTAGCATACAGTACATACATCCACATTTCGCCAGTTATGTTTAAGTCCCTTTGGTTTTAGCTCTCGGGCTAATGGAAGTTTATTTATTTTCAACTATATTTCAACCAACGCAAGTTCGATATTTGTTTTGCAGTGTCAACTGATATTGTTATAACTTACTTATATTCACAGTGCGGGCACGCATGTGTCCTAGTATCCTTCCTCGCCAGATGTCTATAGCGCACGTGATTGGCTAACGCGGCCGGTGACGTCGCCGACATGTCGCACAGAGTACATGCGTATGTAGATATGTGTTGACGAGTGTGCTCGCCTAGTAGGTACTCTGTGGCGCAGCGAGTGCCGCATAGTTCACACACGAATGGCGAGTTTGGGTATACATTCTGGAAATAAGAATAAATGATATTGTTATGTGAAAAGAATGTTTATGGTTGTCTATGGATAGGCTAGGAATAAAAAGTCCATTGAATCTATTGAAAGCAACAAAATAGATAGCAAAAAATAAGCAGACAGACCAGCTCAGGCAAATTTGATGTTAGTGAGCAGTTTGCATACAATTCTATTGCAATAGAAGTATTGGCAGTTTTTGCAGTCAGAATGCAGCCTGACTGACTTGACCTTGAAATAGCACAAAGCTAGCAACACAGCATTATGTTATACAAAACCAACAAGCTGCGTTGCAACTATTGTTGTTGTTACATTTCACAATCGCGCGTCAATAATAGCAATTTAAACCTTATATCAATACTCTAAGGTCACATATCGCGTTTTTGTAAATTGCAACTATACCATTTCAAGCTACTTTTCTATACGAAAACACGATCACAAAACATACCTGCCTTCTCAAATGGTCACTAATTTTCCTATTATTCGCAAAGTGCTGTCCACAATGATAGCAAGCGATCAGTCGTTCTCCCGTATGAGTTCTTACGTGGACATTTAACATCTCTTTCCGAGGGAATATGGCGCCGCAACCAGCCCAGGAGCAAAGGAAGTTCTCTGAATAGTTCGTATGGACCTTTACGTGGTCTAGGAATAGCTGGGATCAAAGAAAAAGCCATTATTTCCCTAACTTATGGTGCACACGGAATTTTATCATGTGATTTAGTATCAGTTCCTATTGATTTTTAAGGGATATTGAACGCGGCCTTTTACACGGCGATGTCCTGTGGGCTTAGCACGAACAAGCGGAGTAAACGTAACGTACTATCGGAGAAACGAACATCCTATACACCGTAGGGACTATTCTTGCTTGCAGCGCTCGGCCGCTATAGTAACGCTAGCTAACAGATGTGGTCATCGTGTGCATGGGATCTTTTTTCACGGTGTATAGATGTTCGTTTCTCCCATGGTACAATTAAAAGTCGACCGAGTAACAAATTTAAAATACTCGTGTCGCAACATAATACTGCGATATAATATGTATCAATCTGCCTAGCCTTGTCCCAACACATTGGGGTTGGCTTCCAGTCTTACCGGATGCAGCTGAATACTAGTATTTTACATGGAGCGACTGATAATCTGACCTCCACAACCCAGTAACTCGGTAATACGATACCACTTGGTAAGACTAATTGTCAGACTTACGGGCTTCTGACGACCCGTAACGACTGTCAAAAGATCCACGAATTACAGCCGGGACCAATGGCTTAACGTGCTTTCCGAGGTACAGAGGAGTCTCGGTATGTTAAGATGGTCCATGGACCAACCCCAGCCAGCGCAGCTGACCTGATGGATCGACCCGTGCGGCCGATATATATGTATATGTGTATTTATTAACATATTTATTTGTTTCTAATCTATGAATGATACTAATTGTGCTTGACACAAACTTAAACCAAAATGATAAAGGATAGTTTATTTATTTATAGTTAATTAAAACGGTACAAGACCAATTAAATTAATTGACATAGAAACATAAAAATACGATATAATAATATTAACAATTTTGTTGTTTATAGATAATTTAATTAAAACTAACATGGAACAGTGGACTTCCTTGCATACTTTCTCTCACTGAACACCAGACATATACGCATAATTTTACTCAATTCATCCGCAAACACATCACATTCGGGGTTGGCAGTCAGAAGGGCGTTGAGCATCTTCAAAGTACGACAACCCGGGGCTTCAGCTCTGGCGACAGTTTTGGATAACGGTTGTTCAAACAGATTGTGCCGGCGGCTCGAACGGTGACCGATGTATTTGTCGGGCACAAAAAGTCGACAGAAAAGGCCATGGAGCTCTGGGCAGTCAATACGTCCCCGTAAGGTTTTACAGGCTACCGTGAGCTGATCAAGGCCTCTTCTTACCTCCAACGAGTTAAAGCCCAACGTCCCTAAAAGATAGTTGGAAGGGTACATATAGGGAAAGAAATGGTATAGAAATGGTATGGCACCTTTGAAGAGGCATCTTAAGAAGGTTTTCTGTACCTTTTCAAGCATTAGTGTTTGGGTCGCGGTATAGGGGTGCCAAACACAGGCACTGGACTGGAGTTTGCTTCGAACCATAGTGGTGTACAACAGCCTAATAACATTTGGGTTGCGAAAGTTACGAGCATTTCGCAACACAAATCCCAGGCGCCTAAAAGATTCCTTCGCAAGGGCAGAAACGTGATCTCTAAAAGTAAGACAACGGTCAAAAGTCACTCCCAAGTCCTTTATGGTGGTGACACGAGTAATTACTTCACCACCCAAACTATAGTCATAATGTATTGGTCGCAACTCTCTATCGTACGTCATGACATAGCAATTTTCAGTATTGAAAAATAGCTTGTTCACAATGCTCCACACTCAAAGACGGCGTCAATATCCCTTTGCAGGAGTTGGCAATCTTCGCCTGTTCTGATGTGCGCGACAAGCTTTAGGTCATCGGCATATAGAAGACACTTGGCAAACTTAACATTTGCTATGAGATCATTGATCATGATCAAGAACAGAGGCGGCCCTAACACTGACCCCTGACTAACGCCCGAGCGTGTGTTATAAGGCTTGGACTCGAAGCAGCCATGTCTGACAAACTGCTTGCGATCCCGCAGGTAGTCGGAAAAGAAGTGAAGAAGACCGGATGAGAAACCGATGGCCCCCAGCTTTGTTAAGAGCACATCGTTCTCAACTCTGTCAAATGCTTTACAGAAATCGAAATACAGAGCGTCAACCTGCGTACCGATGTCCAAGCCACTGGATATGTAGTCCACATGAATCTGTAGATTCGAATTTACAGAGCGACCAGGCCGACAACCGTGTTGGACATCAGACAGGGACATATTTACGCGTTTGTAAATGAAGGTGTAGACGTGTAGAGTATATATATGCTCGAAAACCTTGGCAATGGTTGGCAAGATAGCGATGGGCCTGTGTTCCTCTACAGATGTTTTGTCACTGGTTTTAGGGATGGGAGTGACTCGCGAAGTTTTCCATTGCTCTGGGTATACGCCGGACTGGAGGGCTACGTTAAAGACATGACATAGAGGAGCTGCCAAGATATCATGACACCCCTTAAGGATAAAGGCTGGAATGTTGTCAGGATCAACCAAGCTACAGGGTTTGAGTTTAGCAATCCCCTTATCTACATCGGATGGGGTTAAAACGGGAAGAGGAATGTTATCACCCTCACTAGTCACACTTAAGTTTCTTGGACCCAATTTGGGTATATCGGGCAGAAACATGCCGCCAAATTACTGAGCATTTGCCTCAGCCGCTTTGACACCCGAAAAAGTCTCACCATTGAGTATGACGTTTGGCTCGAAACCGCCCTTTGATCGCAGGCTAGAAACATACTGCCAGAACTGTCGCGGATTTTTGCTTATGTTATTTTCTAAGGTATTAATTACAGTACAATCTGTAGGCGTCCTGGGTATCCTGTCCTAGTTGTATCTTGGATTCAAAAACCGTTTGAATTTATGTTGGTTTTATTTCGCGCGCCCGTAATAGGGTTAATAGGGCCTCTGTACGATATACTTTTACGGGAGATGACACTTCAAAATCTCACTGACAATAGAAAAAGAATTACTAAGGGTTCTGCGCAAAAAAAATAAAGAACCCATGAAATTGTGAACAAAATCCGATTTAAATAGTGGTATTGACATCCACACGGTCGAGGCCGCGGGCAACGGCTAGTGTTATGATAAATGGAGTATAGGAAAATCTGTGAGAATAAAATTACCTGCATTGAGTTATATTTAATTTGCTCCTCACAGCCAATCCACATGCAAGCATAATCATTAATTTGAATAGGTATCTGGTTTCGTTTACTTGAGTCCTTCTTGCAAGGAGCCAGCTTCAATGTAGCCCTGCCGTTGAAGCCGATAGCCAACAACTTTCCATGGTAAGCGTGGTAATTTAGGTGACGCACCATTTCATTGAAGTCTGATGTTTTGTGACCACATACGTCCCAAAGGCAAACATATTCAACTGGTAACAAAAAGAAAAAAGAAAGATTGTTAGTAATCATTATGGTTTAGGTTCGTCCTAGTCAGAGGCGACCGCGCGACTCGCGTTGCTATATGACATCCAGTGCCGGATTAAGCCTGCGCGGGGCCTGTAGCAAATTCTACCAAGGGGCCCCCTATGGTAGAAATTGGGAATTGTCTTGAAAATTGTAGCACCTTGGATAGGTTAGGTTAAAAGATTAAGATCTAATGAAAATCCGAGAGAGAGCGAAGCAAACTCGAAAATTTTTAGCACCCCGCGTCTTCGAGGTTCTTTTGACAATTCATAGACAGAAATGGGAGTTGCTTTATATGACTTAAACAGGAAAACAGAAGAATAAAGAGAAATTAGAATGCATGAGCGAGCGAAGTGAGCTCGAAAATGTTGCGCCTCCGAGAGATTACATTTCTCATTCGAACATAATATTTCATTGGACCTACCGGTGGTATAGGTAACAAGACTTGCTTTTATGAACGTC
Organism: Fissipunctia ypsillon; assembly: GCA_947568875.1. Classification (NCBI taxonomy): domain Eukaryota; kingdom Metazoa; phylum Arthropoda; class Insecta; order Lepidoptera; family Noctuidae; genus Fissipunctia; species Fissipunctia ypsillon. The sequence goes on along the minus strand of OX387655.1, from coordinate 19,916,432 downwards.
CAAGCGCGGGGCCCCCAAAGCGCGAGGCCTGTAGCATTAGCTACAACTGCTACGTGGCTAATCCGGCCCTGACGATATTCTGGGACCTTTTCTTAGTACATTTAGAAAAAATATTCTGCAAAGCGCAAATAAGATTATGCCTAAAGATAATAAATAATACAACAAAATATAAACAATAGTTGAACCTTGAAAGAAGCGGAAAGATTAATTTATAATAATAATCTGTATTTACATCACTTAACTATTTTCAATAACAACAACAAACTCAATCAATGCTATTTTATCCGACGATGATTACATCAACATAATGTTAACTTTGAACATGTGTTTGTATGTTTATGTAAATAAGTACATAATAGAAAATTATAGTAGTTGTCCATAACAGCAGTTCTATTTTTTTATATGATTTTACTAGCCACCCACGGCTTCACCCGCTTGGAGGTCTGAAAATATCCCACGGGAACATATTACCCGGACAAAAGTATCCTATGCGTTAATCCAGGTTATAAACTATCTGTGTACTGAATTATATCCAAATCTGTTCAGCCGTTTTTGCGTGATTGATTAACAAACATCAACATACAAACTTTCACATTAAATAGTAGGGTTATGGTTGTGTTGTTGTATGCTCTAAATTGTTGTTGGCGTACCCACCAAGAAATAAATAAAACTTTTCAATACAAACCTCCACAGTCTTTGTCAATAACATGCACATCCGAAGAGTGATTGCGGACATGTTTCTGATACAGCTCATAATCAATGAAGTTGTGTCGACATGACTGCCATTCACACTCCATTTGCAGGTTGGCGACACGCAGCTTATATCTGGACTGAAAACAAAACAAACACAATTATACTGAAAATTATGTGCTCATTTGAGGATTGTCACGTAACTTGGAGTAAAAAAGTGGTGAATTTATTTCAAGTAGGTACCTATTTTTTTATTTTGTTTCACCTGTCCCGGTGTGTCTGTCTGTAATAAAATCTTGCAAGTTATATTTTAACAGCAAGAGAGAAAAAAGAGGGTATAACACACTTTTGTTTGAAAACTTGGGACTGTGATAAGTACACAAAGATTTAATATAATATATGGTATGAAGTTTCAAGGTTTGAAAATATACAGGATGTCTGGTAGATGGGTGCAAAGCCTGAAGGGGGTGATATCTTAGAGTTTAGACCATTTAGAACTTATTGAGCTAAACTTGTCTTAGACGAAGTCTGTTCTGTTAGCTTGTATCTGGTAACCCTACTTATTTAATCGACTAATACTGGCATGTCACTCAATCGATTACTCGTTCATCATGGCATTCACTGTTGTTGCTCGAGGGGAGACAACTGACGGCCGGCCTTCTTGTTCGAGGCGCCGAGCAGAAAACTCATCTAAAGTATCAGCGTATCGAATTGGTGGAATTTACCTTTAAATACTAGCGAGTAAGTACAGGACTTATTATTTTGGGGATATCTGAGTGTTTTTACAAATATTGTGGAAAAGGAATTAAATATGTTTGTGTTTAAATGATGTGTTTAGTTTTCTATTGCGAACTCCTTTATTTCTGAGCTGTAGCTTACAGTTGAGAAGTGGGATCATAAGAGAATTCTCATAATTTTCTTTTTTTCACGCCCACAACGATCTTATTATAATAATGAGTGTTTAAACATAATCGTTACTGGTATGATTCTAAGGATTTTTATGGATTAAGAACATGCATACTTTATTTTCTTTTCCTGACTACCCACATATTTTGAAAATGGAACGTTACAATTTCTTTCCTTGACAAATAATATTATTTTTTCCGATCACCAAATCATCATAAAATACGAGAAACTTAGTTCTGAAAAACAACTTGAATATGAAAGCTATATAAGTATTTGCGATTGGTGAACGCGTTGGTCTAAGAATATGGGCGATTATTACTATTGTCGTGCTTAACGGATTTGAGAAGTGCAGAGAACAAAATAAACGATAAATATGTTGATGACTAGTGGTTGATTATGCTTATACTTGATCCTGTTGTACATAATAAATTTATTTACTGCTGTCTAGTGATTGATTCGAAAGAAAGATCTCATTGTGACATTGACATAGTGAATCCATTTTTAAAATAAGAAAATCATAGCTGATGATTTGATGGTGATGGCAAAATTTAGGTACTTCATGCTTTTAATAGGTCTGTTTTTTAATTATTTAGTGGCCCTGTCCACCTACACGGACTGAGATTCCATATACCACTCAATTTTCGGTTTTCTCTTCTATACTATTTTGATAATATTACTCAATCATTGTATAAATACGATCATGCGCTAAGCTTTCCGATATAAGTTTCAGATTGACATTCGTATTGGATACAACCGAGGGGAAGGGTTGTTATTCAATATGGATAAGGATGATGAGCCCAGGTTTGAGGGCGGAAGTGAGCCCAGGTTTGAGGGCAGGAGTGAGCCCAGGTTTGAGGGCAGGAGTGAGCCCAGGTTTGAGGGCGGAAGTGAGCCCAGGTTTGAGGGTGAAACTGAGCCCAGGTTTGAGGGCAGGAGTGAGCCCAGGTTAGAGGGCATATCTTTTTCTAGGTTGGAAGGTCATGGACTGCCCAGATTAGAGGGCAAAGGAAGGAATATGGACAACCGGGACAAGGAACGGGTTACTACTGGGATGGAGGCAAGGATTGAAGATCGGACGGTGCGTCCGTCTAGGAACCGGAAAAGACGAAATATCATCACGGATACGGACAGTTCGTCACGTGGTGGTGCAAGCCGTGAAAGGACAAGGAAGTACAGAAGGAGGTCACGAGTAAGGAGAGGCGGCTCCAGGCGGACGGAGCATAGCAGCGACAGCTCGGATAACCGTGAGTCACCCCGAGCTTATAAATCTAGACGGAACAGGAATAGGGAATCTGAAACAAATGTATTATTAGATAAATTTTTGTCGATCTTAAGTAACGTCAAGGGTTCGGAGAAGCCCAAGCTGTTATTTAACAATAATGTTTTGCCAGATTTTGACCCCCTAAGTAAAGAGCAAACTATGTCAGTATGGCTCACTAAAGTAGAAGAATGTGCCGAAATATACGGTTGGTCTGAAAAGGAAATAATTCACTACGCTCTTCCTAAACTTTCGGGGGTAGCGAAAACCTGGTACCAAGGTTTACCCTCTCTTTTTTATACTTGGGGCGAATGGAAGAAAAAACTAATCGAATCATTTCCTTGTCGCGAGGACTACGCCGAACTCTTGACGGAAATGTTGGCTAAGCGTGTTAAGTACGGCGAATCATTGGAGCACTATTATTACGCGAAACTGAATTTACTAAATAGATGCAAAATTTACGGTAAACAAGCAGTAGATTGTGTCTTATATGGAGTAGATGATCGTGCCATTAGAGTAGGTGCGCAAGCAGCGCAATTTAGTGAACCAGAACAAACTTTAAAATATTTTCGAACGGTAAAAGTAGGACAAAATAGAGAAGCGTATGAAGCAAATGTCAGAAATAGGAACGATCGTAAAGCCTCTACTAATGCAACGTCTCGGGCCCAGAATCCGAAGTCTGGTACGGTGAATTATAACATACGGTGTTTTAATTGTAACGAACTTGGTCACCCCAGTTTTAGGTGCGATAAACCCTCTATTAAATGTTCGTTATGTGACAGATTAGGCCATCACGCATCTAGTTGTTATAAAAACAAAAATAAAACTGATTCGCCTAAAATCGAAACCCAATCGAAAGATAAGAATGAAAAACAGGTATCAGAGCTGACAATTGATAGGTCTATTGATAAATATACAGTGTGAGTCTTTATAATGTGCACATATCGAAATGAGGGAATCTATGCTTAATTTTATCGACGGAAAAAATGTTAAAAAAAATCTAAATATTTATTTATATTTTTTATGGATTTTTAAAAAAAATTGTTTGCTTTTGTGACCCCAGTGTATACAAAACTGTGTAACTTTTAAACTAAACGATTTATCACGATGAAACAAACTCTATAATGTTTGGAAGTAATTAGGTGTCGTCATAAAATAAAAATTATGGAAAAAAAAATAGCCACATTTAAAAATAAACATTTTTGTTTGGCAAAAATCTGATTTTTTTTCATTAATTTTTACAAAAATTGTAAAATTTCTCAATAACATGCCCCCATCACCTTCTTTTTTTATAACTTTAAGTTATTCTTCATTGTATTAGGAACCTAACGGTAAAAATTGCATGTTTTTAACTCAACCCCAACATTTTTTATCAACTGTCAAAGAAAGGCCCAACGCATAGCTATTGTTTAGCAGGTAGATAAACTTTCTTTTGAATGTGCGCAGGTCGGGGAGGTAGGGCCAGCCAAAGGAACTTGAATTATGACAGATGTCAGACTGGCAGTCGCTCCGAATTATTCGCCGCTGCTACATGTGTTTCGGTACTTTCGTTCGCTGGACTTTCATAACTTTCGTTCGCTGCTACATGATGCCGCGTTTAAGTGAATTTTCCCCGGCACACATCGCCGACATACATTTTTATTATGGAGTGGGACAAGGAAGTGCCAGAGCTGCGCGCGCGGCTTACATAGCTGCGTATCCTAACAGGCAACCAGTGCCATCTGCCCGAAACTTCCAGGAAGTTCACAGAAGGTTGTCGATCACTGGACTTGGATCAAGTAGAGATCGTCGCGAGCCACCTCAAGTAATTATTGATGCGGCTACTGAACAAGCAGTATTAAGTGATTTGTTTGCTGATCCATCCATAAGTACTAGACGACTGGCTCTTCGTCACGGAATATCCCAAAAATCAGTGTGGCGTATTTTAAAGAAAGAAGGATTGCATCCTTATCACTATCAAAGGGTGCAACATCTACATGAAGACGTAGACTGGCGTCCAAGGTGTGTGATGTCCACATGGATTCAAAAAAAAACCAGAGCAAACCCAAACTTTCCAAGAAAAATACTATGGATGGACGAAGCGACATTCACTAGAGACGGTATTACTAACTGTCGAAATTTACACAGATGGTGCCGCGCAGGTGAAAACCCGAAACTGAAACGGTCATCTACTTTCCAAGTAAGATTTTCGATAAATGTTTGGGCTGGTCTTATCGATAACATGTTGATTGGACCAGTCATATTGCCGAGAACGTTGACTGGTGAAAGATTTTTAAGTCTATTGAGAGATGATATGCCTCAGTTATTGGAAGATGTCCCACTGGCTGTGCGTCAAAGGATGTTTCTTCAGATGGACGGATGTCCTGCCCATTACGCTACAAATGTAAGAAGATTTTTAAACGAAAATTATCATGACAAATGGATCGGCCGGCAAGGACCTGTAGGGTGGCCTGCGCGTTCACCCGATTTGACGCCCCTTGATTATTTCCTATGGGGGACCATGAAGCAACGCGTCTACAGTACCCCCATCAACAGTGAGGCCGATTTGCGTGACCGCATAATAAACTGTGCGAATGATATTCGCAATGATCCCGAAATGATAAGGAGAGCGACACACCAAATTCTAATTCGCGCGGCTTTGTGTTTACAACAACGAGGTGGACATTTTGAGAACCTGATGCATTAAATTTTGTATTTAATAATAAATGGGTTTCAATTGAACTCTTTTGCATTAATTATCATCCCAAACAAACCACCCTTATGAGAACAATACGATTCCGCGTTCGGAGTGCCATCTTTGAAACGACCCGCGCGCATTCACAACAAAGTTAACAAAAAAAAGTTTATCTACCTGCTAAACAATGTGCGTAGCTATGCGTTGGGCCTTTCTTTGACATTTGATAAAAAATGTTGGGGTTGAGTTAAAAACATGCAATTTTTACCGTTAGGTTCCTAATACAATGAAGAATAACTTAAAGTTATAAAAAAAGAAGGTGATGGGGGCATGTTATTGAGAAATTTTACAATTTTTGTAAAAATTAATGAAAAAAAATCAGATTTTTGCCAAACAAAAATGTTTATTTTTAAATGTGGCTATTTTTTTTCCATAATTTTTATTTTATGACGACACCTAATTACTTCCAAACATTATAGAGTTTGTTTCATCGTGATAAATCGTTTAGTTTAAAAGTTACACAGTTTTGTATACACTGGGGTCACAAAAGCAAACAATTTTTTTTAAAAATCCATAAAAAATATAAATAAATATTTAGATTTTTTTTAACATTTTTTCCGTCGATAAAATTAAGCATAGATTCCCTCATTTCGATATGTGCACATTATAAAGACTCACACTGTATTTTAGACATTAAAATTAATGGTAAAACAGTAAAATGCCACATAGATTTAGGAAGCCAGTGTACGCTTATTACAACAAGTAAAGCTATGGAACTTGCCCTGGATATTAAGTGTCAGCCTAATCTGCCTGTGTTGAGAGGTATAGGTTCAAATCTGACTGTTCCTTTGGATGTAATAACTGCCGATGTTGAAGTTCAGGGTATTAAAAAAGTTATAGACATTTATGTAGTTGAAGATCACGTACTGAGTCATCCTGCCCTCTTGGGGCACTCGTTTACTGAGATGTCCGATCTTATAATTACTAAAACCCCAAATAAATAAATATTTAAAAAAATAGATTCTACGAAAATACATTTGCTGTGTGATGATAATGTTTTAATACCACCGTCTTCGTTGCGTGTAATACCAGTAAAATCTGAGCCATCTTTTAGTGGCAATGTTTACGTACGAGCGTCCCTTAGGGAGTTGGATGGAAAACACTATTATCTTTTATCGGGTGAGTATAATATCAACGAAGGAAACGGGTTGGTACTTGTATACAATGTGTCCGGAAGCGAAATAACCATCTCTAAAAATTCTCTATTGACTCGTTCTATTAAAAGCGAGTATTTAGACTCTTCAGAAGTTCTTAATTGTTGCCAAATGTCTTTCGATTCTGTCGATTCCAATGAATTAATTAAGTGCGGCGAAAAACTCAATAACGAGGAACGTTTACGGTTACAACAGCTATTGAATAAGTATCAAGACTGTTTTTCTAAAGGCCTAAAAGATCTCGGATTTACTAAAGTAACAGAAATTGATTACTGAACTGGAAGACGCCGAGCCAATCGTGTATAGACCGTATCGTTTGTCTCATGCTGAAAGAACTAAACGACATGGTTCAAGAGATGATCGATAGTGGAATTGTGAAGGAGTCTTCTTCGCCTTATGCTAGCCCCATCGTTTTAGTCCAGAAAAAGACGGGAGAAAAACGGTTATGCGTCGATTATCGAGCACTTAACAGGAAAACAAAAAGAGACCATTACCCCCTCCCACGTGTCGAGGACCAACTGGACCAACTGGCAGGCAACCAACTATTCACGTCTCTTGATTTAGCGTCAGGCTATTACCAAATTCCAATTAGTAAGGAGTCCTGTCATAAAACAGCCGTTGTAACCCTAGACGGGCAATTTGAGTACAACCGCATGCCATTTATTTATTTATTTAAACTTTTATTTATTTATTTATTTATTTATTTATTTATTTAAACTTTTCACACTTAAAAAAGTACAAAGGTGGACTTAATGCCTTAGGCATTCTCTACCAGTCAACCAAGGGTGGTGAAGAGATTAGATGGCAGGTGCTCTGTTAGAAATGGAACAATTTGTACATAAATAAGTCATAAACTTATAATACACATACATACATATTTACTATAATATATACCTATATTATATACATATATTATATATAAATTCAAGAGAGAGAGGTTTTGAGATGACTCTACGCTATTTATTTTGAAAATAACTCCGCAATCTCCGCTTAAATGCATACCGACTGGTGGCCATCCTGATGTCAAGAGGTAGCGCATTCCAAAGAAGAATGGACTGAAAATGAAAGGAAGAATGAACAAAGTCAGAAGTATGAGAAGGACAGAGTAGGAGAAGATTGTTAGAAGAACGAAGATTCTTAGCGTGTGAAGAACATAGATATTGGAAGTGAGACACTAGATAAGAAGGAGGAGTGGGAGAGTTAAGAAGGGAGAAAAGCGTGGTCAAAGCACGCAAATTTCTTCTCTGGCGAATGGGCATCCATTTGAGCTCAGACCTGTAGCTCGACACATGGTCATATTTTCTGAGGTTGAATATGAACCGGATACAATTGTTAAGCAGTCTGTCAAGCTTATCCAGCAACACCGCATTCAAGTCAAAGTAGCACACGTCACCATAGTCAATGATAGGGAAAATCAAAGTCTGCACAAGCATAGTTTTCGTCTTAGCGGGCAAAAAGTTTCTCAGACGATACAGAGATCGTAGAGTACCGTTGACCCTTTGACTAACATTAGAGACCTGGCGCTGCCAGCTAAGCGTCGAGTCAAGATGCAAACCGAGATCTTTCACAGTAGGGGTAATGGGTATGACGGTACCATTGAAAATGAGAGGAGGAAGAGAGCTAAGCGTCACCCTACCCATCATGCTAAACTTTTCACACTTAAAAAAGTACAAAGGCGGACTTAATGCCTTAGGCATTCTCTACCAGTCAACCAAGGGTGGTGAAGAGATTAGATGGCAGGTGCTCTGTTAGAAATGGAACAATTTGTACATAAATAAGTCATAAACTTATAATACACATACATACATATTTACTATAATATATACCTATATTATATATATATATATATATTATATACAAATTCAAGAGAGAGAGGTTTTGAGATGACTCTACGCTATTTATTTTGAAAATAACTCCGCAATCTCCGCTTAAATGCATACCGACTGGTGGCCATCCTGATGTCAAGAGGTAGCGCATTCCAAAGAAGAATGGACTGAATATGAAAGGAAGAATGAACAAAGTCAGAAGTATGAGAAGGACAGAGTAGGAGAAGATTGTTAGAAGAACGAAGATTCTTAGCGTGTGAAGAACATAGATATTGGAAGTGAGACACTAGATAAGAAGGAGGAGTGGGAGAGTTAAGAAGGGAGAAAAGCGTGGTCAAAGCACGCAAATTTGGGCATTTGGTCTTGTTAATGCGCCCTCCGTTTTTCAAAGGACAATTAATAACATTCTTCATGACGCCAAAATCAAATACGCAATCGTCTACATGGATGATATTCTTATCCCTTGTAAAGATGTCTCTGAGAGTTTGAATAGATTAGAGGAAGTTTTACAACTCCTAAAGCAAGGAGGCTCAGTAAATGTAACTTTTTCCTAGATACTATCGACTTTTTAGGGTTCGAAGTAAACTCGTCGGGTATTCGTCCAGGCCGAGGCGGTAGGAAAACCGAGGCTATCTCAAAATTTTTAACACCCAAAAACTTACACGAATTAAGACAATTTTTGGGGTTATCCGGTTTCTTTAGGCGGTTTATTAAAGATTATGCCTTAATAACTTCCTCGTTGACGAACCTATTGAAAAAGGAGATCGTTTGGACCTGGGGTAGTGACCAAGAAGAATCTTTCAACTTGGTTAAAACGATGCTTACTCAACAACCATTATTGACTTTATACGACCCTAAAGCAATAACACAATTGCACACCGACGCGTGCAAAGATGGGCTTGCAGGTATACTATTACAGAGTGATTATTTAGGAGTATTTCATCCGGTTTCATACTTTAGCCGTAAAACTTCTTCCGACGAACGCAAGTTGCACTCATACGAACTTGAAACTCTGGCAGTGGTAGCATCTTTGAGTAGGTTCAGGGTATATTTGTTGGGGATACCATTCACAATTTATAGTGACTGTAGCGCTTTAAGATCTACATTCGTAAAACGCGATCTGATTCTGCGAGTTGCACGATGGTGGGTCCAAATACAAGAGTTCGATTGCACTATCGAATACCGACCCGGCTCCCGTATGACGCATGTTGATGCGCTGAGCCGTAGACCGGTTGCGGCTCCCGAAGCCCAAACTCACGTATTAGACATCTTAACTATTGAAAGTTCTGATCAGGACTGGATAGCTACCGTGCAGGACGCGGATGATGAGACACAGAGGATTAAAAATATATTAGAGGATAAAACTACAGATTTAGTCATGGATATTCATAAAAACTATAAGATTAAGAACGGTCGTATATATCGTACGGTAGGAGACGAGATTAGATGGTTGGTTCCAAAGGGTGTACGTTGGCAGATATTGAAGCATAACCATGACGACATAGGTCACTACGGTTTTGACAAAACTTTGCAACGTATACAACAGCATTATTGGTTTCCAAAAATGCGTCGTTTCGTGAAAAAATACGTGCAGTCTTGTTTAGAATGTGCCCATCATAAGACCCCTGGTGGTAAACGAGAAGGCGGACTGCACCCAATTGAAAAAGTCAGTGTCCCTTTCCATACGGTACACGTCGACCACTTAGGTCCTTTTATCAAGAGCAAGAGGGGTAACTGTTATTTACTGGTCTTGGTGGAGGTTCACGAAATTTGTAAATGTAAATGCTGTCAAAAATACTAAATCCGTCACTAGTATACGCGTAATAAAAGAACACAAGTTATTTCGGGGTCCCCACACGGCTAATATCCGATAAAGGATCTAGTTTCACTAGTAAAACATTTAATGAATTTACAACACTATACGGAATAAAACACATTGTTAACGCCGTAGCAACACCCAGAGCAAACGGGCAAGTTGAAAGGTTTAATAGGACTATCTTAGATGCCCTTTCGACTTGTACTCATAATAAAGATGACAAATCCTGGGATGACTATATCTATGACATTCAAGTAGGTATCAATACCACAGTACATATGTAAGACTACCAAAAAAAGCCCATCCGAATTATTATTCGGATTTAATATAACTAGTAGGTCAGAAGGTATTTTGAACCCTGTTTTAGCCGATACCACTAATTTAATTGACTTAGAAGAGTTGAATAACATAAGAGATAAGGCAAGTTGCAGTATAAAGTCACAGCAATTAAAAGACGTAGAAAGGTTTAACAGACTTAGGAAATCGGCGAAAACATATAAGGCAGGAGACTTAGTCCGCGTTGAGAGGCAAGTTCCTCATGATGGCCAATCCCAAAAGTTAGTGGTTAAATTCCAAGGACCATATCGTGTAATAAAAGTACTTCCCAATGAAAGGTATATGATTGAGGACACTCCTATGACACGCAAACACGGCCGTCGATACGAAGCCGTGGTAGCTATAGATAAAATGCAGCCTTGGCTAACATTTAGTAGAAACTTTGAAAGTAGTGATGATGAGGATAGCGATAGTAATACTGGTAAGGAACGGACTGGAGGAGAGAATTAAATTAAATTATTTGAATTATATAGTAATTATGATGTTGATCTTTTAAGAATATGAATTGAGTTAAAGTTTAAGGAATAGTGAGTAAAATTAAGCATTTATTTTGAAATGTAATCATAAAATTAATATTGTAACCGATTAACGATTATTATTATGGATAATGAACTGAAACTTAATGGTTATATTTCTTTTTGTTTGTTGATTAGATGGTAACGTATTGTATTACAGATTTTTTTTTGTCTTCTCTTTTCTTTATAATTTATATGTATAAGCGCGAGGACGCACTTTGAACAGGATGGCCGAGCTGTTAGCTTGTATCTGGTAACCCTACTTATTTAATCGACTAATACTGGCATGTCACTCAATCGATTACTCGTTCATCATGGCATTCACTGTCGTTGCTCGAGGGGAGACAACTGACGGCCGGCCTTCTTGTTCGAGGCGCCGAGCAGAAAACTCATCTAAAGTATCAGCGTATCGAATTGGTGGAATTTACCTTTAAATACTAGCGAGTAAGTACAGGACTTATTATTTTGGGGATATCTGAGTGTTTTTACAAATATTGTGGAAAAGGAATTAAATATGTTTGTGTTTAAATGATGTGTTTAGTTTTCTATTGCGAACTCCTTTATTTCTGAGCTGTAGATTACAGTTCCTTGTATATTTTTTTTAACTAAGGTTTTTAACAAGAATACCCATTTTTTTCAATTAATTGTTAATAGTGTCCAGTAAAAGCTGTTATGTTATTAGTTTTTATTTATGTAATGTGTGATTACTCAAACAAAATAATTCCCATGCATCTGTGTCATCAGAGAAACATTCTACGCCATATTCAAGTTTAATAAACTTTAAAAATCAAGAAAATGTTTTGATTACGGCATAATAAAAAAAATTTAAAAAATAGCCTCAGTTTTTCAAACCTTTTTAAAAACATGCTTGGTTATTGCCCTTTCTTTTGAGGTACTATTTATGCAGATATCTCATTAGCTCTTGGAATTAGGATGTGGACAATGCAAATTGAGTAAATTAATTAGAAATATACCAAAACTGGAGGGAGAAAGTAAAGAGGACCTCTGTGAATTAATCACGAAAACAACTAGCGTCTTAGATATGTCCTTACAACGCCAGGAAATCAAAGATATTTACCGCATAAATAAGAAAAATGGTACATCCCCAATCATAGTCGACTTTGTCAGTGTCACTACAAAAGATAATATCCTCCAAAATCTACGGAACTTCAACCAAAAGAATAGTCAAAATAAGTTAAATACAAGCCATCTAAAATTAGCTGGAGATGCAAAACCGATCTACCTCTCAGAGAGTCTCACCCCTAAGTCGCAACGGCTTTTTTATCTGGGCTTTGTCCATTTTCGGCTTCGCGTGGACACGATGCTCGAAAAGAAACAAATTAATCAAAAATTATGTTTAGTTTTTAAACGCTTATTTATTCTATATTTTTGTATCAACTTGCGCCCACGAATATTATATTTAATAAGTATTGAAATTGTTTTATGCTTCGACATATTGACAGTTCTCGACCTTCATAATTCATAGGGATGCCAACAATTTAATCGTATATTTTAAAATAATTATTTACAAATCGATTCTAATTGTTATTTCTGAAGTTCAAGTAAGTCCTCCTCATTCGTATAAGAGTCTAGAGCTTACAGTCAATTAAAGCTGTTATTTGTAATCACTTACATTATTTCGAACTTGTTTTTTCCATATATTTGGAAAACAAAAGTATTTAAAAGTATCGAAGTTGGTCAATGAATTTCGATTTTTAATCAATCTATTATATCGGTTAAAAGTCTTATGTCAATGTCAGTTGTCACTTCAAGTCACTTGTCAATCTTGTCATTCAGTTTGATGCTTGGTATCGTGAATATTGTTTGCCTCGTTTTACTGTGATTATTTTTCAAGTATTGTTTTGGTATTGAAAATGGACGCTGATACCCTTTCTCACGTTGGCCCCGGCACGCCTATGAACTTCGACACCAATTCCATCGTTGACCCCAGCTTAAATATGGATATCAAACTCGCCAACCTGAATCGTATGGATACGAACTATATAGGCAATTTCGCTTCAACTCCTTTCTGTGGTGGAAACTGTGCAGATACGATGTGCGAATTGTGGTCGTGATATCACGTAAAGAAGAAGACGTACCCTCGATCTTGAGGAAGTGCAATCTGATAAGGCAGTGGGTCACTCCCAAGTGGTACGTTTGCATCCATCGTCTAAAAGTGTATTTTGTCTACATATTACATGAAAATGAAAATAACAGTCAGGGACGACATTCTATCAAGCAGTATTGCTGCAACTGCATAGTGAGTCGAAGAACAATGGGTTGCTGCGCTCATGTAATGAATATAATTTGGTTTTTTAAGCTGGGCAAGGTACCAAGATAACATATTATCCACATGCCCAGTTCATAGACAACATATTATTAAGTTACGAGTCAGAATACTAACAAAATGTAGAAATAAAAATGTGTTTTATTTTTAAAAAATAAGTGAGCAAAAAAAGTGTTACAAGCATCATGATACAATCATATTACAATATTCTCTTTCCTACTGGTATTAGCTATTAAATCTGTATTATATTTATACTTAAAGTGCCTGTTCACACCGAGCCAAATTCCCATACAAAGTGGACAATGCCCTTTGCAACAGAAAATGACTTTAAGTTTTGCTGGACCTCACTGGGCAGAGTATTTCTTCGTCAAGCCTTGGGAAAAAAACATTTCTTGATCAAAAGCGAAGCCGACCTTGATAAAGATAAGCTGGGGAAATGACTGGAGGTTGGATTCAATAGCTTTCCACTCACTCTAGTTTTAATCTTAATTTTGGTTTTAATTTTATCATTGTTTTCACTGTTTTTGCTTTTTACTGATTTCTTCATAGCAGATTTGCATTGCACCATTGAGGTAATCATACACCTAAACATAACTAACTCAACACTCACGCATTGCGCTCACGATTTACAAACACACAAACAAATAGCAGGAAGCATAATAAATTACAGTCACACAAAACACACACGATCAGTCTCAAAATCACACATTGTGCACACACATTCACATCACTTCAAGCAAACCACTCTTACTTATACCGACAGCTTGCAAACTTTCGACGTCGCCTTCTTAACTATAAATCTTATAAATGGCTAATAACGCAATACACTTAATCAATAACATCGATGAACTCTCTATATCAGTGACGCATGCATGCACTCCGGAGCAAACCCAATCGTTTTTGACAAACCCAAATAAATACCTGAAAGTCCTTTCACAGAACATTCGATCAATAAATTGTAACTTCATAAACTTACAAACTCTAATGCATCGTATCTCACTTGACTGTGACGTAATAGTCCTGACAGAGTGTTGGCTTCCATGTTCTAGTAACTCATTTCTTCCAATTCTTCCAAATTATACGATATTTAAAACAACCAAGCACATTAACCAAAGTGATGGAGTCGTGGTCTATATTAAGTCAGAAATTGTAGCGGTCGGTGAGGAACCAGACCTGTACCAATCTGCCTCAGGATTAATAATAAAAATTAACCCTGATGATGTGGCCTTACTATGTATCTATCGCTCACCATCTACAGACAACATACAGAACTTCCTCTCCGCCCTTAATTGCATACTTCCATCGCTCCATGGCTTCGAGACGGTTGTGATAGCGGGTGACTTAAATCTCGACATCAAACCTTCTTCTCTAGATGCACGATCCCACGAGTATTTGAATTGTCTCGCTTTTCATGGTTTTCTCCCAGCACATACCTAAATAAAATTATTAAACAGTTCAGGAAAATTTTAGTACCACCCCTGGCTTATATTTTTCGCATGTGTTTATCTCTGGGTATTTTTCCGGAGTGCCTCAAAAAAACAGTTGTTGTCCCTATATATAAATCAGGCAGTAGAGAGCAAGTAACAAATTACAGACCTATTTCTCTACTGCCTTCTTTGTCTAAAATATTGGAAAAAATAATAAACAAAAGGTTGTTCAAATATCTGGAGGACAAATCAATTTTGTCGGAACGACAATTTGGATTTAGACCTAAACTTTCAACTGCCGATGCCGTTCATCATCTGACTGACTATCTGGCGCAAGAACTTGACAAGGGTAACCATACAATAGGAATTTTCCTGGACCTCGCCAAGGCTTTTGACACAGTTTCCATTCCTATTCTGTTGCGCAAGCTTGAGACAGTGGGCATAAGAGGCATTCAGCTGAAACTCTTCAAAAGTTACTTAGAAGGCCGTACTCAGTGCGTGAAGATTGGCAGTGTTCTCAGCGCAGACCAAAAAAATACGTCATTTGGTGTTCCCCAAGGAAGTATTTTAGGGCCCACTTTGTTTCTGATATACATAAATGACCTTTGTAATCTAAAGCTAAAGCATGGCACAATAATATCTTATGCTGATGACACTGCCCTTCTTTTTTCGGCTGAATCGGAACATGATGTCTACAAGCTCGCGCAAGACGGCTTTAGTGTTGTAAATAAATGGCTTCAGCTTAACTCACTAACTCTAAATGCAGACAAGACAAATTATATAAAGTTTTCGATGCGCAAACCAACTTCTAATATTCCTTTAACGTTGTATGCTCATTGCTGTACAGTACCTGCAGATTGCCCGTTTATGTGTCCCTATATTAATAAGTCGAATAAAATTAAATACTTGGGTGTTATAATTGATGAAACCCTAACGTTTAAACAACATATGGATGCTCTAAATAGTAGAATTCGTAAGCTGATATACGTATTCAAAAAGCTACGATATATTGCAGACCCAATAATAATTAGGCAAGTTTACTTTGCTCTATGTCAGTCAATTTTGACGTACTGCATTACCTCATGGGGTGGAGCATGTAAAACTTTATTACTACCCATCGAAAGAGCACAAAGAGCGATTCTCAAGGTGTCTACTTGCCGCCCGTTCCTCTTTCCCACTAACCTGCTCTATAAGTCTTGTGAAGTACTAACAGTTCGACAATTATTCATAATGAGCATTGTACTAAAACAACACGCAGCCCTTCGCTACAGCACTGAATTTACTAAAAAGAGACGGAAAGATATTGTTTGCCCCACAAATAGTACAAGACATGCTTTCACAGCCAAATTTCATGTTTTCCTTGGACCATTACTGTATAACAGACTAAATGCAAAAGCAAACATCTATTCCCTAAATTATGCAAATTGCAAGAAAACTCTCAAGGTAGCTCTTCAAAGTTTGTCCTATGAAGATACAGAGAAGTTGTTAGTAGTATTGAAATAAAGAGTGTTTAGCGTACTATTTATTTTTAATTAGTTCGATAAGTTAGTATGATAAGATTTTAGAAAGTAAGATTTTACACCTTACTTACATACCTATTAGATGACTATTTTATTTTGTAAAATTACAGTGATTATATCTCAATATTTTTACCTCCTCTCGCCTGAAACACAGGATGTCCTAGTTCAGGCAAATAACACTAGTGAACTTGACATAGATTTAAGCAAAATTGTATTTTCTGTTTTACTTTATAACTTGAATAAATATATTATATTATATTATATTATATTATATTATATTATATTATATCATATTATATTATATTATATTATATTATATTATATATATTATATTATTATACCCTCCCAACCAGAGGCAAAAATTGCCTGGATCATATTATCCTGAGAACACGGTGGCCCGCTCTTACATTTGTCTATGAGTCTACGGTTAACGACCATGGTTCTTTACTACTTTGTCTGGACACTAAACGTACACTACGTGACACTACTACGTCTATCACAACAAAAATAAATTATGAAGCACTTGGAGCGTCAATTTTAAACATAGACTTTGACCCTATTCTTTGTACAACAGACGCAAATGCCGCTACCGACAAATTCATTGAAAAGCTGACTTCAGTCATAGCCGAAAACACTGTAGTTAAAAAAGTGACTGCAAAACAGAAGATTCTTAAACCTTGGATAACTCCTGGTTTGCTGCGGTGCATGAGAAACAGAGATGCCATGCACAGAAACCTCAAGCAGACACCAGATAACGAAACGTTAAATATAACCTACAAACGATACAGAAACTTTTGTACCAAAATTCTTAAAAAAGCGAAGAGGCTCTTCGATGCGGAAGAACTCAGCAAAGCAAGCAATAACCCAAAATTACTCTGGGACACCATAAAACGATTAACAAATACCGCAAAAATTACACACTCGTCCACAGAACTACTATCCTCATCACCCTCACCCGCACAGTCATGTAATAATGTGAAATTCCTTTTTTGTCAATATTGGCAAGAAACTTGCAGATGACATTATAAAAACGAGGCCCTCACATCATATTCCTATCTCACAAAACAGTTCTATACCAACTTCATCCTTTGTCTTGGATAAAACTGACCCAGAAGAAATTATATCCACCATAAATTCACTGCGACCAAACGTTGCGACTGGTTGGGATGGTATTTCATCTACAATACTAAAGAAATTTTCCACCACTGGCGCCTATTTTATGCCATATATTCAATATTTGCTTTGAAACAGCTGTTTTTCCAACATCCTTTAAAAAGGCAATAATCTATCCAATCTTCAAGGGGGGTGACGGAACTTTGCCGAATAACTACCGTCCTATAGCTGTATTAACCGCTTTATCCAAGGTTCTTGAACGCTTGATAAACAAAAGATTGGTTAGTTACCTGGAGCATTGCAAGATAATCTCGCAGCAACAATATGGCTTTCGCAAAAATAAGTCAACCTGTGACGCAGTTCACGACCTAACCAGCTTTGTCATAGATCATATAAATAAAAATAAAAAGGTCCTTACTATATTTCTAGATCTCGCGAAAGCGTTCGACACTGTTCCCGTTTCCACACTCTATCAAACTTGAGAAAATAGGCGTCAGGGGATCACAATTGGATCTTTTCCAAAGCTACCTCTCCAATCGTTCGCAAAGGGTCAGGATCGATGGTTATAACAGCGACGAGCTTTCAATTCACTATGGGGTACCACAAGGTAGTATTTTAGGCCCCACTCTTTTCCTGATCTTTATTAATGACCTGTGTGATCTCAATATCGTTAATTCCAAGGTAATATCCTTTGCGGATGACACAGCAATAACCTTCATCGCGGATTCCTGGTCACAACTAGAGCATCAGGCTCAGCTTGGCTTTGACGTGGCGTTAAGCTGGCTTAATTCCCACACTCTAACCCTTAATACCTCTAAAACTAAATTTCTGACTTATTCTAACAGCTCGGTCGCTCAACCCAAGACTCCGATTTTGATCAAAGCTCACACTGGTCATCCACAAATACAGGGTCATAACTGTCAATGCCATCTTTTAACCTCTGTTGAAAGCATCAGATACCTGGGAATAGTCTTGGACAGGAATCTCAATTTCAAGACTCATATCGGTCTGCTAGCTGGAGGAGTACGCAAACTTATATATATCTTTAAAACTCTCCGGCATATTGCCAATCCCATTATAATACGTAATGTCTATTTCACACTTTGCCTATCCATCGTAACATATTGCATATCTTGTTGGGGCGGCGCAACTAAAACCACCCTCAAGCCGCTAGAAGTAGCACATAGGGCCATATTAAAAGTAGCCACTTTTCGTCCTATTCTCTTTCCAACTGGTCAACTATACAATGACTGCAAAGTGCTAAATGTTCGGCAACACTTCATACTACAAACAGTCATTCTCCAACACCGCAACACCCCATACCGATTAATAGAAAATAAAAAACGTAGTAAACATCGAAAGGATGGGATATGCACTCTGCCGCGCGTATGCTCAACTTTTGTAAAGAGATTTTTTCATTTTCTTGGTCCGTTTCTATACAACAAAATAAACAAAGAGTGTCAAATCTACGGACTACCGTATTACAAATGCAAAAAGATTGTACAATCGTACCTCCAAAATAGGTCATATGACGAAACTGAACAGATCTTAACATAGGTGATGATTTTCGACAACTACACACTCACACACACAGACACACACACACCACACACCCAATCACACACACACACATATTTACCTTAATTTTTTATCTTATTTTTTTTTCTTTTTATCTTAATTTTTTACTTTAATAATAATTAATAACAAAACGAATCTTAAACTTTTAATGGTCTAACTCAACTCTTCGAAATTGTAACAGTAACATCAGAAGCACTATGCAACCTTTACGTCATTGTACCTTAGGGGACCGGACTGCTTCTCCTTAACACAGGTTTCCATAACCTAGCTAGGAGGGCAGTGCTCACCCACACGTTTGTAGAAATAGTACTTTTATTTTTTATTTTTTTGTAAAACTGTATTTTTAACGTGTACCACAATCCTTTGTTTTGTGTAAATAAATAAATAAATAAAATAAATAAACTAAGGGTATTTTTAATTTTTTTTTATTATGCCGTAAACAAAACATTTTCTTGATTTTTAAAAGTTTCTCAAACTTGAATATGGCGTAAATGTTTCTCTGATGACACCGATGCATGGGAATTATTTTGTTTGAGTAATCAGTGATTACTCAAACAAAATAATTATGTAATGTGTGATTACTAATCACACATTACATAAATAAAAACTAATAACATAACAGCTTATACTGGACACTATTAACAATTAATTGAAAAAAATGGGTATTATTGTTAAAAACCTTAGTTTCAAAAACAAAAATATACAAGGAACAGACTTCATCTAAGACAAGTTTAGCTTAATAAGTTCTAAATAGTCTAAGATATCACCCCCTTCAGGCTTTGCACCCATGTACCAAACACCCTGTATAATTATGTTATGGGATGATTTTGACATTGACGGAGCTTCATTATCACTAAGAAGTATAAAACGGCTTATTTCCAACGGGAATAAAAATATTTTTAACTTTTTAGTTCTTTTTATTAACAACTAATAAAAGCCTGTTTTTTTAACCCGTCAAATGTCCGCCTACTAGAAGCTGTTTGAATGTGAGCGCTCAACGGTTTTCACTATTATATTTATTGTTGTTCCAAGAGTATTTTGCTTATGTACCTATGGGTTTTTATATGCCGTTTGAGAGGTTAAATAATAAACCAAATGAGTATGACTGTTCTTCGAAAGTAACTGTTGTTTATTTCGTTTGTACTAGACATGAATATAGGGAATATATTCGGCATTTTCTATCATTGTCAATTTTAAAATTGCTTTGTGCTGGGCCAAATCTCAGTTTGAAGTTATTACATAGTTTAGAATATTGCATTTATTGAAGTCTTTATTTGTGCAGCACTAACAAGTCAGTAAATTAACCCAGGAAACACCATACTAACTCCTTAGATAATATATGACCTGCATTATTAATATAGGATACATTTTAACTTTATTAACTAACCTTGACATCATTTGAACTTTCCTAAAACAAAACCAAGTGATATCACGGTTCACAAAGTTACGCGCCAAAATACTAGTGCGAAAGAGAGTTAAGACGATTTCGGACAGGATCACTTTGAAATAGCGTTACTAGAACATGAATAAAACTAAGTAGAGTTACTGACTGTAGGTAAATGTAAAAAAATCTTTTTGTATCACTCACCACAGTTCGAGGTTCCAGTGACGGCTCATTGACGCCAGAAGGCACAGTCGCATCGTCTTCAGCCACTGCCAGTAAAAAGTTCTTCCTAGCAGCATGAGTTTGTATAATAAACTGTATGTCATTTTTATTTTCCAATGATAACTTCTCCGTGTCTTCATTATTCTGGTTTCGCAACCATTCCATACATCGAACGAGTTTCTGTTTGTCATCATTACTATTCCTTGCTTCTTCGCCCATTATTGTTTGCTCTTGGTAATTGTAGTCGCAAAACCCAAATTAAAAACTTAGCGTAATATTTTTGTCAAAAACTACAAGAATTTATTCATGAAATTTCGTTGGGGTTTAGTTCTCGTCAAGATGCTCTGTTTGGTGGATGGCTGGATGGGTTTCGTTCACAAAACACTGAGAACACTTACTCCTGGCGGAGGTTTCGTTATTCGTTTTGGTCTGCAGGCTAATTCACGTAACTAAAGAAGTTCAGATGCAGTGCAGTTGCAGTTAAGTTTCGATCAAAACAATGCTTTTCGTATTCTCTACCGCTGACAGATACGCTCGCGTCAAGTTCACGTCACGCGAGCGCCATAACGGTATTCTACTACTGCGCGTCATTAGTGCGTGATTCTGATTGCAACTTGATCGGTATTCTACTATTAGTTTGACGTATCAAAATGACAGCTTTTAAGTTTCAATTCAATCAACGTGCGGTTTCGGTTACGCACAACATAAGTTCGTCAATATTTACTTTTGTTGGCATCAAATTGTATTTTTTTTGTGTTTAAAATTAAATATTGTATGCATGTTTAATTATTCTTCTTCTTCATGTCGCTGGCACGACAGTTATTCATACTTTGATGGCCCAAAACTTTGCCACTTTTACGGCATTATCGGTGGCAGCGCAGAGGTCACTTTGGCTGCATGTTTTGGGGCACAGAGGGCAGGATAGGAGGTGGTGCATAGTTTGTGACACAGCTCCACATCCACACCCTGTTGCCATTCCGTCGAGGTCGCCCCACTTTATGAAGTTCGACTTACACCTTCCCACTTGTGTTCGGAGACGGTTCAGGGACTTTCAAGTGGACCACGGAAGGTTAAATCCAACAGGAAGATGTTCGTTTGGTGATAGGTAGGTGGGTAGGGGAAAGTTATCCTGCCACAGTTTGCAACGGACGTCGACCGGGTTACCTGGTAGAGACGCCGTCGATTTTAAGAAACTGTGCCTGCTTTTTAGTCGTTGCGTCGATAGTTGAGCGCCAAATAGAAGTGTCAGACTCCTGTTTGTGTTACTTCAATGCGCTTGCAACTTCTCTTCGGATTTGTGGAGGTGCTACGCCAGCTGTGCAATATAGTGCACTGACTGGGGTCGGTTTGGGGCAGCCTGTGATTGTTCGATACGTTTCGTTCAGAGCAACATCTACTTCCTTGGTATGGGCGGAACGATGCCACACTGGGCACGCATATTCGTCCGCAGAGAAGCAGAGTGCTAGGCTAGTGTTCTGAAGTACCTGAGGTGAAGCACCTTAGGTGGTTGAATTTAGACGCCTGAGCAAGTTGTTACGGAAACCTTAATTACTAAGACATGTTAACTACAAGCCATTTTAAATTAAATTCTAAATGTTTTTTTTGGTTTGAGGATTTTATCCCTCCTGCCGAAATAGATGACCGAGAACGTCGTCAAGCCCTAAAAAGACGAAGGGTTTCTGTGGATCCATTCCGTATTTCGGACTGGGAATTCCAGAAAACCTATCGTCTGAGCAAAAACTTGACTTGGCAATTGATTACAAAAATAACATATTATTATAAGCTGCAGGTATCAGCCCGCAATACAGTAGAGAGATGCATTGGCGCCTTGAAAGCTCGATTCAGGTATGTATTTGAGTAAAATTACTTTTCTCCAAGTTTCCTATTCATAAATATACTCATTCTATTTATCTTTACCTCAAGAAGTCAAACCAAATTAATATATTGAGGCTCATATTTTTTTTATTGTACTGTTATTTATTACAGTTTCTAAATGTGTTTATTAGCTGCACGTATCCTTCACTATGATCCTGTTTTTTATTTTATTTTATTAGATAGGAACAACAAACAGCTACAAAATGTAATTTTACAAGCGGAAAAACATAAATAATTTAAGTAATAATGTAGCCCACAGCGCTGTCCACAGATTACCATTAATAAATAAAACCTTACAGTCACTAGGAGGTGAACTGTTCATGCGTGACAGTTACACTAATGTTACGAAAGCAATAAAAAAAGAAAAAAATTGTATTTAAAAACAATAACAAAAATTTAAAAATTTAGTCTTTGAGTTCAAGTGCCTCATACAAAAGACTACGAAACCTTTTCAAAGTGCATGCAAATATATCTACGTGTTCGAATGCTTCGTTATAGGTTGCTGCCATTCGCCGAATTGGTGAACGGAGACCAGTGTTTGATCGGCAAGTACCTACTGCAAAGAGCTTGCCCGCACGCACCCGCCTTCTATGGACAGTTCTGGGAACTGCATAGCACAATACATTATTTAAAGCTATACAGTCAAAATTGCCATTAACAATTTTATACAATGTTATTGCCTCTAATTGCCTACGTCTAGAGCTCAGTGTCAAAAGTCTGTATTTACTGAGTAACTGATTATACTCTAAATAGGTTTTGTGACACCTGTAGTGCATTGCACGAAGATATCTACGTTGGACGTTTTCTATCATGTCAGTGTACTTGCCATAGTACGGGTTCCAGATGGAAACAGCATATTCGAGCTGGGGACGGACTAGTGTTTTATACAGGCAGAGGTACGAAGAGGTCCGCTTAAAGTCATGAGTGGATCTCATAATAAACCCATACATTTTATATGCTTTATTTACGATTTGGTCGATATGCAAATCCAAGCAGAGTTTGGAGTCGAGCAATACGCCAAGATCACGAATCGAACTCACTTTATTCAATAAAGCACCACACAATGAGTATGAAAACCTTATGATGTTTTTATTTTTGGTAAAATTTAGGTAGTTGCACTTGGGAATGCTCAGGTGGAGCTTACTAGAGTAACAATAGTCCGTCAGTCGGTCCAAGTCCTCTTGGAGAAGATAGCAATCCTGAATGCTATGAATAGGTCTGTATACTTTGAGATCATCGGCGTATAACAAAAATTTGGAATGATGAAAACAGTTACCAATATTATTTATAAAGATAATGAACAAGAGAGGACCGAGAATAGACCCTTGTGGAACACCAGATGTAACACGAGTAGTATGAGAGTGGTATCCATTAATAACAACCCGTTGACATCGGTTAGTGATATACGAAATGAACCATCGCAACAAGTTACCACGAATACCATTGAAAGCTATTCGGCTCAGCAACAATTTATGGTCCACCTTGTCAAAGGCCTTCTGAAAGTCCGTGTACACTGCGTCAACCTGTATACGATTGTCGATGTTATTAAATAGGTCACTAGTAAATTCCAATAAATTAGTTGTCGTGGATCGCTTTTTCACAAAACCATGTTGTTGCTGTGTAATAGTATTATGAAGGACAGGGTACACTTCGTTATGTATCAGCCTCTCAAAAATCTTCGACAAGACAGACAAAATAGAAATAGGTCGGTACTGCTCGACACAACGCTTCGATCCACTTTTGTGTACAGGTGTGATATTAGCCTGCTTCCACACCGTTGGCATAACACCTTCTGTGATACATTTATTGTAGATTATAGTTAGGGGCCTACACA
The DNA here is from genome assembly GCA_947568875.1 of Fissipunctia ypsillon. Lineage (NCBI taxonomy): Eukaryota > Metazoa > Arthropoda > Insecta > Lepidoptera > Noctuidae > Fissipunctia > Fissipunctia ypsillon. The sequence continues at coordinate 19,891,957 of OX387655.1, read as the reverse complement.
TGGAAGTAGCAGTATTTTTAAGAAAAAACGCGGAAAGCCCATCAGGACCTGGTCCCTTAGATGGATCAAGGAATTTCAGTTCAGCCAGTACCGATTCCTCCCTGAAGTGTAGGCTAGAAACAACAATGTCGTTAGTCATTGTTTCAGAAGGTAACTCCCATTGAGAGAGTGTAGATGAAGCAGGTTCATACATAGAAGAAAAGAAGTCAGAGAACATGTTGCAAATCGATTGAGGGTCGTTGGATACATCGTTTTTATATTGAACTTTTGCCGGTATACCGGGTTTGTCTTTGCGGTTGGAAATGTATATCCAGAAATCCTTAATATTTTTATGTATACTATCCTCAATCGACTGTATGTATTTAGAGAAGCATTTATTACAATTTTCCTTAAAAAAGGCTCTATGCTGAGAGAATTTTTCATAATCTGCAATGTTGCCAAATTTCTTCCATTTAGCCCATGCCTTTTGTTTTTTATTGAGTGTGCTAATTAATGTTTTTGAAAACCAGACCGGATAACCAGCAGTCCTGGATGCTGCTAGTGGTGTGTGATGTTTAATTATATCATCAAGCTTATTGTAAAATGTGCCAAGTGCCTCTTCGGATCCCAAAGGGGCAAGAAGGTCCGTCCAGTCAATATCCTGAATTTTGCGGTTAATTTTATCATAATCTGATTTATAAAAGTTGTACTTTTGTAGCGGTCGCTTTTTCATAGGTTGAACATGAACATTTAGACTTATTTCACAAATAAAAGGTGGGTGATACATGTCGATAGGAAGCAGAGGAAACGACGCAGCCGATACCTTACAAGGGTGGTTGGATATAAGCAAGTCAAGAATGTTGCCATTATTATTTTCCACTACATTATATTGTAAAGCATCGAGTAAAGACATTAAGTTATTTAACTGGCTACAAGTTATGGAAGCACCCATTCCCAGCCCACAGCCGACAGGAGCTCCAGTTTGGCCCAGTGTGACCCAAGTTAATTCTGGGAGATTATAGTCGCCTAATATGTAGAAACAGTCAACACTGCGATCACCCAGTACCTGCTGCAGGATTTCAAAATGTTGCTCATATACAGAGGTAGCCATTCTGGGAGGTATGTATGCGGCACTGATGACATGACGCTTGGACGGTAGTGCACTTGGCACTTCTATAAGGATGTGTTCGATAAGATTGCGAGATTGTGCAGTAGTAGGAGTAACAGAAATATCAAGTTCAGATGATTTAAGTGTTCGCAGAAACGCCACCAACACTCCGCCACCATCTAGTTTTTTTGTAGTAACACGATCACGATCACACCTGTACACAACATAGCGTTGATCAATAAACTCACTATTGCCAATTTCCGGAATTAACCAGGTTTCCGTGAGTACGATGATGTCGTGGTTACCATTCAGAATGTTCGTATAAAGCGTGTGCAATTTTGTACGGATGCCTCTACAGTTCTGGTAGTATATGGATAGATGTTTATTGCTCGTCACTAGATAATAGGTGCACTAACATAAGAATTACCAGCAATACAAGCTCAAGCAACAGGCATTCATACGTGTAATGCTCAATAAAGAGTATAATAGTTAAGCAAAAATAATGTTTATCAATTATTAAAATAAAAATGACACCAGGCATACAGCAGCACTGAACTCTGACGATACAGCAATAGACGCATTTAAGATATAACCCAGTAAGCAGGTTACTAACAGGTTTAATAGATAGCATAATATCCGCTAGTTGCGGTAGAAATAGTTTGAAAAATACATGTAATAGTTTATAAAATGTACCGCTAAGGCAACGCGCTAACAAGTACAAAGCACACATAAAATCAAGTTCATTATACACATTTATATTATATTGATCTAAAATTATACAATCGGGCAGGCTGCCAAAAGTTAGAACCGGGGATGTTACAAGTGAAACGAACAGAGTGATATTACGTGAATGCATTTTTAAGTACGTATATAAAGCATGACCCGGTTCTGACAATCCTGCAAAAACCTGAGTTACTATAATGCATGATAATTTTATAGCATTTATGGTTTTTATTTTATCTACCCATTTCCTCAAATGTGTCAGATATTTGTCACCATCAAAAACTACAAAAACAGACCATCGGGCGTATAGTCTAGTAGGCAAATACAAGCAATTTGAAACACAGCATAAACACACAACAGAGCAACTAATCGAAGCAAATACAATACAGATCAATACATTAGAGGCTAAAAAAATATTGAAAGAAAGAGAAAATTGCAGATAGAGAAACACAATGTAATTAAAGTTTGTCGGGGTTGGAAACACCACCATTGGTGTTTGGCGGACTGCTTTTAATCTTCCGAATATCGTCGGCTGTATGTATTGCAAAAGCAGCATCGCCATCCCGTTCGCGCACGAGAATAGTGGCGTTTCGAATCCAGACGTACTTAAACTGGCGCAATGTGGCGACATCTTTAACCTTCCGAAATAAATGTTTTTTCTTGAGCGTCAGATGCTCGTTCATGTAAATAGTCGCCTGTGCACATGCGAAACCCAATTGGTCAGACTTTATGTCTTTGACCTTGCGAAAAGCAGCGAGCAAGTTGTCCCGTAGTATACGCGACGATAATTTGACAATTACGTTTTTTGGCCTGTTTGTTTGCTGGTGAGCATGTGGAACTCTATGAATCGATATGATATCTCTTTGAGTTACGGGAAAGTTAATAGTAGTACCAATCGACTCCATTATATGAATCAGGTTTTCACTGCGCGTTTCAGGCACGTTTAAAATTTCCACATTGCACTGTCTAGCTTGCTGTTCGAGATTATCAAGTTTGGTCTCGAGGAGACTAATAGATATGTTAGATAGCTCTGAACTTTGTCGACGTATTTCATCCATACGTTTCTTGAGTTCAACCTGTTCCCCCGAATGGAATTCCACAGAAGTTTGCAATTGTGTCACTTCGTGGGATAAGTCAGATACATTCTGTTTCAAAGTATTGTGTTCAGTACAAAGCTTGCTCATATCATCTCTAATTTCACCCAGGGCAGATCTTAACTCGACATTCAATTTATTTAAACTTGTGTCCATTTCGTCGCGCCAGCCGTTTAATGTACTTTTTATATCATCCTTGAAACTTGCAAGCGTATTATTTATGTCGCTTCTCCATCCCTGCAACGTAATGTGTAGCTCACTCGCAAATGACTGGAATGTGTCCGCTGTACCTTGAGCGACGGATTCAATAGTTGGGATCGTCGAGGTACTAGAGTTGCACGGTGAGGTAGGACTATGTTCTATGACGTCACACGACATATTCATGCTATCTTCGTGTATAGGAACTAGTGCGGCCCGTACAGGTGTATGCAAGTTAGACCGCAGACGGCGCGTAACATTGGTGCACGATGGGCATTTCCAAGCGGCTTTATATTCATTTGTAAGTGCTTCAAATTGACAAGGCGTTATATTTAGACATTCAAAATGATAGCTGCCTACGCAGATTTTACATTTAAGAAGCCGAGCCCCGGTTACGAGAAGTGTATTACAGCCAGCACAGTTCATGGTGAATGAAGTGTTAATTATTAATCGGTGGGTTTGTTTACAGTGTTAGGCAGCCGACATGCAGCGCCACCTACCGCCGGGTGACAGAAGGAAGTAAGACGACAACACTCGATCGATGTATCGCTTGCACCTAGATTATTAGCAAATTAACCAAATGAGCACGCTAATGAGGGATTTTAGTAGTTCTAATGATTAGTCACAGATGGCGTTGATTTGTATGGGTGCCGTAGTATGACAATGCAAAATCGAAATTTTGCAGATCACCGATTGAAGTCTCAAAACTTTTAGGAGATAATGATAATGACTTTTTATGCGACACACACTGATTTCAAGATTGTTTAAAAGTATCTAAATAAGGATTTACAGCACTTGACAGGTTCAATTGTTTAAATTAACGGCGTAAACAGCACTGTCTATATTACACACTCAAACAGTTCACACGCAATAAACTCGATTCACTTCAACTCTGGACTTGTTCATAGACTTGTTTTAACCAATTATGGTGAATAAACACTACAATAACACCGTTTTCTATTTTTGTACGTTAAAGTTTATAGAGGGCAAAATACGTATGTTTTTGCAGGCTAAATAGTGAATCTCTGTGCTGTATTGCACAATATAGCGAACAAGGCAAGATTACCAGTGCCTCAACTGACACAAAGTGTGAGCAAGAAGAGAGAATGCGTGTACGGCGAGCATCTGAGGAGGATGTGCGTGCGGAAAGCTTGAGTATTCTTTCTCAAGGCAATATGCGGCCAAACAGAGGACTTGTTGGAAGATCGGGCTGTCCAACAGGCTCTTATTAAACGCCTGTGGCTACTTAGGGAATAAGGAGTCAGAATAAAGCTTAAATATTTACGTTTGTATTTATTTATAATGATGATAATATTGTAATTATTTTTTAACATGCACATCTTTTCTTTACATTGTTCTCACGTAGGTAATAAGTATAGAATCCGCTTGTTTTATTCATCATCTGAAGAAGCCAGCCGCCTTCGCCGTCCAGCCTAAAAAGAAAATGACTGCAGTATAGTATCTATTAGGATTATAAACGAAATATACAACTACATATAATCAGTGTAAAGTTACGTGTGTGCAAAAAGGAAAAATGTTGTTATTACCAAGGAATTATTTATATTTTCCAGTGCTTCTGCTCTGCGGCACTGTGCATCAGCTGATTTGGTTGCTGCATCAGCCATTCTGTTCATGGCATTGGCCATCTTACTGTAGCCTTTCGACCTCTATTCCTGACTTTTCTATATTGGCCAGCATATTTTGTTATTGTTCCAGCTCCGAGGATGGAGTAGGCGCTGCAAAAAATAAGATATTAAAAATGTACCTATAAAAATCAGTTAATAGGTAAAATTTTTTAACATATTAGCAGATTATTTTTTATTTTCCATTACAATATAGTGTATTATGTATATAATAATAACATGACAATATGTAGGTACTGTCTGGCTGCTGAATATTATGTGGTTTTCAGACTTATTTATTTTCTAAATATGACAAGTTAATATAATTACCTTTCAGCGAAATGTGTGATGTTTTGTGTTGTTGCGGTTGTAACATCAACATCAATCTTTAATATCTTCATTTCTGAAAAAAATTATAACATTTATGAATGGTTAGTAACTAAATAAATTATCAAGATTTTTAAGAATGTCACGCTTAGCTTCTCCTATCGTGTTGGCATGACCTCTGGACACGAGACTGTCTATGTCTAAAAGTTATTGCACAGCTAGAATGATAGGTACTTAACTTAAATTGAAACTAACATAATAATACTATCTGAAGGTAATGAGGAAAATGTAGGAAGTGCAGATAATGTAGAATAAAATTGGGAAGTGGATAAAGAGGATAAAGAAGTGGGTACGCCTGGCCCTCAACCCCGTTGATTATGCAAAATCTGCTTGATTCGGCTGAGTTATTTACCCAAGTATAATGTACCAATACACACTGGTACAATATCGATAGAATCTAACAGACCTTGCTCCACTGTTTGGAAGTTCTTTGATCCCCGTCTGCCTCGGCATTTAATATGTTGGCGCACTCTGACCAAAGGCGTGATGTGAGGACACTCCCATCTAGATTTTAGTCTGCCACGGGCAAGGTCCCTGTGGCCCTCCAAATATTCAACCAGCAGTTCTATTTGCCGCACAGAATGCGTTTGCGTGAATTCATAGCTGTACTGAAGAATCAGGATGAAACTTACATGAAAGAAATTTAAACTGCTACTTCTTCGTAAACTTCACTGTACCTACATCCTTATATATCATTTTATTATAATATATTACATACTTACCATCAAACTTTAAGTATATCAAGTTTTGTAATTGCACCGAGTCTATAATTTCAACTTTCGCGCTCCATACGTCACTGGCGTGCTCCTGTTATTTTGACAGTTTTAGTTTTATGCGGCAATGTTAGACCATCATTCAGCCAAATTTTAGCAAAATATATCTTTGATTGTAAATCCAAACATAATTGTTTGTTTATATGGTAAGAAAAAACACTAAAATCAGTACTGGGGTATTATTTTCATATTATAATAAAGTTATATTCATTGAAATGTAATCGATTCTATTCGATTATTTAGTCGGTAATATTTTTTCTGTCATGTGGCCACACCATAGGTAAGTTTGATAGAATTTGGTTGTCGTGCAGTTGACGTGCAGTTCACGCGCAGCTTACGCGCAATTCAAAGATTACAAGAATACCGTTTATCAGTCAAACTTAAACTTAACTGCAACTGCACTGCAACTTGATCGGTGCGTCATTGGATTACGTGAATTAGCCTTCTGGTTTCATTACAATTTGACATTTAACGGTTTGACATTGTTTTGTAGTGGTTTTATACTCTTTGGTTTTTTGTGACCATAGATACAAGTGTTTCAGTCGGACACAACATAATGTGGGCATTTTTATAAAAAATACTAGCTGTGCCCCGCGACTTCGTTCTCGTGGATGTCGTAAGCTACACAATATACTAAAATAACAGCCACATTTTGATAAAACTCCCTCGTCCCCCGACCCGTCGCCAACCGTCGCGTTGAATCGCCCGCCTGCACTATTACTTGTTTTCGCTTAGTGTTCTTTCTGACTTTTTTATTTTTGCTCGGCTCCTAAGGATCGTAGCGTAATGTTAAATAGTCTATAGCTATCATCGAGAATTGGGCTGCCAAATGCAAAAAGAATTGTTCAAATCTGACTTTTTGTTCATAATTTTCTGGGTTTTATTTTCCTAAAATAAAAGTAGCCGTAGCGTAGTTACCCGCCGTAAAATCAGCTATCTGCCAGAGAAAGTCCCGTCGAAATCGGCCCAACCATTTCGGAGATTAGCCGGAACAAACAGACAGACAGACAGACAAAAATGTTAGAAATTGTTTTTTTGTTATAAGTACCGTTTATACTTTCTTAGGCATTTAGTAAAAAGTTGTTGTTTTGACATTACAAACAGACAATTCAATTTTATTTATTTGTATAGATTTAGTCGATTCGATTATTTCAACCATGAACGTACTAGACTCGACTACAACACACCCAATATTATGTCAGCAGGCGGGAAATAATATTTGCTTAGATCTACAGACTTCAAGCAGTGCCAATTACCTATGTATGTTACAAAATACAAATAATCTCCTCCACGCTTGTTTTTTTTTTTGTATAATATTTTATTAACACGTCGGAAGCACTTATTGCATGTTGAATTCGACAGGTAAAGTTCTGTTAGGTTTTTCCGTTTTTTTTTTCCACTCGAACTCGATACGATACGATAAATAAAGATTATACACTGACTGATACTGGTATCGTTAACTATCGTTCGTTGTAAGGGCCAACTTGCTAAAGATTTACACAAAAAATATAAAAAATTTTCAAATCGATTCTATTGCTGCAAATATTGCGTCATTGTTAAATCATACTAATGTGACAGACCAGTAATTATAAAATAATATTTACACTTATTTAACTACAAAAACGTAAAATACAAGATATTAAAAAATATTTTGGCAGGCGGTTCCTAACATTGCACAGAACATGTAACTTTGTTCATTGTTCTTGACAGGTCAAATCAATTTTTTATTTAAAAAACGTGCGAGTTGAGACAAGGCGAACGAACGCGTGAAGTGTGGTCAAGTGCGGTGCGTATTTACAGCACGGCGCGGCGGGTCCCACGTTGTCGCTGGTGCCTCTTATCGGTAATTAGACACACATAAATAGTTCATCTTGTTATTCCCGTCGCATATACCGCGGGTGACGGTCGAAGGGTCGTATCGGTTCTGTGCTCATGAAATCAACCGTAACTATACAAGAAGTAGTAAATAAATTAGATCACCTGTCCTTACCTCTAACTACCAGAATGCCTAACATCAAAGTGTTCAGCGGGAGCTCCCACCCTGACCTGGCGCAGAAGATCGTCGATCGTTTGGGCATTGATTTAGGAAAAGTGGTAACCAAGAAGTTTAGCAACATGGAAACATGCGTGGAAATAGGTGAATCTGTACGTGGCGAGGATGTTTATATTGTACAGAGTGGCAGCGGTGAAATAAACGACAATCTGATGGAGTTACTGATCATGATTAACGCGTGCAAGATTGCATCTGCGTCTCGGGTGACAGCCGTGATTCCGTGCTTCCCGTACGCGCGGCAAGATAAAAAAGACAAGAGCAGAGCGCCGATCACCGCAAAACTGGTCGCCAACATCCTGTCGGTGTCCGGCGCTGACCACATCATCACAATGGACCTCCATGCGTCTCAAATTCAAGGATTTTTTGACATTCCTGTGGATAACCTCTTTGCTGAACCTGCTGTCCTGAAATGGATCAAAGAAAATATTCCTGACTGGAAGACCAGTATTGTGGTGTCGCCCGATGCAGGAGGAGCCAAGAGAGTCACATCCATTGCTGACAGATTGAATGTTGAGTTTGCTCTGATTCACAAAGAGAGGAAAAAGGCTAATGAGGTAGCTTCAATGGTACTTGTTGGTGATGTAAAAGACCGTACAGCTATCCTAGTTGATGACATGGCAGACACTTGTGGAACTATCTGTCATGCTGCAGAGAAGCTGATAGAAGCAGGAGCAATAAAAGTGTATGCCATACTTACCCATGGTATTTTCTCTGGGCCTGCTATCTCGAGGATCAACAATGCGTGTTTAGAAGCAGTTGTTGTCACAAATACAATCCCTCAAGAGAGGCACATGCAGGAGTGCCCCAAAATCCAGTGTATTGATGTGTCCATGATGCTTGCGGAGGCAGTGAGACGTACGCACAATGGCGAATCTGTTTCCTACCTATTTTCTAATGTTCCATACTAGTATAATTTTCTTTATTTTACATGATATTTTACTTTAATGTAGGTGAGTGTTATGATTTGTATCATAAAATTAAATGGCATGTAACTCGTAACATTACTGTTATAATGGCTTCAGTAAATCTTAGTGTTACATATAACAAATAGTTATGAAAAAAAATGTTAGTTTATATTGAGCTATGAAAGTGAAGGAAGATTTTTTTGTTTGAGCTCAGTTGTTTAGGTTCGACGGTGTCCTGTTAGGAATCAGACATGGCGATAAGCAAGTAAGTGATTAATTTGTTAAGAAGGTAAAATGTATTATTTAGATAAAACCTGGTATTCTAAAATGAAATAGCCAATTTTATTTAAATATGAGTTGCTGTTTTTATTTTTATAGATGGCATCTCACAGGTCAACCTAGGAAGTTGTCTGTTGCTTAACTGGACTTTTCTGGTGCCTCAATAAATTAAGGCCTCCAGCCAGGACATAAAACTTATAAAACTAAATATGAGTTGCGTTTTACAAACCAGCTTTATACAATTTTATAAAGCAAAGATTATAATTGTTGACTAAATATTTAGATTTACTCTCAGTTTTATTTCTGCGAATACCATTTTGATAATGTTTTAGTTTAGTATGTTATCATTTTATAATGAAATTTTAAACTTAAAATACTTTTTTCTGCCAGATAACACTTCATTCCATTTACTCCATTATCATTTTTGGAAATTAGGTCTGCATTTGTATGTTTAGCTGTTAACTTTCATATCTTCTCTTTAGATCCTCACTTAACTGTTTTTATAGACAAAATCAATTGTTAGTTTAAAATAAAAGACACTAGTTGTTAAACATAATGTCTATGTATCTTTAAGAGCAGCTAGGATGTTAATGGTGTATCTATTCTAATTTCATACTAATTCGATATAGGTAGCATTTATACACACATAGTCATCTATATCTTTATTTATTTATTTATTGAAATCAAATCTCCCTTACAACTATCATTACAGGTGTATGTACCCAATGGGCCAGTGCAGTCATTTTATAAATCCATACTAAATTAAATATATTATGGACTAAAACAATTATCTAAAAGTGATAGGAAATACACTGATGTTAAATAGAGGAAAACTATGTATGGAAAATCAAATTCATAATCTCTACTGGTTTGCTACAGTCCAATAGTGTATTTAGTCCAGAAATAATCCAAGTTTTGGCCTACCAATGTTTTGCAGTTCATTTATTATTTATTCGGACTTATAATTTTAGCATGACCCATAATTTGACCCTGTTTAGTGGTAACTGTTAAACAACGGTCAATGAAAAATGTATTAGCCGTTTCAGCAGGTTTTGAATATTATTATTGTTTACCAGAAAACGGATTCAGATACCTAATAAATGAATTTGTAAAAAAAGGAGATTACTCAAATCCATTGTGCAATAAATAGTCAGTTCTATTAGTAAAGTATAAAATGTGCCTAAATTTATAAATGAAAAGAATGAATTATTCATTGTCAAAAAAATGTAAAAGGGAATAGTGAAGCTACAAACATCCTGCTGTGTATTTTAATGAATTTTGTTTTTCTTTTCTCTCTTAGTTTAAAGTTGTTTGTGTTACAACTACCTAACAATTAAATGTATTAAGTTTGAACTTTTCTTTTCATAAAAATACAACTGAAAAATCATCCATGAATTAAAAATGTAATAAAAATTCTAAATTAATGTAATAATCGTTCTTAAATTGCCTAATCGTTATAAATGCGACAAATTATTCAAGGCTATTGTTATAATTGGCAAATAATACCTAATAAATTAGAAGCAAATTGATATACCTACATAGAACAAATAAATTGCCTCATATTGTATATTTTTTTCTAAATTTATATAAAAAGAATTATGTATATTTGGTTCTGATAACTACGATTAAGATAATAAAAATGATATAACTAAACGATTATTTTATTAGCCAAATGATTTGTTTGATAACAAAATGTCAAAACAAAAGTTTAACCTGCCTACGCGCTTCTGCAACACGATGAAAATCATGACGTCACCGTTCGCCAAATACCTACTAGTGTTTACAACCGCTGAAATACGGAATTCCGGCTGTTATGAATAAAATAGTATGATGATGTCACAGATGATTCGGTTCCAAATTAAGTTTTCATTCACATGCAAACTTGTCTCTACGTTGTAGCCTTAGCGTTTGTGATGTAGCGGAAAATCTAGAGGACATCGTCCATCCATCAATATATTTATTCTGTTATGAGCCAGACGGTGGTGGATTGATATATGGGTGGTGTCCTTTTAACATGAGCTGGTGTATGAATCCGCATCTGTCATTGAATATGACGGCCACGTCACACGCAATTCTTGGTGCAGACTGTTGTAGTACTTGTAGTCTTGTAATTTCTCTGACCTACTTAATTAGTTTTCTCAAGAAGGAGCTCCGATCGAAGAAACGAGGGTTGCATAATATCCTTGGTTGTGAAGGGTAGCATAAAGCGAGGGAGGGATGTAAAAAGAAAGCAATTTTTATTGAGGGCGGATGTCGGTACCTACCTATTATTCGCAGTTCGCCACCGGCCAGTAAAAGCACCATTACTTTACATGAGAAATTCGGGACGACCCGTTTTTTATGTTTCCCGGAATTTCTGGAGGCGTCCAAAGATTGGGGTCCCAAATTGACTACCTGGCCGTTACCTGGGTCAATGGATGGATGCAACAGGGTCCCGGTTCGGTACCGAAATAGGTATGACATTTTTCTACCGTAAACGCAAAAACGTTTCGAAATCACGATTTCTATGGTAATAGGTACCTTCAACCTGCAAGTTACTTAATCATTATTGTATCCATAATAATTTATTGTCCTTGCGAGCTTCACCGAACAATGTTAGTGGAACTGTCACGAAACTCGGTCATACCAAAGGTTTCATTGATATCGATTTCTATAATATTGGTAGCGGCTACTAAGCCACTATGGCAAAGAACTGAAGTTTACTCCGCCTGTCGAGCTGTGAGTGTGAGAAGAGTGCTCACAGAGCGTAAATCTAAGGTAAAGGGGTAACTGAGTAAGCAGAAATAATAGCAATATGCAAAATTTAATAAACCCGTTTATCTAATGTATGTAACCACAGTGTAGCGGTAGTTGGCAGTTATCTCTCCTTATTCGGGCCCCCCAAAGAATATAGGTACTACTCTCTAACGAGAGGGCCCCCCAAATTTGGGCTCGAAGGAGACTGCGAGCGGAACTTGTAAAACACAGCTTCGCGAATGGAAATGCGAAATTCAAATCTGAGTTTTTTGCAAATTTTAATGGCAGTTCTGCTAAAATAAAGGAGCATCCAAATTAATCCAGTTCCATACCAAATGGTCGAGCTTATTACTGTTAGCTCAAGCAATCAGCCAAGTATGGACGGCAGCACATCAAGCTATTACAATCTGTCAAATTTCTTTAATAGATTTTCAACTTTATCGCTAAAGTATTAGGTTCAAGGTTGATTGGGAAAATTTGACAGTTTCGGATAGCTTGACGTGCTGGCGTCTGTACCTACCTACCTACACGTAATTTAACTTACGATAAGAACTAAAATAGAACCAGAAAGAATGAAACTAATTTGTTACATTAGACATATAAAAATGTTTCAAATAAATTTGGTATGATACCTATGTATTTTTATGCACTTCATCAACCGTAGTATGTACAGTCAACTGGTAATATTAACACATAATTTTCTTTTTTGGCAAAAGAGCCGATGTATGTCGTCTACTCAGCCACTTGTACCATCCAATGATAGATAAATCCATTTCCACTTTTTCGGCTCTTGACTTGCTCTCTCTCAAATAGAGATACAATATACATCTCAAATGACCTTGTTACATCACAGTACAAGTCTTAACAGTATCACTATGAAAACTGACCCTAAGGTCACGGGCCAATGATGTAAATTGTTTGTCAGTGGGTGCGTCTATTCGTCACAATAAAACATACTCGCAACGATCTAGATTAGAATATTATAAGTTATCGTTTATTGCACAATCGTGGCAGATAGTAAATACTTACAAAAATATAAAATTAAAATGGTGTTAGGTATACTAGTAGAGAAATATGAAATTAAAATGACGTTACAATCTATGCGCAATTAAAAAGTTTAAAGTTGTTATTTACGAGATTTGAGATTGTCCAAGATTAGAAAAGTAAAAAGATGGCGGATTAGGTTTCAGCTGGTTTTACTCATAATTCAAATTAATTTAATTCAGCAATTAATTAATATTGTTCGTGTGCTTATTTTATTCTTGGTTACTGCTTTTGCAGCTTTTGGCTTCAGCGAAATCAGCAGGTCAAGGGCTCCCACACAAAACTGCGAATTCGCGTTGCATCACGGTTTTGTGTGAGAGCCCTAAGTGTTAAGGGCATAATGATTATGCCCTTAACACTTAGGGCCATTTATTATGCCATAATCTGACTAAGGGCTGATTTTTCAATCGTCAGATAACTTTTATCTGGGGAATACTTATGTTTGACGTTTTGACAACTTTTGTATAGAAAATGTGTCAAACCGCCATATTTATTCCAGTAAAAGTTATCTGACGATTGAAAAATCAGCCCTAAGTAGACAAACCTACAATTTATTAAGTACCTATGTCAAATGATTACGATCTAAATGCGTTTGAAAATTCGTTCCTTCGTTAGCGTAGTAAACTTAGGTAACAAAAGGGAAAATCGATTCTAACGAATTTTATTAAGTAGGTAATTAGTGAATAACACGGTAATTATAAAAACTGGAGCGGTTGATATCAACCTCCTTTGATCCTGCCTATCGATACCAGTCTTCCGTTGATACCTACTAACTACTCAAAAATACCTGCAGAAATATTTTCCTGAATTCCAGGTTTACTAGTTAAACATTGTGGCAATATGACATGCACTTTCCATGCTTTTCGTTTTAACCCTAGACACATAACCTTCGTCGATGCGACGAAGGTTATGTGTCTAGGGTTAAGCTCGAATAACAATAAATGCACAGTTTTGTGCTTTTTACACGAAACTCGACGGTAAGGTCAGCAACAAAGGTCTGCTTACAATTATTTATCAATAGCCCGCGACCCGCGACTTCGTTCGCGTGGAATCGTAAGACACCATAATATACTTACTAAAATAAAAGCCACATTTTTATAAAACTTCTCTGAATACTAAGTTTCATGTTTTGGTCTCAGCAGCCAAAATTCTGGCACCAGTGCAGCAGTGGTGACGCGGGACTCGCGGGGGCAAGCGACGTATTATTGTCCGTGTGAGAAGCAACGTCGACACCCACAGCCTTTAGTAACAATTTCCCATTGCTTGCGAAGTTTTTCCTTTTTAGTGAAATAATTAACGTCTGCGTTCCTGCATAAACCTAATGGGACAATTTACGCTGGTACACTGACTGATGCATTGATGCAACAGATTATTCCTGACGAACGATGACGTGATTCCTGACGGCTATCACTAAAATAATAATTACAATAGATAACAGTGGCGCAGCTACAATTATAATTATCATTAGAGGGAAGCCGAAGAAAAAATTGTTCAGTTCTCATAAACTCAGACAAAAAATTGTAGGCATATTTTGTAATATTTTTAATCTTATGATGACTGTATTAAACTGGTATTAAATATAATTATAATGTAATGTGATGTGATACACAGTTACACACACAGGTGTAAGTACCATATTATTTGGCAATAGTAGGCATTAAGAGGAGTGTTTGTTCCGAAGGGAAGCCGATAGGAATCGGGTTGTATGAAGGCTGCGCCCCTGCGCGTAGATAACAAAATAAAAAAAGGATCATAAAAAAATATCAATAGTTGGGAATCGAACTTACAATCACAGGGTTTCAAAGTAGTCGTCGAACCGCTTAGCTATTTGCTTTGTTGAAAGTTGACTAAAATAGTCGTTCTTATAAATATCACGATTGACTGCTTAGCGTACTGATAATCACTGATAATAATTTAATTTAATTTGATTAATTTATGATTTTATTTGATTTAGGTAAGTACTTTAATTTGGTCTTATTTTTATTTGATTAATTTTGTATGATTGATGTGATAATGTTTTGGCAATAGTAGACCGTAATACTTTTTCATATTTTCCATACAAAAAGTGAAACATTCCATATAAAACACGTCGAGGCTGCCCCTACGCGCCTCCGGCTCAAAAAAAAATCACGGGGTAGGGCAAACAAGTACTTACCACGTGGAGTCGCGATTGTTAAATTCGATTTAGTTCTGTCAAAATTATTTTTAAATTTAGTCATATTTTTGTGCAGAATAGCTTTAAGATTCTCATAGCCAAAAGTAAGGAATTTTAGTGATAGTTTAGTTTGGTGTAGGTACAAGAGAATCGGCACCAATGGTACAGTTTTATTAGTAATTAGTCCTAATTACGCCATTAGACGTAGCCAGAGCAGTCCGTCCCATAGATCTATTAAACAAGGAGATATGCCCGGTAGCCGAAAATATTATCGAAAACCTGTCTCCAGTTCGTCCCCACAAGACAACTATTACACATGCAGTTCAGTAAAAGCAATAGATATATGCAGTCGCGCCGCCTTTCTCAAATCAAAACGTACTATATACTACACAATCAATTATAAACCTTATGTCACCAAACACAGCGTGTATTTACCCACACAAAAGTTTTATTTTGTGATTTTATTTTATTTTAATGATTTAATGAATATTAATGTCTCTAATTTTAATTATTTGTCGTGCTGAATGTATTTGTTGTCCGTGTAACTTATTGGGACTTGGTGCCTTATTAAATAAAATATAAAATAAATAAATAATAATAATAAAAGCATGGGTCGCTATAGTTGTGCTATGCAAAAGCAATTTATTTTACATATACGCTAGTGATTGACTAAATCGGAAAGTTATCGATTCATCCATATATTATTGTAGAAAAAAATTTTGGGGTCCTGAAAATATTATAATAAAAATAAACAATATGTAGCTAAAAAATATATATTTATATGTAAATAAAAAAAATGAAAACAATCAAAAATCCTGTTACGTTGGTTTAGGCTGTCATAGCTTATTGAAACAGTCGGTATTGTTGAACCCTGCTATGGTGTTTACTCACTGACCCGTAACCGGTTGAAATAAACTATAATAGCAATATTTCATTCGTCAATCGACATTGTTGTCGATAGCCTACGTTAGCGGATCTGCACAAGCACATCGCTAACTCGTCGCAAGCGCAAGAAGCAGCGGCCGTACTACGCGATGCATCCGCATAATAAAGTAACGTTTTGTGATTTTTACATTGCTTGTCAAGTCACTTAAGCGACAAACTTAGGTAGTGGTTAAAGAGCAATGTATTTTATTTAAAAATAGTACAGTCGCTGTGATATTTGAAAACAAAAATAACATAGTAAAAGCAAGAAATATTTTACGATTTGTTATTTAATTATTTTTCGTGATTTTAAAGACAAATATATACTAAGACTTTTATTTAACGACTTTTCTTTTTTTCTTATCTGGCAGGGACCCGCCAGATTAGAAAAAAAAAAAAAAGTCGTTAACACCTGTCTACCAATTTACCTATGCCAATATTTCAAAACGATACGAAAAAAATGTAAGGGCAATGTCGCTAACACGATCAAAACATACGTATCGCGGTAAGGGGCGTCCTTGACGTTTTCACTTGGCATGAGTTGCAAACCTTTTGGCCAAAACCATATTCAGTCGTATTTATTTCGGAAGGTACTTACTAGTACGATGAAACTCATATACCAAAAACCTTTATGAAAAAAAAATAAGTAGACAATTCAGAAGGAGAATCTGTGTGAAAATATAAAGTAATTACGTTCTTATATCCGTCATTAGTTTATTCTTTCATAGGTCATCTATACTTACTAATATTAAAAAGCTGAAGAGTTTGTTTGTTTGGTTGAACACGCTAATCTTAAGAACTGCTGGTTCGAATAGAAAAATTATTTTAATGTTGGATAGCTCATTTATCGAGGAAGGCTATTGGCTATATAACATCACGCTACGACCAATAGGAGCGGAGCATTAACCGTTTACGCAGCTCTTGAGTATCTTGCGAAGTTAGAAACGTGCTCATACTTTTTAAGATTAAAAACAAAACGAATACAATGTATTCGTTTTATATGTCATATATGTCATATATCGCTCATGCAAGAAGGATGACATAACTAAAAAATCATCAGTTTTGAGTTACCTATAAGTACAACATACCCTACGATACGCTACGTTCATCTGTATACAGGTGAACGTAGCAATTTTATTTACGCGGCAATTATTAAATTACGATATTACAATAAGCCTAAAAATGGGGAAGCTAGAAAGGTGTGGCATTATGCTTCGTCACACTCTTACCGCTGCTTTTAAACTTTTAAATCATCTTAACCAAAAATTGCTCTTTTTGAATTAAGTCAAGCTTCTCGCAAATGAACGATATTTTGCAAACGCTCAAGTTTATTTAAGAGCTCCTCTGTGGCATCCAAGTAACAGGCATCAGCGTAGTCAATAATGGGCTGTATGAGAGTTTAGGCAAGGGAGATTCTGGTATTCAAGGGCAAGAAGCTCTGGTAAAAGTTGTTCATAATGATGAGTACACTGGAAGACGAAGCGTCGGTCGTCCGGCGGCGAGATGGGCAGACGAGATCGTTACCATCGCGGGTAGAACCTAGATGAGGTTGGCACAGAAGCGTGGGGATTGGCACATGAAAAGAGAGGCCTATGCTCAGCAGTGGGTGAAAACGGGTTGTGTGGATGATGATGATAATATAAAAGTTCCTACCTGCTTAAGGTTTAAATAGTCTTATCTATCATATCTGCTGCCCGCGGCTTCGCCCGCGTGGTGGTCAATACTTCCTTATTTGAATAGGATTTTGATCACAGGTTCATGGGTTTTCATTTTTTTTGCGTGAAACCTTAATTCTTTTTCTAAAATAAAAGTAGCGTAAGTTACCTACTCCTTATAACATCAGCTATCTGCCAATGAAAGTCCCGTCAAAATGAGTCCAGCCGTTGCGGAGATTAGCCAGAAGAAACAGATAGACAGGCAGACAGACAAAATTTTTAAAAATTGCTTTTCGTTATAAATATCGTGTATAGGGGAGACTGGGTACAGTTGAAACAATTTTGCTTTGAACGCTCGTAGCTAGGGTTGCCAGGTCGTCTAACCTAATAGCCGGACAGACCAGCCAGTTTGGCCGGACATTTGGGTAAAAAAGCCGGACACCCTAAATTATTAAGGATTTTGTGTCTTAGTAATAACTCGACAAAATTGTTTTTACGTAAAACTAGGATTTTTTATCATTTACCATAAAACTTCTTAAATTCTAATGAAATAAAATAAAATGTAATAACGTATCAGTCTTTATTACTACTAATCATTCATTAATATTATTATTTCCCAAGGAAAAACACAAAAATAAAATTAAGAAAACAAAACAAAACTTCTTCACTAATGAATAAAAAACATTCATCTGGCCATTTCATTTAATTTTTCGATCATTCGGTAGGCGAGTGACAGATGCCGAATACTTAAATCCAATATTTGATTGATTCACTAATGAATAAATTTTTAACTTTTCATTTATTTTGTGTTCAGACATTTCACTCAAGTGAAAGATGCCGAATGAAAAAAAACCGGCCAAGTGCGTGTCGGAAGAACAATGAAAGGCTCCATTGTTGGCATAAATTTATCCCAAGAACAAACTTAACATTGTTGTTGAAAAACCTGTTCTCTCATACATTCCAACTGCAAATGTAAGTTGGTCGACTATTACTCGTGAACTTGTAAAGCCTACTTAGTTGTGATAGCTTTTCTTTTAACTTCGTTGTATATACTACTACCGTGAATTTTTTCACATATCCCCGTTTAGCTGGCATGGGGGGACACTTGACTCTAACAAAAATTAGCACTTTAAAGCTTAATATTTTAGAAACGGATCCCTTAATCGAAAAATTGTTTTCCCCAACCTGCAATATTTTTGAAATACTTATCCAACAACACCTCACACCATGGGGTAGACGAGAAAAAAAAGCTAGGAAGCTAACTTAACAAAAGCCGGACAGGCCGGACACCGTTTAATTTGGCTGGACACACAATCAAAAAGCCTACCTATGTCCGGCTTTAGCCGGACGCCTGGCAACCCTACTCGTAGCACAGCCATTTTGAAACATAACAAACAACAAAACACATAAATTGAGAGCATAGACTTTTGTCTTCAAATACATCTCAGAATTAGAGGCTCAACTGTCATTTTTACTAGATAGGAAGAGTTTAATAAAATAATGTGCCACTGTTTCAACCGTACCCATACCAGGGGCGGTTGAAACAGCGATGGGGGTCAGTTGAAACATAAACAAATAAGTAATCAAAATCAGTTTCTTTATTCATAATCAACAAGAAATACTTAAATTCTAGTATGGCACCATTTCTATCAGTCTTAATAATAGTTTCGAACATACAAAGAGCTCTTCTGCTCCGGTTTAAACTAACAAACTAACACGAATAAACAGAAATAAATAAAAAATCAACAATCAGTCTCAATAATTAAATGATAATATAGGATTTCCATATCTCAAATTATCTGTAGGAACAAAAACAAGCTGAACAGCAGCTGCTGTCTATAATTTAAAAAAAATACAAAAAAAAAAAAACATTTGTTAAACTTAACAATTTTTTTTAAAGTAAAATAATCAGATTCCGAATCAGATTCGTCGCAATTGTGGCAAACATAATGTCACCCACCATCTGTACATTCTAAGTGAGACCACATTTTACAGCCTCCTTGACATTGTACCCATTTTTCTCCGGATCTACTGTCCGTGAACGCTCCCACACATATGAGGCAAAATATTCATCTTCTTCTGATGAAGCTGGTGAATCGGCCTTCTTCTTCTTTGCTTTACTTTTAGGCTTCTTCGCTGTAGTATCTTCAAGTATTGTCTTCTTTACCTGCTTAGATTTTTGTCGTTTCTGTCTATCTTCATGTTCTTTTCTTATAGCTTCTTTTTCCGGAGTGTCTGTGTAAATAGTAGACTTTTTTGTGTTGCGAGCTTTATTTGTTGTTTTCCGGGGGGCAGCTATTGGATATGGCCGTATTACTTCAGGTGTAAATACAGGTTGTTTGCTTGTCGACGGCTGCGGTGATGATGATTGGCAACATACCCCATACTAACATCAACCTGGTTACCTTCTTCGATCGCTGCATCTCTTTTTTTCTTGTATCGCAGAAGAGAAGAATGGTGAACTCCGTACATTTCTGCAGCTTTTCGTAAAGAAGTCCCTTTTTTGACTTCTTCATACGCATTTTCGTACTGAATTATATCACACTCGCCTCTTGAAGTTTTTTTGATACGTTGTCTGGGCATCTAGAACGAATAAAGCAACGGTTATCATTGTTTCAATCGTACCCACAATAATTGCTTCATCCGTCCCCATACCCCTCAACCGCTAATAAAACAAACATAGCGTCGAAACAAAACAACATAAACAAAAACGAATCACGGTTTTCGAACCTTCAAAATCTAACAATAAAACAGAAAATCACTCAAAATGCAAATGCTAATATCAACAAAGTAATTTGAAAAAGGAAATAGTAGAAAATACTTACTTTTGTCGAAAAAATATAATAGGGTCCCCTGGAAACGTACAGAGCGCGCAAAGTGCACCGCGTCACTGTGATTCATGTCCGGACTCGCCGGCCGCGTCTCTTTCCCCTTGTACCCCTCACCACACCGCTAATAGTTTACGAGTTATTAGCGTTGGTTTAACCGTACCCTGTTGCAACCGTACCCAGTCTCCCCTACTTACATATGCATTTAGTAAAAAGCTGTTATTTTGACATTACAAACAGACACTTCAATTTTATTTATTTCTATAAATACGTAGTCTTTCTTTACCCTCTCAGAACACGGAACGGTCGTATCTTTTACATTACACCTAGGCCTCGTAAATAATATGGAAGCGATTTAAGTTTATTCACGATGACACTGATAAGAATTATCAATGACACGATAGTTTCGTTCCCATATGTATAGAACTAGACACATTATGTAGATACTTGTCCGTAATAATTATCTATTGGTTTTTGTTCCAAAAAAAACTGCATCTTTCTTAAGGCGACGATAACCCACTTTTAATGATTTTAAACTGAAAATCACGCCTAAACGAGTAGTGTTAATGATTTGAAAAAATTAAAAGTATGTTAAAAATTAGAGCATTTTCTTAATAACTTAGTATGTGAATATTTTATATTATGTTTCTACTACATAGTGCAATCAATTTGTAAAGGTCATTGTACTCATCATTATGAACAACTTTTACTATCGGACCAAACCTGAAATCGCGAAAAAAAATCAGCTGTTCCCTACATTTATGTTCGCCTATCTCGTCAAAATGTAGAGAACAGCTGATTTTTTTTCACGATTTCTGGTTTGGTCCCATAGTAAAAGTTGTTCATAATGATAAGTACAATGACCCCTTAAGAGGTTGTGCGATAATTATGTTATGTACACCTTGTATATCTGCGTCTAAATAGTGAGTATGATGTAGGTACTGTAGATAGGTCTAGGTAGAGTAGGTACGTCGGCATCGAAAGTAGATTACAACGTTACTTCGGTAGTTCGTTCTGCCGTGTCTCTTACTCTTGTCTCTTGGGACATTCATTGCAGGGAGAAACTACGGGCAACATAATCGTCGCCTTAAGTAATCCCTGACTCTGATATAGAATCTATACATACAAGTAAATAAAATCGAAGTGTCTGTTTGTAATGTCAAAATAACAACTTGTTACTAAATGCATAGGAATGTATAAACGGTTCATATAACAAAACAGGAATTTTTAACATTTTTGTCTGTCTGTTTGTCTGTTTGTTCCGGCTAATCTCCGAAACGGCTGAACCGATTTTGACGGGACTTTCACTGGCCGATAGCTGGTGTTACGGCGCGTAACGTAGGTTACTTTTATTTTAGAAAAATAATTAGGGTTCCGCGCAAAACAATGAAAACCATTGAAATTATGAACAAAAAGTCGGATTTGAAAAATTGTTTTTGCATTTGGTAGCCCAATTCTCGAAGATAGTATAGGCTCTTTAACATCAAGCTACGACCCTTAAGAGCCGAGCAGAAAGAAAAAGTCAGAAAGAACACTAAGCGAAAACGAAGTAATAGCACGGGCGGGCGATTCAATGCGACGGTTGGCGACGGGTCGGGGGACGAGGGAGTTTTATTAAAAAGTGGCTGTTATTTTAGTATATTGTGTATCTTACGACTTCCACGCGAACGAAATCGCGTGGTACAGCTAGTTGCAAATAAATCGAATATGACTTTATCCTCCCACACTTCTCGTTGTGTTGTCGACTTGTCTACGTTAATAATTAATTAATAATTATGTAATGCACGCAGTTGCTATACTGGTTAGTAGATTCTGATGGCGACGATAGAATCCTCTGGCTCCGAAGTAAAAACAAAAGAAACACAATAGAAACAAGAAATCCGTCAACACTGGAACTACTGGAAGTGGCGGAACATGAGACTGTTATGTAATTTCTTCCAGCATTTTATTGCTAAGCGAGAAAATATTTTGATGACTTGATTGAATATATGTATTTATTTATTTATTAAAAGCTGTTGCCCGCGGCTTCGCCCGCTTGGATGTCAATACTGAATTGGATTTTGTTCACAATTTCATGGGTTTTTTTTTTGGCGCGGAACCCTAATTATTTTTCTAAAATGAAAGTAGCTTATGTTACTTCTTATAACATCAGCTATTGGCCAGTGAAATTCAGAAACAACCAGACAGAATTTAAAAAAAATGGTTTTATTTTGTTTGGCGCAGCTACAATTATCATTAGAGGGAAGCTGAAGAAAAAATTGTTCAGTTTTCATAAACTCAAACAAAAACTTTCAGTCATTTTTGTAATGTTTTTAATATGATGACCGTATTAAACTGGTATTAAATGTATGTAATGTGATGTGATACACAGTTACACACACAGGTGTACCATATTATTTGGCAATAGTAGACAAAGATGAGTGGTGGTTCCGAAGGGAAGCCGATAGGAGTCGGGTTGTATGAAGGCTGCGCCCCTGGTACCGTATATACTTTCATATGCATTTAGTAAAAAGCTGTTATTTTGACATTACAAACAGACACTTCAATTTTATTTATTTGTATAGATGTCATGGGATTTGACGTCCTATAATACTTCACCGGCGTCATGCATGATTTCCAATTTTGCACGCCAATTGCCTAGCGTAGTGATGATTATAAATGCAGGCGATAACCCAGGATACAGGATAAGTATTTTTAGTAGGTCCGTCTGACCAGATGCAGCTGAATGAATACCAGTATTTTACATGGAGTGACTGCCTATGGGTTTTTGCCTTTGCCTTGCCTTGCCTTATTGGATTTTTCTATCTGGAATTTCTCAGTAACAGCCCGGAGTCTGGATTTGTGCTCGGTAGATGGCAATAGGCGGGCCCCCTATTACCAAATGTGGGTGTACTAAGGTACACCTCTGCCTAACCCTTCAGGGAAACAAGGCGTGATGTTATGACTGCCTATGTCTGGATACTGCCTATGATGGGATGCGGAAGGCGGAGGACAGGGTGTTGTGGCGCAGCCTGGGAGAGGCTTATGTCTAGCAGTGGACTGCGATAGGCTGAGTTGACTCCTTATGTGACCTCCACAACCCAATTACCTACTGTGTAATACGATATACCCCTTGGTAAGCCTGGTTGTCAGACTTTTGGCCTTCTGACGACCCGTAACGACTGTCAAAGATTCACAAATGACAGCCGGGACCAACGGCTTATCGTGCTTTCTGAAGCACGGAGGAGCTTCGCACCTCGGTATGAAGATGATCACCCATCCACGGACTGACCGCGGCAAGCGTAGCTTAACCTGATTGATCGACCAGTGCGGCTATTACTTCGCCACGGGCCCCTCGTAATAAATACCTACTTATTATCTTTAATACTTACGCATTTCAAAATTAAATACAGGATTTTTTGAATCCTCAGGCTAAATAAATGAAGATCAACAGCAGCACCTACAAATCGAAGACGATTTGTCATTGTGTTCATTACATCAAGACATACTGCTTGGAAGACTAAGCAGTATGCCTTGATCTAATGACAATAATCTAATTAGAGTCATGTTTAGTTACGAACTTTCGTTGTTATTCACACTTAGATAACAGCCCGCCGCGTAATAACTGGTAAGCAAAAGTATCGGGGAACGTTCCACGTAGCGTCATATCTACTCGAGTTTCTTGACGCAACCTGATAGCCCTCGACCTTTCAGAGACCCCCTCTAGGTATAACAAGCGTCACAATCACAGTTCAAAGATAAAATGTCAATAATAAATATGTTTTTGCAAAAATGTTCATTGCCCAGACTTGCAATCAACGTGTTATTTTCGTAATTTTCGCCCAATTTTTACCCTTATCCCTAAGTGATGTTTGAAAAGTGGTCGACCGGGAACGTTCGCCCACGTACATAATAAATTGACCTCAGAATCAAACGAACAAATTTTTCAACGCCGATTTTTAGGACCATATAACCTAATAAGTAATTATTATATTAAAGGAAATACCGGAACACAATCATCCATCAATATACATGTATTAAAAAAGAAAGTGTACAATATGCGTGGCGCTAAAACTCGGAAATGAATCCCAGTATGATCAAGGGAGTAATATGTTGTGGTAGCCCTCTATCTCTCATCCATGAAGAAGGTTGCCGTTTTTACCTGAAGGGCGTGCTTTTGAAGATATAAAGGCGGGAAATTCCGCCCTCTAGAAATTTCTAGAACAGTCCAGCTACCTAATTGCGTAACGCATTTTCGTTAAACGATTCAAACTAGGTAGTTGGTTTCGTTCTGATCGCGATTTGCATTATTTTACAACTTTCGTATTGCGTATCTACACTACCATACGAACCAAACTGGGATATGTTTGGAACGTTAAAAGAGTGAACCATATGCAGGAAAAATTGGGCACATGTCTATTTTTCGAATTGTGCATTCAAAATGACAAGCGACAGTTTGCTTGAAACGTCACATGAAACCAACGGGCAGTCTTATTGAAAGCGAAGAGAAACGTCTGGTTGTTATCGTCTCCAATTCTACGTTATTTTAGGATTTAATCGTATAATCGCCATAATTATTTCGAAAAAATGTAAGAGTAGTCTTCCTGATAAATTGTGAATGTGATTCTATATATAAATCAATATTAGTGGTATTTTAAATATCGAGGCAGCGAGTTAAAATTTTTAAAACAATTGTGAATGTTTTCTCCTGTTACAAGTGCTTAGGTACAACCTAAACTAAAGATACATATTATGATATTTCAGAAACAAGATATTTTGGTGACATTTTAACGAAAGACAATTCGTACCTCGTACCGTAACAAACTTATCTTAGGCCACATGATAAGCTATCAAACCAGTCGAGCTTTTACTTCATTGGCAAAGCAAAAATGCAATTAAAGCGGAAGAACTAAACCCATTTAACTCCTACGGCAAGCCGCGTTATAGAACTTGGTTCCAAAAGCACAGTTTGAAGCAGCAGTTTATGACAATGCAATGGATTATGAGCAGAACATTCGAGAGCATTCAACAACGTTGCGGAATGTTCGGGAACATCCCAGATCATTGTGGAATATTCTAGAACAACTCCCTGAGCGAAGCCGGGTACCCCAACTAGTGTTAAATAATTTAAAAAAACTAGGTATTAGCTATTACATAAAATGCTGAAAAGCAGTGTAGGTATACAATAATTTTGGGCCAATTTATAATTATGGAATGTTAAAGTAACAGCGATAGTCGAGTTTCGTTGCCGATCGTTCCTAGTGACACGTGACACTGCTGTCTGGTGTTGCTATGCTAGTTAATGTAATGCTACATAGTGGAAAGTTAATAATCTCGCTCGGTCTAATTTCAATCCTATTCTTTATCGGTCATTGGTCTAGTTGTCGTAAACGCGGCTGTCAAGTTCGATTCTTGGACCGTAAAGAGTTGGTATTTTTATCCGGTTTTTCTGTTAGGGATCCCCAAAACGATCAATTGCGGTCAATTTCTATTGTACCTAGTAATATTGTAGACGGTCATTTTGCGCATCAATGTGTATCAATTACTTACGTAAAAATTGACAATTGCAACTGATCCTTTCGGGGACCATTTAATTTATAGTCGCAGTCCAGCGGCAGCGTTAAGACCCGAGTCTACGGGCCATAAAGGCTCCCGCAGACAGGCTCGACGCGATTCTGGTTGAACAATTCCTCGAAGTTTGCTTCAATCTATACAAATAAATAAAATTGAAGTGTCTGTTTGTAATGACAAAATAACAACTTTTTAATAAATGCATAGGAAAGTATAAACGGTTCTTATAACAAAAAAGCAATTTTTAACATTTTTGTCTGTTTGTCTGTCTGTTTGTTCCGGCTAATCTCCGAAATGGTTGGGCCAATTTCGACGGGACTTTCTCTGGCAGATAGCTGATTTTACGGCGGGTAACTACGCTACGGCTACTTTTATTTTAGAAAAATAAAACCCAGAAAATTATGAACAAAAAGTCAGATTTGAAAAATTCTTTTTGCATTTTGTAGCTCAATTCTCGAAAATAGTTATAAGACTATTTAACATCACGCTACAACCCTTAGGAGCCGAGCAAAAAGAGAAAAGTCAGAACGAACACTAAGCGAAAACAAAGTACTTAATAGCGCGGGCGGGCGATGCAACATGCAACGCGACGGGTCGGGGTCGAGGGAGTTTTATTAAAATGTGGCTGTTATTTTACTATAGTGTGTATCTTACGACTTCCACGCGAACGAAGTCGCGGGGCACAGGTACATAATAAAAACATCACTACAAAATCTATTTACTACGTTGTTGGGTCGGCAACGTATTGCGCTGAGGCGTGGTGTCATGTAGCCTTCCGTGTTAACGCCGATACACGACACCCGTCGGCCAAAATTCCTCCTTCATTAAAGTCTCCAGGTGATGAGAGACCCGCACCACAAAGATTTGAAGTTAATCTTATGGCGTGACTCCAACTTCTCGACTCTCAAGGTGATCTTGGTCTTCATCCTAATGTACACACGCCAAAAGAGTTAACTAACCAGTCACGCACACTACAAGACTATATTGCTACTCACAATGACAGCCACGCACACAACGCATTCGTAGAGTGAGTGCGCTAACGTTTTCTAAATGATAGTATAACATAATTTCGCATTGGAACTTAAAGCGTTCGTAGCCCAAAGAATAAGCCATATACAGGGCATTTTTTAATCACTATCCAAATATTCGCAGGGTGTTCTACCCTGCGAAAATTTGGATACGAACAACTTTCACTATGGGACCAACTCTGAAATCACGAAAAAAAATCAGCTGTTTCATACATTTTGGTCGAGTAGGTATTGAACTTTTGTATGAATCAGCAGATTTTTTCTTCGTGATTTCAGAGTTGGTCCCATAGTAAAAGTCGTTCATATTCATGGGTAGAACACCCTGCGAAAATTTGGATAGTGATTAAAAAAATGCCCTGTATACTACTTCTGAATATTGCTATGTGAGTTCGAATCTCTGAAGTGGAGATTCTTTTTGTGATTTCAAATTTTAAGCTAAAGCAAATAGAATAATTTTTGTTAAGAAATGATTTTATTTATTTTAAAATTGCTTAAATAAATAAAACCATTTTTAATAAATATCTTTATTTAAAAATAAAAGAAATTCACAAGTTAACATGTTTTTTTTTTATAAATGCAACAATATATTTAGAATATACCTACCATTACATCTTTTTATACAATTATTTAATAAACGATGGGCGGAGTGAATAAACATGTCACATAGATAAAAAATATATTCTGATCCAGTAACAATAACATCACTCACACTCCGGTACCGCCAACTTATTTTATTATGGCTAAGTATGCTGTGAAAGTTTTGAAGATGTAATAGTATTAAGTATTTCGTTTATTCAGTTTCGTACAGTTTGCATAGTGACGTTGTGTCTTGCTGCTGTTATGCTGATCTTTGCAAATAGATCTTGGGTGGCAACAATCTCACGGTGCCGAAGCGAAGCATTTGTGTAAACCAATGGTGTCGGTCCAGGCAGGTGACGGTGTATTTCGCCTGTTTCAGCGTGACGATGCACCTACAGTAGAAGGGTTTTTTTCTACAAAAATAAAAAATATAAATATATAGGTCACGGTGACATAATAAATTATACATTATTATTGTATTTAAAGGTGATTGTAATTTTAATTTTACTTATGTGAGTTATGCACTATTGTTATTTAATTTTAGTTTTATTAGTATGTTTGTGATCTGTATTTGAATCTTCAATCTTGGTTACTAACATAATTTCGTAAGTACCTATACTAACAAAAATATGGATCACTGTATCTGAAGTAAATAAATAAAATAAATTAAATTAATAATAATGTTACTTACCAACATCCTTAGGTGCCTTCTGATTTCACTTACAGAAATGTTTTGCTCATGCAAAACAATAATCTGAGTTTTTTTTGGAATATTGTTAAATCATGCATGATCTAAGTTAATCAATTTATCACAATCACAAACATCGTAAAAGTGCAAAAGAAGGAGTATAGGTGTAGTTGCTAATGCAGACTGACTCATACATATGTAAATTCACAATTATTAAAGGCAGGAATATATTTTTAAAGCGGGTAGTTAGCTCCTAAACTGGCAAATAATTATAAGTAGGCGAGAAACTTGTGGTAGATTCTCAGGTCGGTCAGAATATCGCTTTATTCAGTTAGTTTATTAAAACTCGAAATTACAAAATCTCAAAAATAATAATATTTTAGTAAAACTCGTGGCTCGAACTATCATCATTTATCACAGTAGGTCGAATGCTTACCTGTTGCGCCACGAGAACAACTATCCTTTCTGGCGAAATTATGTTATATATGTACTATCATCAAAGACGTTAGCGCACTCACTTTACGAATGCGATGTGTGCGTGGCTGTCATTGGTAGCAGTACGTACAGTAGCAATATAGCTTTTAAGTGTGCATGAGTGGTTACTTAACTCTTTTGGTGTGTTTACTCCACGACCTCCTCTACCTTCTTGGAGTGAGAATGACGTGCGTAATAGTAGTAGGGAGCGTTGCACATTTTTATTCAATTCCATTTTTAGTCAGTACCTTAGCTAAGTAACAACTTTGCGTAACCGTCAAGGCCACTTGGCCTTACTACGCTTGGGCACTTGCCCAAGCGTAGTTATATTATTAAAAATAATACCATACCACAACCTATTCCATAACATAAAGAACAATTTTTTTCCTCAATCCATATTCAAACACTGATTGAATTCACTTTTTTTGTTTTGTTGCGACTGGCTAGAAATAGCCGATTCATTTTCTTTTACTTCGCCGACGCGAAATTACAAATAAACAAAGAATAATTTAATCGCAAATTGATAAAAAGTTATCAAAAGTATCGTAAGGCAGAATGGACTAAAAAAACTGGGTGTCATTGACTTAAATTTGGATCCGCAATCCGCCATCTTTTTTTTTCCTAAACAATTTTGTCATCAATGAGTGTTGAATGATGGATGCTTTGTTTAGCGGGGTATTATAGTGTATCATATCATCTATAGCTTTGTTATCAAGGCAAGCGAATCATGCACGGGAATTGGCAGCCGATTCCCGGCCACCGTAGGCGCGGGCTCACAGAGTAAAGTACCTAATACGGGCTTGCGGACGGCGAGCAATGGGTAGCTCGCCGTCCGGTAAGGACCAAGCCCGAGTCGACGGCGCGTCGTGTTCCACGCGCGCCTCAAAGAGATGTCAGCACTATTGACGGGGTCGGCTAGGGCCGATGCCAGCTAGGGTTGCGGGATGTTCGAAAGAGTTACCGTGGCCCCGGCACAGGCAACAGAAGGAACACGGGTGGGTTTTAGTCAGTAAAAGTCTGACACGCCCTCCCGCTCCGCCCAGAGCGGGAGAAGTCATTTGATGATTTCCCATCCACAAAAAAAAAAAAGCGAATCATGCAGCTATCGTATTGAAATTCTTTCGAAGATTGGTTGTTTAAGTGTGACCGTGCACCTATAATAATCCAACCAACTATGCATGGACGCCAGCACATCAAGCTACTACAATCTGTCAAATTTCTTCAATAGATTTTCAACTTTATTGCTAAAGCATTAGGTTCAAGGTTGATTGGGAAAATTTGACAGTTTCGGGTAGCTTGATGTGCTGGTGTCCATGCATACCTAATGCAAGAATAATACGTAAAAACAAATGCCTATAATGTGAAAGTAATGATAAAAAAACCGAACAAGCTTTGTCGCGAAGCGAGTCAAAACATAAGTACTATAGATAGAGCACAGTCTACCAGATATCACTCCATATACTTACGCGCGCTAACTACCTACCGGCCGCCGCGCCGGTTCGCATGCGACCCATTTCACACTGGGTTCCCGACAGCCGCTATATTTCGGTCGACCTGACGTACTTAGTTTCAAATTCTTATAATATGGCTGGTTCTGGTGTTTTATGTGCAGTTGATGGGTGTAGATCCAGCAAGAGAAGAGATAAAACTTATCTTTTTCAGTTTACCTGCTGATACAGTTTTACTAAGTATCGTTTTTTAAATAGGTAAATTATTTAAACTTGCATGTTTCATATTTTGTATTTTATTGGTAGGTACGTAGTTACTTCTACTATGCGTCTGAGATAAGAATAGTAAGGTCAATGACCTCCATTTGTCAACTGTCATTTGAAAATTACGTTTGGCAAAAATCTACTTTGTGCAAATTAATTTTCAACAATATTTATTATCGTTATTATATTGTTATTTTCATATGATTACTGTGTATTTAAAAGCGCGCAAGTCTTAGAAAAGCGAGCATGGCGTCACAATATGGCGCCAGCGCAGGTTTGTTCATAGTATAGAAGCATAGTAGTTACCTATTACGCTAATTGTGTAAATGAGCGAACAAATAAATTAATCGTGTTTTCAGTTTCCTCCATTTCGTATTTCATTCGTATTGGTGGCCATGCGGAGTGGTTACGTCAATGGTTATTAAATAGTTAGGTACTACACGTTGCGTATGCTGTGTGTCTTGTCTTACAGTTGCAATTTCGGGATGTGGTCACAGAATACTAAATGTGGGCGTCCAAGCAAAAAGGGTCCAGTAGTGGGGTATGTTAAGAGTCTTAACATAGGTAGAGACAGATAGATAGATACCGAATTTGGTCTTAACTTAAGACCAGATTCGGTATCTAAAATAGTCTATTGATAATAAGGATTCAAAAAATATTCAAAAACTGGCACATTTTTTTTAATCAGACATATGAAGTTGAAACTGTAAAAACTTGATTTGAGAAAAACCATTTTCAAAGTTCGATTTTTGATACTTAGTACATTTTCTGATGTTTCTAAGTGCATTTTCTGGTACTTAGAAACATACATAAAGTCATTTACTATATGAACTTGTAGATAATTGAGCATTAATTAATAATCAATTAATATCGAGAAATGCAATGTTTTCATCCAACTTTACAAAACTGCGTAAGTAAGTATATCTTGGAAACTAAATGCCGAGAACTGGACCCTTTTTGCTTGGACGCTCACAAATAGTTACCTAGCATAAAAATATACATCGGTCTTTCATAAGTATGTTTAACAATTAAACATGCTAAAACATTAAAAAGCATTATTTTATTTCATAAAGTGTACTACAAATATACCTACTGACATCTTTATCGAAAGTGTCAGCCCTAGCAATTCACAACAACTACGCAGCTGTGACGCAGCGGCGCACAGCTACAAAGCAAAATTCACTTTACGCTTGTAAGGTTAGAGTACATTTTCGTTCGCAGCGTCTAGCGACTCGAAAGTGTAGGCTATTATAGGAGTAGGTACTGAAAATTTTGTATGGAATGATTTATCTGGTAATCTGTGGTCAGAGCTCTAAAGACTGATCAAATAAAACTTGAATTAAGTAACAATTTTTTGTATGTACATACTTGTTAGACACAATTGGAAATTCCTAATACGTGTATTAGTCAGTTATTTATTAGTTAGGTTCAAACTTCAAAGAAATAAAAAATTAACTAGGATTAGTAACCTTCACGCCAAAAATCAGAGTTAAATTGCCAAGTACGGTTATCATCAGATCGCTGGAATTAGATCCTAAACAGTCTAGCAACTAAATCATAATACTCGTAAAAGGGCAGATTGGTACTTAATTTCGTTATATTTATGATTTTTAAGACAGCATAATAGAGGATGATTACAAGCGAACTACATTACTGCCGCCCCTGCCAGCACATATCAGCACGATGATCGCCGTGAAGAGGCGCCTTCGCAAGCAGTGGCAACAGCTAAGATATCCCATGCTCAAGACGCAGCTCAACCGTCTCGCGGAAAAGGTGAAGGCCACACACCGCCGCGAGCTGGGAGGAACGAATCGACGCCACTGCGGACAGTTAGCCGTTAGTTCATAAGTTATGCCGCCAATTCACGAATACCCCAGCTCCGGTGCGTCTGCTGCTTAACAGCGACGGGGCGCTAAAATATGTAGTGGAGGACCGGGCGGAGGTCTTCGCCGAGCACCTGGAGCGTCAGTACCGCCCCAACCCGACCAGCGACATTGAGCATGTCGCAGCGGTCGAGCAACACCTGGGAGACTACTTCGCCACGCCGATAGCTCCCGCTGAGGACCCTGTCTCATTCTTGCCTGGTGCAGTTATACGCGCCATGCTAAGAACGATGCCTAGGAAGGCCCCCGGTGCTGACGGTATCACCAACACAGCGCTGCGCCACCTGCCGTTCCGTATGGTAGCGGCGCTGGCGCGCCTGTTCACGGCGATACTGCGCACGGCGGCCTTTCCCGCCTCGTGGAAGGAAGGGCGCGTCATCATGCTGCCCAAGGTGGGGTAAAACATCCTGAAGCCGGAGAGCTATCGGCCGATTACTCTGCTGCCGGCAGTCTCCAAGGTGTTCGAAGCACTCCTGCTGCGACACCTCCAACCTCATCGCGCCGCGGCCGGAATAGTTTGGGTTTCGGGCGGAACATAGTACCTACGACGCGTCAGCTGTCGAGGGTACTGCACCACCTCACAGCTGCGCACAACAAGAAGGAGTACTCGGTAACAGTATTCCTCGACATGGAGAAGGCCTTCAACTATGTGTGACACGATGGCCTTATCTACAAACTGGCCACGTCAGACGCGCCCCGTCGCGTTGTTAAAGTGCGTATTTTTTTTGTATTTTTCAGTCCCTCAGGACTTTCAGGGTGGTGGTCGACGGAGCACTATCAAGCACCCGCTCGGTGCTGGCCGGTGTGCCGCAGGGTAGCTGCGTCTCGCTGGCGTGTTACTCACGCTACACCGACGACATCCCCACTGTGCCCGATGCGACGCTAGCGCTGTATGCTGACGCCGCCGCGTACATTACCACCTTGCTCAATGCGAAGTACGCGGCGGTCAAAATGCAGCGCGCCCTCGACCTTCTTCTCGAGTGGCTGTCGAAGTGGCGGCTGTCGGTGAACGTGGGTAAGACAGGCGATGGTCACCAGAGCCGCGCCCCTCCCACCATCCTTGAAGCTGCAAGGAGCCGACGTCGAATGGTCGCCCCGGGTCAAGTACCTGAGTGTCACTGTCGACCGTCGGCTCACGATGGGGCCACACGTCTGCAAGGTCACCGCACAAGGTAAGGTTGTCCGTAACTTCCTATACCCAGTGCTCTCGTCCCGCATCCCGGCGCGCGTCAAGTTGGGCGTGTACAAGCTGTAGGTACGTGCGCCCCTGCATGGTTCGCCCCCACAAGCGAGACAAACCGTAGGCTGCCCCGCGCGCAAGAGAATCTTGCGCCCCTCGCTTAGTGAGGAGCGACATCTTCCAGAGGAATCTCGGGATTGAGGGCCTGGACGAGTTTGTGAGGCGCCTAGCGAAAGGAATGTAAGCGCGTGCCGACGCAACCGCCTTGGCCTCATGACAAGCAGATAGCGCCCTGGCACAGGCGCCCCCCTGACGCGAGGACCCTATCCACCCACCGGATTGACCTCCGAGTATGCCGCTCCAGTCTACATGCGGCATACTCGTGACAACTAGACTCCACATACTACATTCATCTGTTGCGTAGCGTGTGCTAGGATAATGTAGGCGCGTCACGTTACACTATATAATAATAATAATAATAATAATATATTTATTCAAGTTATAAAGTAGAACAGAAAATACAATTATGCTTAAATCTATGTCAAGTTCACTAATGTTATTTGCCTGAACTAGGACATCCTGTGTTTCAGGCGAGAGGAGGTAAAAATATTGAGATATAATCACTGTAATTTTACAAAATAAAATAGTCATCTAATAGGTACGTAAGTAATGTGTAAAATCTTACTTTCTAAAATCTTATCATACTAACTTATCGAACTAATTAAAAATAAATAGTACGCTAAACACTCTTTATTTCAATACTACTAACAACTTCTCTGTATCTTCATAGGACAAACTTTGAAGAGCTACCTTGAGAGTTTTTTTGCAATTTGCATAATTTAGGGCATAGATGTTTGCTTTTGCATTTAGTCTGTTATACAGTAATGGTCCAAGGAAAACATGAAATTTGGCTGTGAAAGCATGTCTTGTACTATTTGTGGGGCAAACAATATCTTTCCGTCTCTTTTTAGTAAATTCAGTGCTGTAGCGAAGGGCTGCGTGTTGTTTTAGTACAATGCTCATTATGAATAATTGTCGAACTGTTAGTACTTCACAAGACTTATAGAGCAGGTTAGTGGGAAAGAGGAACGGGCGGCAAGTAGACACCTTGAGAATCGCTCTTTGTGCTCTTTCGATGGGTAGTAATAAAGTTTTACATGCTCCACCCCATGAGGTAATGCAGTACGTCAAAATTGACTGACATAGAGCAAAGTAAACTTGCCTAATTATTATTGGGTCTGCAATATATCGTAGCTTTTTGAATACGTATATCAGCTTACGAATTCTACTATTTAGAGCATCCATATGTTGTTTGAATGTTAGGGTTTCATCAATTATAACACCCAAGTATTTAATTTTATTCGACTTATTAATATAGGGACACATAAACGGGCAATCTGCAGGTACTGTACAGCAATGAGCATACAACGTTAAAGGAATACTAGAAGTTGGTTTGCGCATCGAAAACGTTATATAATTTGTCTTGTCTGCATTTAGAGTTAGTGAGTTAAGCTGAAGCCATTTATTTACAACACTAAAGCCGTCTTGCGCGAGCTTGTAGACATCATGTTCCGATTCAGCCGAAAAAAGAAGGGCAGTGTCATCAGCATAAGATATTATTGTGCCATGCTTTAGCTTTAGATTACAAAGGTCATTTATGTATATCAGAAACAAAGTGGGCCCTAAAATACTTCCTTGGGGAACACCAAATGACGTTTTTTGTT
Organism: Fissipunctia ypsillon; assembly: GCA_947568875.1. NCBI lineage: Eukaryota > Metazoa > Arthropoda > Insecta > Lepidoptera > Noctuidae > Fissipunctia > Fissipunctia ypsillon. The sequence goes on along the minus strand of OX387655.1, from coordinate 19,856,676 downwards.
GGTCTGCGCTGAGAACACTGCCAATCTTCACGCACTGAGTACGGCCTTCTAAGTAACTTTTGAAGAGTTTCAGCTGAATGCCTCTTATGCCCACTGTCTCAAGCTTGCGCAACAGAATAGGAATGGAAACTGTGTCAAAAGCCTTGGCGAGGTCCAGGAAAATTCCTATTGTATGGTTACCCTTGTCAAGTTCTTGCGCCAGATAGTCAGTCAGATGATGAACGGCATCGGCAGTTGAAAGTTTAGGTCTAAATCCAAATTGTCGTTCCGACAAAATTGATTTGTCCTCCAGATATTTGAACAACCTTTTGTTTATTATTTTTTCCAATATTTTAGACATAGAAGGCAGTAGAGAAATAGGTCTGTAATTTGTTACTTGCTCTCTACTGCCTGATTTATATATAGGGACAACAACTGCTTTTTTGAGGCACTCCGGAAAAATACCCAAAGATAAACACATGCGAAAAATATAAGCCAGGGGTGGTACTAAAATTTTCCTGAACTGTTTAATAATTTTATTTGATATGTTATCCCAACCAACTGCACAGTCTTCTTTCAAAGTCATGATTATACTTTCTATCTCAGTCTCGTCAGTATCTAGCAGAGCAAACGATGTTAAAGTGGAATTCCCTGTAATAGGAGTGCCCGTTAGATAAAGTGATTGACTCCGATTTTTTTCTGCCAGACACTTTCCAACGTTAACAAAGAAATTATTTGCTATGTTAGCAGATGTCAGCTGTGTCGAGTGCGCTTGTAATAAACCTGAAGATGACTCATTTTGTTTCGCCGAATATGTTATATTCTTAATACATTTCCAGATCTTTTTACTACTTGTTCCAGCTTTTTCTAATGCAGATTTATCGTAGTTGCTTTTCACTTTTTTGAGTAGATCATTACAAAAATTACGATATCTTTTGTATGACAGTTGAAGCATAGCATTATCTGGATGAGATTTAGCTTTCATGTGCAGTTTATCTCTATGCTTCATACAGCGGATAAGACCTGTCGTGATCCAGGGTTTTATGTTGCAATTTTTGCTGCTTAACTGCGATATAACCGTATTTTTCTGAATTGCATGTCGCACATTTTCTATTACATACAACATACAAAACTGCGGGTCAGCGGAATTATAGACTGGATCAAAATTGATGACACGCAAATCTTCCTCAAGTTTATTTATATTCAATTTAGAAATTGTGCGAGTGTTTTGCTTAGGTATGTTACAATCTAGAGTTAGTAGGGCAGCATCGTGATCAGTTATTGTCGAGTTAACAACAAGTGCAAGTGAGGGGTAATTTGATTTTAGCATGACATGATCCAAACAGGAGCCACTATGATGTGTAGGAAAGCTGTGTGCGGGGAGTAGGCCATAATATGCGCATAGGTTGAGGTAGTCCTGAGCAGATGCATCAGTACTACCTGGAAGAATATTGATATTAATATCTCCAATTACAATCGAGTTTTTGATGGATGACAGGTTCTGCAAGACATCATTCAGCGATTCAGTAAAATTGCTAATATTTTTAAAGGAGGGAGGTCGATATAATGCTAATATTGCAAAGTTTGATCCAATCTTCACTACCAAACTGTTGCAGTCGTGCATATTAGGTTCCTCAACAGAGACCTCCAAATGATTCCTTACATAAACTATCACCCCATCATTTTGATTGTAATTCCTATTACTTTTGTACATATTATATCCCGGTATTAGTGGTATGTTATATTGCTTAGCAAGCCAGCATTCGGTTAAAACAATAACGTCACAATTTATGTTTAACCGTTGTTGAAAGGTGCAAAAGCTATCAAAATTCTTAAAAATACTGCGAATATTTTGTGTTAGTACAGTCAATGGAGTTTTGTAGTCGGACAGATACTGTTTGCAATTTTCAGCTTCACAAACTTTTGACTCGGATACAGAGAAATTATCTAACTCATTAATTATACTGTTAATCATAACTGTGGTTCTAAAATATGAATATAGAAAGAAAAAACTTAAATGGACTAAATAAATTACTTATTAACGGCGCTCTTAGGCGCCTGCATAATCAATAGAATTAATGTACCTTTTTTCAGCCATTATTTTCGCCGGGCAGTCAGCAGCGCCTGTGTTGTGCTTGTCTGGCTTTTTGTAATGAGAGCAAGTAGCGCATTTTGGCTCATCTCCCTTTTTTGGACATTCTTTGATTGAGTGACCTTGATCGCCACAGTGGCCACAGGTATAGGACGTCTGCCGACAAAACTTGGCAGCGTGACCATACTGCTGACATTTATAGCATCGTGTGACCAATGTGAAATCTCTCACAGGGCATGATGACCAATTCACAAATACTCTCTCTTTTGATATCAGCGCTTTGCGTATGACTGCAGGTACTTCAACTATGTAGTTGCAGTACTCAGCGTCTTTCTTGCCTGACTTATGGCTTAACTTAATTGAGGTCAAAAACGTCTTAAGGCTGCAGTCCTGTAGTTTCTCGGCAAGATTTTGGTTGTACAAACACGCAAAAACCTCATTTTCTGCCATGGATGTCGGCACTCCTATGATAACAACCCTAGGCTTCCTTTTATACGGCTCGTCGACTGTTAGGCCTGACTTTCTTAGCTGCTCCGATTGCCTCAGCTTCTCGATGTCGTCTTTCGTCTCGGTGCTGATAATAACACCGCCATTTTTGGTCTTGCGCAGGCTTCTAACATGAAGCTTCATTTGTTCGGGGCAGATAATTTTTTGGACGAGAGATTTTGTCTCATCACTGGTCCTCAATTTATCTTGCGGATAAATGGCTACAGAACCTACGTTTGACGGCTGGATATAGTTGTTGGCACCTTTCTTCACCATGTCAGAAAAGGAAGTTCCCAGTGCAGGTTTATTTGACTCTCCGACTTTTAACTTGAGCTCCTTTAGTTGCTGCGAAAGGTCGAGTTGGCTTTCGAGTGCTTTCATAGCATTGTGGGCTTGAAAGGCTTTAGCTTTGATGGACTGGTACTGTACAGCCATCTGCGATGTTCCATGTCCAACTTTCCGACATAAGGCATTGTTGCGCATTTTCTGGTCCGAGTTCAGCTTGCCATCCGCTGCGATAGTACATACCTCCTGAAGGCTCTGTTCAATGGTCGTCATCCAGTTCTTGATTTCTGATGTCGCTATTGCTTCGAAATCATCGTGCCTTTGGCTCGGCGCTTGAGGGGCAGGAGCGGGTGCGGCTGCGCGCGCGGGTGTAGGCGGCGGGGAGCGAGCACACCTACTTTTCGGGCTGAAGGGACTATCCTCCATTGTGTAACAGGTTATTTACTTGTTAATCACTGATCATCTTCATAAATCCACCTTACATAAACCAAAAGTATGACTCAGTTTGCTTTACTACCGGCTATTTATAAAAACTAGGTCGCGATTTCGCAAGTGATTATTTGTTTATATTAATATTATCGACACGTCCGTTCACTACAATCGCCATCGGTTTCCCACTCAACAGACAGTCACCTCTACAGGCACCAAACTCACACGCGAAGGCGCGGCGCGGGCTCGCGACTCACGTAGACACCGGGCGGTGTTACACAATACAATACCGCCCTCACACACACGACAGCCTCTTAGTCCGGACTGTGATCGGCTAGCTCTGGAGATCAGAACGGGCGGGGGCTATGCACCTTATCTGTACGAGCGTCGAGTCGGCACCTCTATCGCTAGTCGTCCTCATCGGGCCTCCCCTAGGTAACTGGCGGGGACTGACCGCCGAGGTGTCGTGAAGAAAGCGGGGTTGTTATCAACGTCGTAACGCGCCTAGAGAAACACTCATAGCATTCATTCACATGGGCGCGCGCGTCCAATTACCGCCGGCCGCTATAGGCGCCCGTTTTCGCGGGCCACCGTATATCCTTCGCGGGCGGGGAGCTAAGCCCCGGTACCACTAGCCGTGCCCCCTAGCGGGGGCGTAGCGACATTCCAAGAGACCCATAATGATCGTCCCGTCGTGATGAAAAAGAAATAATTTCCTTGTTCGAATCATCGTAGTTTGTACTTGCAGCTACTGCTATCTTCGTCTTGGTATTTCATTCCCGTCGTGATTGGCAGTGTAAACTGTCGAACCAGGGAATGGCCGTCATACCTACGTGTTTGTAGTAGAATCAGCGCGGCATGTCATTCATCGTAAGTATTTGAAGCTGTCGATTATGTTGTCAGGTGCTATAAAAATAAATAGGTGTGGTAGGTAGCTTTTTACGTAGCTGGGAGCTTATCAGCACACAGCTGTATACAGCCCATAACTTTTTCCACAGAATAGGAACGTACAAAGTATGCGTATGCTACCGCGCATACTGTGCGTAACTAGGTATGAAGCTACGCTATCGACAAAACGACAGTGCGATAGTTGTCGTTTTGTTTTTGCTGTTCCATATACGTGGGAACAAAATCTAAGATAGATTCGGCCGTCAGCATCCTAAATGGAGGCATCGACCACAGTAGCTGTGGCAAAGCAACAAACGCATTGCACTTGGTGTGACCTCCTCGTTTACACTTGAACTACCAACACGCGATTTCTTTTTTACAAGCTTGGTTCTTCGTTCGTATGTTTCCGGTTACTCCATTGTCATCCATTTTTAAGAGGGCTGTCACATTTTGTCACCTCTCTCGCTCACACGGGACCAAATTTTTAAGAATGTTAAATGAAAATATACTTTTTTGAAAAATGTGATCAATGGGCGCCCTACTAAATAATATTAATTTAATAGGTTTTTATTGTAGCATTTATTTAAATCATCTCAAATCAGATCATAATACTTATTGAGCTAAGTTTATTAGATAACACAATAGAAATGTGTTTTAATAACTACTTATTAAATTAATATTATTTAGAAGGTCGCCCATTGATTACATTTTTCAAAAAATCATCTTTTCATTTAACATTCTCAAAAAATTGATCCTGTGTGAGCGAGAGGGGTGATAAAATGTGACAACGCTCTTAAAGCACTTCCTGACATCCGATTGAGAGCTGAAACTTGGCATACTTATTATAGCTTCGGTGACAACGCAAAAATATGATACCATGCAGCTGGTCTGATGACGGACCCCAAAGGAACTTCTCAATTAAATATGAGAGTCGTTGAGTTTGAACTCTTAGGTTTTATTTTGACAAGTACTCTAACCCAAGATGGTGTCCATGGGCTGGTGATGGAGCCGGAATGTGGCCATTGGAACTCCTCAACCAAACAAGGTATGAAGGTATCATCATCGTATTTGGACTCATTAGATATGTATTGACAAGTGCTAATACACGTAATTAGTGTGTATAACAGTGTGCGTAACAGTGTAATTATGAATTCACTGGAGTAAATTGACAGACGCTAATGTCACTTTGTAAAATAATGTTGCCATAACTATTGTAATAGTGATGCGTTCCGTTCGTTATGATTCAGCTCACTCACACAAAATAAATGGGAACATTTATTATAAATAGTAATTATGTAATTATAATATACATAAATTCTATTTGAGACGATGAACACGAATTATTGGGCTGGACATTATTGGCTCCCTACGTGACGGACGCCACAACACATAAAATGTATAATCTCGACCGTATGATAGACAATGTTACGGACCGCTTATAATAATGTTTCACTGAACGACGAGGAATAAAAATAAATCCAATGCATTTTAATTTCATTTTATATAATTCGCTTTTTTAGTCATCATCAATCGGCCTATAAATATATTACTACTAACACTAGGCTGGGAGATTTCTTATTAAAATAAATAAATCAATGTGATTTGATTCAGGACGTAATGAGAATGAATGATTGATGTCAATCTTCTTTTCATCAGTAACTGGTAACACCGTAAACGTCGGATTACTCCAGTGAATTAATAATTAAAACTTTAGGTGAAGTTCATGGTCTGATGATGGAGCTGGAAGGTGGCCATAGGAACTCCTCAACTAAACGAGATAGCATAATCATGTTTATTGGACTCATTGGACACGTATTGACAAGTGTCAAGTGTAGGTGGTGTTCAGGGTCTGATGATGGAGATGGATCTTATTTTTGGTGAACTGTTGCACCAATAATAACTTTGAAACCTCAATAAAACACCAGATAAGTACAATTACTTAGTTTATTGATCACTTAGCGGGGTGTGGGGCGTGATGGGCCTGTGCGGCAGCCTTCCTCATCTGTGTCAGGACGTTGCTGAGCTCTTCACGCTTCCTCTTGGCACGGATGTGTGTGCCCAGACGACGCTTCAAGAACTTCAGGGCGCGCTTGTCCTTTGAGACCTAGGAACGAAAATATTATTAGAAATTTTTTGTTAAAAGTTATTAGTTTTGTAAGGCCCTGGAGCAGTGTTCAAGAAAATAACAGATATGGTTAAGTGAACCAGCTGACTGATGTTACTGTTAAATCAGATTGTAGCAGTATTTATAGAGGGTGGATACTGCTTGGACAAATTTTAATTAGAGCAATAATTACTATTCATTTTATAAACAGAGGTTAGTTGAAAGTACTGCTTACAGTATTGCTTTTGTTTAGAACCTGAAAATGGAAGCAAATGTCAGAACAAGCCCTACACCTCAGCAGCTAGACTATTGTAATGATCACCTAGTGATCTAGCAGAATAATATAAAATTGTTTCTCACCTTGAGCAACTCCATAGCCCTCTTCTCATACTGAGCGTGTCCAACGACTTCACGGACCAGGTCACGCACAAACTTTGAGTGCTTGGTTTGGAGCTGTTAAAAAATTGAATACTGTTAGTACAATAAATAAAGTCATAAATATATTTTAGTGATTTATATTTCGTTTTTATTGTCTTTTCATTCAACATTTCATACTTTTTGTGTTAAGGCAAAAGCGCCAATGTGGCCCGCGAAATTCAAATTTTCTTATATTTTTTGCAATTTGCAGGTCTGTATTAGGTTGTATGTTGATTAAAATATGATTTGCTACCTTAACAAACATGTATTTACAGAAGAATTATAATTATTAAAGTCATCAAATACAACTCTCTATGACCAAGTAATTGTATTCAATGACTATTTTGACATTTGAGGATTATACTAACTTAGAAAGTTGTATTACGGATTCTAATGATTATAATTCTGTAAATACATATTTATATCATACTTTAATCAACATACACCCAGCACTAAGCTGCAAATTACAAAAATCGTAAAAAAAATTGAAATTCGCGGGCTACCTTAGTGCTTCCCCCATAAACCCTTACAACTATAATTATGGATTTATTTGAAAATCAGAAATAAATGAATATTATTGATATAAAAATAATGATCACTGAACTACCCAAAACTCGATTAACAGAAGTGAGATTGTTGGCTAGTAAATTTAAAGAAATTAATATTGGAATGGGTGGTAGAAATTATGTTTTGAATCCTTTACTGAAAAGCTAATATAAAACAAACATTAATTTATTAACAATAGAAAACCGATCAAATAACTTATTCACCGGATTCGGTATTAGGTCGTAACAGGGCGAACAATGAGGTTTATCTTGTGAGCATAAAAATAAAAAACTCCTAGGTATTATTTCTCTTCAAAGTACTAGTGATTGATTTCAAGATTTTAACTTAAAATTTATTATTTCCATCAAGGAATTTCGAGTTTCAATAAAGGAGAAATAACGTAAAAGCCAACATGAAATGTAACAAACCACAACCTTTACATGTTTCAAAACATAACCTAACTGTAATATTTAGGTAAGGAGGAGGTAGGAGTCAATATAGTACTGAATACTTACACCCTTTAGCCTGGCGGGTCTGATTTTGATGGCTTTGTCAGTAATACCCTTCCTGCCGGCGGATATTTTTGTCGTTTTGTGTCCCTTTCGGAGACCGACTGCTAACTCAAACCGAGGAGCCATGCTGGAATAACAAACACAGAAGCTATGAGGACGAAATTAGCACACCAACACTATCTTCTAATTATGTAGAATCTTAATTCACTATAACACCATGTGAAATTAAATAGATTACAATGATTTTCATTGAATTATTTTTTTAAAAAAGTTTTACGTACATTTCGGATTGACAGATCCGACCAGAAAGAATTTGTACTCTTTTCAATTTGAAGTAACAACTTTGACAGGTAGGAAGGATGAATGATCATAGACATTTAGTCGATTTGAATATCGATAACGGAAACCTCAAGCGGCGAAAGTATTACCTTATCGGTAATTATATTTTCGAGCCGTTTGGGGTTGAAACCCTCGGGCCGTGGGGTCCGAGCGCTCATGGTTTCTTTAACGAAATCTCCAAACGGCTAGTTGATACTTCCCGTGACCCAAGGGCCGCCTTTTACCTTGGCCAGAGGCTAAGCATTGCCATACAACGTGGCAATGTCGCCAGCACTGACCTCTATAATTACCACTGGACTGGCTGTTCCGTAAGTTTGACAGCTATTTTTTTGGGCCTATTTGAAGCGCCGCTAGCGTGTGTCCAGAGAACTAATTTTGACGTATATTGCAAATGGCTGCGAGAGAATTGTCTGTTTACTGTAAAGTAATTTTGCATTTTTAAATAATTTGGTTCGAATTTAATGTTGTTATTGTCTATAAGCATTATATAAAAGTTATCAAGAATGAGGTCATGTGTATATTGTAAGCGACGCTACAAAAAAGACAGTGAAATATCATTCCACAGGTACGTTTGTAATACTTTATTTATTCATATTTTTACTTAACAAAAACTTTACGTAATAATCTTGTCTTACTTATTTTTATCATCTCTTTCTCTAAACAAGCATTAATGCAATTCGTATGAATAAAGATTCTTTTTATTTACAATTTTCAACCAGAACCGACAGTGGTTGCATCATATCGATATTTTCATTATCGATAGTTAATTTAACACATTTTTTCCGTGATATTGACGTAGTTCAGCTTGTGTAGTCAATTTATTTTCTCGTACATGATGTTAACGGATATGAAATGTTCAACATTCATTGCAGATTACGTTACTTAACCTATATTTTTTCTAGATTTCCAAAAGACTTGGAGGAGAGAAAAGTTTGGCTTCAGAATATGAAAACTACCAACTGGACTCCTAAAACATATGATTCTCTGTGTTCATTACATTTCGATGATGAATGTTTCGACAAACATTTCAACAGAACAACATTGATATGTGAATATAAATTAAATGTATAAAACGTGTTTTATTTTACCTTTTCGGCTATGTTACTTGATTAATTCATTATTCCATGGCTTCTCGTAGCCAAACGATAAAAATATCTTTTGGTTTGTTATGTTATGGCTTTGATATAAGCTAATAAACCAGTTCGTACAGTGCAACGATCTTCCTATTTATATCACTACGAAGATTCCCCAAAACACACATCGAAGTCGAGACCCTGCACACAAAACATATAGTGTCCTGCCTATGTATTGTGGCTGTTCGCTATAGTACGCTTCTCCGCGTACATCTAAAAATTAAGTCGGATTGCAGAAATTCGTTTAGTTGGTAGTTTAACTTAGGGAACAGTGCAAAAAAAAACAAGTTTCATCAAAATCTGTTCAGTAGTTTCTGAAACGAGTTAGTGTGTATCAGTCACTAGGAAAATATGTAAATGGCTTAAGTATTAAGATTCAATTGCAACTTCAATGAACAAAGCTAAAAACAATAAGATGAAATGTTAAAAACCACATTGAAAAACCTAAGAATAACGCCTAGAATATTCTAGGCGTTATTCTAAAAACTAAACTGAAACGTATATACGTTTCAGTTTCGTTAATCTGTTTAAAAAAAAGAAATAATGAAAAACACTGACTGAAGAAAATGAATATCATAATATCGTTATTGAGGTCAGATTTTAATAATTATTTTTAATATTTTATTTACTTTAAAGTTAAGCAATTACTCATGATTAGTAAGTGTTTTGTAAGTTGTTAATATAATATAGTAAGTAATTATGATAATACGTTTATTTGTTGTAAACACTTATTATCAAGAGTTAATCGATATTTGTTCGCTGATGTCGACATCACTAGTTTTAGTACCACAGACACTCGCTACGTCCGACAGCGCCAAAATGGCGATTATCAAACGGGCACAAAAGCACTTTGACAGCCGCCAGTCCAGTGGTAATTATAGAGGTCAGTGGTCGCCAGTCTCTTGGGTACATTACCAGTCGACAGCGATGCGGAGGAATTTTTCGACGCCATATTTCAGTTTATGAATAGTCTTAGGATATAACTTTGTAATTTTGTTTATAAAAAATATATTTGAAATAAATATCGATAATAGATTGATTTATCTATAAAATATAATTCCCGCTCGATTCAGATGGGTATCGATATTAACATGATAAAACAAAAAATTAATTAATTTGCTGATTTGTTTGTGGGGTAATTGACCGCAATTATTGTAGTCACTTGAAATATCAGTTTAAAAAATCAGTTTTTTTTTGGTAAACATTACAGACGTGATAGGTTTCGATATCTAAACACGATAAAACATGAGAAAACAGTTTTTCTCAAGTCATTCTTCAATTAACAAAATTAACAGCGATCGTTGACCTCCCAAAAACAAAACAACAAATCTTATTATTTAGGTATGGTGTTTAGATATCGATATTCATCGCGTCTGCACAGTTTAGCTAGCCAATTTAAAATAACTCTCTATTTATTTGAAAGTTACGTAAAGTTATGTTAAAGTTAGGTTTTTGCAAAGAGTGGTTCAGTCTCATCGTACGTTAACTTTTGAAGAAAACTACTAACAATAGTTTTACATTTAAAGGTAATGAATATACGTTGCAGGTTTCGTTTATAGTGTTATAAAGTTGACTGCTCAGACACGGGTAGCTTTGCCTCGCCAGCGCAGTTTTGGTGGTGACAGGTGGGCATACAGGATCTTTACGACGTTTATTTTGCTCTAGTAACCTTGGGTCAGTGACGAGTGTACACGTACTTAGAAGCTGATATTAAGCGCACAGGGCTGCCGGACAGTGAATACAGATATGTCTTTATAAAGCTGGGTATTCGGGTACCGGTAAGGTTTGTGTAGCATGACTTTCAAAACTGCTCTTTGTGCCCTTTCAAGGCGAAGTAAATACGTTTTAAGTGTAGCACCCTAGACAGATATGCAGTAGGTAAGAAGTGACTGTGCTAGGCCAAAATAGACAGTTTTTAACAATCGGTCAGCAACTACTCTTCTTAGTTTTTTCATAGGATAAATAGTACAATAATATATTATTTAGTGAAATAGAGCAAGATAAGATATACAGCCGCCAGCACATCAAGCTACTACAAACTGTCAAACTTTAATAGATTTTCAACTTTATCGTTATAACACTAGGTTCAAGGTTGATTGGGAAAATTTGACAGTTTCGGGTAGCTTGATGTGCTGGCGTCCATACAAAAGCATGAAGCCTCCTGTAAACAGGCACGATTCACGTCGCGTGTCGCGCCTGCTTGTAGGAGCCTTAATATTGTATTTTGTACAGACGCCAGCATATCAAGCTACTACATTCTCTCAAATTTCTTTAATAGATTTACGACTTTATTGCTAAAGTATTAGGTTCAAGGTTGATTGGGAAAATTTGACAGTTTCAGGTAGCTTGGGTGTGCTGGCGTCCATACATTAAAGGTTTATTTTAGAGATACTTTTTAATTTTGTTAACCACCTACAACAACAATCAAACCATATTCTATTCTATTCACTTGTAGCTAATCTGATAGTGTGTCGGTTTTTATTTTATCCACAAATACAGGAAGCTTGCGACAAGCGCTTGCGATGCATCTACACGTTTGTGCGTTTCAATCATAGAGTATAGTAATATAGGTTTCAATATTGCGGCACGTGCCAAGCGCGCAGAGCCGGTTTTAGTATCCTCCAGACAGTACTACCTAGTCTGTGCCCCAGACGAAATCAAACATCAGCGCAGTCAGGTCGAACTGCTATGAGAATATCAGTTTGTGCTTTATTCTTTTTGGCAGTGCTTGTTTGTAGAAATAGAATTTCTAGTGTATCGCGGTGTCAAAACGTCATGTGTCAGTCAAGTCAACTGTCATTCATCAGTCAATTTTGAAAATCGGTGTGTTCGTGTGTTGATAAATTTTACAACATTGAACACAATTGAACTTATGTATCACAATGAGTATTTTATGTGAAACGTTGCTTTGTTCGGTAAAGAAATAAGAACAAATATCCCAATATACCAATCTGGTACCTAACTCTATTGTTGTTCAATATTGTGTTTCACCAACTTGTCTGGCATGAAATTAGACATTTGGTAACATAACCTATTCTTTACAAATAAGTCTAATTTTTTGATAAAATGGAGGTTGGAGCAGTAAAACAAGACTTCAATACTGAGGTATAAACATTTCTCAACTATCTTATTATTTACTTACACGTTGCTGACTTAATTTACCTTATTTTTCGTAATATCCTTTTAACAACCATCACATACAGGCGTGCAGTCGCTCCATGTAAGCCGCCCCAACATATTTGGGAAAAGGCTAGGCAGATAATAATGACATGCAGACAATGATGTCTATGTTCTAGGTAGTCAGTTCTAAGTAGACTGCCATAGTAGTCTAGAGTAGCAATGAAAAGTTGATAGTATCCACATTGTATATGCATTTTTATTCTAAGTCAGTCCTTTTAATAAAATCTTTCGGCCCTATACAAACACTTTTAACCAATGTATATATTCCAGGTGATATTGCTCAAAAAGAAATTAAACCAGGCTAAAATACAAATAATACACAAATTGACTAGAAAGGCCAAACAACTGACAGAAAAGAAAGCTCCAGAAAAACTACAAGAAAAGTTAAAGAGGAAAGCGGAGTCCGCTGTGAAGGAAGTCTTGGTTATAAAGGTAACTTATCGGAATAAATTATTTTCTAAAAAATAGAATTTATTTACTTATTCCATGTTTACATCAAATCCATTTATATAACATGAAGATTCTTGCAGAATTTTGTTTCTACTACAGGTAGAAACAAAATTCTGCATGAAGCTACCAATACCAAATATTGAAAATACTTCTGAAAGAAAACACTGAAAACTTTCAAATAAACAAAGAGTGAACTAAGAAAACATTTTTCAAGTTGACATTTGATACTAAATTATATTATACTTATCTGAAAGACATTGATGTTATAATTGTCTATTATCCCTTACAGAAAATCAAACCAAAGGACCTAGCAAAATTCATAGTAACACACGAGGGAGAGTTAACTACCTTCTTGAATAAACCCCAAGTAGATGAAGATAAAGCATGTGCCAGATTACTTCTCCACAAAGCATTACAGGACAAGTACAAATTTATAAGAAGCAGATTTTCCAATGTGTCTATACAAGACCTATTTATGTCTCGACTAGAAAGAAGAAAGATGAAGAAGGAAGCTAAAGAAAAACAGAAGAATAAGAAAAAGGCCAAGAATAGTAAAGTAATACATTCTGAAGGAGATTGGAATGTTGAAGATGTTGCTATGGATGTAAGTAAAGTTAGTGAAGGTGGAGAAGATGATGAGATTTCTGGTGATGAGGGTAGTGGAAATGAAATGTCAGGAGATGATAATGATGACAATGAAGTGTCGGGTGATGAAAATGATGATAATGAAGTGTCAGGTAAAGAGAGTGACCAGTCAGAGGGAGATAATGAAATTGGTGATGATTCTGGACCTGACGATGTAGAAGAACAGAGTGATGCAGCTGCAGAAAGTAGTGATGATGAAGTAAAGGTAGAAATTGGTAAAATTGTTAAACCCACTCCTGTAGTCAAACCATATGTTGTTGATGTTAAATCGAAAGCAGAGAAACCAGGACTAGTTAACACAAAGGCATTACAACCTAAAGAAATTCAAACTAAGAAACAACCAAAAGAAATCATCAAGAAAAACCCAGTAAAGAAACAAAAAGAAATAAACAAAACTAAACACTTTAACGAGAAAATACTTCAAAAGAAATTAAAGAAAGATTCAGATGCTCCGGTAACTGAAAATAAAATTGTAGATCCATTCTTTATAACGTCGACGGGAGAAAATTATATGTCTGTTGTTGAGCCAAGAGCAGCAGATGAAATTAAAGATGAGCATATTGGGGGGAATAGAAGATTAAGGAGAGCAGTCCAGTTTGGTCTTGTCCCAAAAAGTAAACTTAGACAAAACAATCATTACAATAATGATGATAGATTTAATAAACAAAATGGTTATGATAGAGGAAATAATTTTAAAGGTAAATTCAATGATAGACAACAAAATGATAGAAGAAACTTTAACAATAGGAAGTCTTTCAATAACGATTTTAATGATAAGAGAGATTTCAATAATAGAAACGATAGGAATAATGATGAAAAGCCAGAGAAATTGCATCCATCTTGGGAAGCTAAGAAGAAGAAATCTGGTCTATTACCATTTGAAGGTAAAAAGATTGTTTTTGATTGAATGTTTGATTTTAATAGCAATAAATTATATTTCATTTTTCAGAAAAATGCTCTTGTTTTATATAAACTCATCAATGTCGTGTTATTCATAAACATTTAGTTAGAGTGCCGCAAACCAGCCGGGGTTGCGGGATGTTCGAAAGAGTTACCGTGGCCCCGGCACAGGCAACAGAAGGAACACGGGTGGGTTTTAGTCAGTAAAAGTCTGACACGCCCTCCCGCTCCGCCCAGAGCGGGAGAAGTCGTTTGGTGATTTCCCATCCAAAAAAAAAAGAAGCTGCAAAAATCTGTCTGCAAGCTTTGTAAGGACTGTCGCTACCATAGATCTTTGATAGTTGCTACTGCTATAGTCACGCTTAGTCAGGATCAGTGATAGCATAAACAGCCTATAATGTCGCCACTGCTGGGACACAGGCCTGGGCTGTAAGCCACCACGCGGGCCCAGTGTGGTATGGTAGATGTCACATGTCTTGGGATTTTTGATTCTAGGACATGCCAGTTTCCCCACGTTTTCCTTCACCTATTTGAGAGCAGTGGTGATGAAATTATTTATACAAAGTAGTGACCGTCAGGATGGTCCATCAATTTATAAAATTTTATAATTTTTGACATATCGCATTTATTCTTAGCAATATAGGTATGTATGTATGTCAGTCATCTGCGAAATTGTATGGATGCCTTAGTGTCTATTTTCCAGTGAACGTTTGAGTTCAAGTTTTCGAAAATCAAACTAGATGGCGTTGGTTTGTTACAAATGATAAAATATTTTTATAGTTTCTTTTGTCTATTCAAACATCTAAATATTTTATAAGTATACACAGTACATACATACTTATATTCATAAGAATAAATGCGATATGTCAATAATTATAAAATTATATTGTCTGCCTCGTTGGTGTAGTGGTCGCAAGCGCTACTGCTGAGCATGAGGTCCTGGGTTCGATTCCCAGGTCGGGCAAAGTGTTATTGGGTTTTTCTGTCTGGAATTTCTCAGTAGCAGCCCGGAGTCTGGATTTGTGCCCGGTAGATGGCAATAGGCTCGCCCCCTAATTACATGGGACTTAAACATAACTCGCGAAATGTGGGTGTATTATAGGTACACCTCTGCCTAACCCTTCGGGGAAACAAGGCGTGAAGTTATGATAAAACTTTACTATGGATATCTGCCTGCGTCTAAGCGCCTGCCTGGGTCGAACCCACTACCTACAACTCGTAAGTCAGGGTCGTTACCACTGGGCCCACCACTGCTCTACAGCATAGTGCTATCGGTGATCGTATTATGCTGTTGTTAGCAGACAAAAGTGTTGATTAAATCCCTTAATCGTCTTCGACTATGGATACCACCCCATGAAATTGTTTGTGTACCAGTGATAAAAAGTTATGGGTTGTGCAAATCTTCGCCTATTATTTTGATTTCCTAAGAGAAATTCTAAGTAGGTACTTTAGTAGAATTAGAAAACGAAAGCCGGACTCAACCCCTATATTTTTAACTACATGTCCCACCCAAAGCACTAGAATTAATTCAGCTACATCACAAGCTGCTAATACGCTCGTTCAAATTACGTCGACCGCAAGTGCATGGAGTATATATGCCGTGACCCATTTGTGGCTTGAGCGTGGCCCAACAAAGCCAACATACGACAAGAATTTACCTAAATCCGTGCCTACACGGATATTACTTAGTTCATGTTAGGAATTTGCTAAAAGAAGAGTAGATTGATATTGAAAGAAGAGCTAAATGCGACTGCGAAGCGTCACCCCAATTACGTAACACTCTATCACAATCCGAAGGATTTTGAAAGAAATTCATAATCCATTGCTTCGTATGTCTGATATTCACCTGCTCGACAACGTAACGCAATGAATATTGTTGACTTGTCAAAATGAATGGCTTTGGGATTGTGTGTTACGCAATTACCCACAAAACAAATCTTTTTTTTTTGGATGGGAAATCATCAAATGACTTACCAACCCGCGCTGGGTCCGCGTGGTAGATTACAGCCCACTCCCTCTCGAAGGGAGGAGGTCTGAGTCCCAGCAGTGGGAACATTTGCTGCGGCTGATTATGCTTACAGTACGACACAACTTACATGTAGCATCGGCAAAATTCGTAAGACCGATCACCATCCGAACTGAGTGCGCCTTCAAAATCACCAAACTTTATTACTGCTTTAGGCGAAAATGATTTTTACGCAAACGCAATAATTTTTAAAGTCATATAACATTCGTAAAATTGAAATGAATGAATGTAAATTTTCAAATTCATGCTACATCTAAGTTATGTCGTAGGTACTGTAAGCCCGTTATAAATCATCTTTCTTACCTTTTTTTGGGTAGGAAATCATCAAATGACCTCCCGCTCTGGGCGAAGCGGGAGGGTGTGTCAGACTTTTACTGACTAAAAACCCACCCGTGTTCCTTCAGTTGCCTGTGCCGGGGCCACGGTAACTCTTTCGAACATCCCGCGACCCTGGCTGGCATCGGCCTTAGCGGACCCCTTCAATGGTGCGGACATCTCTTTGAGGCACGCGAGGAACACAACGCGCCATCGACTCGGGCCTGGTCTTTAAAATACCCTGACGGGCAATTATTTACCCCGACAAATAATCTAGATTCTAGTTTGTTATGTAGGTACTTATTAAAAAATAATTTTATATTATAGCATAACATTTTTTTTTCAAAATCAGTTGTCCATTTGTTTTTGCGCCGTTAGATTTTTCTTTGATATCGCCGTTTCTGTAACCATGGAAAAATCGAAATTGCGCGCTATTTTCGAATACGAGTTCCGTCGTGGCACAAACGCAGCACAGACAGCACGCAATATTTAATGACGTGTATGGATAAGGTACTGCAAGTGAACGCACGGTGCGTTTTTGGTTTGATCGCTTCTGGAAATTTTGATCTCAACAATATTAAGTCCCTTGGGAAACGAAAGTCGATAACGATGAATTGAAAGCCATAGTGGAAGCAGATTCATCTCAAACCACGTCCGAACTTGCAGCAATCTTCATTGTAAGTGATAAATCGATACTGATTCATTTACATCAAATTAGAAAATTAAAAAAACTCGGAAAGTGGGTACCGCATGAACTCACTAAACAACTACAACAAAATCGCGTCGAAGCTCGCACGCATATGAGGGGATACTGGAAACTCTCCGTCACCCACCATAGTCACCAGACCTTGCTCCAAATGATTTCCATTTTTTCGAAATTTGGATAACTTTTTACAGGGGAAAAATTTACAATCCAACGAGGCGGTGAAAAACGCATTTAAAGAGTTCATCGATTCCCGTCCCCACGATTCCTATAGCAGAGGCATCAACGAACTTCCTTTAAAATGGCAAAAGTGCATCGACAGTATTGGCCATTACTTCGATTAATTAAAGGAGATTGCCACAGAGCAGTGGTGCTATTCTGTAAAGATCCCACCGTGAAAATTTAGGTGAAGTGAGCGTGATGTGAACTGTCATTCCACCTTACTCTACTGGGAATTGAGCTCACTTCACAATCACTTCACCTAAGTGCTCACGGTGTGATGTTTACAGAATAGATCGGCAGGTCCCTTTTGTGGTATCGTGTGCCTGATTGGAAGAAAAACCTAGAAATATTTTTTATTTTTTTGTGTACAGGGTATTTTTTATACAATTTCTTTCACCCTGGGAACAAAGTTAAAGTTAATTAATAGTTGAACATTACGTCGGCATCCGTTTGATTGGTATATATAAAAAAAGTTGCCAGGTATCAAATAATTAAATAACTAATGAAAATTACGTCTGTTAATCAATTGAGTAATCGATATCAAAATAAAACGATTAGTAAACAATAAAAAATCAATTATTTTTAAATATATATAACCTATTGGCAGTTCTCAACATTTAGATTTAGATCTCAACATTTGACAACTTCAACGCTACTGTGCTAGCGTTTTGTTTTCATGACTATGATAGAATAATGTTATCCCTATCCTTTTCATACGTATTATTGTACATCTGAAATGAACAAAGATAGGTGTAGGCCAAATATGAGTTTATGTAAGTATTTTTGATGATGAAAACTATTGGATATACACTGCTCATAGTCGATGCGAGTAAAAGCGATGGAACCTTGACAAGAATAGGTCGCATAAATTCATAATAGGCCTACATTAATAAAAATAATAGATATTCACTAAAGCAATAGACACAAACATAATAGCCATAATTATGTATTTATCAAACACCTTATTAACAAAGTTGTTTTTATCGATTGATCGGAAAAAAATCTGAAGTTGGCTTATTAATAGATTATAATAATTGATCTGGCAACATTTACTTGCGCATGTCACGGACTGAGAGTGCTCTGTGGTTCGTTACGTGCGTGATTGCTTTGTTTAAATCATAGACATAAATATTTAAATACGTTGAGTTTTGAAATCCGTATTTACTTAGTTTTTTTTTTATTTGAGATAGGTTTGCTCTTCACTCTAGTCTAGGTCAGAGATCACAGAGACAAAGTCGACGATGGAGCGAGCTTACCCAGAAGAAGTCTACTACTTCTATTCTAGTAGTTATTTATTTACGTGCTTTTCTGCTACTACCGAGTTGAGCTCCTTGAGTGCATTTTGTTTTGTGAAATATTTGAAATGTCAATGTCAATTTCAAATTACAACCTAGATTTTTACAACAGAAAAAACAATGATATATAACAATGATTGATAAATGGCGTATTATTAGAGGTGACTATTGTTGAGAAAATCTAATTAAGTTCAAAGTGGAAAAAAGGGAACGCGAACGCTGCGCCCTGCATGCGCGGCGCCCCAGTCTCTGAGCGCGACTGCGCCGCAGTCGTCAGTGAAATGACAGTTTCATCCGTGACATTTATACGTAAAGTGAAAAATTGTATTTTTAGTTTATTTTTTGTGTTTCTGTTTTAGTACGAGTGCGTGTGTATATAGTTTTTTTTTTATTTGTTTTTCAGGTAAGTTTAACTCTGTAAGTCTAAGTGTTTTATATGTTCAATGCCGGCTGTAGCGACGCCGGAAATTGTGCCAGTCAACCTGCCACATCGCTTGATGTGCAGCTGGTGAGATGTCCACATTGCTCCCAGGCACGCTTTTTTAAAGGCGAACGGGGGCTGAGGATACACTATGGCAAGATCCACAAATCACATAGTGTACCACTGGGCCCCCCAGCTACATCCCCAACATCAACACCTCTTGAACAAACCTTGTGGAAAAAGCTAGCTAAATTCAAAAACTCTACCCCAGTGCTAAAGAGAGTTCCCCGGGGCGCGAGACGATCTGTTGCACTGAGTTTGGCGCAATGTCTCCGTCTTGTGACCCAGGAGAACTCACAAAGTGCCTGGGAGCAGTTACTTACCTTCCCTTATAGGATTCTGCATGTTCAAAAAAATCTGGCAACTAAAAAAACCTTAACGAACCTAATTAAAGAAAATTGTATCAATTCGACCCCAATTTTAGATCCAAAACCCGCATTCAATAACCTATCACAAAAAAGCTTATGTTCACATGTAGAATCCAAATTGAAGGTGACATCAGGGGAGCGGCCAGGATACTGTTTAGCAGCGATGTGGTGGCGCCTTACTCTCCAGAAACGCTAACAGCTCTAGAGAGTAAACACCCCGCGCCTGCGGATGGTCTCACCTTTTCCGACCCCCCCGATCCTCCCGACCTAAATTCAACCTTCCTAAACGTTTCGGCTCCCCAGTTGATTGCAGCCGTGAGCTCCTTCCGAAGTGGTTCCGCCGGCGGCCTCGACGGCCTGACTCCACAACATTTAAAGGACCTATTAAGTTCAGGCGCCGGG
Organism: Fissipunctia ypsillon; assembly: GCA_947568875.1. Lineage (NCBI taxonomy): Eukaryota > Metazoa > Arthropoda > Insecta > Lepidoptera > Noctuidae > Fissipunctia > Fissipunctia ypsillon. The sequence continues at coordinate 19,836,479 of OX387655.1, read as the reverse complement.
GAAGCTGGTGAGTCGTTATTGAAGGAGCTTGCGGCCCTGATAAAACTCATGCTCACCGGCGGTGTCAACGAGGCCGTCATCGATGTCTTGTACGGGGCCAACCTATGTGCCCTGCGCAAGAAGGACGGCGGCATTCGTCCCATCGCCGTTGGGTGCACGTACAGGCGTACGGCAGCCAAAATATGCTGTAACCTGTATAGCGAATCGCTTACAGCTAAGTTTCAGCCCCTACAGCTTGGTTTTGGCTCAAAAGGGGGCTGTGAGGCTGCCGTGCATGCCCTTTCCACCTTTTTAAACTCCAACAAAGGTGAGGTCGTCCTCAAGGTTGACGTTAAGAACGCCTTTAACTCTGTCAACAGGGACACTTTGTTGGCTGAAGTCAAAAAGGAAATACCCGAAATTTATGGTTTTATGTGGCAATGTTACAGGTACCCTTCTAAATTATTATACAAGGACAATGTTTTGGAATCTGCAGTAGGATGCCAACAAGGTGACCCTCTCGGGCCAGTTATTTTCAGCTTGGCTATTCATCCAGTTATCCAGAAACTAAATTCAAAATTTAACGTGTGGTATTTAGATGATGGAACGCTAGGAGGTGATGTAGACACCGTTTTGAAAGACCTACAGCTTCTCAAAGAGGAATTTAAATCTATTGGCTTGGACCTTAACCCATCAAAGTGTGAAATTTACCTTTCTGACATTACCGACAGACAACTGACTCTAGAAAAATTTAATGCAATAGCCCCACAAATCAAAATTTTAGAAAAAAGTTCACTGCACCTCCTAGGTTCCCCAATTTTAGAAGACAGCTTTTCTCCATTTATCAACGAAAAAATCAAAAACTTCAACGACATTTCGGACAGACTCTTCAAAATTAATTTACATTCGGCATTCACCCTGATTAGATACTGTTGTTTTGGCCCAAATTTTATTTACTTTCTACGTTCTTCCCCTTTATGGAAGCAGCCAAACCTCTTGGACAAAATTGACCAAATTATTCGCAGCACACTAACATCCATTTTAAATGTGGCCCTGGACGACCGAGCGTGGCTGCAAGCCACACTACCCATCCGTTTTGGTGGCCTCGGCGTCCGCAAAATTACTAGTATTAGCTTACCGGCGTTCCTGTCCTCTGTCCATAGCACGGAAAAGTTGACCGAGAAAATTTTAGCCCCCTCCTTAGTTGACTCAGAAGTGCCGTGTTTGACTGACGCAGTGAACGCCTGGAAAGTGGCTTGCCCGGATACAGATCGGCCCTTGAACCTATCTTCCCAGAGGCAGTGGGATGAACCGCTCTGCAGGTTGGTACGGAATAATCTAATTAATACGACCACCAATACTGCTGAGCGTGCCCGCCTGCTGGCTGTGGGGGAGTGGGAGTCGGGCCTCTGGCTTCAGGCGCTACCGTCACCCAACATAGGCACCATGCTGGGTGACACCACCTTCCGGCTCGCTACTTGTCTGCGTCTGGGCGCTCCCTGCGTGGCTCCGCATCGCTGCCAATGCGGTGTCAGTGTCGACTGCCTCGGACAACATGGCCTATCCTGCAGTAAGAGCGCAGGCCGGATAGCACGGCACGCCAGCATCAATGACATCATCCGTCGTGCTCTTGTCACCGCCGGGGTTCCAGCTGTCTTAGAACCCAATGGCTTAGCACGCGACGATGGAAAGAGACCAGACGGAATGACCATAATGCCTTGGAAGGTAGGTAGGCCTTTGGTGTGGGATGCAACGTGTGTCGATACCCTTGCGCCATCCCATCTTCCTAGCACGGCAGGCTGTGCTGGAGCGGCTGCTGCGGGTGCGGAAAACCTCAAACGGCGCAAATACTCCAGTCTTATTGGGACTTATATGTTCGAGCCGTTTGGGGTTGAAACACTTGGGCCATGGGGTCCGAGTGCCCACTTAGTTTTTCGAGACATCGCCAGGCGGTTGGTCGACTCCACACGTGACCAGAGGGCTGGCCTATTTTTTGGCCAAAGAATCAGCATTGCTATACAACGTGGCAATGCTGCCAGCCTTCTGGGCACTTTTCCTGTTGACAGCGATGCGGATGAATTTTTTGATGCCCTCTGATTATTTACCCCCTCCCTTTTTTATATACTTGTACATATTATTATTATTATGTTAGTAATTGTATAGTGTATTTAAGATTTGAAAAAATAAAAACTTTAATGATATCTCTTGAACCAGGGTGAATAAATGAAAAATGGTTTATGATTATGAAAATACAATGTTTTTACTATTATATAAAATAAAAATCTTCAGGGCACAACAATTTTCCACTGGGACCGAGCTTCCCTTACAAAACGGGCAATCTCGTTTATACTTTTCTTTAAAGAAAATAATGTTTGATTTTATCTATGTAAAACGGTAATTTCATACCTAATACTTAGTCTTTGCTGGTGCATTGTTGATCTTAAATAGTTTTTTTTATAATTTTCAATTTCTAAATTGAAAATTATGAAAGACCTTTCATCAGATGGAACTGAAACCGGCAATGTACCTAAGTGATATTCTTAAAGGTATTGCCGTGTTGGGAAAGGTTGAAATTAAGTCATGATATGTAAACGATATTGCAAAAGTGTTTGTGGATCATTAGACTGATTTTCTGGAAAATGCAACTGAATTCGAAAGAAGAAAGTCGCATGAGGGGCATAAAAATACAAGTATGAACGCTTTTTCGTTAGTGATGATTTCTGTCAGTTTACTCCTACCGCAAGTCGCGTAAAAGAACTTCTTTCCAATAAACTTCTTAACAAACAAATCAAATTCTTCTTTAAACAAAATATGGGCACGGTAGTGGCAGAAGAATCGCCCCCTATTACATGGAACTTAAACATAACTGGCGAAATGTTGGGGTGCTATTTAATTCACTTCTGCCTACCTATTATGAAAATACAGGCGAAGTGTTATGTTTTTTTAGTTGGAAAATATACAGTCCCGTTCTGTAACTACCTTTATTTTTCTGCCGATCACCGATCACGAACCAAGATAATTCAGTTATCTCGTATCGCGTAGGTGTTATTCAGTTTCCCTAGATTAGCTTTAGCATTGACAATATGCACTGAATAAAAAGGAAATTCCCACATAACAACAACTCGCAGCGACACCCCAGAATTAAATCGCCTAAAATACCTGAAATTCCAGCTCCGATATAAGAATGTTACAATACAATCTGATAGCCCGTGGTGATATTACTTCGACAATCATAAATAGCCCCGGGCAGCCCCAAGCATTGCTTTCCGTTCTCTTATCAGGTCCACCGCCGTATTGCAGTCGAGTAGTGTGGCGACTTGTAATGAAGCATTTCTCAAGTCCGACGCGATTTATCGTAGAGCTGAGTCACAGAACAGTAAGGTGCAGAAGGCCGGCTTCGTAGAACGAGCGAAAACGAACGCACACAGGCCGAGATCTCTAAACGTTACTTAGCAAGTACTTTGGCTAAGCTTTATCCCTGTCATTGTCGCACAGTTGTTAAACTACAAGTGCCAGATAGAGACGGGAACATGTCTTAAGTCAAAGCTCGAGCTAAGTAACATTTATCGGTAGATCTTGGCCATAGACGACTGCACGCTTCACGGACAGTGAGTGTAAGCATGTATGTGCAATCGCGAATTCAGACTTGAGACCATAGAGATGGAGGACAGTACTGGCCCCGATAGTAAAAATGACGTATCTTACATTTTTTTCCAAAATTGAGTTACATATATTGCCGGAATGAGGAAAAAAAGATGAATCTGCTGATATTTTTTATTTTTTGTAATCTCATTTACTTTCGGATTTACCACAGTGAAGAAGGGCCCATCTCCATTATCAATTATACTTTAACTAAGATGAATGGACACATTTTGATGGAAGTTAAATGAAAAGACGTATTTGCGTAGATGAGTCTAGTCTTTCAATGAATAACTACTCTGATCGAGAAGTAAAAAGGCGCATCTATTCACTAAGTTCCGCGTGTGACAATGAAAATACGTAACTGGCTATTGCGCCTTTCAATTCATTTGAAAATTAGGGCTAATACTAGGAGAAAAGTAGGTACCTATTTACCACTTGCATCTTTTCAATTTAGTACACCACTCCTTTCAATAGACGTATGTGGTAGATGCGTTTTATTTTTAATTTTTAATTGCATTACATTATTAATTGAATAGCCGCAACAGCTAAGGTACTAAGGATGAAAGTCGTAAATAATAAAATGCGCCTTTTATTCTTAAACTTAATAATATATTATGAAAATAACTGCTGTAATTGGTGAATTGGTAGTGCTGTATTTTTGCTAAATGGAAAGGGCGCATATGGCGTTTTACGACTTTCCTACTTAGTTCTAGGGAATTTTCCGGATTTTTTTTGCTAAAAAGAAACGCTTCTTGTTGAAAAAAAAATATTATCAATACTAAAATGTTATCATACTAAATTAAGAGGAGGTATAGGCCAAAAAATAGTACATTCACAGAATTTTGATAAATGCAATAACTAAATCACATCATGGGTTTTCCCGTTTTTCAACTTAAAATATTTTTTCTCCGTATTTATTTTTTGTTAGATAAGTCTTTGTTATTATCGGGGGCAGAGTAATTGCTTGAGACTAAAATCGTCCGTTAACGCCACGATTTTTTTATTACGCACTGCATTTTCAACGCACTGCTCAGCGCCGAGAGTTGAAGATTCAATAGTGCGCTTTTTTGACGCGCTGTGATGCGCTCTGTTGGATTCTCAATGCTCGGCTCAGAACCGAGAGTTGTAAATCCAGTGCGCGATTAATAATCGTCGCGTTAAAATATTGCCCGTGCGTACGAAGGGTTAAAGATCGCCGTACGTAGGTCTACGCGTCTCTGTGTCCGTGCGCCTGTTTTCGCTCGTTGTATGGAGCCGACCGACCTTCTGTAATATTATGTGGCTTTCTGTATTGCGGATAGAGCCTGAATGCACGACATAGCACGGTGGCGGACATTTTGCAAATACCAGTGTAACACCTGGATTGCTGCTTAGATTTAGTCGATTTATTGTAAGCTATTGTGTGGCTACAGATTGGGTGTAAAGAATCCGGGTTACTGGGGAAACGTATGGTTTTATGAACAAGGGAACATAATATCATTTCTAAAAAATTCAGTAGAATATATCAGTCCGTGAGTTTGAAAAATTAATCTGAACGATGTTAGGTGTAAATAGGTACTTATTTATGTATACATCTAATTTAGATTTAATAGGCATCGCAGAAATACGTTTATCCTACTTAGTATAAAAGCAGAATTTGTAGCGTCACAAAATAAAGCGTCACTTACTATATAGGTACCTATTTGTAAGACAAACGTTAATAAACGGGTAAAATAGACAACTTAATCCTAATCCTCTCTATTTATTATTATACTCTTTGACTTGATCCCACAAAACCTAGCCAACATTAAAGAAAAGTCTTAACAAATCAAACAAGGAAAATCTTCATAAAATCATCTAGCCTGTGACAGTTATTTGCATTTACGTCCCGACACCCTTTGTGGGCCCAACTTGCGGAAAAACGTCAGCCGCTATAATGAACACTATTATTTAACTGTGGCGGTAGATGAAAAAAAAACTAAAAGGCTGGTGTCACTGGCAGTCAGCTTTTACTCCTCCGCTTTCTTTGAAATGAGAATCTTGTTTGGCAACGTTGTGATTTTGTGAACCATTTCTGTTTCTTCTGTCGAGTTAAATGTTTCTGGTTTCTGGCAGTGAATGAGTCATCCTGGTGAATTTCTTAGAGACGGCTAAAAGGTAAAGAAATAAATCCAGAGGGTTTGTTCCTTTTAAACACAGGCTTCGGACAAAAATATCAAGAAATTGTAACTACCTAAGTAGGTTTGAGAAAAATCTCGGCATTAGGACCAGCCATGAATGCATATGAACTTATAGATGAGATATAATTTGTAATTCCTCCTAGAACAGACCAGCACCTTAATTGCGTAACACACTTACAGTAGGAATCGGTTTCATTTTGACAGTTCAACAACATTCATTGCGTTATTTAAATTGTAGAGCAGACAATTTTTTCGAAGATGTGAAGCAATGGATTAGCAATAATTATGCTTCAAAATCATTCAGATTGTGATTGATAGCGTGTTACGCAATTAGGATGCTGGACCTCAATACGTCACAGAAATTCCAGTCCCAAACATAAATTCCATAACAATGGAGTGTGAGCTAATACAACTCGTCTGTAAGCGCATGTAATACAGACATTCAAACACAGGTGGGGTCGTTGCATGCGGAATTCGCAATACCAAATGTCACCGGCTACGCGGTGACCCACCATTAATTTGTGTACAGCGTTGATTCAACGCGGGAATGCTTAATTACATACCAACACAGCAGTTCACAGCACTTAACAGATGACTTGAAGCTATTTACGGCCGCCATATTGGATTGGGTGAGTGATGGCGCGAACGCAGTAAGGAGGTCGTATATCAGTTGCAATCTCCTGAGATATTGCTGGAATTAATTGTTGACGGCCTGTTAGTGGGATTAGAGCAGATTCGAGTGAATAAATCATGAGGTTTATGTGTGCACGTACCTTGTAATTTATTGTAATAAATAGTACCTACCTACCCACCTGCGATTGCCTGAAGTTTATTTACTGTCCTGTAGCTATCCAAGGGGTGCAAATGCGGCCCTTAACGCTACCGCGGTTTACAACTTAAAATAGTAGAGTAGATATACTATAATAGAGTTCTGTTAAATAGAGGGGTACCTAATGCCTATCAGAACCACAATGATAAAGCGTCTTGGTGACCGCATAGACAAGATTATACTCGACTGTCCATCACATTGAGATGTTCCGGTTAGTAAGATGAATCGTTGAGCGTTGGAAACTACCTCGGTCAGATGAGTTAATTAAACACGAAGCTAACTTAGCATCACGCCTGTATTCCCAAAAGGGGTTGGCAGAGGAACATAGGTACAGTACCTACCTACTACATTTCTCCGGATATGTAAACAGAAAGCGAGTAGTGTAGTGCCTAATTGCCTTATGTTTGGTCCTCAGGCCCGCAAAAGCTGAATTAATAAAGCCGTTAACATTTTTAGTCACTTAAAAAAAAAAGAATACGTTCCAAAATCAAAACTTTTCACCAACGTCACGTACAACTAAAACGTCACACTTACATAGGTACCAACGTGACAATAAAATGTCGCATTCACATGACAGGGACATATTGTACAATTTTTTTAAACGGCCATCGATGCAGTGGCCATAATTTAGCCGTGTCACTGCGTGGCGGGCCGCAATCAATTGTAAACTAGGTAGAAAGGACAGTTGTGGTCCTTTGTTATTAATTCTAAGTTTTATGGAGAAACGTTTCCCTACCATGAGTAAATATAGCAGGAAATTGTGGAAATATATTTTTGAGGAACAATTACTTCCGAGTATGGGCTACCTATGACCGTTATGCGACGTTATTTTCTATCAGGTAGACCGTACCGAATAGGAGAAAATGCTGCATTAATCGCCACGCTTTGCAGGGGCGTAGCTACCGCCGTATAAGCCGTATCAATTTTGCTCACTCTCGAATGAAAACGACGTATCGCTTCGCTCGGTCGTGCATTCTTTAAACAAGGTCACAATGACAGCTTAACCTCCCGAGTCAGAATGCTACTTAATTTATTTTGTAAAAAAAAAACAGTAAGTACCCTCCTTTTGAGCTTCGCCACAGTCGAAAAAAGGGCCCGAACTTTTGATATCTACTAAGCACCTATAAGACTAGCTACGCCACTGACTCTAGGTTAACGAATCTAGATCTAAAAAATTTTCTATTTTTATTGACAGATAATTGGAGGCTCGTTAACAACCCCTTGGCATTTTAGTCACCTTTTAAAACTAGACACAGGCAGAAGAGGGTTTTCTTAGCCGGTGCTTACATGGTGAATACCTATCTATGTATGTACATTCTGCATTAACTTAACCTGTTTGCCCAGTAGTCAAGTAAAAAACCCTATTTCCTTACTCAAGATCCTTAACACAGTCGCTCATACATTATAGAGTTTAACCCAACACGCTTTGTGAAAAACCATAGCTATCATAAAGGCCATTTTCGGCCTAACGTATTCATGTATTCAGCCAAAAGGGCCCAAGGGTTCTCTAACAAAAACTTACAAATTGTTTTTGCCCGAATAACGTTTGCCCTCTGACCGAGTGTTGCCAGTTTTTTTAACCAACACTGTAAATCTAAACATAGGGATATTAGATTTGTTTAAGGATAAACTTTTTTGTTAAATATTGTCTGAGTTTTCATTTTTAGAATGACTTTCCGGTTTGACTGGAAGCCGACCCCAACGTAGTTGGGAAAAGGCTAGGCATAGGATGATGATGATTGTCTGAGTTTTCATATTGAGGTAGATAGTTATTGAATTTATAATTTAGGATGTTCTATGAATTATTATTATTTAGATTGTTTTGTGGTCCTTATGTGCGAACAATACTTTAATTCTTGATGAGGAAAGAAAATGTTGCAAAATTTTATCTGCATGCTTCACACTGTTCTTAGGTACATACCTACTTACTTTTAAATGCCAAATTAATTGACGAACATAACTGGTGTATCGTTAATTACTTGAAATTCCAACCAATCAGAAGGTAAACGACGACATCACGCTGACGCCGGCTGTCACTGAAAACCAGCGCTGGGGCTCTGTCTCGCATAGGGTCGCAGCATTATGCTGAGCGATGGCCGTTTTGCGTGGATGTGACGCATATTTTCCCCCAGCTTGTTTCTTTTTGTGTTTGTGTTCTTTTTTTGCGTCATGTTTACCGCAAATAAACGTATTTTCTTTCTATTTTTTTTTTCTTAAAACGACCTCAGGAAATTGGAATGAAACCACAAGCCGTGAAAAATCTGGCACAAAGGACTTTTTCATTGCAATTGTAGTTTCGCCCACATACCAACATAATGTTTTTAGATCCGCTATAGATAGTATCTAGGTGCATAAGTTTATGCAATTATATTGGATTGATGAGCCTATTTTTTTAAGAGGATACTAGACAGCAGGAAACTTTAAAAAAAACTTGTACACATTGTAAACCAGCAGCTGATTTTCGATGCATTTTATGCGGTCCTTTCAGGCGGCATTAATGTTTGAACTTTAAAAGAGACCTCTGAGTTTGTTACGGCACTTCTTCTCAGGGATCAGTCAGTTAGGAAATGCTGGCGCCAGCTAGTTTTAAAACTTTATTTATTTATTTTACTATTTATGTACACACAATAAAACATAAACAGATACGACATTAAGAGTATTGGGTACAAAGGTACTGCTTGTTTCTTAAGAACTTCCAGCAGACCTGCGAAAGGAGAAATGAAAAAGAAATGTGTGTGAGAACAAGAAGAGAAGAATATGATTTAAACTAAAATATTAAATATACCTGCACATTTAAAAAGCAAAAAATAACAAATACTTAAATAAATAAATTGAAGTTTGATCAAATAGACTTTTAAATGTGCTTGTAAAAGTGTCTCGGAAGATCTAATTAAAGAAAAAGAATATTTAATTTCATTTCAATACCATGCAGCAAAAAGCTCAACAATTTTCTTTCGTGGTTGTCTTAGAGGATTTTAAATACTTAGAATTAGCGACATGCTCGTACAATAAGTTACTGAGCTTACTGTTAATTAATTTTCAGTGTATGCTCATTTCAACAGTGAGTGAGCGTATACGGGCCTAATAGAAGAAAATACGAGAATGTATTTGAGGGGCTCGTGGCTAACGGCCGCTTTCTACAATATATCTCAATCCCAATCTTGATCCCGATCCTTGTCCGTAACGTATTACCCAGTAACTGGGTTGTGGAGCTCAGATAGGTAATCGCTCCATGTAAAATACTGGTAAAGCTGCATCCAGTTAGACTGGAAGCCGACACCAACGTAGTTGGAAAAAGGCTACGCAGATGATGACGAGAGTGTATTTTAGGGTACGACCCGACCGATAAAATCCGGAGTCTCCAAAAGTTATATAAGTAGTAGGTACTTATAATTTTGGTATAATTAGTATTAATAATATAATTCAGTAGGTATGTAACTTTCGGAGACTCCAGATTTTCTTCCAGTATGTACCTACCTATAACCTACCAGGGGCGAAGCCTTCATACAACCCGATTCCTATCGGCTTCCCTTCGGAACAACTACTCTTCTTAATGTATACTATTGCCAAATAATATGGTACACCTTTTTTTTGGATGGAGCGGGCTTTGGGCGGAGCGGGAGGGCGTGTCAGACTTTTACTGACTAAAACCCACCCGTGTTCCTTCTGTTGTCTGTGCCGGCTGTGCCGGGGCCACGGTAACTCTTTCGAACATCTCGCAATTATATGGTACACCTGTTTGTGTAACTGTGTATCACATCACATTACACAATTATATTTAATACCAGTTTAATACATCATAAGATTAAAAACCTACAGTTTTTTGTCTGAGTTCATGAGAACTGAACAATTTTATCTTTGGCTTCCCTCTAATGATTGATGATTGTATCTGCGCCACTGTAACCTACCTACCTATCACATTAAATTCCATTTGAAACTACAAGTAAAAATGTAACATTTAAAAAATCACATCCGTTATCAGCTAATCTGCAAGGCTATCAGTAAAATGAACAGGCTTTTTATATTTATAATATTGCTAAGTCCACGCAGTCACGTCCAAAGAAATGGGATCACGTAGTAAACGCATAATTACAATGAACGCTCTCCGTTAGATGCAGAGGACCGTGGAATGGAACGTTTAAAAAAAATATTTGTCGGGCTGTTGGCGCAAATGTTGGCGCCAAATGTTTTTGACATAAAGAATTTGAATTTTGAATGTTATGATGTAAAAATGTATTCCTTGGTCCTGGGGGCCAACCACCACCTCTTAAAGCAGTATTATTTTAATGTTACTTCAGTGTGAGAAAGAGATGGAGATATACAGGACGTCTAGCTCCATCTCTTTCCCACACTGAAGTAAGATTACAATAATACTGCTTTAAGAGGTGGTGGTCTAGCTCCTGGATATCATTATAATTCTATTGTATATGCACCTAAGCAGAAGCCCCTAGTCACAAAACAATCGCAACGTCGCAAATCATCAGCTTTTTAAATTTAATTTGTCAAACAAATTCTTTTCTTACGCCGTGTCGCTGGGATGTCGTAAACATTTCGAAGTAATCAGAAAATGTTTCAGCACTATGCAATTAAAATGCTTAAGTATCGGTAGTCGAACTTTTCATTCCGAAACAAATTAACGAAAATATTTTCATGTTCTCAACTGATTAGGTTAATAATTACTCACCTACGCATGATTATAATTTAAAACCGGTACGCTTAGATGTACTTACGTAACTGTTTACAATGACACTGCTAAGAAAACAAGTTGATTCTATACTGTGGGAAAAATGCTGTGTTCGTAAATCTTTGACAGTCGTTACGGGTAGTCAGATGCCCAAAAGTTTGACAACCAGTCTTACCAAGGGGTATCGTGTTACCCAGTAACTGGGTTGTGGAGGTCAGTCGGGTCAGACAGGCAGTCGCTCCACGTAAAATACTGGTAATCAGCTGCATCCGGTTCCACTGGAAGCCGACTCCAACAGATTTGGGAAAAGACTGGGCAGATTGATTGAGGTACCTATGTATTAGGTTGGATCGCGGGTATACTAATAAGCTCTCAACATTGACTGGCATTGACAAGCAAACGCAAGGACCAGTTACCTAATAATGTAAAATAACTTATCAACTTTATAATTTAATATATCTACTTAATCGGTAGTTACAACATATTCTATTGAGACGAAAACATGACCTACTATTAAATGTTAACTATGTGGCTTGCAGTTAACTTTATAAGCAATGGTTGAGCAATTTATCTTCGGGCAAAGAACCTTGTTTTACAATATTTTTGTTAAATTGTCTATTATTATCTTTTTATTGGTTGATTTTCATAGAAAGAAAGGTGTGTATGATATATGGTTGCGTTACGTTGAAATGTAGGTATTTCAAGGAACCTAAAAGATATCAGACATTTTTATTTTCAGATCATCATGGATATTTAACCGTCTTTGTAAAGACCAAAAGCATTTGTGCTGGAACCAACGTTGGATCAACATTGGTTGATCCAACGTTTGTTTCAACATGCGAAGCAGGGGTAATACGTCAGTTTTTAATCCATTTTCAAATTAAAACTCGGACGTGAACCGTTTGGGTTTTATCGTTTGCCAGTTTTATTTATTTTTATGCCACCAAAAAGGTATTCTAGATACTGAATGAATTTTTCGTAGATTTATTTTTTTCCCGTGGCTTTCGAAAATACTTTCTGAAGCTTGGAAACAATTTCGAGTAGGTACCTAGCTGTGTTGTTAAGGTCTGTTTTTACTGCGCATTTTAAAAAACTGTGATTAGGTATCCTCTATGTTGAGCAACAGTTTCAAATGTCGTCAAAATGTAGGTAAGAACATATTTAATGCACTTGCAGAGTCCTGGATACTTAATTAACCTAATATGAAAATTTACATGGAACAATAACAAAATTCAAATTATTATGAACGAGGAAATGGTCATAACATATTGTAATACAAGCACAACATTATTTAGAAATATGCCTACACAATTTTGTAAGCTATACCGGTTAATGAAATAAGATAAACAGAATTAAAAAAAAACTTAATTTATTCTATTATCACGGTACTATTTACATTTATATTAGACATAGTTGAAAATGGAATTAGGTATTGCATTAGAGAAAATAAGCTTTCGTCATATCGGGAGCGATGTGGGAGCAATGGGTTAATTAAATGTATTAGATATGGCCAGATTGAATACCTATCGGAGATTTTGTTAATATTCAATCGGGATCGACTGAAAAAAAAACATTCGCTTCGGTCGACATTTTTTTATCAATCCCAAGACGGTCCCCCTTTCCCTCCAGTTGTCAGATAAAGTAAGATCATCTACCTTAATTGCTTAATTATTTTATTATGTACCTACTTGTCTATAATTGCTTTGTATTATTTGTACATTCAAAACTATATACGAGAAATATAATTTTTTTTTATTCCGTACCCAAAGGGTGGCAAGGGACCCACCCTATTACTAAGGCTCCGTGAGTCCGTCCGTCCGTCTGTCACAGGGCTGTATCTTTTGAACCGTAATAGGTAGAAACTTGAAATTTTCACAGAGTGTGCACTACTATGGCCGCTATTGGTAATAACAAATACTTAATGAAAATAAAATGAAGTTTAAAATTAAAGGGGGTCCCTATACAAAAAAAAAAGGTTTTTTTGAAGGAATATGTAGTGTTCAATATTGTACGGTGGTACGGAATCCTTCATGTGCGAGTCCAACTCGCACTTGGCGACTTTTTTATAGGTTTGTTTTTAGACATATTTTTTGTGGGATTGAGACTATACATAATACTCAATAAAAGTACTATAAAAGACACATTAGTCGTGGTACGGCTCATCTTATTAATTACATTAGGTATCTTATATAATCTTATCGTACTATTATTTTAAATTTGACATGTAACATAACATAACTTCACGTCTGTATTCCCCGAAGGGTTAGGCAGAGGTGCACCTATACACCCACAATTCGCCAGTTGTGTTTATTAGTTACTTGACATGTAATTTAATATTAATAATCACAAGCCTTGCTATATTATTATTATTTTTTAATGTCACTTTGTTTCTCTTAAACTTTAAGTCTTAAACCATTTGAACAAGAGATGCCAAAGGGCTTTGTCTAACTGGCACTCTCAGAATATATCCTTAAGAATATAACCTTAATAAGTCCAACATGACCACCTGTTTCACTGCAGATCTTTAACTTTAGAGCACAGATAATAATATAAGACATAAATCAATGCCCAATAAAAAACAACATTTAGAAAAAAATAACTGGGTGGATGTTGGTACAAATTCACAACCAGCTTGAGCATTTTCAAATTCGCGTGTGCCGCAGGCAACGTTGTTCTATACATCAAATTAATTAACATTAGGTACCTAATTAACTCGCTGATAGAGTCAATTAGAATTAGAACATTCTTTGAACAAAATTTATTCTATATGAAAAATCAAAAAAATATAGTGAAACAGGCCCTTAATTTACAAATGTCAGTTTAATTTTTGTCTGGCCATAGCCATCCCGCCATTCAGCCTCTTCACATACTTTAAGCATATGGTACATACTAATTCCATGTTATTAGCTTAAAAAACAATCGCTAAAATACCTCAAAATTTTGTTTTGTGTAGTTCACTATTTTGTTCCAATCATTCTTTTTTGTTTCAATATTAGCTATTATAACCTAGTTTTGCTATCTGTGGTTTTTTCTACTGTTTCCTCAACATTCTTTTGTCTGTCTTGATCCTCTGCTTCTCTTAAAGAGTCTGGTAACTTGAGGTTATTTGTCTCTGGTAACGTGAGTACAAGGAATCCTGATAATGCCGCCATTCCTCCGAAAATCATTGTTGGAAGGTACTCGTAGAACCTCGTCTGAGGAAGGAAGTGAAAAAATATATTTAAATGATTCATAATATTAATAACAGATAACCAGTTAATTATCGCCGGAATCAAAATATAGTATCATTATTCTTTTTTTTTTCATTGGAAATAATTGACTTGTTTATTAATGACGTTGGAATAGTCAGGCAAAGGTCGTGAAACCATATAGCCTTGTCAATCTTTATGTAAAAAAATAATTAAAGTGCTTGTTTTTTACCATCTTCAAAAGGAGGTTCTAATAACGACCTAAGGGCCTCTTAAAGCAGTATTATTTTAATGTTACTTCAGTGTGAGAAAGAGATGGAGCTATACAGAACGTCTAGCTCCATCTCTTTCCCACACTGAAGTAAGATTACAATAATACTGCTTGAGGTGGTGGTCTAGCTCCTGTTTGTTAGAATTACGCAAGTCCGCACTTTTTCTCAGAAAATCTGATCTTGAATCTTTTTTAATAAAGGTTCTATTGACTTTGAAGACGTTAAAAAAGTAATTCGAATACTTACAAGCAAAGGCGTTTGAGGAGCAACAGTAGACCCTATCCTTCCAATAGTAGAACACATGGCTAATAAAGATGTCCTGTAGTTTGTTGGAAATACTTCTGCGGCAAATACATACAGCGAATTATATGCTAATGTTATGAAGAACTTGCCTCCTAGGTATAGAAGAATTGACCAGTTGCCAGCTGTAACAAAAGACAAACAAACATAAAATTAATCATTAAATTATTTATTGGGATTTAACTTAATATAGAGAGGAAACCGTAACCGTTTCTTCATCGTTCGAATGGTCATCAACTCAGTTGCAAAATAAAAACCAACACATCAGAGTCCCTTTATTTATAATCGTTGCTTAAAGTAAGGCTTGTTGTAAGGTCAAAAATGTACGGCTAAGCAGACATTAATAATTACTTAACTTGAAGCAACGTTTATAAACAAAGTGGAAGATTTAAAAATGAAGAAATCTCGAATGCACTGACGATGGATATTGAATTAACACGGCACTTCATAATGCTAATAATTAACACTTTGCGGGACACTAAATGCACATATACTTCATAAATAACAATAACACTTCTGTTGTGTCTCGTTTAGTGTTAAGAAGACGTTAATAGACCAGTCACTTTTAATCATTTAAATGACATTCAAGTTTTTAAATACATATAAACAATACAAAAACAATGTTTACAATCACACAGTCGGTATGAGGATGTAATTATCTTGTTTATCTAATAATATAACGATTTGTGCAAATACATTAAACGGTTAAACAGTTTATGGTAATTATAAAATTACCACTTCAATGTCTATGTTTTGCGTAATGCGTACAATAACAAAAGTACCCACTATCGGTTGTGTAAGGTTAGTCAAAAATCTATGTAGTGATTAAGTAAATTAAGTAAGTAATAAAAGTTATATGAAATATTACTTGAACACCCTGATATAATCGACAACCTTTCGTCCTATTGTATTTTCAACCACTCTGTTATATAAAGAATGCAATGTTCTTAATGTACGACCGTTGTTTATTTTTCATGCAATCTTATCTCAACATCACCTTACTCCTTTTGTTAAACTTAAAAAAACGACGTAAAGATTTAATTTGTTCCCTTCCACAGCCCCGCTATTCCTTTACGAAATTTTTTTTCTATTATCTTGGCCCTTTCTTGTACAACAAAATTAATGCAAATATTTCAATATACTGTTTATCCGTTCAAGAATGTAAATCAGCAGTCCGCTCCTTCCTACTAGACAAAACGTATGCGTATGACGAAACTGAATCATTTCTCCCACACTGAATCATTTGTCTTTTACACTATCATAAGTATACACGCTTCACTAATACTTTCAAAACACAAACACACACACATACACCCACACCCAGATACACCCACACACACATACACCCACCCAAAACACTTACTCATATCTGATATAGACTTTAATACTTCCAGGCATATATATTCCATATTTGTTTGTTATAATTATGTTATTAAACCATTCCTGAGGGTTACGGCACTGTTTCTCTTTACTACAGGCTATCATGTAGCCTATCTAAGAGGACAGTACCCCAACCACTTATGTTGTTTACCAGTGTTCATTTGTAAAGTGCAACTGTTTTTTAATGTATTTATTGCGACACCTTTTAAGCAATAAAGTTTTTATTTATTTATTTATAATATTATTATTTTTTGTTCTTGGGTGGTAAACAAGTCGATAGTTATGGCAAGTGGTAACCATCATAAGGACATATGCAAAACTAGAAGCATTGCAGATTCATTGGCAATGGCATCCCATAGACAAAGTTGAAATGTCGCGTGTGCCTGTTGGAGTAGGGTTGGTGCAGGAACCCATGTACGAACTATTCTATAAAATAAAAAAAAACATTACTATACCTGGAACAAATCCATAGTTGATCAAAATCAATCCAGTCATGAAATACGCGGTAGCAATCACCTTCTTCCTGCCAAATCTGTCCAAGAATATCAACTTGCAGATATTAGCCGGTGCTTCTATCACCAAAATCACGATATAATTCACATAGCTGTTCCCGGATAACTCTATGGCGTTTATAGACAGCCCATAATAAACTAAAGTTGAAGATATCCATAGGAATGAGCACGTGAACAGCCTCTTCCAAATCATTGGTGAAGTTAAGAGCTGGTTGAACGTAGACTGGTTTCTTTCAACGTTCTCAAATTTTCTCTCGTCTCTCTGCTTTGTTGCATGCTTTTCAACTTGCTCATAATGTTCTTTAGGGACATTAGCTTTGTTCATCTTCTCTGATTTGCTGAGAACCTTCAGACCTTCCTCGTATCTTCCTTTACTGAAGAGCCATCTGAAGCTTTCAGTAAGGGACCAGATGTAGACGAAGACGAAGACCGCAGGAGTGTAGATGATGAAGAGGAGGTAACGCCAGTTGAGCAGCCACCAGGAGAGTAAAGTAACTGTTACTCCCCCGAGGATGAACATGGTGTTGAAGAGGAGGCTGACAAAGACTCTGCCTTTTGGTCCGACGAGTTCCAACGCTGAAACAAGAGGAATGTTAATACAGATACAATGATGAGCCTACTTTAAATTTCTTTATGATTACATTCTGATGGATAGTTCCATTCTATTTTAAGAACGATGTCGTCAATAAAGAATGTTCAGTTGTCGATGACTCTCTATAAATTAAAAAAAAGAGTAAACAATTACTTGTGATTCCAATCTTTTAACGCTTCATTACGATTTCGCAAACTCGAAAAGGTGTGAATGGCAAATTTTTTGGTCCCCATGATGCAACAAAGCCTAACTACCGGTTTCCCATGAAAACTGCAAGAAAGGATCTAAAACAAAGGCCGGAAGATGAGCTACAAAAAACCGTAAATTAGTTTCAACTGAATTATAAAGCAATCAATCGCGAAGGTTATTTGGGTGGCGATAGCTAAACTTAGATTTTATCATATTAGTGACAATTGCAATGAATACGAAACGATAGATCACAAGACGGCCGATGAGGAAAATGCTCTTGGCGAACTGTTAAATGATTCTCAGAATTTCCTGAGAGTCATTTCAAATTGACACATCGATTGAAAAAATCCCATTTTGACCGGAGAGCAAATTAAAAATTCCAAGACGATACATGCGACAAAAAATTGCATTGTGTATTGATGAATCATTTTGATTTTTTGAGTTTTGTGACTTGCAATTGTATAACATGCTCCTTTTGCTTTGATTCCTGCATATCCAATTTTAACTGTCTTATAATCGAAATACTATATATGTATATTACTATAGACTGCCTCGTTGGTCTAGTGGTCGCAAACGCTTCAATTCCCAGGTCGTGGTAAAGTGTTATTGGGTTTTTCCACCTGGAAATTTTCAGTAGAAGCCCGTAGTCTGGATTTGTGCCCAGTTGATAGCAATAGGCTCACCCCGTATTACTTGGGACTTAAACATGACTGGCGAAATGTAGGTGTACCTATTATCGGTTCACCTCTGCTTAATCCATCGAATAAACAAGGCGTGATAATGTTATGTTATGTTCTTATGTCTAATCGAAATCCAAAAATAAAATTTGCATTTAACAATCCATGTTTGTACTAAAAAGAAAAAATACAACAATGAAGTGAATGTTAGTCTTTTTATGAGCTATAAAAACTGCTTTAAATAATTCAGAGTGAATAAACCGAAACGTAATAACAAAAGTAAAGCAGTTGATATAAACATTCTGAATGGACAGAGACAGTCTAAGATTGCTAAAACGGTAATATTACAGTCAATGAAGCGGCAAATTGTTTAATTTGTCTAAATCGGTTCGTTGGTCTTTTGGTCATCAACGGTAATGTTTTAGATCTTTCACCATTTCTGACAAAGGCTTTCAGCTAGAAAGATCACAGCTAGGAGAAGATAAGAGTTGCAGGATATGTGCCGGTAACCAACATTGGTAAATTATGATAACAAAGATTAACTAAGATAGGTTGGTTAACAAAGTCTCCTCATTTCCGAATTGTCCGTCGTTTTCAATATCGTCATCTCTATACAAGGTGTAACATAAGTAACGCACAACCTCTTATGGGGTCATTGTATTCATCATTATGAACAACTTTTACTATGGGACCAAAACTGAAATTGCGAAAAAAAATCTGCGGTTCCCTACATTTATGTTCGCATATATCTCGTCAAAATGTGGGGAACAGCTGATTTTTTTTCACGATTTCTGGTTTGGTCCCATATTGAAGTTATTTATAATGATGAGTACAATGACCCCTTAAGAGGTTGTGCGTTATTTATGGTACACCTTGTATACATAAAAATGAAGTGCTGTTTATTGGAAAACGCATCAATTGAGAACGGCTGGACCGATTTGGCTATTTTTAACCGACTGCCCCAGAAGGAGGCTAATGTTTTTCGAGAGCTCTGTAGCCTAAACGGCTTGATGGATTTTAACATATGCGGTGTCGTTAGATTCTTCTTAATTGTGGGAGTGGCATAGGCTATATAATATTTATATATTGCATCTGGAAATACAAAAAAGGAAGGGGAAGGTTTTTTAAAAATAAATTAAGTACAACAATATTGGTATCAAATAAAAGCCAGTAATGAGTTAATTCCAAATATAAATTCTATAGATTATAATGCTTGTTTTTCTCTTTTCAGTTGTGTTTTGCAGACGGGTTTTTTTGTTTTAACATGTTCGTAATAGTCTGAATTAGGTTTTTGTGGAAAAAGAAGTTGGTAAAGTGGCCGGAAGAATTGGAGATTTCGGGAAAATTCGAAAGTGTATTTTTTATGGGAATTTAGTATGAATTATTGAAATTGGATTTCGTCGATGATGCTAGTAGTGAATAATAAAGTTTATGAATATCTACGGTACGGTTTTCTACACAAACATTGCCAATTTTCACTCAAAAAGGACCAAAGGACTTCACAAATTCAGGTTCGAGGTCACAATAATTTCGAGTCCCCAAATATTATTCCAGGGGTATTACTTAGGCCTGAAGCCACTATTTGTTGAGGAAGGTCCCAAACTGAGTCCTAGCCAGTTTGTTTAGGACAAACTCTAACTAATTTTGGTATTTGCCGTGACATTAATTTGGTGACAGAATTGGGGTAAATACTGCTGTTTTACTTTTTAAATTGAGTTGTGTGTTAATTTGGTTGTGTGTAGGTTCGAGGTACGAAAAGAGATCAAACTGTAATAGGACTAACCATGAACATGGCAAAGTTTGATAAATCTTTGGGGATACCAAAGAACACGTCTGTCTTGATATCCCCAAAGATTTATTAATTCTACACTAAAAGTTTTCTAGGCATGGCACCCAGAATGTATAACAAAATACCGAAGCCTATTAGAGACAAACGCGATTTAATTGATTTTAAAACACACCTAAACAACTTCTTAGCGCAGAAGGCATATTA
The DNA here is from genome assembly GCA_947568875.1 of Fissipunctia ypsillon. Taxonomy (NCBI): domain Eukaryota; kingdom Metazoa; phylum Arthropoda; class Insecta; order Lepidoptera; family Noctuidae; genus Fissipunctia; species Fissipunctia ypsillon. The sequence continues at coordinate 19,816,083 of OX387655.1, read as the reverse complement.
TTCAGTTAATGAATATTTAGACGATAATGCTAATTATGCAGATAAATATGTGCAATAAGAGTTAGATGTAGTAAAATCCTGTGATTATATATTATATTTGTCACCCTCTAAATGACTAAAATGAGGTATAATAAATATAGAAGTGTGCAATTTAATTTAATTTTTACAATTTTTAATTTTGTTTTATTTTAAGATAAGTTTTATGTCATCATTTAGCGTGGATAGATTTTGTCATTAATTTTAATAAATTTAATTTTGTTGCATATGTGTAATTTTAGATACTACTTTTTTGATATTTGTACGCCGTCAACGGCAAAACATAGTGTACCTATACATATTTTATTTACAACACCTGTTTTTACACCCACCTATGTTTTACAAATAAAAACTTTGACTTTGACTTTGATTTCATTTCGGTAGAGCTAGATGCTTGATGAAACTGTGTATGTCTTAAAATAAGCCTAAACTTTGGACTGTCTCTACGTCGCGACAGTCTCTACACTGATATAATGAAAGCGCCGACTACTTTCATTATATCAGTGTAGAGACAAGAATTGAATTGTTTTGGTTCATAGTGGATACCTACACTTACTATGAATATATTTGACGGGTAATTGAAGATAGTGCATTCTGACTTTAAGATACGCTCTGTCTACACCAGAGGTTCCCAGACTTTTTTCTCATAGATCACTTTCAAAATTTAGCTGGTTCCGGTGGACAGCTACATTTCTACCATATTCCCAAAACTGTGACCAAAAAATGTGATGATAGACCCCAACCTAGACCCCCGTCGAGTCTCCCGTGGACCACTTTGGGAACTAAGGGTCTACACCACTCATATTTAAACGACCCATACTTAAACGTTCATGAACTAGTGATGCAGTTGAGTCAGTGATATTACTGGTCCTTCTTTACGAGACAACAATGTTTGGTCCTTATACTCGTAGGAAAGAAATAATGAAGTGTAATAAATCTTTGTGGCAGTTAATTAAATCGAACTCTTTATATTTATTACTATTAGGTATATCTTACCTAGTAGGTACTTACACGGCCGTGATGTAAGGAAACACAGTAAGTAATAGGTACCTACTGACTACGTTTGTATTATCTCCGATTTCAAAACAAAGCATCCATTTACACAATTGAAAGCACTTTGCTTTTCAATGGATTATCGTTATTTTATCGATTTTATTTTGGTGTTTTGATCTCGAAAAATATAAGATCCATTCCATGGACTAGGGAATCAGACTGTAACAATTTATACTTTATCATCTTCCGGAACAGAAGGATTCGCCATATTCACTGAGTACACTCCATAATCGATTTTCCTCCTTAATTACCTACTTACTTAAGTATCATAAAGGAATGCGAAATCAAGTGTATCCAATGTTGGTCATGCTCTAACACCAACGTTGGCTACACGTGATCCTTAGCAACACTATATTTCTCAGGTTTTTCAATAACGAGATGAATAGGTATTAGTTTGGAATTTTCCTCTTACTTACTACGAAATGTACCTACTCTACTAAAATGCCATATAAAGTTTACCACATAATCAATGTCTATGGCTAGTTATTTCCGTTAGAACTGTCACTTTGCCTTCGCCGTTCGAATTTCAAGGAAAATGGTGGTACTTCTGAAGTCAGCGTTCCGCGTACAATGACCTTAGTTATTGAGCCGTACAGGTTGTATTACTATGCACTTAGATATCATTTACTTGAGGTACCTAACATTCTTGACTTGAGTATGTGAAATACAGCCGAGAATAGTACTGGAGTGGTAGATCTGGGAGAAGATGCCTCAGCAATTTAGTCCCCCTTTGTACTTACAGTAGTTTTCTAATTGTGCATAAAGTTTCAAAACATAAATAAAATAATATGTATATACATAATTAGGTAGTCAATGCGGTAACATACCAGTAGGTATTATTAACCAGAAGATAACGAGGTAGTAACAGAGTATCAATCCTCATCCTAATGCTTTCGGATCATCAATTCCTTTACTGACAAAGGCTATTAAAAAAAAAAACTTTAGTTTAAATTGTCAAAAAAACTTACCAAGAACAAAACACGCCGTATAAACTCCTCCACCAAATGCCGGTTCCAAAAATTCAAACACAATGAACATGTCATAATTAACCGACAATGCCCGAATGACTCCGAAGATGCCATTAGCCACCGAAGCAAACACGAGCGCGGGGCGGCGGCCATACTTGTCTGATATGAGTCCAGTAAGAGGGATGGCTATAAAGAATCCTGCGTTGTGGACAGTGCCCACTAAGGATCTCTTCCAGTCTTGGCAGGCGAGGTCAAACTGGAAGTAAAGAGAATTAATTTATTAGTAAGGTAATATTATTCAATCAGTGGTAGAAAAGAGGACTTTCCACAGAAGAAAATTTAAGGGAGAGTTGACGTGTAAGTGATCACAAAAACACTGGATCAAAAGGCTCAGATTCTCGGTTTGAAGACTCAGATTTTGAAATGGTCCTTCGATATAGATGAACCAGCCATAAAATTCTATTATGTGTCTGTTTAATAAAATGAAAAATTGTAAAGTAATTAGGTAATTGTATAAAAATGAAGTGTTACACAAAATATTAATCGCGGTAATACAAGGACATAAAGCAACATACATTGTGAGTTTTCCAACAATCGTAACGTCCAATTGAAACATGAGAATGAGTCACGGACATTACTACACACTGCGACACAGGTCGCATACTGTGAAATTCGATTATCAATAGGTTTCGATAATACGGAAATCAAAACGCGCTCTTTATTCACGGTCAGCAAATCAGCGAAATGCCCATTGACTTGGTCTTTTGTGTAAACTATTTTTTTGGTGTTTCAGCTCGAATTTCGTTGCCTTCAGCATTTGATTTGGGCGCATAGAAAGCGTAGAATTATTATGTACAAATAGACTAATCAAACGATCCACCAACAGCTGAGGTTTGGGATTCAGAATATTATTTTGCATTAATATATTACTTTCTCTGAATTGAACGGCAGTGGCAGAGGGGTTATTGAATCAGCCATAGTATTCATTATTATGAGTTTTCTTTAAGAAATAAGAGACTACAACAGGAGCATCTTGGAACAATGTGTGGACTTTCTTTTGTAAGCAAAAAATATATTACTGTGCAAGATATATCAATAAATAAATGAATACTTAAATATTTGTGATGACTGCACTGTCTTACATGCATAAATGCAACAGTAACTGTTTGTTGCAAAGGATCAAGAAAGAAACGACAGTCGTGCACTATCTGACAGGCAAGGCAACAGCTGTGACAAGGATGACAGGATGTGTCCTGGCGCCTGCGCAAGTAAAGGAGACCGTTGGCAACAGACCAGCATTGATTCAACAACCTTCAACCTTGATTTGTGTATGGTTGAACGTTTTTACTTACTTAATAATAGCGATTGCATTGTTGGTTGTAAACTTGTAACTAGCTGCGCCTGCGGCTTTATTCGCGCAGCCAGATAGTTTGTTTTTGGAATAGAAGAATGATTTTTTCATAAACTGGTTAATTTTTGGGGATTGAAAGTAATCTATACTTTGATTTAGGATAATAAGTTATCAAAATGCCAGCCTTATGTTCTTTTCATTATTGCGTGTTCTATTTGAACAACCAAGCCAGAAAATCACAAAAAAATCCTCAATTTTGGCTACTGAATCATTTCTGAATTCAAATTAATTTTTCTCATAAAATATACAACAAAATACTCTTACCTGAAGGGTCGAAACGGAGCCCTATTGCTGCCATTAACGTGTCCGTCTGTCCGTCGTCTGTCGTACAGATTTTACAGCCAAACGGTTGGAGCTACGTGTTCAAATTTTGACACTATAAGCATCTTGTTGATCCAAAGCCATACAAATTGTCAAACAGTATTTTAAAATGTTTTTAAGGGGAGCTCCCATACAGAAAAAGGGGGCGCGAAAAAAAAATTGCCTACCCCATTGAGTGGGGTATCGTTGATTAGAGCTTGTAGAGTAGATAAATACTGAATTTTTTGTTTAAAAAAAATATTGGAAAACAAAGGAACGAGAAGCCACCAAAGCCAGCTTTTTTTTACAAAATTTTGTTCCGAAGAATTTTTTAACTTCCCATCGACCTATGAACTTGAAAGGTGATAATATTCATTATTACGTATATTTTACTAACGAATACCAATATATTGATAAATCTGATTTTTTATTTGAAATTCCTTGGTATGGAACCCTAAATGTGCGAAGTCCGACACGCACTAATTTTCTATCGCAGGTACGGTGCAACAGATTTCTTTAGAAATAAGCATAACCTTTGTAGAGATCGTTTACTATAAAACTGCACGCGCCTCCACTACTTGTTGCATACACTTTTCAAACGTTTGCATTGTATAGAAATTTTAGTGGAGGGGCGAGCAGTTTTATAGTAAACGATCTCTACGTATTTTTCTGTTCCTTTCTTCTTGTGTGTTGACATGTGTGAACATAAATGGTTAATTAAAAAAATAAACAAACAAACACGTCTCCATTCCTTTTTTGCTACACGATATCGATATTAGAATTCCTTAGAGTTGAACCGTATCGGATCGTTGCACGCTTCCACCGGTTTCATTATGTGCGTATTACAACTGGTCTAAAGCAAATTATTACACGTGCACTACAGAACATTGATTCGATACATTTTAGGCTTTTTGATTAAGATTCAGAACTCTTTATTAGGTTTTGATGATACATTGATTGTGAAGTTGGCGATGGAAAGATTTATGTCATGATTGAACAGACAGGCAAAAAAACTTATTTATAAAAAAAAACAACCGACTTCCAAAAAAAAAAAACACTACAAAGTGAAAAATAACTTTAATTTCGGAAGTCAATGTCTTGTTTAGTATTTTCGGTTGTTGCCATTGATTTCCGAAATTAAAGTTATTTTTCACTTTGTAGTGATTTTTTGGAAATCGGATGTTTTTTTTTATAAATAAGTTTTTATTTTCCACTTTTTAGTTGTAGTACCTATCCTACCCAAATTCGTATACTATTACTTGCTAAGTAAATAACAATGACAGGAAGTTATTATAACATCATCAACATACACTAAATGGAACAAAATACGTATTATTGAAGCTAACTCAAAAACCACTCGTCAGAATTTGACAAAATTTATATGCGACCACAGGACTTATACCCTTTCAAATAAAAACTTTGCATAAGGCAAATATATGTCGCGCTAAGTCGTGTCAGAAGTTTGGAAAGCGTAGTTTTATCAGGGTTGGACGCCGTCGCCAAAAAAATATTAAATCAACCACACGACGACAGATCGTTGACGAAATCTGTCTTCTGACAATCAAGGCCACACATAACATACAACTCAAGTAGCGCAATTTGAAGTATATTACCATTAAAATAATTTATAGCCAGAGTGCATCTCATGACAATTCCAATAAGCCAAATACGGGTAGGATACATTGTTTTATTACGGAGTTGCGGTGCCTACCTTCCGGCTTCATCATTTTCCAAATCGGTTTATAAAGTTTTTAAGTACTGAGGTAACAAACATTAAAAAAAAATACAACCGAATTTAGAACCTCCTCCTTTTTTTGAAGTGACGTAGATGTAGTGACAAAAAATTGAAAAGAGTATGCTCAGATGGTTTGGTCATGTTGAGAAGATGAATGAATGGCGACTGACAAGGCAGACATGGATGGAAACGCCCTAAGAGGACATATAGTGGCGTTTTGTAGTTTCAGCCTACCCTTATCGGAAGAAGGCGAGAGTTTTTCTATGTGTATGTATGTGAACAGAAAGTAGGTGCTGACAGAAGTGAAGCTAGAAGATCATGAAAATCAATTGACAACAGTGACCGTGAAAAGATGCTGACAACCATGAGCTAGAAGAATATAAGTATAACAGGCAGAGAGTAAAAGGAGAAATAGAGTAAATTGAAAGAAGTGACAGAATATAGGTGTGTGTGAGTGTGAATATGTAAAGCAGATATCAGACGCTTCACTTAATGTTCATTTTTATCTTTCATTCGAAGTGAAACGTCTGAACACAAAATTAATCAAAAATGAACGGTTGGATCCGTTCATTTTGGCTTTCGGCAATGAAATGAACGGGGCTGATGAACTTTCATTCATATTTAATTTGGTCGGTGTCGTGTGAACGTGGAATGAAATAAAAATGAACAGTCACTTGAGTGAACCATTCACTCGAGTGAAGCGTCTGATACTATCATTGGGACGGTATAAAATTAGGTAAGAAAAAAACCGTCCAAGTGCAAGTCGGACTCGTATAACATGAGATACAGCCCGCTGACAGACAGACGGACGGACGGATGGACGGACAGCGGAGGCTTAGTAATAGGGGTTCCGTTTGACACCCTACAGGTACAGAACCCGAAAAATAACCCAAATGCCACAAGTGATCTTACTCGCCCTTTCCATGATGGAATTAGCGAGATTTAATATACTTTTGTTTTACTCAACCAGGTTTTTTAGATGTATACAATCTTGAAATTAATAATACGTACTATAATAGGTACACCTCTGCCTAACCCTTCGGGGAAACAAAGCGTGATGTTATGTTATGAATGATATGTAGAAAAGCATACCTGACTTTGTCATGGTTGGTAATATTAACTTTGAATACTTATTTATCAAAGTTTTATTAAATTCCGATGCGTGAGGTAATGGATTATCAATTGATCATACCAGCTGTTACCAAGGCTTCCTAGTTGCAACCAATGACTAAAATAATAATGTACAATGTGTAATTTGTGTGTGTAATATAATAACGAGTGACTAAATATATACAGGGTGTGGCGTAAATAATGGATAATCCTGTATCTGGGAATGGAGGACCCCAAGCCCTATAATATAAAAAATTCTCAAACCCGAGAGTAATTTATTTGCAGAAATCAGATAGTGAAAATTCCTTCATTTGTGAATACGGTGGCCGAGGAAGTGACTAAAGGTGGCAATGAAAAATAAATTACTCTCGGGTTTGAGAATTTTTTATATTATAGGGCTTGGGGTCCTCCATTCCCAGATACAGGATTATCCATTATTTACGCCACACCCTGTATATATGTATTTGTAAATCATTATCGTTATTCTTTTGTGTAGATATGTAACATTTTGTTTTACAGTATTTCACCCGTTATTTAGAGTTTTTTTTAGAGATTTTATAGTCTGAAATATACATTGAATGTTGGCATTACATCATTATTTACACGGTTTCATTCATAGGTACCTTCTTTTATATACATGTGTTAGGTATAATTGAAATCTTAAGTAATTACATCACGTCTTGTTTTCCAAAAGGGTTGGGCAGATGTGAGTACCTATAGTCACCCACATTTCGCCAGTTATGTTTAAGTCCCATGTAACTTCCCGGACTCCGGGCTGCTACTGAGAAATTCCAGATAGAAAAACCCAATAACACTTTACCCGACCTGGGAATCGAACCTAGGACTTCATTGCTCAGCAGTAGCGCTTTCGATCACTAGACCAACGAGGCAGTCTAAAGAATTAATTCTTTACAATCATCTACTTTTAGACCTCAATATTATAAAATATTTCCTCTATTATAACAAGATTTTCCTAGTATAAATAATTATTTATGGTTTCAATATGATTATAATCAATCAAAATAGATAATCGCCATTGCCTACCTGTTCATTATTATTATAAGACAATTATTACAAAATGGCGGATGGAGGTAACATTAAGACGGGTTTTACGCAAACATACATTAAATAGCTACAACAATTTGTCAAAGGAAATTATAAAATAAAGCATGCGACATTCTTAGAATTCAAGCTTTTTATAATAACTAGGAAAACTCATAGTTTATGGGTAGATGTAATTAATATTTTGCTGAGGGATATTCCCCTATAATTAATGTATACAAAATGTTGTAAAACATTAATTATAAAAGAGTACCGGTGGAGTTTCTTGCTCATTCTTCTCCATACGAAACTACCTTTTGGAAGGAAGCAACTACTAGAATCAATTTATTAATTTGTGCAAATTTTGACGTTCAAAAGGGCATTTTATTTGCATATTTGAAATAAATGATTTGACTTTGACTTTAAGGGCGACTTCGACCAAACTTGTTTAAATAACAGCAAACTCCTTATCTTGCGAATAAAATATGAATTTTTGACAGCTTTCCCATACAAAAACTGCCAGATGTCAGTTTTATTCCACGGACATAAGATACTGGATGATTTTTTTTACCGTCTCGAAATTTTTACAGGCTGTTCTACCCATGAACATGAACAACTTTCACTATGAGACCAACTATGAAATCACGAAAAAAAAAATCTGCTGTTTCAATACATTTTGGTCAAGTAGGTTTGAACTTTTCTATTAAACATAGATTTTTTTTCGTGATTTCAGAGTTGGTCCCGTAGTGAAAGTTGTTCATATTTATGGGTAGAACACCCTGTAAAAATTTCGAGACGGTAAAAAAATAAACCTCTCTCTCTTGAATTTGTATATAATATATATATATAATATAGGTATATATTATAGTAAATATGTATGTATGTGTATTATATGTTTATGACTTATTTATGTACAAATTGTTCCATTTCTAACAGAGCACCTGCCATCTAATCTCTTCACCACCCTTGGTTGACTGGTAGAGAATGCCTAAGGCATTAAGTCCGCCTTTGTACTTTTTTTAAGTGTGAAAAGTTTAAATAAATAAATAAAATCTGTCATTTTCACCAGTATTTGACATTAGCTGTCAAAAACGCTGTGTAGGTATTTGGATAACCGAACGTGTGACCGTTCACCGCTTTATTTGGAAAGCAGATCTTAAGGCCCGGACTCCACCAAAGCGGAGACGAGAGGACAGATGTGTTCTAAACCACCAATAGAATTTCGTTATTCACACATCTCGTCTCCACTCAACATCAGTGAATACCACTGAGCGGAGATGTATCAAATTTGTATGGCGCGATCGAAGCGGAGATGTGAGCTGTGCCTCGCAAGCTGGCGACAGCTCGCAGCGGAGACGAGACGAGATGTGAGCGGCGTGCAGTGCGCGGCACCCTTAGTTCCCCCGCGTCGCACAACCCGACAGCCGCGACCGCCAGCACACATCTCAGCTCTAGTCTAGCCAGTACGCATCTCCGCACAGCTTCGGTGGATAAACCCTAGCTGATAAACATCTCTTCTCGTCTCCGCTTCGGACATCGCACATCTCCGCTTTGATGAGTCCGGGCCTAAGTGAGGTTAAAGAAGATCAAGTTCAATCTGTTGGTCTCTTGAAACAAAAACACATGTTGGTTTCTTCTACACATATTGGGTTAAATGTCGAACGACAAATTCACATATCTAACAACAAATTTGACATTTCATGACAGCATAATCGCGACAAAATATTTGTAAAGATTTTTTTGGTAGATGTGACATATTTTGTGACAAATAATATTGTCACTTGACCATTAATTAGTGAAAAACAATTGACTGAGTTTTTGAAAAGTGCAAAGAGGTCAAGAGCAAGCTCATCAAGCAATAAAAAGAAAAAAAAGTTGGTCGATTGACGCCCTAAGCCGAGGTCCGTACTCCACAGTGGTGCCTTTAGCGTGTAGTCGCTTAGTTTATAAGTTGTATGCCCTAGCTGGAGGCCTTAATTTATTAAGGCATCCACAGGATAGCCTGGTTAAGCAGCCGACAACCTCCTAGGTTGACCTGCAAGATGCCAGTCAGAAAAAAAAATGAATTGGTCGATCCTTCCTCGACCAATTTCAGTTACGAATCTGTCTGTCAGACATGGTGATTAAAAAAAAAACCCAAAAGAGCGGTCATTGAAAGTCGCGTATTTATGTTCTTCAATGAGTTTTACGACTTTTACACGATGATAACAAGGTGACAAACTTTGTGATCAAAATTCTTCCTGAGGAACCAGTCCCACCGCCGGCGATTAACGAGAAGCGTGTATAGTTAGTAACTAAAAACGAGTTGGCGAGCAACGAGCAGCGAGTGCGTGACGGCGAGGAGCGACTACTCGCTGGTATGTGTATGTACCAAGCGACGCGAGTCTCTCAGCGAGTGTTCTGGCCACTGTTGCTGCGCCAGTACTCTCTTTGATAGCTCTTGTCGCTGCGATTAAGGTGTACTTGCCGGCGGTGTGCAATCTATAATGTGCAAAAATATAATTTATGTATCTCTATTACTTACTCGGGACCTACAATCTTTTGAGGGCGAATTCGAACAAACTTTTATATCTAGTTTAAGTCTAATACAGAGAATAAATTTTTAATTTTGACGGTTTTTCCATACAAAAATTGTCAGACGTCAAGTTAAATCAACCCTTTTTTTTTTTGGATGGGAAATCATTAAATGACTTCAGCCGCTCTGGGTGGAGCGGGAGGGCGTGTCAGACTTTTCCTGACTAAAGCCCACCCGTGTTCCTTCAGTTGCCTGTGCCGGGGCCACGGTAACTCTTTCGAACATCCTGCGACCCTGGCTGGAATCGGCCCTAGCGGACCCCGTCAATAGTGCTGACATCTCTTTAAGGCGCGCGTGGAACACAAGGTGCCGTCGCCCCAGGCCTGGCACTTACCGGACAGCGATCTACCCATTGCTCGCCGTCCGCAAGCCCACGCCTACGGCGGTCGGGAATCGGCTGTCAATCCCCGTCACCCAGGGCGTCTCCTGCGGTGACTAGGGGCGTGAGGACGCAAAGCTTGCCTCTCCCTCACGCGTTCCGCCTCCTCCTTCGCGAGCATTACTGCTTCGCAGAAGGAGGTGATGGCATCCCATGTACTCTTGTTCCGTACCATGGCCTGGGCTAGGGCCGGACGCGAGAGATCGCTACCACCGATCGCTTCCGCGAGGAAACGGCGGTGCTATGCCCAAGCCGGGCAGATCTCCACCGTATGCTCTACCGTGTCCTCTGGGCGATCCACACAATGGTGACACCCGGGCAACTTCTGAATGTTTCTTGAGCGAGAAAATCTTTGATAACTAGTCGTCGGCAGTGGAACAGGTGCCTAAATGATAGTCTTTTCTGTATTTGATTTTGAAGAATTTTTTATCACTTTTAACACTGGTTTTACAATTCCTTTGTATCCAAACATTTATCACAATTCACATACCTACATGACGTTATAAAAGTACTTTCCTAATTTTTCCTCAATGATAAAAAAAATAACGAATTAATTTAGGGCGGATTTCACCAATGAAACTGAACTTAATCAGCAAGAACAGGAGCAAGGGCTGTCAGTGTCATCATTGTTCTGGAATATTGACACTGACAGCTCTTGAACGCAGTTTAAATGTGCTGATCGCGTTCAGTTTCATTGGTGAATCGGGCACTTGGTTATTTACTTATTTATCGTACATGGATTAATTCCAGCACGCGTAGCATGACCACCATAGAAACGGGTTATGTCGACGGAAGAATAGATAAAATGACACATCGCCCTGCTTAGACGTTAGAAATCTTTCTACAATCTGTCATTTGGTCTATTCTTCCGTCGATAAAACCAGTTTCTATGGTGGTCATGCTACGTGTTCAGACTAACATTAAAGAATAAGCATCAAATGGATGAAAAGTTCTGTCATGTTAAGCTAAAATTACACTTCGTCTAATTAATACCTAACCAATAAGGGTAAATGTTAATGATAAATTATTTTATTTCTGTAATTAGATTTTTACAAACACTTTTACACGTCAATCATATTTTAAAAAAACTAGATGAGGTCGGCGTTTCCTATCCGACTACTTTGAGATGAAACACCGAAACAAATCCCAGAGATCACAGACTCCTTTACTCGTAAAGTCTAGACATAATCTTGTGAGGACCATGTAGACGGATTTGAGTGGACCTGTCCAGTCAGTGCACGCATTTGATAGTAATCGTGTAGCTCAACTCAGAGATTAAGCAGCTCAACGTTACCCAGTTAAGTTATAGAAACTGTTTTGATTGACACCCAAAATCACACGCCAAGCATAGCGTGGTAAACTTCAACCAGTTGAAGCGCAATTGGGAGCAATTTAAGCATTGAAACGAACAATGTATTACTGCTATAGCAATTTACGCCAAACCTATTTTATCACGGATAATTACAATCATCATCATCTGCCTAGCCTTTTCCCAACTATATTGGGGTCGGCTTCCAGTCTAACCGGATGCAGCTGAATACCAGTATTTTACATGGAGCGACTGCCTATCTGACCTCCACAACCCAGTTACTGGGTAATACGATACCCCTTGGTAAGACCGGTTGTCAGACTTTCGGGCTTCTGACGACCCGTAACGACTGTCAAAGATCCACGAATGACAGCCGGAACCAACGGCTTAACGTGCTTTCCGAGGCACGGAGGAGTCTCGGTATGTAAAGATGGTCACCCATCCACGGACCAACCCCGGCAAGCGTAGCTTAACCTGATGGATCGACCCATGCGGCTGTTATTACTTAGCCACGAGCTCCTCACGGATAATTACAATAATGGTTATAATTCTAATAGTTAGGTTGCTCACAGAGGCGTTACGAGATGTTTTAATAAAGGAAAAAATTATAATAAACTCGCTGTTGTGTGCATTTGACAGATTATCTGTTGAAGAACTTGAAATTAATGGTGGCGAATTTTCATGACTATAGTTTTTCAGTCTGAAATTGCTATTGGTCTGCTAATAGCAATACGAGCAGTGGCACACTGCGAGATACAGGTTGATGCATGATTGCATACAACTCTCAGATCATATGAGTTCCTGAAAACGTCCAACGGTATCGCGTGAGACCCTGGTTAGATGGCGGGATGAACTTGATGTTTATAGGAGGGATTGGTCCATATTGGCTTAGGATCGAGTTGAGTGGAAAAAGGAAAGGGAGTAGGCCTTTGCCCTGTAGTGGGAAAATACAGGCTGATTATTAGCATAATCAACCTATAATATTCTCACTGCTGGGACATAGGCCTCCTCTCTGTGTCTGAGGGAGTGGGCCGTAATCCACCACGCGGCCCAGTGCGGGTTGATAAATGTCACATGTCTTCGTATTTTCGGTTCTAGGACATGCCGGTTTCCTCACGATGTTTTCCTTCACCATTTTGGGAGCATTGGTGATGAAATAATTTACACAAAGTAAAGCGCCTGTCTGGGTTCGAATCCACGACCTACAACTCGTAAGTCGAGGCCGTTACCACTGGGCTACCACTGGTCACTTGATTGTATAAATTATTATTTTGTTGGCACCGGATTGCTACTGAAAACTGATATCATAGCTGAATTTCACTGAGGTTCATTAAGGTCCAATTCTCAAAAGACTAAGATAATTTCTAGGCTCTTATTTTATTTCGAGTTTGATAACACGAAAAGCCTAAGGTATATTATTAATATGTCTCCAGTAGTATTAATTTATTAGAAGTTCTTGTTAAAAGTATCAGAACTAAACCATAATACGCAAGATAATTGCCATATTTATTAATTACATAATAAAAATCCATACTAATAATATAAATGTTGTGAGGAGGTTCCTGTCTATGCAGCCCTAACCACCGGTAGCTTGGCCCTGCTCCCGATACCGGCGGACCTCTATTTTTTGTATTTTGAAATGTTTTTTTGTTCATAATATATTTTTAAATAAACGAATATAAATGCCAAAGTAATTCTGTCTGTCTGTCTGTTTGTTACCTAGATATTTGGCAAGCAGGTAGATCATGACCTGGCTTAGGACATAGGATGCCTTTTATCCCGGTAGTACGTTCCCGTGGGATATTTTCCGATCCGCACGCGGACGAAAAAAATCTAAATACATCACAAGCTGGTAATGGCAACAATAACATTATGGTAATCGACCAAACGGATTGTTTTTTTCATATCCACAATGTACCTTTGGCATTACAGGATTTCAGAAGTCATTGTTTTCAAGTTTTTATATCAATGACTTTACAAAATTTACGAATAAAAACTAGCAATTCAATTTGTGATGGATACCTACCTATAATCATTATTTAATTTTGTAAATAAATATGTTTCCGTGGAAATGAGTTTGTATGTTTGGTACGTTTTCACAGAAAAACTACTGAACCGATTTTTATGAAATTTGGCAGATAAGTAGCTAATAAGAGTAAAATATACGGTTCGTTTACATACAAAACTTACAACTTTAAACGGTATTGGCAAAGCAATGTGGCACTGTTGGATCTTCTGTATCTATCTGTACGTCGCAGTAAGAAGGTTGAAGGATATCTAAACTCCATTTGAATTAAGATTAGAAATTTAAACAAACCTTTTTTACAGCCCATTCAACCGTTTTGACTTCTATTCCGTAGCCCTAAGGATGGCATTAAAAGCAAAAACGTGGTGTCATTACCAACTATTTACTGCAGCTGCCATTTGTTATGCTACCAACACAATAGAAGTTAAAATCGGTTGAACGGACTGTAAAAAAGTTTTAGTTAAATTTCTAATCTTATTACAGATGGAGTATAGGGATACAGCTATATACCGTAATATACTTATATGAAAGCGGTTCATAACTCTTACTAGGAATATAACTATGATACGAGCACTATCTAGTAGGTAATATAATGATTAGGGCACTCCAACCAAATAGGTTAGGTTAGAACGGTGACCATCGACGCGCGAGCAGAGCGAGCGAAGCGAGCGGTGCCGCGGCAGCGACCGGCAAGCGCTACGTCCAAATTGGTCGCAGTAACAAAATTAGGGCACTCCGTCAGTTATGAACCGCTTCCATATAACTATATTATGTTATACAGCTATATCTCTAGGGAGATAACTATATCACTGCTTCAACCATCTTACTGAAATAAAGAAAAGAAAGGAGAAAGAAATACGTTTATTTTTGGTAAACATGACGCAAAGAAAGAACACAAACATAAAAAAGGAAATAAGTTGGGGGAAAATTTCCGTAAAAATCAACGCAAAACGGATGTCGCTCAGCATAATGCTGCGACCCTATGCGAGACAGAGCTCCAGCGCTGGTTTTCAGCGACAGCCGGCGGATATCGACATATGTATACACATAGTACAAGACAAAACTGTCGTACGGGCAGTCACGAAAAGCCATTTTATGATCGCTTAGATCTTCTGAACTCCACAATTGACTTTGATGCGGTTTTTCAGCATCGTTTAGAGCATTTATTCCGGAAGGTTTATGTGTGCACCCGTGCGAAGCAGGGGCAGGGCGGGTCGCTAGTCATTCGGGAAAAAAGTTTTTTCGTATTTTATATACAAATTCAAGACATCTTTTGTCATAGGTTATTTACATTTGATTATAATATATATGTGCCATTTTTTTCGATAACTTGTTGCCATTTTGTAGGTAGTGATATAATCCCATTGCTGTAGAAATTTTGGGACTTCTGATCAAAAAACTGCGTCAAGTAGTTTTGACAGTCCTCTCTTGATGTTAACCTAACACTACCTAAACTATTCCGGAGAGACCGAAACAGGTGGAAATCTGAGGGTGCAAGGCAAGTGTTAATGCATCCACCATATAGCCCTGAGTCTATATGGTGGATGCATTCACACTTCCTAACCAAGCTCTCAATTTTTGCTGAGTGGCTAAAGATGAGTGTGGTCTGGCGTTATCCTGATGAAAGACTACACCCTTTCTGTTGGTCAATTCCGGACGTTTTTCCTCAATTTCTCGCTTGAGTCTCATCAGCTGTTGGCAGTAGAGATCCGAATCGATGGTTTTGCCCGGCGGTAAAAGCTCATAATGAACGATGTCCTTCCATTCTCACCAAACCCACAGCATCACTTTATTGCGAGTTAAACCGGGTTTCCGGCTGTGGAGCTTGACTGCCCTTTGACTATGATCTTTTTCGCACATTCTTGTCGTAGGTGATTCATTTTTCATCACCAGGGATCAATCTTTTCAAAAATGGATCAATTTCATTTCTGAAACCTAATGAATCGTTCATTAGGTTTCTTTCAGTGAGCTTGTATGGCACCCAAATATCGAGCTTTTTGTATACCCAGACTTTTTCAAATGGGTAAAAACTGTTTTGTGATCAACCCCTAACTCTTCAACTATGTCATAACTACTAATATGCTGATCTTGCTCCACTTTTTTAAAAATGGCGTCGACTTTATCCGTAACAGGGCGACCAGGAGCTAGACCACCACCTCTTAACGCAGTATTATTGTAATCTTACTTGAGTGTGGGAAAGAGATGGAGCTAGACGCCCTGTATAGCTTCATCTCTTTCTCATACTGAAGTAATATTAAAATAATACTGCTTTAAGAGGTGGTGGTTGGCCCCCAGAGCGAGCTGCATCACTGACATCAAAATTCCCGGACTGGAAACGCTTGAACCAACTTTGTAATACTCTTACGGCCACTCGACGGACGGCGTTATGTCCATAAACGTTACAAATTTTTTTCGCGGCTTGTGTTGCATTTTTTCCTTTTTTGTAATAAAACTTCAAAATGTATCGAATTTCTTCGTTAGATTCACTCATTTTGGCGGACAGAAAAACAATTGAAAATCGTTTTTACTTTTTATTTTTCATTTTTAAAATGTCATCTATTTATTGGTATCAAAACCAGCCAGACACAAACAGTACAGCCGAAGAGATTTTACTACATCTTTATACCTATTAAATATGAAAAAACTTTTCCCCCGACCTAATATAACATAACATCACGCCTTGTTTCCCCAAAGGGTTAGTCAGAGGTGTACCTATAGTAGGTATATCCATATTTCGCCTGTTATGTTTAAGTCCTATGTAATAGGAGGCGAGCCTATTGCCATCAACCGAGGACAAATCCGGACTCGGGGCTGCTTCTGAGAAATTCCTGGTGGAAATACCCAATTACACTTTACCCGAACTGCGAATCGAGCCCAGGACCTCATGCTCATCAGTAGCGCTAGCGACTACTGGACCAACGAGTCAGACATACATGTAAATAAATGCTATTAAGTAAATATTTCCGTAGATTAGTGTACTTAGACTAATAAGTAATGACAGTCAACAAGAAGTGACCGCATGTTTGTTTGTATTGATTACAGTTACATTGTGTGCAAACAAAACAATTAGGAATGACCTTTCGTCATATTATATTATGATGGTGTCTAACATAATATAATAGTCGTGTAACGTGTTATGTAAGATTTAGGGGGGAATTAGTGAATTTAGATCCCAACATAATACAAAACTTAAGAAAACAATGGATGAATGGAATTATATATCGGACGAAATGTCAAGTCCAGATGTCAGAACATACGTCAGAACAATCAGATGATAGCGGCGAGAAAGACTTCTCGTTCTCGAAAGAGTGTAGCATGCAAGTAATAAAGAAATTGGAACAAGTGATGCTATCCAAGCAGATTCATGCTTTCGATTAACTCAAGAAGATGAGGAAATTGTTAAAATGCTAGAGAAGATTGATCTATGAAAGTTGCTTTAAATGATGTGATCATTATTTAAAGAGACACTGAGGTAGAGGTTAACTCACGCCTTCTTCCCATGGGGGTAGGCAGAAACTACAGAACGCCACCTGCTAAGATCCTTACATACTCCATTTGCCTCGTTTACGTTCGTACATCTGATCATACACGCACGCCGGTTGCGAGTACTACGCACCTGACCTTTCTGAAGAACATCACCAATAAGATCACTATATGTCTTCCTAGGGCGGGCGTCCCCTCCCGGCGTTTCCACTCACATCTGCCGTGTAAATACCTTTTGTTAGTCGACTTTCATTCATCCGCTCAACATGACCAAAATATCTAACCATTCTCTTAGATAGTACTTATTCTTTATTTTTTATCTAAAGACTACGTTTATATAAATTAAAAGTTTATCTTACCTCCTTAACAATAGAATGCTCCTCCAAATAGACATAAGATTCGCACCCAATCTCTGTGGACGTGTCATAATAGTGTGGTGAACATTGGCTCAGGTTGGCGAGGTGCGACGCATTGGCAAAGGGAGCGTAGCGCAGGCACTTTGATGGTACCCCATCATTGTCATGGGGGATGGTAAAGTTTATGTGTTGGGGGTTATCTTCGCATTCTGGTATTGAACATCTGAGGAAGAAAGAAACCACTTGTCAGAAATAAACTTTATGAATGAAAGGATGTCTGTAAGATAAGGTGAAGACTAAAAAAACAATGAATGAACATTGTGTGTGAAAGATATATGACGGGAAAAGGTAGTAACTACTGAGACGACGGCTATAAGAGATGTATGGAAGAAGAAGTCAAGCTTTGATTCCAAAGAAAGGCTCTTCCAAACAAGCGCGACATGTGACGCGACACAAAGGCACCGCTCGTCACGCGAAACGCGCTGCCGTTGTTTCGCGTCGCGTATCGCGCCTGTTTGCAGGAGTCTTAAGTTCGGATAAGGGAGGTTGATAACGATAATACATAATATTTGACAATTTGTTATGTTTCGAAGTTACTAAGACATAAAAGCTAAGTCTAAGATGAAGCAGGTAGACAGATTCAGTCGATTAATAATGTTTTATACTTAGAGGCAACGATCATTGGGCTGAACATTGGGCCGATCATTGACCTACCAACACTGCTTGAATTCATACCTCTAACGTTTTAACGTGTTTAACTTAAGTATGGAGGGTCCCAAAGAGTCCACGACGCGCGGTTAATCTGTAGGACATTTTTTTTATTTGAGATAGGTTTGCTCTTGACTAGGTCAGAGGTGACAGAGTCAAAGTCGACGACGGAGCGAGCTTACCCAGAAGAAGCCTGTTCACTCTCACTTTGAAGAGATCGGGGTTGTATGCGTTCGGAAACACAGACGCAGGTAGAGAGTTCCAGTCCTTTGCTGTGCGCATCACAAAATACATTTGGAAACGCTTAGTGCGAATTGGTGGAATAGCCACTAGGTAGGGATGGTAACCTGCAGTGCGTCTAGATGTCCGATGGTAGAAGGGAGGTGGTGGAATGAGGTCGTGGAGTTCTTGAGCACACTCACCGAAGTACAATCTGTAGAAGACCGACAAGCAGGCAACCTTGCGGCGATGAGCCAAGCTGTGAAGCTTGGCATCTACCAGTTTTACGTCGCCAATGACTATCTTAGCTGTGCGTTCCACCGAGTCAAGCGCGGCAAGTTAGTATTTAGCTGAGCCATCCCAAAGGTGACTACAATACACCATGCAGGATCGGACTTGCGCTTTGTAAAGATTTAAAAGCTGTCCAGGCGTAAAGTATTGCTTCACCTTATTTAGGATGGCTAGTTCCTTGGCCGTAGTTTGGGCTTTGTACTCGATGGTGGCACCGAAGTTGAGACATAATGTCAACTCCATGCCTAGGAGCTCGAGCCGATCAGTTACAGGAACACGACTTCAGTGCGTGGCTCATAAGTTCATAATTTTGTAGCCTAGTCAGAATAACATTTATTGTTTCTCCGTTGTAGCAGAGCAAGAACTACGGTTTGTGTACAGTAAACATTAGTTCTTTCATTCGATGGGTACATAACATACATGCTCGCCATTTTTTTTGCTCATGTGTAACATAGCTTTAACGGCAAATGAGATAATCTGAATCTGAATTTCTCCCCCTCTGGTGTCTTACTGATGACTAAACAATTCTAATTTTCACCATTCTTTCGATCGAGAATGTGTTATATCTCTATTACGTTAACGTAGTATAGATTATTTTGTGATTGCGTAGCTAAGTGAAGGTAGCAATATCTATTGATTTGAAACAAGACGTGTGTTCCTTGAAATTCTGATGAAACAGCTAGATTTCAACAGTATGTTATAATAATATTTTATTTCGGAATATAATATTTACATAATATTTATATGCTAACAGACTTAATAATAATAATATGTGCATGTATATATAAAAAGAGGGAAAAGAATCATAGGGCATCAAAAAATTCGTCCGCATCGCTGTCAACAGGAAAAGTGCCCAAAAAGCTGGCGGCATGGCCACGTGTGTATGGCAATGCTGATTTTTTGGCCAAGAAGTAGGCCAGCCCTCTGGTCACGTGAAGATTCGATAATAATAGACCCTACTACCTACTATTACACCCTACCTACCTATTACTATCCTTACTATTGCGAAAAGTCTGGGAAGCATTAGCATGACTGCCATGACATACTTCGTGATAGAGATAACAAAGAACAGAAGCACGGATAGTAACGTGAGGGAAATGTTGATCGTTCTTTCAAGAGATAGGCAGATCGAGGATGTTCAATAGATAGATAGATACATAAAATACTCTTTATTACAGATATAAAAGTAGAAAAGAAAAGAAAAAAAGTAAAAATGACTGCCTCGTTGGTCCAGTGGTCGCAAGCGCTACTGCTGAGCATGAGGTCCTGGGTTCGATTCCCAGGTCGGGCAAAGTGTTATATAAATGTAGGGTTTTTCTATCTGGAATTTCTCAGTAGCAGCCCGGAGTCTGGATTTGTGCCCGGTAGATGGCAAAAGGCTCGCCCCCTGCAATAGGCTCGCCCCCTATTACATAAATATAATTGGCGAAATGTGGGTGTACTATGGGTATACCTCTGCCTAACCCTTCGGCGAAACAAGGCGTGATGTTATGTTATGTAAAAGTAGAAATTTTACATAGGGTGTGATCTTTTAAAGACAACCTTGGGAGAAAGGAGAGACAGTACTGCAGGTAGTCTGTGGTGTACCATTGACATCCTTATCTATATAAATATGTATATATATACAACAATAATCATAAAACAAGTGCAAAAAACACAAAAATGACGTTCAAAGAGAGACATAGTGCTTTTTTAACATATTTTTAGATATAGACAAAGATTGGGCACACCCGCCATATCGACACGGGCAAAGCATTCCATAACCGTACTGCTTAACATCGCAATAACATCTAAACTGCGATCATCAATAAATGCATGATGCTCAGGAAGAAAAAGGTTTGGCTTTGGATGTCAAAAGGTTGGTTTGAAACGCGTACCGATGCCAGAAAAATTATCAAAACATCTTGGATTTCATCGAAACTGATGCTAACTTTTTAACAATTTGTCTACTAGTCAATTGGCCATGAAATGCGTATCTATTGAGTTCAGTGCCCAAGTCAGGTTTGGTTTCTACACAAATACGAGTATGTAGCTTAACTTTTGGAACTCATGAACGAAAACCAAAATTGCTTTGTCCGACCTAAGGCATCGAACTCCAGACCACAAGATCAACTTTACTAAGGCATTGAAACCTTGGCTACAATCATCGTAGAGTGAAGATGTATTGTTTACAAAGAGTGAGTTATGCCAATGTGTGACTATTGTCTCTGTAGGTTATCAAAGAGGTCTTAAAGAAAGGTCGTAATAGGTCGTACTTTTGATGATATAATTAGTTGTATACCTACTGACATATCCCACGGTCTCATTTCCTTTCTTCAACGAACGCATCGTTGAAGAAAGGAAATGGGTCACGTTATCGTTTCCGGCATATTAAATAGTTTACCTATGGCCGTGACTCGTGAATGAGCTAACAATATCTAAACGTAAATGACTCTCCCATTGCTACAATTAATAGAAACAGCATTACAACAAAACAACAACAAACGACAGATGTTAACATTTTAACCGAAAAGCTCTCGGAAAGCACCATTTGGTGAAGTGGAACTGATGATGATGGCCACAGATGACCACAGGTACTACTCAATAATAAGTATTTCACGGGTTGCGATTCGATTACCTACTTTAATATGGTAGCTAAGCAATGTATGCTCGTCACAATATTTATATTGCATTCATGAAAATGGTGAAGTGGAGCTGATGGTGAAGTACCAGGAGAACTCCTCAACAATTAGCGTCCCTGCATCACGAAAAGCAATAATTTGTAAAAGGTGATGAACAGTTGACATTGTAACTTAAATAAATTACAAACCGACCCTCTAAAAAGTGAAAAACCAAAAACTTTTTTACAAAAAAAAACAGCCTTCCAAAAAAAAAAATACACTACAAAGTGAAAACTAACTTAATTTCGGAAGTCGGTGGCAAAAAACTAAAATACAGATCCAAAGACACAAACTTCCGAAATTAAAGTTATTTTTCACTTTGTAGTGTTTTTTTTTGGAAGTCGGTTATTTTTTTTTGTAAAAAAGTTTTTTAATTAGATAAATAATTAATAAAAACACGCCTGTCTTGTCAAAAAGTGAATTAAAAAATTGAACTAAAAATTAAAAACAAGCTAAATGATTTTAGTGTTGAATGGGCACACGGTAAGTACTAAATGGATTATAATATTTACTGTGCAATTAAACCGCCATTGTGCCTAAAAGTGGAAAACTGAAAACCAATCTTTTCAGCGAAGTCTGTAAAGAACAAGTTCTAAGGAACCGTTCTCCGACTGCAATGCGCGGGATAGCTATTCATTGCGTTTGTTAGTGAGGGAGAAAGCTATATACTTGGTTTTGTCGACGTTAAAGGTAAGGACATTATTTTTTAACCAGGCCAGGACCGTATCAAATCCTTTTTGTGCGTAATGGTAGACATCAGCCCATGAGTCTGCTGTGAAAAGTAGTGGCGTATCATTGGCAAAAGATATGATTTTACCATGGGGTAGTAGGTTACAGAGATCATTAACATAGGCAAGGAAGAAGGTGGGCCCGATCACACTTCCCTGAGGTACACCAAAAGTGACAGGAATATCATCACTTACATAGTTTTCTATTTTAACCCTCTCGAACTGATCAGATAAGTAGCCCTGGAAGAGTTTTAATGGTAGACCCCTGATTCCCATGTTTTCCAGCTTGTTTAGTAGGTTGGGTACGGAGACTGTGTCAAACGCTTTGGCCAGGTCAAGGAATATGACAAGTGCCTTCTTTTTACCATCAAGACTGTAAAGTAAGTACGTAGAAAATGCTTCGAATATTGTTTCTCCGGTACGCAACGCTTCGCTATTATAGTTTAAGGTGCTCGGAACTGCATTTCAGTTGTGTCGTTTTTTTAACGAAGGTCCAAAAATATTTAGTGTATCAGGGTTTTTCCAATATATACCTCTAATGGGGTACTAAAGTACAGTAAGTAAATCCACGCGGACAAAGTCGCGCGGGAAAGTGCTCAAATCAATCAATCAAAAAATTTGAATTTCGTGGGCTACCCTGGCGCTTTCGCCTTATCACAAATGACTAAACAAATTATAGCCTTCTAGATTCAAAATTTTAATCATAGAGTTTTCCGAATTGTACACATTGGTAAGATCAATATATCTCAGTTCAATCGCTGTTCAGCATACAGATCAATTTCATTACTATCCATTATGTTAATGTGTGTCAAGGCGTGTCAAGGCGTGTCAAGGTGTATCTAGGCGTGAAGGATAATAATACCATCTAAGTAGATTGTGTACAAAAGTTTAGTCAAAATCACAGTAAGTATGAATTAGTTCTGACCCCGTGTATGTGCGAATTTGTTGTCCAAACATATTTATAAGGCATGATTTAATTTTAGCAGTATGCACAAGGTGATGAATTTGCGAAGGACGTTTTAGAACAAGTACAAATATTACGTAAAAATATAGCAACGGGATTTTATCGCGCACTGGATTTTCAACTCTCGGTGTTGAACTGAGCATTGAGATTCCAACTGAGTGCTTTCCAGCGCGTCGAGAAAAAAATCTCGGCGCTAAGCAGAGCGTTGAAAATCCAGTGCGCGAAAATAAATCGCCTCGATATTTTTACGTCCGCGCGTCCGTGCGAACGTCAGCTTAATGTCCAGGGGCCAACCACCACCTCATAAAGCAGTATTATTTTAGTTACTTCAGTGTGAGAAAGAGATGAAGCTATACAGGACGTCTAGCTCCATCTCTTTCCCACACTCAAGTAAGATTACAATAATACTCCGTTAAGAGGTGGTGGTCTAGCTCCTGAACTGACAGATTCATTCATAGTTGAGGATCGCGAATCTTTCTTGATACTTTATGAATAGTGGGTCTCCATTTGCCATGATCTGTGGTTTGATGGTGTGCTAAGTTCAACGTCACTACCAGTTGCTCCGAAATCTGTCATGACCTCTATGGACAACCGTCTCCTTGGTCTTTTGCCTTCTTTTTTGCATTGTCACTACAGTGTTTCGACATTATCGATTTTTCTGCCAAAATATGCTAATACAAAATTTAGTGCAAGCATACAGAAGACACTCAAACTTGGCTCAAGCTTGTGAAAAGATCAAGTTTATAAGGTACTTCACGTACCTACGGTACGTTTGACTGCCTCGTTGGTCTAGTGGTCGCAAGCGCTACTGGTGAGCATGAGGTCCTAGGTTCGATTTCCAGGTCGGGCAAAGTGTTATTGGGTTTTTCTGTCTGGAATTTCTCGGTAGTAGCAGTCTGGATTTGTGCCCGGTTGATGTCAATAGGCTCGCCCACTATTATATGGGACTTAACCATAACTGAAAAAATGTACTGGAGTAATGCGTACACTTCTGCCCAACCATTCGGGGAAACAAGGCAAGGAGTATTATAATGATGTATAGTGGAAATGACGGTTTCCAAACCTCGATTTAATTCTGGCGCAAGATATATATGTCTCTATCTTACCATAAAATGTAACCAATATTGTAATACTTAAGGTGAAAGCGCCAGGGTAGCCCGCGAAATTCAAATTTTCTTACGTTTTTTGCAATTTGCATGTCAGTATTAGGTTTTATATTGGCTAAAATATGATTCGCGAATTATAACCATTAAAGTCATCAATCAATACAACTCTCTAAGACCAAGTAATTCTATTGAATGACTATATTATGAAATCTTAATATTTCAGGATTATACTAACTTAAGGAATTGTATTACTGATTCCGATGATTATAATTCTGTAAATACATATTTGTTACGGTCGCGAATCATACTTTAATCAATATACACCCAGACACTGGGCTGCAAATTACAAAAATCGTAAGAAAATTTGAATTTCGCGGGCTACCTTGGCGCTTCCCCCTTAATCATTACGAATACATCCGTGATGCATTCAAAATAAACATTCATTCATTCAAGGAATTAAGTTGCAGTTTATGCAAAGTGATGCACATTCATGTAAACATTGTGAATCAAATTCCAACGTGCAGTGACATAATTTAATTTTTCGCACTCTCGTTTACAAAATAATTACCTACTTATGGATAATGTGTGTGAGGTGTGAGTGTTTATGCAGGGTCAAATTAAGCTTTAGCTCTCTCGAAGAGTGCTAAAGCCGATAGCAAAGTCAAAATGATTTTCATTTTGAACCTTGAAAAACCTTGAAAACGACACTAATGACGAAAAATTTGAAAATTTTCGCAGCCGCCAAATTAGATTTTCATTTTGAATTTCATTTCGGCTTTAGCACCCTCGAAAACCACGAAAACGACACCCATGAAGACAATTTTGAAAATTTTCGTAGCCGCCATCTTGGATTTTTAATTTGACCTTACTATCGGCTTTAGCAGTCGTGACGATTTCTACCAGTTTACTCCTACCGCAAGCCGCGTTATAAAACTTCTTTCCAAAATAAGGGTTCCGTTTTTCATTCCGACGTACGAAACCCTAAAAAAACCATACTGACTTATTTACACTATATTCTATGAATGAATAGTTCGATAAATTAGCGGGACAGCCGTGCGCCAGTAAAACGGACATCATACCTACCTCGTCAAGGCCCGGTGGGCGACTGAAGCGCAGTACGCAAGCCGCTGTATTATACATATAATATTTTATTATTAAATGAATTAAACTATTTGGCAAAATGTAACCACACATTATTCTTCTATTTGTTATTAACCTTTTATAGATATATTTTTGGTAGTAAAGCTTTCATAAGCTTCAACTACACTATGAAAAACATAAAAAAAAAATCATCGATTAGACTCCTCTTCCGATTTTTTTTTTTGATCGAGTGAAGTTTTCGATATCATGTTTTGAACCACATAATGTCAAAGTGCATAATAGTAAACTACAAGATATGTTTTTTTTTTTACTTTAAACAATCACTGTTTTGTTTGTTTTAAAATTGGGCTTACGTCGGCTTGACCTTGGCTAAACTTGGCAAAGATTTAAATTTGAAATTGTATTGTTTGTAACAGACTGACAGCGAGCACAAGAAAACGTCCTTTTGTCCAAAGAAATGTCTAAGCTCAGAATAATAATTATGGATCTGAGTGTCTAAGAATAACCAACGCACAATAGAGATTTTATTGATCGATTATTTTATCTCGATGGTCAAATTCAAATTCAAATATTTTATTTGTAGAACATAGGTAACCAAAAAGGTACAGAGGTCAATATTAATAAAAATGAACGCTATATATAATTGCGTTAACGGCGCACAAATATTCTAATTATAACTCCTAATTTATGAATACTTTCAACAAAACATTCGTCATCATCATCATTTACGTATTTATGGTCATGGGTGGCAATTTATACTATTTTATGTTTATTTTTAATTTTCCGTTTTATGTTTTGTATGAATATTGTGTGACTTAACCTGGGTCTAATATATTTGTTTTCTTTCTTTCAATATTTTTCTTAACTTCTCCATATTTTACCATCACATAGATAATTATACAAATACTATGAATAATGTCAACTAAATTCAATAACAATTATAATTATTATAATCCGTATCCTGGCTACGTTTCGGTGACCTCTTTGGGGAAACTGAAGGTTTTGTTTGTGCAATTATGGACGAAGTTATTTTGACGAATAACTACCGGAGACATATTATGAAGGACGGGACGGTTGACGTGTGTCGGGCATGCCACCGTCCGGGTGAGTCCATCAGACATATTATCTCTGGTTGTTCTCGTCTGGCTAACGGCGAGTACTTGCACAGGCATAACCAAGTGGCCAGGATTATTCACCAGCAACTTGCTTTGAAATACAAACTTGTAGACTCTGAGGTACCGTATTACAAGTATGTGCCCGACCCAGTTCTTGAAAATGACCATGTCACGTTGTACTGGGATCGGTCTATCATCACTGACAGGACTATTGTCGCCAATAAGCCTGATATAGTGGTGATAGATCGATTAGCGCGCCGCGCAATGATAATCGATGTTACCATTCCGCATGACGAGAACCTCGTGAAAGCTGAGAAAGAGAAACAAATAAAATATCTCGACTTAGCACACGAGGTTGTTGACATGTGGAATGTGACCTCGGCTGTCATTGTGCCGATTGTTGTAACGGCCAATGGCCTGATAGCCGAAAGCCTCGACCAACATCTCTCGAGGCTGTCGTTAGGCGGTTGGATCAAGAGCCTGATCCAGAAGGCAGTACTCCTCGATACGGCTCGTATTGTGAGGAGGTTCCTGTCTCTGCAGCCCTAACCACCGGTAGCTTGGACCCTGCTCCCGATACCGGCGGACCTCTATTTTTTTATATTTTTAAATGTTTTTTTGTATATATTTTTATTAGAAATATTTAAAAATGTAAATAGATAAGAAAGAAAATAAATAAAAGAATAATACCAAAAAAATAAAATAAAATTAAAATAACACATAACTGCCATTTTATCTATGTATTTTATTTATCAAACATTGGTCAGACAGGGGCCATAGTCCTTCCATAATTTTAGATAACCAGTCCACTTTAGCCATCCAAACCCATCCCAATATTTTTTTTTGTCTCCATATCCTGCAATAGTACTACACCAACCGGGGGTTGTCCTTGGG
This sequence comes from Fissipunctia ypsillon, assembly GCA_947568875.1. NCBI lineage: Eukaryota > Metazoa > Arthropoda > Insecta > Lepidoptera > Noctuidae > Fissipunctia > Fissipunctia ypsillon. Next base: position 19,788,515 of record OX387655.1, on the reverse strand, counting down.
TGCACTTGCATAGTACGCACAGGGATAATCGTCGGTTAGTGCCTCATTTCCATTGAAAGCGTCTAACGGGCCTCTGTGAGTTGGCTTCGGCCCCTCATATGCCTTCCAAAGGTCCGTGACCCTAGGGTTCCGAGAAATTCAGAATAATCAATATTAATTAAGTTCGAGATAATAAATAACAATGATTTTTTCCTAATATAATAAATCAGATGTAGCAGGTCTAGCGTCTTTCATTTAAATAGCCATTAATATGATAATAACATTTCGCAACTAAAAATTCGTGGATCTTGTTTTTAAATAGATTTATATATATCTTTAATTTCCACGATATGTTTAGGTAGTTTATTGGAAATTTTGGGTGCCATACCTAAAATATTTTTATAGGCTTTTTTTATGTGATGTTGTGCATATTTTATTTTATTTTTGTGGCGTAAACTGTTTGGATGATTATATAGGTATATATTTGTTTTAACATAGCTTGCTACTTCGTATATGTAAAGACAGGGAAGTGCAAGTAGCTGAAGCTTTCAGAAATATGGCTTACAACTGTCTGTGCTTTTAATGCCACATATTGCCCTTATGCATTTCTTTTGTGCTTTGAACGCCACTTCTCTATCCGTCGAGTTCCCCCAAAACAAAAGTCCGTATCGCAATGTTGATGACACATGGTTAATGATTACTTTTGTACTTTTTATGAGCTTCAAAATAATACTCTTTTTAAATTGACATTTACGAGTATAGATACAATACCTGTTACTAAAATACCAGTGCAGATATAACCGTTTCAAATTGAAATTAATTTCTATAAACACTACAAGCCGTGTGCCCACTGCCCAATGAGATTCTTATCGGAAAAATGACAAACTTCCATACAAAGTTTGTATGGAAATTCGTCATTTTTCGCGCCCTTTATTTATACAATTTAGGGAATGAATTTACAAAAATCCTTCCTTAGTGCTCACCATCGTTATACAGGGTCAAATTAAATTAGCTAGCGAAACTCTGCAGACGTGATGGGTATCATAATATCTAAACACGATAAAACAAAAAATAAATTAATTTGTTGATTTTTTTGTGGGGTCATAAACCGCAGTTAGTGTGCAGTTAGTCATAGTTAGTGCGTAAACTTCACAGACGTGATTGGTATGGATATCTAAATACGATGAAACAAACAGAAGAAAACAGATTTTCTCAACTCATACTGTCTTAGTAAAAACAGTACCAAAAGTTTTTGGCCCAAAAAAATATCAAATCTTTTTTCTTTATATTGGAGTTTACTCCTTAAGAATTGATTTTCATAATATATAAGATCCCCGGTATGAAAATTTTATGAAGAGTGACCTTGCGCAACGTTCACGGCGTAAACTCCAGTCGTGCGTCGAAGCTGACATACACACACTTTTTTTAACGGGTTATTGGTCGACTCGCACGAATTTACTCGCCCGAATCGGGTGAATCGTCATAAAAAAAAACGCACGTACGCACGCACGTTTTGAATGTATGCAACAAAGATAAGAAAAATTACACTAGCGCACAGAAGTGATAAAACTTGAGTAAAATATTTAGAAGTATTAAGTACTTACGAAAAATTAATAAATTATTCTTTAAGATTACGAGTGAAACACGTGTTCTTTCTTAATGTTTATTGTCTTGAATACTGCTGCCAACTGTCTTGTACCAGATTCAGACTTATGTACGTTAGTGTACCTTTTTCTTAACTAAATTCAAAACGTGCCAATTGCCTAATACGTATTTCTGAAATTGTCGATTCGCCCAAAAATAAATTCGTGCGAATCGCCACCGAAAAAATAATATTATTTAAAAATGACGATTCGCCCAATTCATGCGAGTCGACCAATAATCCTTTTTAACGTGTTAAGATATCGATACCCATTACGTCTGCAGAGTTTTGCTAGCTAATTTAAATTAACCCTGTATAAGGAACTCTTGTGTAAAGTTTCACGCGGTTCAGGCTGTTCGTTGTCTGTCAGTGAATTAATAAGTTTTAAGATATTTATTAAGTAGATAATTAACTACTAGTGCAGGTACTAGTCCTGGTTACAGCATCTTGATTAAATGAGATGAGTTCCAGTTAAGTGATAGACTGATAATACCACTTTAAGCTTTAATGGATGTTGCTTATCCGAAATAAAGATTATTTTATTTTATTTATTTAAGATACTTCTGACATTAATGAATACTTATTATTATTTCAGGTTTTTTTTAAATAGCATTGTGTTTTTAACCGACGAATAAAAAGGAGGAGGTTCTCAAGTCGACACATATATTATATACGTATCGAGGGAGGGTATACTTCGAAGTTGGTCCCATGTAAAATTTATTAACTTTGCTTTGGTAGCTTTTGAGTTAGCTTCAATAATTCGTATTTTCCCCCCTTAGTCTATATGGATGCTGTTACTGTTAACGTCCTGTTACTGTAATTTACACAGCAGGTACTAGTATTTCTAATTGGTGTGGGGTAGGTAGTTAGGTACCACAATAAAAAAGTGAAAAATATTTTTTTATTTAAAAAAAAAAACAACTTAAAAGTAAAATATTATATGCCCATAAAAATATAAAATTATTTAAAAAATACAGTGATATCCATAATATGAACACTAGGAACAAACACAAATTTGTTGTACCTACAACAAGGCTCAAGAAAATAGGTGGCTCGTTCAGATGTCAATGTATACGTTTTTATAATAAACTTCCAAGCCCCGTTCAAGATCTGAGCCTTAATAAATTCAAATCATTTATTAAACGTTAGTTGTGCCAGAAAGCCTTTTATACCGTTAAAGATTACATTGATGACAAAAAGGCGTGGGATTGAGCTGCTCCAATATTTTTTTTTTTTTTTTAATATACATACTGATTTTTTTTTGTTCTTTTCTTTTTGCCAAATTTTTTTCTTATATTCACATTGTCATTGATGCATTTTATATATACAATGACATGAATATTTACTTTGTAAAATGTTATATTATTTTAATTACTGTGAATGTGAAGACTATGTGGGTCCTTGTTTTTTTTTTCTCTCAGCTTTAATCATAGTTTGCCAGTTTGAGTAAATTATGCGGCCTACCCAAATGTCCTTTCTTTGGTATTGTTCGTCCAATCGTTGAGCTGCTTAACTTTTATGTTGAGCTGTACGATTACTGACAGATGCTTGCACTGACTGGACAGGTCCACTCAATCTGTGTGGTTCTTTCCTCAAAAGACCATTTCAGACACCAACCTACATGGTCTTCACATGATCTGACCAAGATTATGTCTGGACTTTAAAAGAGACTGTGACCTCTGAGTTTATTTCGGCCTTTCTTCTCAGAGTAGTCAGATAGGAAACGCCAGCCTCATCTAGTTTAAAAAAAAAATGTTTGACGTGTAAAAGTGTTTGTATAAACCTACTTACAGAAATAAAATCATTTATCATTTATGAAAAATAACTTAAATTCGGAAGTCGGTGGCAAAAACTAAAACACAAAACCAAAGACACCGACTGCCGAAATCAAAATTATTTTTCACTTTGTAGGTAATTATTTAAAACAGATTATTAACATAAAAATAAAATATCCTAAACTAACTAACACTATTAAAAAACTAAAATATGGCGTCGAAAAATTCCTCCGCATCGTTGTCGACTGGTAATGTACCCAAGAGACTGGCGGCATTGCCACGTTGTATGGCAATGCTTAGCCTCTGGCCAAGGTAAAAGCCGGCCCTTGGGTCACGGGAAGTGTCAACCAGCCGTTTGGAGATTACGTTGAACAAACCATGAGCACTCGGACCCCACGGCCCGAGGGTTTCAACCCCAAACGACTCGAAAATATAATTACGGATACGGTTGTTATACTTTCGCCGCTTGAGATTTTCCGCAGCCACAGCAGCAGCGCCAGCACAGCACGCCGAGCTAGGAAGATGAGTTGGCGTCAGAGTATCGATACAAGTTGCATCCCACACTAAAGGCCTACCCACCTTCCATGGAAATAAAGACATGCCGTCCGGTCTCCTGACATCGTCGCGTCCCAAGCCATTGGGTTCTAATACAGCTGGAACGCCGACGGCGACGAGGACTCGTCGGATGATGCCATTAATGTTCGCGTGCCGCGCTAGGCGACCCGCACTTCGGCTGCAAGACAGGCTGTGGTGTCCGAGGCTGTTGACAACTTCACCACAGTGACAGCGATGAGGAGAACCACAACGAGCTCCTAGTCGCAGGGAAGCAGCGAGGCGGAAAGTAGTGTCGTCGAACAAAGTGCCTATGTTCGACGACGGTAGAGCATGAAGCCACAGACCCGACTCCCACTTACCCACAGCCAGCAGGCGCGCACGCTCCGCAGTAGTAGCAGACGTGTTTAGTAAATTGTTCTGTACTACTTTAGAAAGCGGCTCATCCCACCGTCTCTGGGAAGATGGGTTGTCGGGTGGATCTGGATTCGGGCAAGCGAGTCTCCAGGCATTCATACCCTCGGTGAAGCACGGCACATCAAAATTAATCAGTGTGGAGGCTAGGATTTTCCTGATTAAATTCTCAGTGCCGTGGATCGAGTATATGAAAGCCGGTAAACTGATACTAGAAATTTTGCGGACGCCGAGGCCTCCCATACGTATGGGAAGAGTAGCTTGTGCCCAAGCTCGGTCGTCCACGGCCACATTTAAGATCGATGTTAATGTATTCCGGACAATTTGGTCCATTTTATTTAAAAGGTGAGTGTGCTTCCATAAATGGGAAGCGCGAAGAAAATATGTTAATTTAGGGCCGAAACAGCAGTATCGAATTAAGGTTATTGCCGAATGCATGTTAATTTGGAACAATCTTTCCGAAACGTCATTAAATTTTTGTATTTTTTCCTCAATATAAACGGGAAAGGAATTTTCAAAGATTGGGGATGGGGAACTAAGGAAACGGAGAGAGCTTTTTTCAATAATTTTGATTTCTGGGGCTATTGCGTTAAATTCGGGAAGTGTTAGATGTCTGTCAGTACTGTCCGCTAAGAAAAGTTCACATTTCGAAAGGTTCAGATCAAGGCCAATGGAATGAAGTTCATATTTTAAGAATTGATGGTCATTTAAAACAGTTTCTACATCGCCTCCCAAGGTTCCATCATCCAGATACCAAACATTATGGCTAAACTAAAAATCACTGGCCCGAGCGGGTGACCTTGTTGACAGCCAACAGCAGTGTTTTTTTGGAAGTCTTTTGTTTTAATTGAAAAAAAAAAATGACAAACCAGATAAAGGAATACAGCTAAACTACTTATGTCTACCTCTTATTGTTTACCTATTAAATTTTTAGGTACCTACTACTTCCGAAAATATCGTTTTTTCTTTTGTTTCATTTTTGAAACATGCTAGACCCGGAAAGTTTTCTTACCGTCATATTATTTTTCTTTTGGAAATGTAAGAATATCCTGTTTCATTGTATTCCTCTAAATTGCTAAAACTCGACTTCATTATCAAGCATCGAACTCATAATCCAGTCGACAAGAAAGTGATAATTTTCACATCAAGACAGTAACGCGCATCAAATATCTTTCCACTCATCATTTTGTGTTTACTAACACGACCATTATTTTTATACCTAACCTATTCCCATACATACATAATTATGAGTATTCCTGCAAAGTGTTTTTTTTTCAGATGTCCGTACGTACCTACCTAAAAGGAAATAAGACTTCCATGTCTATCTACAGAAATACAGAATCTATCTCAATAACGATAAGGAACAAGACAAGACAAGACAAACAACAACACGACAAGATTCAATTTTCACGGATTGTCTGTTGTTGCGGGATAATTAAACTATACTATTATAGATTCCTGTCGTGGGTTCAAACCCAGGCAGGCGCTTTACTTTGTGTAAATAATTTCACCACCACTGCTTTCAATACGGTGAAGGAAAACATCGTGAGGAAACCAGCATGTCCTAGAACCAAAAATTTGAAGACATGTGACATCCACCAACCGGCACTTGGCCCGCGTGGTGGATTACGGCCCACTCCCTCTCGAAGAGAGGAGGCCTGTGTCTCAGCAGTGGGAACATTACAAGTTGATTATGCATTATAGATTCCGCAAAGAAGCCTCAATGAAGCATCAAGGCCTTATCCTAAATAAAAAAGTGGTATACTTATTTTTTCTGTAGTCCTTCTTAAGAGGGTTGTCACATTTTGCACCGCTCTCGCTCACACGGGACCAATTTTTTAATAATGTTAAATGAAAAGATGCATTTTTGAAAAATGTATTCAATGGGCGGTCTACAAAATAATATTAATTTAATAGGTAATTATTAAAAACACATTTTTGTTGCGGCATTTATTTACATCATCTCAAAAACAGATCATAATACTTAATTACATATGTTTATTAGATAACACAATAGAAATGTGTTTTTGATAACTACCTATTGAATTAATATTATTTTGTAGACCGCCCATTGATTACATTTTTCATAAAAGCATTTTTTCATTTAACATTCTTAAAAATTTGGTTCTGTGTGAGCGAGAGAGGTGCAAAATGTGACAACGCTCTTAAGGTACAAAGCAACTTCCTTGTTACTTATAACATTTAGTGCCAGTTTCACCAATGAAACTAAACGCGATGAGCACATCTAAACCGCGGTCAAGAGATGTCAGTGTCAATATTCCACAATAATGGTGACACTGACAGCTCTTGAACGCGGTTTAGATGTGCTTATCGCGTTCAGTTTCATAGGTGCAATCATCTTATCATACTTCTTTTCGTGTCGATTGGCTACTTAATCAAATGGAAATTCACGTCATGGAAGGCTTAATTTTATTATAAAGGAAGAGTTATTTATATTTTTAATAAGGTACCAATTTCCTCAGGATATACATAAAACATAATTCGTATAAATCGCACTAACGCGTTGCGTATTTAAGTATGTATTATTTATAGGAAAACAATATAATCTTATATTGTTAAAAAAAAACTAGATTATTTATTATAAATAAATGCATCGTAGGAGCGTTGTTCGACAGTAAATAGGTAGATAAATGTATATACCTAAGTTGATAATATTTTATTACCTAAGTTGTTGAAATTGTTCAATTTTATGTAAAAAAATCAATGAGGATTTTCATAACTGGCACCCTAACTGCGTAACACACTATCAATCACATTCTGAATGATTTTGAAGAAAATTGTTAATCCCTTGCTTCATACATTATGTACGAAACATTTGTCTGCTCAACAACGTAAATAATGCGATGGATGTTGTTGAACTGTCAAAATGAAATCGATTCCTAATTTAAATGTGTTACGCAATTGCCCCGCTGTTGTATATTGTAATATTTAGGTACATACATTAAATAAATATAAAGAATCACTTATATCAATAAAATAACCTCACCTATATTTGAGATCCATAACTTCAAAGTTATAAACTGAAGAATACATTCCCGCCAAAAACACAGGAAACAATATCAGAATGTAACTGTAAACATTGAACTTCCCAAAAGGTCCCAGAACTGTCAAAATATCGTCCACAGACACTTCAGAACTTGTTTTTTTTTCTGGATCCATGATTGTAGCACAGCACTATAACAATTATAAAAAAAAATATAATGAATACAACACTTGGTACGTAATTAATTGTAATTTTTGTTTGAATAAGGAACGCGCGCGTGCGACGTCGGTCGCCGGGCTGATAGTGCGCGCGGCCGACTCGATCTATGCTTTTTATTGTTCATGTTAAAATCATTGCCTATCGAAGCGGAGTTTACTAACGGATAACATTGACTATGAAATTTTACATTATTTACAAAGAACTACTTTTACAATGAGAAGTACACTTATTGACTGAGGATATTAAGCTGTTTACTGGTCGTTAGTCTATGATATGAGCGATGCACGATGCGCGGCAAAACCCGCGAAACGGATGAAGCCATGATGAAACTGTCGGAAGCGGGCTAAGACAGGTAACAATGCTAGATTTTTGCCTAGAAATATTTGGAAAAAATAGACATACTTTTTCCAAATATTTCTAGGCCATAGCAAGAGATTATAAGTCTAGGATGGCCAACGGTATCCTTCCGCCTGATAATTTTAACAATTCGTGGGAAAAGCGATGGTATCTAATTTCCTGGTTGTCGACAAAAAAAACAGCCGTTCTGTGAGGTAGTGTTTAGCAGGAAGCCTTACTTGATAGACGAAACCTATAAACCTAATTGCTTTGTGTAAGTTTGATGTTAGTGTTAACTATAAAATACCAATTGTTTTAGACAATGTTGTTTTAGACAATAAATTACGCAAAGACTTTCCTTTCAGAAATGGAAAGTTATGCAGAACCATCATTGTCTTATGTATTTAAGGCAACCTCAGATGCTTAATAACGTTGACTGGTAACAAGAATTAGAAAAAGTATCAAAATCTAGTTCTCATAATCTATATAGGCTTTCGTCTTTTGTCATCATCATCAATTCGGCCGAAAGACGAAGAACCAGACAACCCAGCTGAGACTTACGTGTGGTCGTGGTTTCGAAGTCAGGCAGGCACATTACTTTAGGTAATTTATTTCATCACCACTGCTTTCAAAATGGTGAAGGAAAACATAGTGAGGAAACCGGCATGTCCCAGAACCAAAAAATTCGAGGACTTTTGACATCTACCAACCCGTACTTGGCTCGCTTGGTGGGTTGTGGCCAACTCTCTCTCGAAGAGAGGAGGCCTGTGTCCCAGCAGTGGGAACATTACAGACTGCTTATACTTAAGAGAAGAGCTTTAAACCCAGACTGCTGTGGATAGGGGCTGAATTTGTTGAACTTAACATATAACATAACATCACGCCTTGTTTCCCCGAAGGGTTAGACAGAGGCGTACCTATAGTACACCCACATTTCGCCAGTTATGTTTAAGTCCCATGTAATAGGGGGCGAGCCTATTGCCATATAACTTAACATAATGTAAAATTAAGCCAGAACATCTTAAGAGATCATTGTACTCATCATTATGAACAACTTTTACTATGGGACCAAACCTGAAATCGCGAAAAAAAATCAGGGGTTCCCTACATTTTGACGAGTTATGTGAACATAAATGTAGGGAGCAGCTGATTTTTTTTCGCGATCTCAGGTTTGGTCCCGTAGTAAAAGTTGTTCACTATGATGAGTACGATGACCCCTTAAGAGGTTGTGCGTTAAATCCGGAACATGTTGTAGAGATCTTTCCCTACAGTTTGGTTGTCGGTATTTTTTTGTCAGGGGGAGTTCACCGATTGTCATATATTGAAGGTGCTAAGTCTAGCTAACCTCGTCTACTCGACACATGAAACCTCCATTATTTGTTTCACTACCTATAACAGTTCTTACGACAAGGTTCAAGCTAATCGTTACCCACTATTTACACCTCTTATATTGGTGTTATGTAATGGTAGACATGTTTTATAAACACGCACGTAGCAACGGAAACGTGTGTTTAACCACGACTTATCAGTTGCTAAGAACTTACGGTTTGTTCTTTTTTTGAAGTTCGGAACAAACTACAGTTATTTTTGAGTTTTTTTTTTTTTTGTTCTCTAAGGGATAAATATAAAAGGTTGTAAAATTGTGTAAGTGATTTATCAGTTCGGGTTTGCACACCTAACAATAGTAAGTGTGCAGAGTCAAATTAAATTAGCTAGTGAAACTTCTCAGATGTGATGGGTATCGATCGATATCTAAACACAGTTTTGATGATTCTTTTGGGCCAATGACCGCTGCTAGGCAGTGGCTGCGGCTGTTCATTGAAATGTGAGTTGATAAAATCTTTTTTATCGTGTTGAGATATCGATAACAATCACGTCTGCGGAGTTTCTCTAGACAATTTAATTTGACCCTGTATATTTACCGCTAAACTAGAAGCCCTGAACCTACCTGTTATAGAAGTAATGAACAGACAATCTGAAGGTCCTATATCGAGCCGGATAATGCACTGATAACTTCACAAGGCAACTAAGCGGTCTCCAAAAGTATTTTTAGGTTCAAGATAGTATTCAACTTGTGTAATTGTACTTACCAATCTAATTAATAATGTACACAAGTAATCTGTGGAAACGTTATGGATTGTACATTTATCCATAATTGTAATACTAGCTGTGGCCCGCGACTTCGTTCGCGTGGAAGTCGTAAGATACACAATATACTAAAATAACAGCCACATGTTAATAAAACTCCCTCGTCCCCCGACCCGTCGCGTTGCATCGCCCGCCCACGTTATTACTTCGTTTTCGCTTAGTGTTCTTTTTGACTTTTTTCTTTTTGCTCGGCTGCTAAGGATCGTAGCGTGATGTTAATTAAATAGCCTATAACTATCCTCGAGAATTGGAAAAAGCAAAAAGAATTTTGCAAATCAGACATTTTGTTCACAATTTCATGGGTTTTAATTTTTTGGCGCGGAACCCTAATTATTTTTGTAAAATAAAAGTAGCCTAATTTACTCCCCGTAACATCAGCTATCTGCCAGTGAAAATTTCGTCAAAATAGGTCGAGCCATTTCGGAGATTAGCTCGAACAAACAGACAGACAGACAAAAATGTTAATAACTACCGTATATCCTTTCCTCCGCAGACTGATGGGGTGAATTCAGTATATCATACTAAACTGACCGGTATATGAAATGATTTCAGGAACGTTATGGAAATCCAATACACTTGATTTGTTTTATTACCTAACACGCAATGTATCGTTACCAGAATTATGCTAACACAATTGAGGTCCCCTCGATACGCGGGCATTACCTAGTTTGGGGACCACCGCATATAACAAAATGAATGTCACCAACAGTTCCAAACACAACTATTATGTTAAACAGTAAAGTAATTATGGTAACAATGTTTAAATAAATTTATTATTATTATTCTAAATGCAAGTATTTAGTTAACAACACTATTGTGAAAGAAACTATCTGTCATCTGGACCTTATGCCCTGGTGTCACGGTCTAACTCTGTAGGTTTGTAGATTTGACTTTTGTTTATTTATTTATTTTACTCTTTATGTACACACAATAAAACATAAACAGATACGACATTAAGAGTATTGAGTATAAAGGTACTGCTTATTTCTTAAGAAATTTCTTCCAGCAGTCCTGCGAAAGGAGAAATGAAAGAGAAATGTAGACAAGAGCGTGTGAGAACAAGAAGAGAAGAATATGATTTAAACTAAAGTATTAAATATACCTACACATATATAAAGCAAAAAATAACAAATACTTAAATAAATAAATACGCTATAAACCTATATGTATATAAATTCTCACAGTTGAGAGGAGAGGTAATGTTCTTTTACTCGATATTTGAATTGCGAAATAGATTTTAAATCTCGAATGCTAGGCGGAAGTGAGTTCACAGACAGAGAAGGAATAAGAATAGTAGCTTGTTTTATGAGGATGGGATTTAAGGAGGGATCTAAGGTGTGATCTACACGGTGCGTCGCTAGGGCGAGCGTAAGAAAATCGCTCACGCAGATAGGAAGGATAAGACGGGTTGTGTAAGATGTTGAAGAGGAGACATAAAATTCGAGTGTTCCTGTGAAGGCGGATTGGGAGCCACTTGAGTTCCTTGCGAAGGTGAGAAACATGGTCATACTTTTGCAGACCGAAAACAAAGCGAATGCACACGTTTTGCAAGCGCTCAAGCTTGTTTAATAGCTCCTCAGTAGCATCCAGGTAGCAGGCGTTGGCATAATCTATAATCGGCTGAATAAGCGTTTGTGCCAAAGAAATTTTAGTCTTTAAGGACAGGAGACTTTGAAGGCATTTCAGCGAATGAAATGAGAAATGTACTTTTCTACTGACCTCATTGACCTGAGCACGCCACGAAAGATTGGAGTCAATAATAACACCCAAATCTTTGGCAGTTTCGGTATAGTCAATGGGAACACCATCGAGATATAAAGGCATCAGCGATGCACCATCAGCCGCATTGCGAACGAATCTGCTGCCTATGATCATGGCCTGGGATTTAGTTGGGTTAACTTTCAAACCAAAAGACTGAGCCCAAGCGCTGATACAAGCCAGGTCATAATTCATAGCAGCTATTGCAGAACCCGCGTCGGCTACAGTAAAATGTCGGTAAAGCTGCAAGTCGTAGCGATGGAAACTAGAAGAGATTACTCTGGTAACAAAGTTTGTGAAAATTGAAAAGAGAAGAGGAGAGAGAACGCTACCCTGAGGAACGCCCTCAGTGAGGCTACACCAATCAGAGAAAGACTCCTCAAGGCGAACACACTGAGAGCGGCCCCAAAGATAAGAACTGAACCAGGCTAGAGCGGAAGAAGAGAAATTGATAGATTTGAGAATACCTAGTAAAATGTAAAATGTCGAAATCCACTGAGCTAAAGGCGCTACTAAAGTCAAGTAATACAAGAACAGTAAGGGACTTGCCCATTGCCCATTGCCCAGCGGATGTCGTCAGTTACTTTCAAAAGCGCGGATACAGTACTGTGACCTGGGCGGAAACTGGATTGAAAAGGGGATATTATCGAGTTCGACGTCAAGAAAAATGATAATTGTCTATGAACCATGTGCTCAAAAACTTTAGAGAGGAATGGGAGAATAGAAATAGGTCTAAAGTGGGTTAATAAAGAAGGATCGTTAGTTTTGTTCTTAGTTTTTATGTGATAAAATACTGCAAGGCATGTGCAAGATTAGGTTATATTTTTTTTTAAATATCTTACAGCAAAGACACATAATAAAAAAATATAGGCAATAATTGGTCGTGAAGGAGAATTGAAATCCGTCAATGAAAGACTTTATTCGTCGAAAATATACGGGCTGTTCAAAGGTTTTTTCAAGAAATAATGGCCGTAGATAAACTAGTCTGCTGCATTAGTGATTGCTATAATTCTAAAGTGCAAGTCATCACAATAAGCCTAAACACGTTTACTTTGACTTTTTTATAGCTTTTTGAATACGCATTTTCTTAACATGTCTAAGTAACTGAGTAAACAAACAAGGAAGGCATGCTTGCGTATTTAATATTTACCGACGTTGGAATGTCCTTAATTTTTGGCACACTTTCTAGTGTTTCCTAAGTCAAATTGAGTGGAAAATTGCAGGGCATTGAGTCTGCAAGGCTACAGACGCTACAGTCTACAATATCGTGCCAATAACAGTGTTTACTTTACTATTGGACCGAAATTGGGCATCCACTAGATCGAATAAGGATGGTCAAAAGGTCACAAAGTTTGTTGAAGATGTGCAATGACATGATACAGTTAAAGAGCTGCAGGCACTGGCAAAGACTGGATAAACAACTAAAATCAATTTTATTTTCTTGTTAATTTTTGATAAATGATAAATGATTTTATTTCTGTAAGTAGGTTTATACAAACACTTTTACACGTCAAACATTTTTTTTAACTAGATGAGGCCGGCGTTTCCTATCTGACTACTCTGAGAAGAAAAGCCGAAACAAACTCAGAGGTCACAGTCAGTCAGAGGTTAAAGTCCAGACATAATCTTGGTCAGATCATGTGAAGACCATGTAGGTTGGTTGATGTTCAAAAGTGCCTTTTATGTGCTTATTTTAATACACAATTTGACTTTGACTTTATTTACTGGTTAAAAGAGCAATGGGTTTTTTGTCATCAGTCATAGGAGTTCCTCAAGCAGAGACTGGTAAAGCATAAGGCAGCTGGTTTTGGACTAAGCGTATCTTTCCAGCAACCTGCAGGCTTAAAATAAAAACTCGTGTAAACCCACACTAATTTTGGGGTTAACCACAATAATATAATTTGTTATTTTATTAGCTAACTCTAAGCCACAGTGCTTTATTGAAGATGTTTGTCGTGAATAAACTCAACAGTTTGAATTACCTGGATTGTGGCTGCAATAATGGGACCCACTGAATTAACTTAGCACTATTCCGTTCCGTAATAAAATCACAGTTCAATCAACAGTAAACAGTACTCATTTCGTGGTCATTTGATAGAACCATTAAATATGGATCGAATGGAATGCAAACCGAATTAGTTCATTAATGATACATTGCTTTAAGAAGATAATCTTGCTGAGGTCTGTAAATTAACAAGTGTTAATTTTGTTATGGTATTAACCATGAAATCAATACTAATAAAAATAAAAGTCCTGACTGACTGACTCATCAACGCCCAGCTCGAACCCTCGGACCTAGAAAGCTGAAATTTGGCACACAGGTTCCCTTTGTCTTTTTGGTTTTATGTGGTGTACAATAAAGTGTTTAATATATAAAATAAATTGACAAGAATAAGGCCGGATTTTTCGATATTCTCACCGGCTAAGGAATATAGGGCCGATGAAGTTGCTGGCAATAAAAAATGTTAATGTAAAATGAGGAATAAAAAAAGGACAAAAAAAAATGAAAGTAAAAAACAGAAAAACAGATGATAAAGAAAGGACGTAGTCTATTCGTAAGTTTTCTTCATTCATTCTATTTCACCCACACCAACTACAGCATCTATTGTTCTTAGACATTGCTACAACATTATCAGCTTTAAGTTTCCTATTTCCGGGCAAAAGCCTTCATATTCTTTAACGGCCGAACCCAATAACCTATTTTCAATAAAATACGGATCGCTATTGATTGTAGACAGACATTCTATCTGTCCTTATGTCAGGCCGGTAAGATTCCATAATCTCTTATAGATGATTGGGACCTAAACCATAGATAGATAGGTATGCCAAAACTGGGATAGATAGGTTATAAGATTTAGCCGTAAGACCATTCTTCAATCAATCTTTTTTCTGATTGGTGGCTTGCCAATTACCTGACTGCTTTTAATTTCCGATCATAAAGGGACAGGGACAGGGGGGGAGGGGGTCAGGAACTACGTCCTTACCTGTTAGTAAGATTTCAGCTAGGGTTGCGGGATGTTGAAAAGAGTTACCGTGGCCCCGGCACAGCCAACTGAAGGAACACGGGTGGGTTTTAGTTATTAAAAGTCTGACACGACTTCCCGCTCCGCCCAGAGCGGGAAAAGTCATTTGATGATTTCCCATCCAAAAAAAAAAATCTAATCAAATTATTTATTTTTGCTGAAAACAATGTTACAATGGTGTTATTAAATGTACATGTTTCAAGTGATTCGACCGTAAGGCATGCAAAATGTATACAATCGTGGATTATCACATCAAGATCAAGATTGATGTTGAAATATATAATTAGAAAAAAAATATTTTAAGATATTAAATTAATGGAATGTCATTCTTAAAGTTAATACAGAATAATTATTTATATAATAATAATAGATAAGTAAATATAGTTTTTATACTTTTTATATTCTAATATTTAAAAATATAATTTATTTGTATTTATTTATTTATTATTTATTTATTTATTTAACAGTTTATGTACACACATATAAACAGACAAGAAGAAAGGAACAGAAAAAACCTACAAAGGTGATGCTTACTTCTAAAGAAATCTCAAGGAAGTATTTAATGAAATAAAGGAGTAAATTATTTCAATGTCATTCTTAGATTTATTTAAATATATTAATAGATTAATTATTTAAAGATACATGCAAAATTTATTGTTCTATTGCTTGATATCACTCCTGCCGATCTATTCTGTAAACATCACACCGTGAGCACTTAGGTGAAGTGAGTTTGAAGTGAGCTCGATCCCTAGTAGAGTAAGGTGGGATGACAGTTCACGCTCACTTCACCTAAATTTTCACGGTGGAATCTTTACAGAATAGCACCACTGGTCCTGAGTTTGGAAGAATTATCGTTTAAGTAGTCATTTAAGTTATAGTAACATTTTTTACCTAGAAGGCTCTTTAGATTTTTCTTAAATAAGGCAGTATTCATTGCCCTTATTTGTTTAGGTAGTTTATTGAAAATTACAGGAGCCATGCGAAACACACTTTTGTGCATTAAAGTGATATAGGTTCGACGCACACAGAAGCGAAGTGCGTCACGTTGTTGCCTGTTACTGACTGCTAAGGCTACTGTAAACAAGTTTTGATTGACCTTAACAAACGTTGCAACCTCATATATATATAGGCTTGGAAGAGTTAGAATTTTGTACTCCTGCAAAAACGGTTAACAGGTTTCAATTTATTATTTGAAGCCCAAACATAGCCCTTATGCACCGCTTTTGCGCTTTAAAACTTAATTCAATGTCAGACTCAGACGAAAGACGAATTCCCACAAAAAATTACACCATACCTCAGGACTGGAGCAACTAAACCATGATATGCAGTTAACAAGGTATTGATATTTTTTTTTTTTTTTTGGGATGGGAAATCATCAAATGACTTCTCCCGCACTAGGCGGAGCGGGAGGGCGTGTCAGACGTTTAATGACTAAAACCCACCCGTGTTCCTTCAGTTGGCTGTGCCGGGGCCACGGTAACTCTTTCGAACATCCCGCAACTCCGGCTGGTAGGTATTGATACTTGAGATCTGTTTTAATTCATGTAGCGCTGATTTATTAATTCTTTTGCAGTGTTTCAATCTGGGATTTCCATGTTAATTTGTTGTCCACAGTAAGACCAAGAAATTGTGTTGTTTGCACTTCAGATACAGGTTCACCCTTATAGTTAATCTGAGACATAATTGCATTCACACGCTGATTAAAGTGGATTCTTTTAGTTTTTCCTATGTTTACCTTCAGATTATTAATGTCTAGCCATTTAATGATTGCATTTATCACTGCTTATATCATACTCATAAAATGTTCTGTCATTACACTTAATTGCAACGGTACTGTCATCAGCAGAGAGTGTCATTGGGTTTGTGAAAATGTGTCTAAGATTTACATAGAATACAAATGTTAAATCGGTTGCCAAGTTTTGAACTCACAATTCACCCCCTTATTCATAAAAGTTGCTTAAAGTTAAGTAATGATTAACGTCTGATTAGCCATACATTTTTTTGACGTTTAAACATCACTTAACTTTAGGCAACGTTTATGAATAAGGGGGTTAGTCGTAGTTTAGCCGCGGTAAAAACTGTGTGAGTCTGCCATACAATGGCTTCAAAAGCGGACCCATACCCGGCCAAAATTTTCTTCACATTTTTCTTTTAGAGCTGAAAATCTACAGCCCCAAAATTCGGCTGAAATATAAAAGCAGATTCTCTGCCAGAATCAGATAAGCATATAATGCAATAGCACTAACAATTTACATTGGTGTGCACACGACTTGTATTGCAAGAGAGTTCCGTGTTTTATACCGTTGACGTGAACTAGTATTCGATATTGCGCGTCCTGTGGTTTAGTGATGTGCTTACATTCTATCGATATAATTTAAAAGTTAAAGCTTTTTGGTGACAGTTTGTTTTAATCTTAATTACGTTTAAAGGTTCAATAGCTTTTATGGATTTCAACCTTGTGACTAGTTTATTTTCACTCGAAACCCCAGTTTATAATTAACCACGTTTGAGCCGGAAACGAACGGAACGACCTTTCTTTTCCTACTGTTTTGCAACGTGATACTCGGATTATGACAAAAGGTGGCATCGGTAAACGCTTATCTATTGCTTAATTATAGTGATTATTCAAAAGAAATAAGGCTGTGAAATCGATTAGCAACAATTTAAGGCCAATTATTAGTTGCAAACACTTTTAATACCACATTACTTTTCCTCTTTGCGTGGCTTGAAAGTGAAAAGTGACACTACCTATTAAGTTAAAAGTCGTTACTATTGTAATTACGATTGTGTACCTATGTCTTAAGAAGTTTTAAACATAGGTACTGATATTGTTTTTCTTTTTTGTAACTTGTTCTTTTCGTGTTTGTGTGCTTTCTTTGTATCAAGTTTCATCATCATCTTCCTGCCCTTGTCCCATGTTACTTGGGGTCGGCGCAACACGTTTTCTCTTTCTATTTTCCCCTGTCAAAAGTCACGCTATCATTCACTCCCTTCTCTTTCATATCATTCCTCACACAATCCATCCATCTTTTCTTTGGCCTTCCTCTCCCTCTCCATCCATCAACATTTATATTCATCACTCTTTTAGTCATATGCGTTTCCTCCCTCCTCTTCACATGTCCATACCAAGCCAAACGATTTCCTTTCAACTTTTCTGTCACTGGCGCCACTTTCAAACTTCCCCTTATAAGGGGAAGTTAGAAATGAGTATATATACTCATTTTTTACTTTATCCATTTTCGTCACTCCACACATCCATCTCAACCTTCTCGTCTCCGCTGCATGCAATCTTTTTTCATCCGTCTTCTTCACGGCCCAGCATTCCGATCCATACAGTACGATAGGCCTTATCACGGACTTATAAATTTTTCCCTTTAATTTTCAATCCGTGGGTCGCAAGTTGTTCCTGTGACCTGTCGCCATTTCATCCATCCTGAGTTGATCCGGTGCGCTACGTCTCAGTCTACTTCGCCATCCCCTTGGACAAACGACCCGAGGTACCGGAAGTCGGAGCAGCTCGGTACGGGCGTTCCAGCGAGAGATATGGGCACAGGACTGGAGAGACCGCCAAAATCACAAAACAAATATTCTGTTTTGGTCCGACTTAATCTCAGGCCAGCGGTCTCCAGTTTTGCCCACCACACCTCCAATCTGCTCTGGATCTCTAAGCCGCTCTCAGCAACCAGCACAATGTCATCAGCGAACAGCATACACCAGGGCGCCTCTTCGTGGATATCCGACGTAAGAGCGTCCATTATCATCACGAAGAGGTAAGGGCTGAGTGCTGACCCTTGGTGCAAGCCGACAGCCACATTGAAGCTGCCGGTAGTGGCCACTGTAGACCGGACTTGGGTACTGCATCGACTGTCGAATCAACTGCAAATACTTCCCTGGCACACATTTTTCCTTAAGGGCCCACCACAGAACTTCACGAGGCACTCGGTCGTTTGCCTTCTTTGTATCAAGTTTACCGCAAATAAACGTATTTTCTTTCTTTTTGCTTCTTTCTTTCTTTTTCTTTACCTCCTTTCAACGAGAACGATGCTTATTGTCGATGTTGATTACTGAAATGACTATTTAGATTCAGGAGTTCTTATGTGTAAGTTTCTTGTAGCGAAGATAGTGTGACGACAATCTAGATATGTCTACAGTAAAGAAGTGGTCAGAAATTGCTTTTGCTTACAAGTGGGGCACAAGATAGGCTGTAAAAAAAAACCTCTTAAACTACAAACAAACAATAACATTATTTAATTAGTACCTAAACAGTAATTGAAGCGATCACAACCACTACCAATTAAACACCAATACTTCGTTTCCTTTCAACGAGTAAACCGGCTCGTAAATGAGGTGGCTACTGCATTATTCAGAATATAATCGAGATTGTAATGGTCGTCAAACGCTAATGTTACATTAAGACATAATCTAAAGGTTCCAAGGCGTTAATTATGACAAGCTTTTGAATGTGAACACGGTGATGTTGCTATAAAAATCTGTGCTTTTTCTAAAATGTTATGTGTCATAATATGAACAGCAGAATAACAATCGCAAAACGTGTTTGCAAGCATCTTGTTGACAAGCACTATTTAAAAAGTGATTGCGTTGACGATTTTTAAAGCTATGATTTGTTAGAAGAGCGGTGGCCGCCATATATTATAGTAAGGTGGTGTGTTTTCGTATAGAGCGTTTTTTGACACCGTTAAGTCACACCCTGCTTCTCATTTTCATGACAGCCACTGCCGTTATGTGGCGGCCACCGCTCTTGTAGAAAACCGTAGCTTTATCGATGAAACCTGTAAGTTGTGTGGTACTAAAATAAATGTGTGGAGAAAAACACAGATGAATAATGGAGTTATGGTACATTTGTCTCTTAACAGAGGTACATATTTGAACCATTAATGAGAACAGGTAACCTTGCTCGATTCCTAAATGACTCAACGATCGGTATTTTACTGATTCGAGGGGTTAATACACTGGATAATGTAAGGTTGCAGCTTTGATTGAACTATCGAGTAAGATTGCAATCAAAGAATGCATTCAAGACTCCATTAGCTGAATATTTAATTGCAGATAACACCCTTCCTAAAAACTAAATGCATTGTATGGTGTATCATAATTGATACAGTAACGATTGTGACGAACTTTATGTTTTCTTAAATTTATTTTAGAAGGATTGTTCTCATGTAACTTTGTCTTTTTTTAGAAAAAAACTATCTCGAAACTAATCGAAACTGTCATTCGGCCTACTAACAATTTCGATTACAATAGTCTTGCAAGTTCATTCTGGAGCTCAGATTAGCGTAGGCGTAGCATTTTTTAATATACAAGGTGTAACATAATTAACGCACAACCTCTTAAGGGGTCATTGTACTCATCATTATGAACAACTTTTACTATGAGACCAAACCTGAAATCGCGAAAAAAAAATCAGCTGCTTTCTACATTTATGTTCCCATAGCTCCTCAAAATGTAGGGTACAGCTGTTTTCTTTCGCGATTTCAGGTTTGGTCCCATAGTAAAAATGATGAGTACAATGACCCCTTAAGAGGTTGTGCGTTATTTATGTTACACCCTGTATATATATTATTGTAATTAGGAAAAACTAAGTTGGATTGTCTGACCTAAGTTGAAGCATTATGTTCAGTAGAATATTCGAAACAAATACTTGCATAACCCGAAATATCATATTTTCAGAGAATATCGTTGAAAATGTTAGGCGTCCCATTTTGCAGTATAAGTTACCACCCTTAAATTAACTATCGATATTTTCCACAGCCATGTCCCATCCCTATCCAACTCTATTCTGAAGCCGAGCTCTTTGTGGGATTGAAACTTTTTGACTCAGAGGGCTTATCTGACAAGTAGCTTCAAATGTATGCTGTGCTTCCCACTTTCTACCTCATTCGTTTGTGCAGAATATTGCTATGATTTTTACTAGTTATTTTCATTGAAATATCTTGTATAGGCCGACCGCATAACTGAGACGTTGCCTGAGGTAGCAGCGCGGTGAGGGAGGGGTGATAGTTGTCACAAGTTGACGAATCATTGAGCTCTCGCATCACGTCACCACACCCCTCCCTTACCGCGCTGCTACCTCAGGCAACGTCTTAGTTATGCGGTCCGCCTATAGTTTATGCTGATGTTAGAGAAATAGTGTTTACATAACATAACATCATGCCTTGTTTCCGCGAAGGGTTAGGGAGAGGTGCACCCTTATTAGGTACACCCACATTTCGCCAGTTACGTTAAAGTCCCATGTAATAGGGGGGTGAGCCTATTGCCATCAACCGGGCACAAATCCAGACTTCGGGCTGCTAGTGAGAAATTCCTAATGGAAAAAGACAATGACACTTTGGGAATCGAAGCCTGGACCTCATGCTCAGTAGTAGCACTTGTGACTACTGGTAATAGTGAACGATAGTGTTTATTGTCAGCAAACGGTGTTTTGCATTAAGATTCTGAATGAAATTACGTATTCTGAATGAAAATGATAAATGGTCATTTATAACGCCATTAATAACTAAACTATTGGTATTGTTACGTTATTGATTGGCGTTAGTAATTAATGTACCTACTTATTGATGTTTCCCGTGGATTGTTAATCATTATTAAGACGTGGCAATTGTATCAGTTTTCATATTGATTTATGTTGGAATATTGTAAAGCACAAAAACTATTTGAATGGAAGATGAGTTACCTGCATTAAGATGTCAATCCTGTTAATCTTAGCGTGCCGATGGCAAATATAATTTAAATTTTCGATTTGGTCGAGAACTCGGCAACGCTAATACTATTCGCTGTTGCAGACATAAGGTCCTCACGGCGTCCTGCGTACGGGTGACAGGGTATTTTTCTTTTTTTTGGGTGGTAAATCATCAAATGACTTCTTCCGCTCTGGGCGGAGCGGGAGGGCGTGTCAGACTTTTACTAACTAAAATCCACCCATGTTCCTTCAGTTACCTATGCCAGGGGCCACGGTAACTCTTTTGAACAACCCGCAGCTCTGGCTGGCATCGGCCCTAGCGGATCCCATCAGTTAGCGCTGACATCTCTTTGAGGCGCGCGTGGAACACAACGCGCCGTCGACCCGGGCCTGGTCCTTACCGGACGGCGAGCTACCCATTGCTCGCCGTCCGCAAGCCCACGCCTACGGTGGCCGGGAATCGGCTATCAATTCCTGACACCCAGGGCGTCTCCTGCGGCGACTAGGGGCGTGAGGGCGCAAAGCTTGCCTCTCCCTCACGCGTTCCGCCTCCTCCTTCGCGAGCATTACTGCTTCGCAGAAGGAGGTGATGACTTCCCATGCACTCTCGCTCCGTACCATGGCCTGGACCAGGGCCGGACGCTAGAGATCGCCGCCACCTATCGCCTCCGCGAGGACACGGCGGTGCTCCGGCCAAGCCGGGCAGACCTCCACCGTATGCTCCACCGTGTCCTCCGGGCGATCCACACAATGGTGACACCCAGGCGTTTCTTCCCACCTTATCCGGAACAGGTACCTCCCGAAGCACCCGTGTCCGGTGAGGACCTGCGTCAGGCGGAAGGTGAGGACACCGTGGTGCCTCTCCAGCCACTCCTCAAAGAGGGGACTTATCGCCGCAATTGTGGCGTGCCCAAGGTGACAGGGTTGCGGCGCAAGATGAAACGTGGGCCATGGTCTGCGGGTAGACGCCCCACCTGTGGAGATTGTATTCGCTGCGGCCGACCTGAGGTGTAGGTGTCAATTAGATAAATAGAATACGCTTTTTACGCCTGTATACCCCGAAGGGTTAGGCAGAGCTGTGCCTACAGTACCTACACCCACATTTCGCCAGTTATGTTTGAGTTATATTTGAGTTTTAGTTTTGAGTTCCATGTAATAGGCGGCGAGCTTATTGCCATCAACCGGGCACAAATCTAGACTCCGGGCCGCTACTGAGAAATTCCAGATAAAAAAACCCATTAACACTTTTTTCGACCCGGGAATCGAACCCAGGACCTCATGCTCAGCTCAGTAGTAACGCTTGCAACCAATAGACCAAAAACATAATTGAATACTATCGATCTGAATTCTACTTGCGAAACTACGAAGACACAGAAAGATTCATTATCCTACACACTTTAAGGAACAGGGGCCGGATAAGGTGGGAGATGTGGTGGGCAAAACTGGAGACCGCTGGCCTGAGATTAAGTCGGACCAAAACAGAATATTTGTTTTGTGATTTTGGCTGTCTCTCCAGTCCTGTGCCCATATCTCTCGCCGGAACGCCCGTACCGAGCTGCTCCGACTTCCGGTACCTCGGGTCGTTTGTCCAAGGGGATGGCGAAGTAGACCGAGACGTAGCGCACCGGATCAACTCAGGATGGATGAAATGGCGACAGGTCACAGGAACAACTTGCGACCCACGGATGCCCCTCAAATTAAAGGGAAAAATTTATAAGTCCGTGATAAGGCCTGTCGTACTGTATGGATCGTGCCGTGAAGAAGACGGATGAAAAAAGATTGCATGCAGCGGAGATGAGAATATTGAGATGGATGTGTGGAGTGACGAAATTGGATAAAGTAAAAAATGAGTATATAAGGGGAAGTTTGAAAGTGGCGCCAGTGACAGAAAAGTTGAAAGGAAATCGTTTGGCTTGGTATGGACATGTGAAGAGGAGGGAGGAAACGCATGTGACTAAAAGAGTGATGAATATAAATGTTGATGGATGGAGAGGGAGAGGAAGGCCAAAGAAAAGATGGATGGATTGTGTGAGGAATGATATGAAAGAGAAGGGAGTGAATGATAGCGTGACTTTTGACAGGGGAAAATGGAAAGAGAAAACGTGTTGCGCCGACCCCAAGTAACATGGGACAAGGGCAGGAAGATGATGACTTTAAGGAACAGGGGCCAACCACCAGCTCTTAAAACAGTATTATTATAATCTTACTTTGACTTTTCGTACCATGACGTCCTTAAATTATGCTTAATATAATATTGAAACAATGTTATTTGTTTAGCGGTTTTGGTGACGTCACCCTCTAAAACTTCATTCAATTCGTACCACGTGACTTTTGACAACTAGCAGTATTGTTTTTACGTCAAATTTAGCAATAATAAAAACGTTCCTCAAACTCGACGGAAATATTATTGTTTTGCATATAAAATATAATATAAACAATAAAAAACATTTTCTTGTCATGAAAAGTAAGTAAAATGTATTTATTTACGTTTACTTGCCGAATGAATTGTGTATCTATAGATTTTAGTACATTTCTTGTTTAATTCTATATGGCGAATGCATACGAAATATTTGAGTTTTTGGAAGCTGCTAACGCAGAAGCCAACAATACAGTAAAGCAGTGTCGTATGCAGCTACGTAAGGAATGCGACCCCATCAATATAGACGAAGCGGAGTTTGTTAAGCGGTACGGACTCGCAAAGAATCTAACATATAACCTGTGCGATGAGATGATGCCATTGATGAAGAACCCTACAAAATCTACAGAGTTGTCTGTAGAGACATAGGTAACTCTTATTTCTACCGCGAATTTCGCGAAAATTACACCAAACAGCTTATGTGTCCTTCCGACCTTCACCAGTTCTTCATTCCATCCAGTCATCTAGCACACTCTACGGGAATGCCACGTTAAAATTATTTCACAAGCCAATGCACGACAATGCTATTTTTAATTACAAAGCCTTGGCCTTTTCAGTACTTCTTTTAAGGTTTTGCCTTCGATACTTTTCTAAACTAATCACAGTTAAGTGCTATTATTGTTAAAAACAAAATGGTGTTTGAACATGAAAATGGCAACTTTGTAACTATGGAATGAGCACTTATGACTTGAAGGTAGCTCGGTTTGTAGGGCTGACATCCAACCATTGTGTTTCTGTCACGTGCAAGGTTTCAGTGTTTAGCACAAGGAGAACTTAAAAAATCAGAACGAAAAGGAAATTATACTCAATTGCCAGTAAACTATCTGGGTCAAGTGAAAACAAATGACAATCATGGAAAGATAATCTAAACATTAAAATAATAGGGGTTTAAATATGAAATTGCCGTTTTAACGTACTGGCCACTTTGAATTAAAAAAATAATTTAACCTGCATGGTGTGAGATTCCAGAGTGAAACTTTTTCACACGATAACTATAACATTCTAAATTTGAAAAATGTACAACATTCGATTGTTTGACTTTCAATTATTTTTTTAGTCAGCTTTAAAAGTAAAGGATACATTGAACATTAGAGTAATTTTTGAATATAACCCCGAGGAAGACCAGCCACTAAAGTAAATAAAGATGAATTGATTGCGATGGTGGAAGCCGATCCGTATCAGACTACCAAGGAATTAGCGGCATGGTGATGTTAGCATACCCACAATATTGACCCATTTGCATCAAATCGGTATAATTAAAAAGCTTGAGAAATGGGTGCCCCGTGATTTGACTGCTCTGCAGAGAGAAGCGCGCGTTGAAGCTTGCCTTACCTTGTTGATCCGGTACAGAAATGAAGGGATTATGGGGCGAATTGAGACGTGTGATGAAACGTGAATTCTTTACGATAGTCGCAAACGAACATCGCAACGGCTGACTCTAGGTCAAAAGCCTTAACAATGCCCTAAAGCAAAGTTTACCCATAGAAAAGTGATGGTAACTGTTTGGTGGTTTCTTCATGGTGTAATTCACTACAGCTTCCTCAGATCTGCTCATGCAATAACAGCAGATGTATACTGTACAGAATTTCGAGCAATGATGGCGAAACTCGCAGCGAGACAGCCCCGACTCGTTAACCGATCTTCACCACTATTGCTCCATGATAACGCAAGATCTCACACTGCTCGAGAAACCGTTTTAATACTACAGGACCTACAGTTAGAAACCTTCCGTCATCCTCCATACTCGAAGGACCTGGCCCCGACCGACTACCATTTTTTCTCGATTTGGACAATTTTTTACATGGTAAAAAATTTTCTTCCCATGAAGCAATTCAAAACGGCTTCACACAGTTTGTTGAGTCCAGTTCCCCGGAGTTCTACCGCAAAGGCATAAATGACCTACTCATGTGATGGCAGAAATGTATAGACAATGAGGGTACATACTTTGATTAAATAAATACATATTACTTTAGAAAAAAAAAATGTTTGAATTTACATAACATAACATAACATCACGCCTTGTTTCCCCGAAGGGTTAGGTAGAGGTGTACCTATTATAGTACACCCACATTTCGCCAGTTATGTTTAAGTCCCATGTAATAGGGGGCGAGCCTATTGCCATCTAACGGGCACTAATCCAGACTCCGAGCTGCGACTGAGAAATTCCAGATAGAAAAACCCAATAACACTTTGCCCGACCTGGGAGTTGAACCCAGGAACTCATGCTCAGCAGTAGCGCTTGCGACCACTAGACCAACGAGGCAGTCTTTTGTATTTATTCTTTTGCATGTTTGAATGTTTCAGTACAAAACGGCAATTTCATATTTAAACCCCTATTATTTATGCAAAGAAGGATAATAAACAAGATAGCACCGACACACGAGTTCAGTGGCTGGAGTAATGGCATGGTTAGCTGGAGTTCGTGGGGCTGAGGCCTGCCAGCTCGTGTTAGTTGTTTTAATACTTAGACCAATGCGATGGTATATTGCGAGTAAGCCACTGAAAAATTGCATATTTTGTGGAAGCAGTCTAGGTACTGCAAAGGTTTGATGCCGGTGGCAATCTTATGAGTCGCAGGCCGTTAAGTAATTGCTTATGGGCGCGTTCGAACACCAGCAAGTGGCGAACGTATTTGAATTTGAAGGATACGCTAATTTGTTTTGTATTGAAGTCGGATAGAAAATAGCCGTGTCTTGTTAATGTACCTACTTTATTTAAGCCAAAGTAATATAATAATAAATTATTATAACACTCGCTTGTCTGTGATTTCGTAATTTAGTGAAATCCTACCTACATCAAACACTACATAAGACACAGGATACGTAATAGTTTGCTTGGCCCCCATAATATCCTTGCAGATTATTACAGTACTTATGCGTACCAAATATTATAAACGTGAAAGTAAGTCTGTCTGTTTGTCTGTAACCTTTTCACGCCTTATCGGCATTTATATGAAAAATCAATGGCGAAATCTTATTTGAAACTAGCTGTGTCCCGTGACTTCGTTCGCGTGGAAGTCGTAAGATAACACAATACACAATATACCAAAATAACAGCCACATTTTAATAAAACTCTCTCGTCCCCCGACCCGGCGCGTTGCATCGCCAGCCCGCGCTATTACTTCGTTTTCGCTTAGTGTTCTTTCTGACTCTTTTCATTTTGCTCGGCTCCCAAGGGTCATAGCGTGATGTTAAATAAATAGCCTTTAACTATCCTCAAGAACTGGGCTACAAAAGGCAAAAAGATTTTTTCAATTCCGACTTTTTGTTCACAATTTCATGTTAGCCTAAGTTACTCCCCGTAACATCAGCTATCTGCCAGCGAAAGTCCTGTCAGAATGGGTACAGCCGTTTCGGAGATTAGCCGGAACAAACAGACAGACAGAGAGACAAAACTTTTAGAAATTGCTTATTTGTTTATAAGTACCGTATACACTTTCGTATGCATTTAATAAAACGTTGTTATTTTGATATTACAAACAGATACTTCAAATTTATTTATTTGTATAGATATGTAGATAAATTTGAAGGCCTAAAAGTGACACTTCTACGAAAGAAATTTGATTAATAATCGACGTTTTTTTAACTCGTTTTTATTCTCGTTTTTTCGTTTTTTTTATCGAGGGTTTACTGCGAACATCTGCTAAACAACATTTTTAGAAAAAAATTGTTAAATACATAAAAATTCTTATCTTTTTTAGCTTATTAATTTTATGTACATATATAACTAATTTTTGCCAAAAATGTTGTTTAGCAGGTTTCCGCAGTAAACCCTCGTTATTATCTAGTCAAGGCCTAGTAAAAAAATAATGTTCAATAAAAAGTTATCTGACTACTAGGTTTTATAAGATTAGGAAATTGTTGGTCGGATTGATTTAGTATTGCCATTGTATATTTTTTTTTACTCTCTGCCTGCGTCTGTGTTTCCGAACGTATACAACCCCGATCTCTTCAAAGTGAGAGTTAACAGGCTTCTTCTGGGTAAGCTCGCTCCATCGTCCACTTTGTCTCTGTCATCTCTGACCTAGACTAGAGTCAAGAGCAAACCTATATTAAATAAAAAAAAAAATCCTAAATAGTAGGTACAGAATAATGATAATTATTATTTTTTATTTATAACCACAATTATAACACCTTCACAGATGCATCCAAGGCGATGTTATAACTTATAATATGTCACAATGTTTACACTTCACACAAAATAAAATTACTTGTAAGCAAAATTACAAAGAATAATAAATAATAATAATAAATAAATATCTTGGGACAACTCACACACGGCCATCTGATCCCAAGTTAAGCAGAGCTTGTGTTATGGTAACCAGACAACTGATATACATACTTATATCATTTATAAATACATACATATTATAGATAAATTACACCCAGACACAGAACAAACAATATGCTCATCACACAAAGTTTGTCCTGGGTGGGAATCGAACCCACGACCTCCGGCTTTGCAGTCAGGGTCACTAACCACTAGACCAACAGGCCTGTCAAAGAATAATATACTTACTACTATAATAATAACAAACATAGCAACGTTGTCGGGTGTTTTTATCATTTTTAGTTTGTTATTATATTTACATGGACTAAATGAATAAATAACACATTTATTTTGTTGTACCTATATATAGTTTATTCTGTGTTCTTCCTTAGATAAGAATATTGTAGTAAAGCAGGAAAAATATCAAATGTTATGGCAATTGTGAACTAAAAAGACTAGTATTCAAAGTCTTAAAAAATATGGCTTGGTTGTTGACATTGGCAACAGTTGACAGTTTACAACTCTTGACCATTTCTTGACCCAAAGCTGATAATAAAAAAAAGAATAAAAATGTTTATTTCTAATAAACAATCTCGAACAACAACAACAAACAACAACAACCAACAACACAACAACAACAATCTCGACAACAATCACATAACAACAACAACAATCTCGTTTGTTTCTGATAATAGTCTTGACAGAAGCTTGCGCTCTCTCCTGTGTTGTTCAAACGACCAATAGGTACTGAATATCAATTAATCTCCGCCTTCTCTAACCAAAAATGTTGCACAAATTAGCTCAAAAAATGACGCTGAGTTAATTAAAATATTTTTCATGTAATGACGTCATAATTTAATTTCAAATAAAACAATGAAAGGGAAGCTGTCATTGTTCTTTGGCACACAGGTAGACCATGACCTGGGTTAGGGCATGAGATAGATACTTTTTATAATAACATATAATATAATATATATTTATTTGCGTAAAACATTATCCCGGTAGTCCGCTCCCGTGGGATAATTGCCGACCTCCACGCAGGTGAAGTCGGGGGTGAAAGCTAGTGACATAATGTTTTAGCCCAGAAAAGGACCCGTGCATCCCAAACCAAACCAGACAAAAATACCCAACAAAGAAAATATTTAAAAATTTTCCTTGCCAGCCCTACATGAACCCAGAGGTCTAAAGACGAATGATAATTTACTTGAATAAGTTCTGAATTATGAATACTGAAAATCTGACCCGAGGGTGTGGTGGAAGTTTCCTCAAATTTTAAGTGCTTTTCGAGGGTAAACAGCTTACTACTCGCCTTTTTTGAGGTGCCGGAGAAGGAGTTATAGCTATTTATATGATAAATATATTCGGAATTATTATGTGTTGTGTTGTCTCTTAATATATTGATTTCGATAGGCTGTCAAAATGAAGGTCTAATTTCAGGTTTTTTTTTTATGGGAAATGGAAATTTGTATTGCCTCACAATATTGGAAAGGTCAAATCGGTAGTTCCTTTATGACTACTGACATTTAAAAGTAACTGGTTCTGACAAAACTGAGGCCAGCATATTTTTTTGTTGTTGTGATACAGGTTTGAAACTAGCTAGGTTTGAAACAACTAGCTAGGAGGCTAGGTGAAGCTTAACATCTATAACTACACTTGTAATACCATTTAGGGGCAGCTTTACATACTATGGTCATTGTTTTCCCCGAAGTACAAAGGAAACAACAATACGACAATAAATTAAACTTCGTATATTGGTATTTGTGTATTGTACCGTGTTCTTTTTTTCTGTTCTGTTCTGAAGTCATTTGATGATTTCCCATCCACAAAAAAAAAGACTATATAATGTAAAATAAAGAACAGATTATATCATGGAAGTATGTAAAAACAAAAGTAAAGTTTTTATTTTATTTATTTATATATAATAACTCTACTCATCAATTATATCCAATAGCTAGTCACAGATCGACAACACCCATAGTCAGCCCATCACTACTATTATACTATCTACTATTATTCTACTATTATTTAGTTTGTTAGAAAAAATCACTTTTTACTTCGACGTTAGAATTTATTTGATAGTTTAAAAATACTCCTATGTATTAGTATTACGAGTGTTTTCATTTATTGTCGTATTGTCGTCTCCACATTGTAAAGCGAAAAGGTTACACAAAACAGAAATATTAGCATTATCAAAGATAGAATCATACAATTTTACTTGTCTCATGAAGTTTTCCCGTAGTGCGTATAATATAAATCTATTTTTTTAAATAAATAATAATTATTTGTTGCAATAATAATGATTATTTTTCCATGCTGCAGTCTTTTATAAATCAACACCTTTTGAATGAAGTGTGTAATAATACGTTATATATCTCCTGTACAACAATCCTCTCCTTTTACAACAATTATTTCTCAAAACAGATCCTCCAAATGAGTTATTATTTAGACAGCAAACATCTAAATCCCTATAGGAGCATAATTCTCTGGGAGTAAGTGCGTACTCGTGTAGGGAATATCACACGAAACTGTGTTATATTAGCTCCCGCTTCAATTACCTGAGAATGAGCTACAACCCTACAAGGTTATTTTGGCGCGCGGCTGAAATCGGAACTATCGCCGCCACCTTAAAAAAAAAATTGTGAAATTGTTACAGAGATTGTATGAACCAATCTCTGTAAAAATTTCACAAATACAGGGTTATTTTTTAAACTGGATAGCTAAAATCCCAGACGCGATGGGTATCCATATCTAAACAGGATAAAATAAAAAGATATTGTGATTTTATGGGAGGTCGACGATCGCGTTAATGTTGTTACTTGAAGTATGAGTTGAGAACAACTGTTTTCTTATGTTTCATCAAAAACACACAAAAAAAACTGATGTGTCAAGTAACTACAATAACTGCGGTCGATGACCCTATAAAAGAAAATCATCAAATTAATAAAATTTTTGGTTTATCGTGGTTAGATATCGATACCCATCGCGTCTGCGGAGTTTAGCTAGCCAATTAAAAATAACCCTGTATTTACCAATAGCGGCCCCCTGTCAATGTCATTTAGGTGCCATACTTTACTTATTTAGGTTACAACTACAAATTTCATGATTAGGTTTTATATTACTATTTCTTTTATGACGTCAAAAGAATCGAATAAATCTGATAGGTAGGTAGCTACGATGTCAACCAGCACGATAGATTGTACCGAGAATCCTACTAATCAACTAATTACTGTCAAACAACAGTAACTGTTAAAGTGATAAGTTAATTATTAATTTTTAACGGTCAATACAGACGCAATCATTATAGTTACAAAAGGTCGTTCTAGAAATGAATGATTCTAGGCCAACTATGTTACGAACCTGTCGAGCCTGACATACTTCACAATTTGTATAATAATATCAGCCTATTACTTTCCCATTGCAGGGCACAGGCCTCTTCTCATTCAGAGAAGGCACGAGCTCAAAACGGTGAAGGAAAACATCGTGACGAAACCGGCATGTCCTAGAACCAAAAATTCGAAGACATGTGACATCTACCAACCCGCATTGGGCCCGCGTGGTGGATTACAGCCCTCTCCCTCTCAAATATCGGGAACTTGTTTTCAGACATCCACGCGAACGAAGTCGCGGGCACGGTACTCCCTTTCTTCTCTTAAAATTGTTTGTCCGAAAATCATTATCCATAACACGTTTGCTATAAACTTCAGTAACCATAATGTTCAAAATCCCGAAATTTTGTTTAATTAACATAATTATCTTTAGTTCTAAAAGTATTCTGTCATAATATCGAGTACTATAATAATTGAATCCCCTAATTTTACATGACCTAAAGTCATATGTCCTAAGTATTGTGTTAAATAATGTGTATTATTCCGAATGTTCATTTATAATATTTTTTTTAGTCCTAAAACATTAGCTAAAA
Organism: Fissipunctia ypsillon; assembly: GCA_947568875.1. Classification (NCBI taxonomy): domain Eukaryota; kingdom Metazoa; phylum Arthropoda; class Insecta; order Lepidoptera; family Noctuidae; genus Fissipunctia; species Fissipunctia ypsillon. The sequence continues at coordinate 19,756,360 of OX387655.1, read as the reverse complement.
ATTAGGTTCGCAGAAACGAATCGCTGTAAATCCGACTCCACGCAGTCTTGTCTGCTCTACCCCTAGAGTGTAATTTAAAATCGCGTAGGCGCGCAGGGGCGAGGCGGCCCGCGAGTTGAGGAGCAGGTGGTTGTAACACTCGCCGCCGCGGCTGAGGCTGGCCGGCGAAGCCGGCCAGCAAGCCGAAGCTGCGGTGGTGAGCGTAAAACCCATCTGCGACGATAAACTCGCGTGGGACCGCCGGAGCCCCGCAGCGCCGGAGCCGTGACAGAAACCATGCCTGCTGCATGTTGCATGCTTGCTTGCATGCAACTGCATGTTGCATGCTTGCTTGCATGCTTGCTTGCATGCTTGCTTGCATGCTTGCTTGCATGCTGCATGTTTGCTTGCATGCTGCATGCTGCGTGCTTGCTTGCATGTTGCATGCTGCGTGCTTGCTTGCATGTTGCATGCTGCGTGCTTGCTTGCATGTTGCATGCTGCGTGCTTGCTTGCATGTTGCATGCTGCGTGCTTGCTTGCATGTTGCATGCTGCGTGCTTGCTTGCATGTTGCATGCTGCGTGCTTGCTTGCATGTTGCATGCTGCGTGCTTGCTTGCATGTTGCATGCTGCGTGCTTGCTTGCTTACAAAAACCACATGTTCACAATCAACTGCTTTATTGAGTAGTCTTAATTAAAATGACTAATTTTAATTCGTAGACAGATTCTAAGCTAATTTTATATTAGCTGCGATTGCCTTCAAAAAATCACATTTGGCATATTCTGATTGTTTTTTTAAAATGTTTTCAATTCTTGCTGTTTTGTCAATTATTTTTCTCTTTTTATTTGGAATAGGAACGCCGTTCAAATTTTTTCAATTTCTGATATTGAATATTTTAACTCGATCATAAACAAATTTGTTCTAAGAATATCATTATTATAAATAAACATTATGTAATTTGAATTTAGGACTTATAACTTTTATTGGAAACGATTTTATGTCTTTTGTATATTATTGATTGTAATATTTATGACAAACTGATTTAGGACATATTATATTTAGGGATTTCAATTTTATGGCATGTGATATTAAGTTCGGGAAAGTTATCATTCGGACAAATGATGATTAGGACAAAAAAAGTTATGGCACTTTAAATTATGGATAAAAAAGTTAGGTGACACAATAGAGAACCCGCGGGCACATCTAGTTAATATATACAAGGTGTAACATAATTAACGCACAACCTCTTAAGGGATCATTGTACTCATCATTATGAACAACTTTTACTATGGAGCCAAACCTGAAAACGCAAAAAAAAATCAGTTGCTCCCTACATTAATGTTCGCATAACTCGTCAAAATGTAGGGAACAGCTGATTTTTTTTTCGCGATTTCAGGTTTGGTCCCATAGTAAAAGTTGTTCATAATGAGGAGTACAATGACCCCTTAAGAGGTGGGGCGTTAATTATGTTACACCTTGTATAGGTCACCTCCGCCTAACCCTTCGAATCTGAACTGGCAGAATGTGTGTGTACTAATCTACTAACAAAAATAAACATCATTACATTTCAGGCCTGTCTCCAGCCAGCAGTCGTGGACCTCTTTCGCCTGAAGGATGGTTAATGGCTTTTAAAGAAAACCATTTGCCACATTGTTTATGTAGTTTACATAACAAAGTTGTGTATTACGTAAGTTCTTAGGTAAATACCCAACTACTTACTATCAGAGTATCATTTTTAGCAGCTGCTTAGTATTGACTAATATTTGTAGAGCTGTTTACGAAGAATTGACTTACGTTAACAGAAACTATTTGTGTAGTCTTCGTAATTATTGACTTGATTTGGATATAATATTTGAACCAACTGTAGGTACCATACATCCTTTGATTATCTACTAAAGTACAGTACGACAGTTTGTGGAACAGTGGTGCCCAGTGGTAACGGCCTCGACTTACGAGTTGTAGGTCGTGGATTTGAACCCAGACAGGCGCTTTACTTTGTGTAAATAATTTCATCAGCACTACTCTCAAAACGGTGAAGGAAAACATCGTGAGGAAACCGGCATGTCCTAAAACTAAAAATGCGAAGACATGTGACATCTACCAACCCGCACTGGGCCCGCGTGGTAGACCTCCTCTCGAAGAGAGGAGGTCTGTGTCCCAGCAGTAAGAATATTATAGGCTGAATATGCTTACAGTACGACACAACTTAGATGCAGCATCGGCAAAATTCGTAAGACCGATCACCATCCGAACTGAGTGCGCCTTCATAATCACCAAACTTTATTACTGCTTTAGACGAAAATGACTTTTACGCAAACTATCATCTAACTTTCATAAAATTGAAATGAATGAATGCAAATTTTCAAATTAATGCTACACCTAAGTTGTATCGTAATACTGTAAGCCCGTTATAAATCGTCTTTCTTACCTTTTTTTTGTGGATGGGAAATCATCAAATGACTTCTCCCGCTCTGGGCGGAGCAGATGGGCGTGTCAGACTTTCACTGACTAAAACCCACCCGTGTTCCTTCAGTTGCCTCTGTAACTCTTTCGAACATCCCGCGACCCTGGCAGGCATCGGCCCTAACGGACCCCATCAGTTAGTGCTGACATATCTTTGAGTCACGCGTGGAACACAACGTGCCGTCGACCCGGGCCTGGTCCTTACCGAACGGCGAGCTAGTCATTGCTCGCTGTCCGCAAGCCCGCGCCTTCTGTAGCCGGGAATCGGCTCTCAACTCTCGACGCCCAGGGCGTCTCCTGCAGCGACTACGGGCGTGAGGGCGCAAAAATTGCCTCTCTCTTACGCGTTCTGTCTCCTCTCTCGCGAGCATTACTGCTTCGCAGAAGGAGGTGATGGCATCCCATGCATTCTCGCTCCGTCCACCACCACCAGGGCCGGACGCGAGATATCACCGCCGCCGATCGCCTCCGCGAGGACGCGGCGTTGCTCCATCCCAGCCGGCCAGACCTCTACCGTATGCTCCACAGTGTCCTCCGGGCGACCCACACAATGGTGACACCCGAGCGATTCCTCCCGCCTTATCAGGAACAGGAACCTCCCGCAGCGATCATCTTTTTTACGTAGTTCCCATTAGCTTTTTTTTTTGACCACGGTTTCAAAATATTTTATTCTCACTGTGTTGGTTGGCAGAAACCATGTACCATTCTCTTGCCTTTATCCCAATTTATTTTGGGTCGGGATAGGTAAACTTTTGTTGAGCAACAGTTGATCAACATTGCACCGACAAAGTTGCTGGAAACAAAGTTTATATCAATGTCTTGTCCACACGTCAGTCTGCGTAAAAATGTTGCCCGAGGAAGTAGTGTTGTTGTGTTTATATTCTCTCTCTGCAAAATTGCGAACGCAGTTTCTACATGTATTTTAGTTTCCACATCTTTTTTGGGTATACTTAGGGCTAGAGAAATTTCTTCAAATGCATCGTTTTTAGGGTTTCGTACCTCAAAAGGAAAAAACGGAACCCTTATAGGATCACTTCGTTGGCCGTCTGTCTGGTAAGATTTATGGTTTTATGTGGCAATGTTACAGGTACCCTTCCAAATTATAATACAAGGACAATGTTTTGAAATCTGCAGTAGGATGCCAACAAGGTGACCTTCTCGGGCCAGTCATTTTCAGCTTGGCTATTCCTCTAATTATCCAGAAACTAAATTCAACGTGTGGTATTTAGATAATGGAACGCAAGGAGGTGATGTAGACACCATTTTGAAAGACCTACAACTTCTCAAACAGCAATTTAAATCTATTGGCTTGGGACTTTAACTCCTCAAAATGTGAAATTTACCATTCTGATGTTACCGACAGACAATTGACCTTAGAGAAATTTAATGCAACAAATTAAAATAAAAAAAAAAAGTTCACTGCACCTCCTAGGCTCCCAAATTTTAAAAGTTTTTCTCCTTTCATCGACAAAAAAATCTAAAACTTCAATAACATTTCGGACAGACTCACCAAAATTAATTTACATTCGGCATTCACCCTCATTAGATACTGTTGTTTTGGCCCAAATTTTATATATTTTCTACGTTCTTCCCCTTTATGGAAGCAGCCACATCTGTTCGGCAACCAAATAAATTGACCAAATTATTCGCAGCACACTAACATCCATTTTAAATGTGGCCTTGGACAAGCAAGCGTGGGTTCAAGCCGCACTACCCATCCGTTTTGGCGGCCTCGGCGTCCGCAATATTACCAGTATTAGCTTACTTAGTTAATTCCTGTCCTCTGTCCTCAGCACTGAAAAGTTGACCGGGAAAATTTTAGCTGGATGACTCTCAAGTGCCGTGCTTGATTGATGCGGTGAACGCCTGGATAGCAGCTTGCCGGTATACAGATCCGCCCATGAACCCATCTTCCTAGAGACAGTGGGATGAGCCGCTCTGCAGGTTGGTACGGAATAATCTTATCAATACGTCCACCAATACTGCTGAGTGTGCCCGCTTGCTGGCTGTGGGTGAATGGGAATCGGCTTCAAGCACTACCGTCACCCAACATAGGCACTTTGCTGGGTGACTTCACCTTCCGGTTCGCTACTTGTCTGCGTCTGGGCGCTCTTTGCGGGCTCCACATCGTTGCCAGTTCGGCGAAGCTGTCGACTGCCTCTGACATCATGGCCTGTCTTGCAGTAAGAGTGCAGCCCGGATAGCAGGGCACGCCAGCATTTATGACACCATCCGTCGTGCTCACGTCACCGCCGGGGTGCCAGCTGTTTTTGAACCCAACGGCTTGGTACGCGACGATGGGAAGAGACCAGACGGAATGACCATAATGCCTTGGAAGTTAGGCAGGTCTTTGGTGTGGGATGCAACATGTGTCCCCTTGCGCCATCCCATCTTCCTAGTACTGCGGGCTGTATTCGGTCCGAGTGCCCACTTGGTTTTTAGAGACATCGTCTAGCGGTTGGTTGACTCTTCACGTGACCAAAGAGTTGGCCTATTGTTTGGCCAAAGAATCAGCATCGCCATACAACCTGGCAATGCTGCCAGCCTTTTGGGCACTTTTCCTATTGACAGCGATGCGAACGAATTTTTTGATGAACTATCATTCTTTTCCCTCTTTTTTTATATATATGTACATATTTTTTTTTAAATATTTCTCGGGACTCTAGGGTTCCGGACCTTTGGAAGGCATATGAGGGGCCGAAGCCAACTCGCAGAGGCCCGTTAGACGCTTTTAATGGAAATGAGGCACCAACTGACGATTATCCCTGTGCGTACTATGCAAGTGCACCCAAGGACAACCCCCGGTTGGTGTAGGACTATTGCAGGATATGGAGACAAAAAAAAAATTTGGGCTATGGGTTTGGATGGCTAAAGTGGACTGGTTATCTAAAACTATAGAAGGACTATGGCCCCTGCCTGACCAATATTTGATAAATACAATACACGGATAAAATGGCAGGGGGTGACTTGCACACTCAACAATGGGCCCCCGGAAACGGTCGCTAGCACATAGTGTCGTAGCGATAAGGGGGCAACATGTCTTGAGGTGCTTAAGAGGAGTGGAGAGGTATTCCACGGCTATCAGGACAATCCCGGAAGTACGGTCAAGATCCCTACCAGCATCTTACTGGACTACTTCCTTCCTCCGAGCACGTTTGCTCTTGCGAATCTCTACTCAAGCCAGCCAATAAAGGCAAGAATGAGGTGGGAGGTCAGTTCTCGTCAGTGTTCACTCCAGCCGGCCAATAAAGGCAAGCCAGAGATGAGGAACATGACTTCTCCCGGGAGATAGGGTACGTGGGGTCGCTACTGCTCAGCAACTCGCCACATGCTGCCCTGCGGGTTTCTGTATCTTTCTTGGTCTGACTCCTCACCCTAGACCTGTTCGGGCAAAGTAACCTCTACCGGCACAGACCTAGAGTTCGGAGCGCGCAAGCCCCACCACGACATCAACGTAGAGATACAGCGATGGGGTGTACATATTATTATTATTATTTTCGGTTCTTTATGTTTCTTCTCATTTAAGAGAGGTTAAGAAACCTTACACACGGGTCCGGACCAAGTATGTAAGGCGAAATTTAGATAGAAAAGATGGATGACAGCGTTGAAGAAGTCAGGAACTTTCGGGTGATGCGACAGGTGTTAAGGATGGTGGCTTTTTGGAACATGGCAAGTGTGTGAGTAGGCGTCTGTAGGGTCTTAACCGATTCATTGCCACCTTCATTTTCGTGAACATTTCAGCCAGGCCCCATTCATTGGTCGGTGGCTCACCATTTGAGTCATCGGCCTTCCTAAAGGTTTTTTAATGACTCAACTGTTGAGTCATTGGCCATGAATCGGTTAAGCCTTTGTGTGAGAGATTTTGGTATTACGCCTGTAGATGAAAGAACAATGGGGACAATATGAAAGGTTTGCGCTTTCCATTGGGTTTATTATTATTATTATTTTAAGTCGGTAGGCTTATACAGGGTGTCCGTTAATTAATGGATAACCTTGCGATAGCATATAATAGACCCTATGGCCGTTATAAAAAAAATACAAAAAAAAATGTATATCCCAAGTAGTAAGTACCTAGGATATAATTTTTTTAGAAAAAAAATCTGTGTAATTTCTAGTCACATTATTTATTGCCTCTCTGTCGGCGGCATAGTCAACGTACAATATTATAACAACAGATAACCGATGGAATTCATTCATTTGTGGTTGTGGTGATGAAAAATGTAAAAAAAGTTAGTATTCTTTTTCAAAAAAATCTTAGTTATTACTTGGGATATATTTTTTTTGTATTTTTTTTAGAACAGCCATAAGGTCTGTTATATGCGATTTCAAGGTTATCCATTCTTTACCGGACACCCTGTATATATATTAGGTAAATATCAAAATATTTACAAGTAGATGAACTTATTTCCCAAGTGTTTCGCACCTGTATAGGGAAAACCGGGGATTCCAGTATGTCCACTTTCGTTCAGCTCCGTCCGATAATCTATTTTTTTTCTCGCCTTTTATTGTGTTTAGAAATCGATACCCATCACGACTCTGAAGTTTCGCCAGCTAATTTAATTTGACCCGGTATACTCGTTTCCATTCGCGTAACACCAAATATTCCTTTTAGCATTCTCATAATTATGTAAATATCACACAATTTCAAAAGATAGCAGAAAATGGCTTTTGTAATTCGCGAAATGTTATACATGACATATTTTTGCCCGATGGAAGCTACCTAAGATACATACGTGTACTTGTATTTTGTCCGTGTGTGTGTATGAATATTTGTTCGTAGACATGAATATTTGTTCGTAGACAGTAGGTAATTGAACATTCCTACCGCACACAGTGATAAAGCTGCGGCCATGGTGTGGGTGGATGGCGGTTTCAAAGCGCAGAGAGTGCTTTTACAATCTCCCCGCTGTAAATGGTCAGAAATTATTTTTTTTTTATTTGAGATAGGTTTGCTCTTGACTCTAGTCTAGGTCAGAGATGATAGAGACAATCTTTTTAATTTTTCTTTATATATAATATAACTAAGCTTACCTAACATACTTGTAGGTAGATTCAAGTCAAATAGTGCAACCCATGGGAATTGAAGTAGAAATGACCGTTCAATGGTCAGTTCACACAGTAACCGTTGGGTTTTAAATAATACTAGCAGTTTTTAACTCTGGTCTCTAGAGATTATACTTTTATTATAGAACAAAGTTCTCGGCTTCTGGTACGAGTAACCTGGCAGAAATTGTGACGTAACGAAAAGCGTTAAGGCTCCCGCGGACAGGGCGGCTCGACGGCGCGAAGCGACTTCGGTAGAACAATTCTAATGACGTTTTCATAGAAATTGTTCCACCAGAGTTGCGCCGCGCCTGTCTGCGGGAGCCTTTATGCCGTCAGTTTCAAGTGTCTAAAGTTTTTAGCACGGTAAAAACACAACTAGATGGCTCTGTATTAATACATAATATACAGCTAAAGGAACTTTGTTCCAACCGGGTGTCCCACGACACCTCTCGACTTTTTTTTAAACAGTTATGTAAAACAACTAAGCGTCATCATACAATCTACCTAGCCTTTTCCCAAATATGTCGGGGTTGGCTTCCAGTCTAACCAGATGCAGCTGAGTATTTAACATGGAGCGACTGCCTATCTGTTAGTATTGAGTAACAGGATACCCCTTGGTAAGACTGGTTGTCTAACTTTTGGGCATCTGACTAATGATACAACATTTTTTCCCCCAGTATAGAATCAACTTGTTTTCTTAGCAATGTCATTATAAACAGTTACGTAAGTACACCTAAGCGTACCGTTTTAAATTATAATCATGCGTAGGTGAGTAATTATAAGTTAAGCCCTCATTTGCATGGAGAAATTATGCAAACAATCATAACAATGCATACATAAAGGATAGTAAACATGACAAGGTACAAATAATTTGGGTTTCCTTGTTTTGCAATAGTAGTACCTAATTAGCCATGTACCTACTCGGGACACTGGTTTGATTCCCGAAGCAAGCCAATCGTGCATAAATGATTTAACAGAACTTATGTAAATGTTAATCTTGTACTTGATAGCTTTACGTCAGCAAACTAATCTTGTTTAGCCTAAGGCCCCAATTCCTGCGTTTGAAAACGGAGACAGGTTTCATTTGTCCCCATGATATCTTCGATTTTGCGATTTCCTTTTTATAACAATTATAAATACATAGGGATGATAGTTTCGCCAGCGAGTCTTGTCACAAGTTATTTATTCAAGTTCTTCATATGACAAAACTTTTATCTGTCAAAAGAACGTTTCGGCATTACGAAAACATGTTGAGTTAGAGGGACTTTCCAGTACCTACATACATAATAGTCGTTTATGAAACTAGGTGAGGTGTTTAATATTATAGTATCACATTTTAATACCTAGTTGTTTGCAGTTTCATACATTATTTGATCTAGTCTCATACATTGGGATTTAACCTATTAAATAAAAGATCATAGCCTTTTTTGCATTTGCCATGCCATAATTTTGTGATAGCATTTATCATATGTACAAGAGGAGCTCGTGGCTAAGTAATAACAGCCGCACGGGTCGATCCATGAGGTTAAGCTACGCTGGCCGGGGTTGGTTCGTGGATGGGTGACCATCTTTACATACCGAGACTCCTCCGTGCCTCGGAAAGCACGTTAAGCCGTTGGTCCTGGCTGTAATTCGTGGATCTTTGACAGTCGTTACGGGTCGTCAGAAGCCCGAAAGTCTGACAACCAGTCTTACCAAGGGGTATCGTATTACCCAGTTACTGGGTTGTGGAGGTCAGATAGGCAGTCGCTCCATGTAAAATACTGGTATTTAGCTGCGTCCGGTTAGACTGGAAGCCGACCCCAACATAGTTGGGAAAAGGCTAGGCAGATGATGATTTATCATATGTACAACTAGCTTTTGCCCGCGGCTTCGCCCGCGTGTATGTCAGAATATATCAAATTAGTACCTACCCTACGTGTTAATCCAGGTTCTAAAACATCTGTATGCCAAATTTCCTCTAAATTCAATAAACCGTTTTTGCGCCAATCCGGAACATACATCCCGACAAACAACAAACGGACAAAAATTCTAAAAACTATAGTGTGCGCAACAGACTCGTTCAATCACTTCTTTTTAAATATATGCAACGCACAGTTCTGACTTCGTTACTATTTTTAACCGACTTCAAAAAAAGGAGGAGGTTATCAATTCGGTTGTATGGTTTTTTTTAATGTTTGTTACCGTTACCGTCATTTATAAACCGATTTAAAAGAATATTTTTTATTTGAAAGGATTGGACTTCCAGATTGGTCCCATTTTTATCCAAATCCAGTTCTGATGATAGGATCCATGAGGAATTGAGGGAACTCCGCAAATATTATTGGCAAACACATAGTGATTTTGGTATTTTCGTCAACAAATCAAGCATTTGCATTCAGAAAGTATGATTTGGTGAAGTGGAACTGACGAAGAAGACCACAGATGGCTACAGGAACTCATCAATGATAAGTATTTCACGGGTGGCGATAAGATATCTCGATTAAGATAGTTAAACGACTATGACGAAGCAAATTTAAATAAATGCTTCTGATGAAAATGGTACCATTGAACCCCGAACAGTAATAAAACAATGTATCCTAGCCTTGTTGGGGCTTATTGGAAATGTCATGAGATAAACTCTGGCTATAAATTATTTTTAACCGACTTCAAAACAGGAGGAGGTTCTCAGTTCTTCGGAATCTTTTTTTTTTATGGTTCCCCGATTACTCGAAGACGGCTGGACCGATTTGGAAAATTCTTTTTTTGTTTGAAAGGGTATACTTTCCAGGTAGTCCCATTGTCATCAAGTCAGGATCTGATAATGGGATCCTAGATAAATTAAGGGAACTCTTCAATATAGGCCTATATAATATAGGCACCTATAGCGATTTTGGTATTTTTTTATAGGACTTGTGCATTTCCTCTCGGAAAGCAACATTTGGTGAAGTGGAACTGATGACGAAGACCGCAGATGGTAAGATCTCTGTACTGGAACAACTCAATAATAAGTATTTCACGGGTTGCGATTCCATTACTTTAAAATTATTGCTAAGCAACTGAAGCTCGTCACAATGCAAATGGTGAAGTGGAGCTGTTGGTGAAGTACCAAGAGAACTCCTCAACAATTAACGTCCCTGCTTCGGGAAAAGCAATGTTTTGTAAAAGGTGATGAGCAGTTGTCATAAGGCTATTGTAACTCAGATAAATTACAAACAGACCCACTAAAAAGTGAACAATAAAACAACCGACTTCCAAAACAAACACTACAAAGTGAAAAATAACTTTAATTTCTGAAGTCAGTGGCAAAAACCTAAAATACAGATCCAAAGACACTGACTTCCGAAAAAGTATTAGTACCGAGTTTCGAGTTAATATGACAGCGCGTTAAAAATTTTCCTTACTGTTCCTTACTGTTCTTACGGTCCTAGTGTTCCTTATTTGTTTTAAAAAACTAAGAGTGACAATTTATATTATTTCCTGAGACAAAGGAATAAGATTTTTCATATAATCTGTATCCCCTCTTTTCACCCCCACAGGGATGGAATTTCGAAAAATCGTTTCGGATTTTTCCATAACTGAAATCAAAAATTTCTTATATCAATTTTTGAGTTAATCAAGCCACACAGTAAAATCCTCCTCTTAAAAATCTAATTACCCTTTCTCACCCCCGTCAGGGGTATTTTGAAAAACCAATAGTAAGAAACTGTATTGCTTATTTAGGCAAATATTCGTGCCAAGTTTCAAGTTTATTAACCAAATGAATAAGATTTTTCATCTAAACTATATCCCCAGTTTTCACCCCCACAGGGGTGGAATTTTAAAAATCGTTTAGGATATTTCCAAACCTTGACTCAAAGATTATTAATACCAATTTTCGAGTTAATCAAGCTACGCAGTAAAATTCTCCCCTGTAATATTGACAGCCCCTTTTCACCCCGTCCGGGGTAGATTTTCGAAAAACCTTGATACAGGTTATTCTTTATTTTTGGACTTAAGTATAAATACTGAGTTTCGAGTTAATATGACAGCGCGTTAAAATTTTTCCTTACTGTTCCTTACTGTTCTTATGGTCCTAGTGTTCCTTACTTGTTTTAAAAAAGTAAGTCACAATTTATATTATTTCCTGAGTCAAATATTGCCATGTTTTCAGTGTATTAACCAAAGGAATAAGATTTTTCATATAATCTGTATCCCCTCTTTTCACCCCCACAGGGGTGGAATTTCGAAAAATTGTTTCGGATTTTTCCATAACTGAAATCAAAGATTTCTTATACCAATTTTTGAGTTAATCAAGCCACACATTAAAATCCTCCTCTTAAAATCTAATTACCCCTTCTCACCCCGTCAGGGGTAGTTTTGAAAAACCAATAGTAAGAAACTTTATTGCTTATTTAGGCAAATATTCGTGCCAAGTTTCAAGTTTATTAACCAAATGAATAAGATTTGTTATCTAAACTATATCCCCGGTTTTCACCCCCACGGGGGTGGAATTTAAAAAAATCATTTAGGATATTTCCAAACCTGGACTCGAAAGATTATTCATACCAATTTTCGAGTTAATCAAGCTACGCAGTAAAATTCTCGCCTGTAATATTGACAGCCCCTTTTCACCCCGTCCGGGGTAGATTTTCGAAAAACCTTGATACAGGTTATTCTTTATTTTTGGACTTAAGTATAAATACTGAGTTTCGAGTTAATATGACAGCGCGTTAAAATTCTTCCATACATTTTTTGACACCCCCCAATCCCCCTCGTGGGGGTAGTTTAGAAAAACCAAAAATTACAAAGTTCATAATTTATTAAGATAAGTATTTGGGCCAAGTTTCAAGTTTATTAACTCAAGGAATAAGGTTTTTCATACAAACAAAATACCCCCTTTTTACCCCCTTAAAGATCGAATTTCCAAAAACCCCTTCTTAGTGCTCCCCTACATTATAAAAGGAAGCCGTGTGCAAAATTGCACGTTCCTAGTCCCAGTAGTTTTGGCTGTGCGTTGAAATGTCAGTCAGTCAGTCAGTCAGTCAGTCAGTCAGTCAGTCAGTCAGTCAGTCAGTCAGTCAGTCAGTCAGTCAGTCAGTCAGTTTCTCCTTTTATATATATAGATTTGCTCGACTTTGCTGGTAATAGATTATGAGTAATTTCCGTCGCCGCATTTAAAATATTGGGCGGAGTCACATTTTCTTCACATTCACTAATAAATTGGAATCAAAACTTTTTTGTAATACTATAAAAATGGTGCGCCCCACATAAGCGCTCCATTAGAAAAGAAATATTGATGGAAACTCCTTAGTGATATTAATTTCTGGGATTTGCCCTGTATTGTAATGAAAAAAAAAAATTTTTATAACATTATTTTGTTAGACAAAAAGTGATAAAATATGATTCTATTTTTAAATTTCGGTAGTGTTTATGAAGTATGTAAATATATAGGAGGCATGAGGAACAGGGAGTAAAGTTCACTCATCCTCTATAGAAAAGGGAGGATCCTCCGACCAGACGGGTGTTGTATCTGGTGGGCTACTGCCCGACGGTTGATGTCGGGACGAATGCTCGTCGCGCGGTAAACTCTGATTGCGCGATGCAGGATTTTTGTGTGACGTCAGTGTGAGCGTTCGCATGTGGCGATGTAGATATGCCGCCATAAATATTTCTCGTTTTGAAGTGTATAATGCTAATTTTACGATACGAGAGTAGATAAAATATTTTATAACATTATTTTCTTAGAGAAAAAGTCTATATTATTCTATTTTTATAAGACATGGAGACTTGGAAATTTGATGGTAATTGGGACATGTTTATTCAAAGTTTTTATTTTTAAAACATAGGTGGATTTAAAAACAGGTGTTTTAAATAAAATATGTATAGGTAAACTATGTTTTGCTATTGATGGCGTACAAATATCTAAAATTACACATATGCAGCAAAAATAAATTTATTAAAATGAATGACAAAATCTATCCACGCTAAATGAATTGAAATTATTGTAGAATTGATATAATTTCACGAGTATTTTTTAAAGCACATTGAATAATAAGTAGACTCTAATAAACACATCTATATGATATTTAATCATTGAGTAATGTATCAATTTCATTTTTAACTCAATAGATTAGTCCAGTCTTAAAAGTATGTAATGGCAGCACCTTCTTTAACTTTCATAATCACTGTCACTGCCCGTCATTGTCATGCATTTGTTTCATATAAGATTTGCACAGACCTATAACTAACATAGAGGGAGGCATTAAAACATATACAATGCAACGCCATTTTTTATTTTTCTTTTTTTTTATACCTACGAAACATCCTGTGTTAGAAAGAGCTTTATTACTTATATCAAATAATTATGCCATTAGTTATTTTTGACGTAGACACGACTATTCCTAAAATATGACTAAGTGCAATGTTGCATCACACTTTTGCATGTTACCTTTAGCATAAAGCCAGTGTAAACAGTTGTTGGTGAACCAATGAAAATAAATAAATGACCTGGTGACCCGAGGGTCTTAAGTCATATTTTTGGAATCGTCTTCTCGAGCCCTTTATTTTGACGCACTGGAAACTTTTTTCACGACTTTACTTATTGAATTCTAAAGTCCGCCATGTTCGTGGCCATGTTGATTTTTGTGTAATGCCACCTTTACTTTCCTTCAAACTTCGTCGGATTGCGATTGAGAGTGAAGTGCACGACATGTAAATCATTAAAATACATCCAGACGTCTGGATGCTGCGAGAGAATAAATAATTCTACATACATAGGGCGTAACTATGTACCATACAAATACATGCGCCAACCCTTCTTGTCAGTCGGGTCTGTCTTTGACGATTTCTATTTTATTTTTGACTCTGTGGTGCTGCGTATGACAGCATCATGAATGTTTTGTTGTGATTTCTTGTGATTTGTTAAAAAATATTATTGAATATATTTCTAGTTATTTCTTTGCATTTCTGAGTGACTATTTTGGACTATCATATGAATCTTCGCATTACAGTTTACCTGGGCTACAATAACAATAATACCTCTAACGCACATCTTGGACCACTCTGATTTTGCCTGGTTTCCAACGGAGATCCAATATTCTATAAACTGGGGCATAGAAAATGAATCATTTGAGATACAATCGTTAGATTTGAGTAAAATTCATTCTGTTGGAAGAAAGTGAATTACTCCGCGATAAACAGGTTTAAATATTATTATTTGGAGTCATCAGATTTGTAAAGGGTCTTATGTCCCTTCAAAAAGTTTTATGACGAATATAAATATACAGGGCTATGAAACACTATTATAGCTTCGTAATACATTTTGTTTTATTTGTGTTCATTTCTGGGCCAAACTTGTATGGGACCGTTATCCATCTTTCGGTATTGTGTTTATAAAGTATGTCAATATAAACTCAGTTTGAAGTTTATGATTCGAATTTTACGATATAAGAGTAGATAAAGTATGTTTTTACTTCACTTTACATAATAGACGATAGTTTCATCGTCTAGAAATCGTAAATAATAAGTACCTCTTTTTTAAACACGTAATAACATCAACCAAAAACACTTACTAAGATACCTATCTAATTGTTCAAATCAAATCAAATCATCTTTACTGTGGATCATAGGTACATAATACAGATGGTGTTATTTAAATATTTAGGACCAGCTATGTCCTACCCTTAGGGCGTACAATAGAATGTAGGTAAGTATCTAGTGAGTTTACTCGTACATGCATGTCAACAATAATGTAATACATTGCAAATTATTAGATTCTTAGATCTTGATCTTGATTCTTGTTACTTGAATTATTGTTATTCTACATTACATAACGCTTACTCGTTTCTATATTTATTTTATTTCTATTTTTTCTTTAAACCCTCTACTTATTAACCTCATCATTGATAAGCTACCACTTAAGGGAAAAAGACAGCTCTGACACAAGTACTATTATAACTTAGCCGACCTTTGCATGGACGCGAAAATAACGCGGCGTGATTTTATCTCGCACTGCATTTTCAACGGTCTGCTTAGCGCCGAGAGTTGAAAATCCAAGTGTGTTTTTTCCACACGTTGGAATGCACTCTGTTGGATTCTCAATCCTCGACTCAACACCGAGAGTTAAAAATCCAGTGCGCGATAATACCCCGCCGCGTCATATTCGCGTCGGCTTACTGGGGCTGCCTCAATTTATGTACGACGTAATTTTAAGAGAATAAAAATATAATAAGAATAATTTATTGGTCCACTGTAAAAAATATAAATAATGTATGCATAATGTGACTAGAATATTTTAACATATGGCCCTCTGGGACGCGTTCAACCGACGGACCGGTCGCCGCCTCACGGATCGCGCCCACACCGGAGCTCTTTAAAGGGCCATGGACCGCATGACCCCCGCGTAGAGCCTCCGGCAGGAGGCGCTTTTGGACCCGCTAGATTGGGCAGGAGCCGCCTAAAGGCAGCCCCGGCCCGCTCCAGTCTGGGAGCCAAACGTCGGAAATGCAGCGCCTGTAGCTTGGGGGCCTGGTTGAAAAAAATTTTTTTTTGTTTATTTTTAGATGGCTTGAATGAAGAAAATATTAAATGTACAATTAAAACAGTAAAAAATGCTCAAAAACCATTAAATAAATGGACATCAAGTCGGAATCAGAATATTTGACGAAACTTTACAACGACAAGTTTTCAATATAAATTGAAATAAGAAGTGTAAAGAAATTGATTGTGCCCTTTGATTGAACCCTACATTCCAACTCATATATCAACAAGCTAATTAACATAAAAATACAAAATATCAAATCGTTTTTTTCAGACTATATTTTTTTTTTGCCGCCATTTCCTTGTGCCACGACTCTAGCCAAACCATACAAGGTGTAACATAAATAACGCAAAACCTCTTAAGGGGTCATTGTACTCATCATTATGAACATCTTTTACTATGGGACCAAACCAGAAATCGCGAAAAACAAATCAGCTGTTCCCTACATTTTGACGAGTTATGCGAACATAATGAGTACAATGACTCCTTAAGAGGTTGTGCGTTATTTATGTTACATCTTGTATATCTTTGTGCAAGATAAGATCCATAGGTAACAATGGTCATATTTGAACATTCTCTTTAAAACCCCTATATTTCTTTTGAGGTTTTTGTAATTCTGTTATGATTTATTTTTAGTAGGTATTGTAAACGTCGGGCGTACGCTTACAGTCTGTTAAAGGCGCGACACAATGGCACCGCGTGTCACGCGACGAGCGGTGCCTTTGTTTGTGTTTGCAAGTGCCTTAATGTATGCTAAATAAAAAGACTGTTGGCGATATTAGCGGTTAATTATTCCTCTAAACGGTTCTAAAACATTCTTTACCACCAGATCACTGTTTGTCAGTCAAACTGACAACTTACTGTTTTTTCCTTGTTTATTCAAAATCAATGTTTGTCTTTTAATGTAATCAACACTTAAACTCGCGAAGGTTTTATGCTAATAGCACGTCAGGGTAAAACCTCTACAGTACTGTTAGTAGATAGATTGGTGTGAAAATAATGTTATCTGGATATCTTAGTTTAGGCAGGTCGTGTGATGCTGAGCAATCTATGTGTCTAACGTCGTGTGGTAACAAAAGACATATAAAACATCCTCCTATAAAGCCTCCTTTCAGTATCAGTTTAATATCCCAATAGAAACTCCAGGCAACTTCAATTTCAGCCAGAGTTGCGGGATGTTCGAAAGAGTTACCGTGGCCCCTGGCACAGGCAACTGAAGGAACACGGGTGGGTTAAAACCCACCCGTGTAGTCAGTAAAAGTCTGACACGCCCTCCCGCTCCGCCCAGAGCGGGAGAAGTCGTTTGACGATTTCCCATCCACAAAAAAAAGGCAACTTCAATTTCAATCTACTAAAAACACATAACCCTCCTTTTTTGGCTTCGCCGGGTAAAAACTTTCAACCACGACTTAATTCTTACACAAACTCAAATTAAAACCTCATTTTAATTACTCCAACGCTTACACTCTACTCTCTAATATAATAACAAAAATGTCTGTCCGTATAAAATTCGTATCAAGCAAATCTGTTTCTAATGTCATCGGATAGTACTTTGTAGCGCCTTGCAAGAAACTTATACGCTCGGCTTCGCTCACTTCGTATATTGCAGTTAGCTACAAAGTACAAACTACAACTACCGCTTATTAACCGACTTTGGAGTTTGTAATCAAATGACAGAGAATTTAGCTCTGGGGAGATTTAGGAGGAGTTTCTGGTTATTTCTTTGACTTAGATTATGAACTGATACTGAAATGGAATAATAGTTTAAATGAGGATGTTGTTGCGTGTCTAGCATGTTGTTGCGTGTCTAGCATGTTGTTGCGTGTCTAGCATGTTGTTGCGTGTCTAGCATGTTGTTGCGTGTCTAGCATGTTGTTGCGTGTCTAGCATGTTGTTGCGTGTCTAGCATGTTGTTGCGTGTCTAGCATGTTGTTGCGTGTCTAGCATGTTGTTGCGTGTCTAGCATGTTGTTGCGTGTCTAGCATGTTGTTGTGTGTGTGTGTGTTCCTAGCAGAAACACAAACGATTTTTGATTCGCAAATACTGCTATCCAATAGCATTTTAAACATAAACATCACGTCTTGTTTTCTCGAAGGGTTAGGCAGAGGTGTACCTATAGTACACCCACATTTCGCCAGTTATTTTTAAGTCCCATGTAATAGGGGGCGAGTCTATTACCATCAATCGATGTTCGATATGTCACAATGTAAATAACGCAATTAATGTTGTTGAACTGTCACAATGAAACCGATTCCTACTGTGTGTTACGCAGTTTCACCGCCGGCAGGGTTTCCTATACGATGATTAATTCTTGCTGCTAACTGTCAGGTCCACTCAAATCTACAACATTTATGTTCGCATAACTCGTCAAAATGTAGGGACCAGCTGATTTTTTTTCGCGATTTCAGGTTTGGTCCCATAGTAAAATTTGTTCATAATGATGAGTACAATCACCCCTTAAGAGGTTGTGCATTAATTTTGGTACATGTTGTATATGGCTTGTTATTCGAGGAATCTGAACATGCGTTCTATTATTCTGCGTGCACTTAAAAATAATTATAAGTATCGAGTTTTGTTAGTTATTTTCTGAAATCTTCTTTTCTTAGTATTCGTAACCTTTTCATATATGTATATTATTTATTCTAGATTAAGACCTAGTTACTTACAGCATAACATGTTAATTAGTTTAATCTTCTGTTAAAATGTTAGCGACTGTTTCACCAAGCGCTAATCGGTCTTAGGGCCGGTTTTTTGATCCCTAGTAATAGTCAAGCTAACCATTTGTTAAACTGACCATGGTTATTACTCTAACCAGTTGTTAACTCAAGTTTACGTTTTTTCATCGCCATTTGGACTATGGTTAAAATTTACTATTGTTAATTATGTTGCCATTGCAATGGACACTAACATACCCATTGAAAAGTTGGGATTCATTATTTTGAAATGGTAATACGCGTACATTTTGACGTCTAATATTTTTTTAAGGCGTAGCCTCGGTCTCCCAAAAGGCAGCATCTGTCAAAATGCCCAGACTGCATGATTTCTTTAATAGTACTGTTATTGAAAATAGTACTGTCATGTACAGATCCTGGCCATCTAGCAACTATATTTCTGATTTTTACGTTCGAATCTACGACAGCTTGGGTGTTGATAGAAAACACATCTTTTATATTTCTTTAGAGCTTTGCATTATCGCCGCCTGGACTCGCGATTCGGACATGCATGCAGTCAATTGCCCCGACCACACTAGGAAATCTGGCAATTTTATAAAAATTATTTACCACTTCTCTAATTTCTTCAATCGAATTTGGCATCGCAATAAAACGTTTAAATTTTATACAAATTTGTCTTGACGCGGCGTGTACAATTTTGAAGACAGTTGATTTAGATACACCAGACAGATCACCAGAACATTGTTGCATATTCCCAGTAGTATACAATCGCAATGTGATCAGTAATTGCTCGAGTGGTGTAACTGCGTGATTTTGCTGTGGGCGTTTTTAATTCGTTTGCTATTTCTCCGACGGTCCAGATCACGATTTCTTTAGTTAGGCAGAGGTGTACACCCACATTTCGCCAGTTATGTTTAAGTCCCATGTAATAGGGGGCGACCCTATTGCCATCTACCGGGCACAAATCCAGACTCCGGGCTGCTACTGAGAAATTCCAGATAGAAAAAACCCAATAACACTTTGCCCGACCTGGAAATCGAACCAAGGACCTCAAGCTCAACAGTAGCGCTTGCGACCACTAGACCAACGAGGCAGTCCACAAGGTATTCCACTAGGCAGTTAACTAGTGATCAAAAAACCGGCCCTTAATCAGGCGTTAAATTTAATTGCTGCCCTAGAGGTCCGTTTACTTACTAACCGACATTTAGTCAGTTGTCAAAATCATCGAAATGAAAAACGCGAGTCTATACTACATATACGGCTAGCTAAAATGATGCATTGTCAGTGAACATTGACATGTGACATTGCGACTTTTTATTTTGTTTGCTTTGACAACTGACCGGTATAAGAGTGAATGATACATTCAGGTTTGTTATTTCTTTCTGGTGGAACGTAAATACCATTAACATGGATGTTTATTTTAATGGCTGATTATGAACAGTTTAGTGAAACTAGGCCTAAACGTGTAAGTAAACTTTCCTCCGTGGTATTTGTAAGCACGGGGAAATAAATAACTGATCCTCTAAAAATTTATCGATCTTTTGGTGATGTTAATTATTTGATGTTCACAAAGAGGCGTAATCATTATAGTACAGTGTTCAATTATATTTTTAGAAAAGCAAAATGAGAATTATTCGAGGCTCGATTAATACATGCCAGCAGGGTGTTCGTTGTACGTGCCGTCACTAAAACCATCGATACGAGATAAATACATAAAATTGCAACATACAAATATCAACTTTAAACTCAAGTAATCCAAGTTGATTTTTGAATGAAAAAATTATCGATAACGTAAAGAAAAAAACATATGTATATGTATACGCGACGAATTGAAGATTTCCTACTTTTTTGAAGTCGGTTAATAAAACAATATTAGTTGCAATGGAAGAAAAAAACTAAAGGGTCTTTCAACAAGGACGGGTCGATGTTAAAATTGAATAAAACAAGATGTGTGTGAGATATTAACGAAATTTATTTTTTATTTAAAAGGCCCATTTATGCCCTTATGGATGGAATATGACATCGTTCAAATGTCCGCCGCGGCTTCGTATGGTGGCACGAATCCGAGAGGTCCAATTTTTAATGACTCTGCTGCATAGATCCGGCTGAATCCGAGCGATGGCCTGCGTTATGTTGGCTTTCAGGGCAACGGTCGAATGTGGTTTATTGGCATAGACCTGCGACTTCAGAAAACCCCACAAGAAAAAGTCTAGCGGAGTCAAATCACACGATCTTGGTGGCCAATTCACGTCACCTCTGCGAGAGATAACTCTACCTTCAAACCGTTCATGCAGAATGTCGATTGTGTCGTTGAGGTCTGCGAAAGGCCGAGTTCTTGAGCACGGCGAAAAATCGACTGCCTCGGAGTCTCCTGAACACTCGTACAGCGGCGATGTTCTCGGCCGATCTGGCGTTCCTTTGACGTAAAGGTGTTGGTTGGTTGTTTACCGAACCGATCGTCTCAAATTTAGTCACCAATCGTTGGAGAGTGGACTTTGAAGGGCCACCGCGTCTGCCGTAAAATGGGCGCAATGCGCGCAACGTTTGCACTAACGAACACTCATTTTGATAATAAAGTTTTATCATTTGCACATGCTGCTCAACCGTGTAACTTGCCATGGTGATTTGGCATCACTGACTGCATAATATACAACAGATTTTACAGATCCCACCAAAATAGTATGGCTGCCACAGACTGTCAACATCGACCCGTCCCTATTGGAAAACCCTTTATTAATAACATCATAACTATCTCTCTCATCTTATGGTTTCATTCGAAGCTCTGGAATGGGTCTCTTCTTACCTTCGGGGACGTTGGCAGTCGGTTCGCGTTGATGAGAGCTCTTCGAGTTGGCGTGACCTGGATGCTGGTGTTCCACAAGGCGGTATTCTTTCTCCATTGTTATTCTCTATCTTCATAATTTTTTTAGCTCACTGTCTTCGGTGTTCGTATCATCTTTATGCCGATGATCTTCAATTGTATACAGCTGGGTGGAAGGTTTATCGGACGCTATAGCGGATGTAAACCGAGGCTTAGATGCTGTCAAAAAGTGGTCTTATAGTTTTGGGGTATCAGTGCACCCCTCAAAGTGTCAGGCTATTGTAATTGGAAGCTCGCACACGATGGGTAGGATGACGCTTAGCTCTCTTCCTCCTCTCATTTTCAATGGTTCCGTCATACCCATTACTCATACTGTGAAAGATCTCGGTTTGCATCTTGACTCGACGCTTAGCTGGCAACTCCAGGTCTCTAATGTTAGTCAAAGGCTCAACGGTACTCTGCGATCCCTGTATCGTCTGAGAAACTTTTTGTCCGCTAAGACGGAAACTATGCTTGTGCAGATTTTGATTTTCCCTATCATTGACTATGGTGACGTGTGCTGTTTTGACTTTAATGCAGTTTTGCTGGATAAGCTTGACAGACTGCTTAACATTTGCATCCGGTTCATATTAAACCTCGGGAAATATGACCATGTGTGGAGCTGTAGGCTATAGCTCAAATGTATGTCCATTCGCCAGAGAAGAAGGTTGCGTGCTTTGACCACGCTTTTCTCCCTTCTCAACTCTCCCACTCCTTCTTCTTATCTTGTGTCTCACTTCTAATATCTACGTTCTTCTAACAAACTTCTCTTACTCTGTCCTTCTCATACTTCTGACTTTGTTCATTCTTCCTTTCATATTCAGTCCATTCTTCTTTGGAATGCGCTACCTCTTGACATCATGATGGCCACCAGTCGGTATGCATTTAAGCGGAGATTGCGGAGTTATTTTCAAAATAAATAGCGTAGAGTCATCTCAAAACTTCTCTATCTTGAATTTGTATATACGTATATCATAATACAGGTAGGTATATATTATAGTAAATATGTATGTCCGTGTATTATAAGTTTAAAACCTATTTATGTACTTGTGTCACTATTCTATTTGTACCTAATTCATTATTATACAGGGTGTCCGGTAAAGAATGGATAACCTTGAAATCGCATATAACAGACCTTATGGCTGTTCTAAAAAAAATACAAAAAAAAATATATCCCAAGTAATAACTAAGAATTTTTTGAAAAAGAATACTAACTTTTTTTACATTTTTCATCACCACAACCGCAAATGAATGAATTCCATCGGTTATCTGTTGTTATAATATTGTACGTTGACTACGCCGCCGACAGAGAGGCAATAAATAATGTCACTAGAAATTTCACAGAATTTTTTTCCAAAAAAAAAAATTATATCTTAGGTACTTACTTACTTGGGATATACATTTTTTTTGTATTTTTTTTAGAACGGCCATAGGGTCTATTATATGCTATCGCAAGGTTATCCATTAATTACCGGACACCCTGTATATTTGTAATATGTTTTTTTAGCATTGTTCCTCTCAAACAGCACCTGCCATCTAATCTCTTTACCACCTTTGGTTGACTCGTAGAGAACGCTTAAGACATTAAGTCCACTTTTGTACTTTTTTGAACGTGAAAAAGTTTAAATAAATAAATAAATAACTATCGATAAGTTTTGTTGCAATGAAAACTGAACCATACGCACCGAAGTTAAAAGTTTTTAATCCCAAAGCACGAAATTTATCTCGTCTCGTTGGCTTTAGTTTAGAGTGATTGTTAGTATTCCTAATCTATCCAATGTTCCTATTACCTGTATGTTACTACTGCAAAGCTTTCAATCAGCTTCTAAACTTATAAAGCATATAGTTATGTCAATCGAGAAGCACCTGTAATCTTGATCAGCATAGTGTGGTGATAGCAGATAGGCTAGGGTCTCCGCTTCAATCACACAAAGAGCCTTTATACTAGTGTCAACGTATAGGTAGTGATGGCAGCGTTGATATCGATGAAATTGTTTGATGTGGATTCAAGGAGTATTTGTGCAATGATCCTTGGTGGTGCCATACTGAACTTAAAATGTAGAAATAATATAGTTCATTACTTTAACACCTTCGGCGCCCGTGTATCATTTTTGCACACACTTGTTAATATAATGTGTATCAAAAATGATACACCATGCCCATTGCGTTCAAGGCGTTGTGTATCACTAATGCACACGATTTTCATACATTTCTTTAAAATATGATAAATAAAACCTCATAAATAAATAAAAAATATATAACAAAAAAAGTGTGATTCTGGATATAATGCTTGGCGCCGAAGGCGTTAAGTGTAGCATCAAGTTGCTAAACAATTATTATTTATATCCATAAATTACGTCACACGAATTTCATAATTTTTGGAGCTCCCCTCCCCTCCTCTTGTCACAGGTGATCATATTTGTGAGCCCCCCTTCTCTGGTGTGACGTCACATATTTTGCAACTTTAAATTAAACCTTATACTAATAGGTAGATAGAAGATAAAGTACTCCACTCCAATTTTAAAGTTTTTCGTTACTGATGAAGTTTGGAGTTTTAATACTTATAGAGGCATGAGGAACAGGGTGTAAAGCTCACTCATCCTCCATAGAAAAGGGAGGATCCTCCGACCAGACGGGTGTTGTGTCTGGTGGGCTACTGCCCGACCGTTGATGTCGGGATGTTGTATATATGCTAGTCGCGCGGTAAACTTTGATTGTGCGATGCAGGATTTTGCGTGACGTCAGTGTGACGCGTTCCATTGTGGCGATGCCGCCACATCACTCCCCTCCGGAGACCGGAGGTCGATAGTGGGCTGAGTCGTGTATCTTGCGATGCTTGCCAGGGCCAGTTGAGGTTCCAATGAGTCGGAACCGGGTGCCGCATAGTTCGCGGTGAGTCGGAACTGTCTGCGGAGATGCCCCCAGTGAGTCGGGGTGGCGCTGCGCGTTATGCTCCAGTGCGTTGGATGTGGTACAGCGCCGGGTTGAGGCTGACTGCTGGCGTCGACCAGGAGAGGTTTGAAGGGCTCTGCTTGTTTGACCGGCCGAGAGTGCAGTGTGCTGTGCCAAGGTTGCTGATGAGGCTGAGGGTGATGACCAGGTATGCGCGGTCGCTGCATGCTGGTGGTCAGGATACCCGTTGAAGCCGTGGGTGCTGGCTGGCTGTGTGACTCGCTGCTCGAAAGCTCGAGGAAGTGATGCTGATGACGTCACGCTGTAGTAGTTGCACGAAGGCTGCGCTGACGTTCATGTACGGGGTCACCAGTATAGAGGCATGAGGAACAGGGTGTAAAGCTCACTCATCCTCCATAGAAAAGGGAGGATCCTCCGACCAGACGGGTGTTGTGTCTGGTGGGCTACTGCCCGACCGTTGATGTCGGGATGTTGTATATATGCTAGTCGCGCGGTAAACTTTGATTGTGCGATGCAGGATTTTGCGTGACGTCAGTGTGACGCGTTCCATTGTGGCGATGCCGCCACATACTTAAGATTTATACATGCGACGTCACGAAATTTACGACTCGTCACCCGCCTTGTCACATGATGTCACACATTGTTGACCCCCTCCCTCCCCGTTAACATATGACGTTATTTATGGATGGACCCTAAGGCATTAGAATGCAGATCTCGAGATAACGCTAAATTTAAAGATTTTCTACATTTCCTTATTGCTTACTGCAATACAAAACGTTTCTTTAAAATAATCACCTCACTGCAGATCTACTTATATACAGACGCCAGCACATCAAGCTACCCGAAACTGTCAAATTTTCCCAATCAACCTTGAACCTTATCCTTTGGTGATAAAGTCGAAAATCTATTAAAGAAATTTGACAGATTGTAGGAGCTTGATGTGCTGGCGTCTGTACAAGAAGATAAAGCCGTTTTATTGATCTTTTAACAGAATAACTGGTACTCTTGACTGTTTACAATTATTATAATGAGGCATGTCGATGTAAAATCTTTTTATTACAATTTGCCATAATAATACATCGTTTAAAAGCGTTATTAAGTATCTTTATACTTATTATCCTTAACTAATCAACCCAACGTAAACTGATGCATATATAATAACACATTTTGTTATTGTAGCGCAAATCATTATAGAAATACGTTGATGTACACGTTCACATTTTATGATGTTATCGTATTTTACGCTCATTGTGAACCACAAAGCATAATTCATTGTCGCTTTAATCAACGTGTTGCAGTAATTCAGATAAAACATAACCGACGTGGTAACAATACATTTATCGCCGTTACCTTTCATTACCGTAAAACGGGGTGAATAGGGATGCAGGGGTGAATCGGGACGAAACTTTAAAATGGATTTTAACGTTGAAATAATATAGTTTGTTACCAACCAGGACACTTAATTATTAATTATTGTAGGTACGGTAAACACTAGAGTCCTATTTGGTAACAAACGGGTATTAGTAGTATATTATTTCAACGTTAAAATCCCTTTTAAAGTTTCGTCCCGATTCACCCCTACATCCCTATTCACCCCGTTTTACGGTACCATGTATGCCACGTAAATATCAAGTAAAATCTTGCAAGCTGGCACTGTTGTTACTGTAAAGTTTTTGAAAGACGAATTCAATAACACAGACGATTATCAGTACTGCTTTTCTGTAAAAATCTACAATAAAAAATAAGGTGAAGTGAGCTTGAAGTAAACTGTCATCGCATCTGATGACAGTTGAACCGAACCCAAGAGCTATCAGCATTTGCGAGACCTTCTGAGCCAGTATTATTTTTTCGATAATTCTTAATATCGATATGCATCACATCACTATGTGGCGATTTAGAGAAGTGCAATATTTTGGGAGGCGCCGCCGCCGCGACCCGAGTCGTGTTACACACAAAAGGGACGGGACCGCGCCATTGTTGCATCGAGGTACCATCCCTCGACTCAGACTTGGAACACGCACTTATGATATTATTATAAGGAGATATGGTATTTAAAAATATATTTGATAAGGTCGTGTTTAGCTTCTCATCAGATGGGAAGAGATGATGCGGCCAACAATTGCTTGTCTTTAAGCTTTTACCACTTCAAGACTCCCAGGTTGGGAAACACACACTCGTAATTTCATTATTAAAACACACCCAAGAGCAGCTCCTGTTCGATATTGTGACACATTGGTTCATTTATACAGATTTCTGGCAAAATAGCACAAATAGCAGTTTCTTCGCAAACAAATAAATGTACGTAAGATTGATGCTTTAGTACATCCTCTAGTAACAATCCTGATAAACAGTTTTTATTTTTGCAAATAGCTACCTACTCATTCATCAGACTGAATTAGAGTTAATTACACGTGGATTATCATATGCCTCGTGCCATGGCGGCTGAAGGATTTGTAATGTATACCACTGTAACAAGTTATAAAGGCTATAAGAACAAAGAACAGACAGCCTCGTCAAGAGCCTTTGTTTCAACCTTTTCATTAGTAAAACTATTGATGTAATCAAGCTTATTAATTATTCTCTAAATACCTAAACTAACAGAGCAAAATTTACAGGGCAAAATTGATAATTACTTAAAAATTATGTATTCCATAACAAACAGAACAAACTAAGTAGTTTGTTATGAAATACATAATTTTTAATTAAATCACAGAACACAAAATTAAACCTACCTTAAAATTTGGATCATAATTTTGTAGATGATATACCGTTTATTCATTTACTTACAATATAACTTTAGTTTTTGCATATTTAAATATTTCAAAAATCTATACAAATAAAATAATAAAATTGAAGTGTCTGTTCGAAATGTCAAAATAACAACTTTTTATTAAATGCATAAGAAAGTATATACGGTACTTATAACAAAAAAACATTTTTTTTTGTCTGTCTTTCTGTTTGTTCCGGCTAATCTCCGAAACGGCTGGACCGATTTTACGTCACGGGGAGTAACTTGGCTACTTTTATTTTAGAAAAATAATTAGGGTTCCGCGCGAAAAATTAAAACCCTTGAAACTCTGAACAAAAAGTCGGATTTGAAAAATTCTTCTTGCATTTGGTAACCCAATTCTCGAGGATAGTTATAGGCTATTTAACATCACGCTACGACCCTTAGGAGCCGAGCAAAATGAAAAAGTCACAATGAACAGTAAGCGAAGACGAAGTAATAGCGCGGGCGGGCGATGCAACGCGACGGGTCGGGGGACGAGGGAGTTTTATTAAAATGTGGCTGTTATTTTAGTATATTGTGTATCTTACGACTTCCACGCGAACGAAGTCGTGGGGCACAGCTAATATATAACATATCTACTGCAGTACCAGCATCGGATACATACACTGTCAAAGCCAACGCAGGTCAGGGCTCTTATTTACTTTCCATGGCTGGTCGTAGGCCAGTTAAGGGGGAAGCGCTAAGGTAGCCCGCGAAATTCAAATTTTCTTACGTTTTTTGCAATTTGCTGGTCAGTGTTAAGTTGTACGTTGATGAAAATATGATTCGCGGTCGTAACAAATATGTATTTACAGAATTATAATCATTACAATCAGTAATAAAACTTGTTAAGTTAGTATAATCCCCAAATGTCAAGATTTCATGAAATAGTAATTCTTGGGGTTTACTTGGTCTTAGAGAGTTGTGTTGATGACTTTAATGATTATAATTCTGTAAATACATATTTGTTACGGCCGCGAATCATATTTTAATCAACCTATGACTTAATACTGACCAACAAATTGCAAAAATCGTAAGAAAATTTGAATTTCGCGGGCTACCTTGGCGCTTCCCCCTTAAGTGATTTTTGTGTCCTATTACTGAATATTATTTAGGTTATATGTATAAATTAGATATTAGGGACGAACATAAAATTAGGTTCTATTTACTTGTCAAGCGATTCAGAGCCTAATATTTGGAATAAAACCATCAGGAGCTAGAATCTTATTTCAGTGTGGGAAAGAGATGGAGCTAGACGTCCTGTATAGCTCCATCTCTTTCTCACACTGAAGTAACATTAAAATAATACTGCTTTAAGAGGTGGTGGTTGGCCCCCTGTACTGTGTAGGTTCTAGCTGAATAGGAATTTCTAAAACCGGCCAAGTGCGTGTCGGAAGACGCAGAATGAAGGGTTCCGTAGTTGGGATGAATTTATCCCAATAACAAACTTAACATTATAGTTGAAAAACATGTTTTCCTATATATTCCAACTGAAAATGTAAGTTGGTCGACTATTACTCTTTAACTTGTGAAGCCTACTTAGCTGTGATAGTTTTCCTTTTAAACTATTGGCCGCTTCAGTCTGATCAATACGACTGAGAACCAATGTTCGTTTTTTGTTTATTATTTAATTGCACGACCCGATATTATCATAAATCGACAATTCGTCGATTTTTGAGCTGGGTGTTGCGGGCACGGCGGTTGGTATAAAAACCTAGCGGTCAATAAGTAAACTTCGTTATATATTACTAGCTGTGCCCTGTGACTTCGTTCGCGTGGAAGTCGTTAGATACACAATATACTAATACTAAAATAACAGCCACATTTCAATAAAATTCCCTCGTCCCCCAACCCGACGCGTTGTATCGCCAGCCCGCGCTATTACTTCGTCTTTGCATTGTTTCAGACTTTTTTCTTTTTGCTCGGCTCCTAAGGGTCGTAGCGTGATGTTAAATAACCTATAACCATCCTCGAGTTTTGTGGTAATTTTCGATCGAAAAACTGTCTGTATGTTATGTAATTAAGGCATACATAGTACATATTTCGGCTTTTTAATTCCGGTAAGTTTTGCTTTTAAGCGAATAAGCAATAGGTATCTTTATATTTAAAAAGTTAGACCTTTTTCAAAGCGTTTCGGTCGAAGTTGTCATTTCGCTCGATAGATGGCGTTGGCGTCGAATTAGATCTCGCTATGGTTTCGTTACCGCGCCACATAATTTTATTGTACAAGAAGTAACAACCTCTTAAGGGGTCATTGTACTCATCATTAGGAACAACTTTTACTATGGGATCAAACCTGAAATCGCGAAAAAATAATCAGCTGCTCCTTACATTTATGTTCGCATAACTCGTCAAAATGT
This sequence comes from Fissipunctia ypsillon, assembly GCA_947568875.1. Lineage (NCBI taxonomy): Eukaryota > Metazoa > Arthropoda > Insecta > Lepidoptera > Noctuidae > Fissipunctia > Fissipunctia ypsillon. The sequence goes on along the minus strand of OX387655.1, from coordinate 19,726,796 downwards.
AGGGAACAGCAGATTTTTTTTTCGCGATTTCAGGTTTGGTCCCATAGTAAAAGTTGTTCCTAATGATGAGTACAATGACCCCTTAAGAGGTTGTGCGTTATTTATGTTAAAATTGAAGTTTCTGTTTGTAATGTCAAAATAACAACTTTTTACTAAATGCCTAGGAGAGTATAAACGGTACTTATAACAAAAAAGCAATTTTTTACATTCTTGTCTGTCTGTCTGTTGGTTCCTGCTAATCTCCGAAACGGCTGGACCGATTTTGACGGGACTTTCACTGGCAGGTAGCTGATGTTACGGCGGGTAACATAGGTTACTTTTATTTTAGAAAAATAATTAGGGTTCCGCGCAAAAAAAACCCATTGAGAAATGGGCTGCGTGCGGCCCGGCGGCCGCGTAAGTACATGGAGTGATTTATCTGGTAATCTGTGGCGACGGGTCGGGAGACGAGGGAGTTTTATTAAAATGTGGCTGTTAATTTAGTATAATGTATATCTTACGACATCCACGCGAACGAAGTCGCGGGGCACAGCTAGTCTTGTATAATATAAGGCTTGCAGTTTACAACTGTGCTGTGCTGTGTGTGTGTGTGTGCTGTGTGTGTGTGTGTGTGTGTGTGTGTGTGTGTGTGTGTGTGCTGTGCTGTGTGTGTGGGTGTGTTGCTAATAAAAATGTTGTCTAAATAGGCATCCTACGGTTTAAAAACTGTTTATTACCATATTTTTCAAAAGATCAGGCTTTTGAGTATGTTCGATCTTGTAATAGAGGAGATTGGGCGATTCTGTTTCTGCCCTGAAGCCCAATAGCGTTAAGATAATATTTATTTATACAAAGGGAAAGATCTCATCAAGGAGGATATTTCTTATGTGAAGACTTCTCTTGATTGTTAGTACGTAAGGAGCCACAAAGCTCTAAATGTGAATAATTAAGTAGGTATTATTGAATTTCTGGTATTTCGTCAATGAATTATCTTTAATTAATTCTGTGCCTTTAAAAAATCATCTTTTAATCCTATAAATGAACTCCAAGATACGTTTTACGACTATTTTCAATAATGTATTTCAATTCCAATCTTGATCCGCAGTCTTTGACGGCTGCTTGTCATTCGCACTCTCAAAGACTCAGATTGACAAACTCGGCCGTTGATTGGGATCAGGATCAAGATTGGGATTGAGATACATTATTGAAAACAATAGTTAGGGACAGTGTTTTTAAAATTAAGCATTATTAAAATTGAGGTATTTCGTCATTTAATACATTTAATTATTTCTGTGCCTTGCAAACATCATCTTTTAAGCCTATCACCGGCCATTGTAAAACATGGCCTCTTATAGGTACTCGTAGTAAGCCGTGTTACAAACCATGTTTCTAAGAGTCGGTCGGACTTAATGTTAAACCTACCGAAAATCCCAATATCGTTAAGAGATACAAGGTGTATCATAATTAACGCGCAACCTCTTAAGGGGTCATTTTACTCGTCATTATAAGCAACTTTTACTATGGGACCAAACCTGAAATCGCGAAAAAAAATCAGCTGTTTACTACATTTATGTTCGCACTAGCTTTTGCCCGCGGCTTCGCCCGCGTGTATGTCGGAAACTATCAAATTAGTACCTACCCTACGTGTTAATCCAGGTTCTAAAACATCTGTAGGCCAAATTTCCTCTAAATTCAATCAACCATTTTTGCGCCAATCCGGAACATACATCCCGACAAACAACAAACGGACAAAAATTCTAAAACCTATAGTGTGCGCAACAGACTCGTTCAATCGCTTCTTTTTAAATATATGCAATGCACAGTTCTGACTTCGTTACTATTTTTAACCGACTTCAAAAAAAGGAGTAGATTATGAATTCGGTTGTATGTTTTTTTTTAATGTAAGTTACCGTTACTCCGTCATTTATAAACCGATTTAAAAGAATATTTTTTATTTGAAAGGATTGGACTTCCAGATTGGTCCCATTTTTATCCAAATCCAGTTCTGATGATAGGATCCATGAGGAATTGAGGGAACTCCTCAAATATTATTGGCAAACACATAGTGATTTTGGTATTTTCGTCAACAAATCAAGCATTTGCATTCAGAAAGTATGATTTGGTGAAGTGGAACTGACGAAGAAGACCATAGATAGCCACAGGAACTCATTAATGATAAATACTTCACGGGTGGCGATAAGATATTTCGATTAAGATAGTTAAACGACTATGACGAAAAAAATTTAAATAAATGCTTCTGTTGAAAATGGTACCATTGAACTCAGATCAGTAATAAAACCATGTATCCTAGCCGTGTTGGGGCTTATTGGAAATGTCATGAGATGCACTCTGGCTAAAAATGATTTTAACCGACTTCAAAACAGGAGGAGGTTCTCAGTTCTTCGGAATCTTTTTTTTTATGGTTCCCCGATTATTCGAAGACGGCTAGACCGATTTGGAAAAATCTTTTTTTGTTTGAAAGGGTATACTTTCCAGGTGGTCTCATTGTCATCAGGTCAGGATCTGATGATGGGGTCCTGGAGAAATCGAGGGAACTTTTCAATATAGGCACACCTATAGCGATTTTGTTAATTTTTATAGTAACTTGTGGATTTCCTCTCGGAAAGCAACATTTGGTGAAGTGGAACTGATGACGAAGACCACAGATGATAAGATGGCCACTGGAACAACTCAATAATAAGTATTTCACGGGTTGCGATTACATTACTTTAAAATTATTGCTAACCAATAGAAGCTCGTCACAATGCATACGGTGAAGTGGAGCTGTTCGTGAAGTACCAAGAGAACTCCTCAACAATTAACGTCCCTGCATCGGGAAAAGCAATGTTTTGTAAAAGGTGATGTGCAGTTGTCATTAGGCTATTGTAACTCAGATAAATTACAAACAGACCCACTAAAGAGTGAACAATAAAAACAACCGACTTCCAAAACAAACACTACAAAGTGAAAAATTACTTCAATTTCGGAAGTCAGTGGCAAAAACCTAAAATACAGATCCAAAGACACCGACTTCCGAAAAAGTATTAGTACCGAGTTTCGAGTTAATATGACAGCGCGTTAAAATTTTTCCTTACTGTTCTTACGGTCCTAGTGTTCCTTACTTGTTTTAAAAAACTAAGAGTGACAATTTTTATTATTTCCTGAAGCAAATATTGCCAAGTTTCAAGTGTATTAACCAAAGGAATAAGATTTTTCGTCTAAACCCTATCCCCGCTTTTCACCCCACAGGGGCGGAATTTAAAAAAAATCGTTTAAGATTCTTCCATAACTTGAATCAAAGATTTCTTATACTAATTTTTGAGTTAATCAAGTGACTCAGTAAAATTTTTCTCTTAAAAATCTAATAACCCCTTTTCACCCCGTCAGGGGTTGTTTTGAAAAACCAATAGTAAGAAACTTTATTGCTTATTTAGGCAAATATTCGTGCCAAGTTTCAAGTTTATTAACCAAATGAATAAGATTTTTCATCTAAACTCTATCCCCGGTTTTCACCCCCACAGGGGTAGAATTTTAAAAAATCGTTCAGGATATTTCCATAACTTGACTCAAAGATTATTCATACCAATTTTCGAGTTAATCAAGCCACGCAGTAAAATCCTCCCCTGTAAAATTGACTACCCCTTTTTACCCCGCCCGGGGTAGATTTTCGAAAAACCTTGATACAGGTTATTCTTTATTTTGGATCATAAGTATAAATACTGAGTTTTGAGTTAATCGGACTGCGTGTTAAAATTCTTCCATACAAATTTTGACACCCCCCAATCCCCCTCGTGGGGGTAATTTAGAAAAACCAAAAATTACAAAGTTCATAATGTACTAAGATAAGTATTTGTGCCAAGTTTCAAGTTTATTAACTCAAGGAATAAGATTTTTCAAACAAACGAAATACCCCCTTTTCATCCCCTTAAAAGTCGAATTTCCAAAAACCCCTTCTTAGTGCTCCCCTACAATATAAAAGGAAGCCGTGTGCAAAATTTCAGGTTCCTAGTCCCAGTAGTTTCGGCTGTGCGTTGATATGTCAGTCAGTCAGTCAGTCAGTCAGTCAGTTTCTCCTTTTATATATAGGTATAGAAGATATCTACTGCCGTGTTTTTTTTCACATATCCAAAAACAACCATTTAGCTTGCAGGACATAAACTCTAATTTCTAGTACTAAATCTCTGAGCTAAGCCGCGGACAGACAGATGGACGGACAGCAGTACATGGCGAAACTATAAGGGTTCCTTGTTGAGTACGGAACCCTAAAAATGATCAAATTCTGCAATGTATTGTAACAAATGAGAGGAAATGCCAGTAGCCGTATCCAACTTTCCACCCTCCACGATTCATTCCTTCTAGCTGCATTGTTACGTAGAGTGCTACAGTTATGTCCGTTTCAACCGCGCGGCCACCTCATAGTATTTGATGAAACTTTGCCAGGAATTAGTGTTAATTTGTTACTTTACACACTTCTTTTCGTGAATTTGTTACAAAAAAAACTAAGACGCTATGACAAAAAATAGTTGGCCGCTAGAACCGCCACTTGCCGTAATCATCGCCCGTGATTACACAGAAACTATATAATGCAGATAGACGAATGATGGATCAAAAGAAAGGCCATAATTTGTTCAATTTGTTACAAAAATAAAAAACGTCAAAACGTAAATAAACAAAAAGTTATGCAATATTTAGTTTTCAGGTTATGAGTAGGTAGTTATGTCACCATAAATATCAAATTAATAGAGGCTAATGTGTATGGACAATTAGTTACTAATTTGTTACAGCGAATAAACAGAAAAAATATATTAGAAAGTAGGTTCAATAATTTGTTAGAGTCGATTTTAGTTGGCCGCTCGGACGGCAATATGCCTAAAATACAATGGCGTTTATCTCGTTATTAAAAGTAGGTTTAAGCTTAGTTAAAGTACTAAGCGACGGGTAACGTAACCTAGTTTGGATAAATACGGCGAATATAACTGCAGCATTCATATTTTAAAAGATATTTACAAAAAACAGTAGTATGAAACCTTAAGAGAGTAGGGTGACCATGCATTTTCACAATGAAGTGAGACTGAATAGTGACTGTTGTAATGTTCGATATTTATATCTTATTTTTTTAGGGCGAGTGCTTATATAAATACATTTTAAGTTAAGGCATCCTGTAGCATACTTCATAAAAGTAAAAGTCAGTTATCGATTAAAATTTCTTTATTCAAAATCAACACAAAGGCAAAACAATCAAGTAATTAAAGTCAACAAGATAAATATAAAAACTTTATAAACTAACATAATATTTATAAATTAACTGACTCGAATATATGACACAGAATGTAGACAAATTTTCTTAGAGGTACTTATGTCGATTTTAAAAGAATTGTCGTCGTAACAAAAATATGTATTGTTATTTAAAAAATGACATTTATAGTGGCCTATTTTTGTGCCTGGTATAAATTCTATAGTACCAACTAAGAAATAGTAATTATCCTTAATGTTAATAGTAATCGGCAGCTCAGTGAGTAAGACTGAGTCTGCAGCTCCGTTTAAATCAAATGTTATGATCTCGCCTAACTTAAGTTCTCCTTTCAACTGTGTGTCACATTTCTGACACATTGTGTTAATTTTTTCATCGAAACAAATTGCTTCTTCTAAACTTGATATTCCAAATAACTTTAAAATATCAAGGTTAATTAAAATAAATACATGGTCTCTTTTCAATTGTATGTAATTACAATTTGTACAGGTTTTCAAGTATTGAGCACTTGTAAAATATTTTATAAATATTTTTTCAAATATGTAAGCCACATTGCAACTGCAGTCTTTATTTTGGAAAAAAGTTTTTGTTATTTCTGATCTACAATTGTAAATTTGCTCTATATCATGTGCTCCGTTCAAAAGCATAAAAATGTAATTAATAACACAATCTCCTTTTAATTCACTCAAAAAGCTTTTGAAAGCAGAACTTCTAATACAGGCTTGACCTATTAAATAAAATGCCGAATCGAAGGCACATGTATTGAAATAACCCGAGCTTTCCTTCAAAGCTAAATTCCCGTTTCTTATAATTACTATTTCATCATCTTTTTTCAGGCGATTATGTGTATTCGATTCTCCTCGCCAGTTCTCCAAATAGGATGGTCTATCACTAAATATAGAATCACTGGAAAAATATAATTCTTTTTGTTTTTGTTGGATTTGTTTTTTAGGATTTACCTTTTCTTTTTTATAAATATTTTTAGTCATGGCACGCCTAGTTCGGCGTGATTTAGATTTTAGTAAAGTAGTGGAACCTAAGTTTTCTAATTGATTTAATGCTAAATGCAATTCTCCTTTGATATAATCGTAATGATGCTGCAAATATTCGTCAATTCGTTGTCTCGCTATTTTTGTTTTAAAAACTAACTGTTTTAAAGTGCGAAAATAGCTTTCTACACATGAAGACGATGCGTTTAAGGTTTCCGATTTGAAATAAGAGCACATTACGTTGCTCCACAAAGGAAGTTTTATAAATAATCTTTTTAAAGTAGGGATGAAAAGTGGTAAATAATATGAACTACTTTTACCAACATAGGAATTTGCAGGGTTACTTTTTTTTTCATTATCTACCAACAGATCGAACCATGCGACAATGTCTCGAACGCCGGCATCATCAATGACAATTTGATCATATTCAAATTCTTCATTTTGATCCACATTTTTAAAATCAGCATACTTATGACTGTTTAACAAATTGTCAAGGTTTTGCTTGCTCTCCTTCAAACCTGAATCATCGTTTTCAAAATCATTTTGATGTAGGCAAAGTTTTATCATTTTTGTAATGATTTCCTTTACAAGTGCAAAGTCTTGACATTCTTTAATGTAGCGGATACAATGAATATAATACATTTTAATTTTTGTGTCAACATTTTCGAAGCAATTCAAATTATACAGAGTCTTTATAAAATGACTGGTATCTAATCTAATAAATGTTTTTGGTAGTTCTTCTTTATTTCCATTCAAAATACTAAAACAACGAAGTAAATAGTCTTTCACACATGTAAAATCACTGAATGTTCTAACATTTGCTGCTACTAACGCAGAAGAATCGTCTGTTATAACTTCGTCAGGATGACAACGAACATTTTTCAACCACTGTAATAACCATGCAGAAACAGACGCAGTGTCATGTGAATCGGTTATCATCTGACATAAAGGTACACACACATCGAATTGATTTATTAATATTATTACGTATAAGAAAAGTCTCTTACTCAATTCATAACCATTTGGTAATTTAAGAGGTTGAAAGATTGAACCTGTAGCATCCAATGTGATAGTTAATCTTTGAAAACAAGATTGATATTCACGGCAGTATTGTTGTTGTTCATCAGTCCAGTAATAAATGTGAATTCGAGGAAAAAAGTGTATATCACGTAAAAAAATTGGTTTGGTCACAGCCATCGTAAGAATGCTCAGAATAACGTTATTGTGTAACCACATTCTTTTTCGTTCTTCGTACTTAATTTTTCGCAATGCATTGAGTGTTGGGATTACTGGTGCTGTATCTGTAATTCCTTGTTTAGACATTTTTGCTGCCAGTTGTTTATGAACCAAAGAAGCTGAATCGTGTTTGAGCTTTTTAGCTAATTTTCGTCTGACCAATGCATTCATTCTATATTTTTTTCTCGGATCATGTTTTTTATTTTTTTCTCCGACTGTGATTTGGCATTGTCCTTCAATAATATTATCTGTTATTTTTTGACACGCTATTTTTGTAAAAGCGCTACATTGACTGCATTGACCTTTTACTAAAATATGATGCTCAGACTCCACTTTGTAACTTTTGAAATTCCATGTGCATGGTAATCTAGAAATAAGCCAAATCTTTTCTCTTAAAATATCCACCCATTTGTACTTAGGCAGTATTTTATATTTTTTAAATGGAGTACATGTTCTCAAGTCATTTCTTTTATACAAGACATTTAATGGTTGCAGTTTTTTCCAGTCATAGATATCTAATTCAAACTTGAAGTTCTTTGTGTCGTTTTCACTATGATGCTGGTTGGACTCGACATGAGAATGTGATATTTTGGATGAGGTTCTCGGGCTATTGCTTGAGGATGATGATAAAGATGACGAGGACAGACATACAGTTTGCTGCTTACATTCAGTGTTTAGAAACTCCCTGAAATTCCTTTTCAGTGACATGTAAAGGGCTGCCGGTGTCATAAGATTATCCAAATCACTTGCAATTGTATCAAATATAGGGTCTCTCAATTTAACATCCAGTAGTTTGTCGGCATATTTCATAAAAACTTCTCTCTGTTTTGATTTCTCAACAATAGGTTTTCGTCCAGCTTTACCCATTTTTGCTGCAATAAAACAATTGATAATATGAATACAAAGGTCAAACATCCGTTGACTGCATCACACACAAAATATACATAGGTACTACCAATTACTGCTATGTAAGTACATACTAAGGGCAAGAACTTTCTATAATTAAGAAAAGTCGACGTTACTGATGCAGCGAGTTATTTTAAAAAGATTTCTTTGATGTTTGTAAATATTAACGATATCATTTTTTTTTATTCCCCATAGTCATTTAACAGCGACAATACATTAATAAAATTTTTAAAAGGAGATTTTTTTCATTTGGGAGCAGCCACCGGATTGTAGAGACCAGTTATAGCGCTTAAGAATCTGTCCCTAAGACAGAAATCCTTACATTGGATATTACGCTCGTCACTAGGGGTTGCCTGGATCTAGGTCTCAAGATTCAAGATGCACGTTGATGCACTTTCACACAGAATGTTCACAGTTAAGTGAATTATCAGTTAATTCTTCTCTAGGGAATCACTATAGCAGTTAATAAGTTTGTTAATTTAAATTTTACGTATTCACTGTTTGAAAACACGAAACGTGGGTGGGCTGAATTGTCACTCTTTTACTATACCTAGACAATTGGCGGGAAACGCATATATAAAAGCAGGCTTGCGATTGGACAGAACTTAAGAGCCCTTTAAATAGAGCTCTGCCATTGGTTTAAAAAAAAGAATACTTAAAAGCCGTGATTTATCCTGTTCTATATTATCCGATTTGAAATTGGCGCCGAATATTACTTTTTAAATAACGAAAGGAGTGTGGTTACCACAATTATATTATACAGGTAAATTAATGTAAGTTATTAAGCTAAGAATATTTTTAAGACTTCTTCGTGATCTCATCATAAAATTGTAAAAATTAAACTTACCGCAGTCGATTTCGATCCCTCTGAGTCTGCAATACACTTTTTGGTGGTGAGTTCTACATTAACAAATCCAATATATAAGTGGGCACAACTCATAGCTAAGCAGTTTTAGACACTTCTGAATTTAGTTTTAATTGTCTCAGTAACTTAGTAGTATGAAAATCACGGGAATTAAATACGTACGAGCACACACTTCAAAATTCAGCACAGTAATGACAATATTCACAACAAAAAATTATGGCTTTTTAAACCCCGTGCGACAAATATTTTTAACAATAGTTTGGGAACAAAAGAGATCCTTTTTCTGGAATCGTTCCCATCATAAAACACCTGCGGAAAGTCAATGAAACGAAAATCTTATCAGTAAATACTTCAAAGAATTAAGAACAATAGACATCAATATGGCCGCAAAACGTACCGCATATTCGTTCAAACAGAGTACAACATTAAAAACATGCCTTTGTACTAATGTGATCATGGTCACCCTACTCTCATACGGTTTCATACTACTGTTTTTTGTAAATATCTTTTAAAATATGAATGCTGCAGTTATATTCGCCGTATTTATCCAAACTAGGTTACGTTACCCGTCGCTTAGTACTTTAACTAAGCTTAAACCTACTTTTAATAACGAGATAAACGCCATTGTATTTTAGGCATATTGCCGTCCGAGCGGCCAACTAAAATCGACTCTAACAAATTATTGAACCTACTTTCTAATATATTTTTTCTGTTTATTCGCTGTAACAAATTAGTAACTAATTGTCCATACACATTAGCCTCTATTAATTTGATATTTATGGTGACATAACTACCTACTCATAACCTGAAAACTAAATATTGCATAACTTTTTGTTTATTTACGTTTTGACGTTTTTTATTTTTGTAACAAATTGAACAAATTATGGCCTTTCTTTTGATCCATCATTCGTCTATCTGCATTATATAGTTTCTGTGTAATCACGGGCGATGATTACGGCAAGTGGCGGTTCTAGCGGCCAACTATTTTTTGTCATAGCGTCTTAGTTTTTTTTGTAACAAATTCACGAAAAGAAGTGTGTAAAGTAACAAATTAACACTAATTCCTGGCAAAGTTTCATCAAATACTATGAGGTGGCCGCGCGGTTGAAACGGACATCTACAGTTTGCTGTAGGCCGTTTTCACACCCCAAAAAACACGGTTTGTGGCCATGTGTCTAGCTCTAAATGAAAAACAAGAGAAACACAGCACTGGCTCTGTTTCTAGAAGCCAATTTTTGTGAAATTAAAATGCTTTCTGGCGTGTAGCGAGCCTTCTTTGTAATATGTGCTTTCCTCGTAGCATTCTGGGGTTTAGAAGATATTTTTGCACGAGTTTAATGTTGGAATTGCGAATAAAAGAGTTTCTAAGGAAACTACTTCGAGATGTAATAAATAAAAACACTTTGCCAGAGAAGAGCATGTCTTTTTCAGCAAAAATATTTTCGTTGACAGTAGGTAGGTACCTATTTATTCCTTTTATGTGTCTAGGCAAATCCCATCGGATTGCCTTTCGGCAAACACGAACTTCCATACAAAGTTTCATCCCCTATTTAACCCCTTTTGGGAGTAAATTTTCAAAAATCCTTAATGCTCACGCACAACAACATATAAGATCTATCTATTCATACAGGAATCTCTTAAGGTGTACTCATCATTATGATCAACTTTTACTATGGGACCAAATGTATCGTTGAGCTCCTTATCGTTCTGAGTTGAGCTGTACGATTACTGACAGATGCGTGCACTGACTGGACAGGTCCACTCAATCTGTGTGGCTCTTTCCTCAAAAGACCATTTCAGACACCAGTCTAAATGGTATTCACATGATCTGACCAAGATTATGTCTGGACTTTAAAAGCGATTGTGACCTCTGAGTTTGTTTCGGCCTTTCTTCTCAGAGTAGTCAGATAGGAAACGCCGGCCTCATCTAGTTTAAAAAAATATGATTGACGTGTAAAAAAAATGTTTGTACAAACCTACTTACAGAACATAACATAACATCACGCCTTGTTTCCCCGAAGGGTTAGTCAGAGGTGTACCTATAGTACACCCACACTGCTTACTGAAATAAAATCATTTATCATAAACCAGAAATCGCGAAAAAAAAATCTGCTGTTCCCTACATTTACGTTCGCATAGTTCCTCAAAATGTAGGGAACAGCTGATTTTTTTTCACGATTTCAGGTATGTTCCCATAGTAAATGAATAGTTAGACCGTATATAAGGAACTTTTGTTTAAAAAAATCATGCTTATAACGGTTTAGCCTGTGCGTTTTCCGTCAGTGATTTTGAGACTTATATTAAGTCGCCGCATTTCTATCCAAAATTAACTTTTCTCACTACAATTTTTCCATCACTCCCAATAGTTATGCCAAATAATTTATGCAAAAGGCCTGCAATGCTTTCACCTAAATTGCACAACAAAATCTTATTAACCCTCTAGCAATAATCGTGATTGCGCACCACTCCACATCGAACCTAACCCGTCAAACGCGAGTGACATATCACCGCCCATTAACCTGTAACAGCGACCATACTTTGCAACAATTAATCATGAGCAACATCAACGTCATCGCGCCCCATGCGTACTTAGGTAATTACTTAAGCTTGGTTAAATATTTAAAGTACGTCGGAGCGCTGCGGGGAAGTTTAATGAGCCGGGTATGCTTTAACTATTACTATGGTAATGATACTTAAACACAGGTTGATATTCTGTTGTTGTGGTTGAGAGTATAAGAAAATTAAATTAGTTAACAACTTCGCTCGCATCTTTACGTTCAGTACAATAATGCATTCAGGGTGCTGATGGGGCTGCTGCGCTACTGCAGTGCTTCGGGCATGTTTGCAGAGGCGGGAATAGATCGGTTTCCTGCACTCATGCGTAAGCGCTAGCTGCGCATCCATCATGGGCCCACTTCGCGCCAGCCCCAACAGCATTCTGAAGGTTATTGCGGACAGGTGGGACAGCCCCATGTGGGACATTGGATAAGCCTACATGCTACTGAGTGCATGTAATGTATAAAAATAACCTTCTGGTAGATTTAAGTACTAACATTAGTTTGTAAGTTGTTTGTATACTAACCCAAATGGACTAATGGTCTGAAATAAATTATTTTATTTATTTATTATTTACCTAAAATGATTAAATAATATGATTTTATTGTTATGATATTAGAAGAAAATAGAATATGGACTAAAACCATCGTTGTTGTCCATCGTTGTTGTTAGTCGAGACAGAAATTTGATGACCTTTGTTTTATACCATAGCATACAAGTATTTATACACATGAAGAATCTTTCAAGTTTACGTCGAATGCGGAGGGTTAATTACTGACGTGACGCTTCAATGAAACGGAAACTATTTTGCAAAAAGTTTATTATACAAATTGTGTATTCAACAAAAATGTATTTGTACCATTTGGTACAAATACATTTTTGTTGAATTGATTTGACTTGATTTGTATTTACAAATCAAGTAATAAATAATAATAGGTATCATAAAAGCACAATAATGACAATCACTGATGCACTACTACATAATAATAATATTATAATAATAATTACTTAAATTAATAAAATACCAAAAATGTATTTTAATATAACTAAAAATGCTGGGTGCAGTAGTAATTCGGTTGTATCACTACTAAAGGTAAGTCCATAAACTACGTCATTAGAAAAAAAAACCTTTTCCAAAAGCTTTCAACAATTCACTTCTAAAAATAATCTTAATTTGTCATGATGCTTGTATTTTTAGGGAGTTAAAAGCTACATAAAAAAAATCAGATAAAACCAAATAATATCAAATAAAATAAAATTACATTTCTCCGACACTGGTTCAGCAACATGGTCTGCTGTTGAAACAATGCCAGATGAAGGAGCAGTCCAGCCTTCCCGCAATCATAGCCAGTACGATGTTGGGGCTAACCCGTACCCTGCGTATCAAGAACGCGTTATCTATAATTTCAAATCTTCTATTACATTGTGATAATCTATCACAACAAGGTAATTGCAATCACGAAGATCCAATCCAAAAAGTGATTAAATATACATTTAGTGCTAACATAAATATTCCAATCGTGTAATAATAGATGATAAATGGTAAACTGTCATTGTAATGATGTTCAGCAATGAAATCACAATAAAAGTAATGATTAAAATAATGAAGCAATCAAGGTGACATCATAATTACGTGATGATTTAGTCATAAGAATTGAATTCATCATAGAAGTCATCATTCATTCGATAAAGCCATTTGTTATGCATGTCATGCTTATTAAGACGTGCCAGGCAGTGTATTGGAAAACTTCGGTTTAATTAAACCTTTATCGGAGAGTTGTAATGTTTATGTAATCTTGTGATGATTAATGTTTGTATAACTATTTAAATGCGTCTAAACAACGAAGATAATGTAATTTGTGTTACATTATTTCAGTGTATAATAAAATATTCAAGATTAAAAATATATGTGATGATTAATTATATGAATAACATGCTGCTCGATCGTAAAGAAAGTTTGAATATAATATAAAAAATCACATTTTACATTTTATTGAATTTGTTCAATATATGAGCTGCTTCAGTTAACTAAATTCAAACGTAGTTTATGGACGATGGTTTATTTATATTGGTCCCACACTAAACTTAAAAACTACTAATTATAAAAAGTGGACACTTAATACAAAAAATACTGTTAAATATTAACGTAAATATGACTAAATACATTAAAATTGATGTGGGTGGTTGATATTTTCAGCACAATTTCTTCGCATTTTTTACCGACTTCAAAAAAAGGAGGACGTTCTCAATTCAGTTGTATTTTTTTAAATGTTTGTTACCTCAGTACTCCGTCATTTATAAACCGATTTGGAAAATATTTTTTTTTCATTTGAATGGATATATATTGAAAGGATAGGTCCCATTTTTTATCAAAATCTAGTTCTGATGATCTATGAGGAATTGAGGGAATTTCTCAAGTATGAGTATTATAGGCATACTTAGAGAGATTTTGGTATTTTCATCAATAAGTCAAGCATTTGCATTCAGAAAGTATCATTTAGTGACGTGGAACTGATGATGAACACCACAGATGGCCACCGGAACTACTCAATAATTTAATATTAGTATTTCACGGGTTGCGATTCGATTATTTTAATATGGTTGCAAAGCAATTTATGCTCGTCACAATGCATGTGGCGAAGTGGAACTGATGGTGAAGTACCAGGAGAACTCCTCAAAAATTAACGTCCCTGCATCGGGAAAAGCAATATTTTGCAAAAGGTGATGAGCAGTTGACATTAGGCTATTGTAACTTTAAATTACAAACCAACCCACTAAAAAGTGAAAAATAAAAAACTTAAAAAAAAAAACAACCGACTTGAAAAAAAAACACTACAAAGTGAAAAATAACTTTAACTTCGGAAGTCGTCTTTGTGCTGATAATATCAACTTCCCTCGCCCAACATTGGACAACATCATTGTTTTTTTTTTTTACATTTTTATTTTTATTTAATGAATATCCACCTCTGCAATGCAGAACAATGTGAATGTTTTTTTTTGTATATAAAGAATAAGATATGATTAAGTAGAAATTAAGTGATTTATGTATCATATTCGAGTTAAGTAACCAAATAAATTGTAATGTTTATGAACGTAAAAATAAAAAGTTATTTTTTGTTGTTATCACACAGTCACATTCAGTAATTGCATTTACGATGCTTCACAATCGATTAAACCATACACTGACGTTTTAAAAATACGGTCTCAAGAATGAACAACACATAACTGAACATCACGCCTGTATTCCCCGAAGGGTTAAACAGAGGTGCATTACAGGGTGGCAGGGAGGGGCATTACAGGGTGGCAGGGAGGGGCATCAACGCACAACCTATTACTATGGATTCTGGACCCTCCTGCGTTGAAAACTTTCATCTGTTAATTTAAAAAAAAATAGCTATCCCATACATTTTGACCGCGTAAGTATTGCACTTTTGTAGGAAACAGCAGATTTTTTTTTAAATAACCGACGAAAAATTTCAACGCAGTCTAGAATCATGTACTAAACCCATGGTAACAGGTTGTGCGTCAATTTCTCTGCCACCATGTATAGTACACCCACATTCTGCCAGTTATGTTTAAGTCCCATGTAATAGGGGGCGAGCCTATTGCCATCAATCGATGTTCGATATGTCACAATGTAAATAACGCAATTAATGTTGTTGAACTGTCACATTGAAACCGATTCCTACTGTAAGTGTGTTACGCAATTAGGTTGCGGGGTGCTGCTGAAGAATCCAGATGGAAAAACCCAATAACACTTTACCCGACCCGGGAATTGCACCCAGGACGCGCTCAGCAGTAGGGCTTGTGACCACTATAGAGGCCGCCACGAGGCAGTCACAAGAATGAATATCGGATACTAAAACACAATGTATCAAAGGAAAATGGAGTTCGCCTCTTTGTTAGAAAACATAATATCAAAACGGTAATAAAATTGCTATTCTATTTTGTAATTTATAGCATGCTGGCGAAGTCTATAAGAGTTCTAGATTCTCACTGAGTGTTCAATGGGTTTTAAGCGAAATGGAAAATTATTTTAGACTATTGTTTTCGCCTGTTATTTAAAGTCAGTCGCGGATATTGCATAACTTTGCAGTGACAATCAATATTTACTGCGGGGTAGTTACGTAACACACTAACAATTAATTGCAATGTCTTTCATTTTGACAATTCGACAACATTCATTGCGTTATTTACGTTGTCGAGCAGAAGAATTTTTCAAACATATGAAGCAATGGATTGGGAATTTCTTTCAAAATCTTTGGAATTGTGAAAGAAAATGTGTTACACAATGAGGGTTTTCATGAAAATTCATGCCACCAGTTGTCGCCACTTTGACAAGAGGTCTTCCATTTCGACGATGAATATAAAATATATGATGACGTTCATCATTCGTTTATCATTCAGTCACGACAAAAGAAAATATAGGTGTTTTGACACTTTTGACAGGTGCCCGGGCCTGACGTCTCAGTGCTGCCACCCAGTGCACGTTATCTCAGAAAACCCTCATTAGGGTGCTGGTTTACGAATGCTGAAACGGACTGTGTATTCGGGCACTTATGAATTACAACATAATGTAAATTGGAAAATTAACTAAAGTGCTTCATGACATTATAACTATTTCAAAGCACTATTGTAATGGTTTGGTAGGATTGTTTTATTTCACGTATAAAATCGCGAGGGCTGTCACATTTTGTCACCTCTCTCCCTCAATCAAAATGTATTTTTAATAATTACCTATTAAATTAATATTATTTAGTAGGTCATCCATTGATTACATTTTTCAAAAAAGCATCTTTACATTTAACATTCTTAAAAATTTGGTCCCGTGTGAGCGAGAGAGGTGACAAAATGTGACAGCCCTCTGAACAAAACATAATTTACCACTAAGCGATAAGTTTTTTTTTATTACGATAAGTATATATGAAGTATTGAAAGAGGAACTTGAAAGTCGAGAAATTCAAGTGATTTTGTAAGGAGAGTAAATTGTTCGTAAGCAATGAAAATGGTTTGGAAAAGTGTCTATAACAGTCTACAAAGTTGTAAACGAGAATCAAAGCTCACTGGATGGTATAACTTCATAGACTTTTACGAACAAGAAGATTCCGAAGTATTGTCTACTCTGAATTTAACTTTGTGAATCAATATACATATATTTGTATCTGTACCTAGAACTCTTTACCTATTTGAAAGTGTGTAAGTATTTTTCCCGAAATTTTTTTGATGATTGTCGAGTGTCGGACTCAACTGGGCAATTTCAAGTATATTATGTTCATTACCGTTAAGTATTTTGTGTAAGTACTTAGTCTTATAAGATCAGTTGAAAAGTATAATATAAAAAGTGTATTGTAAAAAAGGACTACACATAATAATAACATGACGACACATTGGATCATCTCTATACGACGAGGTTCCACCGGATCAACCAGCGACCCTTTGGTGGTATACTCTTAATTCGCCCCAAAAATTAAGTCCACACTTAGTGCTTAGCCCACTTGCACCACAAATCACTAAATGAATGCAAAATATCGTTCTATTTCCGTAAGTTATTTGAAAATGACAGAGATAGAATGATATTTTATATGCATGCAGCGTCAAATGCATACTAGTGACTTGTGGGGCAAGTGTACATTTGCTTAGGTTTAGTATAATTTTTTTCACATAGGCTTTTTTTGTAAGCGAGGAGCGAATTAAAATTTAGTGTGACTAAGTGAGAACACACCTTATAATTGTGAAGGTGTGTTCCCGGTTTGTGACAAGTTAATTTTTTAAAGCTAATGCTTTACAAAATCAACTTATCACGAACCGGGGTTATTTACCCTTTTCTCAATATTCCAGCTGCATTTCAATAAAAAAAGTCTAAATGGTCCCTGACGTCTTTATAATTTGGACATTTATACCTACTTAATTTAATTTTTAGAATTTTACAGCCTCAATTCTTGGTTCTGTTCCGGGAGAGGGCCTCTGCCTCCTCGATCGTGTCTGGTAGCCTCATGTTCCTGGTCTCAGGCAGCATCAGAACGAGGGTACTGGATATCAGGCACATGGCTGCGAAGATCACCGTTGGCATGGACTTGTGGTATAAGGACTGTAAATAAAAATGTCTAGGTTAGTTTCTACTCCGTTCTGAAATGCTGTTGTTTCTTGTATTATTTTGTTGTTTGGCAAAATTATCTTAGTTTTCTCGTGTGTTACAACTTCTACGGTTCCAATTAGTTCACTGAAGGAGGTTCGCAAGGTTTGTTGCGTGGAAAACGTAAATCTTACACTAGTGCCTAGTTGTTGCTTAACCTCGCGAAGATTCCCCGAATTGAGTAGATCAGAAAGTTTTCCAAATTTTCTTACTATGTTACTGTTAATTACTTTGCATACTACGAGTATAATTGTATAGAATCAAGTTCTTCTAACATAACAGACAGATATGCTGCTGGGGAGTTTGTTGCGCCACTTCGTCTCAGGTAAAACACTAGAAAGTGGTGAAGGGCGTTTTAAGGGTCTGTCTATGTTAATTGACGTTCAAAAAGTGCATTTTTTATTCTCAACCTAATTTTAATAAATGATCTTTGATATTGAGTTTGAGTATCCGGGCTTGAACGTTTCTCTAGTCCAGCAAATGCATTAATATTTTCTGCTCTTCCAAGAACTCCTTCCTGAATCCGAATTTAAGATAAATAATTTAATTACAATTGCGAATGTTTTAGAACCACTTGTGTTCTACTTACCAACAAAGGCGTCATCGGCGCAATAAGCGACCCGATCCTGCCGGCCATGGAACACATGCTGATGAGGGTCTGTCGCATGTTCGTGGGGAACACCTCAGACACGTAGATGTACACGGAGCTGTAGGCCAGGGTCACGCTCCATTTGCCGATCAGATACAGGGGGATGGACCAGTAGTCATCTGCAAGAGTAATGAAATTAGTAGGCTGTCGAATTAGGCTTTTCTAGTAAAGACATCAGTGGCTACTGGGCCTAAGTTATGTCAGACAGTACAGTCCGGCCGTTGAGAGAATCCATTTTTGACACCTGTCAGTTTCATACTAACGAATAATTATGTGTTTTGCGAATTTGATCTTATTAGTGGTAGAAATTATCCAACTGACAGGTGTCAGGAACGAATTCTCGACTTTAGGAGTAAAGTAGTGGTGATAGGAAAAGAAGAAGTGAATGTTTAATTTACCAATATATACGACAACGACAATCTATATTGAGTCGGCCCAAAACATAGCTACGAGTTTGGCGGCAACAGATACTGACTATCAAAGTCTAACGCTGAAGGATATTAGACGAAGTTTGAAAGTGACACCAGTAACAAAAGTGTTGAAAGTGAATCGTTTGTCTTTGTATCCGCATTTTGTTTTCGTGGTAAACAAAAATTGTTTACAAACGCATTATGTTTACTATTGAGCCGGTAGTTATATTCTAATATTTTCTAAAGGCTTGTAGCTAAGAAATAACAGCTGCACGGGTCGATCGATCTGGCTAAGCTACGCTCGCCGCGGTTGGTCTGTGGATGGGTGACCATTTTTACATATCAAGACCCCTCCGTGCCTCGAAAAACACGTTAAGCCGTTGGTCCTGGCTGTCATTCGTGTATCTTTGACAGTCGTTACGGGTCGTCAAAAGCCCGAAAGTCTGACAACCAGACTTAAAGATAAAGATATATTTATTTCATAACTGTGTACATTAAGTTCTTAAACATTACATTTCTTGTTTCAACAGTCTACCCAAGTCGGATATGCGATAGTATTTTAACAAATTAGGTACTTACAAAAATTATTTTTTATCAAAAAACTCATGCAGATTATAAAATGCATTATCAATTAACATTTTTTTCAATTTATTTTTCAACATATTTCCATTTAATTCCTTAATTGCTGGCGGTAACTGATTGTACACACGAATAGCAGTAACATAGGTACTTTTATAATACATCATATTGTTAATAACAGGTAAATTAATGTCATATTTATATTGTTTCCGAATGTTTCTTTTAGATTGAGATTTGAAATTGAAATATTGCATATTGTTTTCAACAAATACACATAATTCGAGTATATAAATACCAGTCAGTGTTAGGAAACCCTCCGTTCTGAAGACATCTTAATGATTCGGTACTATACATGTTATATATTGTCCTAAGACATTTCTTCTGGAGAATGAATGTAGATTGTACATTTGTCGAGTTCCCCCAATATATGACACCATAAGTTAACAGTCTCTTACCAAGGGGTATCATATTACCTAGTAACTGGGTTGTGGAGGTCAGATAGGCAGTCACTCCATGTAAAATACTGGTATTCAGCTGCATCCGGTTTGACTGGAAGCCGACCCCAATATAGTTGGGAAAAGGCTAGGCAGATGATGATGATTTTCTAAAGGCTTGTAATAAAGGGGAATGAAACGCATGCGACCAGTAGTGAATATCAATGTTGATAGCTAGAAGGGCAGTGTCACCAAAGAAAAGATACAAAGCGAAAAGCACGTTCCGTAAATTAGTATCACATAATTATGAAAGTTCCACGCTCGTGCAGCGTCACATTTATTATAATGAGTAATTAAACAATACTTTTATCATCGTCACCGATTTCGTTCGGACGTAAGATCGTGATCGTACGTTTACGAACCTAATCACAGAACATACACATGTGGATTGTTTCACCACGTCGCAAGGTCGATGGACTGACGCGTCAGCGAAGACCGCTTTCACATTGGCGATTTATTGCGCTATTATTGAAAGTAACTAGGCATTTTTATGTTCAATGGTACATTTTTATTAGATACTTTCGAGTTTAAAAATATGTTAGCTAGTTTTACTTTTCAACCTGCCTAGCCTTTTCCCAACTGTGTTGGGGTTGGCTGCAAGTCTAACTGGATGCAGATGTCTACCTAATGTCACGCCTTGGTTCCCAGAAGGGTTAGGCAGAGGTGTACCTATAGTACACCCACATTTCGCCAGTTATGTTTAAGTCCTATGTAATAGGGGGCGAGCCTATTGCCATCTACCGGGTACAAATCCAGACTCCGGGCTACTACTGAGAAATTCCAGATAGAAAAACCCAATAACCTAGTCTAGGCTCCTAGTCCTCCTAGTCTAACCTAGTCTAGTTTACGTCTTGCTGATTAAATACATGCCGTGTTAAGATCTAATCCATTATAAATAATCGCGTGTATTTTTCTCTTTTCTTTTTTCTTCCAAGACTGCCAATGAGTTCGCGACCCAGCTGTCAATTAGGTACACTTCTGGACACATCTATTGGCCCACCTTGTATTTTCAGTTTCGTTTGGTCCTAGCTAAAATTTTATATTAGGTCGAACAAAAAGTTTTTATGCAGTTTTGAACCTGGCACATTCACAATTTCATTCAATAGTCCGTTTTTGAATTTCGAACACAGAATTTAAAGAAACAAAAGACAATTTGGAGCCTGTTTGTTGATATCAAACAATCGAATACTAAGAAAACTTGGTTTTATTGGTTTACTTGGATTTAATTCTTGAAAAAGTGATTGATATCTTTGGTTTTGCAACAAACATTACTTATTCTTAACATTAAGGTGAGGTTCTATCAATAATCTATGGATACTTCACCTGAAGTCGCCGCCTAAGCTGTGGCACTTATTCAGGCCGGACACAGCCAAAGAAACGTGAGTGCTCAACTTAATTTAAGTCGATCTGCGGTCCGAAATGTTTATCGGAGGTACCTAGAGACTGGCGGCTTTGTTCGTCGCCAAGGAAGGCCACGATCTCGGGTCACAACTGAAAGGCAGGATCGATTCATCGTGACGACCAGCTTGAGAAATCGTCACCTTACCTCCATTGAGATACAAAACCAACTTCGCGACTTCCACGGAGTATCTGTGAGCGCTCGAACTGTTCGGAGAAGGTTAAAAGAACGCGATATGGTACCAACAGCGCGCCTTCATTTCGCACGCAGTCATTTAAATTGGACACAGCAAGATTGGAGCCGTGTACTCTTTTCTGATGAGTCTAAAATTGTGTTACATGGCAATGATGGAAGGAAGAAGGTCTACCGACGTAAGGGAGAGCGTTTCGCACTATGCTGCTTTGAAGAGAGGGTTGCTTATGGCGGTGGCTCATGGACTGTCTGGGGCGGTATATCCGCGAGCGGCAAAACTCAACTTGAGGTTGTTACAGGACCACGGCTGCCAACATTAAATGCTGAAAGGTACATTCGTGAGTGCTTAGAACCTCACGTGATACCATACGCGGACTATGTGGGCCCAAATTTCCTTTTTATGCATGATAATGCAAGAGCCCATGCGGCCGGCATCGTCAGGGAATATCTTCGGGATGTGAACATCACAGTTATGGACTGGCCAGCCAGAAGCCCAGACATGAACCCCATTGAGCACATGTGGGACGAGCTAAAAAGACGTGTTAGGGCTCGTCAGCCAGTTGCCCAGACGATGCAGGAGTTGAAAACTGCCATAGAAGAGGAATGGGAGATGATCCCTCAAAATTTCATAGAGCGGTTGATAAACTCTATGCCTAATCGTATGAGAGCTGTGGTAGATGCCCATGGAGGCAACACGCGTTATTAAATTAAACCTTTATTTGATAAAACATGTTTTTTATTCAAAAATCAATTGCCTTTAACAAGGCGCATATCCGACTTGTTAGGCGTAGCTCCATGTCGTATGGTATTCTGAATTCAAATTTAAAACAATACGATCGAAAAAGATGGTAAAATGTATCAGGTTTAAAACTGCATCAACAGTTTTTGTTCAATCTAGCAATCATATTTCGGTAGGGGCCATCGAAACCTAAACTCTAAGGTGGGCCAATAGATGTGTCCAGAAGTGTATTTACTTAGTTGTGGACATTTTCACAACACGACATCCTCTGAAAGGTCGGACCTGTTTTTTTTTTCATAATCTCTTTCAGTATGAGGATGTTTGATTACTAAGGCAAGCATTAAATGCTGTTCGTGACTTTCGCGTGATGAAATTAATCGCACGATCAAAACCGCGAATGTGGAACCAGCCTTAAATTAAACTAAATTCATTATATCCACATTTTGTTTCCGTGGTAAACAAAACATGTTTACAAACGCATTATGTTTACTATTGAGCTGGTAATTATATTCTAATGTTTACTATAGGTTTGTTTATAAATGTAATGCGATAGCCTTGTTGATATATCAGTCAATATTTTATAATTAAGCGCAACTTCTGCCCGCGACATCGTCCGCGTGAAATTTCGGCCCCCGACCCATCGCGTCGCATCCCATCGGCCCGCCCGTGCTATAACTTCGTTTGCGCTTAGCGTTCTTTCTGACGTTTTTCTTTTTACCCAGCTCCTAAGGGACGTAGCGTGATGTTAAATAGCCTTCCTCAAGAATTGGGCAATCAAATGCAAAAATAATTTTTCAAATACGACTGGTAGTTCCAGAGATTAGCGCGTTCAAATAAACAAACAAAGTAACAAACTCTTCAGCTTTATTATATTAGTATAGTTATAGATAACTTACCGCACTTTGGATTACGGAATTAATCGGTAGTTAACCTAACATGAGAAGTTTAATTTTTCCGTGCCCTTAATATTTTTTTGGTACGTATCTTTTTAGAACTTATGTTGCGGTAGGCTCACTGCGCCTATTTGATTCTTGATTTAAGTATATTTGTTTCCACGCGTTTGGTTTACCTAAATACACCTATGATACTC
The DNA here is from genome assembly GCA_947568875.1 of Fissipunctia ypsillon. Lineage (NCBI taxonomy): Eukaryota > Metazoa > Arthropoda > Insecta > Lepidoptera > Noctuidae > Fissipunctia > Fissipunctia ypsillon. The sequence continues at coordinate 19,703,329 of OX387655.1, read as the reverse complement.
GTATGAAGGATATCGCCAATTTAAGACGACACCGCACGCGCAGTGGCACCTTCATCGTTTGTTTGGTTATAGCTTTTATTTTAGAATGAAAATGCAGAAAATATGCATGTTACGTTTTACTGTACAAGACTATAAGTACGTTTTTATCAGTGGTCGGAATAGGTAGTGCTAATTTGCCTAAACTTCGAGGAAGGATACTTCCTTATATAGAGTGGATAATACCTCCTCTAAAATCCCGGAATAATTTTAATGACCTTTGAATCTCGGGATTTAGAAACCACGAATTATTTATACACGGTACTTATAACAAAAAACAATTTTAAAATTTTTGTCTGTCTGTCTGTTTGTTCCGGCTAACCTCCGAAACCGCTAGACCAATTTTGACGGGACTTTCACTGGCTGATAGATGATGTTACGGGGATTAAATTAGGCTACTTTTATGTTAGAAAAATAATTAGGGTTCCGCGCAAAACCATTAAAACCCATGAAATTGTGAACAAAAACTCGGATGTGAAAAATTATTTTTGCATTTGGTAGCCCAATTCTCAGGGATAGTTAAATAGGCTACTTAACATCACGCTATGACCCTTAGGAACCGAGCAAAAAGAAAAAAGTCAGAAAGAAAACGAAGTAATAGCGCCTGCAGGCGATGCAACGCGACGGGTCGGGGGACGAGGGAGTTTTATTAAAATGTGGCTGTTATTTTAGCATATTGTAAATCTTACGACTTCCACGCGATCGAAGTCGCGGGGCACAGCTAGTAAAATATAAAAAGGATACGTCCTTTGCCCATCACTGTGACAGCAGAGGTTAAGAGCGTTGTCACCTTGTGCATCTGTCTCGCTCACACATGACCAAACTTTTAAGAATGTTAAAAGAAAAAATGCTTTTTTGAAAAATGTAGGTAATCAATGGGCGGTCTACAAAAATAATATTAATTTAATAGGTAGTTATCAAAAACACATTTCTATTGTGTTATCTAATAAACTTATGTAATTAAGTATTATGATCTGTTTTTGAGATAACGTAAATAAATGCCACAATAAAAATGTGTTTTTAATAATTACCTATTAAATTAATATTATTTTGTAGACCGCCCATTGATTACATTTTTCAAAAATGCATCTTTTCATTTAACATTATTAAAAATTTGGTCCCGTGTGAGCGAGAGAGGTGCAAAATGTGACAACCCTCTTAAGAAAACCAAGGAATAGATAGAATGAAATATCGTTATTAATTAGTTATAATATGTCCATTGCGCACGTATTAACTTTTATATCACGATAGTGTGACTAACTGGCGATAGGCAGAAATAAAAATGATTAATTGTACGATTAAACACGAGTTACTGGCAACACATTTTACATATTAATATTATGTCATTGATGTAGTATTTCTTTATCGGTTTTAAATTGTTGGTTACAATTTGATTTATTTATTTACTTCAGATGCAGTGATCCATATTTTTGTTAAAATACTTACGAAATACGTTAGCAACCAAGATTCAAAGACACACCTCAAACATACTAACATAACCAAAATTATACAACAAAAGTGCATTACTCACATAAATAAAATTACAACCAACTTTAAATTCATTAAAATCATAAAACAACAAAATAAATACAAATAAATAAAAATAAATAAAATCAGTATCGTTTCATCAGCTGCTTTTCTTTTTGACATGCAACTGTACACAATGGCACAATATTGGGCAGTCAATTCTTTCAGCCACAACGCTGAGAATGCTGTTGCCACTGCCGCGGGCACGACTTAGCAACGATGCAGCTCTCTTTATTAGGAAGGCATGGAAGCCAAATAAAAGACAGCAGTTAAAAATATCTCGTCATGAAATCAGTATTAAAATAGAATAATAGCAGCTTTTTCATGCGTTTCCACTAGTTAATGATGTATGACGTGGCTTTTTATTAGATAATTAAAGAATTTGACGTAAAAAAAGAAAGTTGTGTCAATTTAGAGATAAATTAAGAATTTACAGATAACATAACATTACGCCTGTAATCCCCGTAGCGTTTGACAGAAGTGTACCTACCTATAGTACACCCACATTTCGCCAGTTATGTTTAAGTCCCATGTAATAAATATACATAATTATATAAACTTTATAAAAGCAAGCCTAAAAACAAACAATATTACATTAGGTACTCACTTCTTGGCAAGAATGCGAACAGTAAGCTCATCAGCGAACAGGTCAGATACGTGGCCACCAGCGTCTGCTTCCTTCCATATTTGTCCAGGACTATCACAACCACTATGTACGCCGGGATCTCCACCAGCGTCACCAGCATAAAGCTCACGTACCTATTACTGCTCAACGACACAGAGTTAATTGACAACCCATAGTACACTAAAGAACATGTCATCCACAAGAATGAACATATCATCAGTCTTTTCCAAATTATACTAGAACGTATTGCCTTCGAAAACTGAGACTTCTTATCTGTAGTCTGACTCTCCACCTTCAACAGAGGATCTCCTAAGGAGTCCAGTTCAAGTTTTCTGGGATCCAAATGGTTGATTTTAGCTGCTTTTTTGAGGACTGTCACAGCTTTGTCTTTTTTACCTTTACTGAGGAGCCAACGGGCGCTTTCGTTCATGAACCAGATGTAGATTACAACGATTAATGCTGGGCAGTAGAGGATGAGGACGTAGGTGCGCCAGCTGTCGATGATCCAAGCGAGCAGGGCGATGAGGACCACGCCAATGACGAAGGTCATATTGCACATGGCGGATACTATGACTCGCTGTTTGAGGCCGACCAGCTCGATAACTGTAAGGAATAAATTAGTATCAATATGGGCAAGTCGTGAGAAACGCCGTACAAGGAAAACGATATTGAAGAGAGTACGTATTGTGATGTCTTTCCTAATAGGTTTAGTGGAACTCGAAGCGGAATTAATAAAGGAATATATAAATTGTTTTAAGGTTTCGATTATTCTTAAGTGTAGTGTTATCGATGCATCACTCCATCTATAATGTGTACATTAAGACATGTATCTCGAGGTTAAATCGTTAATATACGGCTATCTTTAAGATTATATCTTGACGATGGCGGACAGCATCAATTTGTGTAGGTATTTATGTATTTTACTAAGATTATTAATCGTATATACAAATTATCGATATGAGACAAAGGACATCGTAAGAAACGTTCTTACGAAATTTTATAATTAAACTAACTTACGATACTTTTTTAATACAAGCTTTACCCATAGGCCTAATAATCTACGAATCATAGCAAAATTATTATTGCTAGAACGTTTTATAACTGCTAAAATAATATATCGTTCCAAATTGGCAGCTAGCTAAGTTGCTGAGTTCCCAAGTTGTTAATTTATTCCGAATGCTTTCCCTAGAGAAGCAAGTCAGCTCCTCCGAATAAGAGTGTATTAATGTCGATTATTATATTCCTGGAGTAGGATTGCAAAAATCCTAGAACTTATGAAAAAAATTGGCATAATTGGTGGTTGAAGTGAAATTATAATGACTCAAAGAAAACAAAATATACTTACTAAAAACATAAGCCGACGGATACAATCCACCACCAAACGCCGCCTCCAAGAAATGCAACGCTACATATGTTAAATAATTTGGCGCAAACGATCTCGAGAAACCAAATATGAAGCTTGTGATTGCCGCGAAGCCAACAGCCACTTTCCGTCCAAACCGGTCAGAAATAGCTCCAGTGAACAACATGGCAACGAACATCCCGCAGTTGTGAATGGTCCCAACTAAAGCCCTTTTCCATTCCTGACAGCCAAGGTTGAACTGAAAGGTGAAGAAGACTTAGAAATTGCTCAAGTGTCTTAAAATTAAGTAGCATGTTTAGAGCGTGGAGTTTACATATTTCGCGCAGTGGCGTCCAACTCCTGTACTTCGATTACTGCGGACAAATATAGTATTATAATGTAAAGCCAATAACTTTGTTACGAGTCTACGTGTAATTTGTTAGAAACTTCAAATTACATATGGACTCGGACTACAAATGCCCCACATAATGCAAAATCTTGGGCGATGTAGTAAATGTAAAATAAAATGTATCAGATTTAGTTAAAAATATGTACATTTCAACGATACAGGGCCCTTTTTTGCCAAAATAAACAATATTCACAGAGCAGTTGACATGAGAAAGTGGAATAAGCAAACAGACACAGTCTCATATTACACAAATAAGGATAAGAGTTTCTTTCGCAAATATTTTAGTATTACTTCACGTAAGTACTTTTCGAACGAGAAAACATTCTCAGTTTGAGGTTTGATATATTATATCAACTGCTATGCTTAAAAGGCAAGACAGTATTCTCGAGTCTATATATTCTAGAATGAAACTCAAGCATTAACCTTTACTGCAATCAAACAGTTTTAAGTACTAGGAAGTAGTGAAGGATTGGCGTTTTGGGGGCAGCCGTTTGTAACTTTGACGTTCAAAAAGTGCTGATTCTTCACCAAAATTTGATTCTTTAGAGTAACGTTCTAGAATACGGGCCTTAGATCAAGCATTTTGAACATTAGATTAAGCTTTCGACTTTTCCAGGCATTGATACTAAGTATAATTAAATTAATATTATTCTTTTACTGACCTCTTTAACAAGTGAATACTCGTCCTCATAGACAAATCTCTCACATTCCATGGTTTTGTTCAAGTCAAAGTTGTGAGGCAGACACTGGAACTCCGAATTGTTATGGGGTATGTACATCTTGCAAGATTCTGGTTTGTCTAGGATGTGGTTCGTCGGGATGGCGTAGTTTATCCAGGAGGTGTCATTGAAGCGTTGCTCGCAGCCATCAATCTCACATCTGTTGACAATTAATTAGAAATTCTGTCAATAAACTAGCCTCGTTCTTCATTATACAGCATGGAAGCCTTTTTTTCTATCGGTGGGTAATCATCACAATGACTTCTCCCGCTCTGGGCGCAGCGGGAGGGCTTTTACTGACTAAAGCCCACCCGTGTTCCTTCAGTTCCCTGTGCCACCCCCCACAGTAACTCTTTCGATCATCCCGCGACCCTGGCAGCTTGGAAGCCTTTGTTTACAATCGACAACCAATTTACATGGAGACTTTGTTGTACCTTATCATATTTTTTCATCATTCTTGAATCTTGGATTACCTACATGTAATCTGCATGTAATTGGATTTAGTGCAAAATATTTGTTACAAAAAATACTGGGGAAATCCGGATAGGTATATCCGGATAGGTATAATAAATTGTTTTGTATACCTGGTAAGGTAAACAAAACAATTTATTATTTATTTGTGCACAATTTGTTACCTTAAGAGCGTTGTCACATTTTGCACCTCTCTCGCTCACACAAAACCTAATTTTTAAGAATGTTAAATGAAAAAATGCTTTTTTGAAAAATGTAATCAATGGGCGGTCTACAAAATAATATTAATTTAATAGGTAGTTATTCAAAAACACATTTCTATTGTGTTATCTAATAAACTTATGTAATTAAGTGTTATGATCTGTTTTTGAGATGATGTAAATAAATGCCACAATAAAAATGTGTTTTTAATAATTACCTATTAAACTAATATTATTTTGTAGACCGCCCATTGATTACATTTTTCAAAAATGCATCTTTTCATTTAACGTTATTAAAAATTTGGTCCCGTGTGAGCGAGAGAGGTGCAAAATGTGACAACCCTCTTAAGTATACTGTTGACATTACAATATATTTAATTAACGTTTAGCCTCTTTTTATAATACCATAAAATAGAAGAGTAAATTTATAATTAGATACTTAAGGAAAATGAACTCTGGGAATATTTTAGTACATCACGAGAGCAACAACCGGAGCAAATTTAGACAGTACGTCAGGTTCCAATCCTTAAATAAATTAAAAAAAAGTATAGTTCAATCCCATATTTATAACAAGAGAGAATGATCTAAAGAAATTTCGATATAAAATAAAATAAAAATGATCGAGCTAACTGTTGACATCGGTAATTAGATTGGCTATTTAAGTACAATTTTTCGAAATTGTAGATTCGGAACTTGCTTAGTGCGAGAATATTCCAGTGCTGTCTATTGAACTTTATTTTTATATAAGCCGAAGGGTTTCTAAAGGGATCTTAGACCACCATCATGCATGATCAACCTGCCTAGCTTTTTCTCAACTATCTTGGGGCTGGCTTCCAGTCTAACCGGATGCAGCTGAATACCAGTACTTTATATGGAGTGACTTCCTATCTGACCTCCACAACCCAGTAACTGGGTAACACGATACCTCTTGGTAAGACCGGTTGTCAGACTTGAATCATGCATGATGGTTCAAAATATAATTTTAGTTGTTGGTAAAGTTAAATTAATGTTATGTAAACCGGAACCGAGCAAAAAGAAAAAAGTCAGAAAGAAAACGAAGTAATAGCGCCTGCAGGCGATGCAACGCGACGGGTCGGGGTCGAGGGAGTTTTATTAAAATGTGGCTGTTATTTTAGTATATTGTGTAGGTATCTTACGACTTCCACGCGAACGAAGTCGCGGGGCTCAGCTAGTAAGCCATTTATATGTAAAATGTAGTATTTTATTACCAACATGTGTAAATAATAGATACCTTTAATAGATACTGATATTATTGTGACTATATACATCGGTATCGGGCATCAATGTCTTAAATGATTTTGTAGTAAGAAGGTTGTTACAATAGCGCTATTAACATAGTTTTATAGAATTTCATGAAGTAGGTAATGTTATACTTAGCAATGGATGAGAAAGTACCTAAATAAAGCTAAGTTTGAAGAAGAAAAAAGTGCGTGTCGGGCCACGAACATCGAAGGGTTCCGTAGGTGGAATGAATTTATTGTAAAAACAAACTTAAGATTGTAGTTGAAAAACATGTTATTTATTTATTTAAACTTTTCACACTCAAAAAAAAGGTATGAAGGCGGGTGAATGTCGAATGTGTGATGCGGAATGTTCTCCCATTTATTTCAACAGCAAATGTAAGTTTATACGCAGAATATTGACAGATTTACCATGTTATTTTATGGCCATAGACTTCTTATACGTTTTCCTGTAATCTATAAGTAAGCATAGAACTATTTTCTGTATTTTTTTTTAAGTTGGTAGATTCAGAGTTAAGGCGAATGGACAATGCATTTCTCGGCCGTGTTTGGGACACAGAAATTAATATATGTGTACCAAATTTCAACTTAATCTGTCCAACAGATTCGGAGCAAATTGGCTGTGACAGACGAATGGATAGACAGACACACGAGTGATTCTATAAGGGTTTCGTTTTTTTCATTCGGACGTACGAAACCCTAAAAGAAATTAGGATAACAAAATTGCTAAGGTACAGGATAACAAATGTACCTAATTGTGTCACTGTTACCTTCTTTTTTAAATTACGCCTGTATAACTTAATAGTCTGTGGCGGGATAATTATGATATAATAATATACATGGATTCATGAATACTGGTATTCAGCTGCATCCGGTTAGACTGGAAGCCGACTCCAAGATAGTTGGGAAAAGGCTAGGCAGATTGATTGATACATGGATTCATGTACATATAATACGCTCATTTCCCAGAATACATGGAAATTATGAAGCCTTTACCGATGTACCATCGCGGACATTTGCGGTGAACCACTTTTCAACCTTATTGTTAAGGTAATAAGGTTGAAAATTGGTTCACCACAAATGTCTGAGATCGTAAATACCTACATCATTTACCAAACATAAGCATGACACAAGACTACATAGCATAACATGAGCATGTAATGAGATTGTAGATGAGGTCATTTATAAGGTCCTGAGAAACGAAATTATACTCAACATCGCGCAACATCTTTATGGAGAAGTATTTACGTATAGCAACTGGAAATTCAGCGACTGTGAAGGTCGATTTGTTTTTATAAAACATAAATAATTCATTAATTGCCGTTTCTTTGAATTGTCCCCAGTAGTTTTAGGCATCATGAAGATCGTATGTTTTAACTGACTAAGGAAGAATCCGAAATGAACACCGCACAGTAGTACATTAGACTAAAACACATAAACAAAAAATAACTATTGGGTCATTTAGATTAGACATCTTGCTCATGTTTTGGGTCAAAATAAGGACAAATCGGTCATTACTGCAAAAACAGACTACTCATTGTTATTAAGCAAAGAAAATAATATAGAAATAGAAGATTAAAAACATCTTGAACAGCTAAATTTTGTAGATGTGTTTTTAGAATAGTTAAACAACTGAGCGTATGTACAATTGATTTAATAAAGGTAATGGGGAAGGTCGGTCAAAGCTAATTGTAGATGGCGTGACAATAGCTAGGTCCATACTTCCTAGAATAAATTTGACATTCCGTTAATTAATTCCATTTCGTGTTCATTCATGAGTTTGGTTTTAGTCCATTATTTCGTTATTTTTGGTGATGCCATAATTTAAAATCAATATTTATTTGACACGGAAAATGTCAGAATTAAAAATCTTAAATATTGTTAATTTCCTTGTAATCACTTTCTTCAAAGTATTTCCGTTATAACCTCGAACACTATTTAATTTAAATAATTTCCTACGAATAGCTTTAAGCCACAATCATTTTCGCAAAAATAAAACCACCTCACGCCTTGCGTTATTAGCTTGTTTTGGGAACTAGCTACGACAGCGCCATTTTGACAGTTGCCTTCCCCATTGTGTAGTTCTGTCAGGATTCACTCAATATTTGCTAAGAAGGGAAATAATATCCTCAAAATAATACCAAAGTAAAACTCACCTATAAGCCAGTTCCTGAGCTTCAAATATGAAGCCACATTCGAAGAAGCTACTTAGTAGAACAGGGAAGAGAAGTAAGACGAAGTTCAGTAGGTTATATCTGCCATAAGGTCCCAAGCTTTCGAGGACTGAGTCCAGGTTGATCTCTTTCTTGATTTCCTCCATCGTCTAAATGTTTCGCTCGGCTCGGTGATTATCTGGAAAAAAAATCTAAGGTTAGTTATGATGGTACTGGCTAATGTCCAAGGCTGAGGGGGAGACTTGGGTTTTGAAGTGATTTTTGTGGATACGCAGCTGTATTAATTGTCTATATTCATTTGCTATAAGAGAGCTTTTCTCTTTATCAAGAGAAGCAGTGGTTGTTATGTATTCGCAGGTAGTGATGGGTATCACAAATTGGCACACACCTTTTGCTAACGGCGAGGTACTACTGAAGACTTCAATTTGACGTAATTGACTACATAGTCATATTAAGTCTTTAAAGATTGCTATCCATGCGTCATTAGCATTATTTATGTTTATCTTTGCATAGCATTAGGATTATGACTGCATTGCTTATCTAACTCGCCTATTGTGTGTATATGTCGCAGATAGATTGTAGAAGCCGCTGTTTTACAAAACAGCCCCGTTATGTAAAACAACTGAACGACGTTTAGCGATTTTACATAATTACTGAACAATAACACGCAGGATTGTATAAACGTAATTCGAAACGTAAAACGTAAAACGAGTAATAAGAGTGAAAATGACTCTCAACTCGAGTGAAAACAGTAATTGAACAATTTTAATATAAAGTTTTCAGGTTCTGATGAAAGTCAGTCCTAAAATAGCCAAGTAATTGTGACCAACTGGGAAGTAGCGTTCGCTGGCTACGGGACCACTCGCTACGCTTGCTCGGCTCCTAAAAAACCTGACCTAATACGGTCAAGGTGCCCTAGCTTAGTTATTGCGACCGATTCGGTATTAGAAGCCACACCAAACGCTTATTGTGACTACAGATAAGCTATTATACAATACGTCTAAATATACTAGCAGTACCTATTGTAAAACGTAGCGCAATGGCAATCCAGCCAAACGTTGTTTAGCTGTTTAACAAAACGGCGCTATTTACTGGCGGTTTTGTAAAACAGCAGATTCTACAATACATCTGCGAGTGCGACATATATATAAAGTACGTATACAATTTGCTATGGAACTTGTAATGTAAATTCGTCGTTCTTTCCAAGATCAGCATGTACAATGTACATTCACGAGCATAGATTTTCAATTCAATTCAATTTATTCAGGAACAATTCACATTGTGTTTGAAATCATAAATAAATAAATAAATTACAACACGTTCATTAAAATTATAAAACCAATACATTCGTAATACAATCAATTATAAAAAAATAACAAAAAATCAAAAATCAAAATCAATAGCATTACAATTTAAACATTCAGTGCAATTAAAAATTGAATAACATTACTACATCATATTAATATTACCCAGACACACATTAACTAGGTAATACTTATAAATTTTTTAAAACGTGGTTATGTCATCGTCTATCGAATACAGACATTTCTCCAATAGGAAAGCTTTAAGTCTGGACTTCAATGAGCTCGTGTTAATTATAGTTTTTAAGTCCAATGGCAACCTGTTAAAAATCCGCACTGATACCTTACACTTACGCAAAATTAAATTTTTCTTGTGAAATAACAATTGCCTCTTGCCCAAAAAAAACATTTCACAACAATATAGTTTCGAAAAGACTATCTTCGTAACATTATAAAATTTATGTGAATACTTTGGGAAAAAATAGCTTCAATCTTGCGTAGTAGGAGCTCGTGACTGTACTTGTGTACAAACGAGTGGAACAAAATCATTGGTTCCACTTTATTTCTAGATAACTCTTTGTTCTGACACGTAAAGAGAGTTCTAAACAAAGATTTTAATTAGGCTGTTAATCGATGCTTTAGAGTTAAACTAATTGATTTGTTTTAACTTACATCTTATCAGTGTTGTTGCGTGTCAAATGCATCAGTTACGAATGTAGCAATAAAAAAGTAATTTAAAATTAAATCGACTTCAAAAAGAAATGAACTCAAAATGTATTTTAGATTTTTTGCCACCGACTTCCAAAATTAAAGTTATTTCATAATTTTGAGTTTACTTCTTTTTGAAGTCGATTTAATTTTTTTAAATTAAGTAGGTACTTTTTTATTGCGTATTTTTTAGTTTTAAATAAAAACTGGAATATTTATTTGTAATAAGTAGTTAATAGTTTTGTTGTAAATGTCTCACTAGAATTTGACCAACATTTAGAGATGACCCTTGACACCACCACACCCGTAGCTCGTATCAATAAGTCAGACACACTTAAACGTATTAGTCCATATCTTGAAAACTACTTAACCGATTTTGATGAATCTTACACTGTTCCCTAAGTTGAAGTAAATGTACGCCAATAAAAAAAAAATGGTCACAATGCGATTAATGGTTTCGGAGAAGTACGTGGACAAACATACATATTGTATATACCATTATTAAACAAAACTGGTTTTTCCATGGATCACAATACATTTTATTACAATATTAATGATATTCATTTCGCAAAGTATTTAGGTCATATTAAATTATTAATTAAATTCATTATTCAAGTTTTTAGTCACCCACACGCTACTTATGATAATGTAAATGAGCCATTGTGTGCTTTGTGTTACTTTGTTCTGATAATTATTGTGACCATTGTGTCCCGTCTCTATTATCTACCTTTATTACCTGTGGTTTTGGTTCTATTTCTGTTTTATGACTAACTTTGTCTTGAGATGAATAGGTCTTTATGTATCTCTCTGAGTTGTCCTTAAGGCGAAATGGGTCCTAAAGAAGATGTTTTGACACGTTTCGGCTGCACGTAAAATCAATTTTTGTCCTCAAAAACTACAAAGGACATGTCCAGTTTCTGCCCTCTGGTATCGACAAATGTTCATGATTTAAGGTTTTACAGTAAGATTTAAAAATTTAGATTTAAATTACTATGGATTTAATAATTCAGTATTGCTTGCGTAATCTTGCGTGCCTTATTCTTTCCATGATTATAAAAATTGGAGATTTTCTTTATTATTATGAGTGCCATAACACGATTGACACAATTTGGCTCGATACAAAATAATCAGGTTTCCTCAAAATTTGCATTTTTTATGAGAAAATACTGTTTTATTCAACTGTAAATAACGCGATTTCAATAAAATTTCGTCTGCACGTTCACCATTAAAGACATAAGGGGATTATGGCTTTATTTTAATGTAACAGAGCAAATAGAATTTTAAAAGGAAATATTTTTTAAATTCTAATTGCTCCGTTTGGTCATAATACCAATGCTCCCGACCCCGTTACGATACCATTTCGCCTTAAGGCTCCTGCAAACAGGCGTGGCGCGACACGCGGTGTCTTTGTGTCGCTTTGGGTGTCGGGCCTGTTTGCAGGAGCCTTTAATTGTAATGATACTTATGCCTACTTGGGTGGTTTTGGATTTTAGTTTTGAAGACGCTCTGGCGGTGATGTAGCGGGGTCAGACAAATCGCACACAGTATGAAGATAAGAGGTTTGATAACCGTTTTGTCCGTATTAGATAAAAAATTATTTAAAAAAAAAAAACAAAAACCGACTTCAAAAACCTAATAAACACTAAAAACTTAAAAATAATATTAAATTGAATAACTACATGTAATCAAGAATTATTAACCTAAATAACCTTACCTAACTTTAATCTACACTATATTTTACATTTTAACAGCTTTTGGAGTCGGTGCCAAGCCAAGTGTATCTACGAGAATAGGGCCATAAAATATTTTCCCTTAATTTTTATTATTACAATAGTTTACGAGAGTAAATTAATATCATATTATTAGGTACTTACTGATATTTTTACAAAGCTGTTAAAAGTTTTAGTCAGCACTCGATAGTTGGCGTTGTACCGTATTCTGAATCGCGATATGGTTTCGTTACCGAGAAACCTATGAAGATCAAATTGTATTACTATCGAGCGATCCAGCATATCCATTTGCTGTCCTCTCCCAGTGACGCCCTAAGCCGAGGTCCGTACCCCACAAGGGGTGCCCTTAGCGTGTAGTCGCTTAGTTTTTAGTTTTATGCCTGGCTGGAGGCCTTAATTTATTGAGGCATCCACAGGAAAGCCCGGTTCAGCAGTCGACAACCTCCTATAGGTTGAACTGCGAGATGCCATTCCCCAAAAACAACTATCGAGTTTCACATTTCGTCCGCAAGAGCGCGCCACTATCCGAACAAAAACAACTCCATCTTCTTCTGTTGATATTCTGTTTTGTGTTGTAATTTTTTTTCAGTTTGTTTTGTTGAGTCTGTTAATTTTTTTTGCTGCTATAGTACCTTTTTTTAGGTTAATATTTTGTGAGTGCGGGCTTGGCACCGACTCCAAAAACTGTTAAATTGTAAAATATAGTGTAGATTAAAGTTAGGTAAGGTTATTTAGGTTAATAATTCTTGATTATATGTAGTTATTCAATTTAATATTATTTTTAAGTTTTTAGTGTTTATTAGGTTTTTGAAGTCGGTTTGTGTTATTTTTTTAAAAATAATTTTATTTTCTAGTTTTTAGTTTAAGTTTGTACATAATTCATAGTTTTTAAGTTTCTTTTTCAATTTTTAATAGAAAGAAAATTCATTTTGTTTAATATGGGTAGGCCTACTAAACGCGCTGCTCAAATGAGACAGCGCCGTTTGGAAGAAAGTACCGACGAAAGGGAAGAACGTTTAAAGAAAAGTAGGGAAAGAAATACTAGAAACATTTCAAATGGGAGTGATGAGCAGCGAGCGTATAGACTTTCTCAGAAGTGAGCAAACACGAAATTATCAAGAAAAGTCCAGAAAGTCATGCTCAGCGGCTCAGTTTGATTCGTGAACGATTATCAAACGAGACTCAAGAGCAACGTGCTCAATGTCTCGGTTTAATTCATGAACGCTAGTCTCACGAGACCGAGGAGCAACGTTCTCATCGTCTCGGTTTGATTCAGGAGCGCTTATCAAACGAAACCGAGGAGCAAAGTTCCCGCCGTCTCCACGTGCAATACGAGCGTCTATCCAATGAATCTGCCGAATCCAGAGCGACTCGATTAGATATTATGCGACAAGCTAGTCGTAATCGTAGGGAGGTATCATCAGTAAATGGTTTTGAACAGGCTATTAACATTTTCGCTGACTTGCCATGTGCTATTTGTTATAAAGCTTTGTATCCACCACAACGCTGTAATTTACGTACTGCTATGTACAGTACGTTAATACCCGAAGAATTGGTGCGTCTGGGTAAAATCGTAACATGCTCTCGCTGTCAAAATAATATAAGGAAACGAAAAATTCCACCAACAGCTTTCTGGAATAAAATGACAGTCGCGACTATACCTCAGGAGCTAGCTAATTTGACAAAATTGGAAGAACGATTTTTATGCCGTGTTGTGCCGTTTCTTAAAATAATGAAGCTACAAAACCGTTTGTCTCAAGATTGGTGCAAGGGACAAGTTACTTTATTTGAAAAAGACGTTGTCGAAATCGCTGAACAACTGCCACTTATGCCAAGCCAAATAGGACTAGTTTTGATTGTGGAAAGTCTCGAGAACCTGCAACGCTCCTAAGAGTTTATTGTGGATATGAACAGATTGTATCAAGCTCTAACCTGGTTAATGTCACACAATGTACTCTATAGAGATATTAGACCCCATTTCGAGAATGTTATTGACTTATCTGAAACTGTACAAATTTGTGATGGTGAGTCTATGGAGTTACAATCTACTCCTCAAAACAACTACGTGAATATAAATGAAGACATTTCCATACTACACGGATCGTTTCATCAAGCCGATTTAAGATTTGATTTGCAATCTCGGGGTAAACTCCGGGGTAACTCTCGGGGTAACAATGCACTGCTGTAGCACCTGTAGCATGTGCAGCGTTTTGTACAGACGAGGCAAGTCAATGGTCAAAGAGTGACATTGATTTTATAGTAATCCTCGGAGACAAACTCTACCGTGAGTCCATTGCTTCCAGACTGGACCCCGCAATAGGAGAAGTTAACCCTGAATATCTTGCCGCAAGTGATCTTGCTCGTCAAATATTATACAACAGAAAGAAAATCAATATCTCAGTTTCTGACACCAATTATAATGGTCATTCAGACACAGATCAGAGTCTTGAAGGGTTCCCTAACCTATAAAATGCTTTGACATTGTTTTTCAGAGAAAATTGTTGCGGACTGCTTACTGCAAATTCTATGAATGTGGCTGTATATCATAACGCTGAAACGGATGCTTATAGATATTGGCTGTTTAATTCACATGCACATGGGCCTAAGGGAGCTAAAGCTCCAAGACGTGGTGCTGCCTGTTGCATTAAATTTAAAAATGTAGACCTATTTCGTTATATTATAGTTTAAATAATACTATACAATTACTAACATAATAATAATAATATGTACAAGTATATAAAAAAGGGAGGGGGTAAATAATCAGAGGGCATCAAAAAATTCATCCGCATCGCTGTCAACAGGAAAAGTGCCCAGAAGGCTGGCAGCATTGCCACGTTGTATAGCAATGCTGATTCTTTGGCCAAAAAATAGGCCAGCCCTCTGGTCACGTGTGGAGTCGACCAACCGCCTGGCGATGTCTCGAAAAACTAAGTGGGCACTCGGACCCCATGGCCCAAGTGTTTCAACCCCAAACGGCTCGAACATATAAGTCCCAATAAGACTGGAGTATTTGCGCCGTTTGAGGTTTTCCGCACCCGCAGCAGCCGCTCCAGCACAGCCTGCCGTGCTAGGAAGATGGGATGGCGCAAGGGTGTCGACACACGTTGCATCCCACACCAAAGGCCTACCTACCTTCCAAGGCATTATGGTCATTCCGTCTGGTCTCTTTCCATCGTCGCGTGCTAAGCCATTGGGTTCTAAAACAGCTGGCACCCCGGCGGTGACAAGAGCACGACGGATGATTTAAAATGTAGATGAATTACATGGCATACTACGACAAAATTTGTTTACACCGACGACTAAAGTAACGGCCCAGGATAATATCTTTCTCAATGTGTACTCATTAACTGCTTTGGTTATAACACCAGAGAATGAGGCCGCAAATAAGCTTTTAAATCGACCCCACGATGAGAGAGCTTTAACAGAAATGGCCCGGTTGCGTAATCTTTCCAACAACTAGGTTGGTTTTAAGAATATTTTATGACTAGCTTTCCGCCCCGCAGTCACCCGCGGAAACTTCGTTTTCCCGTTATTTCCTATCCCGTTGGTATTTCGTTAAATCCTGACTTAGTGTGTTCTATATGGAATGCCCATGCCAAGTCGATTTCACTTTTTTGTTATTATTAATTTTACTTTTCTTAATTTTTAATGTCGTAGATGGACAAGGATTACAATTATATACATACACAACACATCTACAACTGTAAAAAAAATGTAGATGTAACAATGATAAATTACACCTTTACTGTATTATTGTTACAATTTAAAAGCGCCCTTAAAAGCGAACTGGCGTAATGATATGTTATGGTATGGCGTAAACTATGCATACACAAACAATCGCAGCAATCGCGAGACATGTGCTGTCGTTTTTTGAAGATTTCTATCGTCTGTGGTTAGTCCATCACCTCCTGACCTGATGATCACGAGACCAAAATGGCAAACGCCCTTTCAAATATCAAAAAAATAAGTTACTAAATCAGTCGATGCCTACTCCTTACTGTTAAGGAGTTGTACCTTCCATCATCAGCTCAGCTACATGAGATGATGATTACCATACGCAAGTACTTAAATTACTTCATAAGATTTGTGAAAAACGATGTGTGGGCCCATAAAATTTGAGGGTTGCCCTCGATTTCTCCAGGATCCAATCATCAGATCCTGTCTTGGTGACTATGGGACCACTTCAGAAGTATCTCCTTTCGAACAAAAAAAAGATTGTGAAAATCGGTCCACAATTGGCGGCGTAATCGCGTAACAAACACACAAAAAAAAAACATACCGTCGAATTGATAACCTCCTCCTTTTTTGAAGTCGGTTAAAAAAGAACCAAATGATCTTAGAAAACCGCTATCTGTTCATGAACAAGATCTCGTTATTAATGGTTTGGTCCTTATGAGTGATGTTGGTACCCTAGCCGGTTTCGTATGCATAATGTTCGTGATCCTTCTTTTAAATTACTTTCTTCTAATTCGACTCCTACTTAGTCCCTTATCCACAAGAAATCCGTGAAGAGGCGCTGGTTTGTACTTAGCAATTTGCTATGCCCGTGGGTAGTCCCTTCCTGGTTCAAATCCCACATCGTCACACGCTGTCACGTCATAAGAATATTAATGTATCTGCGCATGATTCACACATATTACACCATAATAGTATGGATTGTGGCACGTATGTTATTAACTATGGCTGCATTATTATGGTAGATTTTTAAAGTTATTATTATTAAACTTGCTGTCGCCAACCTACCTACTTCGTACCTTTGTTTTAAAAATAAGTCTTTACCTACCTAAGTATAAAGTAGTCATTGTTTTGCACATAATTATAACGTTATAAATCTAATTATATTATTTTAATTAGAAAAGGTATGATACAATGCTGTTGTTATCACACGTGTAAGTAATTAGTATTCATTTGACTTTTCCTTAATAGGGCGTACAGAGTTTAAAATAATTTCCGTTATTACAGTTTGACCGCGTGAAATCACATAAGTTACATTATTTTATGAACTTACTATAACCACAGGGTTCAGCTTCCTTAGCGGCTAAGGCCAACAGTGCTGCAGTGGCATGATTTGCAAAAACAAGATAGCGCTCTACAAAAGAAAGGGATAACAAGATCAGTGATGTCACATGCCCGATTGAATAGATCATACCCATCATTTCAGTAGCTGTAGATTCAAGATAATGAGCTGTGATGATTTTAATGTTCATTAAAATATTATAAAACAATGATTTAAACCAGTTAAAATCCTTCTTTTGTGTTCCAAGTTTCTAAACTGCTGACTAGAAGAAAAAAACTTAAGAACCAAATAATGATGTATGGTAATTTTTTGTTAATGGAATGGCCACACTCATTTCTGGTACAATATGGCGGATTTGTTGTTATGTTTGATTGATTCTTACGACAATCTGACACTCAGTTTGTTTTGTTGTTCACACGCGACGCGACACGCGGTGCCTTTGTGTCGCGTCGCGTGTCGCGCCTGTTTGCAGGAGCCTTTAGTGTAAACGCAGGGTTACATGTTTGATGAGTCCAGTATTAGTACAAGATCTTAATCATTTTCATAATCTTATTACAGTGAATAGAGCTTGTATTTTTAGGAAAATGACCACATCCCTTTTTTCTTTATATCTTCGGATATCAAATCTAATTAGTTAGTAGGACGTAAAGGTACAGAGTGTAGTTATTATTTGACATTATACATTTATACATACAATTATAGTTTTAACTATTTATTAGTGGCTTTTGTGGACAAGACATTAACTCAGATTTGTTACAGTTGTAATGGCAATCATGTCATTTGGTTAACAGTTTTTTTTTTTTTTTTTTTAATCTTTTATATAGATTATTTTATATTTTGTGAGACCATTGTAGGCTTAATAGACTTTAGATTTGTAGACATTTTTCTATTTTGTTAAGTACCCGGTACTTGTTGACAGACCTACACTGTCCTTCCGTACTTATTACGTAACACCGTAATTTGAAAACATTGTTAAAACCAATCATTTTTAAAAGAGTAGGTAACCGTGGAGTTTCTAGCCGGCTCTTCTCCATAGGAAACGACCAATTGGAATCGTGCACCTAACTTCTGATGTTTGATAAGTGCCCATGTAGCTTTATGTCAAATAAAATATTTAGATTTTGATTTTTGTACTCAGATATAAAATAAGTAGCAACGCCCCGCGGTTTCACCCGCATAAGTCTAGACCCCGTAGGGTTATCGGGATAAAAAGTATCCTATGTGTTAATCCAGGTTATAAACTATGTATTTGCCAAACATCCAAATCCGTTCAGTAGTTTTAGCGTGAAACAGTAACAAACATCCATCCATCCATCCTCACAACATTTCGCATTTATAATATTAAGTAGGACTAGTTGTGCCCCGCGATTTCGTTCGCGTGGAAGTTGTAAGATACATAATGTACTAAAATAACAGCCACATTTTAATAAAACTCTTTCGTCCTCCGACCCGTCGCGTTGCATCGCCTGCCCGCGCTAATACTTCGTTTTCGCTTAGTGTTCTTTCAGACTTTCTTTTTTTTTGCTCGGCTCCTTAGAATCATAGCGTGATGTTAAATAGCGTATAAATATCCTCGAACATTGGACTAGCAAATGCAAAAAGAATTTTTCAAATCCGACTTTTTGTTCACAATTTCATGGGTTTTAAATTTTGTTGCGCGGAACTGTAATTATTTTTCTAAAATAAAAGTAACCTCAGTTACTCCTTATAACATCAGCTATCTGCCAGTGAAAGTCCTGTCAAAATCGGTCCACCCGTTCCACAGACAGACAAAAATTTTAAAAATTGCTTTTTTGTTATAGGTACCGTATACATACATATATTTTCATATGCATTTAGTAAAAAGTTGTTATTTTGACATTACAAACAGACACTTTAAATTTATTTATTTGTATAGGGTATGATATTAGTTGAAAGTAGAATAGGATTACTTGTTGCCTTGGCGGCAATCATTCTCACTTTGCTGACATGTAAATGATAAGAACAATGTAGGTACCTAAAGTTCATTAAGCGTTGATAAACACTAAGATTATATAAATAGAGTATTCTCCCCAATTCTCCCGAATGGAACCAAATATATTCGGTTCTAACAAATATTTTTTTTCCACATCCTATAAGTACTTCAAGTCGCACACGTTCAAATCCCACGTGGGCGCACCCTGTAGTTCAACGCAGAGGTAATCGGTAGTTATCTTAATTGTATAAATTAATCGTCCAATTGCTAATTGTGGCGATTAGCCGGTGCTCAATACACTAATTGACCTTTTAATTTATGAATAGGAGTGACTTTATTAACTAGGATTATTAGGCTGACTCATAAGACGGTGGGAGGGAGCTTAGGTATTAACTCTTAGTTTCTATAAGTATACGTAACTAGTCGTTAGTACCACTGTAGCTGGGTATCGCAAAAATAAAATTTAAATGTCTCTTTGTAATGTCAAAATAACAGCTTTTTACTAAATGCATATGCCATTCACGTTTTAAGCGATACTTATAACGAGTAAGCAATTTCTAAAATTTTAGTCTGTCTGTCTGTTTATTCCGGCTAAACTCCGAAACAGCTGGACCGATTTTGATGGGAATTTTACTGGCAGATAGCTGATGTTATAAGTAGTAACGTAGGGTTCTTTTGTTTTAGAAAGATAATTAGGGTTCCGCACAAAAAAATTGATACCCATGAAATTGTGAACAAAATCCGATTCAAATAGGGAAGTATTGACATCCACGCGGGTGAAGCCGCGGGCAACAGCTAGTTAGGAATAAAGAAAGAAAGAAAATACATTTATTATTAGAAAAAAGGTTAGTTTTATAGTAAAAATAACCTTTCAAACTCAAAGCATTTATTTCAATTAAACCAATTACAGGCACTTTTGAATTGTTATAGAGTCAGTCAGTTAGTCAGAAAATTGAAGTTAGTCGCCCATTCCAAAACGTAGCTCTCTATGGAGAAGAATGGGCAAGAAACTCCATGGACACTCTTTTAAATCAAAATTGTTACAAAATCCTGGGTGCATTGTTCTTGTTGCTTCTATATGTGAGAACAATGTAAAAAATAAATAATTAAAAACAATTCAAAATATAAGATTAAAAATAAGCCCTGGCAGTTAAGAGATGACCAATCTCAACTGACGGCGCCCGTTCACAAACATGACGCTTTGTAATTTGCTATCATAGCGTAGCATAGTGTTTTCATTCAAAAATATAGACATGCTTTCATAAAGGGTTCCTAGACCATAGACTTAAAAAAAATGGTTGTAGATTTGTTGTATAATAAAGTCGCGAGTTTACGTAGGCATATGGAATGTAAATCGTTTCAGTATAAGAATTTTATGAACACTTTTAGCAAATTGGGCATAACATCTGCTCTTGCCATAAACTGTCATTTTATTTACTTAGAAATAAACTCTGTAATGCTAAACATGATTCATGGTCCACATATGGTTCTACCACATACGGAATGTATGATAGAGTGAAATATTTCGCAACGCAGTGACAGATACCGGCTGTGACGGGTTTTCAAGTTTTGGAAACCGGATTTATCCAGTTCAATTCAATTTTGATACAGTATATTTTTGAAAACTCTACTTTTGGTAGCTTTGCATTGCCAACTGTTATTATTTTGGTATGTGACACTTTTTGACATTTTTAAATTCAGGGGCATTTTGCTAAAAATTGGACTCCAAAATTATAACATATATTTATAAAACCTACCTAGTTTTATGGGGTCAAAGATACAACTCTTTAAGACCAGGTAATTGTATTAAATGACTATTTCATGAAATCTTGACAATTAGGATTATACAAACTTGTGGAGTTGTATTACTGATTTTGATGATTATATTTCCGTAAATGCATATTTGTTACGGTCGCGAATGATACTTTAATCAACATACAACTTAATACTGATTTGCAAATTGCAAGAAACATAAGAAAGTTTGAATTTCGCGGGCTACCTGGAGCTTCCCCCGTAAATCATTTGGCCAAGTTAGCTCCAAAAACTAATAAAGCCATACAGATGCCATACAAAAACCCCAAAAACCACGTCCTACAAAAGACGCACACAGGATGTCCACATAATCAATTTCTGCAGCACTGTGTGGGCATTACAAGGTATTATTCACGATGAATTGCTTAGCAATAGGCTTCTCTACAGAGTACAAAATAAAGTCCCATTCCGCGTCTGTATGTATATCCGCTAACTCCTCCTAAACCACGCAACAGATTTTGATGCGGTTTTCACCGCCATTTAGAGAATTTATTCCGGAAGGCTTATGCGTATATAGCATTAATATTTAACTTTGATATAGCTTAGAAATCTCGATGTTTTGACATTGGTACAGTGCTTGCACCCGTGCGAAGCAGCGGGCGGCCCCCTAATTGCGTAACACACTATCAATCGGAATCTGAATCATTTTGAAGCAAATTGTTAATCCATTGCTTCATAAGTTCGAAAAATTTCTCTGCACGACACGTAAATAACGCAATGAATGTTGTTGAACTGTCAAAATGAAACCGATTCCGATTGATATAATGTGTTACGCAATTGCCCCGCTGATCGCTAGTAAAAAGCATAAATTCATAACTAGCATTTACGATTTATGCCAAAATTCAATGAAGTTGATTGATAGGCTGAGGAATGATGTGATAAGGCAACGGTGCGTTTTAAAAGAACATATAGTGACACAAATTGAAAAGAGTATGCTTAGATGGTTTGGTCATGTTGAGAAGATGAATGAAAGTTGTCTAACAAAAGGTATTTACAAGGCAGATGTCAGTGGAAATGCCGGAAGGGGACGCCCTGTGCAATGATCTTATTGGTGATGTTCTTCAGAAAGGTCAGGTGCGTAGTACTCGCAACCAGCGTGCGTGTATGTTCAGATGTATGAACGTAAACGAGGCAAAAGGAGTATGTAAGGATCGTAGCAGGTGGCGTTCTGTAGTTTCTGCCTACCCCCGTGTGTTGGAGGCGTGAGTTTATGTATGTCAATGAAGTTCTAAAATCATTTGGTCAAGTTAATCCCAAAAACCAATGAAGCCATTCAGAATCCGTAAAAAAACCTTAAAAATCGCGCAAACAGGATGTCCACATAATCAATTTTGTGTTTAGTTCTGCAGCACTGTGTGGGCATTATAAGGCATTATGCACGATGATGTGATGTGCACTGGAGCGCGGTTCCTTGTAGTCCCACCGCGAAGGTCGGTGTCGGGTGACCGACTCGTCAAATACTGTGTAAGGTTGATGATATGAGTGTTTTGACTATTGTAACATAACATCACGTCTGTACTCCACGAAGCGTTAGGCAGAGATGTACTTATAGTACACACATTTCGCCATATAAAGAGGATTGTGAAGTGCCAATACGCACCGAGAATAGGTATTTTCAAAAATGCTATCTGTTTCACACTTGCTCTCTCTCCCTCCGGGCGTGAACATATCGTGCGATAGAGAGAGTTGCAAGTCTTAGAGGCCATTACCTATATTTCCTTTTTGAAATATTGTTTCGGGTCGATCCATCAGGTTAAGCTACGCTTGCCGGGGTTGGTCCGTGGATGGGTGACCATCTTTACATACCGAGACTCCTCCGTGCCTCGGAAAGCACGTTAAGCCGTTGGTCCCGGCTGTCATTCGTGGATCTTTGACAGTCGTTACGGGTCGTCAGAAGCCCGAAAGTCTGACAACCAGTCTTACCAAGGGGTATCGTATTACCCAGTAACTGGGTTGTGGAGGTCAGATAGGCAGTCGCTCCATGTAAAATACTGGTATTCAGCTGCATCTGGTTTAGACTGGAAGCCGACCCCAATATAGTTGGGAAAAGGCTAGGCAGATGATGATGATGAAATATTGTTTCGGGCGATAACGTTTTCACCCCCCTAAACCTTTACGAAATGAGACAATTTTGGTGTCATTAGATTCAGTGCACCTTAATCTAGGTTAAATAAAAATAAACACGCTAGAGGAAGTTTTTAAGTCAAAAATATAGATATTTAGATGCTAATAACTTATATCGTACGCAATATTTCTTTATAATAAAAACTTACGGACCTAGGTTTTCATTATATACAGGTACAATATTTCCAAAAATTATGAAAATTAGACTATGTTTACAAGGGGAAAAACGTTATCGCTTTTTGTATGAAAATTTACAGCTTCACAATCCTCTTAAGTCCCATGTCATACGGGTCGAGCCTATTGCCATCAAGCGGGCATAAATCCAGACTACGAGCTGCTTTTGACAAATTCCTTATGGAAAAATCCAATGACACTTTGCCCAACCTGGGAATCGAACCTAGGACCTCATGCTCAGCTACTGCTGCTACTGCGTTTGCAACCACTAGACCAACGAGGCAATCTAACTAGGAGTTTGACTATTGTATATGTAAAATATGGATATGATTCTTGATGGTGCAGGAATAAAGACTGTTCATGGAGTAGAGTAGCTTTGAGGATGGTTTTACCAATTCAGCAACATTTGTCGTGCGCACAACAATTTCCAAAGTTCAATTAGATGATTCGTATGAGGACCACTAGAATTATTCTCTACCAGCTGTCCCCCGCGACTTCGTTCGCGTGGAAGTTGTAAGATTCACAATATGCTAAAATAACAGCCACATTTTAATAAAACTCCCTCGTCCCCCGACCCGTCGCGTTGCATCGCCTGCCCGCGCTATTACTATGTTTTCGCTTGGTGTTCTTTCCGACTTTTTTCTTTTTGCTCGGCTCCTAAGGGTCATAGCTTGAAATTAAATAACCAATAACTATCGTCGAGAATTGGGCTACCAAAAACGCAAAAAGAATTTTTCAAATCCGACTTCTTGTTCATAATTTCATGGGTTTTAATTTTTTTGCACGGATCCCTAATTATTTTTCTAAAATAAAAGGAGCTTAAGTTACCCGCCGTAATATCAGCTATCTACCAGCGAAAGTCCCGTTAAAATCGGTCCAGCCGTTTCGGAGATTAGCCGGAACAAACAGACAGACAGACAAACAAAAATGTTTAAAATTGCTTTTTTATTATAAGTACATGCTTTTACAGGCATGTTCGTTTCAACGTAGCGTAGGTTAGGTAGGTTCATGTTAATTTTCACATAGAATTTTCAAGAGCAACAAGCTGATTCACTATTTCACGAATTTATAAAAATGATTTCTTGTTTCTTTATAATTATAATGCATATATCTTTACGTAGCAATGACTCTAGGCTAGCTACGGTTTCCGACTATAATTCAGACGCGGCTGAGAATTTCACACGGTACAAATGCCACTGACCTTCATAAATCCGTTACTAGGCAACACTGATATCCTTTGGTTAGTCTGGATATTCTAAGTTATCAGGTTTCTGATTGTGATCACAGTATGCTGTTGCACGGAAGGATGTTGCAGCCCATCCTCTTAACGTAATAAGCACTGTAGCATTCTATATCATCTTAGTAATTAGAATGATATCAGGAAGTCATGGACCGGTTTGTACCCAATAACGGTTTCATTTTGTACTTTTGAAATAAAATACGTGTAAAGAGACTTGTTCACGAGACAGACTTAGGCTGAGGCCTCATTAGTGCATTGCGTTACGTCGTCACAACGGATCAACGCATTGTATGCCTCATCTGCGCTGCGACAACGCATGAGGTCGCAACACAAAAGGGCGACGCACGCCATCGCAGCGCAGCGTCGCAGTGTGGATTTTACCCCTCTAGCAGTGGAACTCTGTCCGTCGTCGCACTGGAGTTCCGACAGCGCAGTGCATCACCCTCCCCCCGCTTCATCTCTCGTCCGTCGACCCGATGAAACGTCGCGTGCGACGACGCATCTCTTAATGTGGCATGTCACTAAAAATTACATCTATGTAAAACGACGCAGCGTTGACGCTGCGACGACGCAACGCAACGCACTAATGAGGCCTCAGCCTTAGGCCGGCCACACACAGTCGGAATTCCGTTTCGAAAGCAGCAAATAAATTCATAATCTAATAAGACTAGATACTAAATTACTACTAGATATTTACTGGCGTATTTAAAACTAGCATAGTAAAAAGAAATGTGATTTGCATGGCTCCTGTACCAAATTAAAAACTTACCGTTGCAAAAATTTAAAAAAACTTTTCACAGAATTACTTTTAGATTAATGTTATTATTCTGTGCAGGATTTCTTAAGATATTTTTTGTAATATCTTTAATATCCTCTACTTTAACAACTTATTTTTATGTACCTACATTCTAAGCAAATAAAGACCAATGGGGAAGGTCGGGCAAAGCTAATTGTAGATGGCGTAATCATAGCTAGGTCCCTACGGCCTACAATAAATTGGACATTTCGTTCATTCATTCCATTTCTTGTTCATTCATGAGTTTGGTTTTATTTCACTATTTCTATAATTTCGGTGATTTCAAGATTTTTAGCAAGTATTTGACATAGAAAGTGTCAGAATTTAAAACCTCAAATATTTTCTCTTAATCACTTTCTTCAAAATGTTTCTACCCTCAGTTTATTTTTTTCAAAATTTCTACTAATAGCTTCTAGCCACCAACTTCTGATGTTAGGGACTCTCAGAAAATGGTAGACTCCAATTTCGGAGTATTTAGGAACACAACGACGCGTCATTTTCGCAAAAATAACATAAAACCACCTCACGCCTTGTATTACTAGCTTGTGTTGGGAACTAGCTACGACAGCGCCATTTTGACAGTTGCCTTCCCCATTCTATTCTATTCTAGACTTTACTAGATAATGAATGGATTTGCTGCTTTCGAAACGGAATTCCGACTGTGTGTGGCCGGCCTTATAGCTACAATACGCTTAGCAGAATGAGTTTGCGTTCGGTCATCAGTTATGAATGGGACAAAACGCGATGTGTCTTAATTTGCAGTGTATTATGGAATGTTGAGCTCTGTCTATGAGCTCTGCTAATAAGGCTGAAATTAGCTCGTGGATAACCGCCGCTGGTTAGCGCTCTGCAGTATCATAATTAGTATAGTAGCTATCCGACAAACCGTGTCTCGTTTGGCTGATTTCCACCCGGGGCACCGGAGATAAACCGAGCCGGGTAATCAGGTATCACTATACATTTTCATAAAGAGGCCTTAAATACAATTTTTCGCTTTCAGCACTTATGATGCAACTGGCAATTATTGTCATACGGTTGTCGTATTACTCTGACAGTAATTGCAAGTTGGCCAACTTGTAGCAATCATAACGTTACATAACCGCAGTTGTGCATTTATCACCAAACCGGTTGTTTGTTGTTGTTGATGAATGGTGGAATTGAATTGATCATGGTAATTGTTGGTTTAGTTTTGTGGGTGCTCGTCGGAGGACACGATGATTTATGATTAAGTTTTGTTAGATAATTATCAATAAAATGATGATACTAGAGCTTATCAAAGGTAGTAACCGGGGCGGGTAAGGGTGAACCAATAACATGAAGAGATAAGGAGTGGAACTCTCTGCCTGCGTCTGTTTCCGAACACATACAACCCCCATCTCTTCAAAGTGAGAGTGAACAGGCTTCTTCTGGGTAAGCTCGCTCCATCGTCGACTTTGTCTCTGTCACCTCTGACCTAGACTAGAGTCAAGAGCAAACCTATCTCAAATATAAAAAAGAGAGAATCTGACCAGCCTAGATTGCACAAATGAATACAACCTCGTATAACATAACATCACGCCTTGTTTCCCCGAAGGATTAGGCAGAGGTGTACCTATAGTACACCCACATTTCGCCAGTTATGTTTAAGTCCCATGTAATAAGGGGCGAGCCTATTGCCATCTACCGGGCACAAATCCAGACACCGGGCTGCTACTGAGAAATGAAAATGAAAAAAAAAAATTATTACAACCTTGCCATAATTTAATATTTTCTTTAAAATTTTTAAACAAGTTAAAAGAAAATATCTCAAGATTGACGTCTCGAAAACCTCAAGTTGCTAAAAATCTCCTAAAGCGTTGAATGCTATCGTAAAGCGCATTTTTAAGCTAATTAAAATAAGGCTTACCCGGAAAGTGGATCCCTGGCTCGAAGCCAAGTTAACGGTAAAAGTCAAGTGGACAATCAGAACGGGTCCATTGGTGGAATTTAAACGAATCTCGATGGAGAGATTAAAAGTAGATCTACTAATTTATCGTTGCATCAGACGACAAAATGCTGGGAATATATCGATGGGATAAAAAAGGAAAACTTGTGTATCAATTGCTTGGCGTTGTGTTCAGTAGCAAGACGGAATTGCCAGGAAAATAAAAGAGAGAGATTTTTTCGCAGAATCATAGATATTGTTAGTAAAATAAGGGTATCTAATACATTGACCATTCAGACACCAACCTACATGGTCTTCACATGATCTGACCAAGATTATGTCTGGACTTTAAAAGAGACTGTGACCTCTGAGTTTGTTTCGGCCTTTCTTCTCAGAGTAGTCAGATAGGAAACGCCGGCCTCATCTAGTTTAAAAAAAAAATGTTTGACATGTAAAAGTGTTTGTATAAACCTACTTACAGAAATAAAATCATTTATCATTGTTTATTTCTATGGGATCAAGGGCTCAAAGTTTTTTATAACATTTGATACCGTTAGGATTAATATTCACAAGACAAGATCAGTCACTGCAATGCGTTTAGTGCAAATGCCAAAAACAGTAACGTGTTACTTGACATGACAAAGTCTTCGAGGCAGAGACTGGTTTTCAAAATCCAATCCAAATCGACTCGCCTTCAACGTCAACTGGTAGTAGGCTCAGAACCGTCCTGCGCAGAAAACGTTTTTAGTATTCATTCATGTCTACTCAGTGCAACACATCTACCAATTCGCACTAGGCCTGCGCAGCAGTGACGAAGCCTTCATACAACCCGGTTCCTATCGGCTTGCCTTTGGAACCACCACTCTTCTTAATGTCTACTATTGCCAAATAATGTACACCTGTGTGTGTAACTGTGTAACACATCACATTATATATATATAATACCAGTTTAATACAGTCATCATAAGATTAAAAACATTACAAAAATGCCAAATATTTTTTGTCTGAGTTTATGAGAAGTGAAAAATTTTTTCTTCGGCTTCCCTGTAATGATAATTGTAGCTGCACCACTGCTGCGCAGAAAACGTTTTTAGTATTCATTCATGTCTGCTCAGTGTAAAGTCTCACGAGATACAACACTACACCGGCAAACTTTTACCAGACAGCGCCGTTACAAATCTTGCTGACAACCAGTTCTTTTACTGACGCAACGTTGATCTGCCGTCATCACGAAAAACACAAGATAAACACATGGTTACTTCGTGTTTATACGAGGACGCGCGGGCTCGCGTAACATGGAAGGAGTGGTGGTCTATGCCCAGGCATGGGAAACCGCAGACAAGAAAAAATTGGCAATCATAGGGACTGCCGACAGAAGTGTAAACTTAAAACATTAACATGTACACAGGCTGCTGCGCGTCGCCAGTCTGGCGCAACACGTCACATTAGCGTTGCGACGTAAGCACTGAGCATGTCCCGTAAGATTTTCCCCTACCAAAAAGCGCTCAACGCGCCTAAAGAATTTTTCATAAAAAAAAAAAAAAACACCTGAGTACTCGTTTCTGGGTTTATGGAGATAAATTGGTAATCCGGTCCGTTTCTCCTTTATCAATTTTTAGTCTAGACTGTTAAGATAACAGTTGTCGTAAAGATTAACTGTGACCCTGCCCAAGAGATTTAATATAATGTCAGATCAATGATATTGAAGGAAATAAAACTTTTTTGCAGATTAAAATTGATATTGTTACGCGATGTTTCAGGTATCCCTTTTTCGTGTATGGGAAATCATCAAATGACTTCTCCCGCTCTGGGCGGAGCGGGAGGGCGTGTCAGACTTTACTGACTAAAACCCACCCGTGTTCCTTCAGTTGCCTGTGCCGGGGCCACGGTAACTCTTTCGAACATCCGGCAACCCTGGCTGGCATCGGCCCTAGCGGACCCCGTCAATAGTCCTGACATCTCTTTGAGGCGCGCGTGGAACACAACGAGCCGTCGACTCGTGCCTTGTCCTTACCGGACGGCGAGCTACCCATTGCTCGCCGTCTGCAAGCCCGCGCCTAAGGTGGCCGGGAATCAGCTGCTAATTCCCGACGCCCAGGGCGTCTCTTGCGGCGACTAGGGGCGTGAGGGCGCAAAGCTTGCCTCTCCCTCACGCGTCCCGCCTCCTCCTTCGCGAGCATTACTGCTTCGCAGAAGGAGGTAATGGCTTCCCATGTACTCTCGCTCCGTACCATGGCCTGTGGTGCTATTCTGTAAAGATCCCACCGTGAAAATTTAGGTGAAGTGAGCGTGATGTAAACTGTCATCCCACCTTACTCTACTAGGGATTGCGCTCACTTCAAACTCACTTTACCTAAGTGCTCACGGTGTGATGTTTACAGAATAGATCGGCTGGACCAGGGCCGGACTCGAGAGATCACCGCCGCCGATCGCTTCCGCAAGGTTCAGGTACACCTGACCAGACAATTTCTACTTAGACAAGGTGTAATTTAAATAACGCAAAACCTCTTTATGGTCATCGCTTTTAGCGATAAGACCGCCCATTGTGTCACCCTATGTGTAAAATTTTTACATTTATATCTGTTATTTTATGGTGTACTTACATATACAGAGTATTCTATTTATCTATGCTAACAAGTTTTATTATGGGACCAAACCTGAAATCGCGAAAAAATCAAAGAAATGCATTCTCATTTATCCAGTAATAACCCCAATTTAGGATATCAGCTTAATTTGCTTTCCACATAAAATGACACAATTTCGTATCAAAAATTATTTTTAAATACTAAATTTAACGTCTGCAACCTTGGCCTGTAGCAAAACTGCCGAACTGCGTAACGATAGCACTCGAATGAAACGTGATCGATTCATTTGGGACGTTTAGATGCTTTTGTTCCATTCGATTTTATGTCACGATTTTTATCTTGCAAAAAGATAGGTAGATCTGCAATAACTTAATCTTTGAATACTGATGTAGTTTTCAGGCTATAGGGTGTTGTTAACAAGTCAAATATTTGTAGACTGAAATACGTACCAACGTACTGACCCTTATTTTTTTTATTTAACCGTTTATGTAAACACATATAAACAGACAAGAAGAAAGGAACAGAAAAATATGTACAAAGGTGATGCTTATTTCTAAAGAAATCTCTTCCAGCATACCTGCGATAGGAAAGTAGATAAAGAGACGTAGACAACGTGTGTAAGAGTAGAATAGCAAACAAAATAGGTACTTAAAATAAAATAAAAACTATTTACTTATTTAAATAATTATATTATATTATATTATATTATATTATATTATATTATATTATATTATATTATATTATATTATATTATATTATATTATATTATATTATATTATATTATATTATATTATATTATATTATATTAGGTTATATTATATTATGAGAATATAGGGATCGATGTGACGATGTCACTTAGCTACTGGCTTAATTAAAGTGCTTATTACTCTATCAATTTGTAGGAAATCGAAAGATGTAATCGAAGTTAAAACAGTTAGATTCCGATTTAGTGCGACTAGAAGGTCCCGACCGCACTACATCCTAAACTGTTTACAATTTAGATGAGGGTAATCGCATCGGTACAATTTAGAGCGACTAGTTCAAGTTGGCGACCGCGCTTTGTTCAAGACGGATGTGTAGCGCGCGGAGTGCGCTTTAATGAAATTACCAATTCAGCAGCGGCGCGGCGGGTGGCCGTGAAAAAGAAGTTCTTTCCAATTAATAGAAATGTACAGGGAAATGCCCTATGTATAATAAAGCAGACCAACATTATTATAATATGACTGCGTGTTGAGGGTTTCAAAGTTTTGTTAGAAATTTAAATACGGCACCATCGAAACGTGCCTCCCAATGTAACTCAACTCGTACTTTACGACTGCGAGTCGTCGTTGGTCCGATTTAAAATTAAATTTTGTCTACTGTGATCAATTCCAACTTCCTAATTAGAGTGTTCCTAATTAGATTTTACTTAGCGCTTTAACTTACAGTTTGGTCAATTCCTCCGGTCCTAAAAGTTCTGATGAACACGAAGTCACTCACACATTTGTACTTTCAAAAAGATCACGATTTCATTTGGAGTCCCTTAAAATTTTAAAATGCCACTAACACAATTTAATATTTTTGATATTTTTCAAGTTCATTTAATAAAACACATGCGGTTACACAATGTGCGGAAACAGAATGACTGATACAAAAGACAGAGTGAGACAACGAATGTGTGAAAGAGATCCAATTTCATATGCAGTATTGAATAATAAAGGGAATTCCTATTATGAAAAAGGGGTGGATGGAATTGGCCATAAGTAAATATTATTTTGGGTTTAACCACCAAACACTTTGAGGGACAAGAAACGCTCATATGCGTTATATTACTATAAATAAAATTGAAGTGTCTGTTTGTAATGCCAAAATAACAGCTTTTTACTAAATGCATAATAATATGAAAGTATATACGGTTCATACAACAAAAAAACTATTTTTAGAATTTTTGTTAGAATCTCCGAAACGGCTGGACCGATTTTGATGGGACTTCCACTGGCAGTTAGCTGATGTTATAAGGAGTAACTTAGATTATTAGTTTAGAAAAAGAATAAGGGTACTGCGCAAAAAAATCAAACCCATAAAATTGTGAAGAAAATCCGATTCAAATAGGGAAGTATTGACATCCACGCGGGTGAAGCCGCGGGAAACAGCTAGTGCAGATGTTCCCAGACTTCTTTCTCATAGACCACTTTCAAAATTTAGCTGCTTACGGTGGACCCCCTGCAGCTACATTTTTACCATATTCCCCAAAACTCGACAAAAAATGTGAAAATAGACCCGCCGAGTCGTGATAGACTCGCCCCGTCGAGTCTTTGCGAGGACCCCTGGGGGTCCACCTGGACCACTTTGGGAACTAAAGAGCTAGTGTAACAATAAGACTTCTATTGTGTCTCGTTCAGTGCCCTTGAATGCGTTAACTTATTTCTATAGGCATGTACTACCTATTGTTTTATACAAAAAAAAAAAACCGGCTTACAGAATCTTCAAACTGTTTGCTACTGAAATAAATGATCTATACATACAAATAAATAAAATTGAAGTGTCTCTTTGTAATCTCACAATAACAGCTTTTTACTAAATGCATATGAAACTATATACGGTACGTATAACAAAAAAGCAATTTTTAAATTGTCTGTCTGTCTGTGTGTTTGTTTGTTCCGGCTAAACTCTGAAACGGCTAGACTGATTTTGACGGGACTTTCACTGGCAG
Source organism: Fissipunctia ypsillon (assembly GCA_947568875.1). NCBI lineage: Eukaryota > Metazoa > Arthropoda > Insecta > Lepidoptera > Noctuidae > Fissipunctia > Fissipunctia ypsillon. The sequence goes on along the minus strand of OX387655.1, from coordinate 19,670,528 downwards.
GTAGCTGATGTTACGGGGAGTAACTAAGGCTACTTTTAGTTTAGAAAAATAATTAGGGATCCATGAAAAAAAATTAAAATCCAAGAAATTGCGAACAAAAAGTCGGATTTGAAAAATTCTTTTTGCATTTGGTAGCCAAATTCTCGAGGATATTTATAGGCTATTTAACGTCACGCTACGACCATTAGGAGCCGAGCAAAAGAAAAAAAGTCAGAAAGAACAACTAGGTGAAAACGAATAGCGCGATCGGGCGATGCAACGTGGCGGGTCGGGGGACGAGGTAGTTTTATTAATATGTGGCTGTTATTTTACTATATTGTGTATCTTACGACTTCCACGCGAACGAAGTCGCGGGGCACAGCTAGTAAATTATATTGTTATATAACTACGACGAAATCCAGGAGGTATTAAAAAAATACTTTCCTTTGCCTTGAAGTAGGACAATAATAAGCTGGTATTATATATTTAGGTACCTATATAAGCCCATTTAATACCAAACTACTTATCGATATCACTCAGGCGACTCGTGAACAAATCATTCCGTCCATTTAGATCCTATTGTTCAATTCTCATCGACTATTTAATAGTTCCAATCTTCGCTGTAGATTTATCAGATGCGGTGTGTTCTCACGGAATACGGACACACTGTAAGTAGATAGATACTCAGAATTGAATATGGGAAGACATACAGGGTGATTGCTTGAGATCTCTGAAACTGTAAAGAGGAAGAAAAATCTGTTCTAAGTAACCACGTCGGCAACAATCATACTTATATTGTTAAACTAGCTGTTGCCCGCGGCTTCGCCCGCGTGGATGTCAATACTGCCCTATTTGAATCCGATTTTGTTCACAATTTCATGGTTTTAATTTTTTTACACGGAACCCTAATTTTTTTCTAAAAATAAAAGTAGCCTATGTTACTCCTTATAACATCAGCTGTCTGCAAGTGAAAGTCCCGTCAAAATCGGTTCAGCCGTTTCGGAGATTAGCCGGAACAAACAGACAGACATACAGATAGACAAAAATTTAAAAAAATGTTCTTTGTTGTACCTAACTACCGTATATACTTTCATATGCATTTAGTAAAAAAGCTGTTATTTTGACATTACAAACAGACACTTCAATGTTATTTATTTGTATTGATTCACGAGGTTCTAGAACTTTCGAGAATCCCACTTTGCGTGTTTAACACACAGTTGAATTAATACACAGCTGCTCTTTGAATAATGCATCTGGCTGGTCTCTTGGGTACTTATGTTGTTTTAAAAATAGATGTATTTTTATTCTATGGAATATTATTATGGAATGTTAACGTAACTATGAACTATTTTGAGAAAATTATTTAGGCAATACCACAGTGGGTAAAAAAAACTTACCCAAACTTTGGTTTCATTTTCCGTGCTTCATTATTTTCGGTACAGTAACACTGGCCTCAATGATGTTTAAAGGTAAACTGACTAAAAATCCTAATTTAGCCTATAATATACCTTTCACAGAGGACATCGGGGTCAGTATTGAGTTAAAATAACAATAGATAAAACAGAATCCCTAGAAAGTTTATTTAAATTTGATTTTTCACTAATACTTTGCAAGGCAGATAAGATAAAACTGACACAATTTAAATAAATATTATCATAAATATTTACTCATTTTTATGACTTTTAATTATCGAGCTAACATATTTTTAATCGTTATTCAACAGTCGATTCGATTGAAGACGCCGCGGCAAACAAAACGGATGCTCTAAGATCGAGTCATACAATAAAGAGCATTTTATTGTATCGATAAAGAGAATCTCCTTTGTATAATATTAATATGCTGATTTTATAGCTTTGTATGCAAGTTCAATAACTTGAATAGAGATAAGAAAAGATAAAAATAGGTTTATCGATACGTGTAGATAGAAAGTACTCGATAGTGTTGTTTGAGATAACAAAGTTTTAGTGGAGGCACGGAGTTTGACATGTTGGGTTTGATTATTTGATGAATGATTGTAGATGTACGAAAAATGGTGGTGTTTAATAGTACGCACGACAGATAATGTTATCAACATAATCCGATAAAAATGCCGTTAAACTGCTACCACTACTGTTTATAATATATGTGTTTTAATATTTATTTAAATTTTTGTTAAATATAATGATTTACACGTTGGAATGGAATATTGTCCCGATTAACTTTTTTCAGAGTGACGATAAACTAAATAGCGCCAACACTATTTTATCCGCCAATGAAAAAGACAGAAGTCCTGCTGAAACCACATGTTGTCCAGATTCATGCCGTCCAGTTGAGGCCACAAGAAGTCCGTTATCATATTCCTGTAACGAATGCCGTTCACCGTTGTAATGAGTTTTCACAATTATAACGCGTTGTTCTTTCGAAAAGCGCTCCATTTTAAATAATCGGAATAAACAGAGGTGACAGCTGTCAAATTTCAGAGTTGCCACATGCATGAAAAAAAAAAATTCCAATTTTAAAAAGTGCACTCTTACTGAGACACCCTCTACAAAGAAACCACAAGTAGACAATGTACTACAAATTGTCATAAACTAGTGTTGAGCAATAAAGGTAGATAATACAGAATGAATACAACATCAAACTGTCGCAACTGAGTATTTAAACAACGAAGACACATAAAAGTTGAAGTACAATTCTGTGACGTCACACAAGTATGTTATGTATTAACGTAGGAAGTATCGCAATCATATTGGTTACGTGTTGCTGTGCGAGGGTGTTGGAAGAAACGACTGTGTTTTGTTTTCAATGGGATGTGTTTATGGTACACACAGGAGTGAGTTCCGATTGGACGTCGTGTTTCTCCATCGTATGTGCTGAAACCATGCACGATAGACCACAGTTCGAGTTTCCACTCGATAGGAAACTGACATATTCTTTACCCCTTTATCAGACGAGAGTACATTAATTACATAATCCTTATGACAGGCTTCTTTCAGTTCTCTGCAATATCCCACCGTAGCGCCAATGCTTCTGTTTCGATTGAAGTATAATGGGGCTATTTGGCGTCTTGGGCGATATTTGGAATTAAACAATTATAAGATTTGAGTAAACATATTTTCTACAACGGCAACAATAGGAATTTTAGGTTATAATCGGCACTTTTCGTCAGCAACGTAGCATATTCTACTAGTCCTATTATAAACGCGAAAGTTTGTGAGGATGGATGGATGGATGTTTGTTACTCTTTCACGCGATAACTACTAAACGAATTTGGATGAAATTTGGCACTCCGATAGTTTATAACCTGGATTAAAATATAGGATACTTTTTATCCCGATATCCCTACGGGATCGAGACTTATGCGGGTGAATCCGCGGGCACTGCTAGTTTCCAATAAACTAACGACTTTTGGGTGTCGTTGCTAAAGTGTTCCAACATAGCTTCTCCCGTTGTATTCAATATTAGCATCAATTTTCAGGTAAAATGTTTGCAGTTCCCAAATACGTATGTATTTCCAAAAAATCCCGAAACCTGAGGCCATTGGGTCTATTTAAAAATATATATATCAATTTTTACTGCTATTTAAGATATGCTAAGTGCGTGATGCAGTAGGTCTGAATGAGACGTTTTCATTAAAATACAAAAAAATGTGGTAAATTTATTTATATTAAAGATAAATACAATTTTCTCCGAACCTCGTACCAATTAGTCCCATTTTACGGTACCTTAGAATTATGGATGGTTTTTTGATAAGGACCATATCGTTAAATAAACTATGATCATAGTTTATGATATGGTCATAGTACTTTAAAAATAATATCCCTCATTATTTCGCATAAGTACAGTAAGCGGTCATAAGTGCAGTAGCACTCCAGTAGCAGTGTTTAAGTGATATATCAACACAGAACGCACACCTCAGAATTCGCACACACTGGCGGGCGTCGAAAAACTTACCGTCACTTTTTCTCACACGCAGAGTAAGTAATTACGTATGAACTTGGTCGGATTAAGGCTCCTGCAAACAGGCGCGGCACGCGACGCAAATCGCGCGCGACTCAAAAGCACCGCTCGTCGCACGACACGCGGTTCCTTTGTTTCGCGTCGTGTGCCGCACTTGTTTGCAGGAGACTTTATACGATTGCTAAAATTCACATACTTATATCAAGTTCCGATAGCTGGTAGCGTACCGTATTGGATTATGAATCACATAGGTCTGGGTTCCAATCTCGAAATCGAGTCAAAGTGCCAATCTGCCTAGCCTTTTCCCAACTTTGTTGGGGTCGGCTTCCAGTCTAACCGGATGCAGCTGAATACCAGTATTTTACATGGAGCGACTGCCTATCTGACCTCCACAACCCAGTAACTGGGTAATACGATACCCCTTGGTAAGACTGGTTGTCAGACTCGGGCTTCTGACGACCCGTAACGACTGTCAAAGATCTACGAATGGCAGCCGGGACCAACGGCTTAACGTGCTTTCCGAGGCAAGAAGGAGTCCCGGTATGTAAAGATGGTCACCCATCCACGGAAAACCCCGGCAAGCGTAGCTTAACCTGATGGATTAACCGTGCGGCTGTTATTTATTACTTAGCCACGAGCTCCTTATGCATGAAGTATGTAATTACAGATTAAAGTATTCTGGTTAACCTTAATACAAAACGAGATTTAGGTATCAATCAACTCAGCCTATATCGCAGTCCACTGCTGGACATAGGAAAGTATTTAGATAATCATACCTACATAATTATGTAAAGATACATAAATTATATCTAACTGAGGTAATAAATTAAGCTTTATCTTATTAATTACCTTTAATTACCGACACAAGCTCAAGATTATCGTTAGAATAAATATGTGGACTGTTCTGTTTAAACCCGAGCTGGAATGAGGTGACTGTGTTTGACCTCAGTTGAAAAAAAAACAGCAGTAAAACGGTTTTTGATCTTTGGTATGAACGGATTTTTGATAAGAAGAATGTACCTTCTGATTGTTGTACCTATTTGTTCCCGGTTTAAACGTTTGAATCGAATAAAGTTTTTAAACAATCATTTCATTCATTTGCATTCATTTTTAAATTAGTAGGACCCAGGTTTCATGTTTTACATAAAGCCATCAACGGTCACAGCTTGGACCGAAGACCGTTTCCACGCTTCGCGAGCAAGTCGGACGGCCGGGCCGTTTATCTACCAGTGACGTCACCGTACAGCACAGCCCTGAACTTTGGCCGACTTCCATCTCCGGCCAGCAGCGGGATTTCGCCTGCAGCTACAGGGGAGTACCTATCCCTGCAGGAGTGACAACAGACGTCCGCTACCCACGTTCTACAAATTTTTGTGTGCCTCCGGCTTAACTGGTGGGGTTCAATTAAACACATTTGAAGGTACACACCCGTTTTTCATTCTGACACCAATTATTAGGTGAGAACTGAACGGGTGGAGGCACTGGCAATCAATCAAAAAGAGGAAGAAGAAGAAGTTCAATCTGTTTACGGTTTGACAAAAATTACAGTAACTGAACAATTTTTTCCTGAGCTCAGTCTCAGTCTTCAAATCTTCGTTTTCCCCTCCAATTCTTTTCATAGACTTAACGTTAATAGTAACAAAATAAACCGACAATATTCAGGGTAAATCTGACAATTATTACCGTATTTACCTCTACAATAAATAAAGGTTAAAATGTTTAAAGTTACATGTTTAAAAAAAACAACTGACTTCCAAAAAAAAAAAAACACTGCAAAGTGAAAAATGACTTTAATTTCGGAAGTCGGTGGCAAAAAACTAAAATACAAATCCAAAGACACCGACTTCCGAAATTAAAGTTATTTTTCACTTTGTAGTGTTTTTTTGGAAGTTGGTTGGTTGTGTTATTTAAAAAAAAGAAATATTTTTCACTTTTTAGTTATGGTACCTACCGCACAGTAATTCGTTTACCACTACTTGCTATGTAAACAACAGTGACAAGAAGTATTTTAACATCATCTAGACACACAAAGTGGATTAAATACGTATAATCGCTCAAAAACTACCCAAGCAAAAATAAAATTTATATGACACCACCGCGCAAGCTACGAAATGAAAAAATAATTTCAAAATCGGTCCACAATTGACGAAAATATCGATGAACAGAATTTTATATAAAAAAAACTCGCCTTGGTTTACACCCGTGAGATTAAAAACAAAATAATAATAATCCCTGCAGACAAACATACCTCCTCCTTTTTTGAAATCTGTTATTAAGAATTAACAACCATAAGATAGGATGCTGTGGTTAGGTGGACCGACGATCCTCGAGGGGGGAAGGTAGTAGCAGGTTGAGAATGGCTCAGGGATGGGAGGGGCCTATGTCCAGCAGCTGACTGCTGGTGATGAAAGAAAGAGAAGTGTTGTAAAAACGTAAATGTTGCTGCCTCCAATACAAAATAAATTAAACAAATAAATAGGTTCTATAAATAAATACTAAGCATAATCAGCCTATAATGTTCCCACTGCTGACAAAGGCCTCCTCTCTGTGAGAGGGATTGTTAGTTAATAAGATAAATAAATAATAAAATAGTTAAATTCCTTTACAGATAATTAGGGAATCCTTGTAAACTCGGTATTGACGCACTTTTCAACTTGAAGACTTATTAATGTTTTCTTTGCCTGCGCTGAGTTAACGTCTGGATAAAGTTCCGATTTCTGTTTGCATAAATCTCGTCTAATTAATTATTTGTTTGTTGATTTATGTTGAACGGAATTAAATTATATGTATTTGTAACTAGCCATCGGCAAAATTTCACTTTGGATTGCTCGAGAACAAACTAATTTGATGTCAAAGTAAATTAGCACATTCAATGGTAGTCCGTAGTCGTTTTCAACATGGTAAGGGCAGTTCTTGTAGAAATACAAAGGAAGAGGATGCATGGCTCCAGAATTCGACAACATGCACCCCATAGAAACATGCTCATGAACAATAAAGCAACTCTTTGGAATGACAAACACACACAAATAAGTTGGATGTAAGTTTCCCGAACAGAATAAAATAAAATAAATAAGTAAACAGTTAAAAACAATGTTGGTCCAAACTGTGCAAAATAAGTTATTTGCTCCAACTAATATCTAACCTTTTGATAAACTGCCTTTCAGAGAGAATAATTGTGTGAGAAGGAAGACCACGAAGCTGATTGTTGAAGGTAGATTAGAGATGGATGTCTTTTTTGAGAAATGGCCTGGATACTCTAAGTTGTTATTGATCAAAGGCAGAGTCAAAGAGAGAAACATGAATAGATGATTGAGAAAACCTGAGCGGGGAGACTTGAAGAGGGATCTGCAGGCTATCTTAGCGTGTCGATGGCAAAAATAACACAAAAAATATAAACAGATTGATAATAAACACCAGCCAAGTGCGTGTCGGACCACGCACAATGAAGGGTTCCGTAGTTGGGATGAAGAAAGAAGGGATAGATTTACTTATCCCTAGAACAAACTTAACATTGTAGTTGAAAAACATGTTCTCCCATACATTCCAAATGAAAATGTAAGTTTGTACGCACAATATTGAGAGATTTACAATGTCATTTTAAGACCATACACTTCTTATAGGTTTTCCTGTAGTCTAGAAGTAAAGAACTATTTTCAGTATTTGTTACAAAATTTTAGGCTCAGTAGTTTCGGAGATAAGGTATGGTCAATTTTCAACGGTTTTCTTAAATAACTTTAAAACTTTTTATTTTATAATTATAAAAAAAATCCACCACCAGCCACAGTAAGCCCTTTCATTTGATATGTGACACGGTATGGTTTGCAAAACTTTAATTTTTAATTTTCTTATTTGCCCCCAAACGTGACTCCATATTCAAAATTTATTTAATTACGTTACACATCCGTGTTTGGGTCATAGAAATTCATATGTGTACCAAATTTCAACTTAATCGGTCCATTAGATTCGGAGCAAATCGGCTGTGACAGACGGACAGACAGACAGACACACGAGTGATACTCTAACGGCTCCGCTTTTCCTTTTGAGTTACGGAACCCTAAAAAGTAAACATTTGAGAGAAGCCAAATGGGAAGACACATTCTTGGGCATGATCGCAACACATTAGACACTGGGACTTATTTCTCTCTATATAAGGGTGAAGTATAAGGGTCCCGTTTTTCCTTTTGAGGTACGGAACCCTCAAAAGATAGTTATTTCAATACAACAGTTGATCCGGTAGCACACAGTCTTAGCAAAGAATGTGTAAACTCATAAATAAGCCACCTTCAGAGAGTGCTGCGTTTTTCATCTGAAGTATTTTGTGCATTGACTTTGATGAATTTGACGTACAAAACATTCGGAGATATAAACTAACGACTGACGTGGTTTGGTTTAACCTTCACCCTGACTCGATGGATTCGGCTGTTGCTATTCGAGACACACGGTTACTTCTCACATAACAGCTCGAGTGATATTATTATAGAATAAGTTATGCTACATGTGGTGACAGATTATTAAGTCAGCAAGATTAGTAGCGAGGCTAACGGACTAGGAATCTAAGATCTTAGGTCTAATATGTACTTCGCTAAGTGCGATGCTGTATGCTAGGCGATATGCTCCTAGGGTACCAACGCATGGGTTTACTATTGCAAAGGATACTCTCCCACCGATAGAGATTAAATGAATTCCAAGAAGTCCATTGCCTTGTCCCATTAATAGAGCAAGGAAAGGATTGAAAGAAATGCAAATAAGTCTTAGGAATTTTCATAGATATGAAAACATATTGGAAGTGGTTTTAGAAAGCTAATAGATAATAGAGCTAATATAGCTATTATCTATTAACCCTTACGCTAGCGTAACAGGTATTTGGTCAGTCATTATTCACACGATACCTCACATCTGCAAGACACGAGTTCATGTCAGCCTAACCGAATTATTGGTCTGAGGTAAAGAACATTCTAAGAATTACCAGATAACTAAAGTTATTTAAAGTTGACACCTGCCAAATAACTCCTTAGAGAGAATAAGATTACAACTCACAAAATACTGCATGAATTACGTTAATCCGAAATATCGGCCGAACTGCATTTTGACGTTTGGTCGGATCCGAACTGACTGAACGAAACAGAAAAAAATGTAGTAGGAAACGTCCGAACATTCGGCCGATACTTCGGATTTACGCTTCGGAGTAGACCCCAAGTTTCGTCTCGGGCATAGCTCCTCACAGTTAACTAGCTTAGACTACGTCTACCGCTACTTAAACTGGTCTTAAGCCCACTACCAACTTAATAAATACTACTCGGTCCATTACGACCTGCCACTGGGACATGGCCTTTTGGTATTCACCAAGTCTCCTAACTTAGCTGGCCTGGAATGTGACTTCCGCACCCAAACCGACTACCTTGCCTTCACATTTCGTTCACATCCTAAAATCATCAAGCTCAGCAGGCACCCTAATTGCGTAACACACAGTAGGAATTGGCTTCATTTTGACAGTTCAACTACATTCATTGCGTTATTTACATTGTTGAACAGACAAATTTTTTTCGACCATATGAAGCAATGGATTGCTTCAAAATCATTCAGATTATGATTGTATTGTATTACGATTGTAGTGTATTACGAAATTAGAGTGCAGGTTTCCCTAGTTTTTTGTCGGTTTTATACAATTTCTCAATTTATTGTTATATATCTGTTTGGAGTTTGCTTGGGCCCAACTTATGGTAACCTGATATGGCTGCAAGAATATATGTTGCACTTTGGTTGTTACATTGGTTTTTAGAATGTGTAGAAATATTGCATCTTAGGTGACGTCAAATATTGCTTTGGACCTATCGGTTGCATTATCCCAAGTTGGTAGTTTGTTTCCCATTAAATAGAGAATTGATGTCATGTTTCATGTGCCGGTTTTAAAATAAATATAGTATTTTGTTATTCTTCAAACATTGCATGCGTTTATGCGTGAACTAACATAGTTTTAAGCACTATTTTACTAACAAAATCATCATCAATCTCATGTTGTCGGAGTAGGTAGGTACGTGACAGACAGTTCACAGTCTCAATGAAATTTGTGAGGTTTGAACTGGGGCAATTGTGATTGTATCTTAAATAATAACTGATAGCTCTTCTTGGTGCGGTTTGCTATAAAAGCATATTAAAATGGAACTACTTTTTGTGTATCCTATAGTGCTCCCTGTGTCACCAAGAATGTTGTGTCTAAAAGGAGTCGAACAGACCGAAAAAGTTCCATCGGTAAAATACTCTGTTATGTTAGGAATTATTTCACACAAACGTAAGGGAGAAAAAACCAATATGCGATTACCTTCATAAAGGTAATCCGCTAAAATAGACTCACGATATGGTAACGCCACCAGCACAGTCAAAGGTTCAGTAGACTGAAAAACTGTCGTCGGAACTTCAAATACGACGTATATCAATAACGTCGAATATTATTAAATTTAGGGGTTGCCTCAATTATATCAAATCTTGTTTATGTGGATGGAAATACTTGATCATATAAGATGGTATTGGTGTATCATAAGCAATCACCTCATTCCGCAAGGCGTCCGTCATTTTTAAACGCGCATTTTTATAGGCATCTGGTTTGCAAGTGTGCTTTTTGGACGTTTCAATGCTAACATTCTGATAAACAATAAAACAAAAAACTATTTTACAAAAAAAAAAAACAATAGACTTCCAAAAAACACTACAGTCTAAAAATAAGTTTAATTTCGGAAGCGGGTTGTGATTTTTTGAAGTTTTTTATTTTTCACTTCTTAGTGGGTCAGTTTGTAATTTAAAGTTACAATAGCCTAATGTCAACTGCTCATTACCTTTTGCAAAATATTGCTTTTCCCGATGCAGGGACGTTCATTGTTGAGGAGTTCTCCTGGTAAGAACCAGGAGAACTGGTGCTGATAGAGAAGCCATCAACTCCACTTCACCATATGCATTGTGACGAGCATAAATTGCTTAGCAGCCATATTAAAGTAATCGAATCGCAACCCGTGAAATACTAATTACTGAGTAGTTCCGATGGCCATCTGTAGTCTTCATCATCAGTTCCACGTCACCAAATGGTGCTTTCCGAAACAAATGTACGAGTTACTATAAAAAATACCCAAATCTCTATAGGTGTGCCTATAATATTTGAAGAGTTTCCTCGATTTCTCCAGGATCCCATCATGAGATTCTGACCTGATGACAATGGAACCACCTGGAAAGTATACCCTTTCAAACAAAGAAATAATTTTCCAAATCGGTCTAGCCATCTTCGAGTAATCGGAGAACATACATAACAAAAAAAAAAAAGATTCCGACGAACTGAGAACCTCCTCCTTTTTTTGAAGTCGGTCAAAAATGCTTTTAGTTTCGAGTTTCATGTGCTTGCCTTGTTTCTTGATTTATTGTTCTAATAACACAATCATTTATAATTTGCGTTATCATTTAATCAAAGTTTACTTACCAGCCTTAACACATTTACTCTGCTTAGAAAATATGTAGATCACAAGGCTTAGTACCAGTGGCGCAGCTACAATTATCATTAGAGGGAAGCCGAAGAAAAAATTGTTCAGTTGTCATAAACTCAGACAAAAAACTGTAGGTTTTTAATCTTATGATGTATACTGGTAATTATGTAATGTGATGATGTACACAGTTACACATACAGGTGTACCATATCATTTTGCAATAGTAGATATTAAGAAGAGTGATTGTTCCTAAGGGAAGCCGATAGGAATCGGGTTGTATGAAGGCTACGCCTCTGCTTAGTACCTCTATTTGCGATTAGACATAGAGATCTTGTCATTAGATTAATTGATTAGATTGATTGGTGGCGGTTAATTAGATAATTAAACTAAATGTTATTTTGTATTCTCATGTAAGTGGCTTTATTGTCTTTTTGGGAATAAATGATTTTAAACCGAGATTGTACCTGTTAACAAGGCGAATGTAATAATCTTTTATTGATAAGATTCATTCTTAAGGATGGCCTATGGATGGTGTAGAAATAGGAGTGAAGGTCTGTCACACATCTTTTCATCTTCAATATCATCTCCATCAACCCTCTACTCTTATCACAGTTTATTTGGAGTCTGCACTATACTTATTCAACTTGTCGTCAACTCGTGTTAAAGCCATTTCATACAACTATCAAAGAATCACAGTTGTGATTTGATATGCGGGAAATTTAAGTTCGTAATTTAATTTGATAAATACAAACTTGTTTTTTGACTTTACAAGATTCATTAATCTTCTCTTTGGTCTGTCTCTGTTCTTGTATTCATTCTATTAGCATTCATACTAGATCTCTCCACATGCTCCTCAGGCCTCCGCATCACATGCCCATATTACGACAGTCGGTACTCCTTTGATGTGACACATAGCTTGTTTATTCGTTCTCACGTCAAAACTAGGGAAACTACAATTTTATTTGTAAAGAAAGACTGTGCTTCTGTTTCGAATAGATCAGCCACCCTAATTGCGTAACACACTATCAATCGGAATCTGAATCATTTTGAAGCAAATTGCTAATTCTGTGCTTCATAAGTTCGAAAAATTTGTCTGCTCAACACGTAAATAACGCAATGAATGATGTTGAACTGTCAAAATAAAATTGATTCCGATTGATAATGTGTTACGCAATTGCCCCGCAGGTTTTGTAAAGTTCACGGCATGGTCGTATACACTACAATATATATTATAAATGATCTATGATATTCTTTCATTGCCACTCGAGGTTATGAAATACAACATTAATATTAAAATTACCAAAATATTGTGAAAAAATATGAATAATTCGCATATTACCTAGTAATAGCTTTTGTATTATTTCGAAATTAACATTATTTCGGATTTTGCATTCCTAAATCAAGTGTTTTATATTCGCAGTTATAATGGAGAACTGAAGGATCCAAATGTTCTGTTCAAACAACATCACCATCATAATACGATATATGCTGTTGACATTAAAACACGAAACAAACGTGCTACTTTGACTTGAATGCGGTGTTGCTGGATAAGCTTGACAGACTGCTTAACAATTGTATCCGGTTCATATTCAACTTCAGAAAATATGACCATGTGTCGAGCTACAGGTCTGAGCTCAAATGGATGCCTACTCGCCAGAGAAGAAATTTGCGTGCTTTGACCACGCTTTTCTCCCTTCTTAACTCTCCCACTCCTCCTTATCTAGTGTCTCACTTCCAATATCTATGTTCTTCACACGCTAAGAATCTTCGTTCTTCTAACAATCTTCTCCTACTCTGTCCTTCTCATACTTCTGACTTTGTTCATTCTTCCTGTCATATTCAGTCCATTCTTCTTTGGAATGCGCTACCTCTTGACATCAGGACGGCCACCAGTCGGTATGCATTTAAGCGGAGATTGCGGAGTTATTTTAAAAATAAATAGCGTAGAGTCATCTCAAAACCTCTCTCTCTTGAGTTTGTATATAATGTATATATATAATATAGGTATATATTGTAGTAAATATGTATGTATGTGTATTATAAGTTTATAACTTATTTATGTACAAATTGTCCCATTCCTAACAGAGCACCTGCCATCTAATCTCTTCACCACCCTTGGTTGACTGGTAGAGAATGCCTAAGGCATTAAGTCCGCCTTTGTACTTTTTTAAGTGTGAAAAGATTAAATAAATAAATAAATAAACAAACATTATAAAATTAAAGATTTAATTTTTCAAAAGTTGCTTCAATACGTAAATATCTACGTTATTTAAAAGACAGTTCTAATTAGCAGGGCTGAGAACTGTTCAAATACCCTTTCTTTAAATCATTCCACTTGAAAAAACATAAAGCGCACTTTATAATTTCGCCTAAAAATCTTTCATTGTTTGTTGACAAGAAAAAAATATTATACAAGTTATCGTATCAAAGTAGTAGCACTATATTTTATAATAGTTATTAGTTTAAAATGAAGCCAATCGGGTAAGTCGAAGTATATTAGTTTATTAAATTCTTCAGTTTTTATTGCACACTAAACATTCCGCGGTTTCTTCACTCTCCGATGAGCATGTTATAAAGAAGCGAGCGTTTTACACAGCATAATTTTCTGAGCCAACAATAATGCTCTTATAAATACGAGTATCTATTAAAAATGGGCCCTTTTTTACTAAATAAACGGAACAATCTTGAAGGGTCACAAGATAATCTCTTGTGGAATGAACGGAGCAGGTAAGGTCCAATCTCACCAGGGGCTTCAAACCGGGAATAAAGAAGGGACTGTCTTAATCGGGTGTGGGAACAGACATGAGAATTCAAAGAACAATAAAATGAGTCACATGAAGGCGACAGTGAGTTCAAGGAATAAGATGACAATTTTGATGAAGGAAGAGATATTGAATGAAACGGAGATCAAAGGATCTTGTGTGATGAAACTTTTTTCTAATAGACCAAAACAGAGACATAAATTAACTAAAACGTTTAGTGAGACCCAAATAGACTACGCAATCTACATAATGTACTCAATCGAATGCCTATTCATTCGAACGGGTTGATAGATCTTCTATGCGGTTCCGAAGGCCATTTAGTAAACATCACGCTAAGATTTGCTTCACATTGTGAAATAGCATAATTATTAAATTCCTTACCATAATGAATGCTGAATGAATGCTTATCATAATGAATGCTGTAAAATTAGTTTTTTTTATCAATGTTAGTTTTACTATTTCTCATCAAAGTTTATCCACATGTATGACAAATTATTATTATCACGTCCGGATTAGAACGTCTGTTCACTTGGTCTGAGTTACTCAACGTTGCGAAGTTAATAATTGTAGTTATCAAAGAATTTAAATGTTCCTTTGCGAATATTGCCAAACGATTATTTTGAGTATATTATTATGAGCATTATTCAGCTGTAGACAATGGCAAATAGAGGTACATATTTAGTTGTCACATATTGTTGCCATGTCTAAAAAATTATTATCAAGGTTCAATAATCAAACTAGCAGCAACGATATCGCATCCGTTTCAATACCCCAAACCACAAAGTTTAGTTACAAAAGATCCACAGCTGACAATGGACAATAACAAGCCAACATTTATGCTGAGCGAAACAAAAATATTGCTGCAACGTTACCCGTACAAACTGCATCCGGACTGTTATAGATTGTCCCGTCTTTATTTACACCTTTCAGACACGTTATGAGTATATCAGATTTGAAAGTGGCGCCATTAACAGAAAAGTTAAAATGAACTAGATTGTGTTGGTCTGGCCAAGTCTTTTACCAGAACAATCGCGAAACGACGAAGAAGAAGCAGGGATGAAACAGACAACTATAAGAGAGTAATAAATAACAATAATGGAAAGAGGCGGAGTAGGAGACCAAAGAAACGATGAATGGATTGCATGAATAATGATATGAAATAAAAAGGAGTTAATAATAAGGACGGAGGGGAAGGTAAGAGTGGAGGTAAGAGATCGTGCAGTGGAAGCGTGCTGGGCCCATAACCTATAGAAAAAACAAGTTTTTGGTTTCTGCTTTACCAGAATGACTACTAATAAAGAAACATAGCTAACAATATTATTGAGCTTGTTATAAGACTTTTAACAGTACCTTGAGTCAAAGGCAGGCAGAAGAAGAATGGTCCCTTATCACGGGTAGCTAACTAGGACTGGGTTTCCTAAACGATATAATTCTCAGAGCGACTTGATCTTTAAAAACTCAATCGTCCTCTTTGACTGCATTGACATTCGATCCTTATCGAAAACCAAATATTGTGATACATTCATCGGTATGATTAACGTTGCGAAAATTATCTTATTTATAAATTTAATGCGTGTGTACAAATTATCTGTTGAATGGCTCTTGACATTAATGGGTATAGCAGAGTTTTGACTAAACAATTCTTTGATTCTTTAAGTTTTTAATTCTCGTGAAATGTCAATCAACTAACTTTCTAATTACATAGGTGTCCTTTAAAGTATCTAAAAGGACTTCTACTGGTTCTTTTACACTGTCTGTTGAATTTCTACCATCGTCTAAAATTATTTAATTATTTATATGATTCTGAAACTTAAACTACATTATGTACTACAATCGAGACTAATAAGTATGTATTTTTTTTAACTTCTGGTTTAAATGATAGAATCGGGTCAAATAAAACAAAGATAGGTAGTTTTTAACTGTGTTAATGTATTCAGTACTTACTTCTCGAAACCTGTAGATTAACATAAGACCTTCATCAAACGATTCAGTTGAAACGAATATCGTGTACTTAACAAATAATATTTAATTAACCGAATAGGTATATACGTTGAAAGAATATTTTATTTTTACGGTTATTTTGTTTGCATGATTAAAATAATGAGCGTAAAGATTCTTACGTTGATTCTAATAACGATACATCTATTCCTTATTTAAAGTTTCAAACCGAGTGGAATAAAAAAAATTATCGATTGGCTGTTGTGTGTCGATACATATTAGTTCTTTCGTTATTCATCTTTAACATGTTTGGCACAAAAAGATCAATGATAAGGTGAAGCTTTTTGAATTCAATCATTTAGATTAGAGCACTGTACTCTGTATCTTGCTGTATACATACTGTCGATACTGGTAAGTGATTGTTTTGACTAGTCTCAGTAGTCTTCAGTCCGATAGAAATAATCCGATCGGAATAAGAACTGCAATTCCAATCCGATGCAGCGTAATTTAAAACTGAAGGTGTTGAAAGAGAATAAAATGACATTCTCCTAAGTGAAGAATAATGCCCTAAACTAAAATTAAGGAAACTAAGTCCAACATACTGCCATTTGTAGGATTATCTTGCCTGACGACAGTGAATCACATAGTTATTTTTATAAAAGCTGCTAACGGAACAAAAGGTTTATTTCAATGACTGAAACGCTATATTAAAATAGTTACCCTTAAAGACCAGAATAACAAAGTAGTTCTATATTATTAATCCCTTTTAATTTTAGACTCTAGTACATTTTATAGTTCCATAAATGCAAGTAAGTAACCTTGCTATTTGAAATTGAACGTTGTTGCAACTCGCAAGCACAATGTTTCGTAGTGATGCTCCACAAGTTTTGGGTTCTGGCCATTTTAGGTTCATTTTGAATTTGCAATGTTGCTTTTGGGCCGGCTACATATAGTCGGAATTCCGTTTAGGTGTTCCGACTGTATGTGGCCGGCCTTATTTTACCAGTTTGGTCTTCTTTTGTTCAAAGTCAAAATTTTGGTTGTTTAATTTGTTTATTTAACAGGTTTGTAATATATCGTTATTTTCATCAGCTGGACAGTTTTTGCTTTCTACGGTAACTCTGCTAGGCCACATTAAGGCCGTTTATGGCTATTCACAAAGCAACAGAACTCCCAGCGTGTTTGTATTGTAAGACGTGTCAGGTAGGTAATTTTTAACAATACGACGAAACACGCTAGCCAAGACAATGAAGTTTGCTCACACAAAAAAGCGATTTTTGAACGCTAATTTATTAAACTATAAGATAAAATTAATCCTTGTATTCGAATTGTCATTGATAAAAATTATAGACGCATAAACAGTTCGATTTATAGCAGAGGAATGAGTAACAGTTATTGGTTATAGATCTACGGAGACAATAGATTTTTTTTTTTAAATAGTGGCGGTAGAAAAAGATATTGGCACTTTTAAATAGGTCAAATCATTTGAAAAATATTACAGCGATTTATAATAACAGAATATTACGTTGTCGGTTAAAAAGAAACGTATGTTACGACACTAGTTACATTTCTGATGTTACGTGGAATGTGTAATCCAATTTAGTTGAAACATAATTATGAATGTAAAATACGTTTGGATGTAAAAGGAATGAATTATAAAAATAGCCACAATAAAATTCAACTCGGTATCGACTAAAAATAATCGATTTAATCGAGCCGTACTAAATTAAGGTACATCGACACCACTACTCTGATTTCACATTCGGTTATTGGAATTTTTAAAAAGTAATACTTACGGAGAAACGTATAAATTGTACACCATGACCCAATTCACAGAACACCACGTTGGAATGTGCAGTTTATAACCTTAAAACAATCACGAGGACACTTGAAAATGCACCTGTTTTGTACACGGTATTGAAGATTGAAATTAAAAATTGTAAAGCAGCTGTAGTTAAATTGACACGGATTTTTGTACGATATTTGGGTAAGAATGGCCGGCCGGCGAAGCGTGCGCGTCGGACTGAGGCGAAACGTCTAGCGGACTCGACACTGCATTGGTTCCGAGCGAGTTGGCTCGTCACACAAACGTCATTTTATCGCGCGACGCGCTTACGCCGCTTTCCTGTACAATCGTTGCCATCGCTTGCACGTCCTCCATGTCTGTTTATTTTAACGGCTTGTTTACATATTCCACTGTGCGAGCAGCATCGGATAACGAATTTCAAGAAATCTAATCGTTCTGTTACAGATTGTTGATGTGTTGGTCGATATATGCAATGTGCGCTTAATGTTTAATGCATTTTAACATAATCTCATCATGTTGTGCTGCGATGAGAAAAATAAGTGCTTATGACTACATTAGTATTGAATTGCTATCTAAATGAATGAGTGACGATGACCCCATTAGATATTTTTTAGGCGACTCGATAACGTGATTGTCGCGTGATCGTGTGTACGAAAAAAAACGTGTTTGAAATGTTCAAGCAATTGTGATTTTTAACACTATTGATAATAGGGTGTATAACACTATAAATTAACGAATCAGCTGTTGATGAGCCAGAAGGAAATTAGTTGTATTCACACGTGGCGTGACGTAGTAAGTACCTATCTACATATTTTGTACTAGCTGTGCCCGCGACTTGGTTCACGTGGATGTCAGATTTGAAACAACTTCCCTATTTGAATCGGATTTTTTTCACAATTTCATGGGTTTTAATTTTTTTTTTTGCACGGGTCCCTAAATCTTTTTCTAAAATGAAAGTAGCTTATGTTACTCCTTATAATATCAGCTATCTGCCAGTTAAAATCTTGTAAAAATCGGTGCAGCCGTTTCGGAGGTTATAAGTACCGTATGTATGTGCTTTCTCAAGCATTTAGTAAAAAGCAGTTATTTTGACACTACAAACAGACACTTCAATTTCATTTAGGTATTTGTATAGATGAAAACGTGCAAAAATGTTAAGATTGAAGTGAAGAAAGAAGTGTGGCATTTTGTCGAAATATTTATAATTACTAATAATACAACTAACATTCCTGATCGCATGTGGCACATTTTTTAATACATACTAATTATCTCCGCACCGATACCGTTACAAAAAAGAAGTCCTAGTAAGTCTTCAGCCATATGTTTCTGATATTCCTTGTTTATTCGTACTGGCTCAGTCCCATTTATTCTGTAAAGATAATTTAATTCACACATATTGTAATGGAATGATCATCTACATTTTATTAGAATAAAAATACACATAGTTTTTTTCTCTGTTTTAATCAGAACCAGCTGATAAGCCACGTCAAAAATAATGGTGCTCAAAAATCCAAAAGTATTCGTTCAAAAAGGTTTAGCGACTCTTTTCACTGCCTAGCTCAATATTGTGTTTAATTTTCATTTTCATACGGTATTTTTAGTTTTCTTTTGTTTTTATTTCGGAGCATTCTATAAACGATTTTTTTCAGGTTTAACACTCTCACTCACTCTTTTTGTATTCCCGTCCTTGTTTCATTAACTGTTTGTTTTCCTTGTCGCAACAACTGTAATTTTATCATCGAGATCCTTTTTGTGTTATGGTTTCCAAATAACAATATCTAGCAATATTCAATATCAGGGGCGTAGCGTTCATACAACCCGATTCCTATCGGCTTCCGTTTGGAACAACCACTCTTCTTAGTGTCTACTATTACCAAACAATATGGTACACCTGTGTGTGTAACTGTGTATCACATCACATTACATAAATATATTTAATACCAGTTTAATACATCATAAGATTAAAAACCTACAGTTTTTTTTTGAGCTTATGAGAATTGAAATTAATTTTCTTCGGCTTCCCTCTAATGATAATTGTAGCTGCGCCACTGTTCAATATAATAGTAATGTACATAGTCTATAATATATGAATTGTACTCAAATAACAATATCTTTTGTCGTATCTATCAATTGGACTCAAATAACAATTTGTTCCCAACACAGTAGTATATCGCCGTCGATTTCACCAAACTTGTCTTCAAATCAACATCGTAAAACCTATATGGAACAAATTCGTTCATTTCAAGTTTCTAGTAATATATTGCGCCCAAGAGAACTTTCTCGAACGTCTGTTCGTCCTTATAAGGTAAAGAGCTATGAGCAATGGCGTCGTGCTTATGGTTGGCTACGTCTAGACAAGGTTCTCAAGTCAGTCTAGTAGACTGACACGTTTCAGATGAGTCATCTGTATAACATTGATAGTACACTCTTTATCAGCTTGCTGTGCAAAGTCATTGCCTTATAAAGTTAGAGGGATTTCATATATGTTATACGTACAGTAGGTTCAGTCTTTACAAGATGTCTGATTGGGTTTTCGTAGGTATCGTTTTCTGAAGTAAGTTTTCGAAAACAAAACTACTAACAAGGAGTTGGAATGACTTTTTCATTTCTCCCATATGTTTATCAATAGCTAGATTTCTCGCGACTTCGTTCGCATGCGCAATCTTACATCTTCCTTTAAGCTCACTTTGTGGTTCAGATTCTAAAAACTTTTTTTGTGTGCCCCTACATTAACATAATTAATTATTATCTTTTCTTTCAGTAGCACACGCTATCTCTCATTCACCTTTTAGCCTCTGTTATACTTGTGGCTAAGTATTACCAACCGCACGGGTCGATAGATTAGGTTAAGCTACGCTTGCTGCGGTTGGTCTGTGGATGGGTGGTCCATCTTTACATACCAATACCCCTCCGTGCCTCGGTGAGCCGTTGGTCAGAGAGTGGAGATCAGATAGGCAGTTGCTCCATGTAAAATACTGGTATTCAGCTGCAGCCAGTTCGACTGGAAGCCGACCCCCACATAGTTGGGGAAAGGCTAGGCAGGTGATATACTTTAACTAGGTATGACCATAAAACACATAATTTTCACGCATTTTATGGAGTATTATTTATAATTCGTTCCTCTATTACGAAGTAACATAGCACCCCATATCACCGTGTATTTGCTCAAAACGAGCGTCACCTAATTACCATTTATCCATCAACTACTACATAAGCAAAGCCTTGTTTGCATACAATGTTTTTGTGAGCAAATGTCCTTGTTTCGGTAAATAGATTGTCTATTCAAGTGATGCGTGAAAATAAATGAATATGTTTTTTTAAAGAGTCTATTTGCAATCTGGGTGTGGAGCAGTGGTGGCCCAGTAGAAACGGCCGCGACTTACGAGTTGTAGGTCGTAGGTTCGAACCCAGACAGGCACTTGGTGTAAATTATTTCATAACAACTGCTCTTTAAACCAATTACAGGCACTTTTGAATTGTCAAAGAGTCGGTCAGTTAGTCAGAAAGTTGAAGCTAATTGCCCATTCCAAAGCGTAGATCTCTATGGAGAAGAACGGGCAAGAAACTCCTAGGCCACTCTTTTAAATCAAAATTATTACAAAATCCTGGGTTACATTGTTCTTGTTGCTTCTAAGTATATGCGAGAACAATTCAAATCTAAATATAAGATTAAAAATTAGCCCTGGCAGTTAAGAGATGACCAGTCTCAACTGACGGCGCCCGTTCACGAACATAACGCGTGGATTAGGGACCATCCAGCTCACCAGCTCAATTGGACAAAAACAAAACATTATTGAACAATCGTAGTTGCTAATAGGTTTATAATGATCTTAAAAATAATTTTATATAGCTGCAGGCCAGTACATAATCTAAAAGCCGAAACTTA
Source organism: Fissipunctia ypsillon (assembly GCA_947568875.1). Taxonomy (NCBI): domain Eukaryota; kingdom Metazoa; phylum Arthropoda; class Insecta; order Lepidoptera; family Noctuidae; genus Fissipunctia; species Fissipunctia ypsillon. The sequence goes on along the minus strand of OX387655.1, from coordinate 19,648,751 downwards.
ATTCAATTATTATTCTGATCCATTGTCTTGAGGCCCCTTGTATAAATGGGGCCCTTGACCATGTGTCTAATTTTAGACGGTTCGTCATTGTTAATCCAACTGTGCAGTTGTATGTTGTATGCTATGGTAATATTTATTGCTGAATTGAGGTCATTTGGATATTCTCGTTTAGAATTTGTACCTTTAAGGCGAAAGCGCCAGGGTAGCTCGCGAAATTCAAATTTTCTTACGTTTTTTGCAATTTCTCAGGTCAGTATTAGGTTGTATGTTGATTAAAAATATGTTTCGCGACTGTAACAAATATGTAATTACAGAATTATAATCATTAATGCCATCAATACAATTATCTAAGCCCTAAAAATCCTATTGAATGACTATTTCATGAAATCTTGACATTTGAGGATTATACTAACTTAAGAAGTTGTATTAATGATTCTAATGATTATAGATGTGTAAATACATATTTGTTACGGTCGCGAATCATGCTTTAATCAACATACACCCAGGCACTGAGCTGCGGTTGCGGGATGTTCGAAAGAGTTACCGTGGCCCCGGCACAGGCAACAGAAGGAACACGGGTGGGTTTTAGTCAGTAAAAGTCTGACACGCCCTCCCGCTTCGCCCAGAGCGGGAGAAGTCATTTGATGATTTCCCATCCAAAAAAAAAAAAAAGGCACTGAGCTGCAAATTGCTAAAATCGTAAGAAAATTTGAATTTCGCGGGCTACCTTAGCCTTCGCGCTTCTCCCTTAAGTTAACCTTTAGGACTTATTGGAGTTAGCTACTTCTCGCAATTACATATCCGACAGTGGCGAGGCTTGACATTTCGTAGCAGGGAAGCCGAAGAAGAAATTGTTCAGTTACAAATAGTCATACAAATACGATTACCACGTTGTGACGCCGGCTTATTTAGAACAATTTGTGTTGTTGTTGGAATATATATTATTTGGTAATTGTAGACATTACTGAATGTGCTATTTTTCAATGGTGGTAGGTGAAGTTACTCTTTCGATCCTCCAAAGGGAAACCGGTAGGAATGGAGTTGTTAGCGCGCTTCGCCTCTGATATCCGACACAAATTAGTTGGTACTAAGTGGACTAAAGCGACCATTTTTCCAATATTTTCCCTAATGTCTTGGGTTTTATATTAAATACGATTTTATTTTAAGACTAGCTTCTGCCCGCGTCGTCGAAATTTCTTGTTTTAACACAAAATATATCATATGACACTCGGCAATACTGTAGCTTCCTACTAGTGAAATAATTTTCGGAATCAGATCAGTATTACGAAGATTACTATACAAACTCTGAAATACCTCTTATGGCGGTTTCCTATAATGATGATGATGTTATGTTATGTTGTTATATTAAAAGTTTAGAGTAAAGGTTTTTTGAGAACGTTTTCTTTTAGAGATAGTTAACATATGATTTTGTCTTCTTTCCTGTTAAGCTACGGTTTTCTACGACAGGCAGCCATGGCCGCCCGCCACATAACGGCCGCGATGACGGCTGTCATAAAAAAGATGACATCAGGGTTTGTCTTTATGGTGTCAAAAAACGCTCTAGGAAAACACCAAATTACTTTCATAAAATTAATGTTTCAGTGACGCCATTTGACGGTAAATTGCGGACGCTTCGTGGTAGCGCACGCATTCTTTGGACACCATAGCTTTAGTATGGTCTAAAGTGTCAAACGCAGTTTTAATAAAAAATATAATTGTGGAAATAATAATAATTGAACATAACTGGCGAAATGTGGGTGTACGGGGTACACCTCTGCTCAAACCTTCGGGCAAACAAGGCGTGACGTTATGTATGTATGTAATAATAATTAATTACTAATCCGTTTTGAATTTTATTGTGCTGTGGATAATGAGGAGGCATTATCAATGTTAAAGAGCTGAACTGTGTGATATGGAATAGCGCCTACTATTTTTGTTTTAGCACTGTGTTGTGTAAATGCGATAAGGGGCTAAATAATAACAACCACACGGATCGATCGAAGGCTAAGCTATGCTTGCCGCGGTCAGTTCGTGGATGGGCGACCATCCATTACATAAATCGAGACCCCTCCGTGCCTCGGAAAGCACGTTAAGCCGTTGCTCCCGGCTGTCACTCGTAGATCTTTGACGGTCGTTACGGGTAGTCAGAAGCCCGAAAATCTGACAACCAGTCTCACCAAGGGGTATAGTGTTACCCAGTAACTGGGTTGTGGAGGTCAGATAGGCAGTCGCTCGATGTACAATACTTATATTTAGCTGCATCCGGTTAGTCAGGAAGCCGACCACAACATAGTTGGAAAAGGCTTGGTAGATTGATTGATTGTTGTGTAAATGCAATACCCTGTTTATATTCTTATAGCAATTTATTGTGTCAAACCTATTATATTATAAACGCGAAAGTTAGTGAGGATGGATGGATCACACAAAAACTACTGAGCGGACACACCGATAGTTTATAACCTGGATTAACATATAGGGTACTTTTTGTCCCGTTATCGCTACGAGATCGAGACTTATGCGGGTGAAATCGCGGGGTGCTGCTAGTACTAACTGTACCTCTGAGTGATGAATAAGAAGAAAGCGTCCTTTGTAGAGGACGTTACCACGACATACAACTTGATTTGTATTGTAACGTACAAGCGTATTTAGAGCATTGATAGATTTAGTACGAAGCTAAGTAGGTAGGTAGGTAATAGTAGGTTTTGTAGGTAGCATTAGACTGGAATGCACGCTTCATAATCCATTCAGTATGGAATACAAAATCTGAAATTAGCTTTGACGGATAGGCCTCTGATTTGAAACAGATTTCGAATTCCTGATTGATTTCGACGGACGTGGCATTAGATTAGCCTTCTAGTATTTTGATTATGTTCACTACTAGAAGATAGTGACTAATGTTGCGTAGGACAATGTTGCTACATTAATTATTCTAGGCGCTCGTGAGTATGTCTCTTATTGACCATAAACCTTACAGAGAAAATCGTAGATCTATGGAGAAGATGGACATACCCATAAAATACAGCACCACGTTGTAGTTTTTAGAAAAGAGAAATAAAGACAATATTCTTCTTTCATGCTGACCTTATTTCAAATATTCATCTTATTTTATTTTTAACGAAAACGTTCTATATGAAAATACGCCTTTTGGAGCGGTGCGGTATCAGAGCATATGGTAGAAAATAAATAAAATACACATTTAAAATTGTTTGAGGTAATTCTTTATTTATTTTTCTGAGGTTATATTTGTACCATACCATTTCAGACACCAACCTACATGGACTTCACATGATCTGACCAAGATTATGTCTGGACTTTAAAAGAAACTATGACCTCTGAGTTTGTTTCGGCCTTTCTTCTCAGAGTAGTCAGATAGGAAACGCCGGCCTCATCTAGTTTAAAAAAAATGTTTGACGTGTAAAAGAGTTTGTATAAACATACTTACAAAAATAAAATCATTTATCATTTCATTTATCATTTACCGTTAAAGATGTTTCAGCAATTATGATTAAAAAAAAAGGTTTCCAAAAAATAAAATGCTTATTTATTCTTAGCTGTATAAGTAGTTATACTTAATATTGATAATATTATATTCAGTAAAAAATAAGTTGAGATTATTATGCACCTGGTTATTACCATTAAACTTAAGTTATTTATTAGGATATTAATCGTTACTTAAAATAATTATTTACTATAATGATTATGGCACAAACATTCTCAACTTGCCACTCACTGGGGTCACCAAACCTTTTTATGAGGCTTACAAATATAAATTTAAGCATAAAATTAATTACTATTGTATAACTTGTATAATTTTAGATACGAATATTTTCAAGTCAAATTTTGAAACCTTGGCAGACTTTTTCTAGGTTTCCGCAGTCAACAAGGAACACTCATAGCTTCGCCATGTCCGTCTGTCTGTCTGTCCGTGGCTTAGCTCAGAGACTCTTAGTTCTAGAAAGCTGTAATTTAGCACAGGTATAAAAATCAATCACGCCGACAAAGTGGTAGAATAAAACCTTGAAAAAAAATTGAGTGGATTTTGGGGGGAGGGTGTTTTTTTTTTGTAGGTGTACACGTAATGTGTGGATGACTTTTTTTCTTTCGTGTATCCCATGGTGTGGGATGTCGTTGAGTAGGCCGTTCAAGAATATTGGGGTTGTGTGAAAACCAATTCTCGATTCAGGGATTCGTTTGCGAATTATAATATTAAGCTTTAAGGCACTAATATTTGTTAGAGTCAAGTGCCCGACCCTTGCAAGCTAAATGGTTGTTTTTGGATATGTGTAAAAATAAAAAAAATAAAAAATCTACATTTATATCTGTAATTTTTATGGTGTACAATAAAGTGTATTCTATTCTATTCTATTCTATTCACGGCAGTAGTTATTATAACGAAGTTACAAGAAAAACTATCACAGCTAAGTAGGCTTTTCAAGTTATCGAGTAATAGTCGGCAAACTTATATTCGCAGTGGGAATGTATGAGAGAACATTTTCTTCAATCACAATGTTAAGTTTGTTCTTGGGATAAATTCATTCTAACTACGGAACCCTTCATTGTGCGTGGTCGTGTTTTTTTGCTAAAATCAAATAGTCTATCAGAATTTTCCTTCTAAATTACTGTTTTAAAATATTCGCACCTAATAATTTAAAACAATGCATACTAAATACAAAGAACGAATAAAAAAATAAAAGCTTTGAAATTGAAGACCTGCCGCGGACAATTCTGTAAAATTCTCACCGAGAAGCACCAGTCGTATCCAACAAGTCAAGAAACATACAAAAGATTGTAGGTCCCGTGTCAGTAAAAGAGATACATAATTATTTATGTATATTAATAGTAGATCGCTGACTGTTCACACCACCGGCAAGAACTCTGTCAAATAAACAAATCGTTTAACAAAAAACAGTCATGGGGACTGCCAACCAGGGATTGAAAAGGTTCTTAAAATACCGGTATAGAACCGGTATTAAGTGGTTCCGGGTACAAGAACCCGAACCGGAACCGGAACCTAAATTGGAACCTATAAGAACCTTTATGTTACCGGTTCTTCAAAGCAAGTCCGAATGCCCTTTACTCACACAAATGCATAATGTCTCTATTTGGGCGAAACCAGGAAGGGGTGTAGTTTGTCACTAGCAGCGCTCCCGCAGAAATATTTTCGCGGAAATATTTTGACTCCACTGTACCTACGAGCGGCCGCCGCGCGGGTGAAAAGGACTACCTTTTGCTGACTGTAAATACTCAAGTATGTCAATATAACACCTAGTCCTGAGACATGGTTTAATATTCTTTAATTCTTTTGTAATCAGTTGAGAAAAAATTTGATTTCTCCCATCATGCTCGTCATCGTCGTTGTGGTGCAAAGCACAATCTTTACGCTCTATTATTTGTTGTTTTTCAATATTTGCAGTCTTAGGTTGACATTTTTCTTGAAAATTTCTTCTAAGCAATTGCTTCAAATTTAGAGGTAACTCTTGCTCTTGGAGTTGAGTGTCTGTATCGGTATCGGTCACAATACGGGCATGTTTTGTTCCTAAAAGTAAGATACCAAATATAACCAACGTGTAATTGGAATAGCGTAATACCTCGGCGGTAGTACCGTAACCCATGAAACTAAACAACCATAAAACACATAATATAATCATAAAACACTGTCCACACATGTTAAAACAAAATAATAATAATTTATATTAAAAAACCCTCCTCCTTTTTAATAATATTATCTAAGTGAATACAATACGATGAAACTTACCTTTGTCCATTTTATATTAATGTATTAACAGTAACTGTAGATTATATAAACCACTAATAATAATTACTGACAATATTTGCTGACACTGTTCAGTACAGACTTCCAATCACCAATAATTCGAAGGCGAACTGAAAGAAAAGATACGCCAGGCACGCGTCAAACATATCCCATCTTTGTTAGAGAACCTTTAAATCGGATGATACGGAACCGGTATATTGGAACCTTTATTTGGAACCGGTACTTTGGAACCAGAACCAAACCGGAACCTGAACCGGAACCGTACCGAAAAGAAGAACCTTTTTAAGAACCGAAATGAAGAACCGGAACCCAAATTCGTACCGGTTTTCAATCCCTGCTGCCAACAGAAGTGAAAACATAACATCATAACATCACGCCTTGTTTCCCCGAAGGGTTGGGCAGAAGTGTACCTATAGTATAAAACTATGCATAGCATGTCGCATGTCAGTGATGCGAACCCGTAAGATTTCACGCTACCAAAAAAAAAAAACGCTCAACGTGCCTAAAGCAGTTTTCACTTAAAAAAAAAAACAAATAAACAATTATACTCGCTTCTCACTAATAGCCGGCGGTAAGACAGGTGCCCAAGTGAGCTGTAATTCCACTGGTGCTAGGGATGGACATTAGTGGGGAATTTTTACAGAATAAATTGGCAGGAATTATAGGTTCACATCAGCACACTAGATTTACCCGTGAAAGAGTTAACACGCAAAACGACTTACACAAACATACTTAATATGTGTATAAACATACACAGCACCTTTGTGGTAACTTTCACATAGATATTTTAGACTGAGCAATAGATTTTGTGCGTGAACGTACTAACCTAAATTAATATATTTACAATAAAAATAAAAAACTATACCCTAAACTGTTATTGGAAAAGATTTCGAATTCATGAAGACTAGAAATTTAAACCTGAAAGTATTCTGGGAGTAGATAAGTGGGAAAGAATGAATTAAGCGGACTACAGGAACTAAAGCGCTGTCACTGTCGGACGAAAGAGAAGCGCGACGACACAACGATGGTAATTTATTGCAAAATATGAAACAAGTATCTATTTACAGAAAATCTATTGATCGGACTAAAAAATTAAACCACTATCACGTTAATATTTTGCTTGTGGAATAAACTTACAAAAAATCAGAATGATTGCATGTATATTATTAATATGGTAGGATTTAATCGTTAAAATAATTTTTTGCCTAAACTGCCTCGTTGGTCTGGTGGTCGCAAGCGCTACTGCTGAGCATGAGGTCCTGGGTTCGATTCTGTTCGATCTGGAATTTCTCAGTAGCAGCTCGGAGTCTAGATTTGTGCCCGGTAGATGGCAATAGGGTCGCCCCCTATTACATGGGACTTAAACATAACTGGCGAAATGTGGGTGTACTATAGGTACACCTCTGCCTAACCCTTCGGGGAAACAAGGCGTGATGTTATGTTTATTTAATATTTTTTTAGAGGTATATTTGTGATTTTTTCTATCGTATCAAATTAGTTGTTTTATGTTTTCCACGCACTATCTAACTAACATCTATCCTGAAGAATATCATATAATTTTTCTGATTTTGTTTACTGCAATGGATCATAATTACACTTTTAGGCATTATTAAACTAGCGTTTAGGTCCTGTAGTCCTCTTAAAATTACTTATGGATGTCGCCCTCAAAATTTTAAAAGCACAAAGTTCACTAATGGAAATCGATTTTTTACAAAGAAGTAATCATAAACAGTGTATAAATAAAATGCAAGATTTTGTATCACTCACTTCGGTTACGAATACATAAGAATTCCTCGGAATTCTAGACAAACAAAATGATGAGCTAAGAGAAATACATCATTCTCTGTCACACAGTTCTTAAATCCTTTGTCAAAAGCTAGACCACGGTCTAACAACCTTCATCTATTTGTTAAGCATCGTTTTTCCGACGTTTTGCTTTGGATAACATTTCAGCTTCTTCTATGGAGTCTGGCAGAGGCACGTTGATGGTTTCAGGCAGCGTGAAGACTAGGAGACCAGCTATGACGGCTAACGTACCGAAGAATATAGAAGGCAAGTTGTCGTAGTATAAAGCCTGAGATAAAAAAAAATGTATTAGTCAGTTTAGTTTGCTTCTAGGGAGCCCATCTTAACAGTAATTTTAACATAATTAGGAAAAACAATTTTTTTTTTGTCTAGGGTAATTAATAGGAACACTCACATAAAAAAATATTCGATAAACGATTTAGAAAATATGCATAGCATATAACATAATCAGCTTATACTTAATGTTCACACAGCTGGGACACAGGCCTTCTCTATAAAAGGGATAAATAATCTTCCTTATTGAATAACCTGGTATACTGCATGGTTTTAACGATATGTTATTTTATTTACTTATTTAGCCCGGTTCGGACAACAATGTAATTCATCTTGTTAATGAAAAAAATACCTTATAACTAATGTTAGTAATACAAAACACACAATCAACACTGGCAACACATAACGAATTAAGTGTCCGAAGTAGGTTGCTCAGAGAACAATCAAACAAGAGATCAGCTACCTGGTTGACCATCTTCCCCACAAAATGCCTCAGGACAGGGGAGTGAGGACTCTCCGCCACTAATTTATTTTATGTTTCTTTATTTATAAAAAGTTAACAGCAGTCTTACACTTACAACAATGCCCCACAAAGCCGTTTTCAGAATAATGTTACTTTGACCACAGAAATATTTGGGTGACATTCCTCAGAAGTTTTTTGAAGTACACAAAAATTCATTGGATCCAGACAAAATAGAGTATTTAAATTAAAACGTTGCAATAATCATGACAGGTAATAAACGGAAAAAGAAGTTCTAACACTTACCAACAAAGGAGTTAAAGGTGCCAACGTAGAGCCAATTCTTCCAGTTGCAGAGCAGATGGCTAGCAGTGACTGTCTGACATTGGTAGGGAAGACCTCGGACACGTATATGTATACGGAACTGTAAGCCACCGTGATGGAGTACTTGCCGGATAGGTAGAAGATAAGTGACCACCAGCTTTGACCTGTTGGAATGATGTATTTGTGGGAATTTTGAACAGTATTGTAGTGGGAGGAAAGAAGGAAACGACAAATTGGATCAAAATAAAAGTGGTTATTAGTATAAAATTGCGTGAAATTAGAGAGGCTTATGTCCAGAATTTGACTTCTATAGGCTGATGAGGAGGTGATGGTATACGCAGTAATTAATTATGGTGGAGTTCTAGCACAAAAGGCTTCGTTTAGCGGGCCGTTATTTAAAATGAAAGGTAACACATGATAACTTAAGAGAATTTATTAAGTATGGTCTATGTTTATTTGAGTTGACAACTGTCAACACTGTTTAAAATTATGTAACCTCTCAACTTAATCCTAAAACCAACACTAGATAATCAAACTTTATCAACGCAAATCAAAGATCATGATAATTACTTTTCGATTCCAAAATCGAAATCACAATTCATTTATTCATCCGAATGTTTGCAAAATAAACGATTCGAAAACGGCAAGTTTGTTAAAACCGCGAATATTATTTATGTTTTACTATTGCCGTTTGCGTCGTCGGCTTTGAAATCGGTTTAACTTGAATATTCCATTAATTCCGGCTGTTATACAAGCAGTGATTACTAAATAAACACTGGAGCAAAATTCCATCAAAACTCGTGTCAGTGTTCGTTTTCATTGTTGCACGAGAAAATGTTGTTTGTCGGATACTGCATTCAGTTCCGAGAATGTGCGCTGCCCGAGTCAAATTTAATTTTAGTGGATATAACGTTGTTTGATGCATCTATGCATCCGTGGGTTCTACGTACATGTCCTCCAGCCAAAGGGACCCTCTAGCATCGATCGCTATAATAATCACTTCTACGAGGATATTGTCATAATCACCGACACCTGCTGTACTAAATGTTACTTCCTACTTCTGAGACAAAGGGCTCCATCCGGCAAGCCATCTTGACGCAACACAATGGGAACACTCCTACGCCTCGTAAACTGTTCCAGGATTATCTAATTCGCCTTTTGTTCCCGTCAAATTATGTTTGTTCGTTTGATTGTAAGCGAAGTAATTGTGAACACAAACTACAACTCATTTGGCTATAAAATTCACGTTAAAACTGTTTCTGATAAGAATTGAATTGTTCGTGAATGAATGGGTAAATTGAAATGTTTTTTGAGAATTGATATCAAAATGCTTGTACAAATATCCGTTGCTAGCGGGCCGAGTTCTGGTTACTCAAAAAACATACATATGATTTTATTATTCCAAAAATAGTAATTAAAAAATAATAATTTTACTTTTAAAAAATCACTCAATATTATGATATAACTTTAATTTCAGAATTCGGTGTCTTGGTGTGTTTTAGTTCTTTGCCATCGACTGTCGAAATTAAAGTAATTTCATAATTTTGAGTTAATTTATTTTTGAAGTCGATTTAAAAATACAGTGATATCCATAATATGAACACTAGGAACAAACACAAATTTGTTGTACCTACAACAAGGCTCAAGAAAATAGGTGGCTCGTTCAGATGTCAATGTATATGTTTTTATAATAAACTTCCAAGCCCCGTTCAAGATCTGAGCCTTAATAAATTCAAATCATTTATTAAACATAAGTTGTGCCAGAAAGCCTTCTATACTGTTAAAGATTACATTGATGACAAAAAGGCGTGGGATTGAGCTGCTCCAATTATATTTTTTTTTAATATACCTACATACTGATTTTTTTTTGTTCTTTTCTTTTTGCTATTTTTTGTTCTTATATACACATTGTCATTGATGAATTTTATATATACAATGACATGAATATTTACTTTGTAAAATGTTATATTATTTTAATTACTGTGAATGTGAAGACTATGTAAGTCCTTGTTTTTTTTTCTCTCAGCTTTAATCATAGTTTGCCAGTTTGAGTAAATTATGCGGCCTACCCAAATGTCCTTTCTTTGGTATTGTTCGTCGAATCGTTGAGCTCCTTAACTTTTATGTTGAGCTGTACGATTACTGACAGATGCTTGCACTGACTGGACAGGTCCACTCAATCTGTGTGGTTCTTTCCTCAAAATACCATTTCAGACACCAACCTACATGGTCTTCACATGATCTGATGCCTCATCTAGTTAAAAAAAAAATGTTTGACCTGTAAAAGTGTTTGTAAAAACTTACTTACAGAAATAAAATCATTTATCATTTAATTGTTACGTATTAAAAGTAATTTAAGAAAATTAAATTGACTACAAAAAGAAATTAACTCAAAATTATGAAATAATTTTAATTTCGGAAGTCGGTGTCTTGAGATCTGTGTTTTGCGTTTTTTGCCACCGACTTCCGAAATTAAAGTTATTTCATAATTTTAAGTTAATTTCTTTTTGAAGACGATTTAATTTTTTTAAATTACTTTTTATTTCGTAATTTTTAGTTTTGAGTAAAAAATTGGATTATTTGTTTGTAATAGAAATAGTTAATAATTATGTCAATAGTTATGTTGTTATTGCACTAGAATTTGACCAAGATTTTGAGATGTTTTCCTTTTGACACCACACCTGTAGCTCGTATCAATAAGCCAGGCCGTCACACTTACACGTATTAGTCCATATCTTGAAAACTACTGAACCGATTTTGATGAAGCTTACACTGTTCCCTAAGGTAAAGTAAATGTAAGCCAATAAAATATTATGGGCATAATCCGATTAATAGTTTCGACGAAATGCATAGACAAACGTACATACATAAACCTATAAAATTTTGTAAGTATATTTGATTGGAAGCCCTAATAGATTATCATATGTAAATAAATTGCAGTTCCAATAATTATATACGTGTCAAATTGATAACTTCCTCCTTTTTTGACGTCTGTTATAAATTGTACTTATAGCATGAGAGCTGAAAGAATGAAAAGGATTTTTTAAACGATATAGTGGATTCCACTCACCTTTAGGTAGGAATGATAAGCTGATACACAGGACTGCACTCAAAATGTAAGTGGCAATCATGACCTTCTTCCTTCCGAATCTGTCCAGCACGAACAAACAGGTGAAATTGGCTGGAATCTCTATGAAAGCCACTAACATGAAGTTGACGTACTTATTGCCTGCCAAAGACACTGAATTAATTGACAGTCCATAGTACACAAACGTGCAAGTAATCCATAAGAAGGAGCATGAAAGCAATCTCCTTCTGATAATGCTTGATCGGATCACTTGCAGGAGTACTGAAGACTTCTTTTCAATTACTAATTCTTCTTTATTTTCCTTTGGCTTTTTCTCCATCTCTTGCAGTGGTGCTAAAGCTTGGTCTGATAGTTCTACTTTGTTCATTTTGGCTGCTTTCCTAATAATTTCTACAGCCTCGTCATGTCTGCCTTTGCTTAGCAGCCATCTGATACTTTCATTTAAGATCCAAAGGTATGATAATATTAAGCAGGATGGCGCGTAAATAATTCTGAGGAGTGTTCTCCAGTCTTGCAGTAGCCAGGATAGTCCAGCAAGAGACATCAAGCCACAAACATAAACTACGTTTATGAGGGTGTTACCAAACACTCTTCCTTTGGGTTCCACGAGTTCCATAGCTGTGAAAAAGTAATGCGTTAATGTTAAAGTAATTAAAGAAATACAACACTTTATGAAAGTAGCTTTTGGGGAAGCCGATCTTAATACTAAAAGACATAATTAGGAAAATGTTATCAACCTGGGGTAATTTAGAAACAATCACATGCAGTAACTGAAAGGTTTGTCTTGACAATTTTGGCTCTTGTAATATAGGAACTCCTATTACAAGAGCCAGGGCTACACTGATGTTTGTGCCTTGAAGTGAAAATATATAAATAATATAACATTAAATATTAAAAAATTGTTAAGAATTATAGTTAAGACAATCACATTTATCTTAGTCCATGCTATGAATTTGTATAGGTACTCGTCCTCGATTTGGATAAGATCTATCATGAGAATTGCTCTTCACACATAATATATTTTGTTTCAAGCTATATCAAATACTTCAAAATTTTCTTAATTCTTACCTAGAACAAAAGCAGTAGTATAAGCACCCGCTCCGAAGCCAGCTTCCATAAACTCCAAAGCTACCATCATTATATAATTAGTGGAGAAAGACCTTATGAAGCCAAATATACTGTTCATGAGAGCGGCTACAGATAGTGCCACTTTCCTTCCAAACCTGTCCGAAATGATACCAGTGAGGGGCAGCGAGAGGAACAGGCCGGAGTTATGGATAGTGCCTATAAGCGTCCTCTTCCAATCTTGACAGCCGAGATCTAACTGAAACAAATAGTTTGGTGAAATTACTGGAATAAATGGAGGCTAAGAGAAATAAGTCCCAATGTCTAATGTGTTGCGATCATGCCCAAGAATGTGTCTCTCCATTTTGCTTCTCTCAATTGTTTACTTTTTAGGGTTCCGTAACTCAAAAGGAAAAGCGGAACCGTTAGGGTATCACTCGTGTGTCTGTCTGTCTGTCCGTCTGTCACAGCCAATTTGCTCCGAATCTAATGAGATTGAATTGGCTGTGACCGATTAAGCTGAAATTTGGTACACATCTCAATTTCTGTGACCCAAACACGGCCGTGTTACGTAAATAAATAAATGAATATTGAATATGGGGGTCACTTTTGGGGGCAAAGAAAATTTAAAAAAAAGTTTTGCAAACTATATCAAATTTGCAAGCTATATATTCTTTTATAACTATATCATGTGACAAATAAAAATGAAAGAAGGGCTTATTGTGAGGGTCTCGAATATATATTTTTAATAATAAATTGTTTTAAAGTTATTTAAGGAAATAGACGAAAACTGACCATACCCCCGTTAACTTCGAAACTACTGAGCCTAAAATTATGAAAAAAAGTACAAAAAATAGTTCTATACTTATAGATTACAGGAAAACCTATAAGAAGTCTATGGTCTTAAGACCATACACACAATATTACGAGATTTATTATGTTATTTTAAAATAACATGGTAAATCTCTTAATCTTGTGCGTACATTTGCAGTTGGAATGTGAGAACATGTTTTTCAACTACAATGTTAAGTTTGTTCTTGGGATATTATGTTTCTCTTCTTTCTTCATCATAATTATGGAACCCTGCATTGTGCGTGGTCCGACAGGCACTTGGCCGGTTTTTTTATTTTATAATAATACTAGCGACCCGCCCTTGCTTCACACGGTTTTTACGACAAAAAAAAACATCGATATTTCTTTATTATACATGACTAGGGCTTTCATAACGTAATTACGTAAATACGCAATTACGTAATTACGAACTCATTTTAAAGTATTTTCAATTCCGTAACTGAAGATGTCAATTCCGTACTTACGTAATTATTGGTATCATAAATCAATCAAAATAGTCAACTAATAAAAAAGCAATAAGTATACGTACCATATTAAAGTTATAATGTGGCAACACTATACGATATAAGTACATCGAAACATACAAACGGGTGATTCCCCGCAGTTTATTTTATCGTTTATCAAATCTTGCAAAAAATAGTTCTAAGACGTACAGAATAGAGTTCAAATTTATCAACTCGGCGAGTCGGTAGTGCCGGGGAGTCCCTGGCGAAAAGTCCCTACGACCACTGGGAACTACTATGCTCTTCACTTTCTTAACTAAACATAATTGCTTTCACAACAGATGGAGCAAGTGTAATGGTCAAAATGGGTAGAAATTTTGACGGCCACCACCAATTGTGTTTGGCTCATGGGATACAACTAGCAGTCCTTGAAGTTTTATATAAAACACAAAAATCTCCAGAACCTGAAGTGCAGGAGGATGTCTCAAATACCGGCGCTGAAGAAGCAGAGGAAATTGAAGAAGATGAGGATGCGTTTATTGTAGAATCGACCAGAGTACTAGAATCGGATTTTTTATACAAAGATACTATAAAAAAATTAAGAAATCTAATAAAATCTTTTAAAAACTCCTCTTTGAAAAACGACTTGTTGCAAAAGTATGTTCTAGAAGAAAATGGTAAAAATATTGACCTAATACTAGACTGTAAAACACGATGGAACAGCTTGTCAGACATGGTAGGCCGATTCCTCAAATTAAAATCATGCGTTTTTAAGGCGTTATTAGATCTGAAATCGAATATAAAATTTACAGACGAAGAGATCCAAGACCTTCACGACATTCATTACAGCTTGGATGTAATAAAAACTACAGTTATGTCATTATGTCGCCGGGATTCAAACTTATTGACAGCCGACGCTGCGCTTCGATTTATGTTGGAAAAACTTGATCGTCAGTCAAACCATCTCAGTGGAAAACTAGCCACATCTCTTAGAAAGAGAATAAAGGAAAGGCGAACGAATGTATTCGGTGTTTTGCAATATTTGCATAACAATGAGGAATTTTTCAAAACTGCTGCCACTGAATATTTCACGAAACCATCGTCGGATGAAATACGAATGTATATAGTCGAACTGTTGGAACGGTTGAAATATAATTCTACACAAAAATGTACAAATTCACAACCCCAACCGAGTGCATCGGACGCAATTGCCACCAGTGACGATGATGACGAGGAGTTGACAATCGCACAACAGTTGGATAAAGAAATAAACAAAGTGACGGTAAATAAACCAATTTCTACAGTAAACACAGATCTCCATTCCATTATTAGGGTAGAAATGTGCATTTACGACAGCACTGGCGGCGGTCGCGAAGTGTTTTTGACTGCAGCGTATAATTATTTGCTTTCGATAACACCTACAAGTGTTGAAGCTGAGCGAGCCTTTTCATCAGCCGGATATTTTTGTAGTAAATTTAGAAGTTCCCTGAGTGACAAAACTTTAAATGCTTTGTCATTTATGAGGTCATACTTTCAAGAAGAAAGATTATCTTCGGGAAGAAAAAATATGGTTTGATTTGTTCCTGAATAAATATTTTTTTTGTTTAAATATTGTTTTCATTTTGATAATTCCTTGAATATAAGATAGTAAATGACAATTGTAAAAATTGTAGATACTCTATCTACAATATTTACCAAAAACATAGTCGATTAAAAAAAATAGGAAAAATTACGTAATTACGGAATTTGAGAAAAAAGTTGCGTAATTAGTTACGTAATTGACATTTCCGTAATTTTGAAAGCCCTATACATGACGGAGAAGGTCAATCTCTCTAGTTATCGTCAGCCATATTTTAACTACTGTGGGCGAACTGTGTGTAGTATTGGTTACTGCGCAATAGAAAAACTGTTTGCAGTTCAAATCAAATTATATTTCACGATCAAATTAATCACACCAGCTATTCACACACTGTAGGTACATGACACAACTATATGGAATGCGCGACAGTTTCTAAACATGTTCACTACTCGACAGCCACCGACAAGCTCTGTAACTTCGGTCGACGAGAGTTATGTAGTAGACTCTGTCGAGCGCCACTTGGTGGCGCTGGCGTCCCGATTGGTCAAACGACGACTAACGTATTTCCGACAAACATGTGTAAGTTTGTAAGTGGGGCTTGTGAACTAAGTAATATCAGCCGCACGGGTCGATCGATCAGGTTAAGCTACGCTTGCCGCAGTTGATCCGTGGATAAGTAACCATCTTTACATACCAAGACGGAAAGCACGTCAAGCAGTTGGTCCCGGCTGTCATTCGTGGATCTATGACAGTCGTTACGGGTCGTCGAAGCCCGAAAGTCTGACAGTCTTATCAAGGGTTATCGAATTACCCAGTAACCGGGTTGTGGAGGTCAGATAGGCAGTCGCTCCATGTAAAATACTGGTATTCTTCTGCATCAGGTTAGACTGGAAGCCGACCCCAACATAGTTGGGAAAAGGCTAGGCAGATGATGACAAATATTTGATAGACCCTAGAGTCCCGGACCTTTGGAAAGCATAAGAGGGGCCGAAGCCAACTCGCAGAGGCCCGTTAGACGCTTTCAATGTAAATGAGGCACCACTCGAACAAATATTTTATTATTAATTTATTTTGCACATTCCGGAATAAATTCTATAAATGATGGTGAAAACCGCATGGATTGGAACCAAGATATAAGCGGTCACACAGACAGTGACAAAAACGGGCTTTAATTTATAATATGTATAGATGTTTTAGAATTTTACAATAACATTGAAAATATGTTATTTATTACACTATATAATCGATGTTAATGATAGCTTCAAAACATGATCATGGTCGATTAGAATCTTTATTATTATATGGATATAATATCAGATTCGTGAGTGCAGTATTACATTATTTACACATATGTAACATCACGCATATATTCCCCGAAAGGTTAGGCAGAGATGTACCTATATAATCTGAAATTGCGAAAAAAAATCTGTTGTTCCCTACATTTATGTTCGCATAACTCGTCAAAATGTAAGGAACAGCATATTTTTTTTCGCGATTTCAGATTTGGTTTCATAGTAAAAGTTGTTCCTAATGATTAGTACAATGACCCCTTAAGAGGATGCCCCTGAATTAAATTTCACCCTGTATATCTGTAACTCGAAGTCACAAATGATAAACTAGGACCATCGAAGTAAAATAAATAAGCAGTTAATTACTAATAAGTAATAACAATAATAAAACCTCCAGATCTTACGACTGAGTTCCTTATTATTTGTTACCCTAAAATCTCATTTACAACCAATGGACTACTAGGGTTGTATAATGATAAAATTGATGTTCATTGATCATTATCAAATCGCACTTTCGGTACAATCAATGCATTAAATCCATTCATCCAGAGCACGGGGTCTATTCAATGTAAATAAAATTATGATAAACGACCGGTGGGCCAACAATGCCGACGTTATCGGCCAATTGACACGATAACTGTCTGCTGGCCCAAGTATTGATAGGTCGCGTGACAATGTATCCTGTTACTGAGTATTCGAATGATTGGATGAATTATTACTGGAGACGGATATTTTTGTTGCTGCCTGTTTTTATTTATCAGTTTTTACTTAAAACGTTGACGGCTTCTGTCCATTTTTTTGTTCTTCTCGAGTCGATGGTTTTATTTCCTTTTCTAAAGAAACTAGTGAGTGGAATTTATTAATTGTTTAACATCCACGACCTCATTCCACCTGCCCCCTTCTACCATCGGACATCTAGACGCACTGCAGTTTACCATCCCTACCTAGTTGCTATTCCACCAATTCGCACTAAGCGTTTCCAAATGTCTTTTGTGATGCGCACAGCAAAGGAGTGGAACTCTCTACCTGCGTCTGTGTTTCCGAACGTATACAACCCCGATCTCTTCAAAGTGAGAGTTAACAGGCTTCTTATAGGTAAGCTCGCTCCATCGTCGACTTCGTTTCTGTCATCTCTTACTTAGACTAGAGTCAAGAGCAAACCTATCTAAAATAAAAAAAATCGTTTAACATCGATTTTAGGATATGTCTGGCCGTTTGATGCTTCTGTGGCTGATGTAGTGTTAGGCTTTGTTATTGATCTAGTCTCTAAGCGTGGTAGTAAAAAAACTTATTACAAAACAAAAAACCGACTACAAAATAAAATCAAAAAGTTCTTTGAATCAATATTAAAAAATGAAACAAAAATATTTTATTCTTCTACATAATCTCCCTCCAATGCAATGCATTTAGAATAAAGCGTTTCTAACTTTCTTATTCCTTGCGAAAAAATATATTTTTCTTGACTCTCGAAAAACTCCATTACCGCGTCATTATTGTGAAATTTAGTTCCACGAAGTTCCTCTTTTAATTTTGGGAATAAGTGAAAATCACTTGGGGCTAAGCCCGGAGATTATGGTAGGTGATTAAGGAGATTGAAGCCAGTACAGCGGATTGCGTTGAGCGCAACTTCCGATCGATGAGCAGGAGCGTTTTCTTGAAGAAACAATACGCCCAACGACAGTTTTCCACGACGTTTTTCTTTAATCGCTTCACGCACTTTCGGAATTACATTTGCATAATAGGATCCAGTAATCGTCTGGCCTTTTGACATGTAATCAATAAGCAGGATGCCTTCACTATCCCAGAACACTGAGGCCATAACTTTGCCAGCGGTAGGAGCAACTCGAAATTTCTTAATGGATGAAGAGGATGGTCGTTTCCAAGACATGCTTTGTCTCTTAGTTACAGGATCGAAATGGTGGACCCAAGTTTCATCCATGGTGACAAGGCGATGGCAAAAATTATCCGAATCTCTTTGGAACATTTCGAGATTACGCTTAGAAATTTCCAAACGTCGCATTTTGTTTTCGTCGGTTAACATTCGTGGCACCCATCTTTCCGACAATTTTCTGAACCCCAGTATATCAATTAAAATGGATGGAATGCTACCAAATGATATCATTAGGAACTCATGTTTTATAGTTATTTTTCTGTCTTCCGAAACCAGATTCTCAACCTTTTGACATTTTCTTCCGTAATGGAGGTTGAAAGCCGCCCAGAACGCGGGTCATTTTTACAGCTTGATCTACCTCTTTTAAATTCAGCCACTCAGTACGCAACCGTAGAATAGGGTATAGCATCATCCCCTTATGTCTGCTGAATGTCCGAAAAAATTTCTTTCGTAGACATTTTTTTCAGGCTAAGATACTTTATGATATACAGATAGATAAAACATTTATTCAGTGCACACAAAAGACAGCACAACACACAAAAGCACAATTAAAAAGATGATAACAAATTACATGAATATACAACACATAATTGTGCCAAGATCCAAAAAAGAAAAACATGAGTATTTAAAGAAATAGAGTGACACGATAACAAACTTCAAACTGAATAACGAGACAAGGTGCGGTGTGCGTCTCAAGGTTGCACCAAATGGGAGTCCAGCTCAGCATGTGTCAGGCAAATATACCTGACGCTGATATTCTGCTAAATCCCTGCAGTACATACGGACGTCGAGCAGACGAGATAAACACAATTGGAATTGTAACAAAGTGTTATGCGCGGCGTGAAATTATGTAAGTATACCCGCAACTTCAATTATGTATTCTACAGTAAAGTTTTGCCATGGAAAACGTTCTTGTCCTCCAAGTTTGATCCAGCCTGTCCCAACTTGCTGTCCCCCCAGTGACGCCCTAAGCCGAGGTTCGTACCCCACAGGGGGTGCCCTTAGCGCGCAGTCACTTAGTATTGTAAGTAACACGCCCCTGGCTGGAGGCTTTGAGTTAGCTTAAGGCAGCCACAGGATTGACCGGTTAAGTAGTCACGGCCACTCTTGGCCAACTACGAGATGCCATAGTTAGGAAAAAAAAAAAAAAAAGTTCTTGTCCGCTGATGTGGTATCTGCGTTTTTCACCGCACGTAACTCACTTTTATCCATAATTTTGCGTTTTTAGCAACTCGTTGCACAAAAAAATTTATTACGTGCGAACGAACTGACGAAAACAAGTGACAGTTTGCATAAATATTGTGTGATTGACACTCTTTAATTCGAACTTTTTGATGTCTTTTTGTTCTCCATGTGGCATATCCGTGGGAGGCCCTGTATATTCGCGTCGACTTGAGAACCCCCCCGATCTTTCTTAGCCTGAATCAATTCAGTGAATTTGAAGATCATGCGGTCGATCGTCTATTGTTTAAATACTTACGTCTTTAACAGCCGAATCTTCATCACTATAAACATAGGAAGAGCACTTTTCTTTCAACGTAGTATTAAATATATCAGCCGTACAAGAACCATTACTAATAGTGATATTGTTTTCTATAATAGGGTGTCTTTCACATTTGGAATATCTATTTTTTTCTTTTGGTATGGCATATTGTAGCCATAAGCTTGTATTTGTCGTGCTTTCGCATTCTTCGATTGCGCATCTGGAACAAAGAAAGGGTCATTAAGTAAATTTCAAGTTGGAAATCATCGAGGGTGTTATTTTAATGGTTCTAGACAATTTTCTAAAGATATCTGAGACTGCCTCGTTGGCCTAGAGCTCGTAAACGCTACCGCTGATCATGAGCTCCTGGGTTTGATTCCCGGGTCTGGCAATGGCTGCGGCCACCGCTGGTTTCGTGCCCGGGGCCAAAATGTTATTGGGTTTTTCCATCTGGCATTTCTCAGTAGTAGCCCGGAGTCTGAATTTGTGCCCGGTTGATGGTAATAGGCCCGCTTCCTATTACATGGGACTTAAACATAACTGGCGAAATGTGGGTGTACTATAGGTACACTTCTGCCTAACCTTTCGGGGAATACAGGCGTGATGTTATATAAGTTATGATATTTGAGAAAAGAAGTATGTAAGGATCGTAGCAGGTGGCGTTTTGTAGTTTCTGCTTGGGAAAATGGTATGTCTCTGTCACCGTAAGATTGTGAGAACCGTTAATTTATAATCTACCGGTATTTTTTCCGTAAGATTGTAAACTGTCAAAAATTTGTGAACTGGGTGAAATGGCTTCCAAGTTGCTCACAGCTAGGCAGGCTATTTAGTATTAGCGCAAGGTGCGTTACGTCACAAGCAAGTTCGATGACGACTTCACAATTTGACGGTTTCCCATGGATAGATTATAAACTATCGAATAATATTGCGTTAATTGTAAAAGGTTTGTTACAGTTCACAATTTTTCGAAAGTTTGTAGTCGAACTTTGTACGTTTTGATTGGTCAACTCTTCTTCATCCGCCATTTGAAAAAAAAAACAGTTGTAAGCATTGGAGTGTACTCGGAAATTTTCGTCTATTTTTACTATCACACCAACATAATGTACAAAAATAATACATCTCGACTTAGTAAAAAGGTAATTAAAACTTAGGATGCAAGAGCGGGGGTGCTTGGACAGGAAACCTCCCCGTGTGCCTGTGGGCTGGAATTCCCTTATGGATGCGTCCGGGGGGAAGGCCAGTCACCGGGACGGTGCACCCTGGGGTGCGGGCAATGACTCCCCATTAGGTACTGTGTGCCTAAGGGGTCTTGTTGCCCGTATGCCAATATCCTGTCAGAAGTACGCTCCAACGTGTGTCTCTCTGCGCTCTAAGCAGAGAAGCACAGCGGCGGAGTAAGAGCGGGCTCGGTGTGCACTAACTCTGCCGCCGGGCAGGTAGGAAGAGGCCTTCTCTTTCTGCCACCGTTGTTCTCGTAGCCCCGAAGATTGTCAAGGTCATGTCTCTGACTTTTGACGGGGGTCGAGGGTCTTGGCATAACCGCCCGGGCCGCGAGGAAGAAAACCTCTATAAAAAATCACCCCAAACCTCCAAGCGGCGGCGCACCGTGAGGGAGGTTGATAGCTTGACTAATGGGTAGCTAAATTAGTCGCTAGTGCGAACCACTGGTTTTTGAGAAGTTACAAAGTTTTTTACTCGTGGAAACAAACATGGATATAAACAAAACAAATAAAAATAGTAGTGAAGAGGAGGGGAGTGATGCGGGGTCGGAGTCCGACGCCGCATCTGGCGTGAAGGGCTCATGTAAGAGCCCGGAGCGCGAAGTGGTGGGGGGCGCTGGGAAGAACCAAAAGTTCTTCAAGAAGCGCCCCAAACCGGGGGATGGCCTGGGGTCTTCCTCGGATGGTGAGCTGAGCTCGGCCCGTAAAAAAATCAGCCGGCGGGGTGGGGCCCATGAAAGGGGTGTGGGCAGAGGGCTCACCAAAGAAGCCAGCAAGCCGAGCCGAGCCAGCCCGGCCGAGCCAGAGTCGCAGTTGGGGTCAGTCTCGGCTGGGTCGGAGTCAGCAGGTGGTGAGCCGGACGCCGCTGGCGGCTCCAATTCGGAGCAAACGGTCAGGTTCGCAGAGGTCGTGGCAGCCGCGATCAAGAGTGTGGCCTTGAAGAGGACTCAGTCCTCTAAAGACAAGGCCATATCGGCAGCCAGGGCCTCCATTATGGCGGCAGCGGAGGCCAGTCACCTCAGGCCCCCGTCGGACGGAATGACAGAGATGCGGGCGGAGGTCGCTCGCTTGACAGCCGCCATGGAGCTTCTCCGAAAGGAGAATGAGGAGCTCCGAGCGGACCTGGCCAGGCTCCGAGGAGCTGGCCCCCGGGAGGTGCCACAGGGGGAGACGCGGCATGGGCAGGTCGGGCCCGTGCCTGCTGAGGACCGGGTTCTGGCCCTGGTTCGGCAGGAGCTGGCTGCCTTCCGAAGCCGGTTTTCCGCTCTGGAGGCCATAGTCCTGCGGCCCCCGCTAGCGGCGAGCCAGCCGGCCTCGGGCCAGCGGAAGGCGGCATCGTATGCCGCCGCAGCGGCTGCCACGGTCAAGCTTGCATCAACGGGGCAGGCGAAAGGCGGGGCCGTGCAGGAATCCGCGAGGGCCCCAGCCCCGGCGGCGAAACGGCCGCCCCCGCCTCCTAAATCTCCTCCGGCTGACGCCGAATGGCAAGTAGCCGGGGAGAAGAGGAAGGCGGGTAAGGCAGCAAAGGCGGCCAAAAAGAAGGAGAGGCGGCAGCGGCGCAAGGAGCGAATCGTCGCGGCTAGGCTCCGTGCCCCGAGGTCCGCAGCTGTAGTGATCACACTACAGCCGGAAGCGGAGAAGAAGGGCGTGTCCTACCGCGACGTGCTTGCCAAGGCGACGGAGGCGGTGAACCTCGAGGAGCTCGGCGTTGCCGATGGCATCCGGATAAGGGTCACTGCGACTGGGGCCCGGATGCTGGAGGTTCCCGGTGCGGCCAGCGGCCCGACCGCTGACGCTCTGGCCGAGAGGCTTAGGGCGTCCCTAAATGCGGACGAGGCCCGAGTGTCCAGACCCACCAAGTGCGCGAACATGCGCATACTGGGTTTGGATGACTCAGCGACGGAAGGAGAGGTGGTGGCCGCCGTTGTTAGGACTGGAGGGTGCTCAGCCGAGCAGGTTAGGGTAGGCACCATCCGTCCTGACTTCACGGGGATGCGAACTGTTACAGTGAGCTGCCCCGTGGCGGTGGCCCGAAAAATAACTGGGGAAGGCCAAAGGCTCAAGGTGGGCTGGGTTTCCACGCAGGTGAAACTGCTGGAACCCAGACCTCTGAGGTGCTTCCGCTGTCACGTGGGCAACCACGTGGGAGCTAAATGCACCTCGGAAGTGGACCGTAGCGGCCATTGCTTCTGCTGTGGTCAGCCCGGTCACAAGGCCGGCTCGTGCAAAGCCGCGCCGCACTGCTTCGCGTGTGCGGCAGCTGGCAAGCCGGCCAATCACCGGGCTGGGAGCAAGGCCTGCGCTCCACCCGCCAAACCCAGGGGCAGCAAGCCCTCTGCCACCATCGTCACCGCCGCAGCCGCCACCACTGCCGCCGCCGCCGCTGCCGCCTCCACCGCTGCCGCCTCCACTGTCGCCGTCGCCGCAACCACCGTGGCAGGGCCCTCACAGGGGGTTCGGGAGGGGGCTGATATGGAGTGCCAATAATGGCCCCATTACGCCTCCTCCAGGCGAACATCAACCACTGCGCCTCCGCTCAGGATCTGTTGCTCCAGAGCATGGCGCAATGGTCGATTAACATCGCCGTGGTCGCTGAGCCGTACTTTGTCCCGCCCAGAGATGACTGGGTGGAGGACCTGAGCGGCTCAGTGACCCTAATTTCGTCGGCCGCCGCCGGTACCCTGTCCCTCGAGGCTGTCAATAGGGGACGGGGTTGCGTGGCAGCACGGTTCGGGGAGATTGTCGTGGTAGGGGTATACTTCTCCCCGAACCGAACTCTCGCCGAGTTCCACAACTCCCTTGCGGAGTTGAGAGTCGTCGTCGTCGGATTCCGTTCCCTCCCTGTACTCGTCCTCGGGGAATTCAATGCCAAGAATGTGGCTTGGGGTTCCCGGCATACGGACACACGGGGCAGGATGGTGGAGGACGGGCCTGGTCGTCCTAAACCGGGGTTCTGTCTCCACGTGTGTGCGGATGCGGGGTGAGTCAGTGGTGGACATTTCGTTCGCCAGCCCCGCTCTGTCGCCGCGTGTCCTCGACTGGCGCATCATGGAGGGGGTGGAGACCTACTCCGATCACCGGTACATCCGGTTTGACGTCTCCGCCCAGACCTCGAGCGCGCCGGTCCGACAGGCCCAGAGTGGTCCGCGGTGGGCGTTGAAGCAGCTGGACCGGGAGCTCCTCCTGGAAGCCTCGATCGTGCAGGCCTGGGTGTCACCACCGGACAGGCCTGCTGACATCAATGAGGAGGCGAGGTGGTTCCGGGAGGCCATGTCCGAAGTATGCGACGTGGCAATGCCCCGGGTCCGGCCCGGACGCGCCCGGCGCCAGGTGTGCTGGTGGTCGCCGGAGTTGACGTCTCTGCGCGACGCGTGCATTGCTGCGCGACGCCGGTACACCAGGCACCGCAGGCTCCGTATCCGCCCTCCGGATACGGAAGCCATTCAGGCGGAGCTGTACGAGGGGTACAGAGCGGCGAAGACCGCCCTCCGAGCGGAGATCCTGCGGGCCAAGGGACTGGCCCGTGAGGAGTCGCTGGAGACTCTGAACAGGGACCCGTGGGGACGCCCCTATAAAATGGTGCGGAACAAGCTCCGCCCATGGGCTCCCCCGCTGACGCAGAGTCTCCGGCCCCAGCTCGTGGAGGACATGGTGAGCGCTCTGTTCCCTTCGCGAGGGGAACATACTCCCCCGCCCATGGCTCCGCCTCCTGCGGTGTCGGATGCGGACCACGCAGCCGACGATGACGACGATGCTCCGGAGGTGACCGAGGTAGAGCTGAGAGTGGCGGTGCGCAAGCTGAATGCCAAGAATACCGCCCCAGGACCCGACGGCTTACCTGGAAAAGCCTGGGTCCTGGCCTTGGAGGCTCTCAGGCCTCGACTAAGGGGGCTCCTAAGCGCATGCTTGGAGAGGGGCCAGTTCCCGCTTCAATGGAGGACAGGGAAACTGGTCCTCATTAAGAAACCGGGGCGCCCTGCGGACTCGCCGTCCGCTTACCGGCCCATCATGCTGCTCGACGAGGTGGGCAAGCTCTTTGAAAGAGTCATTGCAGACCGCCTTGTCGGGCGGCTGGTGAGGGTGGGGCCGGATTTGGCGGAGAATCAGTTTGGTTTCCGCAAGGGGCGCTCTACGGTGGACGCCATCATGCGCGTACGAGCCCTCACGACGGGGGATGCTGTGGCCCGGGGTGGGGTCGTCTTGGCGGTGTCTCTAGACATCGCCAATGCCTTCAACACCCTGCCCTGGAGTTGCATCAGGGAGGCACTCCGGTATCACCGAGTGCCGACCTACCTCTGTCGCGTGGTCGAGGCCTATCTGACGGACAGGGCCGTCATCTACCCCGGTCACCGGGGAGAGTGGAACCGGCGAGAGATGTCGTGCGGTGTCCCGCAGGGATCGGTTCTGGGACCGCATCTGTGGGACATCGGGTACGACTGGGTGCTGCGCGCCGACCTCCCAGGTGGCGTCAGCGTAGTTTGTTACGCTGACGACACGCTGGTCCTGGCGCAGGGGAGGTCGCACCAGGCGGCGGCCGAATTAGCGGCACGCGGGGTTGCGACAATCGTAGAGAGGATCCGGCAATTGGGACTCGAGGTGGCCTTGCACAAGTCCGAGGCCATGTGTTTTCATGGTCCTCGGAACGCGCCACCATCGGGTTCCCAAATAACGGTAGGAGGGGTTCTCATCGGTGTCGAGTCGACGATGAAGTACCTGGGACTCGTCCTCGACAGCCGGTGGAATTTTGTGGAGCATTTCCGACGTTTGGCTCCCAGACTGGAGCGGGCCGGGGCTGCCTTGGGGCAGCTCCTGCCCAATCTGGGGGGTCCAAACGCCTCTTGCCAGAGGCTCTACGCGGGGGTCGTGCGGTCCATGGCCCTTTACGGAGCTCCGGTGTGGGCGCGTTCCGTGAGGCGGCGACCGGTCCGTCGGTTGAACGCGTCCCAGAGGGTCATGGCCATCCGGTTAGCCCGGGGATACCGCACGGTCTCCGGGGAGGCGGCGAACCTCCTTGCCGGATTACCGCCATGGGATCTGGAGGCAAAAGTCCTCGCGCACATGTGGGAGTGGCGCGAGGAGGCAGGACGCCGGGGCGTAACTCCGTTGCCGCGAGAAATCGCGGCACGGCGGACAGAGCTCCGGCAGGATCTCATGGCGGCATGGAGAGTGCGATTGTCGCAACCCAGCGCTGGGCACGCCACAATTGCGGCGATAAGTCCCCTCTTTGAGGAGTGGCTGGAGAGGCGCCACGGCGTCCTCACCTTCCGCCTGACGCAGGTCCTCACCGGACACGGGTGCTTCGGGGGGTACCTGTTCCGGATAAGGCGGGAGGAAACGCCCGGGTGTCACCACTGTTTGGATCGCCCGGAGGACACGGTGGAGCATACGGTGGAGGTCTGCCCGGCTTGGGCGGAGCACCGCCGTGTCCTCGCGGAAGCGATCGGCGGCGGCGATCTCTCGCGTCCGGCCCTGGGGCAGGCCATGGTACGGAGCGAGAGTGCATGGGAAGCCATTACCTCCTTCTGCGAAGCAGTAATGCTCGTGAAGGAGGAGGCGGGACGCGTGAGGGAGAGGCAAGCTTTGCGCCCTCACGCCCCTAGCAGCCGCAGGAGACGCCCTGGGCGTCGGGAATTGGCAGCCGATTCCCGGCCACCGTAGGCGCGGGCTTGCGGACGGCGAGCAATAGGTAGCTCGCCGTCCGGTAAGGACCAAGCCTGAGTCGACGGCGCGTCCACGCGCGCCTCAAAGAGATGTCAGCACTATTGACGGGGTCCGCTAGGGCCGATGCCAGCTAGGGTTGCGGGATGTTCGAAAGAGTTACCGTGGCCCTGGCACAGGCAACAGAAGGAACACGGGTGGGTTTTAGTCAGTAAAAGTCTGACACGCCCTCCCGCTCCGCCCAGAGCGGGAGAAGTCATTTGATGATTTCCCATCCACAAAAAAAAAAAAAAAAAAAGGATGCAAGAGCGAGCGAAGCGATTTCGCGACTTGGGGCATCCCGACTCGGACAGGTTAGGTTAGAAGGTTAGGTTACTTTTTAAACCATCCAGAAATAGGAGCCCCGCGAAGCGGGTCTCCGTCGACCACGCCTTACTTCGAGACGTCTCTAATGACCGTGAAAATGCCCTTGACCTCAAAGCTTGTTACAAGGTAATATTCTAAGATTTGAGCATATTTCCTCTATTCTTTTGTAACTGTATGATTACAAAATTGACATGGAAAACGAACCAATCATTGACCGTCTCACAATTTACCGGGCTTGCACTTACAGTGAAATTGTCAAAATATTACTGCCTTGCAATATTACTGCGTGGGTCCAGTGGAATTATAATGTCACTGAAATGAGCCCGTGAAATTGTTAGAAAAGGAGGCGGTTGATAAAGTTTCATGCAATTATAATTTAACTAGTGAAATTATAATATCACTGGTTTGACAATATCCCTGCCACATATACAAGTTGAGTCATTGAGATGGGTAGATAAGGAGAAGTCATAACTTAAGATAACTAGGAACTGCTACTATAGCTCACTCGTATAAATCGTGGAAAGATTTTGACATTTCAACATAAAACACCCGGTAGCTATGTTTGTAGGTGTAGTATTTGTGAACATGCGGTGCGAGAAATAGCAATTCAAAGGCACGTGATATGTCAACGAACGTGTGTACGAATGTTTGCACAAACGTCTGGCGCAGGAGGCAGTCTGCTGCTTTAGCTTAGTTCAACGAATATTTAATCACCCAGTCGCCTTTTCGTAGCATAAAACAGGAAGATCACTTTTCAAGCAGTCAGATGAAATTGGTGGCAGTACTTATTTTGGTTCAGTCTCAGATCTGATGCTATCAACTGCATCAACAAACTGATCTTGTTTTTAACTTTTTACTTGGTTCTTGCAGACAGTTCCTTTTAATAGCAGGTAATCTAAAATCTCAAAGCAGATGGCGCTGTCTGTTTTGGGCTCATGCGAACTGTCAAACATTGGATATTTCTTAATTTGGAACGACGAAGTTTTCATCGAAGTTAGTTATTTTTCTTGAAATTAAAATGCTCAGTGTTTTGTTGTGCAAAGGCACACTGAGCAACCTGTGTCAGGACACAGGTTTCCAAGTGATGAACAGTTAAGAAAAACATTACCCTCCTTCTGGGACAGTTGGGTAAAATGTGGATTATAGCCATTAAAAGAGAGAGACAAATGCAAGCCGACAAAAATTCTCGTATTAGCAACCAACATTTTGTTCAGACTATGTCTTGCCTCTGGACTCTGTTGTTGAAAATCGTCAGTAAATAATTTTCTATTTTTGTGAATCCTTTACTTCCTTTTGTATTATAATTTATGCGAAAGTGAGTTTATTGTTACGTTTTCACGCTAAAACGACTGAACGGATTTGGATGAAAGCACATGGGTAGACCATGACCTGAGATAGGACGGATATTCCCACGGGATCGAGACTTATGCGGGTGAAACCGTGGGGCGCAGCTAGTCTACAATAAATAATTAGGTACTTACAGGCATTGATCCCTCACTTTTTCTGTGATTTCATTTCGAAATTACAGCCAAAGTAAGACTGAAGAAGGATGCTTTACCCTGCCAGTTCCATTGGATTAAAAAACTACAAACATGGCTAAACAGAGGAGGGAACGTGTCCAAAAGCGATCACAATTAAAGGAATCCCTACATGTTTCATCTGCACCCAATACGTATACATCAAATAAAATCGTGCCAGAAATGAGCAATGAGATTGAAATACAACAAAAATATATTTAAAAAAAAATCTCGCAAAATAAATCGACACACGAAAAAAATTCTAATTCCCTTCGAGAAACTGTGAGCTGTCATGACCGCCAAACACACTAGCGCCACCACACGGGAGCAATGGCGGACATCTCTGCCAAGTCCTTTAACGCAGCTTGAGGTATAAAGAAGTAAACTGGCAGAAAATGTGACGTAACGAAAAAGCGATATGACGTCAGTTTCATGTGTCAAAAAAGTTTTGGTTTTTGTTTTTTAATACCGAGCCATCTAGTAACCTATCTGCAACCGCAGGTAAAGCACGACGGGGACTTTTAATCAGAAAGGATGCCCAAATTGAAACAAACAACAAGAAAAAGGATCCTGATGCGATGTCAATTACTCAGAGTCGGTATGGGAAGTGACAATCCTGTCCCTCTTTATATAATCAACTCTCACATCAACAGTTGTACCGATCAAGCAGCCAGATCTTTCACAGGGGTATTAAACTTGACTAGACAAAAACCAAGGAAATGTACGCTAGTTATCCTAGGCGAACCGAGCTTTACAAAGCGATGCCCCAAATATTACAGGAACCTGTCACCAAACATATGAACAAAGCCTGGACACAGAACGAAGCACCCGACACATGGTTAGAGACAGTGCAGGTACTAATTCCCAAAAATAATAACCCTAAAGATACGAACGACTATCGCCGCATATTGATTTGCAATACAGGATTTAGAATTTACGCTTCTTACTTATAAAAAATAAATAGACGAAATAAATAATAAAGCAGGAAAAGCACAATTAAAAAACGTTGTCAACAAGCCACTAGAAACGCAAAGTCACTAGTACTATTCATAATAAACTCAAAAGTGGACTGGAAATTAGCCAGACTTATGTACCGAATGGTGATGGTGCCTTGTATGATACACGATTTGAAAGTATCGGCACTCACTAAAGCTAACCGGTCAAGACTGAGAAAATATGAGAAGAGTTATCATGAGAGACTTGATTAACCCAATTAACCCAATTATTGATTCGGACTTGATTGACTTGATTGACGCTAGAAATAAACCAATACAAAAGAAAATGCATGAAATCTTACGAAGGAAAACCGTAACTAAAAGCATCAAGAACCACAGGCTGTGCTATCTCGTACATATTCCCAGGCGCCGCGAACCGCACAGTAATGCAGTACAAGGCCAAATCCAAAAAAGTCGGCCGACCTATTTACACATGGAATGACAACCTAAAACAGGACATGACTTACTTCAATAAGGACATCAATTTTTGGATGGACACGGCTGATGAACGAGACAAGATTAAGAAGGCTGCTAGCGAGATCTACAAGAAACCTGAAACGGATAGCAGCGAGATCTCAGACGAAGACTTTGGAAACAGCAACACGTAATACAGCATAGCAGTAACTCCGCCAAAAGACTCACCAGTGAAGCCGGACTTGAAACGACTTAGCGGCGACGTCGTTAAAAGATGCCCATCCATAGATAAATATTACCCATCTCTCCAATATTCCAATGTTTGCTCTAGGGTGCATACTCGGTAGACTCTAATAATCCTTCCATATCCTAAGGGCACTTCTTCCCTACCATTACCGCGCCCCCCGGTCTACTCCTTGATATGCAATGGCCTATGTAGCCCCATGAAAGAAGCTAAACATGAAGCTACAGGGGCTAGTGTGAATCTTTGGGTTCATTCGAGTAATCGAGTCTGGTTAAACCACGCTGGGATCGGTGCATTTCATTCATTCATTAATACCGAGCCATCTAGTGTAGTTTTTAGCAAGCTAGTTTTGACACCTGAAACTTGAGACCGTACTAGATGGCTTTTTATTAATACATAATATACAGCGAAAGGAACTTTATTCCAAACGGGTGACCCACGACGCCTCCCAACTTTTTCATTTAATTTTAATTATCTTTAATTATAATATTTGCGTTCCTATATTAATTACGTTTCAAATGTAAATGCTCGAATAAATATCGACATTTACATTTCACTCACGTTGTTTACGTTTCACGATAAAGCTTTGAACATGTTGTTTGCTTCGAAATATTGGGTAAATACGAAACTAGAATATTCGATATTTTGCCTTTGGAATTACAGGATCACTTTTACTGGCGTATCGGCCATGATGCTATTAGTATTTCGGTAGTTAAAACAAATTGGATAAAATCGCCTTTGGCTGTTGGCTGGCGGTGGGATGATAATGGGCTTTTAGCAACGGAAACATTTTCTTCGTAATGTTGATATGTATTTCGTCGATAACATATTATTATCAAAATAATCTTCTCGACACAAATTGTGATATTTTTTACGTTCGTCGTTTCTTATAGTTTGTGTCAATAGGTTCACGAGAAGAAGATATATCTATTCTTTTTCTATTCTATTCTATATATTCGAAAGTTTTAGCTATTGTTTCTACAAAAAGAATTTCGCTTTTAACCGTATCTACGCAGATCTACGCGAGACACAATAGCTTTCTATTTGTTTCTGTAATTATGGCGTACGAAAGGTTAAGCGATCCTGAGATAGAAAAATCATGATGATATTAAAAAATAACTTGTATCGATACAGCCACTGTGTCATTCGGTTAATATTGGGTTGTACGAAAAATTATTGCCGTTTTCATGTAAAAAATTCAAAGACCCGTTTTGTGTTGGTGGATTAAGTACAATTAAATATCGCTGCTAATTCGCACGTTGTTTGGCGGGGATTACTCTCCACTACACGTCGTAATCCCTCGTCGTCAGTTTCCGTCGGCCGGCCCGGTCGGGACTCGTCTTCCAGGCTATAATTTCCAGATAAAAACCGATCAAACCACCACCTTGCTGTTCTTTCGTTCACAGCATCTTGACCTAACGCGACACATATACGACGATAAGATTTGGCCGAGGAGCCTAACAAAAAATCATATAAGAGACACCGCCGCTTACCACCCTTGTTCAAGTTTATTTTGTCGGACATGTTTATACGTCTACGCCCTGAGAACTAATACGTCACAATCGAGAGCTCACTGCCTTTTATATGCCCTAATAAAAACCTTCTAGAAAGTTTCTGACTGTTCTTTCTAGAAATATATTAATAAATGCCAATAATTTTCCGATCAACCCAATAATTTTAAAACAAAGATAATCTGAAAGTGTCACCAATGATTACCTCACACGAAAATACTCCGCATGTGTAATTAAAATGTTAATCAGGAAATCCAAAGGTTATTTGCATCAGATGACACTACAGAGTTAATTAATTTCGCAAAGGAGTCATTTCTAGGGCGAATTATAGAAATATCCCTATGTTCAGCTTCGGGCTTTACCGAATTCTAGAAAAAGCCCAATGCTGAACACAGGTTTTTCTTAGTAATTTTACAACAACACTTAGTACTCCTTTACTTCCCATTAAAAAAACCGAACTGTACATGGTGCAAGAAGAAGACCGTGACATTTAAGCACCTAGCAAAATAATAATGTAGAATTTCATTAATTTGCATAAAATTCTGATCTCAGGACATAATCTCAAATAAATTCTTCCAGGAACTGTCACATGAAAAGGCCAATGTAATGCTTGGTTGGCAACAGGGAAATATTCAATTTAACCTCCCTAATTTGACGTTGAATTATGATCGGTATTTGTCCCATTCAATGCCTAGCGACAAATATTACAATTTATTAGACCAATCAAAGCAGTTAGTTGCTAAGTGGGTTTGGAGTTTCGATAAGCAGAAAGGAAGCATTCGTAATACCAAATAATTCTGTTTGAAAAACTAAATGAACAAACATAACATCATAACATCACGCCTTGTTTCCCCGAAGGGTTAGGCAGAGGTGTACCTATAGTACACCCACATTTCGCCAGTTATGTTTAAGTCCCATGTAATAGGGGGCGAGCCTATTGCCATCTACCGGGCACAAATACAAAAAATGAACAAATATTTAGTTTTTTTTTATGAGGAAACTATTTACATTTTCGTTCATAAAGAGACTGTCTTTTTGATGTTTGAACTAAAAAGTAATTCGAATGTTATTGTACTGTTAAAAGTTAAAATCTATACAAAAAAAAAAAAAACGGCCAAGTGCGTCTCGGATCACGCAAAATGAAGGGTTACGTAGTTGGGATGAATTTATCCCAAGAACAACCATAATTTTGTAGTTGAAAAACAGGTTCTCTCATACATTCCAACTGCACATGTAAGTTGATCGACTATAACTCGTAAACTTGTAACGCCTACTTACCTGTGATAGTTTTCCTTTCAATTTCATTGTGTATACTACTATCGTGAATATTTTAATATATCCAAAACTAAACGTTTAGCTGGCAGGAGAGGGGGGGGGGACACTTGACTTTAACAGAAATTAACACTTTAAAGCTTAATATTTCAGAAACGGATCATTTAATCGAAAAATTGTTTTCACAAACCGGATAAATTTTTGAAACACCTATCTAACAACACCCCACACCATAGAGAATATAACCATTAGGTTATAATATAGTCTTTGCCCCCACACCATAGGGTAGACGAGATAAAAAACATCCCCTCTTTACGTGTACAGGAGGTACCCTTAAATTTTTTTTCATGTTTTTATTTTACCATGATATCGGCGTAATTAATATGTATATCCATGGCAAATTATAGCTTTCTAGTACTAATAGTCTCTGAGCTAAGCTGCGAACGGACAGACGGACATGGCGAAGCTATAAGGGTTCCTTCTTGACTACGGAGCCCTAATAAATAAAATTGAAATATCTGTAATGTCAAAATGAAAGTTTTTTTTACTAAATGCGTACGAAAGTATGTGCGGATCTCATAACAATTTTTTTTCTTTAAATTTTTGTCTGTCTGTCTGTCTATTTCGGCTAACCTCTGAAATGGCTGGACTGATTTTGACGGGACTTTCACTGGCAGATAGTTGATATTATAAGGAGTAAGATAGGCTACTTTTATTTAAGACAAAGAATTAGGGTTCCGCGAAAAATAAACCCATGAAGCTGTGAACAAAATCCGATTCAAATAGAGAAGTTTGACATCCATGAGGGCGAAGCAGCGGGCGACCGCTATAGGCCGACCGCATAACTGAGACGTTGCGTAGCTGCGCGGTGCGAAAGGGGTGATAGTTGTCACAAGTTGACGAATCACTGAGCTCTTGCATCACGTCACCACACCCCTCCCTCACCGCGCTGCTACCTCGGGCAACGTCTCAGTTAAGCGGTCGACCTATAGTAAGTTAATATAGCTTTTATTTCACGCGTTCACCTTTTCCTTCTCTTTTGGAGCCTTTTTTGACCAATAGGTTCAATCACTCTGCATAGCCTTTTCCCAACTATGTTGGGGTCGGCTTCCAGTCTAACCTGATGCAGAAGAATACCAGTATTTTACATGGAGTGACTGCCTATCTGACCACAGCCCAGTAACTCGGTAATACGATACCCCTTGGTAAGACTAGTCGTCAGACTTTCGGGCTTTTGACAACCCGTAATGACAGCCGGGACCAACGGCTTAACGTGCTTTCCTAGGCAAGAAGGAGTCTCGGTATGTAAAGATGGTCACCCATCCACGGCCCCAGCAAGCGTAGCTTAAACTGATAGATAGACCTCTGCGGCTATTATTATTTAGCCACGAGCTCCTCTTTGACTTTGACCAATAGGTTCACTGGTAGAAAATGCCACATGGTATCAAGTCCGCCTGTGTACGGTACTAAGATCATCTGTCTAGGCTTTTCCCAAGAATTTTGGGGTCGGCTGACCTAACTTGATGCAGCTGAATACAAGTATTTTACATAGAACGAATGCCACTCTGACTCCCACCACCCAGTTAGGCGCTGGGCGATACGATTACATTCCCCGAAGGGCTAAGCAGAGGTGTACCTGTAAGCACACCCACATTTCGCCAGTTATGTTTAAGTCCCATGTTTAAGTCGCCAGCTATGTTTAAATCCAGACTCCGGGCTGCTACTGAGAAATTCCAGATGAAAAAACCCAATAACATTTGCTCAACCCGGGAATCGATCCCAGGACCTCATGCTCAGCAGTAGCGCTTGCGACCACTAGACCTACGAGTCAGTATTTACCGTATTATTTCGTGATACCGTAATATACCGTGCACTAAAAATATTCCAAAACTCATTTGATATCACTGCGTGTAGCCCACATCTAAAAGACGATTACATAACACACCTGTTCATATATTTATCCATTTATTCACCTCAAAAATTACTTTAAATAATTTTCGTATACCAAATGATACTCAATCACCTAGTGAAAAGTATCCGTCTGTCGATCGCGTATCGTAATGATAATTAATATCAGTCTCGCTCATGATTGATTGCAGGTCGCCCAGCTGTTTGTGATGGCGTCTCAGGATGGTACAAGATTAAGGGGCTGGTCGAATATAGAGGCGGGAAGAGGAAAGCTGTGAGGGCAGTTTTCTAGGACCATTTTAAACAATATTTGCATAAGTAAAGTTTCTGAAAAATATGTCTGAGAGTAAGAAATTACTCTGTCTTACCTGTGTGTAGAGAGAATAAATTGTCTGAATGGAGATAGGTCTTTTAATATGAGAATGTATATCTATACTCTATATACAAATAAATAAAATTGAAGTGTCTGTTTGTGATGTCAAAATAACAACTTTTTACTAAATGCATGTGCAAGTACTCGTATATACGATACTTATAACAAAAAAGCAATTTTTAAATTTTTTGTCTGTCTGTCTGTTTGTTCCGGTTAATCTCAGAAATGGCTGAACCGATTTTGACGAAACTTTCACTGGGAGTAGCTGATGTTACGGGGAGTAACTTAGATTACTTTAATTTTAGAAAAATTGTTAGGGTTCCGCGCAAAAAAAAATAAGATCCATGAAATTGTGAACATAAAGTCGGATTTGAAAAATCCTTTTTGGATTTGGTAGCCCAATTCTCGAGGATAGTTATAGGCTATTTAACCTCACGCTACGACCCTTAGGAGCTGAGCAAAAAGAAAAAAAGAAAGAACAATAAGCGAAAACCAAGTAATATCGCGAACGGGCGATGTAACACAGCGGGTCGGGAGAGTTTTTTTTAAATGTGGCTGTTATTTTAGTATATTGTGTATCTTACGACTTCCACGCGAACGAAGTCGCGGGGCACAGTTAGTCATTAATAAAACAATCGTATAGGAAAAGAGTAGAATAATTCTGTCTCCTAAACTGCATATAAAGTCATTTGCAGGCTAATTAATATAAGCAACAATAGCTCACTGGTTTTGACGAGTGAGGGACGAGTTTCACATATTCATGTTTATCTACTTCTTCTTCTTCTCTTCTTCTAGTTTAGTACTCCAGTCACATTAGAGGTTTCACCTCAGAATGAGACATGTGAGCTATAAACGTGTAAACCTTCATCTTGGCAAATTTGATAAATGGAATCTGTTGTTTTTTTTTTTTTTGAGATAGGTTTGCTCTTGACTCTAGTCTAGGTCAGAGATGACAGAGACAAAGTCGACGATGGAGCGAGCTTACCCAGAAAAAGCCTGTTGAATCTCACTTTGAAGAAATCGGGGTTGTATGCGTTTGGAAACACAGACGCAGTCAGAGAGTTCCACTCCTTTGCTGTGCGCATCACAAAAGACATTTGGAAACGCTTAGTGCGAATTGGTGGAATTGGCATCCACCAGTCTTACGTCGCCAATGAGCCTCTTAGCTCTGCATTCCACCGAGTCAAGCGCGGCAAGTTGGTATTTAGCTGAGCCAACCCAAAGGTGGCTGCAATACTCCATACAGGATCGGACTTGCGCTTTGTAGAGAGTTAAAAGCTGTCCAGGCGTAAAGTATCGCTTCACCCTATTTAGGATGCCCAGTTTCTTGGCCGTAGTTTGAGCTTTGTACTCGATGGTGGCACCGAAGTTGAGACATGATGTCAACTCCATGCCTAGGAGCCCGAGCCGATCAGTTACAGGAACAGATTTACCACGAAAAGTAGGAGTTTGATCGAATCGACTCCTGTTAGCGGTAAAAGACACGCCTGTGTTTTGGTGGCGTTAAAAGAGACCAGATTATCATCACCCCACTGGGAGACAAGGCTTAATGTCAAATCTGTCCGCTCTACCATAGCCTCTCTTAAGGAACGAACTTCGGCCCCACTGGTTTGTAATCGTTGTAATCACTGCAGGACAAAGGCCTCCTTCTTCCCTTTCCACACAATTCTGTCGTTTTTCAACTACAAAGTTAAGTTTGTTCTTGGGATAAATTATTCATCCCAACTACGGAAACCTTCATTGCGCGTGGTCCTAAACGCACTTGGCTGGTATTTTTAAATGACTACCGTTCTATTTTAAATCTGTTCCCACATTTTTCCCCGATATCTTAAACCACAGCTGATTACATCCGTGTCACCCAAGGTCTCCATCGTACGACCTGGTCGTGATCCCCACGTGCTTGATAATGATAACCGTGCGTCGGCCCACATCGGGGCCATTGATATCATGTCGTTGTTTAGTTGTTTGTATTCAGTTACACAAAAAACAAAAAAATATATACCCAAAATAAGGTGCCTATTATTCTTCTTTAGGTAGGTACAGTCAAGGAATTAAAATGTTAAACATCATCAGGGCCCTAGTATAGCCGTGTGACGTAACTTTAATGTAAATTCGAACGATTTATGAATCGTAAATATTACTCTAGAGCATTTTGGCTTAAATTTTTGCAAGAGGTCCTGGGTTCGATTCCCAGGTCGGGCAAAGTGTTATTATTGGGTTTTTCTGTCTGGAATTTCTCAGTAGCAGCCCGGAGTCTGGATTTGTGCCTAGTAGATGGCAATAGACTCGCCCCCTATTACATGGGACTTAAACATAACTTGCGAAATGTGGGTGTACCATAATAGGTACACCTCTGCCTAACCCTTCGGAGAAACTAGGCGTGATGTTATGTTATGTTATGGTTTTGCAAGAAGTTTAATTACTTTCTGTTCTCTTCTCAATCGTTAACTCACTGCTGAGAACCGTGACTCCGTTTCATTGCCAATGGTCTTTCTCCATCTGTTAGGATCGGTGGCCTGGTGGAGTGTGGCGCTGATTGTTATCTTCAGTTGCTTAGATGTTTGATCTAACCATCGTTTGGGCTTCGGCCTCTAGGTCTTTTGCCCTCTATCTGTCCTGTCACCATTGACGTTCTATGCTGTTGGTACCTCTGCGGGCAACGTGGCCGAAGTATCTCACGCCACATTGCAGGCAGATTGAAGACAGTTGTTATGCTTTCTCTAATTTGAGTTGTTTAAGGATCGAGACATTTGTGCGGTGGGCTGTCCATCAGTGGTGCAGCTACGTTTATCATTAGAGGGAAGCCGAAGAAAAAATTGTTCAGTTCTCATAAACTCAGATAAAAAACTGTAGGTTTTTAATCTTATGATGTATTAAACTGGTATTAAATATAATTATGTAATGTGATGTGATACACAGTTACACACACAGGTGTACCATTTTATTTGGCAATAGTAGACATTAAGAAAAGTGGTTGTTCCGAAGGGAAGCCGATTGGAATCGAGTTGTATGAAGGCTACGCCCCTGCTGTCCATGATATCCTTAATACGCGGTGCCAGCACCACATACTTACCATACACCCATAGATTAAGAAAGTTTTAAAACTAAGTAAATATTACGAGCGAAACAAGTAAGTATTTTCAGTTATAAATCGTTTGTATGTACGTAACGTTTTCACAGGTTCATTTTTATTTGCACCTTAGCATTTTTCCCATGGCCAATAAATGAAAAGTTTATTTGTAAACTCAGAAAAACATACAATAAGTACACAAGTATTATAGAAATATTGTACAATAGAGTCACATTAAAGGAAGAACTGATGCCTCCTAAACTAGGCCAAAAGCCTGTGTTCTAGGAGCCAATGTTCCTCCAGGAGCTAGACCACCATGTCTTAAAGCAGTATTATTGTAATCTTACTACAGTGTAGGAAAAAGATGGAGCTAGACGTCCTGTATAGCTCCATCTCTTACTCACACTAAAGTAACATTAAAATAATACTGCTTTAAGAGGTGGTGGTAGGCCCCCTGATATAATGGTATTCAACTGGTATTGAGTGTCGTGCATGTACTTATAGAAACAACAACATAATAATATTTTAAATAAAAATGACAGTTCGAAAAGGTGACATGACATTGCTTTACATTTTCGCTCCTCGACCGTACACAAATTTGACACACACGTGCCCTGCAAGTAGTGCAAATTATACAGGGTGACTTTGAAAACATGCGACAAAATTTAAGGGGGAGTTCTACCCATCAATATGAACAACTTTTAATATGGGACCAACTTAGAATTCTCAAAAAAAAAATCGACCTTCTTATACCAAATGGTCCAATGTATCTACTTTTATACGGGAAGGTCGAATTTTTTTTTTGCGAATTCAAAGTTGGTCCCTTAGTAAAAGTTGTTCATATTGATAGGTAGAACAACCTCTTAAATTTTGTCGCATGTTTTCAAAGTCAGCCTGTATAACAAAATTATTGAAGGACAACTAATCAACCCTAATATATGATATTTCATGCATTATCCACGGTATTTATTATATTTCGTTTCATAGCAGGACTAATCCATATTAAGTAGCCTGGATATGGTAAGCCGAGACTGATGTAAAAGGTGTATTAACCGACGAAAAAAATGAAGAGGTTCTCAA
Organism: Fissipunctia ypsillon; assembly: GCA_947568875.1. Lineage (NCBI taxonomy): Eukaryota > Metazoa > Arthropoda > Insecta > Lepidoptera > Noctuidae > Fissipunctia > Fissipunctia ypsillon. The sequence goes on along the minus strand of OX387655.1, from coordinate 19,608,797 downwards.
GTCGACGCATAAATATTTTTTTTTTATGTATGACCACGCATAACTTTTTACAAAGGAGTCCGATTTGAACGATTCTTGTTTTTAACCGACTTCAAAAAAGGAGGAGTTTCTCAATTCGGTAGTATGTTTAACAATGTTTGTTACCTCAGAACTCCGTTATTTATAAACCGATTTGAATTTTTATTTTTATTTGAAAGGATATACTTTCAGATTGGTTCCATATAAATTTGGTCAAGTTCTGATGAGTGGTTTTTGAGTTATCTTCAATAATACGTATTTTGTCCACTTAGTGTATGTTGATGATGTTATAATAATCTCCTGTCACTGATATTTACATTACAAGTAGCGATGACCACATACGACTTTGTGTGTGGTAGGTATCACAACTAAAAAGTAAAAAATAATTTTAGTTTCGAAAGTCGGTGGCAAAAAAGGAAAATGCAAAACCAAAGACACCGACTTCCGAAATTAATTAAAGTTATTTTTTACTTTGTAGTGTTTTTTTTTTTTAAGTTTTTCATAAGGTGCATTGCTCTTTGTACTCAAACGGTTAGTATAAGCGGAAATTGGCTTATGACAGTCAAGAAACTGACAGTCATTCTTAATTTATCATCGATGAAATATGGGAGACCCGCGAATCACCAATAAATACATGAGAGTATTTAATATTGGAGCCTCGCGTTGCGTTGACACGAATAATAATGATAATCAGCAGTAGTGTTTATACTGGTTTTGTTCAGTATTTATATAGCCAAACTATAACTTATCTCTTATCTCGAGACATGACGAAGTGGATGCCTGAGAATTGCGGGGGCATCATCAAATAAGGTCAAGAAAAATATCACAGTGAATTACTTAAGTATGCCCATTTATATTCGAGTGACTTAGTTGAAGAAAGAGGAAAAGAAAGAAAATAACTTTTATTTGCGGCAAACACTGTGACGCACAGAAAGAACACAAACACAAAAAGAACAAGTTGGGGAAAATATGCGTCACAGTCACGCAAAACGGCCATCGCTCAGCATAATGCTCCGAACCACTGCGAGACAGAGCCCCAGAAGAAAAAGTTGTGTTTCTGTAAAGTCAGGGAAATTAATTTATAAGCAAATTGAATACCAACTTAAATTGTCCGGATATTCGAATCACAACCGTCATTCTTCGATAGTTGTATGGAATGGCTATAACAGGGGAAATAATAGCCACTTAAATGTCCAGGCAACCACGGTTGCCCAAAACTTTTTAGCGTTAAACGATAAAACAACTAGAGCAGCCTCGCTGACTTGTTCCCCTTTTCCGCGTTTTTTTACCGTTTTTACTTTATGAAAGCTTCTAAGACCGTATACTAGATGACTCTGTATTAAAAAACCCATCTGTGGATGTATAGAACATTATAGTCGAGAGTTAATTTGATAAACGAACTCGTCAGATTTAGCAGTACCTAGTGTTAAGATAGGTGAGGCGTTTGCCTATCACTCATTGCAGCAACGAAGAAAGCCAAGTCCTTCAATGTACGCTATTCATGCGCCTTCTAGAACTGGTTACCTCATTCTGGGAAGGCTTTCCGTTGCCGCACATGCATGAATCAAATTAAACTTCAAACATCTCGAACGAACAACAAACTATAATAATCATACGCGTGTATTTCACACTAAGGGGCTTACGTAAAGCTCGCTCCATCGTCGACTTTGTCTCTGTCATCTCTGACCTAACCTAGACTAGAGTCAAGAGCAAACCTATCTTAAATAAAAAAAAATAAATAAAAAAGGAACAGGTTTCCGGTGCAGGCGAGGCTGTGCGGGTCGGTACCGATCGGTGCAGGTATAATGTTCCCATGTTATCTTATGTGCTCACTTATAAAGAAACAGGCTTAAACTTGTCGGTGCCGACTACCTTATTAACCCTGTACCGATCGGTACTGTAGAGGCCTTAGTTGAGCCTGCCTTCCACATGAATCCTCTTTGGATTATAACATTGGCTGATAAGACAAACTCTGGTTTTCTCTTTGAAACTTGGAATAGGTATGAATTATGACATAAAGTCATATTGATTTATATGGAGTGAGTGTAATATTAGCCCCAGTGATATAATATGTTATGGCTTTGAGATAAGCTAATAAATCTGATTGATAGCGCAACGGTGTTCCTATTTATAAATCACTAAGAAGATTCCCCAACACACACCTCGAAGTCGAGACCCCACAGACAAAATACATAGTGGCCTGCCTGTGTATCGTGGCTGGTCCCTATAGTACCGACCCGCACGGGTTTGTCTGTGCCGGAAACCTGTTTCTTTATGTAAGTACCCTAAGTCATGATCATTTTATCTGACAACAATACTTAAACATTGTTTCAGGAAACGGTAGGACTTGATAAGAAGGCTTAAGACACAGTTCAGCCATGTGGTTGACGCCTGTCTTCTTCTATTTACAGTTCTGTCATCTCACGAAGACCGTGTAGTTTTGGCGTGTAGGTACAGGTCACAGAACAAAAAAAAAAAAAACAGGTACAAATGACTGACATAAATACAGTAGCAACTCATTGTTCCACCTGCTGAAGACCTCCCGCCTGGACATGAGTTGTCTTGGGTAACCTGGAAGTCTTTAAACAGACTCCGGACCCAGGTCGGCCGAAGCAGGGAAAACCTGTTCAGGTGGAGATTCATTGAAGACTCCGCTTTAGAGTGTAAATGTGGTGCTGTTCCACAAACGATGGGACACTTAATATCATGTCCTGCTTGTCCTGCCAGCTGCATGTTACAGGAACTGATGGACGCTAGTGATGGTGCCAAACTCGTAGCCGAATTCTGGGTCGAGTCTATTTAGATTGCCATCGACACGCTTATTTTATTTATTTGGGAAAAAGAAGACGCTTAGAAGAAGAAGAAGTAGCAACTGACGTGTGACTGGAGCGCGTACGCACGCACTCTGCAACTATGCGCAAAATAGGAAGTATTTATTTACGATACATGTATGAGCTAATTTCTTGACGAATTAATATTAAAATGATCAATAATATAATACCTATTAAAAAACAAAAAAAAAAACACACACACACACAAAAACGACAAATAAGCAACAAAACAATCGAGCACGACAAACAAACGAGCATTGATCACCACACTTGTTCAAGCCATATTGGCGATTTTAGACTTATACTATATTGTAACTAGCTGTAGCAACTTCGTTCGCGTGGAAGTCGTAAGATGCCGTGATCGTGATCGTGTCGTGATGATATACTAAAATAACAGCTACATTTAAAACTCCGTCGTCATCCCCCCGACCCGCCACGTTGCACAGCCCGCCCGCGCTATTACTTCGTTTTCACTTAGTGTTCTTTCTGACTTTTTCTGTTTGCTCAGCTCCTTAGGGTCAAAGCGTGATGTTATATAGCCTTTAATTATCCTCGACAATTGGGCTACCAAATGCAAAAATAATTTTTCAAATCCGACGTTTTGTTCACAATTTCATGGGTTTTAATTTTATTGCGCGGAACTCTTATTATTTTTCTAAAATAAATAAATAGCCTAAGTTACTACCTGTAGCATCAGCTATCTGCCAGTGAAAGTCTCGTCAAAATCGGTCCATCCGTTTCGGAGATTAGCCGGAACAAATAGACAGACAGACAAAAATGTTAAAAATTGCTTTTTTGTTATAAGTACCGTATATACTTTCATATGCGTTTAGTAAAAAAATGTTATTTTGAAATTACACACAGACACTTCAATTTTATTTATGTGTATATATATTAAAATTAATAATCTTAATAATCATATTATATGGTATAATATTAAAATTAATAATTTTAATTTTTTTATTTTACCACTTAGGACATGACCTCGTCCTTCTTGATGCATTCATTTGTTTAATGAATTCTAAACTAAAGGCAAACATAAGATACAATTAAATGTCGATGAGCTCTTTAAGTTTTGAGTTCAGCTACACGATTACTAATTTATTTAATTTATTTAATTTTTATTATTACAAATGCGTGCACTGACTGGACAGGTCCACTCAAATCTGGTTCTTTCCGCAAAAAAACAATCTCAGACACTAATCTGGGGTGGTCTTCGTATTTTAGGATGTGACCAAGATAATGTTTGGACTTTAAAAGAGACTTCACCTCTAAGCTTGTTTCGGTGTTTCTAAAAAACAAAATCCAACATAAGTCTTTTGACGGAAGGGTAATATGACTTCACAACTAAAACGGGCAACTTCAGGAGCCAGGTTTCAAAACTAGGGCAAATCCACATGAGCGGGGCTCAAGCTGCCTAATCTCAGCTAATGTTCTGATGAACATTTACATACGGAGGCATATGGGACACTAGTCGACAGTGTTGCTGCAAATTCATTCTGTTTCTGTATATAAGGCAGGTAGGAAGTTTGAGATTTACCTTAGTAGGTATATTTTGGAATGTCGTGATTGTTCGGAGAATAAGGGACATTGAAGCAAAACATCTCATAAATGAGATGATGATGAGATGTGAGAATGACAATAAGAGGCTTTTGGCTATATAGAGGCATGAGGAACAGGGTGTAAAGTTTACTCATCCTCCATAGGAAAGGGAGGATCCTCCGACCAGACGGGTGTTGTGTCTGGTGGGCTACTGCCCGACGTTGTATACATATACATATACTAGTCGCGCGGTAAACTCTGATTCCGCGATGCAGGATTTTTCGTGAAGTCAGTGTGATGCGTTCACATGTGGCGATGTAGATATGCCGCCACAGCTACTTTGTGTGAGTGTATTTTTTTTTTGTAATGTGCGTTTTGTTTGTGCAGAATAAACAAATTTTCTTTCTTTTCCTTTTCAATTTCCCCTCTGATAATTACCAGTGTAACTACAACATTACGAGTATTTGCACGTAACTGATCACGTCTGAAAGGCAATACTGCACCCTGGAGCATCTAAAGCCCATACCTAATATTTTCAGTAATTTTCTGCCTTCAATTACATAGACTGTGCATTGTTTGTCACACACCTAGGCACCTAACATAAATCGAAGTTGAATCATTTAGGTATTTCAATGAAACCATTTACAGACACTTTTGAATTGTCAAGGAGTCGGTCAGCTAATCAGAAAGTTGAAGCTAGTTGCCCATCCAAAACGTAGATGTCGAAATATATGGATAGTTGTGAAAAATATGAATATCTTCCATATTTCTCAGTCCCAAAACCTCTACAAAGTGGCACACCGCCTGCAGTACGGAACACAGCTGGAATGATATGAGTGATGCAAATATATGCTAATATTGTGCATAGCGTGTCTGTGAGTGACTGTGCCTTTCGATCCACTGCTTTGACGATTTGGGTTTAAGATGAGTCGGGGAATGAGGGTTATTATCTAACTTGTGTTACTTCCTTGCGGGATTCAAAATAAATATTACATTTTACATGACAGGATGTTACTGATATCGGTGAAGAAACAACATCGTGAGGAAACCTGGATTAATCTATCTTCTAAATAACAAAATTAAATGCTGTTCGTTGGTAAGCGCATCCCTACAGAGCGGCTGGACCGATTTGGCAAATTTTTGGTTTAAAATGTTCGTAATTGTCCGGATCAGGTTCATATGGAAAGAAAGAATTTGAAAAGTTTTCTTATATTGTATGAATTATTGAAAGAATTATGACAAGTCTTGATCTGAAAATTTTCTAATGTGTGTAGTGATGTAAAATATCTTAAAAAATTGTATTTTTTTTGCTTATTTCGTATCGCTTAATTGAATTTTCAAATAAAGCCAGGAAAAAAAATGTTACTATGTTTATCATTCTCAATAGACTTTTGGAAACGGAACGTGTTTTACACACGTCTCGTTTCACAGAATACGAAAAACTGGTTCGTTCGTCATGTGATTAATGAATGTTCAAAATAACCAAAAAAAATACAATTTTTTTAATTTTACTTATTAATTTATGACTAGCAATGATTTTTTTATGGTTTTATATTAAGAGCGTTTACGACGTACGGCATTTCATACAAACTTTCAAGTCCTTGGTTTCAAAATGATTGAACAGATTTTAATGAAACATAAGCATAAGCAGGATATTCAGGTCTAAAAAGTTAGTCAAGAGCATTTTCATGTCATTGTCATTTATTTGACGTTTTGCAGTCGTTTGTTTGCTCTTGCTACGTATTGTACTGTGCGATTTTTGATTTTCTGATACCCTTACAATTTTTGTATTTTTTACGGACCTAACTTACGATTACTTTGGCTTGTGTTATATGGATACCGATTTAGTCCTTTTTGATTGGGATCTAAGACGTTAATGCTCTTGTTGAAAAGCGTTATGTATGGAGCGTGATGAAAGCGTTTTGCGACCGCGCGCCGATTTGATGATGATATTACAGTGAAGAGGGATTTATTTCTGAGTGATTGTAACTCTCTCAGCGATTAAGAAACAATTTGATTTTAATTATCGTATAGTTTTTAAGGTTATAACAGCTGTCAAACCTTATCTGACAGCTGTTATAACCTCAAAAACATATTTACATAGTAGCATCTTTCCCTGGCCTCTAAATGAAAAGATGATAAGTTATTGTGTTATTAAAAACAATAATTGTTTTTATACAACTCTAGTTGCAAGTAGACGCAATCTGTAAATCGAATCACAGGCAAAGACAGGTCAATCACTCTATGGAAAGTGGGCATGATTCTTTGGACAGGACAACGGTTGTCAGGTCAGCTAGTCAGAACGCCTGGACCGATTTGTCAATTTTTTAGGGTTCCGTACCTCAAAAGAAAAAAAATAAACGGAATCCTTAAAGGATCACTTTGTTGTCCCTCTTCTGTCTGTCTGTCAATATGTCAAGACCCTTTTTCTCAAGAACGCGTGGAGGTATCAAGTTGGAATTGATATCAAAGACGTAGGTTTACGGTCCCTTGGAGTTCTAAAAAAATCAGGCTGCTAAGTCAACGCAATAAAAAAATACGGCCGTTTATGCGACATATTTTGATACTCGCAAATAAATTAAAACCTATAGGGTACTTTCCGTTGACCTAGAATCATGAAATTTGGCAAGAAGCAAGGTGTCACAGCACGAGTAAAGGAAAAAATCCGAATATCAATAATTTGTAGTTTTATCATACAAAAAACACTTTGTTGCGATTACATACATACTTACATTTGTAATTGGAGAATTGACCGTGACGTAATATCGATGTAGGTATGGGAGAATGTTTTTCAACTACATTTAGTTTGTTTTTGGGATAAATCCATCCCAACTGCGGAACCCTTCATTGTGCGTGATCCGACATGCACTTGGCAGGTTTTTTTCTTTTAAAATATTCGTAATATTCCGAATCAGGTTCTTACGGATAGAAAAATTTAAAAAGTTGCCAGGAACATTTGAAAATTCGGGCAAAATGAAAGTGCATTTTCTATGGAAATCATCATCTGCCTAGCCTTTTCCCAACTATATTGGGGTCGGCTTCCAGTCTAACCGGATGCAACTGAATACCAGTATTTTACATGGAGCGACTGCCTATCTGACCTCCACAACCCAGTTACTGGGTAACACGATACCCCTTGGTAAGACTGGTTGTCAGACTTTCGGGCTTCTGACGACCCGTAACGACTGTCAAAGATCTGTCTTTTCTATGGAAATATTGTATGAATTATTTAAATTTAGTCTGGACCACGTCTGTCCGGATAACTAGTATATAAATAAAAATGAAATGCTGTTCGTTGGTAAGCGCATTACTTGAGAACGGCTGGACCAATTTGGTTATATTTTATTTTAAAATGTTGGTAATAATCCGAATTAGGTTTAGGGAAAGAAAAATTGGAAAAGTCTCACGAAACATTTTCAAATTCAGGGAAAACTGACGTCCTTTTTCTAGGGGATTTTGTGTAAACTCAAGACCATAACTCACGATTGAAATTTGGACAGGAAAACGTCTGTTGGGGCAGCTAGTAGTTAATTTATGTCTGAAATCACCAACGCGTCTTGAGCAAGCGTGGTGATCAATGCTCGTGCCTTCTCTGTATGAGAAGACGCCTTTGCCTTGCAACACGCACGGACAATAATACGCTGGTATTATTAAACATTTTAAAACGACACCGCGTGCAGTGGCGCCCTCATCGTTTGTTTGGTTATTTCTTTTATTTTAGAATGAAAATGCAGAAAATACTTAAGCATATTACATGGTACTCCACATATATGTTATTATTATTACAAACAGTAGTTTTACATTGTTATGTTTCATTCAGCACTCATTCATTCACAAAAATCAGCTGCTCCCTACATTTATGTTCGCATAAATCGTCAAAATGTAGAACAGCTGATTTTTTTTGCGATTTCAGGTTTGGTCCCATAATAAAAGTTGTTCATAATGACGAGTACAACGACCCCTTAAGAGGTTGTGCGTTAATTATGTTACACCTTGTATAAGCAGTGCGAGAAGACATTGTTTACCTAGATAAACACATAGGGTACTTTAAATCCCGGTAGTACGTTCCCGTGGGATATTTCTCGACAACCACGCGGGCGAAGCCGTAGGCAAAAGCTAGTTCTAAAATACAATAAATAACCAAACAAACGATGAGGGCGCCACTGCGCGCGCGGTTTCGTCTTAAGGTAAGTGAAATTAGATGTGTGTGGTATGTGTGTGTGTTGTGTGTGTGTGTGTTTAGTTTGTTGGGATGGTCAAGTAATTGGTTAGTTTTCTGTCCTGCGGTTTGGTGCAGCACGTGTTGTGGTTTTCAAAATGTCACTTATTTTAGGTATGTTGTTTCAATACTATTATATTTATTTAAAAAAGCACAGCCACATCAGATACATTAAACTTATGCTAGAAATAATCTTAATAACTAAAGGACATGACAATTACGGCGTACATAGCATTGATTGAAATGTCTTGCTGCCTTGAAATTTAATATAACATAACATAACATCACGCCTTGTTTCCCCGAAGGGTTAGGCAGAGGTGTACCTATAGTACACCCACATTTCGCCAGTTATGTTTAAGTCCCATGTAATAGGGGGCCAGCCTATTGCCATCAACCGGGCATAAATCCAGACTTCGGGCTGCTACTGAGAAATTCCAGATAGAAAAACCCAATAACATTTTGCCCGAAATGGGAATCGAACCCAGGACCTCATGCTCAGCAGTAGCGCTTGCGACCACTAGACCAACGAGGCAGTTGAAATTTAATATACTAGGCTATAATAAACTATACTAAACTAAAACTTAAATAGACTAACCTAAATAAGTCGGGTAACAAACAAAAAAAAAAGTTAAGAAATAAAAAAAAAATTGAAATTAAAATCAAAACTAAGATCAAAATATCGCTTTACAAGCAAAATATCTAATAATAATATTGTGTAGCGAAAGTTTGTCAAAATATTGACTCAACTCTGTAATAATATTGAAATAACCGTAATTATTTGTATTCTAATAAGCCTGCGATATTACGTGGCAGAATAAATAATATACATTTATGATAATATTTATTTAAGAGCCAGTTCACATCGATATTCGCTGTTTATGTAAAGAAATATTGGCAACATCTGTCCTCTTCCATCAAGCGGAATAATCAGCATTTTCTTTTTCAATATTTTAAAACGAATATTTTAAAACAGGCCATGTGAATGGCTAGGTATCACAAAACAGAACGAAATGTAGATCAAATAATTACAAAGAGGTTAAACTGAATTTGGTAACATTCTTACTTAATTCCTGTAATGAGTAGGTACCTTGTAACTTTATAGTAATTTTCGACTTTCGATCTATAGCTGAAGTGAGCATAAAGTGAGCTGTCAAACTCAAACTCAAAGCTAGTTGCCCAGTCCAAAGCGTAGTAGGTACTTATGGAGAAGAACGGGCAAGAAACTCTATGGACACTCTTTTTAACCGACTTCAAAAAAAGGAGGAGGTTCTCAATTCGTCAGAAACTTTTATTTTTAAATTATGTATATTGTTACAGAAATCTTAGTTACATCTTTATGTTGAATTTGTAATTAAAGATGAGAACGATGCGAAAAAGATGCACTTACCCGTTAAAAGCGTCCTGAGTAGCAAACAGAAAATAAAATAAAATAAGCCATATCAATCGTGTTAATCCCTAGCATCGGATGGAATTATCTTAGTTTTCACGATAGAATAGTCCACATCGGCTTTGTTTGCCATTTATTAAAAAAATAATAGAATAGAGATGATTACAGAAAAGTCAAATCAATAAAATATTCAATGATTCCCCTCCGATAGGACTGTTATGTGCAACAAACAATAAAATACAAATTCAACACACAAATCTTTATGCAAATTGTCATCTTCATCCGCCATCTTTTACGTCATCGAGAGCCTTTAAACACGATATTGTCTCGCGTTTGAATTGAAATCGCGCGTTTGCATCTCTGCAGCTGTTCGTGTGAAAGGAATCTAATGTTTGTCTAGTTATATTTCCTTGTGATATGTAGACCTTACATTGTATAGTCAAGGGAAAATAATATAATGTAGGTAAGGTAAACACGGTGCGATTTAATTCGGGTGACTACTGAAAATCAGCGCTGTGCTGTGGGTCCCTCATAGCAGAGCATCATGCTGAGTGGAGGCCTTCTTGTCACAGTCATGACGTGCAGCTGCCGACTGTTTCTGTTTTGAGCTCGTGATTGTAATACATATCTGAAGCCCAAATCCCGTAATTAAAAACGTTCAAAATCTAGTCGCAATCTCATCTCAGCGACAATCCAATGTCAAAAACTTGTCGAAAATGTAGGGAATTATAGGCATTTTTAACATAATTATTGAGACTGAGATCAGACTGTGAACGGTCTTAAAATTAAGGGAATAGCCCCTCTGAGCCTCTCTGTTTTGTTTAATTTTTCTGATTGCTCTTATCTTTTTGTATGCACGTGTTTCTGTGACAAATAAACCAATTTTTCTTTCTTTCTAATTGTTTGTGGCATACCATAACACGGATTACATGGATTTACATTACGAAACTAGTTGCGCGAACTTAGATAATCACGTGTAAATAATTATAAAACCCGAAAAACTATAAATGAATGCGCACCGAACGTTTGCGCATCTAGTTTTGTAATGTAAATCCGACTTATGTTGAAACAACAGTAGAAGTTAACACAAACACAACCGAACAAATCGTGTAAACAGTTTTTAGATAGTGCAGATGCACCTGCAAGTTTTATAGCGTGCCTCAGGCAAGAAACGTGCATCGTGTAAACATGACTTAATGCATATCATGGGGTCAATTAATTAAATTAAACTTCCGAAAGATCGTAATTAGCCCGAAAGTTACGCTTTAAAAATGACGTTAAATATAGTAAAATTAAATTAAAAAATCGCATTAAGGTTCCTGCAAACAGGCACGACATGCGACGCGACTCAAAGGCACCGGGTGTCGCGCGACGAACGGTGCCTTTGTGTCGCGCGAGTTAAGGAAACTGATCAACCAGGAGTGTAAAAATAATATTTATTTATTACTTACTTTATATTTAAACAAGTTATAAATACATAAATAGTGACTTAACTGGAGTCAATCAGGTAATGAATCCTAAATCCATGGCACGCAGGCCTTTTATACTTAAACAATCAGTAGATCTCTAAGGGTAGAAAATGTTAGTAACATTAGTCATTCGGAGTAATCGCTATCTTAATTATTAGTTACTAGCTTTTTCCTGCGGCTTCGCCCGCGTGGATGTCGGAAAATATCCCACGGGAACGTACTGCTGGGATTAAAAGTACTCTATGTTCCGTAATACTCTATTGATTTACGCGGCACCCGCCAGAAAGCTCCCAGTCAGCATGATTTTTTCCGACATCTTCAACAATCATCTTATCATTATATTTCAGCCAATTTAAAAAAAAAACTTTAATGAATGAATTATACACCAAAACCATCCTCATGAATCATTCCATCCATTAGTGAAAACCCGATGAAAATCCGTTCGGGAGTTTTTGAGTTTATCGCGTTCAGACGGACAGACGGCCTATCTGACGGATAGGCCCGTAATCTACCCCGGTCGCCGGGGAGAGTGGAACTGGCGAGAGATATCGTGCGGTGTCCCACAGGGATCGGTTTTGGGAACGCATCTGTGGGACATCGGGTACGACTGGGTGCTGCGCGCCGACCTCCCTGGTGGCGTCAGCGTAGTTTGCTACGCTGACGACACGCTGGTCCTGGCGCAGGGGAGGTCGCACCAGGCGGCGGCCGAATTAGCGGCACGCGGGTTTGCGACAATCGTAGAGAGGATCTGGCAATTGGGACTCGAGGTGGCCTTGCACAAGTCTGAGGCCATATGTTTTCATGGTCCTCGGAACGCGCCACCATCGGGTTCCCAAATAACGGTAGGAGGGGTTCCCATCGGTGTCGAGTCGACGATGAAGTACCTGGGACTCGTCCTCGACAGCCGGTGGAATTTCGTGGAGCATTTCCGACGTTTGGCTCCCAGACTGGAGCGGGCCGGGGCTGCCTTGAGGCGGCTCCTGCCCAATCTGGGGGGTCCAAACGCCTCCTGCCGGAGGCTCTACGCGGGGGTCGTGCGGTCCATGGCCCTTTACGGAGCTCCGGTGTGGGCGCGTTCCGTGAGGCGGCGGCCGGTCCGTCGGTTGAACGCGTCCCAGAGGGTCATGGCCATCCGGTTAGCCCGGGGATACCGCACGGTCTCCGGGGAGGCGGCGAACCTCCTTGCCGGATTACCGCCATGGGATCTGGAGGCAAAAGTCCTCGCGCACATGTGGGAGTGGCGCGAGGAGGCAGGACGCCGGGGCGTAACTCCGTTGCCGCGAGAAATCGCGGCACGGCGGACAGAGCTCCGGCAGGATCTCATGGCGGCATGGAGAGTGCGATTGGCGCAACCCAGCGCTGGGCACGCCACAATTGCGGCGATAAGCCCCCTCTTTGAGGCGTGGCTGGCGAGGCGCCACGGCGTCCTCATCTTCCGCCTGACGCAGGTCCTCACCGGACACGGGTGCTTCGAGAGGTGCCTGTTCCAGATAAGGCGGGAGGAAACGCCCGGGTGTCACCACTGTGTGGATCGCCCGGAGGACACGGTGGAGCATACGGTGGAGGTCTGCCCGGCTTGGGCGGAGCACCGCCGTGTCCTCGCGGAAGCGATCGGCGGCGGCGATCTCTCGTATCCGGCCCTGGTCCAGGCCATGGTACGGAGCAAGAGTACATGGGAAGCCATTACCTCCTTCTGCGAAGCAGTAATGCACGCGAAGGAGGAGGCGGGACGCGTGAGGGAGAGGCAAACTTTGCGCCCTCACGCCCCTAGTCGCTGCAGGAGACGCCCTGGGCGTCGGGAATTGGCAGCCGATTCCCGGCCACCGTAGGCGCGGGCTTGCGGACGGGCGAGTAATGGGTAGCTCGCCGTCCGGTAAGGACCAAGCCCGAGTCGACGGCGCGTTGTGTTCCACGCGCGCCTCAAAGAGATGTCAGCACTATTGACGGGGTCCGCTAGGGCCGATGCCAGCTAGGGTTGCGGGATGTTCGAAAGAGTTACCGTGGCCCCAGCACAGGCAACAGAAAGAACACGGGTGGGTTTTAGTCAGTAAAAGTCTGACCCGCTCCGCCCAGAGCGGGAGAAGTCATTTGATGATTTCCCATCCACAAAAAAATAAAAATAAAAAGACGGACAGACGCGGCGGAGGACTTGTTTTAGTTGAAATTATGCCGGTCACGCTCTAATAAAATAAGAAATAACTTTTGACCGAATGGACCGATTTTAATAAAAAACTTATTTATAAAAAAAAACAACCGACTTACAAAAAAAAAACACTACAAAGTGAAAAATAACCTTCATTTCGGAAGTCGGTTTGGTTAAGTATTTTCGTTTTTGCACCGACTTCTGAAATTAAGGTCATTTTTCACTTTGTAGTGTTTTTCTTGGAAGTCGGTTGTTTTTTTTTATAAATAAGTTTTATTTTCCACTTTTTAGTTGTGGTACCTCCCCACCAAAATTCGTATACCACTACTTGCTAAATAAATAACAGTGACAGGAAGTTATTATAACATAATCAACATACACTAAATGGAAAAAAAAATACATATTATTTATTGGATCTAACTCAAAAACCATTCATCAGAATTTGACCAAATTTATATGCGCCCACCTCAGTAGTATACCCTTTCAAATAAAAACTTTGCAAAACGGCAAATATATGTCGCGCTAAGTCGTATCAGAAGTTTGCAAAGCATAGTTCTATCAGGTTTGTATGCCGTCGCCAACAAATAATTGAATCAATCATGCGACGACAGATCGTTGACGAAATCTGTCCTCTGACAATCAAGGCCACACATAACATACGACTCAAGTAGGGCAATTTGAAGCATATTAACATTAAAATCATTTATAGCCAGAGTGCATCCACGACAATTCCAATAAGCCCAAACACGGCTAGGATACATAGTTTTATTACGGAGTTCCGGTGCCTACATTCCAGCTTCATCATCAGATCAGTTCGGTGGTACTATTTTCATCAGAACCATTTATTTAAATTTGCTTCGTCATAGTCGCTTAACTATCTTAATCGAGATACCTTGTATCCCCACCCGTGAAATACTTATCATTGAGGAGTTCCCGTGGCCATCTGCGGTCTTCTTCGTCGGTTCCACTTCACCAAATGATACTTTCTGAATGCAAATGCTTGACTTGTTGATGAAAATACCAAAATCGCTACGTGTTTGCCTACCTGAGGAGTTCCCTCAGTTCCTCATGGATCCTATCATCAAAACTGAATTTTGGTAAAAATTGGACCAATCTGAAAGTATGTGCTTTCAATTAAAAAAATAATTTTCCAAATCGGTTTATAAATGACGGAGTATTGTGGTTACAAACATAAAAAAACATACAACCGAATTCAGAACCTCCCTTTTTTTGAAGTCGGTTAAAAATAAAGATTAAAATGTTTCCTCAAGAAGTCAAGATACGAACAATGACTACATTCCCGATCCCTTAAATCTCTTAAAAACACAATTTTTTTAATATTATTTGTGATTTTTAAAATCAACCCCTATTTTATCCCCCCTAGGGGATGATTTTTCAAAAACACTGAACCATATAATTCTTTATTTCCTACCAAAAGCATAAATTTGAATTTTCATATCCCTAACTTAAGAAATGCTGGGTTTCCCATACAAACTTTCATCCCCTATATCACCCCCTGTAGGATTATTTTTGAAACAAAAAGTAGCCTATGTCCGTCCCCAGGATGCCATCTGTCTCCTTGCCAAATTTTATCGAAATCCGTTCAGTGGTTTAGGCGTGAAAAGGTAACATACAGACAGACAGACAGACAGACAGACAGACAGACAGACAGACAGACAGAGTTACTTTCGAATTTATAATATTAGTATGGAAGTATGGATAGATTATTCTGGTTTCCTGTTGCGGATCTTCGGGTACTGTTATCAGTTCGGGTATTGTTGTCGGTGGAGGCCATCGAGATGAGTGTTCTTGACTCGCGCGATTCGCATCGCGTGACGCGCCTGTTCGCAGGAGCCTTAAGACGTTTCTCGTTATTGTTTATTTTTGTTTACCAATGAGTAGGTACGTAATCTAAATATCGGCTTAGCAACTGTATAAATTCCTATGACACAACTACATTGTTGTTAATTGGCACAATGAAAGGGGCTCGGTAACAATGAAGTACAGTCATCCGCAATAGCTTGTTTGCGCATAGTGATGAGTGAATTTTAGAAATATTTTCATCGAAACTGTTGGGCTTGATGTTTATTAGATAAGTACCTACTGAATATGACAGTAACAAGCGATAAACAAATACAATTAAATTAATAAACTAATAAAACAGTGATTTTATGTTGCAGCAGCAGTGGACTGCGATAGGCTGAGTTGATTGATTGTTGACAACATTAATTTTATTTAATGATAGTATCAGCAGGCAACAGGACGCTACTTCATTAATAGTAATTGAAGAAAGACTGAACTATTGTTCCTCTACATCATTGTTATTTTACAAACCGTGTCTATAAAAATATAAAAAAAAAAATCTACGCACATATTTTTGCTCTTGACTGTACTTAATATTAATAGGCAAGGAATGTGTCCATTATGGTAGCGTACACATGATATAATTTACGGTTATTGTTATGCCCAATAAATAGAGCATAAATAGAGCTTAATTAGTGCTACTATAAAAAATAGTGCCTCTTTAGTGTAAGAAATAAAGACCATTGTTACTTTGTAAGCTGGCATAACAATCCAGCTGGCGTACACATAGTCGAACTTGAAAACAGTTTATATTAAAGCAACGGAATTTACACACAAAAATAGTTCCCCAATAAAGCGCGTGCTATGCAAAATTTTATAATGATTGCTCATATAGGAACGGATATATTGAACAAGACAACGGATATTTGAATAACGTTCCAACTGACGTTATGATAGCGTACACAAATTAGTTCTCATAGAAAGCGAAATTTTCTTTTTATAAATAGCTTTATGTATAAATGGTGCGTGAAAATTGGGCCCTGAAAGTGCAAATACTTTATGTGAATTCGCAGTGGAACAATATGAAAAATAGATGTTAAGTTCTAGGAACAATTGTATTGCCGAACAGTCGCACACACAATACGTTTCGTGTACGTTTCGTTTCGGTTCGTTTCGGTTCGTTCGTTACGTTTCGTATCTTCGTTCCTTTATAAGCAATCACTATGAAATTTTGCATAGCACGCGCTCCATTAAGTTTAAAAAATAATTATAAATAATTTTTGTAAATTCTGTTGCGTTAAAATTATCCGTTTTCATGGACTGTCATGTATACGCTAGTTTGATCGTTATGCCAGCGTAGACAGTAAAAATGGTCTTTATTTCTTAAACTATAGAGGCACTATTTTTTTTTTTGTTATTACATTAATTAAGCTTCATTTACGCTCTATTTATTGGGCATAACAATAACCGTGAATTACATCTCGTGTACGCTACCATAACGGACACATTCCTTGCCTATTAATATTAAGTACAGTCAAGAGCAAAAACATGTGCGTAGAATTTTTTTAAATATTTTTATAGACACGGTTTGTAAAATAACAATGATCTAGAGGAACAATAAATCAGTCTTTCTTCAATTACTATGAGTATATATGCTACCATAACGGACACGCAAGGAATGTCTGTGTTCATTTATTCACTGTGTTATTGTGTTTTGTAAGAAGGAAGTCCGAATATAATAATGAGTAACAATGGTTCCCAACTGAGTTACCAAAACTACGTTAATTCCTAATATTTCAGACTGGGTCTTTCAGAAATGTTTATTCCGTAAATAAGATATCGGAATCACTTTTACACGTCGTAATAAAAAAAAAAAATAAGCCAGCTGGAGTCGAAATTTCCTATTTGACTACCCCTGAGAAGAAATGGCGAAACAAAGTCGGGAACAAAGTCTCTTTTAAAGTCCAGACATAATCTTGGTCAAATCATGTGAGGACCATGTAGACCCGTGTCTCGTGTCTTTTGAGGACAGAACAACACAAATTTTAGTGCACCTGTCCAGTCAGTGCAAGCATTTGTCAGTACTCAGGATTTAAGGAGCTCAACGACTCGACGCACAATACCAAAGAAATGACATTTGGGTAGGCCGCATAAAGTACTCAAAATGTACACAATTTTAATTAAAACTAAAATTTTCATTTCAACATCGTTTAAATGACAACAGTTTCGCCTCGTATACAATAATTATCTTACCATAACTACGGTAAACTGCGCTTGCGACTATCTACTGTGTCCATCGACACAGGCGAAGGCATCCCTTCAAAGACCATAAACTAACGGATGTAGAGGCACGTTGATTGTATTTTTATAGGTATATTACTCCTATCTGCATAAAAATAGGTTCCTATTAGTATTTTGTACGATGTCGATAATATTATTCGTATTAGAATAAATGTGTGACTATAAATGATAGACTGAGGAATGATGTGCTAAGGCAACGGTGCGGTTTAAAAGAAGATGTAGTGACAAAAATTGAAAAGAGTATGCTTAGATGGTTTGGTCATGTTGAGAGGATGAATGAAAGGCGACTAACAAAAGGCATTTACACGGCAGATGTGAGTGGAAACGCCGGATGGGGACGCCCTAGGAAGACATATAGTGATCTTATTGGTGATGTTCTTCAGAAAGGTCAGGTGCGTAGTACTCGCAAACGGCGTGCGTGTATGACCAGATGTATGAATGTAAACGAGGCAAAAGGAGTATGTAAGGATCGTAGCAGGTGGCGTTCTGTAGTTTCTGCCTACCCCCATGGGAAGAAGGCGTGAGTTTATGTATGTATGTATTAGAATAAATATTAGAATCAGAAGAAGTTTGGAATTTTGCCCGATTTAAATTTAAGGGCAATGAGCTTGCCCTAAAATTAGACTTAAGAAGGTACGATAAAAACCTAAGTATCTCGATAACGGTAAACAAAAAAGAATTAAAAAACGATTCAAAACGTATAAGAGCTTGTTACCTACCTACAAAAACATTTCCAATGCAAATTATGATTTAATTCACTGCACTAAAATACATTTTGTATAAACAGTCTCATTTTAGATGCAGCAAGGTCGTTGTGTGACTTAAAGGTTGCCAGGACGTCTTCTGACGAACTGTACCAATATTACGATGTTAAACATTATCGGTCACGAATGTTGTGTCGGTTGTGATAAGAGGGTATTGAACAGAAAGGTGATGTGATAACGTCCTTATGTAGATCAAACAGAGTATTTATAATAAGTATAGTATAAATACTTACTGAAATACTTGATGAAAGATAAATCTTTCGAAATATCGTGCAACGACTATGCGGGACTGCCTCGTTGGTCTAGTGGTTGCAAGCGCTACTGCTGAGCATGAGTGTTATTGGGTTTTTCTATCTGGAATTTCTCAGAAGCAGCCCGGAGTCTGGATTTGTGCCCGGTTGATGGCAATAGGCTCGCCCCTTATTACATGGGACTTAAACATAACTGGCGAAATGTGGGTGTACTATACTGGATGATTTTTTTTACCGTCTCGAAATTTTTACAGAGTGTTCTACCCATGAATATGAACAACTTTCACTATGGGACCAACTCTGAAATCACGAAAAAAAATATACTGTTTAATAGAAAAGTTCAAACCTACTTGACCAAAATGTATGAAACAGCAGATTTTTTTTTTCGTGATCTCATAGTTGGTCCCATAGTGAAAGTTGTTCATGTTCATGGGTAGAACACTCTGTAAAAATTTCAAGACGGTAAAAAAAATCATCCAGTATAGGTACACCTCTGCATAATCCTTCGGGGAAACAAGGCGTTATGTTATGTTATGTTATGTTATGTTATGTTATGTTATGTTATGTTATGTTATGTTATGTTATGTTATGTTATGTTATGTTATGTTATGTTATGTTATGTTATGTTATGTTATGTTATGTTATGTTATGTTATGTTATGTTATGTTATGTTATGTTATGTTATGTTATGTTATGTTATGTTATGTTATGTTATGTTATGTTATGTTATGTTGTTATGTTATGTTATGTTATGTTATGTTATGTTATGTTATGTTATGTTATGTTACTATGCGGTATTAAATAGTTGCTATTTGAAACCCTTTTGAATTAAATTTAAATTGACGAAGGAAAAACTGACGAATTCCCGATTTTAGGGCTATAAATTGAGCAGCCCGGACTCTGGATTCGTACCTGGTTGATGGCAATAGGCTCGCCCACTATTACTTGGGACTCAAACATAACTGGCGAAATGTGGGTGTACTATAGGTACACCTCTGCCTAACTCTTCGAGAAATACAGGCGGGGCATTGTTATTTAGTCTAATGCACGTCACGCTTGTCATGTATCAAAAGACTTGTCAAAATAAACACGGTACATACCTATGGCTATATCGATTAAGTTTTCAAAAGACGACGCAGAAAAACTAGTTGCTAGAATTATTAGTTAAAACTATTTCGCTAATGTAAAATTGGCAGTTTTTGTCGGTTTAGTAGTAAAAAATTCATTAGTGTGAAATTATTTTCGGAGTAAAATAATAGTTCAGAAACGAGACAAGACAGGTTTTGCACTCTGACATTTAGTTTTTTTCTGCATTTGACTAAAATTGCAGAAAATATTATGACTACCTCGTTGGTCTAGTGGTCGCAAGCGCTACTGCTGAGCATGAGGTCCTGGATTCAGTTCCCAGGTCGGGCAAAGTGCTATTGGGTTTTTCTATCTAGAATTTCTCTGTAGCAGCCCGGAGTCTGGATTTGTGCCCGCTTGATGGCAATAGTCCCGCCCCCTGTTACATGGGACTTAAAGATAACTGGCGAAATGTGGGTGTACTATAAGTACACCTCTGCCCAACCCTTCGGGGAAACAAGGCGTGATATTATGTTATGTATATTATTACTTATGTCATCATCATCATTTGTTTTGCCTTTTCCCAACTATGTTAGGGTCGGCTTCCAGTCTAACCGGATGCAGCTGAATACCATAAAATATTATTACATATATAATATTATATGAATATGATATTATTTATTATGTTTGTAATATATTATGTAATATTGTATATTATTTTCATGATTATTAAATATTATGTTGACTTGCTTTTCTTTGATTTTTTTTTTACGTTCTGCACTCAATTCCATCTTCAGACTTTATAATACCTATTAAGTATATCTTAACTTTAACTGTTTTGTAAATTAACATGTCCTTTAAAAGAGAGCCGGGTGATCTGTAACTCAGGACCCTCCTACCTCAGACACCTTTCTCTATTTAAGATTGTGCATTTTATTAACCAGTGCCTGTAATATGATGTTGAGATAAATAAAGATTTATGATTATGATTATTATGATTATTACGTAAATAATGCCAAACGTTGGTTTATCGTAGCAACTGACATCGATTAGCCCATTACAGATATTTTATTATCTTTCTTCTTTATACTTCCCTTTGCATGCAATACTGAAACTTCAATAGGAAGACACAAGGATAACGAAATTAACTTTATTGACAATCTTCATGGCAAACATGTTTGTGAATAGCAATAATAAAATAGATTTTTGCTAGTATGCGACAGTTTTGCAAAATGGGTCATATCAGTACCCCGAGGAACCCAAAATAATTTTTCATCGACGACATCACGCATGCGTGAACTTGAATAAGGGTGGCGTGTCGGACGTCAAAATCTGAAGCAATATAACCCCAAAACGAAAACACACCGATACACAATCATTTACACGAATTTCCTAAGATTTTAGACTGGCACAAGATGAACCGCCTTGAAAGAAACCACTTTCGATTTTAGCTCTCGCTAGTTTAAGTCATAGAACTAGAAATAGAAAAACTAGACTCACCTGTAATCGATGTCTGCGGCCTCAAAAACGAACACAGAACCGTACATTCCCGCCAAAAAGCACGGAAATAAAAATAAAGCATAATTTATAATGTTATATTTTCCAAATGGACCTAATTCCCTCAGGATCGCATCTAGCCCAACTAACGAGGTTTCCTTCGACATTTTCACAACAATTATAATATCAGTCTTGAATGGAACACTTTAAATATCACTCGGATTGCTTTTATTAATATTTTATTTTATAAAAATACAATTTACAACACGCGGCGTCGAAATCTCCCAATTTTGACGTAAATATTTCTTGCGTTTTTGACTGATACGTACGCATGCGCATTCGACCTCTTTATGTTGTCATTTTTGCAAACAAGTTGGTTCTTTCTTTTTCGCCGAACGAGCGGTCCCGGCAGATGTCTAAACTTGTATGCGTTTGAATCAAAAATAAACAAGAAAAACCGGCTAAACTCTGTTGAGTACCAAGAGATATTGTTCTGATTGCGCAAATGTGACAGAGTATATTTGGAGTTGTGATTGTATGGGAGGAAAGGAGATGGATATAGGTTTATTGTTGCGCTGCAAAGATAATAAGGGCTTTTTAAATTGGTGTGAGAGTAATCGTAGTATTTTTGATAGCATGATTCGTTATTTTAATGATAGTGTTAATTGTAGGATAGCATGACTGTAGGGCAATGAATTTCGGTATCCTAAACATATCAAAGATAAGAGAGTATTTAGGCCAATAGATGATGTAATTTAACATTTATTTTTAAACTCAGTTGTTTGATTATACGTGAATTTATTATTTTTAGCACGTAGTTTATATTATGCACAGATTCGTAACGTTATTAGTATATTGTGGAGTTTTTTTCTTGTATTTCTTCAAATCTATTAAGTGATAAGAAGTTTATGAATCAATATAATATGTTTTGAATTTACAACGAACAAACATAACGTCACGCCTGTCTCTCCTCTCGGAGGAGGGCGCTAAAGGCTGCAACACAGTTTTTTAAACTAATGTAGCTGTTAACGAACACTAAAAGTTTGTGAACCTGTTTTTGTAGTGTGTACCTGTGTTTAATAGGGGGCGAGTCTATTGCCATAAACCGGGCACAAATCCTGACTCCGGGCTGCTACTGACAAATTTCAGATGGAAAACCCAATAACACTTGGCCCGACCCGGGAATCCAACTCAGGGCCTCGTACTCAGCAGTAGCGCTTGCGACCACTAGACCAACGAGGCAGTCAAGTTTCGAATTTAGTTTTTTGAAAATAAGAGTCACATTTAAATATCTATTTTTTGCAAGGTTCTTGCGAATCATTGATTACAATAGGTCATGCTTCTTAGGTAATTTATGAATTTATTTGAATAAGTCGTGATAGCACGTGTAAAATTTTTCCTTATGCTTAATACATATGCAAAAATCGCCATAACTTGACACGTGTATTTCAAATAAATCTATTCTATTCAAAGATGTATTGTTTACAAAGCCGACCCATACATAGTTGGGGAAAGGCAGATGATGATTACTATACAGAGTGTGAAATAACTGAAAACTCGAAAAGGGGTTACTATAAGTACTCATCATATTTACAAGTTTTACTATGGAAACATACATGACGTTGTGACAAATAAATTAACTGTAGGTTCCATGAATTTATGTTCGCGTCGTCATCTGCCTAGCCTTTTCCCAACGATGTTGGGGTTGGCTTCCAGTCTAACCGGATGCAGCTGAATATCAGTATTTTACATGGAGCGACTGCCTATCTGACCTCCACAACCCAGTTACTGGGTAAAACTGGTTGTTGCAGACTTTCTATTACACGTAACGACTCAAAGATTTTCGCAGCCGCCATCTTGGATTTACGTTTTGACCTCAGTTTAGCACCCTCGAAAAGTATGAAAACGACACCCATGACGAAATTTTTTCCAATTTTCGCAGCCGCCACCTTGGATTTTCATTTTGACTTCATTATCGGCTTTAGCACCCTCGAAAACTAAAAAAATAAAAATTTAAAAATTTTCGCAGCCGCCATCTTGGATTTTCATTTTGACTTCACTGACGGCTTAACAACCTCGAAAACTATGAAAACGACACCCATGACGAAATATTTTAAAATTTTCGCAGCCGCCATCTTGGATTTACATTTTGACCTCATCTATCGGCTTTAGCATCCTTGAAAAGTATGAAAACGATACCCATGAACTTCATTCGAAAAAATAGAATAAATTAGGTGCAGGTTTACCATTTAATGCCACAAAGAGCTGTCAGTATCAACTTTCCACAACAATGATGACACTGACAACTCTTGAACGCGGCTTAGTTGTGCTATCCGCGTTTAGTTTCATTGGTGAAATCGGCCCTAAGTGAGTTGAGGTCGAGTAGCAACCGTTCAAAAGAGGAAAAGTACCGTCATGACTAACCAGAAATTGCTTTTTTTTACTCTAGCGCATAGCATTGGCCCAAACCGAGACAAATGTTTGAACTGCCCGCCATATCGCGACCACACAACCGAACGTAGTATTTCTTAGCTAGCTAATAGATGGCGATACACTAAACATTTGTCGTGATTTGGGCCAAAGTTATGCTCTAGAGTCAAAGTAACCCGCCGTGACGGTACTCAAATAACTAGAATCTTTTGTGTTCGTAATTACTAAAGCACTTTATTGTACAAACAAAACGGAAGAAGTAATCATTCAATTTGCTCACTTCGGGTAAAATTGGTTACTCTATTTTAGATTCGAGAATTACTATTGTAATTTGGGGAAAAAACAGACGTATTACGTTTTAAGGAAGGGAAGCGTACTCCTTCAATTAATCTACTTACGAGCTGTTGTTTACACTCTAGCGAACCATTTCAAATCTAAATTCGAGATTATTACAATCTACAGATCTTAAGACAGTGGCGCTCTCATCGTTTGTTTGGTTACTTCGTTTATTTTAGAACGAAAATGCAGAAAATAAGCATGTTACGTTGTGCTCCACAAGACTATACGTTATTATTATTACAAACAGTAATTTGACATTGTTAAGTTTTATTATAATCCTTAAAACGGAGCTTAGTGGCCCTATTTTCCGTTTTAGGGATTAATAAAATAAGACTGATACGAATATGCAGAAAATAAACATGTTAGGTTGTGCTCCACAAGATTATACGTTATTATTATTATAAACAGTAGTTTCAAATAGTTAATTTTTATCCTTAAAACGGAGCTTAGTGGTCACTATTATCCGTTTTAAGGATTAATAAAATAACAAACGACAAACAAACGATGAGGGTGCCACTGCGCGCGCGGTGTCGTCTTAATGTTCAGCTACATGATTATTATGGCACGGTTAAGAGACGTTCAAAAAACTTAAAAAACAGTTTTTAAGAAAGAAAGAAAGAATAACGTTTATTTGGACACAGTTCGTGAAACACCAAATACATCATCATCTGCCTAGCCTTTTCCCAACTATATTGGGGTCGGCTTCCAGTCTAACCGGATGCAGCTGAATACCAGTATTGAAACACCAAATACAAATAACAAAAAATAAAAAAGTGAAAATAATGTTTTATCACGGCTGCGCCAAAAAGGTTCATTTCAGCATTAATGCCAGACAGATACTGTCTGGCATTTTAACTATTCTTTTTTTTATTTGAGATAGGTTTGCTCTTGACCTAGGTCAGAGATGACCGAGAGAAAGTCGACGATGGAGCGAGCTTACCCAGAAAAAGCCTGTTGAATCTCACTTTGAAGAGATCCGAAACACAGACGCAGGCAGAGAGTTCCGCTCCTTTGCTGTGCGCATCACAAAAGACATTTGGAAACGCTTTGTGCGAATTGCTGGAATAGCAACTAGGTAGGGATGGTAACCTGCAGTGCGTCTAGATGTCCGAATGTAGAAGAGGGCTGGCGGAATTGGGTCGTGGAGTTCTTGAGCACACTCACCAAAGTATAATCTGTAGAAGACCGACAAGCAGGCAACCTTGCGGCGATGAGCCAAGTTGTGATGCTTGGCATCCACCAGTCTTACGTTGCCAATGAGCCTCTTAGTTCTGCGTTCCACTGAGTCAAGCGTGGCAAGTTGGTATTTAGCTGAGCCATCCCAAAGGTGGCTGCAATACTCAATGCAGGATCGGACTTGCGCTTTGTAGAGAGTTAAAAAAAACTCATATTTAATTGTTTCTACCTCTAATGTTTAACTAGCCTGTTTTAAACTGTGGAACATAGTTATGTACACTATCGTAAGTAATACACATGATGTATCAGTAAAATAACGTACATAATTAAAAACAAAGTAAGACACAAGCACGAAAACCAAGATAGTTATTTCGTTGCAAAGCTATGACAAATGTATCTAATAATCATAAACCTACAATGTCCTATGTAACGATCTCGATTCAGGTACACAAAGCCCGTATTACACCTCATTGCCACCAGAACCTCAAAAGGGCTCGTGGCTAACTAATATCAGCTGCACGGGTCGATCGATTGAATTGATTAGCATTCGAAAATATTCTTGGAGCTGCTGAAGATTGTAAAAACTATCTTTGCATTATATAGATTCAATCTCTTAGTATTGTACGAGGAGGGATCAAAAAGTAGTGAGAACGACATACTCCTTGGTAAGAAAAAAAATACTGGCAGGCATAGCTCAGATGCATATTTGTATTAATAAAGAAAAAAATCTTCGATTCTCTTTTGTTTTTTTCTAAATGTAGTCATTTGTTTGCATTGTGTCAGAACGTGTTCTCGAAAATGGAGAAAAACGAAGTGCGAGCCGTTATTAAATACCTCTGTTTAAAAAAGTTAACGACGCAAGAGATTCATTGCGATTTGGAGGCAACATAAGGAGAGTCTGCTCCACCGTATTCCACTGTCGCAAGGTGGGCTTCTCAATTTCGAGTAGGGAGAACGAGCACGGAAGACGAACATCGTTGCGGCCGTCCATCGACGTCATTCACCCAAAAAAATGTTGCCAAAGTCGAGAAAATTGTATCGAGCGATCGAAGAGTTACCATCCGATACTTAATTCCAGAAACGGGCATTTCATATGGAAGTATTCAATCCATATTGAAACAATCTTTGAATATGAGAAAAGTCTCCGCAAGATGGTTGCCGAGAATGTTAACCGACAGTCAGAAACAAAATCGACTTGACATTTCGAAGATATTGTTGGACAAGTTTCAAGAAGATTCTGAAAACTTTTTGTCTCGTTTCGTAACAATGGACGAAACATGGGTCCATCATTTTGATCCCGAGACAAAACAGCAAGCTTCGCAATGGAAACGGCCATCATCACCGACCCCAAAAAAGTTTCGTGCCGTGGCATCGGCTGGCAAGGTTATGGCCTCAATATTTTAGGACTCAGAAGGGATATTGTTGATTGATTACCTGGAGCGTGGAACCACTATTACAGGCCAATATTATGCAGCTTTAATGATCAAAAGAAAGGAAGGAAAAGAATGCCAATTTAATGATCAAAAGAAAGGAATGCCATCAAAGAGAAAAGGAGAGGGAAACTTCGAAGGGGCGTGCTGTTTCATCACGACAGCGCACCCGCGCACAGGTCGGCAGTTGCGATGGCTGCCATTCAGCAAGCTGGCTTCGAATTGGTTGACCACCCCCCTTATTCACCAGATCTGGCGCCTAGCGATTTTTATCTGTTCCTCAAATTGAAAGAATACTTAAGGGGAAACAGGTACGAAGACGATAACGAGGTGATGGATGCCGTGGAGAGCTTTTTGCAGGACCAAGACAAAACTTTTTTTTTTAAAGGGATTGAAGCCTTGGAAAAGCGCTGGACTCGGTGTGTAGAGAGACTCGGAGACTATGTAGAAAAATAAATTATTATGTTATCATGAATAGTCATTATATTTTATCTCATTCTCACTACTTTTTAATCCCTCCTCGTATAATTACATAGCACATGTGTGAGCACTATGTACCTACCTACTATAAAGCTACCATTAACTGGTTACGTCTTTTAGTGACTTGAATTTGCCCTGGTGACTGAGAGTATGTCATGCTCACTCAAATGTCTCGCTGGTGGTGGCGTGTGTGTTGGATCATGAAGTTCCCTTCAATATGGATGAGCTGAATGGTGCTGATCCATGCGTCATGTTCGTGAACGGGCACCGTCAGGAGGGACTGGTCATCTCTTAGCTGCCACGGCTTATTTTAATTTTTGAATCGTTTTTGACTCCATTGTTCTCACATACTTAATTTCAACATGAATGATATAACCAATATTTTGTAACAATATTTTGATTTAAAAGAGTGTCCGTGGAGTTTCTTGTCCGTTCTTCTCCATAGAGATCTACGCTTTGGAATGGGCAACTAGCTTCAACTTTCTGACTAACTGACCGACTCTTTGACAATTCAAAAGTGCCTGTAATTGGTTTATTTGAAATAAATGCTTTGAGTTTGAGTTTGATCAGTTTATACTACGCTTGCCGCGGTCGGTTCGTGGATGGGTGACCATCTTTTCTTAACGAGGCCCCCCGTGCATCGGAAAGCCCGTTAAGCTGTTGGTAATTCTTGGATCTTTGACAGTCGTTACGGGTCGTCAGAAACCCGAAAAACTGACAACCAGTCTTACAAAAAGGTTTCGTATAACCCAGTAACTGGGTTGTGGAGGTCAGATAGGCAGTCGCTCCATGTAAAATACTGGTTTTTAGGCTTTTCCCAACTATATTGGGGTCAGCTTCCAGTCTAACCGGATGCAGCTGAATACCAGTAATTTACATAGAGCGACTGCCTATCTGGCCTCCACAACTGACTTACTAGGTAATACGATACCCCCTTGGTAACACTGTCAGACTTTCGAGTTTCTGACACCTTAACGACTGTCAAAGATTCACGAATGACAGCCGGGACCAATGGCTTAGCGTGTTTTCCGAGGCACGGACGGGTCTTGGTATGCAAAGATGGTCACCCTTCCACGGACCAACCGCGGCAAGGGTAGCTTAACCTGATCGATCGACCCGTGCGGCTGTTATTACTTTATGACGTTTTGTTACTGTTATTTTTTCTGGTTGTTGTTAATACAACAACCAGAATCAGATCAGTGTCATACGATCAGATCAGGGATCAGAGTCTATACGGCCTTAAAATCCGCCTTTGCTCTCAAAACTCTACAATCTTGAAACGTTGTAATATTTCTACACTACCCAAAATATATCCAAACACCAATACAAAATCTTCGAAGTCAGAAGCATCAAAGTTACATAGTAAACTAAAACACTGCCTATCGGGCAAGCAATCTCCTGCGACAATGAAGGGACCACAAGGTTATCTCATAGTCGTGCTCGTGGGACAATGGAACATGGCTTGCCACGTGGAACAGATAATGTGCTGCTATAGTGTCTTATGGGGGTGGATACAGATATCCACCCCCCTATGTATACCTACATACGTGCTATTTTGTTGTACTGTTTTGTGTTCGATTTTTGGCTGTACAAGTTTTGGACTGTGTCCTATAATTGTTTCTTTTTTAGATTTCATGCAAGAGTGCGTCAATTGCTTTCTACCAGCTGAGATCGAGATGAAGAGACTAGAAATTATAAAAAAAATGTGACAGGGAAAAATCGACAATTTAACCTTTCTACACGACTTCAAAGGGATGGTAAGTAACATTTTCTTTGCTTTGCACGTTCGATTTACCTAACTTTCAACAGAAGTTAGAGTGGCTAAATAAGTAATAGCAGTTTCAGTTATTAAAAAAACTAGTCTTGATTTCTCGTGATCCTGCAAGCTTTTACCCGACTGCGGCGAAGCCAAAAAAGGAGGGTTATATGTTTGAACTGTATGTATGTATGTTCCCTCGTATCTACTAAACGGCTAAACCAATTTTGATGATTGATAATTATGTCGTTTGATTTGTCTATATTGCGCGAGTATTACTGGGTATATTAAAATTTCAAAAAATCAAAATGGTGGATTTTTGTCGCCAAAATGTATGTTTTCAAAAAACAATTCTCAAAAACCTATCGTGTGGGGGTGTCAAAATGAAGGGTTTAAAACAGTGGCGGTACCTTCATAGAAGCCAAAAAGCCGGGCTTGCCCTAATAAAATCATAAATTACAACAACAAACGTAAGCCTATCAATAAAAAAAAATATTCCAAAAAACACCAAGTCAATGAATTCGAACTCAAACATTCATGTCTTAATAATAAAATTTCGAATTCCACGTAATTTGCCGCGCGCACTAGCACTCATTGGAACTCGATCATTCATAGGTAGTCATAACTCTGGTGCCGAACTACGCGTTCAAATGCGCCTTCTCGCTGACACTCGTCTCGGCTTGGCATCGGGCTTTTTATACCTATCTTTGTCTCGCAGTTTTCGCATACAAATTGCTATAGAAACGTTTACATTTGTTGACATATTGGTAAGTACCATATAAGTACTTATATGTAGATTTCTATGAAATCAAAAGCCAGCTTGAGCGGCATTAAGTTTGCGCAAATGCACTATCCGCGTTGACCCGCGTAAAGTGAGTAACGAGAGGGATTCCACGTGAAGACAGTTTGATATCCTGAGTTTGTTATTTGTTTTGATAGGTATTTTACGAATAATATTTTTCAGGTGCTGAGGTTATGAATTAGTTATATTATTTAAAATGATGTGATAATTAGTGCGGTGCTGTGATTTTGTGATTATATATTTAGTATTTTTATCAAAATGTGAATTCGGAAACTGTCGTCGAAAAGGTATGTAAATACATTAGGTTTTCTGATAATAAGAAACTCTTTACTTCACCGTAACCAACCTCTAATTACTGAATGTATTTCTCCGAAATAAAAACAAGTATTTTTGTTACTCGAAGAACAGATTAAAATAGGTCCTAGTCCTACCTACTCATTCGATTGTTTACAAGGCATGAATATGTTGCACATGAAATGACATGAATGGTGTTTTTATGGCATTTGTAGTTTTTGTATACCACTGAAAAACTAAATTCTTATCGAGACAAAACACATTAATTTTCAGTTCGAAGAGGTTCTTCATAGGTGTTTTGAAATTAAGTATAAATGTTTTAGGGGAACATTTTCAATGCATACGGAAATAGAACAACAAATCGATAATTTGGAGGCCATCTAGTGGCATTTGATTGAAAAATTTTGCATGTGACAAGCGAATTGTGAATTAAGGTGAAAAGGTGCGGGTAAGCAATGTAGTTATGCGTATCCAATAATATAGATGGCGCTTATGTTAATTATGTACCAATTAACATAACATGCAACAACAATTAACATATGCGCCATCTGATGCTTGAAATATACGTAGTACTCTTCGTATTGTAAAGGTTATGTAACCGACATTTTAATAATGGTTTTAGTATGAACAACGTAAGAAAAAACGTTTTTTTTTTATCGTTGGCTTGCCCTAATTTTCACCCTTAGGCACGCCACTGGTTTAAAAAGGTAATTTCAAAAATATATGCAAATTATTATGTTTAAATGTAATTTGGAATGGGAAATGATAAAAATATCAATCCCGAAATTTTGGAGTGAGTGAGTGAGAGGCCGTTATCACTCGATTATAAGTGGGTAGGTATTGTATTTACGACCGTTACCTAAAGCGTTACTTAATACAACGAAAGAAATATAATAACAACTAAAAAGTGTATAAAAAACTGCGACCCGACTGCGTAAAAAGTGTAGTTTAAAAAAGATGGAAACAAGGTGACCTATTTTGTTTCCAAACATTTTCATGCAGTCAGAGGCATCTTCTTAATTTTAACAATAAAGACCTTAACAAACTTTTTTTTTACATTTTTCTGAAGGAAGGGATCACAAGATTATCTCATACTCGTAGGACAATGGAGCATGGCGATGGCGCGATGGCTCGCCACGTGGAATAGATAACGTGCATAGTTTCGTATGGGGGTGAGTATATCTGTGTTTACCTCAGGATTTACCAACATGTGTGTTATTTTGGATTTTTTTGTGAAGTATTTATATAGATACTTCACAAAAAAATCCAATATAAATAATATAAGGTATGAGGAACAGGGTGTAAAGTTCACTCATCTTCCATAGAAAAGGGAGGATCCTTCGACCAGACGAGTGTTGTGTCTGGTGGGCTTCTGCCCGACGATTGATGTCGGGATCATTATGAACAACTTTTACTATGGGACCAAATGTAGGGAACATCTGATATTTTTTTCGCGATTTCAGATTTGGTCCCATAGTAACAGTTGCTCATAAAGATGAGTACAATATCCCTTTAAGAGGTAGTGAGTTATTTATGTTACACCTTGTATATAGTAGTCGCGCGGTAAACTCTGATTGCGCGATGCAGAATTTTGCGTGACGTCAGTGTCATGCGTTCGCAGATGGCGATGTAGATCTATTGACTATTTTGAGCTGTTTACTTATCTGTGTTTTATAGGTTCATCCAAGTCTGATTTGACATTCTGGGTTTTTTGCACAGCTTTCAAATCTAGGCGAGTTCGAGGTCAAAGTACACCAGTTAATATTCAAATAAATGCTGTAAAAAAAACAAGAAACAATAGATTTGTTTAATAAATTAAAACAGAAAAAGAACTGATTGTGAGTGACTACATAATTGCTGATTGACTGTCGATTTTTAATAATAAAAAATCAAGTTTCGTTCCTGCATCTCAAGATGCGATGTATTATGTAAAATTAATAGTTTACAATAAAAATAAAAACTTTTTTGCAAAAAGAAAAAAAAACAACCGACTTCCAAAAAAACACTACAAAGTGAAAAATAACTTTAATTTCAGAAGTCAGTGTCTGGATCTGTATCTTAGGTTTTGCCAGCGACTTCCAAAATTAAAGTCATTTTTCACTCCGTAGTGTTTTTTGGAAGTCGGTTGTATGTTTGGCAAAAAAGTTTTTAATATTTCTGTTTTTAGTGGGTCGGTTTGTTTGTAATTTATCTAAGTTACAATATCCTAATGACCACTGATCATCACCTTTTACAAAATATTGTTTTTCCCGATGCAGGGACGTTAATTGTTGAGGAGTTCTCCTGGTACTTCACCATCAGCTTCACTTCACCATATGCATTGTGACGAGCTAATATTGCTTAGCAATCATTATAAAGTAATCGAATCGCAACCCGTGAAATACTTATTATTGAGTTGTTCCGGTGGCCATCTCACCATCTGTGGTCTTCATCATCAGTTCCACTTCACCAAATGGTGCTTTCCGAGAGAAAATGCACAAGTTACTATAAAAATAACCAAATCGCTTTGAGTGTGCCTATAATATTTGAAGAGTTCCCTCGATTTCTCTAGGATCCCATCATCAGATCCTGATCTGATGACAATGAGACCACCTGTTAAGTATATCCTTTCAAACAAAAAAAGAATTTTCCAAATCGGTCGAACCGTCTTCGAGTAATCGGGGATCACACATAAAAAAAAAACATTCCGACGAATTGAGAACCACCTCCTTTTTTTGAAGTCGGTTAAAACCCATCTGCATGGCATACTATAGTTTATCGGTTTACCTTATTTTAAATCCTCAAGCAAATGTACTATAGAGCACGTTTTGTCTATCTATACAAATAAATAAAATTGAAGCGTTTGTTTGTAATGTCAAAATAACAGCTTTTTACTAATTGCATATATCAGTTTATACGATACTTTTAAGGAAAAATCTATTTTTAAAAGTTTTGTCTGTCTGTCTGTCTATTCCGGTTAATCTCCGAAACGGCTGGACCGATTTTGACGGGACTCTCACTAGCAGATAGCGGATGTTATAGGGAGTAACTTAATTTTATTTAAGAAAAAGACTTAGGGTTCAGCGCAAAAAAAAATTAAAATTAAAATTGCGAACAAAATTTGATTCAAATATGGAAGTATTGACATCCACGCGGGCGAAGCCGCGGGCAACAGCTAGTTTTGAAATAAAAACGACTGGTCTTGAGACATCAGCGGGACAATTGCGTAACACACTTACAGAGAAATCGGTTTCTTTTTGACAGTTCAAGAACATTCATTGCGTTATTTACGTTGTTGAGCAGACAAATTTTTCTGACATATGAAGCAGTGGATTAGCAATATGCTTCAATATCATTCAGATTGTGATTGATAGTGTGTTACGCAATTAGGGTGCTGATATTATGCTTTATGTAACGATAATGTATGAAGTCAAAGGTCTTTCAATATCACAGGCGTTGAATCTAGACATAGAGTAGTGGAATGGTAGATACGGTCACTATACCTGTGTGGCAATTGTTCGATATTACATAATAGTGCAGCAGCGATTGCAGTTGCTGATTGCGAATCATTCAAACAAGACAACCTATTGAATATTGGTTTTAGATATCTGAGCAAATAATGTCGATAAATGGAGTGTACTAGTAGTCTTACTAAGGAGTATCTACTTAGCTGTATATTTATACCCCCTATTTTAGGGGCTGGGGTAAGATTTAAAAAAAAAAATAAGGCAGGTATTTTTCGTTGGTAACATCGAGTCTGTGTACTGATGTTTAGCTTCCTACCTTGAAAATTGATAATAATGATGGATAATTAAATTGAATACATTGAATTATCTTTCTTCTCTTCCGACTCCCAGTTATTCTCCATTTGTTTTTGGTCAATTCTCCGCATGTGATGTTAAGAAGAGCATACTATCGATTACTTCCAATGCAGTAGGAAGTGACTGTATCAGCCGTAATATGTTAGTCCCTGTGCTGGATGTAATCCTGCCCGTTATTTGTCACATCCTTAATTTTTCTGCATCGAGTGGTGTCTTTCCATGTTCATGGAAAGATGCTCAAATAATTCCACTACCTAAAAAATCCAATCCAGCAACCTTTTCTGAATACCGCCCAATATCCGTCTTACCATTCCTATCCAAAGTCCTTGAGCGGTTAATCCACAATCAAATAAGCACTTTCCTCTCCAAAAATAATCTCCTCAACCCCTTCCAGTCTGGCTTCCGTCCTGGTCATAGTACCACCACAGCGCTTCTGAATATTACGGACGATATAAGGACAGCCATGGAAAACGGTAATTTAACGGTCTTAGCTTTGCTAGATTTTAGTAATGCTTTTAATACTGTTGATTTCGATGTTTTGCTTGGCATTCTATGCTCTCTTAATATATCTCCATCGGTAATCGACTGGTTTCGAAGTTACCTGTTCGGTCGGCGGCAACGTATTTGCATCGGAGAGACCTTGTCTTCCTGGAGTAATACTTCTGCCGGTGTACCACAGGGTGGCGTGCTATCCCCTTTACTTTTCGCAGTTTTTATTAACTCAATCTCCAACAAACTAATTTCTTCCTACCATCTTTATGCAGATGATTTACAAATTTACTCTCGAGCTCCTCTTGGAAATCTGGCAGAGGCTATCTTAACAATTAATCGAGATCTGGCCCGTATATGCGACTGGAGCAAGAGGTATGGACTTAGGGTCAACCCCATAAAGACGCAGGTTGTGGTGGTGGGCAGTTCTAGAACGGTCTCAAGAATCGACTGGACGACTCTTCCCCAAGTTTCTTTTGACAACTCAGTTATTCCCTTCAGTGAGAAAGTAAAAAACTTGGGGATATTCATTGACAAGAACTTCTCTTGGACTGCCCAGCTACAGGAGGTTAGCCGTAAGCTTTTTGCTTCCGCTGCTTCTTTGAAGAGACTGCGTAATTTTCTGCCGACTGCCACCAAGATTGCGCTTGCACAATCGCTTCTTCTACCCATCCTTGATTATGCTGATGCCAGCTATTTAGACCTTACTCAAGACCAACTCGATAAACTTGAGCGGCTTCAAAATTTTTGTATAAGGTTCATACACGGTTTGCGCAAATATGACCATGTTTCCGAATTTCGCGTGAAGCTCAAGTGGTTACCAATTCGCCTCCGCCGGAATGCTCATATTCTTTCCCTTTTGTATAATGTGCTCTTTTCCCCTTTCACCCCTCTCTATCTCAAGAAACGCTTCCAGTTCCTTTGCGACTCCCACACGAAATCCTTAAGGTCATCAGATAACTTGAAGCTTAAAATGCCTATGCATTCCACAACTTTTCTTGACAAATCCTTTACTGTCCAGGCCGCTCGTTTGTGGAATGCATTACCAGTTCCAATAAAGCGCGCGCAATCACTGCCTGTGTTTAAACGACTCGTGAAGGAACATTACTTGTCGTTGTGATTTTGTTCTCGTTGCTGGCTGACAGTCTTCTTTTGTTTTCGTCTCTTAGATAATATTTAGTATGTATGTATCTATGTATATATTATATGGCATATTTATCTACTATATAGCATATGTATGTATCTGTGTATCTATTATAGTATACTGTACTTATATAATTTTAATTTGCACCAAGATCAACCCCATTTAATGTCCATAAAATCACTGTCCATTCCAAGGTTGCCTGGAAGAGATCGCAGTATGCGATAAGGCCGCCAATTGTATATTTTGTAGTTTAAGATGTATCTTTATGTAATGTGTAATCTGGTGTACAATAAAGTATATATAAATAAATAAAAATAAATAAATTGCGAAAAGTCCCATATAAAATTTCACCCCCTCTTTTGAGGGGTTGGGGGCAGATTCCCAAAAAAAAAAAATTATGCATGATTTTTTTGTTAGTCACAAATAGTTCTCATACCAATTTTCAGCTTTCTACCTTGAAAATTGCGGAATGCTCCATACAAACTTCCACCTCCCATTTTAGGGGAGTGGGGGGGTTAGAAAGAGACAAAAAGTAGCCTATGTCACTCTCCATCCCTTCAACTATCTCCACTTAAAAAATCACGTCAATTCGTCGCTCCGTTTTGCCGTGAAAGACAGACAAACAAACAGACACACACATACACTTTCACATTTATAATATATATATATATTATATATTATTGTAGTAAGTATAGTATGGATGGATAGATCGGACTAACTTACCTAGTGACGTCCGATCCTTAATTATGTGAAGTAATCTCGTCCTCATTGCATCCCAGCCCTGCCCAGATAATCAACCTACTTATGTGTAATGGATTGCCTTATCTAAACCCCTTCTACAGGTTTTGTTGTGCTGTATGTATCATGTCATTTATAACGGGAGTGTCGATACTCGGTCATCGTGAAGTCCCGTTCTTATGCTTTGAAAAAATGATTTGGCAGATGTCGATGTCAGGAGAGCGCGCCGGCGATCGGACCACAGATAACATATTTTTTATGATGAAGGCTTTCATAATGTGATTAGCGAGTTGTGCACGAGTGCAAACTACAAAGTATAATTGAGTACGAAATTACAGAGCATAATTTGATGTTTGCGGTCCAGTATAATGTACTCTCGAATATTTATCTCGAGAAAAGCTACCCTCTATTCTTTTCTCTTAAGGCGCTACCCCGAGCAAAACTTTGTGATAGTGCGTTATTCAGAGGATATATTAACTCACTAGCTTTTGCCCGCGGCTTCGCCCACGTATATGTCGGAATATATCAAATTAGTACCTACCACCCTACGTGTTAATCCAGGTGCTAAAACATCTTGCGGAACAAGCTCCGCCCATGGGCTCCCCCGCTGACGCAGAGTCTCCGGCCCCAGCTCGTGGAGGACGTGGTGAGCGTTCTGTTCCCTTCGCGAGGGGAACATACTCTCCCGCCCATGGCTCCGCCTCCTGTGGTGTCGGATGCGGATCACGCAGCCGACGATGACGACGATGCTCCGGAGGTGACCGAGGTAGAGCTGAGAGTGGCGGTGCGCAGGCTGAATGCCAGGAATACCGCCCCAGGACCCGATGGCTTACCTGGAAAAGCCTGGGTCCTGGCCTTGGAGGCTCTCGGGCCTCGACTAAGGGGGCTCCTAAGCGCATGCTTGGAGAGGGGCCAGTTCCCGCTTCAATGGAGGACAGGGAAACTGGTCCTCATTAAGAAACCGGGGCGCCCTGCGGACTCGCCGTCCGCTTACCGGCCCATCGTGCTGCTTGACGAGGTGGGCAAGCTCTTTGAAAGAGTCATTGCAGACCGCCTTGTCGGGCGGCTGGTGAGGGTGGGGCCGGATTTGGCGGAGAGCCAGTTTGGTTTCCGCAAGGGGCGCTCTACGGTGGACGCCATCATGCGCGTACGAGCCCTCACGACGGGGGATGCTGTGGCCCGGGGTGGGGTCGTCTTGGCGGTGTCTCTAGACATCGCCAATGCCTTCAACACCCTGCCCTGGAGTTGCATCAGGGAGGCACTCCGGTACCACCGAGTGCCGACCTACCTCTGTCGCGTGGTCGAGGCCTATCTGACGGACAGGGCTGTCATCTACATCGGTCACCGAGGAGAGTGGAACTGGCGAGAGATGTCGTGCGGTGTCCCACAGGGATCAGTCCTGGGGCCGCATCTGTGGGACATCGGGTACGACTGGGTGCTGCACGCCGACCTCCCTAATGGCGTCAGCGTAGTTTGCTACGCTGACGATACGCTGGTCCTGGCGCAGGGGAGGTCGCACCAGGCGGCGGCCGAATTGGCGACATGCAGGGTTGCGACAATTATAGAGAGGATCCGGCAATTGGGACTCGAGGTGGCCTTGCACAAGTCCGAGGCCATGTGCTTTCATGGTCCTCGGAACGCGCCACCGTCGGGTTCCCAAATAACGGTAGGAGGGGTTCCCATCGGTGTCGAGTCGACGATGAAGTACCTGGGACTCGTCCTCGACAGCCGGTGGAATTTCGTGGAGCATTTCCGACGTTTGGCTCCCAGACTGGAGCGGGCCGGGGCTGCCTTGAGGCGGCTCCTGCCCAATCTGGGGGGTCCAAACGCCTCCTGCCGGAAGCTCTACGCGGGGGTCGTGCGGTCCATGGCCCTTTACGGAGCTTTGTGGGCGCGTTCCGTGAGGCGGCGACCGGTCCGTCGGTTGAACGCGTCCCAGAGGGTCATGGCCATCCGGTTAGCCCGGGGATACCGCACGGTCTCCGGGGAGGCGGCGAACCTCCTTGCCGGATTACCGCCATGGGATCTGGAGGCAAAAGTCCTCGCGCACATGTGGGAGTGGCGCGAGGAGGCAGGACGCCGGGGCGTAACTCCGTTGCCGCGAGAAATCGCGGCACGGCGGACAGAGCTCCGGCAGGATCTCATGGCGGCATGGAGAGTGCGATTGTCGCAACCCAGCGCTGGGCACGCCACAATTGCGGCGATAAGTCCCCTCTTTGAGGAGTGGCTGGAGAGGCGCCTCGGCGTCCTCACCTTCCGGTTGACGCAGGTCCTCACCGGACACGGGTGCTTCGGGAGGTACCTGTTCCGGATAAGGCGGGAGGAAACGCCCGGGTGTCACCACTGTGTGGATCGCCCGGAGGACACGGTGGAGCATACGATGGAGGTCTGCCCGGCTTGGGCGGAGCACCGCCGTGTCCTCGCGGAAGCGATCGGCGGCGGCGATCTCTCGCGTCCGGCCCTGGTCCAGGCCATGGTACGGGGCGAGAGTACATGGGAAGCCATTACCTCCTTCTGCGAAGCAGTAATGCTCGCGAAGGAGGAGGCGGAACGCGTGAGGGAGAGGCAAGCTTTGCGCCCTCACACCCCTAGTCGCCGCAGGAGACGCCCTGGGCGTCGGGAATTGACAGCCGATTCCCGGCCACCGTAGGCGCGGGCTTACAGACGGCGAGCAATGGGTAGCTCGCCGTCCGGTAAGGACCAAGCCCGAGTCGACGGCGCGTTGTGTTCCACGCGTGCCTCAAAGAGATGTCAGCACTATTGACGGGGTCCGCTAGGGCCGATGCCAGCTAGGGTTGCGGGATGTTCGAAAGAGTTACCGTGGCCCCGGCACAGGCAACAGAAGGAACACGGGTGGGTTTTAGTCAGTAAAAGTCTGACACGCCCTCCCGCTCCGCCCAGAGCGGGAGAAGTCATTTGATGATTTCCCATCCACAAAAAAAAAAAGGTGCTAAAACATCTGTATGACAAATTTCCTCTAAATTCAATCAACCGTTTTTGTGCCAATCCGGAACATACATCCCGACAAACAACAAACGGATAAACGACGACTATGCGCAACAGACTCGTTCAGTCACTTCTTTTCAAATATGCAATGCACAGTTCTGACTTCGTTTCTATTTTTAACCGACTTCAAAAAAAGGAGGAGGTTATCAATTCGGTTGTATGGTTTTTTTAAATATTTGTTACCGTTACTCCGTCATTTATAAACCGATTTGGAAAATTATTTTTTTATTTGAAAGGATTGGACTTCCAAATTGTTCCCATTTGTATCCAAATCCAGTTCTGATGATAGGATCCATGAGGAATTGAGGGAACTCCTCAAATATTATTGGCAAACACATAGTGATTTTGGTATTTTCGTCAACAAATCAAGCATTTGCATTCAAAAAATATGATTTAGTGAAGTGGAACTGACGAAAAAGACCATAGATGGCCACAACAACTCATCAATGATAAGTATTTCACGGGTGGTGATAAGATATCTCGATTAAGATAGTTAAACGACTATGACGAAGCCGTTCCCCGATTACTCGAAGACGGCTGGACCGATTTGGAAAATTCTTTTTTGTTTGAAAGGGTATACTTGCCAGGTGGTCCCATTGTCAGCAGGTCAGGATCTGATGATGGGATCCTGGAGAAATCGAGGAAACTCTTCAATATAGGCACACCTATAGCGATTTTGGTATTTTTTTATAGTAATTTGTGCATTTGCTCTCGGAAAGCAACGTTTGGTGAAGTGGAACTGATGACGAAGACCACAGATGGTAAGATGGCCACCAGAACAACTCAATAATAAGTATTTCACGGGTTGCGATTCCATTACTTTAAAATTATTGCTAATCAATAGAAGCTCGTCACAATGCATATGGTAAAGTGGAGCTGATGGTGAAGTACCAGGAGCCTCAAGAATTAACGTCCCTGCATCGGGAAAAGCAGTGTTTTGTAAAAGTTGATGAGCAGTAGTCATTAGGCTATTGTAACTCAGATAAATTACAAACAGACCCACTAAAAAGTGAAAAATAAAAACAACCGACTTCCAAAACAAACACTACAAAGTGAAAAATAACTTTAATTTCGGAAGTCAGTGGCAAAAACCTAAAATACAGATCTAAAGACACTGACTTCCGAAAAAGTATTAGTACCGAGTTTCGAGTTAATATGACAGCGCGTTAAAATTTTTCTTACTGTTCTTAGGGTCCTAGTGTTCCTTACTTATTTTAAAAAACTAAGTGACAATTTTTATTATTTTCTGAGGCAAATATTGCAAAGTTTCAAATGTATTAACCAAAAGAATAAGATTTTTCATATAATCTGTATCCCCTCTTTTCACCCCCACAGGGGTGAAATTTCGAAAAATCGTTTCGGATTTTTCCATAACTGAAATCAAAGATTTCTTATACGCATTTTTGAGTTAATCAAGCCACACAGTAAAATCCTACTCTTAAAAATCTAATTACTCCTTCTCACCCCGTCAGGGTAGTTGTGAAAAATCAATAGTAAGAAACTTTATTGCTTACTTAGGCAAATATTCGTGCCAAGTTTCAACTTTATTAACCAAATGAATAAGATTTTTCACCTAAACTATATCCCCGCTTTTCACCCCCACAGAGGTGGAATTTAAAAAAATCGATTACGATATTTCCATAACTTGAATCAAAGATTCCTTATACCAATTTTTGAGTTAATCAAGCCACACAGTAAAATCCTCCTCTTAAAAATCTAATTACCCCTTTTCACTCCGTCAGGGGTAGTTTTGAAAAACTAATAGTAAGAAACTTTACGCTTATTTAGGCAAATATTCCTGCCAAGTTTCAAGTTTATTAACAAAATGAATAAGATTTTTCATATAAACTTTGTCCCTTCTTTTCACCCCCACAGAGGTGGAATTTAAAAAAAATGTTTACGATGCTTCCAAAACTTGACTCAAAGATTATTTATACCAATTTTGACGTTAATCAAGCCACGCAGTAAAATCATCCCCTGTAAAATTGACAAGCCCTTTTCACCCCATCAAGGGTAGATTTCGAAAAACCCTGATACAGGTTATTCTTAAGTTTTAGTCTTAACACCCTCAACGCCAGTGTATCATTTTTGCACACGCTTGTTAAAACATAGTGTATCAAAAATGATACACACTACCTATTGCGTTCAAAGCGTTGTGTACCAATAATGCACACGCTTTTCATTGATTTTGTATTAGAAATAACAGTAAAAAATATTTAAGCAAAAAATACATTATTAAAAAAAATATATTTTAAGAGATTGGGCTTGGCGGTGAAGGTGTTAAGTATAAATACTGAGTTTCGAATTAATCGGACTGCGCGATAAAATTCTTCCATACAAACTTTGACACCCCCCAAACCCACTCTTGGGCGTAGTTTAGAAAAACAAAAAAATACAAAGTTCATAATTTACTTGGATAAGTATTTGTGCCAACTTTAGAGTTTATTAACCAAATGACTAATATTTTTATTTAAACTATATCCCCGCTTTTCACCCCCACAGGGGTGGAATTTTAAAAAATCGTTTAGGATATTTCCAAAGCTTGACTCAAAGATTTCATATACCAATTTTTGAGTTAATCAAGCCACACAGTAAAATCCTCCTCTTAAAAATCTAATTACCCCTTTTCACTCCGTCAGGGGCAGTTTTGAAAAACCAATAGTTCATCATCTGCCTAGCCTTTTCCCAACTATATCGGGGTCGGCTTCCAGTCTAACCGGATGCAGCTGAATACCAGTATTTTACATGGAGCGACTGCCTATCTGACCTCCACAACCCAGTTACTGGGTAACACGATACCCCTTGGTAAGACTGGTTGTCAGACTTTCGGGCTTCTGACGACCCGTAACGACTGTCAAAGATCCACGAATGACAGCCGGGACCAACGGCTTAACGTGCTTTCCGAGGCACGGAGGAGTCTCGGTATGTAAAGATGGTCACCCATCCACGGACCAACCCCGGCAAGCGTAGCTTAACCTGATGGATCGACCCATGCGGCTGTTATTACTTAGCCACCACTTGAAAAACCAATAGTAAGAAACTTTATTGCTTATTTAGGCAAATATTCGTGCCAAGTTTCAAGTTTATTAATCAAATGAATAAGATTTTTCACCTAAACTATATCCCCGCTTTTCACCCCCACAGGGGTGGAATTTTAAAAAATCGTTATGATATTTCCAAAACTTGACTCAAAGATTATTTATACCAATTTTCGAATTAATCAAGCCACGCAGTAAAATCCTCCCCTGTAAAACTGACAACCCCTTTTCACCTCGTTCGGGGTAGATTTTCGAAAAACCTTGATACAGGTTATTCTTTATTTTTGATCTTAAGTATAAATACTGAGTTTCGAGTTAATCGGACTGCGTGT
Source organism: Fissipunctia ypsillon (assembly GCA_947568875.1). Classification (NCBI taxonomy): domain Eukaryota; kingdom Metazoa; phylum Arthropoda; class Insecta; order Lepidoptera; family Noctuidae; genus Fissipunctia; species Fissipunctia ypsillon. The sequence continues at coordinate 19,566,253 of OX387655.1, read as the reverse complement.
TAAAATTCATCCATACAAATTTTGACACCCCCCAATCCCCCTCGTGGGGGTAGTTTAGAAAAACCAAAAATTACATAGTTCATAATTTATTAAGGTAAGTATTTGGGCCAAGTTTCAAGTTTATTAACTCAAGGAATAAGATTTTTCATACAAACGAAATACCCCCTTTTCACCCCCTTAAAGGTCAAATTACCAAAAACCCCTTCTTAGTGCTCCCCTACATTATAAAAGGAAGCCGTGTGCAAAATTTCACGTTCCTAGTCCCAGTAGTTTCGGCTGTGCGTTGATATGTCAGTCAGTCAGTCAGTCAGTTTCTCCTTTTATATATATAGATTAAGTAAGAGAAATAAACTACATATAAAAGCACATTATTAATGTTCGATTTCCTATCATCACATTGCAAGCTCTTATTTGATTTTATGTGTTATAAACATATTTAAAAGCTCCTTGTAAAAAAATACTAAAATTATTCTATTGACGTTCTATTAATTTGAGGATTACACTAATGGGTAGATAATTTAAAAAACTAAATAATACACGTTTTATTTTATTTCAAAATATCGCTTTTCGTTTTTTATTAAAATAATTCCAAAAATTGTGTGAATTCTATGATAAATGGGTGCGTGGAGGGAGCGGGACAGAGCGTTCGGCGGCGCGGCGGGACAGAGAACGACTGAACGCTCAAGGTCGTTCGGTCGGGGAAGTGCCTTAAAGGCAGCTCAATGGTTGTGTTGTAATATTAGGCAGAAAATTCTCTATGTCATAAAGGTAACGTGAGATCGGTCGATGGACATATAGAGGTATGAGGAACAGGGTGTAAAGTACACTCATCCTCCATAGAAAAGGGAGGATCCTCCGGCCAAACGGGTGTTGTGTCTGGTGGGCTACTGCCCGCCGGTTGATGTCGGGATGTTGTATATATGCTTGTCGCGCGGTAAATTCTGATTGCGCGATGTAGGATTTTGCGTGACGTCAGTGTGACGCGTTCCATTGTGGCGATGTAGATATGCCGCCACATCACTCCTCTCCGGAGACCAGAGGTTGATAGTGGGCTGAGTCGTGTATCTTGCGATGCTTGCCAGGGCCAGTTGAGGTTCCAGTGAGTCGGAACCGGGTGCCGCATAGTTCGCGGTGAGTCGGAACTGTCTGCGGAGATGCCCCCAGTGAGTCGGGGTGGCGCTGCGTTATGCTCCAGTGCGTCGGATGTGGTACAGCTCCGGGTTGAGGCTGACTGCTGACGTCGACCAGGAGAGGTTTGAAGGGCTCTGCTTGTTTGACCGGCCGAGAGTGCAGTGTGCTGTGCCAAGGATGCTGATGAGGCTGAGTGTGATGACCAGGTATGCGCGGTCGCTGCATGCTGGTCGTCAGGATACCCGTTGAAGCCGTGGGTGCTGGCTGGCTGTGTGACTCGCAGCTCGAAAGCTCGAGGAAGTGATGCTGATGACGTCACGCTGTAGTAGTTGCACGAAGGCTGCGCTGACGTTCATGCTCGGGGTCACCAGTATAGAGGCATGAGGAACAGGGAGTAAAGTTCACTCATCCTCTATAGAAAAGGGAGGATCCTCCGACCAGACGGGTGTCGTGTCTGGTGGGCTACTGCCCGACGGTTGATGTCGGGATGTTGTATATATGCTTGTCTCGCGGTAAACTCTGATTGCGCGATGTAGGATTTTGCGTGACGTCAGTGTGACGCGTTCCATTGTGGCGATGTAGATATGCCGCCACAGACTATATCCAACAGTAGACGCCTTTTGGCTGAAATGATGATGAAAGGAAGCGTAATGTCAAGCGTGGGGATCATGATTTAATTTACTAATGGGTACTTAACCATTGTCGTCAGGCAATGAATACCGCGATGGAGCTATATGGACCGGTGCTGGTTGAAAGAAGGTGGTGAAAATAGGCTGCATGTGCGATTTGCGAAACGTTTGTGTTCAGTATAGAGCGATGAGCTAAAACTGATTATTTATAGCGAGAGATGCAGGTTGTCTTTGATTGAAATTTATCACGTTTATAAGTTTATGAAATGAGATCAGATTCCCAGGTCTGGCAAAGTGATATTGGGTTTTTCTATCTGGAATTTCTCAGTAGCAGCCCGGAGTCTAGATTTATGCCCGGCTGATGGCAATAGGCTCGCCCCCTATTATATGGGACTTGAACAAAACTGGCGAAATGTGGGTGTACTTTAAGGACACCTCTACCCAACCCCTTCGAGAAAACAAGGCGTGATGTTATGTTATGTAAGTTTAAAGAAAACAGCAAACAAAAATGTCTACTTTTCATCGATAATGCGTACCTTGTACGTCATTCCGAGACGTGGCTTTTAACCGCCGTCGATTCCTCTTAAATAAGTAATAACTACATGCCATAGTAACAAAGTTCTAAAGGAAATAAAAAATAATGAGGGAACGTCTTATGAGAACGCAGGATATGGTAGAAGGTAGAACTTCTCTTAGAAAGCAAATAAACGGCAGGATTTTACGAACGATTCCTGCGCGTATCGTAGTGTGTAGCTTGTTAACTTTTGTAGTGAGGGGCAGCTGTCGATGTTTTGTAATGAACAGCATCAGAAGCACTATTTTGTGTGTTATTATGAGTACGGGAAGTCTACAAGTCTGTGAAGGTTTTAGTTTTTTCAAAATACATAGTATCTTCGTATATCATCATTATTACACTATTATTATACAACAAGATGACCCGGTGAACTTCGTAACGCGTGAGATCGATTGTGCCTTTGGGTGTTTTCTAACTTTCTTTCTTTTTAAACCACCCCAGTATAGAGGCGAATAAAAGAATAAAAAATATTCAAATCGGTCGAGCTATTTTTGAGATTTTGCGAGACTAATGCTCGGCAATTTATTAGAAATCAAATCTTAGATTAGCCCATCAAACTACCATCACGATGTTGCCTTGCGAGTTATGCGCTCAGGTACTTAAAAGGTATTTAAGCTGTTCTGAACACAATCAGTGATTTAGATATTGTAGGTTCATGATGTTCAACTAAAATCGGATAACTGATACTGATCATAAAACTTGTACAATTTGGCAGTGCTAAGTTTTAGTGAATAGCTCTGGACTTTACATCTTACAAAACTTGTCGACATTCTGACTAAACTTGTCGACTTGTTTGGGGGCACAATAGTGCCCTCGCTAAGACGAGCCAAAAATCAAAAACCGGAGGTGCTACCTGTCTTTTCTCGAAGCGTTTCGTCGTATTTTCAAACCCCGAGCTTCGACCTGGATAATGCTAGAGAGCTCAAATTCTCAGGATAGGATTTAATTAGCAGACTTATAAAACACATCAAGTTTCAATTGTCTAGCTTTTATATTTTGGATTTTATTATACCTGAAGTACGTCGATTTTGTCACTGACTGACTCACTCATCAAAACCTCGAGGGCACTTCCCAAAGTCCTAGAAAGCTGAAATGTGGTATGCAGGCTAGGACTTTTTCATGTAAAATAGGTTGCCAAGACTTGCATACCGCTTTTACTAAAAAAATGTATCACATCTGTAGAGCGAAACCCCTAACTCTAAAAACCGTATATCTTGGTCAAAATTTATGGCTTTGCCGTTCCATTAGGAGAGTCTGTGCGACGGCCGCGAAACGGCGGCCAAGCTGTACATTGACCAAGATGTAAGGCTTGACTCTAACTTTTTAATAGTGAAAGCGTAATGTAAGTCTTGGCAATCTACTTTACATGAAAAGTTTTTGGTGGGTTAGAATTATCGATATACATTTTCCCACCACTACCTTGTTACCCACAATCCATGATAATGAGCGATCTATATTTTATAGTAGCACAAAATGCACGTTTTACGGGAATACCATCAAAACCATACAATTTCTGGTTAAAGCAGAATTCCTAGTTTATGAGAGATGTTTAGTGGAATTCACCGTGATTTTTCCCATGTCGTGCTTATTACGGGAGTGTGTCCAGCATTCGTTATCGAATTTATTAGCTTGGAACTATCGTTTTGCTTCTATTTTGGGGCAAGACATAATAGTTGCATGGAATTCTGCAAGTTATGGATAACAGAATTGTCATCTGCCTGTTATTGCTAAAATGTCTCGTTGATAACCACCTTAAGGCCCGGAATCCACCAAAACGGAGACGAGATGAGAGATGTGTTTTAAACAACCAATAGAATTTCGTTAATCACACATCTCGCCTACACTCAGCTTCAGTAGATACCAATGAGCGGAGATGTATCATATTTGAATGGCACGATCGAAGCGGAGATGTGAGCTATGCCTCGCCGAGATTGAGTTGGACGGCGGTACAAAGGAGATGTGAGCTGTGCCTCACAAGCTGGCAACGGCGCGCAGTGGAAACGAGAAGAGATGTGAGCGGCGTGCAGAGAGCGGTGCCGCTAGTTCCTCCGCGTCGCACAACCCGACAGCCGCGACCGCCAGCACACATCTCCGCTCCAGTCTAGCCAGTACGCATCTCCGCACAGCTTCGGTGGATACCCCCTAGCTGAAAACCATCTCTTCTCATCTCCGCTTCTGACATGTCCGCACATCTCCACTGTGGTGGAGTCCGGGCCTTAATGTCAAATACCGGGAGGACCGGGAGGGGACGCCGTAGGAAGACATACCTCTATAGTGACCTTATTGGTGACGTTCTTCAGAAAGGTCAGGTGCGTAATACTCGCAACCGGCGTGCGTGTATGATCAGATGTATCAATGTAAATGAAGCAAAAGGAGTATGTAAGGATCGTAGTAGGTGGCGGTCTGTAGTTTCTGCCTACCCCCATGGGAAGAAGGCTTTAGTTTAAGTATGTATGTAATATCAAAACTGGTGAAAATGACAGATTTTCATAATGGCCGTATAATATTATAATAATAATTATGCCTGAACCGCTCTTTTAGGAAACCGTCGTTTTACTAAACGGCCCTTCACGAAATGAGAAAGTTCAATAATTATGTAACGTCTATAAATACATATGTCGTGCTGTATAGGTGCTGCTGTGCTGTTGGTGGTTATAAGTAAGTGTTTTCAGAAGTTTTATATTCTTTTTATATTTATTGTAAAAAATATCCTTTTTATTTTCCTGATTTATTTATTTATTTAATCTTTTCACACTTAAAAAGTACAAAGGCGGACTTAGGCATTCTCTACCAGTCAACCAAGGGTGGTGAATAGATTAGATGGCAGGTGCTCTGTTAGGAATGGGACAATTTGTACATAAATAAGTTATAAACTTATAATACACATACATACATATTTACTACAATATATACCTATAATATATACCTATATTATATATATACATTATATACAAATTCAAGAGAGAGGTTTTGAGATGACTCTACGCTTTTTATTTTGAAAATAACTCCGCAATCTCCGCTTAAATGCATACCGACTGGTGGCCGTCCTGATGTCAAGAGGTAGCGCATTCCAAAGAAGAATGGACTGAATATGAAAGGAAGAATGAACAAAGTCAGAAGTATGAGAAGGACAGAGTAGGAGAAGATTGTTAGAAGAACGAAGATTCTTAGCGTGTGAATACTGATTACTGTTATCTTTTTGTATGCACGTGTTTCTGTGATAAATAAACCATTTTTTCTTTCTTTTTAAACTGAGCCAAATTGCAGCTATGATAAATGATATGTCATTTATTCATTTGTTTAATTACAACATAGGTATAATATTATTGGTATTTATAGATAATAAGGAGTGCGCTAACAATGCCAGAGAGCATACTAATATTTGTAATGAAGTAATCAAGCCAGACAACTCTCAATAATAAAATAAAATAATATTGTCTAACCCATAAACCTTTTATAACCCCATTAACCTATAAAAACCCCATAAACTTAATTAAACCAAATTGTGATACATCATTAGGTATAATAATTATACAGGGTGCTACAGCAGTAAATTATACGGGGTGTTATCTGGCGAGAACACACGCACGGCTCGTCGATAACGTTACGTTATTAGTAGTACATGCCCATGACTTTGATTAATAGGAGCTATGTAGCTTAGTTGAGTTGAAGAGGTGAGCAGGAGTGGCGGTGACGGGAAGTTTTAGTTTGAGTGCTCCTGTAACAACTTAACCCGTAAGCGGGTTGAGTTTTTTTTATCATGGCTATGTCAGTATGCTTAGCTCGTGGCTAAGTAATAACAGCCGCACGGGTCGATCCATCAGGTTAGGCTACGCTTGCCGCGGTTGGTCCGTGGATGAGTGACCATTTTTACATACCGATACTCCACCGTGCCTCGGAAAGCACGTAGACTTTGGCCCCGGCGTCATTCGTAGATCTTTGACAGTCGTTACGGGTCGTCAGAAGCCCGAAAGTCTGACAACCAGTCTTACCAAGGGGTATCGTATTGCCCCGTAACTAGGTTGTAAGGGTCAGATAGGCAGTCGCTCCATGTAAAGTACTGGTATTCAGCTGCATCCGGTTAGACTGGAAGCTGACCCCAACGTAGTTGGGAAAAGGCTAGGCAGATATTTTGATGTCAGTATGTTTAGTGTGGGTAGTTTAGTTCATAGAAATTATAACTTATCTACACAAATAAATAAAATTGGAGCATCTGTTTGTTATGTCAAAATAACAACTTTTTAATAAACAATAAAGCAATTTTTAAAAATCTTGTCTGTCTGATTGTTCCGGCTAATCTCCGAAACGTCTGAACTGATTTCGACGGGATTTTCACTGGCAAATAGCTGATATTACGGGGGTAACTTAAGCTACTTTTATTTTAGAAAAATAATTAGGGTTCCGCGCTAAACCATTAAAACCCATGAAATTGTGAACAAAAAATCGGAATTGAAAAATTCTTTTTTTCTCGAGGATTGATATAGGCTATTTAATATCACGCTACGACCCTTAGGAGCCGAGCAAAAAGACAAAAGTCAGAAAGAACACTAAGCGAAAACGAAGTAATAGCGCGGGTGTGCGATGCAACGCGACGGGTCGGGGACGAGGGAGTTTTATTAAAATGTGGCTGTTATTTTAGTATATTGTGTATCTTACGACCTCCACGTGAACGAAGTCGCGGGGCACACTAGGCCGGGGAGGTCGGGGCGGGGGGGGGGGGCTAGTTATTAGATATATTTTAAAATCAATTGATTGATTTATGCTAGAACTCACTAACCTACACAGAAATGGTGGGTAGCGGCAAACATAGGAAAGGTAATATTTCGGCACGAACTCTATTGCTAGAAAAATAATCCAAACCTGTACCTCCCTGTTTCAGTGTTTATTATATATTATTTAATTTACTCTATTCTTTCTTATTTTTTTTTAATAGTTAATCTAATATTGATAGTAATAATAAGTAATCAATAATTTGTTATTTTATTTTAATTGAAATGAAATGTTTTTTTTTTAATAATAATGTCTGTACCTATTGTAAGGAATCAATTAAAGCTTGTATTATTATTTATTATTATTTGTCTTCAGTTGATTTTCTCGGCTTAGCCGAGTAGAACTGATGGCACGGGCCTAAGCCAAGTGTTCATCAGTGGGGTTAAGTGTGGGAGTAATATTGGATACTGCTTGGTTCTCCGCAGTAGACTGTATGGTAACAGAAACTATATTTGAGGGGGAGTAATGGTGCAAGTTGTCCGACTCACACTGTAGGAATTTTCTTACTAGCCTGCATGTATTGAGAATCACTGCCTTCTGCAGCAGGTGGTAGGTGTTAGGTGGCAGGTTGAGGGACCTAAGGGACTGATGAAGCTGTTTGGGTATTACTCCTGTTGCAGATAGCACTATAGGGACTATTGTGACTCTTTGGAGATGCCAAAGTCGGGTTATTTCGTCTTTTAATTCGGTGTATTTGGATAGTTTTTCGGCTATTGTAGTTTGTAAGTTATGTGTGTTTATTTACTTTGTTAATTAATGTGATGTCTGGTCTATTAAAGTGAATTGTGCGGTCTGTGAGTATGGCTCGATCGAAGTACAGTTTTGTTGTAGAGTTCTCCAATACCGTTTCAGGGTTGTATTTATAGTATGGTCCTACGGTGTCTATGAGTTTGTATTGATGTGCTAACTTCTGGTGTATGACGTTGGCTACTTGGTCGTGTCGATGTTTATAATCTGTCTGGGCTATTGATTTGCAGGCGCCGGTGATATGTTGGATTGTCTCTGGAGAACTATTACATTTTCTACAATTGTCAGTTGCTAAATTCTTTATAATATATTTTCTGTAGTTTTTGGTCTCAATAACTTGGTCTTGTATTGCAAGCATGAACCCTTCAGTCTCCGGGAATAGTTCGCCTCTATTCAACCACGTGTTCGACATTTATTATTATTATTATACTTCCCTATCATTTACAGCAGGAAGAGGCAGGACTATTATTTTTCCCTAAAAACTTTTCACCAGAATCTTTTTCTAACTAACATAATATCACGCTTGTAATCCCCGAAGGGTTAGGCAGAGGTGTACCTACAGTACACCCACATTTCGCCAGTTATGTTTAAGTCCCATAAAATGGGGGCGAGCCTATTGCCATCAATCGGGCAAAAATCCAGACTCCGGGCTGCCACTTTCGGGTTGTCTCTTCCTAACTATGTAAATCCTAAAGTATACTTACTTAGACATATGATAGACTATATTAACCGCAGATTAACTAATCTGTGTAGGTACATCTGATCTATCATTCACACGCAGGTACTTCGCCGTTAATGCAAAGGCAGGAGCGTCTAAGCTTATTGTTTTGAGATATTAATTATCGCATCACAGCTATTCCCGGTAATTAACTCGGTTACTCAAAGGTTAACTGGTGAAGTTAACCTTAACAAAGGATTACTGACTAATTAAATATCTTATATTTCCATGTATACATGTGGGGCAATACTGGATGAAGCTGGTTTCAACAACTACTTATTAAAACAACATGAAAAGGTACGGATTTTCATTATTTATTTTGAGATTCATTTTAAATGGGTAATTAAATAAAAATCCGGACATATTGAAATGAGCCTAAATAAAACCTTTAAATAAACATGTTGTCTGTCAGCGGTCAGACGGTTAGATGGCTTTGGATATTACTTTTTCTCCTTTCTTCCAAGGGTAGAATTAGGTATGCTATAGCCATTCTAATCAGTAAGTTTTGTAGCAGGCATTACTGCCCGAGGTACACCTTACGATCTTAGATATCTACACTTGCAGTAGGTCTAAACAAATATTTAGTATACAATGCTTATACAAAATTATTAACCAAGGGGTGACAAACAAATATCTGCGGCCATCATTTGAAGAACACGTAGGTTATCAGACATACAGGGGTTATTAACCTTTATAATTGTAACCTTTGATTTCAAACCCCATGAAGAAACTTTAGAAATAAGTGAGTAAATATCGTAGTTTTCACGGAGCACGCTACGCTCAAGGGGGTTGTTACAGTAATCATTTCTGTCTGTCAGTGCGGACTGTTTGTGATCACGCCATTGCTGCCAAGTTGTAGGCGGTCGATAGTGTTTATTGAAATGGAAGCCTTTGTCCAGGGGGTCTACTCCCTAAGCACGAGTTCCGTAGTTTCGGCCGAAGTTACGGACGTTTCCTACTCCGTATCACTTACGGACATAAGATTAGTACGGTTTCCGAACTAAGAATGAATGACAACACGATTTTACAGTTGTCCCTACGCCCGATGTGTTTTGGCCCGTCCGAAAATTTTAATTTTATACTTGTTTTGACGGATTAACTACTTTTGGATGTTGACAGACTTAAGGAGTAGACCCCCAGATATGGGGAAGGCTAGAACTAAAAGGAATTGTTAGAGATTTTATTTCTTACTTGATATTTCATCAAGGGGCTCGTGGCTAAATAATAACAACCCTACGGTTTACCCGAAGGTTAAGCTACGCTTGCCGCGGTCGGTTCGTGAATGGGTGACCATCAATTACATATCGAAACCCCTTCCTGCCTCAGAAAGCACGTTAAGCCGTTAGTCCTGGCTGTCATTCGTAGGTCTTTGACAGTCGTTACGGGTAGTCAGAAGCTCAAAAAGTCTGACAACCAGTCTTACCATGGGGTATCGTGTTACCCAAAGTGGATTGTGGAGGTCAGATAGGCAGTCGCACCATGCAAAATTCTGGTATTCAGCTACATCCGGTTAGACTGGAAGTCGTTCCCAACGTAGTTGGAAAAAGGCTAGGCAGATTGCCACAATGAAACTGCCTATCTAGATAGATAGATAGATAAAAGATTTATTCAGTGCAGACAAAAGACATTGCACAACACACAAAAGCACAATTAAATGATGATAAAAAAAATGAATATTCAATATATAAAAACGAAGCGCGAATATACAAAAAAGAAAAACGTAAGTACAGAAATATAGCTATCTGACCTCCACAAGAACCCCGTTACTGAGTAGGTACCCCTTGGAAAGATTGGTACAAGTAAGCAAGCATATTATCTATAGACATCAACTAAAAAGATGGTATAAAGAATTAACTTAGCCTCCAGTGTGTGACAATTCTTAAGGTGAAATGGGTCCCAAAGAAGATATTTTGACGCATATCGGCTGCACGCAAAATCAATTTTTGTCCTCAAAAACTACAAATTTTCCTTATTTTTTCATTCAATTCAATTCAATTGAAGATTTTCTTTAGTAAATTATGAGGGCCAAAACACGATTGACACAATTTGGCTCCATACCAGAAAAAGCAAAGGTTCCTCAACATTAGCATTTTTTAAGAGAAAAAACTATTATTCAATTGCAAATAAAGCAATTTCAATAAAATTTCGTCTACACGTTCACCATCAAACACATAAGAGGATATAGAATTTTAAAGCTACATATTGTTAAAATTCTGTATGCTCCTTTTGGCCATAGCAATGCTCCAAATCCAGTTACGATACCATTTCGCCTTAAGTGCGTTCGACCAAACATACAGCTTCGCTACCAACCATGATGACTGGCTAAGATATTAATAACATAACATCACGCTTGTATTAACCAAAGGGTTGGGCAGAGGTGTACAGTACACTCACATTTCGCCAGTTATGTCTATGTAAAAAGGGGGAGCCTATTGCGATATACGAGTACCTACTGGGCACAAAACTGGACTCCGAGCTGCTACTAAGAAATTTTATTGAGATAAATTTATTGACGTATGAATATTACCTACTTATTTGAGGTGCATCTTTATAACAAATAAGTTCTAGAGACCGGAAGTTAAAAGGATGAAGGCCCCGGGCACGAAACCAGCGGTGGCTGAGCGGGGCGATGGCGACGGTACAAAAGTTCCGCCACCACCGCGGTTGCGGCTGAACAATTTTGTAGCGGCCACCGCTCCTTTACAGCAAATGATAAGAGCAGATGAAGAACTACGTTTGATGATATTGCACCGACTAGTAACAAAGTAAGCAAACAACAACACTGCTGCTTCATAAAGCTTCTGCTTCGTCATAATCTAGAAAGCAATCAAAAAAAGAAAGAAATATGCGTTTATTGGTATTACAAAAAAAAAAAAAAACAACTTTATAACTATCAATCTGCCTGCCTTTTCCCAACTATATTGGGGTTGGTTTCCAGTCTAACCAGATGCAGCTGAATACCAATATTTTATATGGAGCGCCTGCCTACCTGACCTCCACAACCCAGTAACTGGGTAATACGATATCCCTTGGTAAGACTGGTCGTCTGACTTTCGGGCTTCTGTCGACCCGTAACGACTGTCAAAGATCCACGAATGACAGCCGGGATCACCGGCTTAACGTGCTTTCCGAGGCACGGAGGAGTCTCGGCATGTAAAGATGGTCACCCATCCACGGACACCCGATAGATCGACCCGTGCGGCTATTATTATTCAGCCATGAGCTCGGCAAAAAACTTTAAAACTATAAAAAACAGAAAACAATGCTTATTAATGCCAAAGAGGCCTCAGTTCAGCAAAATATCAGATGACAACACAAAGTATACCACCTCCGCTTATTTTCAGCTGCAGTCCACGAGTGCCATACACTCGAATAATGAACACATAGGGAAGCAGCATCTAACGTTTTTTTTTCACTCAAAAACACCATGTAGGTACATTACCGACATAATAAGCTTAAACACATCCCAAACAGCTCAAATACGCTCATGTAAATAAAACTATAGGAAAGCTCGATTACAATACATTTTCCAATCAGCCATTGTTATCGGTCGACAATACTTCATGCTCGTATCTACATAATTCACTGCCCCTGGATTAAATATATGATGAAAAGCGATGTAATGTGAAGGACGATCCTATCGGAATAATGGGATAGCAATACCCGTTAGTCCTGGGTTTACGCCTGTTGAATTCGCCTGTATTGTGTTTTGTTAGACTACTGGAAGTAGGGAGCTCGGAGGGACCTAGTTCATTTCTTGGTATTCTTGGGAAGCTGTAATGAATTAAGAGAATTACTTGAGTTCTTGGAGTTTTGTAAGACATTTAGTAGATTGGAAATTCACTTATAAACTTTAGGTTTAGGCACTACTAGCAGCGCCCCGTGGTCTCACCAGAAAGGTTTCGATCGGAATGAAAAGTATCATATGTGTTAATCCTGGTTATAAATAAATAAATAAATATCTTGGGACAACTCACACACGGCCATCTGATCCCAAGTTAAGCAGAGCTTGTGTTATGGTAACCAGACAACTGATATACATACTTATATAATTTGTAAATACATACATATTATAGATAAATTACACCCAGACACAGAACAAACAATATGCTCATCACACAAAGTTTGTCCTGGGTGGGAATCGAACCCACGACCTCCGGCTTTGCAGTCAGGGTCACTAACCACTAGACCAACATGCCTGTCAAACTATCTGATCTATCTGGTTATAAACTATCTGTTTGCCAAAATTTATTCAAATCCGTTCAGTATAGATTTTGCGTGAAAGAGTAACCAACATTCATCCATCCATCCATCCTCACAAACTATCGCGTTTATAATAACACAGGGTGTAAGGGACAGCCCTCCGCAAACTAACAGGGTGCATTCAGCTGCTTATTTTGAATCATATTCCACCGGAAATATTCTCAGGAAAATTTTCATTTTTTTAATCGTTTTTTCAGTTACTATTCCTTTATTTCAATGTAAAATTACATTATCTGTACGCAGCACTCTATTTATGTAAATAAAACAGCTAAAATAAAAAAAAAATCAGCAATGGATGTTGAAATAGTCGGCGGCCGAAGGCTCGCTGCGCTGCCGTTCGCTACGCGCGTTTTGCCACGGTAATGATACATTGCGTGGGTGGTAATAACACAAATCAGGTTTATTGGATTCCCATAACGCTCCTGAAATAATTTCATGAACCGGTCATCTTAGTATGATATACTGAATTCACCCCATCAGTCTGCGCAAGGCTGTCTCTTACACTCTGTATATTAGTAGGAAGTAGGATAGGACTAAAGGACTAAGACCTGAGTAGTTTTAAAGAAAATGTAATTTTACCTTTGGTATTAGAGGGAGATTCTTTGTGATTATTTGATTCTTATTACAATCGTAAGAAGCAACAATATTGCCCGCACTCTTCCTCTATGAACTGATTGTTATTTAGTTTGTCCAAGCGAGATTATTGTGATGATTATAAAGCTCTGCATTTGAAAGTCTTTTTAACCTTTCGGTTAAGTGGTACTTAGCCTTATATTCTGGCTTGATTATAAATGATAACAAGAGTCCTTAGCTTACAAGCTGATGTAAGCGTGAAATGTTATCTTATGCATTGGAAACAAAGCAATAATTGATAATTAGCGAATTGATATTCAAACTCAAACAATTTATTCCAATTAAACAATTTACAGGCACTTTTAAACCGGCAAGGATACGGACAGTCAGAAATATGAAGACAAAAATTCTAATTTTGATATAAATTTTTGTACTTGGTCCTATTTCCATAGTTATTCGAGTTGGAACACGCTCCATTTTCGTCTCTAGTACAATCGAAGACCACGACCGTTGAATCGGACACCTATTGTCTGTGACATGCACCTATTTGTACGTATTTATACATGTAAAGATGGACAGATGAGTGGACGACCTACAGAAGATCGTGGGGAAGACCTGGATAAGACTCGCACATACCAGGGGAGGATGGCACGAAATGAAGAAGGCCTATTACTCAGTAGTGGGTGGAAGAAGATTGACAATGATAATTATGAGGATGCATGTAAAGCTCTCATGCGAACGTGAGTATTGTGTTACGTGTTGGAAGTTCAAGTCTGGTTGATAGGTTGTTTTTTAAATCTTTTATTTACAGGATGAATTCAGTATATCATACTAAGATGACCGGTACATGAAATTATTTCAGGAACGTTATGGGAATCCAATAAACCTGGTTTGTTTTATTACCTCATACGCAATGTATCGCTACCGTGGCAAAACGCGCGTAGCGAACGGCAGCGCAGCGAGCCTTCGGCCGCCGATTATTTCAACATCCTTTGCTGATTTTTCGATTTAGCTGTTTTATTTACATAAATCGAGTGCTGCGTACAGAGAATGTAATTTTACATTGAAATAAAGAAATAGTAACCGAAAATACGATAAAAAAAGAAAATGTTCCTGAGAATATTTCTGGTGGAATATGATTCAAAATAAGGATCTGAATGCATCCAGCCGATCTATTCTGTAAACATCACACCGTGAGAACTTAGGTGAAGTGAGTTTGAAGTGAGCTCAATCCCTAGTAGAGTAAGGTGGGATGACAATTCACATCACGCTCACTTCACCTAAATTTTCACGGTGGGATTTTTACAGAATAGCACCACTGTTAGTTTGCGGAGGGCTGTCCCAAACACCCTGTATATTCTTTTATATTTTGTGAATGTCAGAACGTTATCGGTTTAATAGACTGTAGATTTGTAGACCTTTTATCTAATTTGTTAAGTACCTGGTACTTGTTGACAGGCCTACACTATCCTCCCATATCTATTAGGTAACACTGTAATTTGAAAATACTGTAAAAGCCTATCATTTTAAAAAGAGTAACCGTGGGTTTCTTGCCGGCTCTTCTCCGTAGCAAACGACCAATTGGAACCGCGCAACTAGTTTCTGACGTTTCATAAGTGTTCCTGTAGGTTTATGTAAATAAAAATATTTAGATTTTTTGATTTTGAGTTTTGGTAATAGATTTATCTGAAATAGTGATTTAACGGAATTGGTTTAAAAAAAGTTTGGATAAAAGAGTTCCATTATTGTTCTTACTCACTATTACTATTATTGACACATATGTTATTATTTTTTCAACAATCGCCAAGAATTTCAAAACCTCTCTCTCTTGAATTTGTATATAATGTATATATATAATATAGGTATATATTGTAGTAAATATGTATGTATGTGTATTATAAGTTTATGACTTATTTATGTACAAATTGTCCCATTCCTAACAGAGCACCTGCCATCTAATCTCTTCACCACCCTTGGTTGACTGGTAGAGAATGCCTAAGGCATTAAGTCCGCCTTTGTACTTTTTAAGTGTGAAAAGATTAAATAAATAAATAATAAATTTGTATAAAGTTCTGACAAGCAAGTATGTAAGTAGGTATCATCATAAACATCTCGAATTCACTCACTGCTTTACATAGACCTCTCATTTCCTGTGCCAATCCCCACGCTTCTGTGCTATGTAGATATGCAGGTAAAGGTAGGTGCTATTTGAGGCATAAATCTATACAAATAAATAAAACTGAAGTGTCTGTTTGTAATGTCAAAGTAACAGCTTTTTACTAAATGCATATGCAAGTATATACAATACTTATAACAAAAAATCAATTTTAAAAACTTTCGTCTGTCTGTCTGTTTGTTTCGGCTAATCTCCGAAACGGCTGGACCGATTTCGATGGGACTTTCACTGGCAGATAGCTGATGTTACGGGAAGTAACTTAGGCTACTTTTATATTAGGAAAATAATTAGGGTTCCGCGCAAAAAATTAAAACCCATGAAATTGTGAACAAATAGTGCGGGCGGACGATGGAACGTGGCGGGTCGGGGGACGAGGGAGTTGTATTAATATGTGGCTGTTATTTTAGTATATTGTGTATCTTACGACTTCCATGCGAACGAAGTCATGGGCCACAGCTAGTAAAGAAAAAAAGAAAGAAAATACGTTTATTTGCGGTGAACATGACGCAAAAAAAGAACACAAACCTAAAAAAGAAACAAGTTGGGGGAAAATATGCGTCACATCCACACAAAACGGCCATCACTCAGCATAATGCTGCGACCCTATGTGAGACAGAGCCCCAGCGCTGGTTATCAGCGACAGCCGGCGTTGACGTGATGACATCAGCCGGTGCAGCATGCAATGAAATTTAAAAAGAAACAAAATAAACACACAATATTTAAATCTAAAATGTTTATATGAATACAATATTTAAAATGGCAACATTACGTTCCATCGGCATCGAATCACACTCGATTTTTAGTAGTAAATAAAAACCTATTACTTACATTACAAATATGTTTACTGGCTAGAAGGTTAGAAACTAGCAAGCCTAGGCTATTGTCGATAATATGTCTGAGATCCAATAAAAAAAGAGTTGACGATATCATAAAGGTTCCTTGTTAAAAAATATCAAATTCCATTACTAACAATATACGTTCCCTTATTAACTTTGTACATATCTACTTATATACTTCGCACAAACAATACTTTACCAAAAAAAAAAACAATGTATAGATTGATCAATATATTAAGGATAGAAGAATTCGGACGAGCGGCGTAATAAAATAAATTGCGCGTAAAATTAACCGAGCTTCCGGTAAAATATGGGTGCGCAAAGAAAAACAAGAGGAAAACCCAGATGTTATTACGATTAATTCTATTTGTATGAAGATTTGTTGTGCTTTTTAGTATTTTCTTGTAAGCAATACTACTAATGTTTTGAAAATAAATGTTTGTTGGAAGATATTTTTCCTTATTTTTTGTGTTTAGTTGGATCAGGCAACATTTCCTTAGTACACGAACTGAAGGAACTTACAATGGAAGAAACTGATTTGAAAAAATCTATACATACAAATAAATAAAACTGAAGTGTCTGTTTGTAATATCAAAATAACAACTTTTTACTAAATGCATAAGGAAGTATAAACGGTAGTTATAACTAAAAGCAATTTTTAAAGTATTTGTCTGTCTGTTTGTTCCGGCTAATCTCCGAAACGGCTGGACCAACTTTGGCGGGATTTCCACTGGCAGATAGCTGATGTTACAAGGAGTAAATTAGACTACTTTAAAAAAAAATAAAACCCATGAAATTGACAACAAAAAGTCGGATTTAAAAAAATCTTTTTGCATTTGGTAGCCCATTTCTCAAGGATAGTTATAATAATAATAATCAATTTATCCATAGTTCTAGGTAAACAGTCCACTTTAGCCATCCAAACCCATAGTCCAATATCTTTGTTTTCATATCCTGCAATAGTCCTACACCAACCGGGGTTGTCCTTGTGTGCACTTGCATAGTGTATACAGGGATAAAGGTCGGTTGGTGCCTTATATCAGTAAAAATGCCTAACGGGCCTCTGCGAGTTGGCTTCGGCTCCTCGTACGCTTTCCAAAGGTCCGTGACCCCAGTGTCCCGAGATATGTCAAAAAAATCAAAATATTAATCATTTAGTTATAGGTTATTTATCATCACGCTACGACCCTTAGGAGCTGAGCAAAAACAAGAAAGTCAGAAAGAACACTAAGCGTAAACGAAGTAATAGCGCGGGCAGGCGATGCCACGCGACGGATCGGGGGATGAGGGACTTTTATTAAAATAAGGCTATTATTTTAGTATACTGTGAGTCTTACGACTTCCACGCGAATGAAGTCGCGGGGTACAGCTAGTTTAATACTACATATAAGCTATCGCAGTTTTAAATAGCTTCAGACTGAGTAAACAAATAAATCAGTGGGTAATTTTAGTTCCCAACTTCATACTTAAATTCCCATCTTGTTGATATATAAATCATTAAAGGTCTATTAAAATTTCGATCTATTCAAATTACTAGATAGGTTCCAGGCGATGATAATGGACTTTTAATGATTTTTAACTGAATATCACGTCTAAACGAATAGTGTTAATGATTTGGAAAAAATGTATATTAAATTAGAGCATTTTCTTGATAACTCACTCAACTAATTTGTCAGAGTTAAGGCTCGTGCAGGCTGGCGCGACGCGACACCGGTAGAACAATTTCCATGAAGTTTTCATAGAAATTGTTCTACCGGTGTCGCGTCGCGCCAGTCTGCACGAGCCTTTAGCAGTACCGAGTGTTAAGATAGGTAAGTAAGTGAGGCCTTGCCTATCACTCATTGTGGCAACAAAGAAAGTCAAGTTTTTCAAGGTACGCTATTCTTGCGCCTTCTAGAACTGGTTACCTCTTTCCGGGAATGCTTTTGCGTTGCCGCACATGCATGAATCTATATATTAAAAAATGAAACTACAAACATCCCGTACGAACAACGAACTATAATCACACGCGTGTATTTCACACTAAGTCTGCGGGCACGAAATTAGCGGCGGCCGAGCGATGGCGATTGCGGGTCGGCGCGGCGCGGCGTAGTCAAAAGTATAGCATTCTGAAGAGACGCGCACGAAGCGGGCGAGAGCGGCGCGGGGGGGTGCACCAAAGTTCACCTAAATTTTCAACTCCGATAATTGGAAATCCGAAAATGTTCTTCCTAACATTTTTAATCCTAACAATCACAATTCCTAACTACTCTGTCTCTAATGTTCATAATTCCGAAGCATTCAACTTCATGACGTCACTAGCAATAAACATCTATTATACTTTTATTTGTTTTCCTATATTTTCTCAACATAACCATCTTTTACACTATTATTCAAAGTCATATCTTTTTTCTTTAGATTTAACGATGTGGAAGGGATCCATAGGTTAGGTTAGAACTGTGACCAACTACGCGCGAGCCGAGCGAGCGAAGCGAGCGGTGCCGCGGCAGCGGCCGGCGAGCGCTATCTCGAAATTGGTCGCGAAATTTTTCTAAGTATTTTTTTCATAGTGCCCCCAAGACGACACTGACCTTAATTATGTTTAGGGATAAAAGTGTTATGATAAAAAACAGTAGGAGTTTAAATATATTTACATTAATGATATTATTAATTACAATTTTCGGAAACATGAGTGTTATGAACATCGCCGGTAGCACTACAAATAGTATGAATGAAAACTTTAGGATGAAAAGTTTTAGGAAGAGTGATCATTTGGATTACAAATCATTAGGATGAACAATTTCGGGTACAGAACTTTAGGTGAGCCAATATGGACCCGGCGCGGGGCGACCGAGCGATGCGCGGGCGGTGGAGGCGCGGTGGCGACCCGCAAGCGACGGGTATAAACTTGTTTAATTTCGCCGCTCAACGGCCGTTACTTCCTACTTGATCGACCGCCAGTTTCGTGCCAATCCCAAGCCCGCCACCGGATCGCCCCGTCCCGCGCCGCTCCGCAGTCGCCATCGCTCGACCGTCGCTGGTTTCGTGCCCGCAGACCAAGTCATGATGATTTTATCTAACAACAATACTTGAACATTGTTTCAGGTAACCGTAGGACTTGATAAATTGATTTAAGGTTTAACAGACTTTTAATGATTTCAAACTGAAGATCACGTCTAAACGAGCAGTGTTAATGATTTGTGAAAAATTTCATGTTAAATTAGAGCATTTTCTTAATTACTTCATATGTGAATATTTTAGAGTATGTTTATTTAACATAATAAAAAATGATACCATTAAAATCTTAAAAAGAAACTGACGGCATTACTAATTGTAAAATGCTAATAATCAGTGAATGACAATGACACTGACTTATGCACCCAATAAAAATAACAAAATTATATCCTAACTAAACTAAAACATAAAAATGTATTATCCTAAACTAACTAAAATTATGAAAAAACTAAAATATGGCGTCGAAAAATTCCTCCGCATCGCTGTCGACTGGTAATGTACCCAAGAGACTGGCGGCATTGCCACGTTATATGGCAATGGCCTCTGGCCAAGGTAAAAGCTAGCCCTTGAGTCACGGGAAGTGTCAAACAGCCGTTTGGAGATTTCGTTGAACAAACCATGAGCACTCGGACCCCACGGCCCGAGGGTTTCTACCCCAAATGGCTCGAAAATATAATTACCGATAAGGTTATTATACTTTCGCCGCTTGAGGTTTTCCGCAGCCGCAGCAGCAGCGCCAGCACAGCACGCCGAGCCAGGAAGATGGGATGGCGCAAGAGTATCGACACAAGTTGCGTCTCACACTAAAGGTCTACCCGCCTTCCATGGAAATAAAAACGTGCCGTCCGGTCTCTTGCCATCGTCGCGTGCCAAGCCATTGGGTTCTAATACAGCTGGGACGCCGAAGGTGACAAGAGCCCGTCGGATAATGTCATTGATGTTCGCGTGCCACGCTATGCGACCCGCACTTCGGCTGCAAGACAGGCCGTGGTGTTCGAGGCTGTTGACAACTTCGCCACAGTGACAGCGATGAGGAGAACAACAAGGGGCTCCTAGTCGCAGGGAAGCAGCGAGGCGGAAAGTAGTGTCGTCGAACAAAGTACCTATGTTCGACGACGGTAGTGCATGAAGCCACAGACCCGACTCCCACTTACCCACAGCCAGCAGGCGCGCACGCTCTGCAGTAGTAGCAGACGTGTTTAATAAATTATTCTGTACTACTCTACAAAGCGGCACACCGTCTCTGGGAAGATGGACTGTCGGGTGGATCTGCATTCGGGCAAGCGAGTCTCCAGGCACCCATAGCCTCGGTGACGCACGCCTCTTATGTATTGTTTAAATTAATGTATTTTGTTTTCCTTGACATTTTTGATATCCATTATTTTGACATACCTAAGTACGACATTGTTTCAATTTATGTAATATTGTTCCTAATATAATGTAGATATTTAAATTAATGTTTTAAATGTAGGTACGATACCGACTACCGTTCAATTGTAATACTTAAGTACCTTAAAAATAATGTTTTAATTGCATTTCATTTTATATAATATTCTTATAAATAAAACATTAAAAACATTTAAAAAATAATTTTAACAACAAAATGTAGAAATTAAAATGATAATTTAAATTAAATTAAACACAAAATGGGCAGAGGAACAATGTTGATGGGTCTAGAACCAGGGGCAAAATGGACGAGTCCACGCAGGCTTCTTCCTTTTATAGACGTGGCCGCGCTGGAGGGGACTGTCCGGTGTTGTCATCTAACAATATTAATTCACTCATTTTATAATAATGTTGCATGCCTTATATAAGTTAGATTGTACAAGGATCGCCCATTCCCATATTTTAACTGTCACATCTTATTTACTGCAATAAATCTTTACTTTACATAGTGAAATCAATTTGTAAAGTTATGTCTAACGAAAATGACGGGGGCTGGCAATAATTTGTTTTTTGTGACTCTTTTAATACGAGCCCCTAATTCCCAGAAATTCTTAAATATTACATTTCTTTAGTTTTCTCTAATTGCTTCTCGACATGTAACACGTGAAAAATTAGCACCACAGCCTGGCTCCATGTATTTTTTCGGAATTAATTGTCCTTTCTTATTTATGAATGAATGAATGAAATGAAAACGCGTTTAATTTTGTTTCCATACTATTACAAACTAATGTTACTTCTGCCAAACTGCACAGCAGTTTGTTGGCAGACGCAGCTCCCATATAGACAATTTTATTTTGTTGGTACTTTTCCATTAATAAAAGGTACAAGCTTATACATTTTTTCGCTAAACATTAATACTCCAATAAATTCCTCACCAAAATTTTTCTTTCTTTTACGTTTAAAATTTTTTCAGTTTTATTTATTCAAAAGTCTTTTCTTCTCTGGATTAACTTTCTTCGGATATTTCTTTATTAAAATCGGATGAAGTTGTAGCCTCTTCTTTGTTAGTTTGACTTCCAGTCGCTATTACGTCACTTTGATCTTGAGTTGTAGGCTGTTCTTCGTTCGTTTGTCTTCCAGCTTCTATGTCGTCATTTAGTTCTTGATTTTGAACTAAAATATACAACAGAAATGTATTAAATTGCACTTTGTTTTTAAAACATCGTTTTCCTGTCGTTATATCAAGTTGATAAGCTTACCAATTTCATCCAAGATATCCTGTATTTGTTGATTACTGTAATTATCAAGGACGTGATCTTTAATTGATTCTGTATCGGCATCGGCTGTTGCAGCAGAAGGAACTGTAAATAATATTACTTTGTTCCAAGGACAACATACAGACTTACCTACGAACGTTGCAAGTTAAATAAAACCTTGATTATTTTACGTAAGAGAGCATGGACAACAAAAGCATACCGTTGTCTTCAGGCGGTAAGTACTCCGAAACTACTGGTGAGTAAATCTCTTCGGATTCCTTGGAGACTGAGATTTGTTCATTCTGTATTTTTACCGGAGTGTGCTGTCGGAGATTATATTTAAAATCTAATAACTCATTCCCTAGAAATCAAACCATTATATTAATTCACATTAAAATAATGTGTAAGTTAATGTTAAACTATGCTTTCACCGACTTATGTAACGGAAAACATCGTGACGAATCCAGGACGGAAAATAAAGATATGTCGGAAATGGCCAATCCGCCATGACAAGCGTGGTGATCAACAGCTCATCCCTTCTCTGTATGAGAAGAGGCCTTTGCCCCCCAATGGGTCCTAAATAGGCTGGTATTATTATTATTCCATATTTACGCACCCGTCTCTATAAAAATTTGTGGCATCCTTCCTTCGATTGACATATTATCATCATTACGGTTCATTAATTTTTCTTCTCCTAAAACAAAATTAAATATTGGTGCCGATTCTCTTGTCATAAATACCTCTAAATTAGACTAAACATCATCAAAATTTAGTTTATTCATGTCAAACGAATATTTTCCATTCTGAAATTGACTAAAGTGACACAACTTAACTATATTTGTAATAAATTATTGATTAATGTTTAGTATTGTAATGAATTGTAATAATTAGAATCAATTTTATATTTCAATTCGACATGAAACTTTTGCAGTGCCCTTACAGGGTGCATGTCTTACACTGTGCCATGAAATTTTAATGCATGCCTACTAACCAGTGTTGTTGCGTGTTAGCAAATAAATAAATAAATTTTAGTTTGACAGCACTAAGATGGCACTGAATTATTAATATAATGAAAATAGTAATTTTGTTATTCTGAATTTGACGTTGTTCACCTAAAATTTAGATTTTCTAACTAAATCTGACTATTTTTAATCGCGATTAAAAAGGCGTGGAATAAAAGTAGTTGGCATGAACTAAAATTCACACCAACGCCTCGACTTCAGGTGCAAAAACAGTACTGTAGCTTTTTTTTTTCTTTTCTTTTGCTTATTCTCGAAAACGATGTGTCCTATCACAAAAATAATGAAAATTTTGACCCCCTTTATAAAACGCATAAACTCCTAAAACTCAACATGTAGCTAATAATTTTTCATATTTTATATAAAAAAGTGAAAAATTCCATGAAAAAACACGTCGAGGCTGCCCCCTGTGCGCCTCCGGCTCTAAAAAAATTCACTCGATTTTAGTTCTGTCAAAATTATTTTTGAATTTAGTGATATTTTTTGCAGAATAGCTTTCAGATTCTCATAGCCATAAGTAAGGAATTTTAGTGATGGTTTAGTTAGTTTAGTTCGGTGCACAAAAGAATCGGCACCATTGTATCTGGCTAGTATATGCTTAAAGTAATAGGTACGTAAACTTATGCTTTTGTTTTTTTTGGATGGGAAATCATCAAATGACTTCTCCCGCTCTGGGCGGAGCAGGAGGGCGTGTCAGACTTTTACTGACTAAAACCCACCCGTGTTCCTTCTGTTGCCTGTGCCGGGGCCACGGTAACTCTTTCGAACATCCCGCAACCCCGGCTGGCATCGGTCCTAGCGGTCCTTCAATGCTGCTGACATCACTTTGAGGCGCGCGTGGAACACAACGCGCCGTCGACTCGGGCCTGGTCCTTACCGGACGGCGAGCTACCCATTGCTCGCCGTCCGCAAGCCCGCGTCTACGGTAGCCGGGAATCGGCTGCCAATTCCGTGAGGGCGTGAGGGCGCAAAGCTTGCCTCTCCCTCACGCGTCCCGCCTCCTCCTTCGCGAGCATTACTGCTTCGTAGAAGGAGGTAATGGCTTCCCGTGTACTCTCGCTCCGTACCATGGCCTGGACCAGGGCCGAACGCGAGAGATCGCCGCCGCCGATCGCTTCCGCGAGGACACGGCGGTGCCCCGCCCAAGCAGGGCAGACCTCCACCGTATGCTCCACCGTGTCCACGTATACTTATGCTACGGCTACACTGTCGCGATAACGCAAACTACACTTCGCGCGGTCCCTCCGCGCGGTCCCTCCGCGCGGAGGGACCGCGCGGAGGGACCGCGCGAAGTGTAGTTTGCGTTATCGCGACAGTGTAGCCGTAGCGTTAAAACAAAATGATTGGACGTAGATAACTATCTTTTCACGTAGGAATAGGATCGCAAATGACCTTTGACAGCTAGGTACTTACCACCAAAACTATACAGTAGACAAGGGCAATTCGTTCTTATTGATCGCTGTGACATCACTAAACGGTGCTGGCTTTATTCTTCGTCAAGATGAATGCCTAATGAACAAAATAAGTAGGTACGATCATTACTTACCTGCACTGCTGTCCGTTATTTCACTTTTAGCTACAGCTAATTCGATTATCTTACTGCGGCGACTCATTTTAAATACACAGAATTACATAAAATACTGTTTTTACACTAAAATACTCCATATCAAACAATATTGAATGCAAACTACCGCAAATGAACAGGTCGCAACTCGCTCACAACGCAGCGCGCGGGAGGCGGTCGGCAGAAAGTAAACAATGACTGTCATCGTAAGTTAATGTAAGTAGGTATCATCCAGCCGATCTATTCTGTAAACATCACACCGTGAGCACTTAGGTGAAGTGAGTTTGAAGTGAGCTTAATCCCTGGTAGAGTAAGGTGGGATGACAGTTCACATCACGCTCACTTCACCTAAATTTTCACGGTGGGATCTTTCCAGAATAGCACCACTGATATCCTAACTTGCAAATTATTCCGGAGAAAATAATCGTAACTTATGTTACAATCTTTGAACAGATTTTTTTTTTATTGACTATGCAAGAATGAAATGAAATGATGTGATAAGGCAACGGTGCGGTTTAAAAGAAGATGTAGTGACAAAAATTGAAAAGAGTATGCTTAGATGGTTTGGTCATGTTGAGAGGATGAATGAAAGTCGACTAACAAAAGGTATTTACACGGCAGATGTGAGTGGAAACGCCGGGGGGGACGCCCTAGGAAGACATATAATGATCTTATTGGTGATATTCTTCAGAAAGGTCAGGTGCGTAGTACTCGCAACCGGCGTGCGTGTATGACTAGATGTATGAATGTAAACGAGGCAAAAGGAATATGTAAGGATCGTAGCAGGTGGCATTCTGTAGTTTTTGCCTACCCCCATCGGAAGAAGGTGTGAGTTTATGTATGTATGTATGTATGTAAGCAAGAATGAAATAATTGTACCCAAGGTTATGAATATGAAAGCTTATCTAATAGGAAATAATAATTTCCAAGAACAAGAGTGTATGTTGTATTACAATTAATAATCATGGCGATCATAAACAATGATGATGATGTGTAACTAAATGTACCCTTTTTAACCGACTTCAAAAAAGGAGGAGGTTACCAATTCTGTTGTATGTTTTTTTTATGTTACCTCAGTACTCCGTCATTTATAAGCCGAATTGGAAAATTACTGTCGTCAATGCACGCGCAGAGGCATAAAAGTTGTGTTATCTGAGCGCGCAGCGGTTACAGAGAAGAGACTTTATTAATTTGAGATTTGTTAAATAATCACTTGAAATGATAAGTGTTACGCAAAATACCGATGAACAATTGTTTAGACTTGTTTTTGTGATCAGTATTTGTGAGTTTCGTATTGGAAGGTGTAAAGACCATGTGATGACAATTCGGAGATGTGCAGATCTTCAACGGGTTAATGGAATACCACAAAAGCAAAGGGCTAGATACCAATATTATGTTGTAAAACTTTTCATTACTTTTCGCCAGGAAATAGAAACAGTGAATTAAGTTAAATTTTTTGACGAGCAAATTAAATACATTTAGAACACTTAACGAGACGATAACCGACTTTTAATGATTTTAAACTGAAGATTACGTCGAAACGAGCACTGTTAATGATGTAGAAAAAAAAAATGTTAAATTAGAGCATTTTCTTAATAACTTAATATGTGTATTTTAGATTGTTTATATTACATAGTGTAATTAATTTGTAAAGTCATGTCCAACGCGATTAAAAAACTGAGAATCACGCAAAAACTATTACTAAGCGTATTTTTATGAAACGTACCATTTTCAAGATAATTTAATAATTTATCCTTAAGTATACGTGTTTTAATATAATACCTTTTGTTTTATGTATAATAAATTAATAATGCGTCTAATTTGGGATTGGGATAGCGCTCCTTGATGGGCGAGTCCTATTACTGGGTGGACGTACGACGCGTTGCGTGAGCTCAGCACAGAACACGCAAGCTATGCACTCAAGGCCGTTAGCATATATCTGCGTCTTAAGTTTGCTCACATACTCTTTTTTGTAATCAATCTGTAAATGTTACATCTACCTACATACTTTGTGAAACATAACCAGCATCTTTGTTTGCAAAAACTGAAACTGCCATTACAACAGGCCCAGTAAACGAAAATTGAATGAAAAAATCCGAGTTAAACACGCCATAATAGCAAACAATATAATGAGTATTTCGAATACTTGAACATAATCGCATTCAGCTCGGCTGTTGTAAAATTTCGTTTTATCTCGCAAGCCGGTTCGCGAATTTCGATTAAACCTTCAAAGGTTTCTGGTACATTTATTCCATAAAGTTTGTTTCGGAGCGAGTTTGGAAGTTTATCAGCGGTCCCTACTATTTGTTTTAAGTTGTTAAATTGTATAAGATGAAACTACATTTCCGAGCAACCAAATCGACTCAACTCCTAATCATGCATTTCGACTCAAATAACAATTACTATTACTCGAAAACTAACGGTACCTACCGCGTCCCTTAATCATTAGATTTTTGCTAGTGCTGTGCACTTCTGTAAGTGATGTACTCACATTACCTATAACTGTATGTGATTTTTGAATGTGTATGTTCTAGTGAGAAAGTTGTTGAAGTGAATAAATCTATATATATAAAAGGAGAAACTGACTGACTGACTGACTGACTGACTGACTGACATATCAACGCACAGCCGAAACTACTGGGACTAGGAACGTGAAACTTTGCACACGGCTTCCGTTTATAATGTAGGGGAGCACTAAGAAGGGGTTTTTGGAAATTAGACCTTTAAGGGGGTGAAAAGGGGGGATTTCGTTTGTTTGAAAAATCTTATTCCATGAGTTAATAAACTCGAAACTTGGCACAAATACTTATCTTAGTAAATTATGAACTTTGTCATTTTTGGTTTTTCTTAACTACCCCCACGAGGGGGATTGGGGGGAGTCAAAATTTGTATGGAAGAATTTTAACACGCAGTCCGATTAACTCGAAACCCAATATTTATACTAAAATCCAAAAATAAAGAATATCCTGTATCAAGGTTTTTCGAAAATCTACCCGGGACGGGGTGAAAAGGGGTTTTCAATTTTACAGGGGAGAATTTTTCTGCGTAGCTTGATTAACTCGAAAATTGGTATCAATAATCTTTGAGTCAAGTTTTGGAAATATCCTAAACGATTTTTTAAAATTCCACCCCTGAGGGGGTGAAAACTGGGGATATAGTTTAGATGAAAAATCTTATTCATTTTTTGGTTAATAAACTTGAAACTTGGCACAAATATTTGCCTAAATAAGCAATAAAGTTTCTTACTATTGGTTTTTTAAAACTACCCTGACGGGGTGAGAAGGGGTAATTAGATTTTTAAGAGGAGGATTTTACTGTGTGGCTTGATTAACTCAAAAATTGGTATAAGAAATCTTTGATTTCAGTTATGGAATAATCCGAAACGATTTTTCGAAATTTCACCCCTGTGGGGGTGAAAAGAGGGGATACAGATTATATTTTAGAATCCTTGGTAGTCGCTTGTACAACTTTGTTAATAAACAATGTAACATTTACACGTTAAACAAATTTGATTGTAAAGATAAGGTCTGTAAATGGATCATAACCCTTAGCTATGACGAGGTTGAAAAAATCCTTAATACGTAGCTTTGTCGATATCCCTTTTCACTCAAACAGTACCCCGTCCGACACATCACTAAATACATCCGCCTTTCCAACACATCACAATACAACACTACACTACACTATACAATACAATACAACACCACTACACAACAAAACACCGTACAACAATGCACAACACAACACAACACATGCAGTGACACTATACAGATGGTTTTCTCCTTGATTAGTTTATTTTGTTTTTGCTTAAAATGTTTGTTTTTAATTTTTATTTTTATTTTTCTGTCTACAGTTCCTGAAACATAAAACTCTGAATTCATAATTGTCTACCTTGTGGCAACTTGAGAGCCCTGACACCCATAACACAAGTTAAATCTTAGCTTGGGTGTCGGAGGTTTTAACTCTGTATAAACCTAAAATTTATAGGATACATATGGAATGTATACTAAATGGTACATGTAAATTGTAAAACTGGAAATAAAGATTTTCATTATTTTTTATTATTTTATTATATGAAAAATCTTATTCCTTAGGTTAATACACTTGAAACTTGGCCATATTTGCCTCAGGATATAATAAAAATTGTCACTCTTAGTTTTTTAAAACAAGTAAGGAACACTAGGACCGTAAGAACACTAAGGAACAGTAAGGAAAAATTTTAATGCGCTGTCATATTAACTCGAAACTCGGTACTAATACTTTTTCGGAAGTTGGTGTCTTTGTATCTGTATTTTAGGTTTTTGCCACTGACTTCCGAAATTGAAGTAATTTTTTGCTTTATAGTGTTTGTTTTGGAAGTCGGTTGTTTTTATTTTTCACTTTTTACTGGGTCTGTTTGTAATTTATCTGAGTTACAATAGCCTAATGATAACTGCTCATCACCTTTACAAAAAATTGCTTTTCCCGATGCAGAGACGTTAATTGTTGAGGAGTTCTCTTGGTACTTCACCATCAGCTCCACTTCACCATATGTATTGTGACGAGCTTCTATTGGTTAGCAATAATTTTAAAATAATGGAATCGCAACCCGTGAAATACTTATTATTGAGTTGTTCCAGTGGCCATCTTACCATCTGTAGTCTTCGTCATCAGTTCCACTTCACCAAATGTTGTTTTTCGAGAACAAATGCACAAGTTAATATAAAAAAATACCAAAATCGCTATAGGTGTGCCTATATTGAAGAGTTTCCTCGATTTCTCCAGGACCCCATCATCAGATCCTGACCGGATTGACAATGGGACCACCTGGAAAGTATACTCTTTCAAACAAAAAAAGAATTTTCCAAATCGGTCTAGCCGTCTTCGAGTAATCGGGGAACCATAAAAAAAAGATTCCGAAGAACTGAGAACCTCCTTTTTTGAAGTCGGTTAAAAATAATTTATAGCCAGAGTGCATCTCATGACATTTCCAATAAGCCCCAACACGGCTAGGATACATTGTTTTATTACTGATCTGAGTTCAATGGTACCATTTTCATCAGAAGCATTTATTTAAATTTGCTTCGTCATAGTCGTTTAACTATAATCGAGATATCTTATCGCCACCCGTAAAATATTTATCATTCAGTTCCTGTGGCCATCTATGGTCTTCTTCTTCAGTTCCACTTCACCAAATCATACTTTCTGAATGCAAATGCTTGATTTGTTGACGAAAATATCAAAATCACTACCTATGTGTTTGCCAATAATATTAGAGTTTAGTATTGGAGTTCCCTCAATTTCTCATGAATCCTATCGTGACAACTGGATTTGGATAAAAATGGGACCAATCTGGAAGTCCAATCCTTTCAAACAAAAAAATAATTTTTCAAATCGGTTTATAAATGACAGAGTAACGGTAACAAACATAAAAAAAAACATACAACCGAATTGATAACCTCCTCCTTTTTTTGAAGTCGGTTAAAAATTAGTAACGAACTCAGAACTGTGCATTGCATATATTTGAAAAGAAGTGATTGAACGAGTCTGTTGCGCACACTATAGTTTTTAGAATTTTTGTCCGTTTGTTGTTTGTCGGGATGTATGTTCCGGATTGGCGCAAAAACGGTTTATTGAATTTAGAGGAAATTTGGAATACCACAGATGTTTTAGAACCTGGATTAACACGTAGGGTAGGTACCTACTAATTTGATATATTCCGACATACACGCGGGCGAAGCCGCTGGCAAAAGCTAGTAAATAAATAAAACAACTAAACCGATTTTTATACCATCTTAAAGCTGAAGAGTCAGGCTTTAAAAAAATAACTTTTCATAAATGGGATAAGAACTTTTTGAAAAAAAAAGTACTTTTTATGCACGGGTTGTATGATGATTTGGTTGGTCGCGAGTGTATGTACAGAGAAAACTATGTATTTGAACGGAACTTAATGGAAGTGAAAAAAAAAAGTGTGGCAATCCGCGTTTTTGATAAAAACATTGAATTCAACCTGTTTATTAGTAGATTGCTATTGATTTATTAAGAGCGAATGTTTCAGCCTGCCCTGAGGAATTCAAATTTAAACATATAAACCCTGTGGTCGTTGTAAAGGCTTTTAAGCAACTTAAGATCAAAATTACCGAAGATCTGTGGGGCATGTCTACAAAAGTATGTCAATCCATTATTGAGACAATTGCACCCTATTTAGCATTAATATTTAATTTGTGTGTTGATCAAGGGGTATTT
This sequence comes from Fissipunctia ypsillon, assembly GCA_947568875.1. NCBI lineage: Eukaryota > Metazoa > Arthropoda > Insecta > Lepidoptera > Noctuidae > Fissipunctia > Fissipunctia ypsillon. The sequence goes on along the minus strand of OX387655.1, from coordinate 19,535,392 downwards.
CCAGATTTAATGAAGTACAGTAAAGTTATTCCACTTTTCAAATCCGGGGACAGCAAAGACACTAATCATTATAGACCCGTATCGGTTTTGCCGGTTTTCAGCAAGGTGTTTGAAAAAGTAATGTTAAATCAAATGCTCAATCATTTTAATCGTAATAACATCCTACACGATCAACAGTATGGTTTCACCAAAGGACGTTGTACAGCTGACGCCGGTGTCACCTTATTAAAACACATCTTTAACGCTTGGGAAGAGGCACATGATGCAAAAGGCATCTTTTGCGACCTATCCAAGGCATTTGATTGCGTGAATCATGAAACACTGCTCTTGAAACTTGAGCATTATGGACTGGGTAAACTTGCACTTAGCTTAGTAAAATCATATTTGAATAATAGACTGCAGCAAGTTCAAATAAACGGTGTGAATTCATTGGGATTAAAAGTCAAAATGGGTGTACCGCAGGGCTCTATATTAGGTCCGTTCCTCTTTTTAGTATATATAAATGATTTACCTCATTTACTGAAAAACCGACCACAAATGGTGTTATTTGCTGATGACACATCACTAATTTTTAAAGTTAACAGACATGCACAAGAGCTCGACGACGTAAATAACGCTATGCTTAAGGTCCATAATTGGTTCACTGTAAATAATTTAGTATTAAATGAGAAGAAAACTAAATGCATAAGATTCACGTTACCAAATGTTAGAAGTAGTGAATGTCACGTAGTATTGAATAAGGAAATACTACAATTCGTCGAACAGACTGTTTTCCTGGGAATTACGCTGGACTCAAAGCTGCAGTGGAGTCCTCATTTAACATCACTAGCAGGGCGGCTAAGCTCGGCTGCTTACGCTGTTTGGAAAATCCGCCAATTAACAGACGTGGATACCGCGAGACTGGTCTATTTTAGTTACTTTCATAGCGTCATGTCTTACGGTATTTTGTTATGGGGACGGGCTGCAGATATTGATTCTATCTTTATTCTGCAAAATAGGGCTGTCAGAGCCATCTATAACCTCCGCAGTCGCGAATCTCTAAGGGAACTGTTTAAAAAAATTAACATCATGACGGTACCTTGTAATATATATGAAAATATTATGTATGTTAGAAAAAATCTACATCTTTTTAGTAAGATAAGTGATCGGCATAATTTTAACACTAGAAATAGGAACAAATTAGATCAACCACGTTTCAGATTATCTAAAGTACACACTTCTTTTATGGGGTACTGTGTAAAATGTTATAATAAATTACCTCTCGATATTCTTCAACTAAATGAGAAGCAATTTAAAACATGCATTAAACGCACACTATGTAGACAAGCATATTATAGGTTGAATGATTATATCATAGATAAAAATGCTTGGCTAAATGCTGGTCCTGCTCCACAGCCACTTGGGCTTTGTTAAATTTTTTTTTTTTTTTGTTTGGAAGAAATGCGTCCCTTTTTTTTCTGACATTATGTTATTACTATAGACTTATTGACTATATATAGACTATAGATTTAGTGGTTACTAATCTTTTAATACAATCATTGCAAACTATAGTTTTGTATAAATTAGAAGCATCTTTTCAATTTTGTAAATGTGAGTACCATGGAGCGGTTTTATGTTATGATGTAGGTATGTTGACTTGAAAGAGTATGGCAGTTGAGAGTATGTCATGCTCACTTAAATGTCTCGCTGATGGTGGCGCGTGTGTTGGATCATTCGGTTCCCTACAAAATGGTTGAGCTGGATGGTGCTGATCCACGCGTCATGTTCGTGAACGGACGCCGTCAGTGGAGACTGGTCATCTCTTAGCTGCCAGGGCTTATTTTTAATCTTATATTTTAAATTGTTTTAATTATCTATTTTTTACATTGTTCTCACATATATCTAGAAGCAACAAGAACAATAACAATGTACCTACCCAGGATTTTGTAACAATTTTGATTTAAAAGAGTGTCCATGGAGTTTCTTGCCCATTCTTCTCCATAGAGATCTACGTTTTGGAATGGGCGACTAGCTTCAATTTTCTGACTAACTGACTGACCCTTTAACAATTCAAAAGTGCCTGTAATTGGTTTAATTGAAATAAATGCTTTGAGTTTGAGTTTGAGATTATGAATCTGTTACATAATAACAGGGGTAATTAAAACACGACTGCGAGTTTATAAACTGAGCCAAAGGCGAGGTTTATAATAGTATCGCACTAGTGATTTTTCCCTAGTTATGTCCAGTTTCATACACTTTTCTATCTAAACTCATGCATTTTCATTTAAAACACAATAAATAATTTAACGACATGAGAATAGATAAAATTATTTTTTGTGAAATAATTATGTGAACAGCTTCATTATGCCACGACATTTTGAAGGAAGGAAGTTCCTAATCCCTTGTTTTATAAGTTTGAATGAATGTTGTTGAACTGTCAAAATGAAAGCCATTATGTCGTATGTTGCGCTATTACCCCGGGGACTAATAAGACGCGCTGGTGTCCAAAACCCTACGTCAAAGCGCGTATTTTGCCTACGGGTGTTAAAATCGATTATTCGATCCACCCCAGCTCCTCAAGGAAAGCCAGCAACGCCTTAGTGTTACTGACAGTCTCACGGAAGATACCTGAGTTTCCGTGGCAACCACCGCACCGGTCAGTTTAGAAGCACATGCACTGCTGTCTCGTCGTCCTCCATGCAGGGCCTGCACATTGCAGTGGACTGCCTGTAACTTCAATGACAAAGAGGTGTTTATTAAATGACCCGTGGCCAGTTTTAGCTGCTGTATTCTGTACGCAGCTGTTATTTAGTTAGTTAGAGAGCCTGTATCGTAAGGCGGCCGTCAATCATGGGAAGTGCTCCCTTGGCCTGCCCGGGGATATAAGTCACGTTAGTAAATTCTCTTTGGTACGGTAGTAGGGGGCTTCGCCAACCTTCCGAGAACCAGGACAAGTCGCGATTCATGAAGGATACGTGCCGCATTTAAGTGTTTAAGATCTCGATTACTCGTTGCTGAGCTTTGTTTAATGGCTACCAGGTGTTCTAGGCTTTGGTTGTTCGTGGACAGTGGTTACTGATTTTGGGGGCTGCAACTGCGTATTTAACAAAACAAAGGACGACAGGGTGACAAGCGACAGTCCGACAATTTTGTATGTTTCTTTCTTAGTTTTATTAAACACTATATCTCGTGAAAATGTGTAGGAGCTCGTGGAGCTCGTGGCTAAGTTATAACAGCCGCAAGGGTCGATCTATCAGGTTAAACTACGCTTGCCGGAGTTAGTCCGTGGATGGGTGACCATCTTTACATACCGAGTCTCTTCCGTGCTCCGGAAAGTACGATAAGCTGTTGGTCCCGGCTGTTATTTGTGGATCTTTGGCAGTCGTCACGGGTCGTCAGAAGTCCGAAAGTCTGACAAACAGTCTCACCAAGGGGTGTCGAATTACCCAGTTACTGGGTTGTGGAGGTCAGATAGGCAGTCGCTCCATGTAAAATACTGGTATACAGCTCGAGTCGACCCCAACATAGTTGGGAAAGGCTAGGCAGTTTGATCTCGTGAAAATGTGTAATTTTTCTCAGTTTTACACAAATAGGTCGCATTGTCAGTCTTGTAAACTTCAGTTGGTGGTGATCAGTTTATAAAACTGATTTTGGTAGTCAACGTGGTGAACGTAGCAAGAACCTACACATTGAGAATTCTGAGTTGGGGAGGGATATAAGGAAGATGCATAGTACAAGGACTGCAGAGTACTTTGTGTACTTTATGTAATTTTTTTTTTTGTAATGTGCGTTTTGTTTGTGCAGAATAAACAATTTTTCTTTCTTTCTTTTCTTTTCAGAGTCCTTGTTCTATGCCGAACAGCTATTGTTGTTTTTTGCTTAAAATCTATCTTGTATCGCGAATAAGCACCCTAATTGCGTAACACACTATCGATCACAATCTGAATGATTTTGAAGCAATTTGCTAATGCATTGCTTCATATGTTTAAAAAAATTGTCTGCTCAACAACGTAAATAACGCAATAAATGTTATTGAATTGTCAAACTGAAACCGACTCCTACTTGTTTAGTAATGTCAACGTTATGTCATAGTTGTCAAACTAAATATGAAATTGACAGACGTTTGGCTCCGCCCTTTTCACTCCACGATGAACAGAGTGCACACGTCTCTTGCAAACTTTAACTAAATTAAATAGTTTATTAGGAGTAATGTGACTCCTAATAATGTACAATATTGTAAAACTGTGTCCTAATAAACAGTAATATAAAGTGTACTAAGTGGTTTCTTTCAAGATTCTAAACACTACTGCAAGCGAGTTACCCAATTGCCCCGCTGAATGACTGTAAAGATTATGTTTTAGAATTCAACATTTCGCTTTCTCTTGCTTCTGTTACTGGCTTTCTAGGACAGGTGGCCAACCACCACCTCTTAAAGCAATATTATTTTAATGTTACTTCAGTGTGAGAAAGAGATGAAGCTATACAGGCCGTCTAGCTCCATCTATTTCCCACACTCAAGTAAGATTAAAATAATACTGCTTTAAGAGGTGGTGGTCTAGCTCCAGGAGGTACTTAGGTATTGCTCGACTTTTGAGATGAATTTTATATCAAACTAGCTTTTGCCTGTGGCTTCGCCCGCGTGGATGTCAGTACATACTACCTACCATATTTGAATCGGATTTTGTTCACAATTTCATGGGTTTTAATTTTTTTGCGCTTAACCCTAATGCTTTTTCTAAAAGTAAAAGTAGCATTAGTTACTCCTTAACTATCTGTCAGTGATATTCCCGTCAAAATCGGTCTAGCTGTTTTGGAGATTGGTCGGAACAAACCGACAGACAGACACAAAAATTTAAAAAAGAGTTTTTTATTATATGTACCGTATATACTTTCATATGTATTTAGTAAAGAGCTGTTAGTTTGACATTACGAACAGACACTTCAATTTTATTTATTTGTTTAGAATACCAGCGACCCGCCCCGCCTTCACACGAGTAGCACTAATTATCAATAGCCAGATGACTTGTGGTGGATGATTGAAATACTTATCTTTATGCAACTTTTTGTTTGGTTAGTGTACCATATTTCATCCAAATACTATTCGTGGGATAAACCTAATGATTGAAATACTATTTTGAATTCATGCAAGCCTAGTAATTTTTGTTAGGTTACTGTTCAGAAAAAATATGACACAAAATTACGAAAAATCAAAAAAAAAAAAAAATTCTGATGATCCGATCGCTAGCAAACTTTATAGGATCACCCTGAAGATTGCCTGAAAATTTCATAAAAATCGCTCCTGCCGTGTTGGAGTCCATAGGGGGGAACATACATACATACACACATCCATTTTTATATAGATAGATACATACACACAAACATAAACTCACGCCTTCTTCCAATTATTATTATTTCTTCCCATATAGATATACAAGATGTAACATAAATAACGCACAACCTCTTAAGGGATCATTGTACTCATCATTACGAACAACTTTTACTACGGGACCAAACCTGAAATAGCAAAAAAAGAGCCCCTAGCCCCTTTTTTTTTTTTTTTTTTGTGGATGGGAAATCATCAAATGACTTCTCCCGCTCTGGGCGGAGCGGGAGGGCGTGTCAGACTTTTACTGACTAAAACCCACCCGTGTTCCTTCTGTTGCCTGTGCCGGGGCCACGGTAACTCTTTCGAACATCCCGCAACCCTAGCTGGCATCGGCCCTAGCGGACCCCGTCAATAGTGCTGACATCTCTTTGAGGCGCGCGTGGAACACGACGCGCCGTCGACTCGGGCCTGGTCCTTACCGGACGGCGAGCTACCCATTGCTCGCCGTCCGCAGCCCCTAGCCCCTTAAGAGTTTGTGCGTTAATTATGTTACTCCTTGTATAGATAAATTGTATTTTTACAGTAATCATCAAAAAGAGAGTTAGTCGCCGCATCAAATGGGAATCCAAAGTTACTGAGGCAGCTGACGCTCAGACATCTTATGAAGGGGAAAACTATTATTGGTATGAACTTATGATATACAGCCGTTAAGAAATAACTTGTTCAAACTAATACTACCGCCCGTACTATTGGGTGATATTAACCACCATGTTGGTTATTGTGTAACTACAAAAGGAAATAAAAACAACACAATAAAATAAAAAAACCCACCGACAAAAAAAAAGAACTACAATAAATCCCTATTACTCGATCACTGATTTGGCAAAAAATTTCGTATTCAACAAAACACGTCCGACTCGCGCACTTTTCACACAGGCGTCAAAATGGCGGCGCGGCGGTACGGGACTAACGAAGCTCTTTGTTGCACCTGTTGGTCGTGAATATAGAAAGGGGGCGACATTCTTTAAGTGAGCGCTAGTTTGACTTTTATGGATCATTTAATCAAGACAGGGATGTGGGTTGGGGAAGTCTTTGGAGGTAACTCTAAGATAAATATTGGGGTTGAAGGTGGGTGGCGTTGTCTTTATGAGCATCAGTTCAGAAGAGGGAACGTATATTTTTTTTTGGTTTTTTGTTTTCATCGACTTTGTCTCTGTCATCTCTGACCTAGACTAGAGTCAAGAGCAAACCTATCTCAAATAAAAAAAAAAAAATATTTTAGCTAATTAAAAGTAGTTTTTGACATGCGTACGTTTTCGGTAGTCTAATCGCTATTTTGTGATTTAGGTAAGTAAGTATTAGATAATATTATTCAAGCCCTTCTGTAGCCATTGAAAACAACGCTTCAACGAAGAACATGAGAGAGAATATTTACTTTTTTTAAATTTATTTATTTAAGGGCCTATACTACCTCAAATGGCTTAGCATGATCCTCCGTTATGTCGAAAATACTGCAGCATTAATTTTGAAATAAATATATGATAAAGTTGAGGATTAATGTTAAGTCTTATGTTTGGCGAAAACACGATTCCATAAAATTTTCTCGATAGAAAAAAATCTCAAAGTTACCTCTAAACTGAACTATAAACCGTTGGCAATCCTACAATACTTCAAATAAGATCATGAAACTTTTTATACTTACTGAACTAACTATAAAGCAGGTCTTATGTTTTTTATTTTATTTAAATTACCATTATTTTCACCGTTAAAAGCAATTACCTAAACTATCGGCGCTCCCTGCCGCCCAGCACCGCACTCAGTCCTGCTCTTACTCAGTCCGCGCGCAGTATCGTGCGAGAGAGATAAAGAGTGAATTTTATTTGAGGTAGTATAGGCTCTTAAAGAACTTTTAACAAAATGTTACACCAGTTCCATCGTAACCTTACCCAGAGACATCCCAATTACAAAGTAACCAATGAATAAACTAATATAGCTTCTAGTGACATTGATTTGGCTAAATTAACATTAAATATACCTTATTTATATTTAATTCACTAATTAACGTACTTCTTCTAGACTCATTCCTGACACACTCCAACAAAAGGTTACTTACACGAAAAAACTTTTTACAAAATTATAGCATTTATACTCGTAGCAGACATTAGTAGCACAGGTTCTGTTCAGAACTCTAGTTCCCAACAAAACCTTGACTCAACAACTCACAAAGTCCCAGTCCCCTTAATCTCAGTCTACCCCAAAAAAAATAACATTGCTAAAGTTAGGCGACGACTCCAAAGTTTTCTATATCAGGGGTTGAAAACCTGGGAGTCGAAACGAGACCATTATTTTAGGCTTTGCTGACCATTCGCCGGGTTACCTGCAGAGATTTATAAAAAAGGTTGTGAAACCACCACGGAATAGTTTACAAGCCTACTTTTTGTGCGATTGGCTTTTACAGTATTGTTGGACTTATTTTGTCAGTGACTGTGTTGGGAGGTTGGTCTCGAGGTTTTGAATGCATTTAGGTACACCGACATGTTTCAGGATTGCTTGGATACGTTCTAGAGACATCATCATCTGCTTAGTCCATGTCGTGCTGCTTTGTTCAAGTGTTAGTTGTGTGCCTTTTAGTCTGAGCTAAATAAATGTATTTTCTTTCTTTCTTTCTTAGTCTTTTTCCCAACTATGTTTGCGTCAGCGTCCAGTCTAACAGAATGCAGCTGAATACCAGTATTTTCATGGAGCGACTGCATATCTGACTTCTACAGCACAGTAATTGGGTAACACGATACCTCTTGGTAAGACTGGTGGTCTGACTTTCAGAGTTTTGACTGCTTGCTATTTATGAGCTGATCCAGTCATGCGGCAAGGAGCAAGAACTATGTGTAAAATAACATGAATTTGACTACCTCGTTGATCCTGGGTAAGATTCTCGAATTGGGAAAAGTGCTATTGAGCTTTTCCATAGGGAAATACTCAGTAGCAGCCTGGAGTCTGGATATAAGTACTTTTGCAGGCGTGATGTTTTTAAATTATTTGCAGCCGAAGTGCGGGTCGCTTAGCGCAGCACGCGAACATTAAGGCCATTATCCGACGAGCTCTTGTCACCGTTGGCGTTCCAGCTGTATTAGAACGCAATTGCTTGGCACGCGACGATGGCAAGAGACCGGACGGCACGCCTTTATTTCCATGGAATATGCGTAGGCTTTTAGTGTGGGACGCAACGTGTGTCGATACTCTTGCGCCATCTCATCTTCCTGGATCGGCGTGCTGCGCTGGCGCTGCTGCTGCTTCCATTACCTTATCGGTAATTATATTTTTGAGCCGTTTGGGGTTGAAACCCTCGGGCCGTGGGGTCCGAGTGCTCATTGTCTCTTTAAAGAAATCTCGAAACGGCTGGTTGACACTTTCCGTGACTCAAGGGCTGGCTTTTCCCTTGGCCAGAGGCTAAGCATTGCCATACAACGTGGCAATGCCGCCAGTCTCTTGGGTACATTACCAGTCGACAGCGATGCGGATGAATTTTTCGAAGCCATATTTTAATTTGTTAATAGTTTTAGTTAAGTGAGATTTTTATTAATTAATTAGGTATAGGTTGTTATTTATGTACATATCATTTAAATTCTGAATAAACATTGACAAACTATCATGAATGTACTTGAAAGTAATAGGGTAAAATGAATTAACGGTATACTTTAGAAAGACAAAGTGGCTGTTGCAAAGCGCCATTATGCTTGGAACGTCGGGCTTATTATTGCAGATATAATTAAACTCATTAATTAAATTATATTAGCGAGGTATGTTACTGACTGGCCTATCCTTAATTTGTTTAGATTGCACGTAGTCTCTGTTGCAAAATATCTACTACAGTTAATAATTGTTTCTTTACTTCAGAACTAGTTTGATTCCAAGCGCTACTTGCATTTCAGTTATATTTATGTGTTTTCTGAAACCTGACCTGGCCTACTCCAAAGCGTAAATCCGACGTATCTTTATTTTGACGTTTGGTCGGATCCGAACAGACCGAATGAAATAGAAAAAATGGTAGTAGAAAACATCCGAACATCGGCCGATACTTCGGATCTACGCTTCGGAGTAGGCCCCCTGTGTGCCCAGACGAAAACAATAATAAGACTTAAAAAGAAACATAAGTCGGATAAATGGCTTTCGAATTAACAGGTGAGACACGCAGCTTTTTCTAATATTTAAGCGTGGAAGAATATTATGCCAAAATTACCCGGAAATTACAAACCAAAAAAGAAATAAATTCTTCTAATCAACTGTCATTAGAAGTTCAAAGTTGTATGTTGTTGATGTGTGACTTCTAATCATCAAAGGAATAATATACTTTAATAAGGCACCTGCCGATCTCCTTACAAAGTCGACGTAACGATCCCGCCATCGTTTTGATTTCGCATCCAACATCGTTATTTTACTTGTGAGGTGTGGTCCAAGTGAAGAGCTGATCAGGATACGTATTTGAAAAATTTTGATGATAACTTATGGGTGTTGAATCTTGTCCAATGGAACCATATGTTTTGACATACTATTCTTTACAATACTATTATAAAACAAAAAGAAAACAAGCAAATTCTAATGCTACGGCTACATTGTCGCGATAAGGCGAACTACACTTTGCGCGCTCTCTGTTTAACAGCAAGACGTCGAGCGAGCGGTGTGCGAGAGAGAGCATGCGAAGTGTAGTTTGCCATATCGCGACAATGTAGCCGTAGCATGAGTGTTGTGCGCACTTCGCGACCGATAGTCGTTCCATTTCTGGCTTGACAGTTGGGCCTTGACATGGCGTCGTCTTTGAAGCGGCGGCGTATGAAGATGTGTCCACACGCCATAACAATGGGCTGCTATGTAGATTATAGTGAACAGACACATAGATAATACTGGTATAATCCTAGTTATATCAAAACATTTAAAACAAAATCAACATTTGTGCAAGTATCCTTGCCTAGAATTAATTCGAATTAGACTGTGCGCAGTCTTGCGAAATGTTAGGTCACCACCAGACAGGTATCTACCAGATCTTGAAGCTATTTTCCAGAGTCAGGCAGTTCGTCGCACATCGTCTTCACATATTATAATTTTATAATTAGTGTGTGCAACATTTTATGCAATAAGAATAACGATGGAGTTTCTTGTCCATTCTTCTCCATACAAAACTACAGACCGTTCACTATAACTTGTCCCTTGCCGTCATGTTGGCATCATTGCTTTTATGCGTTGTACTTGTTACATACCGGCAAGCAATGGTGCCAACATGACGGCAAGGGACAAGTTATAGTGAACGATCTGTACCTTTGGAAGGGGCAACTAGAATCAATTCTATTTTCTTTTAAATTTTGACGTTAAAAAGTGTTTAGTGTTGAGGGTACAGTTGTGAGGTGAGCAGTGGCAAATAAAAGATAATAGTTCGTTACTCACGGTTATATTCTTTGTCCCAGACAATTACAGCCGGGGCAGACAGCACAGGCTGTTTGCCGTGTCTCCATGTCGTACCGTTGCACGTACTAAGTCGCTAATTCCTCGCACTCTGGCCGCGCTTAATGTTCTCTTGGATTCGAATCCAACAGGCGATCTGTTTGCGGATGGATGGACGAAGATTTTATTGGTTTGTCAGAAGTACTGCGAGAGGAATTTATGAAAGTGCTGTTAACCTTCTTTTACTTATGTTTTCACTTCAAATCTTACGCTGCTTTGTTTATTTTGTATATTTTAATATGTGTTATAATTGTCTCATTTATTTTTATAATTTTAGTTACTGTAATTGGCTATAACACTCCCATTGTAATTAAATAAATAAATAAATATCGTCCTTACACAAAACACAGAAACATTCACAGAAGACAGGCACTTATAGTTTGACATCCACAGGGATAGGTACACAAAGAAAAAAGTCTTATTTATAATAGTAACAGTTCGTACACCAAAACATCAATGGCACTATGAGAGTCCTACAGCAAACACACAAACACCAAACACACAGCAAAGGGTTACAGCAAATGTAACAACGACCGGGAATACTCAAGATTACACAAGAGTTGCGTGGGCTTCGCGTCTCGATAGCGAGATAGGACTAAAAGTCAGCTAAGGTGAACGAACGCGCGCTGCGTAGCACGACCCCACTCATGCACATCTACTACTTTCCACAGCACCGTATCTTTGTGTACGATGGTGATGAATTTATTTATATAAATATAATATTAAAATGATATAAATGTAAATATGGTTTGTAGATTTAATTGTATAATGTGTATATTAGGCAGAGGTGTACCTATAGTAACACCCACACTCCCCCTCTGTTTCTATAGGTACACCTCTGCCTAACCCTTCGGAGAAACAAGGCGTGATGTTATGTATGTTATGTAATATGTATGTGATGCTATTATGTGTATGGAGATAATTGCTTAAGACAGACATATATAGTATTATGTTGTATTGTGTAAGATAAATCCGGTCACCTTGGACGAAATTAAAAAGACCATCCTGTCCATAAAATCCAAGGCTGTGGGGGATGACGGCATCAGTCGTAGTATGGTCGTTTGGATCCTCGATACCCTACTTCCTCCGATTACCCACATCATAAACTTTTCTCTTGATTCCGGGCAATTTCCATCCCTGTGGCGTATGGCCTATGTCCGCCCGCTCCCTAAAGTTTCAAACCCCTCCCTACCCACTCACTTTCGACCCATTTCCATTCTCCCATTCCTGTCTAAAGTGCTTGAGGCCTGCGTTCACAAACAGTTTGCGGGATTTGTTCACCGGAACAACCTTGTTAGCTCGTTTCAGTCTGGATTCAGGCCTGGGCATAGTACAGCTTCCGCTCTCCTTAAAGTGACTGGTGACGTTAGAGAAGCGATGGAGGATACTAAGGTTACTGTTTTGGTTTTAATTGATTTCTCCAATGCCTTTAACGCTGTCAACCACGATATTCTCCTTGCTATGCTCTCTCATCTTATGGTTTCGTCCGAGGTTCTGGAATGGTTCTCTTCTTATCTTCGGGGACGCCGGCAGTCGGTTCGCGTTGATGAAAGCTCTTCGAGTTGGCGTGACCTGGATGCTGGTGTTCCACAAGGTGGTATTCTTTCTCCATTGTTATTCTCCATCTTCATTAATTTTATAGCTCACTGTCTTCGGTGTTCGTATCATCTTTATGCCGATGATCTTCAATTGTATACAGCTGCGTGGGTGGAAAGTTTATTGGATGCTGTAGCAGATGTAAACCGAGACTTAGACGCGATCAAAAAGTGGTCTGATAGTTTTGGGGTGTCAGTGAACCCCTCAAAGTGTTAGGCCATTGTAATTGGAAGCTCGCGCATGATGGGTAGGGTGACGCTTAGCTCTCTTCCTCCTCTCATTTTCAATGGTACCGTCATACCCATTACCCCTACTGTGAAAGATCTCGGTTTGCATCTTGACTCGATGCTTAGCTGGCAGCGCCAGGTCTCTAATGTTAGTCAAAGGGTCAACGGTACTCTACGATCCCTGTATCGTCTGAGAAACTTTTTGCCCGCTAAGACGAAGACTATGCTTGTGCAGACTTTGATTTTCCCTATCGTTGACTATGGTGACGTGTGCTACTTTGACTTGAATGCGGTGTTGCTGGATAAGCTTGACAGACTGCTTAACAATTGTGTCCGGTTCATATTCAACCTCAGAAAATATGACCATGTGTCGAGCTACAGGTCTGAGCTCAAATGGATGCCCATTCGCCAGAGAAGAAATTTGCGTGCTTTGACCACGCTTTTCTCCCTTCTTAACTCTCCCACTCCTCCTTCTTATCTAGTGTCTCACTTCCAATATCTATGTTCTTCACACGCTAAGAATCTTCGTTCTTCTAACAATCTTCTCCTACTCTGTCCTTCTCATACTTCTGACTTTGTTCATTCTTCCTTTCATATTCAGTCCATTCTTCTTTGGAATGCGCTACCTCTTGACATCAGGACGGCCACCAGTCGGTATGCATTTAAGCGGAGATTGCGGAGTTATTTTCAAAATAAATAGCGTAGAGTCATCTCAAAACCTCTCTCTCTTGAGTTTGTATATAATGTATATATATAATATAGGTATATATTATAGGTATATATTGTAGTAAATATGTATGCATGTGTATTATAAGTTTATAACTTATTTATGTACAAATTGTCCCATTCCTAACAGAGCACCTGCCATCTAATCTCTTCACCACCCTTGGTTGACTGGTAGAGAATGCCTAAGGCATTAAGTCCGCCTTTGTACTTTTTTAAGTGTGAAAAGATTAAATAAATAAATAAATGTTATGGATCACCACAAGTGCCTTTAATGTGCCTATTTGAAATAAATAATTTTGGTTTTGACTTTGACTTTGCGCTCAACCCTGATTTTGACCTCCATGCAAGAAGATGCCTTTCGTACATTCATTATTGTACTTATGTAACTATACAAACTTAGGAAAACAAAGCAAGCGTGAAAACTATAATCAGAGACAACATACATCTGTTTATTTACTTGTCTGAGTTGACTTAGAAGTCGTATTTGCGCTTATTTCAGTTATCCTGAGAACTCGTTATGTGAACTTGCTCCTTGCTTACTTATAAAATAAATACGTCTTCTCATTTTAGTGGATACTTTCTACCGCTGTAAAAAAGTGAAGAATACTATTGTCACCAATCGTTGCAACAAAGTCAATGTTCACCACGTTATAGGAAGTATTCAGTTAGGTAAATTAAACAGCAATTCACTGTACAACAGCAAACGTCACACGTCCGCATGGTTCGGGCGCCAGCAAGCAAGTGACCACTCTGCTGCGGGCGCGCGCCACTGCGCTCGTTTATTATGTCGCTACGCTACAGTACCCACAGAATTCAGACTAGAGATCTGCCCTAATCGAGTACGTACGATAAAAATAAGTTAAAGTATTTACTCGTTGATCGCCTCTAGCTTGACCCGAAATCAATTGCAAATATTTTACAAGACTTCGTTTTAATATAATAAAAAGTATCTCGTTGACGTCTAACATGTTTATTAAATGTCAGTCAATAGAAGGATTACTTTGTAATAAACATAAACATGTAATATAATAACATGTCACTGTGTAGGTGAAGCATATTATTAAGTGTAACATATATTTATATCTACGCACATGTATTTATAAGAATTCAATGGAAATCTTTTGATCTAATCAACAGATTATAATAAGTAGTATATGAACTGTACGCGTAGTATGACCACCATAGAAACGGGTTTTGTCGACAAAATAGACAAAATGACACATCTCCATGTTTAGACGTTAAAAATCTTTCTACAATCTGTCATTTTGTCTATTCTTCCGTCGATAAAAGCCATTATTTTCATACTTGCATGACAAGACTGCACTTTAGCCAGGTTAGGTATCTAAAAGCTGTATAAAGAGGTAGATAGGTTATACACGCTCCGCAAGTGGAAAGTCAAAACTTGGCTAATAGACTTGTTAGGTATCGAATCTTGTCTCTTTTTCGCTCCCGGTAATTACGTCATGCCGTCCTACTTCCACGTCTCATCTAATAGTATGAAAATATGCCGTTTTGGAATATCGAATGCGGTAGGAAACTTATCTACCTCTTTTAAATCCAGAGTGAAACAGAAAACAAAATCCTTTGAAAAGTAAAAAAAATATTACCTACAACTTATATTAAACTTGAAGGGCTAATACATTTATTTTTTATACTTTATATAGGATATTGTGTGTCGGGGGTGGGGTTTTTAAATTTAACTTTTATGTATCATTACTTAATACTTACTTATCATTGTTAATAAAAATAGTGTGAGAGTGTGTTTATTATAAGACAGTACTCAGTTATGAATCCCCATTTTAAACCACAAAAAATACGAAATTCTTTTTTTTTAATAGAATGAAAATAAGTAGACGATAGCAAAACAAAACTTGCACGTATAATTTAGTATAAAGGGACCTTTGGAACAAATATTTGAAAATGTAAAAAAAAAAAATATTTCTAAAAACTGCCAAAGTTTACGGAGTCATTAAATTAATGAAATTTTATGTTTTCGATAAAACCGTGCTCTTGCCAAATACAAATGCTATTGAAATATTTTTTCAGATAAATACATTAATTTCTTTAATGTACACGGATGACATAACCTACATTGTATAAATGTTAAGCTCCATTTACACGGTGCCAGTTTATTGCCTGTGGCATACCATAAAATTGAAGGGCAATTAACTTACAATATTGTTGCACGATACGTGCAAGTTAGTTGCCGTTCAAAACTGGTATAGGTGTAAAGAGCACGTACAATAAAATTGCACGTGCAATAAGACAGCATTCAACTCTACAACTACGAACGAGAAGCTAAAATTTTAATGACATACGAGTATTTGGCAGCGCAAATACGGGCAATACTTGAATCAATTGTACAAGGTCGTGCAACTCTATGTTGAGACGAGGCAAAACTTGCATGCAACAATTGCCTTGCAATTTTATTGCCTTGCTGTAAGTCGCATGCAATTTTATTGAACGGCAAAACTTGCATTCAATATTATTATATGCCATTTTATGGAAATCGTCGAGTGTAAACACTTGCATGCAACTCTTGATTGGAAATAAAATTGAACGTGCTTTATGGCATGCGATTATTGCTCTTGAATGTTCCAGAAACTTGCACCGTGTAAATGGAGCTTATGTCCAGTCTGTTTGCTTCTGTGTTAGACTCTAAACTTATTTCTATGGATTGCATGGCTTTTAGAGAAATTACATTTTATAGAATGTAATTTCTCACATTTTTTTAAATGGAGCCGTTTCTTCTTTATAGAAGAAACGGCTCCATTTAAAAAAAAATGTATGTTATTATAAAACTAGCGACCCGCTTGCCCTTGCTTCGCTCGGTTTTTACAACTTGACAAAACGTCTAGATTACTTTATTATATGCAAGTTTGATAGTAATGCATTATACATAAAGACACGAAAAGTGACTTTAATTTATAATATGTATAGATAGATAGATCTATACTTTATACTTTAATATTATAAAGCTGAAAAGTTTGTTTGTTTGTTTGTTTCTTTAGTTGAACGCGCTAATCTCAGAAACTTCTGGTTCGAATTGAAAAATTATTTTAGTTTTGGATAGTTTATTTATCGAGGAAGGCTATAGGCTTTATAACATCACAATACGACCGATAGGTGCGGAGCATCAATGAAAAATGTTGCAAAAACGGGGAAAATTTATTCCTTTTGAGAGCTTCCGTTGCGTGCGCTGCGTAAACGGTTAAAGCAGGCACGTATCCAGACTTTTGGTTCGGGGGGGGACAAACATTGAAACAACCATGTGAACTGTGTGAAAATCGCTGTAATCACTGTACTATAATTTTCACTGTACTATACTATAATTAATAATAATAATATGTGCTAGCGACCGTTTCCGGGGGCCCATTGTTGAGTGTGCAAGTCACCCCCTGCCATTTTATCCGTGTATTGTATTTATCAAACATTGGTCAGGCAGGGGCCATAGTTCTTCCATAGTTTTAGATAACCAGTCCACTTTAGCCATCCAAACCCATAGCCCAATTTTTTTTTTGTCTCTATATCCTGCAATAGTCCTACACCAACCGGGGGTTGTCCTTGGGTGCACTTGCATAGTACGCACAGGGATAACCGTCGGTTGGTGCCTCATTTCCATTGAAAGCGTCTAACGGGCCTCTGCGAGTTGGCTTCGGCCCCTCATATGCCTTCCAAAGGTCCGGGACCCTAGGGTCCCGTGAAATATCAAAATAATAATAATAATAACTTTATTAGAAACTCAAATTACAATTTACAAAAATAACAGTGAAACCACACTGGGCAGAGCCTGAATCTTGGCTATCAAACAAAAACGATTACTCTAATAATAGTAAAATAAATTAAATCTGTATATCATTCTCATGAAGTTCAAGTACGAGTGAGTTGTATGTATATGAGTGTGAATTGTGTAAATAAGTGTTTGAGAGAGTATTATGTGTGATGTGTGTTATGTGTGTCGTGTGTGATAAAATTTAATGAAAGTGTTTAGCTTAGTCTTTAGACAACCGTACGTAGCAATTGTTCCATCTGATAGTAGTTCATGCCAGTGATCAATTTCCTAACTTTAACTTTGGCTTCACGAGTTGTATTATGCTGGAGCTGATATTTATTTGCAATTTTATTGTACAAGTATGGAAACATAAACTTCTGTGATCTTCTAGCAAATGAAGTTTTACATTTAGCGCTAGCGATTTTAAAGACTCTACGCTTCAGCATGTCATTGTAATTTGGCGAATTTATGACTAGCTTATGAGTGGAGATAATTGCATGCATTGCATAGAGCCCTCGCACGCTAAGTAGATCAGCCTCTTTGTAAAGATCCTCTGTTGGAAATCTAATAGGCTTCTTTAAGATTACTTTTAAAACTGATCTCTGCGCTCTTTCCAACAACATAAGGTGTGATGTCGATGTGGCACCCCATACGCTTATACAGTATGATAAGATAGATTGACACAAAGAGATATATATAGCTTTAATAAGTTTCATGCAAACAACATCTCTAAGTTCCCTAATAACGTAGATTAACTTTCTGGTTTTGGCTGAGAGTGCAGTGATATGCTCCTTGTATGTGAGTTTTTCGTCAATAATTACTCCAAGATATTTAATGGATCGTGTTCTTTGTAAATTACAGCATTGACATTTGGTGTTGGATTACTGCCTTTGGTCGCATGTATGTATTTGAATGTTTAGTAGAGAAGAATGAGAGGAAGCTGCAGTTTTGTGGAAACATAGAAACTTGGTTTTGTTGTCATTCAATGTTAGTAGGTTATTGCTTAGCCATTTTGCGATTGTATTGATGCCTTGTTCAGCATTTCTAAAACAGTCTTTCCAGTTACTATCATGAAATATAACAGCAGTGTCATCTGCATAGCAAACTATTTTAGCATTTATCAGAGGTAAATTAGCCAGGCTGTTAATATATATTAGGAACAGCGTTGGTCCCAAAACGCTGCCCTGAGGCACTCCAAAAGATATTTCTTGTTTGGTACTGAGCCAGGAGTTCAGCTTAACGCATTGCTTCCTTTCAGTTAAGTAACTTTTGAACCATTCAAGTGCAATACCTCGTATTCCGATGTTTTCCAGTCTTCTCAGCAATATTGGAATAGCCATAAATAATTAAAGAACACGCAAGCGAATAAATAAACAGATGGCTTAAAACGTTTTTTTTTTTCAGTCAGATTTCGGGGGGGGATAAATCCCAACTATCCCCCCCTCTGTATACGTGCCTGGGTTAAAGTTACGCAAAAATCATGTATGACGGAATTGTTTCTCTTAAAAAGTTCTAAAAAAAGTCCGTGATAGCGTACGTCTATCTTTTAAGGTTGGCTTCTTCGAATTGATCGAAGGTTGGCTCACTATAACTTTTTTAATGGTAACCAAATTTGTAATAAAATAATGAATTATTTGCGAAGGTGTTTTCATAAACATGATATTAATGCATAACCAAATAAATAGTTTTATAATCAAGTTTGATTAAGCACATGTAAATTCTTTTTTAATTTATTCCAATTGATTCTTTTGTTTAGAAATTACAACGTTTATAACAATGCTTAAAGTAAGAAAAATGCGCTAAGTCTTTTATTGACTGGTTGAACGCGCTAATCTCTGTCACTACCAGTCGGATTTGAAGAAATACTTTTTTGGATTTTATAGCCTAATTCTTGAGGTATGTAACATTACGCTAGGACCCTTAGAAGCCGAGCAAAAAGAAAGAAAGTAAGAAGAAGTCGGGGGAACAAAAAAATTTACTTGGACGAAGTCGCGGGCGGAAGCTAGTATCAAATAAATTGCGTCTATTGAAATACAGGGATAGTTCTACAAAAGAAAAAGCTTAGCATTTCGTTTTGTGTAAAACAAAAAAAAAGTTTTAAATTATTTAGCATGTTTTTTTTTTAAATATATTTCTCGGGACCCTAGGGTCCCGGACCTTTGGAAGGCATATGAGGGGCCGAAGCCAACTCGCAGAGGCCCGTTAGACGCTTTCAATGGAAATGAGGCACCAACCGACGATTATCCCTGTGCGTACTATGCAAGTACACCCAAGGAGAACCCCCGGGTTGATGTAGGACTATTGCAGGATATGGAAACAAATCAAAATATTGGGCTATGGGTTTGGATGGCTAAAGTGGACTGGTTATCTAAAACTATGGAAGGACTATGGCCCCTGCCTGACCAATGTTTGATAAATACAATACACGGATAAAATGACAGGGGTGACTTGCACACTCAACAATGGGCTGATTATTTAGCATAATAATTATTATTCATTATTATTATTCTTTTGTATTTACTTTCTTTCTTTCTATATTATCTTATTTAGAACCTTGGTCACTGGCAAACTTTTTTTTTGCATGAGCTATTCTTAGGCCCACTAGCACCACAATGATTACATTTGCAAAATGCATTTAGCGCTAAACGTATTTAAAACCTCGTTCTATTTCTATCAATCGTTTGAAGATGAAAGAGACAGATTGCTGTTTTCAATAGGTTTAGAGCTAAACCTATTTAGTGATTTGTAGTGCAAGCGGCGCTTAATATTTGTATAGATATTTGTATTGATACATATTATAAATTAAAGTCGCTTTTCGTATGTGTTTATGTGACCGCGTTTTTCTTCTAAACTACGCAACAGATTTTGATGCGGTTTTCACCATCATTAAGAGAATTTATTCCGAAAGGTTTATATTTATAATACATTTATATTAAACTTACATTTAATTTGAAAAAAATGGCTTAGTGCGAATTGGACTCGTACACGAAGGGTTCCGTACCACCGTACAATATTTAGCACTACCTTTTTATTTTAGTAAAAAAAAAAA
Source organism: Fissipunctia ypsillon (assembly GCA_947568875.1). Classification (NCBI taxonomy): domain Eukaryota; kingdom Metazoa; phylum Arthropoda; class Insecta; order Lepidoptera; family Noctuidae; genus Fissipunctia; species Fissipunctia ypsillon. Next base: position 19,515,224 of record OX387655.1, on the reverse strand, counting down.
CAAATTTCTTGTATGGGGACTCCCTTTAAGTTTTAACTTTATTTTATTTTTATTCTTAAATGTTTGACGTGTAAAAGTGTTTGTATAAACCTACTTACAGAAATACAATCATTTATCATTTATCGTTTGTTGTTATAGCGGCAATAGGCCTTTGTACTCAATGTTCATAATATCCTAACTGTATAATGTTTTATTATGTGTATATAAACAGTAAAATAAGTAAATAAATAAAAATAAATAAATAGAAATACACAATCTGTAAAAATTTCAACTGTCTACCAGTTACGGTCCATGAGATACAGCCCGCTGACAGACATACAGATGGACGGATGGACAGCGGAGGCTCAGTAATATGGTTCTGTTTGGCACCCTTCGGGTACAGAACCCTAAAAACGAGGTTTTGTCAAGCGGGTGGGAGGGGAGGGGGGGGGGCGCTATTTACCAAGTTACCTATAAATATTGCAAGTCAATGCGAATATTAAGGGAAGAAGTCGTCGTGTCGCAGTTCAACAACATTCATTGCGTTATTTACATTATTGAGCAAACAAATTTTTCGAACATATGAAAATTCAAAATCATTCAGATTGTGATTGATAGTGTGTTACGCAATTGCTGTACCTGTAATGTATATTTTTACTCTAGCTGGACGAAAGCGATTCGGTCAAGAAAGGGTTTCAAGGAAACAGCTATTTCATGATTCCATACGAGAATTTTCCGTAAATATGGACAGAAACATCTTAATTTGTCTTAAGTAGCAGATGGAAATTATGTTATTTAATGAGTTTACTGCTATTAGTATATTTCTAATTCAACACTTCGATTTAATATCTGCTATATTAGTTTAAAACAATACTTGCTTGCCTTTTAGAGTTCCGTACCAAAATGGTGAAAAGGAACCCTCATGTTGCGACTCAGTCTGTCTGTCTGTCCGTCTGTCACACAAGAACTACTAATGCTATCAACTTGAAATTTGGAACAGTTTTAGATGACATTTGCCCAACTATTTTGCAAATAAGAAAGAAATAAAAAAAAGCATTTTTTTTTGCAACAGGGACTGAAACGGAGTCTTAAAAAATCGAAGTGGGGCTACAAGGGTACGTGGGGTATCATATGAAAGGCGCTGTTTGCACATTCTCAAACATTTTTTTGCTTTTTTTAGGCCGCATAGTTTTCGAGTTTTGATGAAAAATGTAAAAACAAATACCGTTCCCCATTTATCTCCGAAATTATTCTATGTGATAGAAGTTTATGTAAAGATTGTAGGACAAATAAAACGATGTCTCTAAATAGAACACTTTTTCAGAAATCATCAACAAAAAATACATTAGTTCCACTATCGGTCAATAGATGGCGCTGACCAAAAACTGCAATGCTGTCTCTCTATCCTACTTTTGAAGGACTGTACGTAAAGTAACACATCTAAAATATATAATCAGCCTATAATGTACCCACTGCTGGGAGACACAGGCTTCCTTTCTGTGAGAGGGAGTAGGCCGTAATCCACAACGCGGGCCCAGTGCGGGTTGGATGTCACATGTCTTCGAATTTTTGGTTCTAGGACATGCCGGTTTTCTCACGATGTTTTCCTTCACCGTTTTGGGAGCAGTGGTGATGAAATAAATAACACAATGTAATGTCCCTGCTTGGGTTCGAACCAACGACCTACGAAACGTAAGTCTGGGCCGTTACCAATGGGCCACCACTGCCCACACCACTCTTACCACCATCTTACTGGAATACTTCCTTCCTCCGAGCACGTTTGCTCTTGCGAGTCTCCACTCAAGCCGGCTAGTAACCGGGTGTCACCACTGTGTGGATCGCCCGGAGGAAACGGTGGAGCATACGGTGGAGGTCTGCCCGGCTTGGGCGGAGCACCGCCGTGTCCTCGCGGAAGCGATCGGCGGCGGCGATCTCTCGCGTCCGGCCCTGGTTCAGGCCATGGTACGGAGCGAGAGTGCATGGGAAGCCATTACCTCCTTCTGCGAAGCAGTAATGCTCGTGAAGGAGGAGGCGGGACGCGTGAGGGAGAGGCAAGCTTTGCACCCTCACGCCCCTAGTCGCCGCAGGAGACGCCCTGGGTGTCGGGAATTGGCAGCCGATTCCCGGCCACCGTAGGCGCGGGCTTGCGGACGGTGAGCAATGGGTAGCTCGCCGTCCGGTAAGGACCAAGCCCGAGTCGACGGCGCGTCGTGTTCCACGCGCGCCTCAAAGAGATGTCAGCACTATTGACGGGGTCCGCTAGGGCCGATGTCAGCTAGGGTTGCGGGATGTTCGAAAGAGTTACCGTGGCCCCGGCACAGGCAACAGAAAGAACACGGGTGGGTTTTAGTCAGTAAAAGTCTGACACGCCCTCCCGCTCCGCCCAGAGCGGGAGAAGTCATTTGATGATTTCCCATCCAAAAAAAAAAAAAAAAGCCGGCCAGTAAAGGCAAGAAAGAGGTGGGAGCTCTGTTCCTCGTCAAGTGTTCACTCAAGCCGGCCAATAAAGGCAAGCCAGAGGTGAAGAACAATACTTCTCCTGGGAGATAGGGTCCGTGGGGACACTACTGCCCAACAGCTCGCCACATGCTGCCCTGCAGGTTTATGTATCTCTATTGGTCTGGCTCCTCAACTTAGACCTGTTTCAGCAAATTAAACTCTAACGGCACAGACCCAGAGTTCAGGAGCGCGCAAGACCCACCACGACGTCAACGTAGAGATACGGCGATTGGGTTATTATTATTATTAATTAAACATGCTAATTTACAGTCTAACATAAACCTCCTAATACAATATTCACACGGGTCCGTTCACCCATTGACACGACATAACTTATCCAAAACGAATTCAACCAAGATACTTCCAAATCGGCAAACTGATACGGAATTCCCCCTGTTCCCCCATTCTAAGTTTAAAAGTTAGCAGATGGTTCAACTAGATATATATAATTCCCGAAGTTTGGATAAGGTGGGTCCCCGGGGTATTCGGCGATATGTAGTCTCAAGTCGAAGTATTTATAGGAGGATTTAACTTTATTTATGAATGAAAGGCTTTTGAATTTTGAATGTAATGTGGGATGTTTTATCTTTTGTGTTGTGGAGGTATAATTGTAGAAGGTTTCCTTTGATCCAGTACTTGCCTAATGATATACATATATACAAGGTGTAATTTTAATCATGGTTAACCTCTTAACGGGGTCATTGTACTCATCATTATGAACAACGTTTACTATGGAACCAAACCCGAAATCGCGAAAAAAAAATCAGGTGTTCCCTATATTTTCACGAGTTATGCGAACATAAATGTAGGGAAAAGCTGATTTTTTTCGCGATTTCAGGTTGGGTGCCAAAGTAAAAGTTGTTCACAATGATGAGTACAATGACCCCTTAAGAGAATAATACTGTTTAAAATTACACCTTGTATAATTCGCTAATTATTGCCTCAGTGGATCTTATAACCGGTTTCGTGGGCTGTTTTACATGGACTACTAGATTATGAACAAATTAAAATCTCTGCCCCTTATAAATAATAGACAATATTAGGCCGTTTATGTATGGAACTTCAACAATGACATGAATATAAATACTTTGTAAAATGTAATATTAATTTAATTACTGCGAATGTGAACACTATGTGGGTCCTTTTTTTTTTTTTCTTTTTCTCTCAGCTTTAATCATAGTTTGCCAGTTTGAGTACATTATGCGGCCTACCCAAATGTCCTTTCTTTGGTATTGTTCGTCGAATCGTTGAGCTCCTTAACTTTTATGTTGAACTGTACGATTACTGACAGATGCTTGCACTGACTGGACAGGTCCACTCAATCTGTGTGGTTCTTTCCTCAAAAGACCATTTCAGACACCAACCTACATGGTCTTCACATGATCTGACCAAGATTATGTCTGGACTTTAAAAGAGACTGTAACCTCTGAGTTTGTTTCGGCCTTTCTTCTCAGAGTAGTCAGATAGGAAACGCCGGCCTCATCTAGTTTAAAAAAAAAATGTTTGACGTGTAAAAGTGTTTGTTTACTTACAGAAATAAAATAATTTATCATTTAAATTCAAATATTTTTATTTGTAGAACGTAGGTAAACAAAAAAGTACAGATGTCAATAACTGAGTGAATGAAACTTGGATTGGTTTTTGTTTCAGTCCAACAACATTCTTGCTTTTTATTACTGTACAGGTTGTAAGGCGCCTCTGAAGCGTCCCGGCGATTCGGGAGGTACCTGTTCAGGATAAGGCGAGAGGAAACGCCCGGGTGTCACCACTGTGTGGATCGCCCGGAGGACACGGTGGAGCATACGGTGGAGGTCTGCCCGGCTTGGGCGGAGCACCGCCGTGTCCTCGCGGAAGCCATCGGCGGCGGCGATCTCTCGCGTCCGGCCCTGGTCCAGGCCATGGTACGGAGCGAGAGTACATGGGAAGCCATTACCTCCTTCTGCGAAGCAGTAATGCTCGTGAAGGAGGAGGCGGGACGCGTGAGGGAGAGGCAAGCTTTGCGCCCTCACGCTCCTAGTCGCCGCAGGAGACGCCCTGGGCGTCGGGATTTGGCAGCCGATTCCCGGCCACCGTAGGCGCGGGCTTGCGGACGGCGAGCAATGGGTAGCTCGCCGACCGGTAAGGACCAGGCCCGAGTCGACGGCGCGTCGTGTTCCACGCGCGCCTCAAAGAGATGTCAGCACTATTGACGGGGTCCGCTAGGGCCGACGCCAGCTAGGGTTGCGGGATGTTCGAAAGAGTTACCGTGGCCCCGGCACAGGCAACAGAAGGAACACGGTTGGGTTTTAGTCAGTAAAAGTCTGACACGCCCTCATCAAGTCATTTGATGATTTCCAATCCACAAAAAAAAAAGCGTCCCGGCGACACAGCAATTTTCCGGTAAAATGTCCACCACCGTGCTTCCGCGTCATTTCCAATTGGAATGCTATATCTAGTAAACTTCTAATAAGATTCCAATAGTAAAAATACGTATGTATAGCTGAAACTATACAAAATCAACTTATCTGACACCTGAATTACAGCAACTAGTCCTAAGTACTTAAAAAAAGGTAAACTTAAGGGGGAAGCGCTAAGGTAGCCCGCGAAATTCAAATTTTCTTATGATTTTTGTAATTTGCAGCTCAATGTCTGTGTTTATAGTGATTATAGTATGATTCGCGACCGTAACAAATATGTATTTACAGAATTATAATCATTAGAATCAGTATACAATTCCTTAAGTTAGTATAGTCCTGAAATGTTAAGATTTCATGAAATAGTCATTCAACAGAATTACTTGGTCTTAGAGAGTTGTATTGATGACTTTAATTATTATAATTCCATAAATACATATTTGTCACGGTCGCGAATCATATTTTAATCAACATACAACCTAATGCTGACCTGCAAATTGCAAAAGACGTAAGGAAATTTGAATTTCGCGGGCTACCCTGGCTACTTAAGAATATGGGTTGAATTTGAGTAAAATATTTACTATACCTAAGGTTTTACGAAACATTTTGTAGTTTGTGTCAATAAAATCTATTTTGTAATTAAACTAGACTATACAGGGTGTAAGTGACAGCTTTCCGCAGACTGATTGGGTGAATTCAATATATCATACCCAGATGACCGGTACCTACATGAAATTATTTCAGGAACGTTATGGGAATCCAATAAACCTGATTTGTTTTATTACCTCACACAAAATGTATCGTTACCGTGGCAAAACGCGCGTAGCGAACGGCAGCGCAGCGAGCCTTCGGCCGCCGAGTATTTCAACATCCATTGCTGATTTATTTTTTATTTTAGCTGTTTTATTTATATAAATAGAGAGCTACATACAGATAATGTAATTTTACATTGTAATAAGGGTTTAGTAACTGAATATACGATTAAAAAAATGAAAATTTTCCTGAGAATATTAAATTTCCGGTGGAATGTGATTCAAAATAAGGAGCTGAATGCACCCTGTTTGTTTGCGGAGGGCTGTCCCTTACACCCTGTATAAAATTCACTGCATATATTTCGGAAATGATCGATGTTTGACGAATTTACGATGGAGTCTTTAATCGTCGTACTGCAATGGAGTCAAATATACAAGATGTAACATAAATAACGCACAACCTCTTAAGGGATCATTGTACTCATCATTATAAACAACTTTTACTATGGGACCACACCTGAAATCGCGAAAAAAAATCAGCTGTTCCCTACATTTTGACGAGTTATATGCGAACATAAATGTAGGGAGCAGCTGATTTTTTTTTTGCAATTTCAGGTTTGGTCCCATAGTGAAAGTTGTTCATAATGATGAGTACAATGACCCCTTAAGAGGTTGTGCGTTAATTATGTTACACCTTGTATATAAAAAACCCCTATTATGCTATGTTATAAAAACTACGCTTTAACAATGACAGGACATTGGTCTTGCCCTGTATCTAGGTTGCGGAGGTCATACGGCAGTCGCTTCGCGTAAAATATTGATATTCACTTACTATTTTTACGCTGTACTTGTGGCTAATATCAGCCGCACGGGTCGATCGACCAGGTTAAGTTGCGCTTGTCGCGGTTGGGCCGTGGATGGATGACCATCTTTACATACAAAGACCCCTCTGTGCCTTGGAAAGCACGTTAAGCCGTTAGTCCCGGCTGTCATTCGTGGATCTTTGACAGTTGTTGCAGGTCGTCAGAAGTCCGAAAGTCTGACAACCAGTTTTACCAGGGGGAATCGTATAATCCAGTAACTGGATTGTGAAGGTCAGAAAGTCCGTCGCTCCGTGAAAAATACTGGTATTCATCTGCATCCAGTAAGACTGGAAGCCGACCCCAACATAGTTGGGAAAAGGCAGGCAGATGATGATTTTTACGCTGTAGGTACTGTTTCTAAACATATCGACGTATCGTTTCTAAAAGCTTGGCTTCTTTCATGTCTGATAAATATTATGTTTTTTTTTTTAGGTTCGCATGAATATTTTAGACTTATAGACTTTTTATAAATATTTATGCAGCTGGGGTGTACTATTTTAGATACACCTCTGCCTAACCTTACGGGGAACACAGGCGTGATGTTGTATTTATGTTATACAGCTTAGAGATAATGTAGAAGTTTCGTTCCCCAGCAGTTAGTTAAAAAGTTACTCAGAAAGCGCCGTTTTCTAACATTAAATAAATAATTTAGTTAATTTACTAGTCTTCTTTTGACAGCAAGGATCAAAAACGATTCGCTTAAACCACAAACATGCACAAAACTTTTGTCCATTCTCAGAAATCACGAAATAACCTCTTTCAAACACAGACATTCACAAGCTACTTTTCAACTGAACATGTAATTACTGCACCTGGTAACAGATGGCGTTACTTGTACCGGAGTACTTTATCTACCATGGAAAACGTACAAACGATTTTGTTTAACCACAACTAAATACACAAAAAGTTAAACTTTTATATACGTATCTGTATACTTTGTACTATATTATATGTATGCTACGACAGCGTCAGTACTTCAGTCCGCTACGAGCCGTCGTAGCGTTGCTACGAGTTTACGGCGCTGCTACGCTGGTGTTACATAAATTTGGAACAATTTGACAATGCCGGTAAATAGAAAGTACGTGAGAAAAACTCCTCTATTTATTATAAAAATATATTCTTAATTTATGAGGGTTGTAGTGAGTTAAAGGTTGTGTTAAAAAACAGTGAGAAAGTCGTGATTATGTAGCGGTATTCGGTTCCTTCCTTTCGATTTTGAATTCGGAAACAAGGTAAGGCAAATTATATTTTATCGTTTATGTGAGGCATTCCATTGAGGTCGTACCATTAAAGTGGAATGTGTTAAACATTTATTTTAATGGGTTCCCAAGTTAAATCGAATGGAATGTGTTTCCCGTTGTATTTTATTTACGTTTGTCATTTTCCATTCCAGATTTAATTTGAAGTTTTCTGTGTTTGGATATTTAAAGCTTTCATGTGTTTGTGTTCTTCTTATGGCATATTTTTAGAACAAAAACATAATATATTTTTGTTTTTTTTTTTTTTTTTTTTTTTTTTTATGTCATTGTTAGGTATGTAGGCATGTACCTGGGACTCGTCCTCGACAGCCGGTGGAATTTCGTGGAGCATTTCCGACGTTTGGCTCCCAGACTGGAGCGGGCCGGGGCTGCCTTGGGGCGGCTCCTGCCCAATCTGGGGGGTCCAAACGCCTCCTGCCGGAGGCTCTACGCGGGGGTCGTGCGGTCCATGGCCCTTTACGGAGCTCCGGTGTGGGCGCGTTCCGTGAGGCGGCGACCGGTCCGTCGGTTGAACGCGTCCCAGAGGGTCATGGCCATCCGGTTAGCCCGGGGATACCGCACGGTCTCCGGGGAGGCGGCGAACCTCCTTGCCGGATTACCGCCATGGGATCTGGAGGCAAAAGTCCTCGCGCACATCTGGGAGTGGCGCGAGGAGGCAGGACGCCGGGGCGTAACTCCGTTGCCGCGAGAAATCGCGGCACGGCGGACAGAGCTCCGGCAGGATCTCATGGCGGCATGGAGAGTGCGATTGTCGCAACCCAGCGCTGGACACGCCACAATTGCGGTGATAAGTCCCCTCTTTGAGGAGTGGCTGGAGAGGCGCCACGGCGTCCTCACCTTCCGCCTGACGCAGGTCCTCACCGGACACGGGTGCTTCGGGAGGTACCTGTTCCGGATAAGGCGGGAGGAAACGCCCGGGTGTCACCACTGTGTGGATCGCCCGGAGGACACGGTGGAGCATACGGTGGAAGTCTGCCCGGCTTGGGCGGAGCACCGCCGTGTCCTCGCGGAAGCGATCGGCGGCGGCGATCTCTCGCGTCCGGCCCTGGTCCAGGCCATGGTACGGAGCGAGAGTGCATGGGAAGCCATTACCTCCTTCTGCGAAGCAGTAATGCTCGTGAAGGAGGAGGCGGGACGCGTGAGGGAGAGGCAAGCTTTGCACCCTCACGCCCCTAGTCGCCGCAGGAGACGCCCTGGGCGTCGGGAATCGGCAGCCGATTCCCGGCCACCGTAGGCGCGGGCTTGCGGACGGCGAGCAATGGGTAGCTCGCCGTCCGGTAAGGACCAGGCCCGAGTCGACGGCGCGTCGTGTTCCACGCGCGCCTCAAAGAGATGTCAGCACTATTGACGGGGTCGGCTAGGGCCGATGCCAGCTAGGGTTGCGGGATGTTCGAAAGAGTTACCGTGGCCCCGGCACAGGCAACAGAAGGAACACGGGTGGGTTTTAGTCAGTAAAAGTCTGACACGCCCTCCCGCTCCGCCCAGAGCGGGAGAAGTCATTTGATGATTTCCCATCCACAAAAAAAAAAAAAAAAAAAAAAAAGGTATGTAGGCATTAGTTTTGCACATAGGTCTAGAGCTGGACGTACTAATTCAGAGGTTACAGAGTATCATGACTTCATAATAGACAATCTTTTTTTCTGTCATTAGTATCTTTTTCGAGTCTATGTTATTTTTAAGATTTGCTGGGGCCAATAGGTGACCATAGCCTGCATTTGAGTTCCCGGAGAGCATTAACCTGCTTTGGACCTTCGTGGCTTCGAAAACCTTGACCAGCGGAAAGAAGTCATAAGCTTATCAAAGTTGTCATAGGAACACGTATGACAGTTGTGACAAGCCTGTGAACCTGATAACCAGTCTCACAAATATCTGTACCATTGAGAAATTGGTATTAATTAGTAATGGAGTCAGGTCAGTCATGGCCAACGCCGGTTGTTACTGAAAACCAGCGCTGGAGCTCTGTCTCGCATAGGGTCGCAGCATTATGCTAAGCGATGGCTGTTTTGCGTAGATGTGACGCATATTTTCTCCAAACGTGTTTTCATTTTTGTGTTTGTGTTCTTTCTTTGCGTCATGTTTACCACAAATAAACGTATTTTCTTTCTTTTCTTTTCCCTTTTATGGCAGTCGGTCCTCGTGTGCATGTTGTTAAGCCGTTTGATTCTCTAAACAACAATTTGAAATTCCAACGGTGTCGAGATGTGAATTCGAAAAACAAGTAAATTAAGTTTTGAATTATTTGCGGTCGCTTGAGCAAATAACTGACGAATAGAACTACTGCAACCTAATTTCGTAACACGCTATAAATCAGAATCTGAATGGTTTTGAAGCATATTGCTAATCCATTGCTTCATAAGTTCGAAAAATTTGTCTGCTCAACAACGAAAATAACGCAATGAATGTTGTTGGACTGTCAAAATGATACCGATTCCGAGTACGTGTGTTACGCACTTGCCCTACTGGTTTAGTTTGTTGGCAAAATCGGTCAGTGTCAAACTGAGTCATACCGCTGAGCTGCACGCGAATGACAAAGGTCTCATGTTGTCAGTGTCCAGCCGATCTATTCTGTAAACATCACACCGTGAGCACTTAGGTGAAGTGAGTTTGAAGTGAGCTCAATCCCTAGTAGAGTAAGGTGACAGTTCACATCACGCTCACTTCACCTACATTTTCACGGTGGGATCTTTACAGAATAGCACCACAGTAGTTGCAACCAGTGACTGTGTCTGGTTATCACGACCGGACACAGCAACCATAGTTTGCTGTAATGGTTTCCTGTGTCGGTAACAAAAAGTCTACGTTTGCGCAGAGCCACAATACAAACTAAGATATTGGAAGATAATAAACTTACTTACCAAACGATTCATTGCAGTTGTCAATGTTTTGTATGTTTATTGTCAATCGCTTCGATTGTATTTTAGAGACGATCATTCTGCGCATCATTGCCAATCACGTAAAAATTGACAATTTCAATTGATCGTTTCGGTGAACCTTTAGAAGTATGTTCACGAGCCTGCGAGGTACTGTGATGTATTCTGTAATTAATTATATTCTAAGACAACATCGAGTATTATTCTCACTAATACTGAAATTACTGTTTGAAGCAACGTTTCGTTTAATTATTTACCCGCTAATGTATGTTCTGGAAAGAGTACCTAATTAATATTACTGTAACAATAATTTAAAGGCTGCTATTATGTTCCTTTCTTATATTATTATAATTATACCACCTGTTATCGCAGTTAGGGATTTTGGTGTAAAGAGCTGAAATTGATTCTTCCAAATTTTTCTTATTCTTGTTATTTATTAGTTAGTTGGATGGTGAACCACCAAAATCACCACACTTAACGTGGCGATTTGTGAATGCATAACGAAGACTCTTAATTACAGCCTTCAATATAATTCGCGAATTTTTTTTTTTTTAACCCGGATTTATTTATATCAGAATGAAGTTGTAGTTATGTACAAAGTTGCTTGTATCGGCGAACGACTTAAATATAGTGCATTCATAATCAGTCTATAATGTTCCCGCTGCTGGGACACAGGCCTGCTCTCAGTGAGAGGGAGAGGGCTATAATCTACCACGGGGTTCCAGTGCGGGTTGGCGGATGTGACATGTCTTCTAGGACATGCCGGTTTCTTCACAATGTTTTCATTCACCGTTCTGAGAGATGAAAATAAATACACAAAGTAAAGTGCTAGTCTAGGTTCGGCTTTGAACCCACGACCTACAACTCGTAAGTCGGGGCTGATACCACTGGGCCACCACTGCTCTCAGATAGTGCATGCTGTGGTTAAATTGTGTGTTGGTTAGTCAGTAAAATGGTAGTGGGACTAACTGCTTAGTATACACCAGAATATTGTCACTGACAGAGGCTTTTAAAAAATAGAACACTCTTTATAGGGTTGTCGCATTTTGTCACCTCTCACGCTCACACGGGACCAAATTCTTAAGAATGTGAAATGAAAAGACGCTTTTTTGAAAAATGTAATAAATAGAGAATATTACGCAAAGCTGAGACAGCAGATGGTGCCACATTAACACGAAGTAAACAAAGCAAACTGCCAAATGCATGCGCCAACATTTTTCGGCGTTTTTCAATAGAAGTTCAGCTTTATCTCATCCTTATTACTATAATTGTAGGTTAAAATAATACGAAAAGGTTAAAAACATGCTTATAAGAGTTTCAAATATATTTCTTAACTACTTTACAATAAACTTTTAAGGTTACATTCAAGTAAATAGCACTCAAAGTATTGTGTTTTTACATTAGGCTAATACTCTGACCTGTAAAATATATTTCATTGTTATAGTTTTCAGCTCTAAAATGTTCAGAAAACAACCTTTAATGTTTTGTGACTGTAAAATGCTTGCAACGTAGCAATTTACCACTGCTTGCGAAGTTATCCGTTTTTAGAGAATTTAATGAACATCTTCGTTTCTGCATATACTACCTAATGGCACAACACTAATTCACTGACTGATTCATTATTACTATCTATTACAGAATATTCCTGACGAACGGATATCACTAAAATAATATATCAGTAGATTGTAAACACACTGGATTTCTAATTAACAGTCATCTAACCATAGATAATTTTTTTTATAACGATAGATGAAAAAGGAGGCATAAACATTCAGTTTGTTTTTCTGTCTACGTTATTTATTTATTTATTCCCTTTATAACTATCATTACAGATAGCATTACCTAACGCAATTGTACAGTCTCATAAAATGAATTTATTATTAAAATTATGAACAATTTAAAATTATTATGATTTTTAACCTTTTTACTACAATCTTTTTGCTAGCTAGTCTTACCATAGACGGACGCCATGTTGTTTTGTTTACTACACTTTTCGGGTGCGCCCTCTAGCGGGATAAATTGTCAGTAAGGTTCCCAATTGGCGAACTAATAAATAATATTAATTTATTAGGTAATTGTTAACAACACATTTCTATTGTGTTATCTAATAAACTCAGCTCAATAAGTATTATGATCTGTTTTTGAGACGAGTTAAATAAATGCCACAATGAAAGTGTGTTTTTAATAATTACCTATTAAATTAATATCTTTATTTCATTTTCTTTACATATTATTTACATTTTTAAATATTTTTACAAAAAAAAAAAATAACATTTAAAAATATATTAAAAGAATATATATAGTGGCCCATCGGCATCAGGAACAGGGTCCAAGGTGCCGGTGGTCAGGGCTCTAGAGAGAGGAACCTCCTCACTATGCGTGCCGTGTCCAGGAGTACTGCTTTCTGGATCAAGCCCTTGACCCAGCCGCGCAATGAGAGCCTCCTGAGGTATTGGTCGAGGCTCTCCGCTATTAGGCCATTAACCGTAACGATTACATATTTCAAAAAAGCATCTTTTTATTTAACATTCTTAAAAATTTGGTCTCGTGTGAGCGAGAGAGTTGATAAAATGCGACAGCCCTCTTAAAATAAAACTTAAAACAACTGAACCAGAATAGTAAACAAATATCTACATGCTTAAAATCTTTTAAAATCCTTACCATAATTATAAATGTGTGCAATGCTCGGTCTTTCATTATGGCTCACTCGAAATATTTGCCCCGCTTTTGTGCTCACCCCCTCATGCGTGAATGCAATGCAAAGCGTTTAATTGTGAAAAATTAATTAAATTCCCCGTTTTCGATATGTATGTATCTCTTGTTTGGTACCGACATATACGAATTTATTTTGAACTAGCTGTGCCCGGCGACTTCGCTCGCGTGGAAGTCGTAAGATACACATTATACTAAAATAACAGCCACATTTTAATAAAACTCCCTCGTCCCCCGACCCGCTGCGTGGCATCGCCTGCCCGTGCTATTACTTCGTTTTCACTTAGCGTTCTTTCTGACTTTTTTTTCTATTTGTTCGGTTTCTAAGGTAGTAGCATGATGTTAAATAGCTTATAACTATCCTCGAGAATTGGGCTAGCAAATGCAACAAGAATTTTTCAAATCCGACTTTTTGTTCACAATTTCACGGGTTTTAATTTTTTTGCGCGGAATCCTAAATATTTTTTTTTAAATAAAAATAGCCTAAGTTATTTCTCGTAACATCGGCTATCTGCCAGTGAAATCGCTTCAAAATCGGTCCAGCCGTTTTGGAGATTAGCCGGAAAAAACAAACAAACAGACAGACAAAAATTTAAAAAAATTGCGTTTTTGTTATTAGTACCGTATATACGTTTTTATGCATTTAGTAAAAAGTTGTTATTTTGACATTACAAACAGACACTTCAATTTTATTTATTTGTATACCTAGATGTATAATAAGACAAGGCATTTTAGAAAAAGTAGCAGTAGAATATTACTTACCCAATCATGAATCTCTTTTCAAAACTTTCTTACTTTAAACATTGAGATCTTTATGACCTTGGATGTGTTCTAGAATATAGGCTAGGCTAAACCCTACCTGGTATATTAAAACCCATTGCATTTAGCCCTGCTATCACCCTTCTGATTGGCTAATATTGTAACCATGAGTGATTCTCCTACCCCACGTCCTATTTAAAAGCGATCGTCGCGCGAATACACGATCGTTCTAACTTTTTGTTCGGTGAACCTAAACGCTTGGTCGCACCGACAGAGGGCGCTTTCCGGTTTTCCGAATCAAAAGTGACATATGCCCGCGACTGATCGCGTATTCGCGCGACGATCGCTTTTAAATAGGCCTTACAGTTCGTGCCAATATGATAGAAGAATTCTGGCATGATTTCTACATATTACCGAACATTAAAGTAACGAATTTGCAATTCAAATCACCAATGAGTAGCCAGCATGTCACAGCACAAGTACTTCAATGGTGGTCCGTACACGATGCAACCAATCACAAACTAGTTAATAACGCGTTAGTAAGTCAGCTCGTGTCTCTTCATTGAAATACTAGTGCAGTGACATTCTGGCTATGTGTGTATCATTGGTGATTTCAGTTTGCAACACGTTATTTTTAAGTAGTGTCGTGGACGATGAAAATGTTTTAATAATACTATTACTACTTACCAATATTGTAACACAGTTTAAAAGAGTAACGGTGGAGTTTCTTGCCCATTCTTCTCCATACGAATCTACCTCTTGGAAGGGGCAACTAGAATCAATTTTGACATTCAAAAGTGCCTTTTATGTGCCTATTTGAAATACATGATTTGGCTTTTTGACTTTGACTTTGATGGGCCTTAATCGCACGTCCCTAACTTCGGCAATATATTCCAAGGCACATAAAGATTAGAAGTAGGTATCTGACCTCTCTTAATTATAAGCTTTATAAGTAGGTTACTCATAATACATAAAGGCGTAGGTTTTCTCTGTAATTTCATAACGTCTCAGGTTTAAATGCGCAATTAGTTGAAGAATTTAAAATTAATTGGGCTTTAAATTAACCATTATACTCCGAGTTTGAGGAAACAGGGCTTAATTGCACTTAATTTATTATACGCTGTGTTGCGATGTTTAAATAAAACTTGATTATTACACGTGGGGGTTATAGAGGACGTAGGCGAATTGGGTGGGTGTAGAATTGACGAGTTTAATAATTTAATACGACAGTATTGACGATTTTGTGTGCTTTGGGGAGGATACGCTGTGGTTTTCGATAAAAATAAGTACAACTTCATAGAAACTAATAGCAGGTATTGTACTTTTGGAGCTTTTACGCACTGTATCCGAAACGAATCCGAGAAAGGACTATTTGCATGAAGAGCTGTGCACTAGGTCTGAAGCCCAATTGTCGTAACTAAAAACATTCATAATCTAGTCGCAATCTTATCTCAGCGACAATCAAATGTCAAAAATGCAGGAAAATTAAAGGTATTTTTGACATATTGAGACTGAGATCAGACTGTGAACGTTCTTAAAATTACGAGAATTTCACCTCAGGATTCCATCCGTCCGAATTTAGAACATTTTATTTCAACTGTAATTTCTCGGATTCGGATCGGATGCATTGCCCAAACGCATTCTTCTCACATTGAAATTCGAACGTAGACAGGTAAATACTTGTGTTGAAATGAGAATCCGCAAGTGCGCTTCCGAAGGTTTGAAATGATCTTTACAATATAGGTATCACTACCGACTTGTTCCATAAGAAAGAGGAAGCCTTCTCTTCCCGTGTCGTAAAAGATATATCGGAACCGCAATCTGCCAAACATGAATTATTGCAATATTTTTTTACAACCTTTCTTTGAACCGGTTTATTAAGGGTAAGAGGGTCCTTGGGGTTTCTTGCCCGTTCGTCTTCATAGAGATCTACGTTTTGAAATGGGCAGCTTTAACTCTCTGACTAATTGACCGACTCTTTGACAATTCATAAGTGCCTGTATTTGGTTTAATTGAAATAAATACTTTAAGTTTGAGTTTGAGAACATACCTAAATGATTTGGTGCAAAATTCGAAATCAGGGTAATTCATTTAAAGGTAGTTCTAATTCAGACCTAATTATGACTGCTAAAACTTGCAAGTAGATACTTGAAAATTAGTTCTTTAATAATAAATCTCAACTTAACTTTTCGGGTCAGTTATCGGAACTAAATTGAAAACTGACACTAAATGAGCGTCGCTTTCATAAAGAGCGAGAAAACGGGAAATCTTAAAACCTTAACTTGTTCTAATTCAATTTATCCATTAGATCTAAACTGAATTATAACAAAAGTTAACCTCCTCTCAGAACTGTTAAATCTTTTCAAGATAAGACTCTATTCTTCGGAATAAAGTTCCGGGGGAAAAAAAGAGTCGCGTCTTTAAAAGAAAAACATTTTTTATTTTCCGTCTTAGGTATATTTGGGCACGACGCATTTCGAGTACACTTTTCCGTGCAAATATTTAAGGAAGAAAAAAAAATACAGTGATTTGATTAAAATTGTTTACTTAGGAGCAACAAATGGACGGTCTTTTGCTCAGTATTTTTCATCGGCCGGAATTAGGGTTTTTCAAGGGGTACCCTCCAGAAGTAATTACTCTATTGGGCTGGTGAAAGGGCTCCCTTTTAGGCCTTTAGGTTGCGTTTTTGAAAAGGGCAACGGGGCAACATATTGTGACGTGTGTTGAATATGTTTGAATTGCATTGAATATTGGGTTCAGGAAGATGGTGTCGGGCAAATAACGTGGAGATTTTTTTTTTTTGCAAAAATTATTTACGGACAGCGGAATTTATTAACATTATGCTGTTTAAACAGCTGAATATTTAGTTTAAACTAATTATTTGTATCATCTTGACAAGGTTCTTGTAGTATGAGTTGAAAATTTAAATGCTTACAGTAGTATATCTAATAACCTATTTTCAGTAAAAGACAGATCGCTATTGATGGTAGACAGTATAAATTCTATCTGTCCTTATGTCAGGCCGGTAAGATTCCATAATCTCAGATAACTGGGCTGTTATAACCATTAATATGTAGGTTTTCTATCTCCAGTATGCCAAAATTGGTGATAGATAGGTTATTGGGTTCGGCCGTTAAGTCGACAAAATACAACATGTCCTGTAATTAACGCACAACCTTTTAAGGGGATATTGTATTCATCATTATGAACAATTTTTACTATGCGACCAAACCTGAAATCGCGAAAAAAAAATCGGCTGGTCCGTTCGCATAACTCGTCAAAATGTAGGGAACAGCTGATTTTTTTCACGTTTTCAGGTTTGGTCCCATAGTAAAAGTTGTTCATAATGATGAGATCAATGACTGCTTAAGAGGTTATGCGTTAATTTTGGGACATGTTGTTTATTATTGTGTTTTTTTCGACCTCCAAAAGGGTCCTTATGGAATAAAAAGACTTTCCGCTATTTTTGGATTGCTATCAGTACAACGTTCATGAAAGTTTTACCTACGTCAAACAGTTAAAATTCTAGGAAATTCATACATCATTTAAAACTGCATGCGAGAGTTTTACTAAAGCTCGTTGGTTAACAGAAAGTTTGACTTCATTCAATGACTTAATCTGTATTAGCTTGTTAACTCCTCTTTTGTGTAATATTTTGTCATGAAGAGCAATGTGCTTCCAGTTGAGAGAAAGGGGATGAATAATAATATAGTTGATGCAAAGATAGTTTAAAAAGATGTACTGACAGATACGTAGATGGTGCTTGGATTGCCGAATAAAGACTGATTACGCGAATGGATAGAATTTAAAGAAACGAGTAGATACAGTCGCGTTCTAAAAGCTAGGCATGTGATGCGAAGGACTGAGGAACATTTGGGGTGGAAGTTTTGAGTTGGTATTCAGAATGTAGCTCAACGCTTTGCAGGACACTAATGAGACACAATAGAAGTTCTATTGTTTTTACTGCTATAGCCGTATAGTCTCTTTTAACGGCCAAACCTAATAACCTATTTTCAGTAAAAGACATATCGCTATTGATGGTAGACAGTACAATTCTATCTGTCCTTGTCTCTTATAGATTATTGAGACGTTAAAACCATAGATAGGTAGGTTTTCTATCACCAGTATGCCAAAAGTGGTGACAGATAGGTTATTGGGTTCGGCCGGTCATTGACTGCCACTGCGGTCTCACGGTGACTGCAAATAAAACAATAGATTTTCTATTGTGTGTGTTGTCTGGCAGTCAACGTGTTAATGCGTTATAAGTGTAGAGGTAGCCTAAAGAAATGATGGATGGATTGTGTGAAAAATGGTATGGATAATAATAATTATTCCTCGAAGTAGTCCAGTAAGATGCTGGTAGGGATCTTGACCGTACTTCCGGGATTGTCCTGATAGCCGTGGAATACCTCTCCACTCCTCTTAAGCACCTCAAGACATGTTGCCCCCTTGTCGCTACGACACTATGTGCTAGCGACCGTTTCCGGGGGCCCATTGTTGAGTGTGCAAGTCACCCCCTGCCATTTTATCCGTGTATTGTATTTATCAAACATTGGTCAGGCAGGGGCCATAGTCCTTCCATAGTTTTAGATAACCAGTCCACTTTAGCCATCCAAACCCATAGCCCAATTTTTTTTTGTCTCCATATCCTGCAATAGTCCTACACCAACCGGGGGTTGTCCTTGGGTGCACTTGCAAAGTACGCACAGGGATAATCGTCGGTTGATGCCTCATTTCCATTGAAAGTATCTAACGGGCCTCTTTTTTTTTTTTTTTTTTTTTTGTGGATGGGAAATCATCAAATGACTTCTCCCGCTCTGGGCGGAGCGGGAGGGCGTGTCAGACTTTTACTGACTAAAACCCACCCGCGTTCCTTCTGTTGCCTGTGCCGGGGCCACGGTAACTCTTTCGAACATCCCGCAACCCTAGCTGGCATCGGCCCTAGCGGACCCCGTCAATAGTGCTGACATCTCTTTGAGGCGCGCGTGGAACACGACGCGCCGTCGACTCGGGCCTGGTCCTTACCGGACGGCGAGCTACCCATTGCTCGCCGTCCGCAAGCCCGCGCCTACGGTGGCCGGGAATCGGCTGCCGATTCCCGACGCCCAGGGCGTCTCCTGCGGCGACTAGGGGCGTGAGGGTGCAAAGCTTGCCTCTCCCTCACGCGTCCCGCCTCCTCCTTCACGAGCATTACTGCTTCGCAGAAGGAGGTAATGGCTTCCCATGCACTCTCGCTCCGTACCATGGCCTGGACCAGGGCCGGACGCGAGAGATCGCCGCCGCCGATCGCTTCCGCGAGGACACGGCGGTGCTCCGCCCAAGCCGGGCAGACCTCCACCGTATGCTCCACCGTGTCCTCCGGGCGATCCACACAGTGGTGACACCCGGGCGATTCCTCCCGCCTTATCCGGAACAGGTACCTCCCGAAGCACCCGTGCCCGGTGAGGACCTGCGTCAGGCGGAAGGTGAGGACGCCGTGGCGCCTCTCCAGCCACTCCTCAAAGAGGGGACTTATCGCCGCAATTGTGGCGTGCCCAGCGCTGGGTTGCGACAATCGCACTCTCCATGCCGCCATGAGATCCTGCCGGAGCTCTGTCCGCCGTGCCGCGATTTCTCGCGGCAACGGAGTTACGCCCCGGCGTCCTGCCTCTTCGCGCCACTCCCAGATGTGCGCGAGGACTTTTGCCTCCAGATCCCATGGCGGTAATCCGGCAAGGAGGTTCGCCGCCTCCCCGGAGACCATGCAGTATCCCCGGGCTAACCGGATGGCCATGACCCTCTGGGACGCGTTCAACCGACGGACCGGTCGCCGCCTCACGGAACGCGCCCACACCGGAGCTCCGTAAAGGGCCATGGACCGCACGACCCCCGCGTAGAGCCTCCGGCAGGAGGCGTTCGGACCCTCCAGATTGGGCAGGAGCCGCCCCAAGGCAGCCCCGGCCCGCTCCAGTCTGGGAGCCAAACGTCGGAAATGCTCCACGAAATTCCACCGGCTGTCGAGGACGAGTCCCAGGTACTTCATCGTCGACTCGACACCGATGAGAACCCCTCCTACCGTTATTTGGGAACCCGATGGTGACGCGTTCCGAGGACCATGAAAACACATGGCCTCGGACTTGTGCAAGGCCACCTCGAGTCCCAATTGCCGGATCCTCTCTACGATTGTCGCAACCCCGCGTGCCGCTAATTCGGCCGCCGCCTGGTGCGACCTCCCCTGCGCCAGGACCAGCGTGTCGTCGGCGTAGCAAACTACGCTGACGCCACCAGGGAGGTCGGCGCGCAGCACCCAGTCGTACCCGATGTCCCACAGATGCGGTCCCAGAACCGATCCCTGCGGGACACCGCACGACATCTCTCGCCGGTTCCACTCTCCCCGGTGACCGGGGTAGATGACGGCCCTGTCCGTCAGATAGGCCTCGACCACGCGACAGAGGTAGGTCGGCACTCGGTGATACCGGAGTGCCTCCCTGATGCAACTCCAGGGCAGGGTGTTGAAGGCATTGGCGATGTCTAGAGACACCGCCAAGACGACCCCACCCCGGGCCACAGCATCCCCCGTCGTGAGGGCTCGTACGCGCATGATGGCGTCCACCGTAGAGCGCCCCTTGCGGAAACCAAACTGGCTCTCCGCCAAATCCGGCCCCACCCTCACCAGCCGCCCGACAAGGCGGTCTGCAATGACTCTTTCAAAGAGCTTGCCCACCTCGTCGAGCAGCACGATGGGCCGGTAAGCGGACGGCGAGTCCGCAGGGCGCCCCGGTTTCTTAATGAGGACCAGTTTCCCTGTCCTCCATTGAAGCGGGAACTGGCCCCTCTCCAAGCATGCGCTTAGGAGCCCCCTTAGTCGAGGCCCGAGAGCCTCCAAGGCCAGGACCCAGGCTTTTCCAGGTAAGCCGTCGGGTCCTGGGGCGGTATTCTTGGCATTCAGCCTGCGCACCGCCACTCTCAGCTCTACCTCGGTCACCTCCGGAGCATCGTCGTCATCGTCGGCTGCGTGGTCCGCATCCGACACCGCAGGAGGCGGAGCCATGGGCGGGGGAGTATGTTCCCCTCGCGAAGGGAACAGAGCGCTCACCACGTCCTCCACGAGCTGGGGCCGGAGACTCTGCGTCAGCGGGGGAGCCCATGGGCGGAGCTTGTTCCGCACCATTTTATAGGGGCGTCCCCACGGGTCCCTGTTCAGAGTCTCCAGCGACTCCTCACGGGCCAGTCCCTTGGCCCGCAGGATCTCCGCTCGGAGGGCGGTCTTCGCCGCTCTGTACCCCTCGTACAGCTCCGCCTGAATGGCTTCCGTATCCGGAGGGCGGATACGGAGCCTGCGGTGCCCGGTGTACCGGCGTCGCGCAGCAACGCACGCGTCGCGCAGAGACGTTAACTCCGGCGACCACCAGCACACCTGGCGCCGGGCGCGTCCGGGCCGGACCCGGGGCATTGCCACGTCGCATACTTCGGACATGGCCTCCCGGAACCACCCCGCCTCGTCATTGATGTCAGCAGGCCTGTCCGGTGGTGACACCCAGGCCTGCACGATCGAGGCTTCCAGGAGGAGCTCCCGGTCCAGCTGCTTCAACGCCCACCGCGGACCACTCGGGGTCTGTCGGACCGGCGCGCTCGAGGTCTGGGCGGAGACGTCAAACCGGATGTACCGGTGATCGGAGTAGGTCTCCACCCCCTCCATGACGCGCCAGTCGAAGACACGCGGCGACAGAGCGGGGCTGGCGAACGAAATGTCCACCACTGACTCACCCCGCATCCGCACACACGTGGGGACAGAACCCCGGTTTAGGACGACCAGGCCCGTCTCCAGAGCCCAGTCCTCCACCATCCTGCCCCGTGTGTCCGTAAGCCGGGAACCCCAAGCCACATTCTTGGCATTGAAGTCCCCAAGGACGAGCACAGGCAGGGAACGGAACCCGACGACGACGACTCTCAACTCCGCAAGGGAGTTGTGGAACTCGGCGAGAGTTCGGTTCGGGGAGAAGTATACCCCTACCACGACAATCTCCCCGAACCGTGCTGCCACGCAACCCCGTCCCCTCTTGACCGCCTCGAGGGACGGGGTACCGGCGGCGGCCGATGAAATTAGAGTCACTGAGCCGCTCAGGTCCTCCACCCAGTCATCCCTGGGCGGGACAAAGTACGGCTCAGCGACCACGACGATGTTAATCGACCACTGCGCCATGCTCTGGAGCAACAGATCCTGAGCGGAGGCGCAGCGGTTGATGTTCGCCTGGAGGAGGCGTAATGGGGCCATTATTGGCACTCCATATCAGCCCCCTCCCGAACCCCCTGTGAGGGCCCTGCCGCGGTGGTTGCGGCGGCGGCGACAGTGGAGGCGGCAGCGGCGGCGGTGGCAGTGGCGGCGGCAGCGGCGGCGGTGGCAGTGGCGGCGGCTGCGGCGGTGACGACGGTATCTAACGGGCCTCTGCGAGTTGGCTTCGGCCCCTCATATGCCTTCCAAAGGTCCGGGACCCCAGGGTCCCGAGAAATACAAAAAAAAAACCTCAAAATTATTCCTCGTAGATACACTTTTGAAAAAATCTCGCTTCTGTTCCTTATAGATTAACTTTCGTTTATTACAGCAAAACAGAAAAGAGTTAGTGTAAATTTTTTCATGTAAAATAAAGTAAAAAAAGTTAATTGCTTGACATATATATGTATATGTATAAGCAATTAACTTTTTTTTTTTTTTAGTTGGGCTTGGAGCACGAAAACGATAAAGATAAAGATATTTTATTTTGCAATTATGGATATAGTATACAGGTATATATAGTATGTATGTATAAACAGGTATATATACTATATATAGTATGGATATACAGGGAATTGGTTCAGCCATATTTTACCGGTAGGCATGCAACAGTTACACAATTATAAACTAATCTACTAACCTTTAATAAACAGAATCAAAACAAACATTATTCTTATTTTTAAACATTATAAACAGTCTAAGTTACATTTTTTTTTCACTCATCGTCACTCACGATGATAATGAGATGAAGCTGCTTTCCTGCTTAATTCTATACTTACCAAACACTGGTTTATACAGGGTAGCGATTTAGATACTAGCATCCGTCAAGACTGCAGAGTAAGCAAACTGAAGTGGCAGTGGGCTGGCCATGTTTGTCGAAGGACCGATGGCCGGTGGAGCAGACGAGTCCTGGAGTGGAGACAACGTATCGACAAGCGTAGTGTGGGAAGCCTCCCAGCCAGATGGACCGACGATCTTAAGAAGGTGGCTGGGACAGACTGGATGCGGAAGGCGGAGGACAGGGTGTTGTGGCGCAGCCTGGGAGGGGCCTATGTCCGCAGTGGACTGCGATAGGCTGAGTTGATTGTTGACTGATCCGTCAAGAGGGTGATTCTACCCGTCATACCCAACTACCCAACCACCTACCCAAATGTCCTTTCTTTGGTATTGTTCGTCGAATCGTTGAGCTCCTTAACTTTTAAGTTGAGCTGTACGATTACTGACAGATGCTTGCACTGACTGGACAGGTCCACTCAATCTGTGTGGTTCTTTCCTCAAAAGACCATTTCCGACACCAACCTACATGGTCTTCACATGATCTGACCAAGATTATGTCTGGACTTTAAAAGAGACTGTGACCTCTGAGTTTGTTTCTCTTCTCAGAGTAGGCAGATAGGAAACGCCGGCCTCATCTAGTTTAAAAAAAAAATGTTTGACGTGTAAAAGTGTTTGTATCCTAAACCTACTTACAGAAATAAAATCATTTATCATTTACCATACTAAACAACTTTCACCATAAAACTCATATCTAATTCGTGAAAAACAAAATCAAATTCCTATACAACAGTAGACAGACCATTTCGATTCACGTATGATTTTGTTTTAACTTGTCTTATACATGCGTGTGTTTCATAGCGAAGGTTGTTTAGTATGACAGGTAGATTCACCCCCTTGACGGATGCAAGTCACTGAATCGCCAACCCGTATAAATAACGAAAGCTGGAAATACATAATATAACATCACGAGTTGTTTCCGCGAAGGGTTGGGCAGAGGTGTACCTATATATAGTACACCCTCATTTCGCCAGTTATATTTTTAAGTCCCACGTAATAGGGGGCGAGCCTATTGCCATCAACCGGGCACAAATCCAGGCTCCGGACTGCTACTGAGAAATTCCAGATGGAAAACCCAATAAAACTTTGCTCGACCTAGGAATTGAACCCAGCACCTCATGCTCAGCAGTAGCGCTTAGGACCACGAAACCAATGGAGCAGTCTATACAGCTGGAAATAGTGATAGATTTATGAATAAGTTAGAATTTATTTTGAAACTGTCAATCAAAGTTACTAAATATTTCTTTTACCTTATATTATCTCTATTTTAACACATTCAGTGCGTTACGGGAAGTATTTGGTTGTAATTGAGCTTCGCTCTGTGCGGCAGCTAGTTGTCCTTGTTTTGCACTCCGTGCGGGGGTGATTACTTCAAGTATTCGTACAACTTTTAAGATATTGCTTAAAACCCCGTGCGACTGCAGCTATACACAAGGATGTAACCTATTGATTAGTACAACAAAAAAAAAATATCTGTAGACTTTCCATGTCTCTGTGATGGTTTAAAGTCAAGATTACGTACGGGAAAATAGACGTCGTAACGCATATCAGGCATTCTTGATACGGGAAGTATGTGACTTGTACAGCACTGGAAGTAAGTATTAATCTAGCGTAGCCGCAGGGAAGGTGTTAAAAGTCTAAGGTTAGAGTTAAGTACCTAAACGTAGTTGCAGCTTAAAGGTAAGAGATCCTAGAATATATAAAAGCGAGGTCGGTCGATACAGAACATTTTAGCTAGGGTTTGGACACGTAATTGTAACGAATTCTAACTACGAGAAATACGAATAAAAGGTAGGATTTTGTTATGTTGAATATCTTGCGCTTTTGTGGCTGTCCAGAAATAATGATATACTTATAATAATGATATGTTTTTTTATGTCAGACACTAATTATCTCACTGAAGGTATAAGACCTCTTCAAAATCACAAGCAATCTTCAGTATTCCAACTTCATTTCTTCTACGCCATAAGCTGGTGTGAAAGATTATCTTAAGGCGAAAGTGTCCGGGTAGCCCGCGAAATTTACATTTTATTACGCTTTTTGCAATTTGCAGGTAAGTATTAGGTTGTATGTTGATTAAAATATGATTAGCGACCGTAACAAATATGTATTTATGGAATTATAATCATTAAAGTCAACAATACAACTCTCTAAGACCAAGTAATCCTATTGAATGCTATTATCGTCACATTTGGTGAGTATACTAACTTCAGGAGTTGTATTACTGATTCTAATGATTATAATCATGTTAATACATATTTGTTACGGTTGCCAAACACACATTAATCAACACACACCCATACACTGAGTTGTAAATTGCAAAAATCATAAGAAAATTTGAATTTTGCGGGCTACCTTAGCGCTTCCCCCTTAAACAAAAAGAACCCAAAAAACTGGGCTTTGGATCCTCAGTTCTTACCAAGATTTTTTTAACCTTAGGTTTCTTTTTACCCACATAACATAATCAGCCTATAATGTTCCCACTGCTGGGACACAGATCTCCTCTCTGTGAGAGGGAGTAGGCCATAATCCACCTCGTGGGCTAGTCCAGTGCGGGATGGTGGATGTCACATGTCTTCCAATTTTTGGTTCTAGAACACGTCGGTTTCCTCACGATGTTTTCCTTCACCGTTTTGAGTTCGTTTATTTTTAACCCCCGACGCAAAAAAAGGGGTGTTATAAGCTTGACCGCTATGTGTGTGTCTGGCTGTGGCACCGTAGCTCTTAAACGGGTGAACTGATATGAATGCGGTTTTTTTTACCCGACTGTGGCTAAATCAGAAAGAAGGATAGGTAATGTTTTTACGATATAATACTTCGTACATTTTATACCACTTAAAAAAGAGGTCCTTAAGTTATATACATAGTACTGTAGAGGCTTTAACCGGGCGGGCCTTTAGCATGAAACCTTCGTGAGTTGTTTGATTGATTTAAAAGACAAACATTGATTTTGAAAGAGAATAGATTCGAATTTGACAGGATAGGCAAATTGTTTTGTATCGAGTCAGTGGAAATATAGGGCTTGTCATGTGAACGTGTTTTTCTATAAATTATTAAATAATTATACTTATATAATGCTCCTATGTGTCTGTGATTTGGTAATTTAGACACCCAAGGACACTCCACAGTTATACACCATCACGACACGCGTAGTGATCTGCCTGGCCCCCCCAAGTACCCTGGCAGATTGCTACAGTACATAGGTACGTCAAGCAAGTTAATTTCTTGTTGAACAATCCCATGCCCCTTAATGTGACCTATGATAAGACATGTGGGTTGATAATAATCAGCTTACCCTGAATATTACTCCCTAACGACCAATCGTTATATGTACATCTGTGGTAACACTTGATCTACTAATCTTCCTATAAACAAGTACGAATCGTTTTCCCTACCAATGGTATCTTTTTTATTTATTTTTTTATTTCCAAACTGGGCATATAGGTAAATAGATTCGTAAACAATTTTTATTTGTGATAGCTACTTCCATATGGGAGGGTCTACTATGCAAAGCTTTGAGGTCTTTGCTTCATTATTGGTAAAGATACAAGTCTTAATTTGATACCCAATAACGTTCCGTAAATTATAGAAATCGGCGAACAGTCAATATCAAATTGTTACCATGGACGACGTGAGGTTACCTAAAAGCAAAGTCAAGTAAAACTACGTTTTAATATCTACATAGTTAGTCTGTTTTTTCAGTAACTGCCAATGTCTGGGTTATAATTTATTACCATAGCTTTTTCAAATTCAAATTCATTTATTGTTTGACACAGGTATAAAATTCAGTTCTTAAAATTATATTTAACAAGTATCACTGTAACATACCCTTTGGGTGTACAATATTAAATTTTACAATTTAATGTCAAAAAGAAATTTCGTCATAGTACCTATACAAAATAACCGAAACAACATTACGTTAATTACCACTAGGAAAATAATTTAATTATACATAGAAATTGTTATTGATATAATTAATGTCATCATTATCATTGAATTATTTGAAATAAATTTTAGTCAAAACATTTATCATTTAGAAATTCATTGATTGTGTGATAAACTTTCTGTATCAGTAATTGTTTGAGTTTCTATTTAAACGTAGTTAACGTTACAATAGTTTTAATAGAGTCTGGTAATTTATTATAGATTTTGACACCTATACCAAATATGCTTGATTTAAACTTAATTGTTCTGCACTTTACTGCCCTAAGTTCATTTTTGTGTCTCGTACTTCTCATTGTCTCGTAATTACTGATATCGCGCTTTGTGATCGATGCTGCTTCCAATATATACATTGACGCTAGGGTTAAGATTTTTAACCTTCTAAATTCTTCCCTGCATGAATCGGTCTGTTTTAGCCCACATATGCTTCGAATACATTTTTTTTGGGCTTTGAATGCAAAGTCTCTGTTGGTAGAGTTACCCCAGCATAATAATCAATATTTAAGTGTGGAACCTACATATGCATGATAAACATTTAGTAGCACATTTTCATTTACAACTTTCCGAAGTACATAGAGAGCATGAAAATTGGTTGAGTTTTTTACAGACACCATCCACATGCATTTTCCAGTTAAGTTCTGAGTCGATGTGGATTCCTAAAAACTTTGTGTTTTTGACCTAATTTATTGATTTGCCTTTATAGTTTACGTTGATTTTGTTTGACTTTGTATTTTTATTTGTGAATGACATAATATAATTTGTTTTATCAATGTTTATTTTTAAGTTATTCATGGTCAACCAGTTTATAATATATTCAAGAGATTTATTCACTTGTAGTTCAAAATTTCCTTTTTTTTTTCCGTCAACGAGGACACTAACTTTTGAAGGTAGGCTACCTACCTAGTGACTTTTACGTTGTCATTGTGTTGTAGTATTTTTAGCCCCCGACGGAAACAGAGGAGTGTTATAAGTTTAACTTGTGTATTTATGTACCTGTGTGTCTGACTGTGCCATCGTAGTTCCCAGACGGCTGAACAATTTTGATTATTTTATTTTTGTTTAAAAGATTGCTTGATCGAGAGTGTTCTTAGCTATGATTCAAAAACATCGGTTCAGCCGTATGAAGGTCTCGGTCTTTTCTAGTTGATGAATGGATGTGAGCATCTTTCACAGGTCTGATCGATTGGAAATTTAGTATTCTGTTACTTCAATGATATAAGAAGAACATAGTGACCTCGAAGTGATGCTGCAGCATCACCTGGAATTTGCAGGATACCCAACTCCTTCACCAACTTACAGCACAGGTATTGTGTTTGGGCTCATTGGAATGGTCTCAATGAATAGGTTGTAGATAGAACATGAACAGGGTCTGATGATGGAGTTTGGAAAGAGAAATGAGGATAAATTAGTAACTAGCTTCACTGTGGGAAAAATACCTACAGCGGCGCAGATTTCGGCGAGGCACGTGTCGATCGTAGCGTGTCTAAGTTACTAGTAATATATAAAGTTAAAAAAGCAGGAAATAGACGAGGCTTATACCTAGCAATAATGAATGTATATCGTCAAGGCGGGTTACTTTGACTCAAGGCATAACTTTGGCCCAAATCTAGACAAATATTTGAACTACCCGCCGTGTCGCGACCACACAACCGAACGTCGTATTCCTTCGGTAATTAATAGATGGTGATATAGAAGCGTATTCGCGGAACTGTTGTGTGGATTTAATGACTCTAAACATTTGTCTCGATTTGAGCCAAAGTTATGCCTAGTGTGAAAGTAACCCGCCATGACGGTACTGTTATAGAAAGGCTAGCTGCTGTTAATTTCCCATTTTCATTAGCCGCCCGCCGACACCACGACGCTTGGATCAAAATATTTCCTTACAACTTATAATAAACTTACAGGGCCAATACATATTATTTTTTTACTTTTTAGATGTTTTTGTTTGTGTCGGGGCTTTTTTTAAAAATTAAGAATAAGAAACATTTATTTGCAGAATATACAGGTGTTACCAGTTGTAAAAAAATGGTGGTTAATGTACAGTCCATATTTTGCCTGTTTAGGGCATGCAAATCCTAATTTTACATTAATATCTAAGTAAGTACTTATTTTAAATAAGATATACAGAATATCCAGAAAAATACCTATATTCTAATATAATTGTTTAAATTAAGGTAAATTTTAAGTGAACTACAATAAAGTATATAGGTACACACAACAAAACTTAAGTAATAACATTTTTTCTTTATGTACCTACCCAACAAAAATTCTTTAAAGTTAAAATAAAACACGCCATAAAACATACATTATTTAACTTAAGACATAAGCATCTCCAATTGCACGCCACACTATTCTCGGCAATTCTCATCCAGGTGCCACCCTGCGGAGACCGTCGCTCCACCTAGCCTGAGGGCAGCCCACCTTACGTTTGCCGATTCGCGGTCTCCACTCAAGAACACGTCTACCTCAACGGTCATCGGTTCTACGGCTAATATGGCCGGCCAATTGCCACTTCAGCTTTATTTCATAATCCCATTAACTTAAAAAAGGAAAAATATGCCATGAGAGAACTCGGTGTTTTGAGAATTCCTAGGCTGTTGTTTCTTTTCTTAATGAATTGTTCTATTACCGACATTGTCGAGATGGAAAGCCTGTTCTATCCTAGAAAGACACCGCCAATAACTCAAAATATCTTAACAAAATAATTCCAATTTATTACGTAACAATTTTTCGTATGTCACCACTGGGTTCCGCAGAATCACGTGCAGACAATTTATCTTTTCCCGAATATTCAGTCATGGAAATTGTGGAAAAAGTGCTTCGGCTGTTCTCTCTTTAGGAACACAGTTATATTAAAAAAAGTTCCAACTCAATATCGGGACTATTGCCGATTGGGACAGCAGGTGTTTTGATAAATGGTGTAGGTATATAAGAAGTATATTGAAATTATGCGACTGAGAAAAAAGGTTTTAAAAGGGAAACCGAAACACATAATTTTTTGTTGACGATATTTTTCTTAATTTGGTTTATTTTATCAGATGTTGCTTTGGTCTTTTTTAATTTTTTTTTTTAATTTGAGATAGGTTTGCTCTTGACTCTAGTCTAGGTCAGAGATGACAGAGACAAAGTCGACGATGGAGCGAGCTCACTCAGAAGAAGCCTGTTTGTTTACTCTCACTTTGAAGAGATCGGGGTTGTGTGCGTTCGGAAACACAGACGCAGGCAGAGAGCTCCACTCCTTTGCTGTGCGCATCATAAAAGACATTTGGAAACGCTTAGTGCGAATTAGTGGAATAGCAACTAGGTAGGGATGGTAACCTGCAGTGCGTCTAGATGCCCGGTGGTAGAAGTGGGCCGGCGGAATGAGGTCGTGGAGTTCTTGAGCACATTCACCGAAGTATAATCTATAATGGTAATTCTAAATAAAATACTTAAAAATATTGCTACTGAAAATCTTTATATACATATTTTACTCCAACCGATGTTCAGGCAATATCATCCAATTTCAACGAGCCAACTTAAGAAATTATGAGACTTAATTAAAGTAGACTGTACGTAATCAAAAATAAATACAACACACGCTTTAAAGATTACCAAAACCGATCCACATAACGACCATTTGATAGAACGATTCATATCCGAATAAAAACTCCGAAACTCGAATATAAAAAATGAGTACAACCATCAAAATGTAGGTATTAAAACGTTCTGGTAATAAATTATTTATGGATTTACCCGCTTCCGTTCCCTTGATAAAAGTTTCATGAAAACTCCGAGCGTATGGGCTTTTCTAACCATGACGTGTAAGCACGTATTAGTTATCAATACGATGGATATATGTAAGGGCCATATTTTTTACAAAGTTGATGATTTTGGGATTCATTGCTGTGTAAAAGAAAATGGAGTGAGACGGGTGTTTATTTTTCTTGTAACGTTTTGCTGGGGTTGCGGAAATGGGCAGTAGGTATGTGAAGTCTGGGGCATTTGCGTTTAATAATTATTTATTCATTCTATTGTCACAAATATTAAATACAATAATACAATCTAACACCAACATAATATGTTGGTGTTGGTTGGTTTTGGTTTCTTCGATAGTACAAAATATAAATATTATTTATATATAAATATTATTACTATCGAGGAAACCAATTCGAAATCATCTGACCAATTTGAAAACAAAATCCTGTGCACACGATAACCACATCTGTTATCAAGCGTTACTATAGCGGCCGAGCACTGCAAGCAAGAATAGTCCTTACGGTGTATAGATGTTCGTTTCTCTCATGGCACAAGTACATGAAGGGAAAAAAGGCGAGAGCTCCTCCGCTTTTTATGGCATCAAAAAAACCGCATCGCTGTCAGTGGGAAAAGTGCCCAAAAGGCTGGCAGCGTTATCACGTTGGATGGGAATGCTGATTCTTTGGCCTAAAAATAGGCCAGCCCTCTGGTCCCGTGAAGAGTCGACTACTCGATGAGCATTTGGACGCCGCTGCCATAGTGTTTCAAGCCCAAACGGCTCAAACATAATTATAGCTCTTAATAAGATTGATAGATTTGCGCTGCTTGAGGTTTTCTGCACCTGCAGCATCCGCCTCAGCACAACCCGCCGTGCTGGGGCCGTTTATTAATTAACAACATACTTTTTGTAATGATAATTGTTTGGGTGATGACCTTTTAACTACCTTCCTCTTTCTACATACATATCTGACCTCAAGCTTTTTAGCCCATAATGACCCACAGCTGGGCTGAGGCCACCCGAGCCCTTTTCCACACACGTCTGTCCTCTGCCATTGCGAGCCAGTCTTTTCGGCGGGAGTCAAGTTTGGAGAAAAAAAAGTACCTAGCTAAATCCTATTAATGCTGGTTGTTCCGTTACAAAAGTATCTTGTTTATTTTTGTTGCTTTTTCCAAGTTAAGGCGCTCCCTCACAGGGAGCATTCGCCGGTAATGTAACAGTTCAAACTCGAGCATTACATCAGTGAGTAGGAGAACCGAGTATTACAGTGTGCAACTTGTAATGATACAATTTGTAACATTACATTCACCGGGACCATTCGTCTGTAATGTACTACTACTATACTGGAAACTGTATACTGTATACTGGTATTCAGCTGCATCCGGTTAGACTGGAAGCCGACCCCAACATAGTTGGGAAAAGGCTAGGCAGATTGATTGATTCACCGGGACCATTCGCCTGTAATGTAACAGTGGTGAGTGGGAGCACCCGTGATACAATTTGTAACATTACATTCACCGGGACCATTCGCCTGTAATGTAACAGTGGTGAGTGGGGGCACACGTGATACAATTTGTAACATTACATTCACCGGGACCATTCGCCTGTAATGTAACAGTGGTGAGTGGGAGCACACATGATACAATTTGTAACATTACATTCACCGAGAGCATTCGCCTGTAATGTAACAGTGGTGAGTGGGAGCACCCGTGATACAATTTGTAACATTACATTCACCGGGACCATTCGCCTGTAATGTAACAGTGGTGAGTGGGAGCACACGTGATACAATTTGTAACATTACATTCACCGAGAGCATTCGCCTGTAATGTAACAGTGGTGAGTGGGAGCACCCGTGATACAATTTGTAACATTACATTCACCGGGACCATTCGTCTGTAATGTAACAGTGGTGAGTGGGAGCACCCGTGATACAATTTGTAACATTACATTCACCGGGACCATTCGCCTGTAATGTAACAGTGGTGAGTGGGAGCACCCGTGATACAATTTGTAACATTACATTCACCGGGACCACTCGCCTGTAATATAACAGTGGTGAGTGGCAGCACCCGTGATACAATTTGTAACATTACATTCACCGGGACCATTCGCCTGTAATGTAACAGTGGTGAGTGGGAGCACCCGTGATACTATTTGTCACATGAAGGCAAATCTTATCGAATCTTGGATTGTTACATTACAGGCAAATTCTCCCGTGAGGGAGTTATTACAGAATAATCAATCACATAAAAACACATTCTGTCTCCACATCCTTTTATAATCTAGTCAAATTTTGTTTCCCCTAATTACACAGAATGGGGCTTGACGCTATCGAACACGATCCAATATAAAATTCCAATTACTGCCCATCGTTAGAATATAAATTCCCGATATTCTTTGGAATAATCTGATGTAAAAGAACTGGGAATGCTGGATAGGGCTTATTTATTTTTCCTTGAATTTTATTTTTATAGAGTTGATTTACGTGATTTCTTCGATCTTAGTGTTGCTAACTTTAAACTTTATCACCTGCTTGTAGAAAATGTAAATGCTACGTGAAAGCAAGACATGTCTCTCTCTCAAATGTGAGAAACAGGTCTTCCCGCGTTAGTCCCCGTAGGTGGTGTTGTCGGCTTCTCGCTTCTTCTGCCTGGTCCTCCCTATTTATTCATGCCTTAGTTTTCGGAGACTTTGCAGCAGTGGCGCAGGTATAATTATCACTAGAGGGAAGCCGTAGAAAAAATTGTTCAGTTCTCGTAAACTCAGACACAAAACTGTAGGTTTTTAATCTTATGATGTATTAAACGGGTATTAAATACAATGATGTAATTTGATGTGATACACAGTTACACACACAGGTGTATCATATTATTTGGCAATAGTACACACTAAGAAGAGTTGAGTTGTTCTGAAGAGAAGCCGATAGGAATCGGGTTGTATGAAGGCTACGCCCCTGCTTTACAGTATACGAGGTATTTGAGGTTTCGAGGTCTTATTTATAATTATTAATAGGTCTGTGGTGGCAACTACAACGCCACATACGAACTACGCATCAAAGATCTGACGTCACACAAATCCTGCATCGCGCAAACAGACTTTACCGCGTGACTGGCATATAACTTGTGATTTTTTTTGCAGTCTCGGAATTTTTACAGGGTTTTCTACCCATGAATATGTACAACTTTCACTATGGAACCAACTCTGAAATCACAAAAAAAAATCTGCTGTTTAATATAAAAGTTCAATACCTACTTGACCAAAATGTATGAAACAGCTGATTTTTTTCGTGATCTTATAGTTGGTCCCATAGTGAAAGTTGTTCATATTCACGGGTAGAACACCCTGTAAAAATTTCGAGACGGAAAAAAAAATCATCCAGTATACAACATCCCGACATCAATAACCAACAGGCTAATTAATGGTTCTTTAGAAAGAGATACAGGTTCGTGAACGGGCGCCGTCAGTAGGGATTGGTCATCTTTTAGTTGCCACGGCTTATTTAAATTTAATTTTTTAATCGTTTTTGTTTTTATATTTTTATTACGGACGCTTTTAACTTTCTGCATCATTCTCAGTATAATTTCAACCATATAATATTTATAATTGTAACCATATTTTGATTTAAAATATCCATGGAGTTTCTTGCCCGTTCTTCTCCATAGGTACCTACTACGCTTTGGAGTAGGCAACTAGCTTCATCTTTCTGGCGGACCGACCCCTTGACAATTCAAAAGTGCCTGTAATTGGTTTATTTGAAATAAATGCTCTGAGATGAGTTGACTTACCTAAGATCAAGTCCTGTAATCCTGAACATATTCAAATCCCAATATTATTTATTCAATCTCTATTCAAACGCTCAATCACTCAAGCACAGTAACAATATCTCATCTCGCACATCGATATCCGTGGTCCATTGAAAGTGGGACTCTAACGAGGTTGAATGTATGCGCATACATTTCCCACTCCCGATTGAATGGAACAACGTTACGGATTTGGATGTTTGTGGCTATGTTCGAGATAAAGATAAAATGTTCGATGGTTCATCAATCATGGATCTACATGGGCGATAATGGTTTAAAGGTTTCGGTCGTGATTAGCATGCTGCGGTTTTGTATATACGTGGGAAATTCTGATACAGTTATCAGCTGAAATAAACCACGTTTTAGAACGAAGTTCTTTAATGCGGCTCGTGGAAGGAGTAAACTGGTAGATATTGTGATGTAATGAAAAAGCGTTATGTCTTCAGGCGGTCAGGCTAAAAACTATACTAGATAACTCTGTATTAATCGATACAAATAAATAAAATTAAAGTGTCAGTTTGTAATGTAAAAATAACAGCTTTTTACTAAATGCATATGAAAGTATATACGGTACCTACGATATATCAAAAAAAACAATTTTTAAAAATTTTGTCTGGCTGTTTGTTCCGGCTAATCTCCAAAATGACTCAACTGATTTTGACAAGACTTTCACTGGCAGATAGCTGATGTTACAGGACGTAACGTAAGCTACTTTTATTTTGGAAAAAATATTAGGGTTCTACGTAAAAAAAATAAAACCCATGAAATGGTGAACAAAAAGTCAAATTTGAAAAATTATTTTTTACTGCTTTTGAGTTTTTGCCGCACCTTCTGTCCTGCCCGGCGTGCACAACTACCTGTACCCTCCAGGCCTTAAATGAGGTAAACGAAAGAGCTGTCCAGGTCGCAATACAATAACATAACATCACGCCTTGTTCCCACGAAGGGTTAGGCAGAGATGTACCTAGCCTGTACATTACTACCCTACTACTATTTACCCTGTAGTACTAGTGTAGTAATGTAAATGTTGTTACGGATAAATCCTGGGTTCTGTTTGCCTAAAGTCTAAAACCAATGAATCTGCCTAGCCTTTTTCCAACTATGTTGGGGTCGGCTTCCAGTCTAACCGGATGCAGCTGAATAACAATATTTTGCATAGAGCGACTACCTATCTGACCTCCACAATCAAGAAACTGGGTAATACAATACCCCTTGGTAAGACTAGTTGTCAGACTTTCGGGGTTCTGACGACCCGTAACGGCTGTCAAAGATCTACGAATGACAGCCGGGACCAACGGCTTAAAGTACTTTCCGAGGCACGGAGGAGTCTCGGTATGTAAAGATGGTCACCCATCCACGGATATCCACTTACAACTTTATTACTTAGCCAGGAGTTCCTCTAAAATTAAAAGTCCTAAAGTCTAAAACCTTTGGACTGAAAAGGGCTAGCATCGTTACAAGGGTTTCTTTCAGTCTAGTTGTAAGTATTATTCTATGACTCTGATAGTTTGCATCTTCAAAAGCAGTCACAGCATGTAAAGCTTGCATCGCTGGACGAATTCGATTGCATTGCAGCTGTAGTTTGTTGAACTGTGATACTTCTGTTTATTCTTGTTTGTCGGCGGTACCGCCACACCTATGGCTGCGTCAAACAAACGTGCTTTGTTTGTTTGTTGGATTGAAGGGCTGGGTTCCGTTCATAATACAAGCACAGTGGGTCACGTCCACCTCGGATTTAACCCTACTTAGGCGAGATAATATAGTAAATGTGATACTGGTAATTTGAAATCACTTTTACCAGTTCCGTTGGTAATCTACTCAAATTATCTATACAAATAAATAGATCTGTTTGTGATATAACTATAAATATAACAGCTTTTTACTCAATACATATAACAGTATATACGGTCCTTATAAGAAAAAAAAAATACATTTTTCAGACAAATATTTTTGTCTGTCTGTCTGTTTGTCCCGGTTAATCTCCGAAACGGCTGGACCGATTATGACGCGACTTTCACTGGCAGACAGCTGATGTTACAGGGAGTAACTTAGGTTACTTTTATTAATGAAAAAGAATTAGAGTTCCGAACAAAAAAAAAACGCTAATCTCTAGAACTACCAGTTGAAATTTTGAAAAATTATTTTTGCATTTGGTAGCCTAATTTTTGAGGATATTTGTAGGTTATTTAATATCATGCTATAACCCTTCGTACTTGTACTTAATGAGTTCTAAGAATGAAGATACGATACCCACACAACGTGAGACAGACACACAAACTACGTTGTAAAAATTTGAGATCAGTATCTACTTCAGAGATACCTAAGCGCAGGATATTGCATGTTCTCAACAGCCCAGTAATGATTGCTGGCATGGTCATCGCTACAAGTATCATTGAGCTACCCTCACGAGCTTTAGAAACCAATTCAATGCTATGCATAAGCAACCGATGCCTGCCCTATTTTTTTAGCAAGCCGATTCTGCTAAAAAACACTATCTACATTTAGCCTTTTTAGTATTTTCGACCAAAATTTTATACCTAAATAAGTTTAATCCAGCGAGTAAACTTTTAATTTTTGACAGATTTTCCATACAAAAACTGTCAGACGTCAATTTTATTCCGCAAGTAAAAGATATGTGACTTTGTTTAAATCAGCCCTAAGTCGGACAAACATACAGTGTAGTCTTCAGTTTCGTATTTGGCGTTTGTTCATATGTTGTACGATATATGCTAAAAAAACACTACAAAGGGAAAAATAACTTTAATTTTGGAACTCGTTTTTTGCCACATACTTCCGAAATTAAAGTTATTTTTCACTATTTAGTATTTTTTTGGAAGTCGTTTTTTTTTGGTAAAACGTTTTTATTTTTCACTTTTTAGCTGTGGTACCTACGTCACATAAATTCGTTTGTATTGGTACCACTACTTGCAATGTAACTAACAGGGACGGGAGTTGTTATAAAATCATCAACATACAACTAACTAACTAATAAAAATACGTTTTATTGAAGCTAACTCTAAAACCCACTCATCAGAACTTGGCCAAAATATGGGACTAATCTGGATCTAATCCTTTCAAGTAAAAAATATTTTTCCAAATTGTTTAAAAAATGACGGCATTTTGAGGTAAGAACAAATATGTACCTATAAAAAAAAACTCCTTTTTTTGTATTGGTAAAAATACGAAATGCTAAAATAAGATAAAATTGGAATTTGTGTATTGATAGTGAGCTTAATAATAAATACTAAGATAATAATAATGTATTTATTGTTTCACAAACTAGGTGACATACATGCTTAGTACAAATTTATGTGCAAGAATGAACAGATAATGTACTGCTGGTACTTAAAAAAGGAAATCCTGGGCTATAAGTACCAGCTGCCCTTAAGTGACACAGTGAAAGCAGTTCATGACATTACATGCAAACGTGTTAGATGAAATTGCCGAGACAATAATAATACATTTAATTAATAATATGGAAAACAGACTTTCTAAAGAGTAGAATCGCCGAAACTAGTAGTAAACTAAGCTTGTGTTAGTGGGGTAGTGATTATTTATGTGTATGAGTGTTGCGTGTGAATAATTATGTGTTATTTATTTAACTGGATGAAGGAGAAAACCAAAGACAGTGGTTTTATTTTACCTAATTTAACGATTTTCATATCAAACGATGACGTAAAATTCCAGCAATCGTTAGTTAGCTTGACAATAAGATTTACTCATTTATTCTTCAAGGTATACGAATTTCTTTTGAAGTTTACGAATGCAAAACTATAAATCCATCCATCCATTTGAAAATACCACAAATTTAAATAGCTGAACACATCTACACAACATTGCACCGATAACGTCAAACAAATGATATCTCGCAACCTATTCCGAATCACGTCATACAACAGTCCACGCAATGCATAAAATTCAACAAATTACTGGCGTTGGGCAGCAACCGTTCCGACCGTCATGTGTACGCACATAACAGTAATATATAGTGGCGATTTGTGATTTATGTGATCGGGCGGTATTGAACCAACAAATTGATTCAAATGCTGTATGTATTGAACTGTTACTGGACGCTGTGGGAATGTTTTTGGCTTTGGCCTTATTATTTGTGGTTTTATAGCATGGTTTTGGGATTTCAGTTTTATTTTATCTACAAGATGTACCATAAATAACGCACAACCCCTTAAGGGATCATTGTACGAATCATTATGAACAACTTTTACTATGGGACCAAACCTTAAATCGCGAAAAAAAAATCAGCTGTTCCCTACATTTTGACCAGTTAGTTATAGTATAAAACAAAGTCGCTTCCCGCTGTCTGTCTGTCGCTATGTATGCTTAGATCTTTAAAACTGCGCAACGGATTTTGATGCGGTTTTTTTTAATTGATAGAGTGATTCAAGAGGAAGGTTTATGTGTATAATACATGCATAATATAGTAGAGAAACACTGATAACTTAAGAGGTTTCTAATGTGATGTCGTAAATAAACACATTTTTTTGCGCTTACATTGCAAACGCTGGCTGAACCCTACGAGATAGATCAAAATAATGTACTACAGTATTGTACACCTTAAAAAGGTCTACAAAAAAATCCGCAACGATATATGTCTATCTCTTAGGGGTAACCCACAATAATCATTTTTTATCCTTAACTATTTACGAGAAATAATAGCCATTATTTACGAAGCGGTTTTAAGCAATACAGCTTAAATCCTTACCCAATTAAGTACCTTAAATACATTGTGCATGTAATATATATCAATATGGCCCTTTACAGCATGTAATTTAAATGAATGTTTTCCTGCTTATAAATAGCGCGTCGAAGGTCTCGCTTCGCCCTGTAGCACTTTATGATTAGCAGCGATCGCACGCGTTTATCGGAGCTCTCTAGCGAGGAAAATAACAATTATTACTTAATAAAAACGTGCTTTTCAGCGCGACAACGTAATCCGTACTTATAAGTAGGTTACGATAAATTAAAAAAATATATATATTCGAAATTGTATGATAGTATTTAAATAGTAAAGTGAATTCTTTTTTAAGACAAAACGTGCTTTTCAGCGCGACAATATTTACGAAATTGTATCTTCGTACTTTAGTCGGTATTAAGGTTAATTTTTAAACCGCACTTATAGTAAATACATAAGGTTAGATAGGATTAGATTAAAACCATAATTTATCAATTGCATTTCTTCTTTTAAGATCTTGGTTTGAATTTAGAGTTAATGCAATTTAGTATTAGGGCAAGTATTTTTAATTATCGAAAATCGTAGTTTAAGGTAAGGTATTTAAGTTCAAAAAAGAACTGAATAGAATAGGTATCTTTTGTTGTTGAGAATTTTTGATTATCTGTAGTATACAGGGTGTAAGGGACAGCCCTCCGCAAACTGATGGGGTGACTTCAGTATATCATACTAAGACGACCGGTATATGAAATTATTTCAGGAACGTTATGGGAATCCAATACACCTGATTTGTTTCATTACCTCACACGCAATGTATCGTTACCGAAGCCAAACGCGCGTAGCGAACTGCAGCGCAGCGAGCTTTCGGCCGCTGAGTATATCAACATCCATTGCTGATTTTAGTTGTTTTATTTACATAAATGGAGTGCTGCGTACAGAGGACATAATTTTACATTGAAATAAAGGAATAGTAACTGAAAATACGATTAGAAATATGACAATTTTCATGAGAATATTTCCGATGAAATATGATTCAAAATAAGAGCTGAATGCACCCTGTTAATTTGCGGAGGGCTGTCCCTTACACCCTGTATTTAGTATCAGCATTGCACCCGTGCGAAGCCGGGGCGGGTCGCTAGTGCGAATATAAATGTAGGGAGCAGCAGATTTTTTTTCGCGATTTCAGGTTTGGTTCCATAGTAAAAGTTGTTCATAATGATGAGTACAGTGACCCCTTAAGAGGTTGTGCGTTATTTATGTTACACCTTGTATATACATAAATAAAAAAGGTATGCTGTCCGTTGGTAAGCGCATGACTCGAGAACGGCTGTACTGATCTGGCTATTTTTTGTTTTAGAATGTTTGTAAGAGCCTGGGTGCAGTTTTTACGGAAAGAAAAATTGGAAAAGTTTTCCGGAAAATTTTAAAAGTGGGAAAAACTGAGTATTTTTTTCTATAGGCTATTTGTATGAACTATTGTTTGAACAAGACAACGTTTGTCGGGTTAGCTGATTTCAAATAATTTTGAACAGCACCCTGCTTCAACATAAAAGTTAATGAAACATTATTTTGCTCTAGCAAAAAATTTTGCAGCCCAAAGGGCTGTTCACAGATTAACTGTTTAGTCAGTTCAAACATTACAAGTTACAAGACCTCACCTTTTTTTTTTTGTTTTAATGGAGGTCGTTAGAAATTATGTCGTTGTGAAGTCATTTCCCAAGGTGACACTTCTGTTTATAAACTGCATTCAGAGCTTTTTTGTTCCCAGTCTCATTAGCAACCGAAAGATCTTAGAGGTTAATATATAGTATCTACTCGTATGCATAGTAGTTTATTGTTTATGGTAACTATCGCTCATGGCGTGGTCATACTTGGAAATAGATGACGACAGTTCGAATTCATTATGGTCCGACCAAGATTAGGTCTGGACTTTAAGGGCTGATTTCACCAGTGAAACTGAACGCAATCAGCACATCTAAACTGCGTTCAAGAGCTGTCGGTGTCAAGTAAAAATGACACTCACAGCTCTTAACACATATGATGCCACTCCGCATTAAAACAATGGAAAATCTATTGTTTTATGCGGAGTTGGCAGCGAAAGGCTTAAACGTGGTTTATGTTCTGATCGCGTTCAGTTTCATTTGTGAAATTTGCCCTAAAAGAGACTATGACCGCTAAGTTTGTTTCGGTCTTTTTTCTCAGAGTAGTCATGAGTTAGGGCTCCCACACAAAACTGCGATGCGATACAAATTCACAGTTTTGTGTGGAAGCCCTTCGGAAACATCGAACTAATCTAGTTTTAAAACATGACATAAGTTATTTTTGACGTGTGTGTTTTTTGAACAAATTTACCGAAATAAATATCATTTATCATTAGGTCTCCGCTCGAAGAAGTGATGCTTATGACGTCACGCTGAAGTAGGCACACGAAGACTGCGCTGACGTTCATGTTCGGGGTCACTCATACTCTATACTACAATACTCGGAAACGCGATTTGGATTTTAGGAACATCGTCTGACTTCCAACAAAGGTCCGAAAAACGCCTAAGAAAGGATTACTTACAAACTAGCAGACAGTGTAGTTAGTAAATAGTGTTATTTACGAACAAAAGGTATTTATTTACACGGCAGATGTGAGTGGAAACGCCGGGAGGGGACGCTCTAGAAAGACATATAGTGATCTTATTGGTGATGTTCTTCAGAAAGGTCAGGTGCGTAGTACTCGCAACCGGCGTGCGTGTATGACCAGATGTATGAATGTAAACGAGGCAAAAGGAGTATGTAAGGATCGTAGCAGATGACGTTCTGTAGTTTCTGCCTACCCCCATGGGAAGAAGGCGTGAGTTTATGTATGTATGTATTTAAAATTCAAACTGTAAGGACCTCATCATCAAGAAACTACTAAAGCTGAAAACAGATTCATTCGTGAAATTATCTGCGCAATTGAACGTGAACCTACTAAAACGGACCTTATACTAGTAAATTGATGGATTATGAAAATTCCTTTAATATTCTTAGTCGACTTTGAATATCTAAAGTTTGAACTCGGCTATTGGCTTCGAGGAAATGAATTTCACTTTAGACTAATGAAAATACTTTGATACCTCCCTTGGATCAGCGTCAAGATTTTCGCCTTCTGAATATTTAAAAAGTCTACGCCACTATTAATTAGGATTTCGTTGTTAATCGGACTTTGAAGTAATTCTGTGATAATGGTTGTGGGCTATGTTCGGGATGTAACTGTCTGGTGGGAGTTTTGTAATGATAACGTGCAAACACTTTACTGATGGCTTTGGTAACTCAAGTAGGCTAAAAATCCTACGAATTATGTTGCCATATTACAAATGTTTATAATGATGTATTTATACCTTTGGCAGTCGTTACGGATCGTCAGAAGCCCGAAAGTCTGACAAGCAGTCTTACCAATGGGTATCTCGTATAACCCAGTAACTGGGTTGTAGAGGTCAGATAGGCAGTCGCTCCATGTATTTTGCTGCATCCGGTCAGACTGGAAGCTGACCCCAACAGTTTATTAATAAATGCATATCGATGCCTAGCGGCCAAAAAGGGATAAGCGACATTTTTCACAAAATCGACTTATACATATATGTTATATGGTTAGAATCAGCTTTTTGGCTGTTAGGCATCAATATAATATAGATATATATATAAATATAAGTCGCTTTCACAAAAAATGTCACTTGTCCCTTTTTGGCTGTTAGGCATCGATATGAAAGTATATACGGTACTTGTAACAAAAAACTATCTTTAAATTTCTTGTCTGTCTGTCTGTTTGTTCCAGCTAATCTCCGAAACGGCTAGACCGATTTGGCAGGACTTTCACTGGCAGATAGCTGAAGTTATAAGAAGTAACTAAGGCTACTTTTATCTAAAAAAATAATTAGGGTTCCGCGTAAAAAAATTAAAACCCATGAAATTGCGAACAAAAAGTCTGATTTGAAAAATTCTTTTTGCATTTGACAATAACGGCGTACATAGCACTTGCAATTAATTGGCTACGCGATAAAAGAAAGAACAGTTAAAATGTATACATGCTCAAAATCATGACACTAGCAATTACAACATGACACAGTAGAAGACACAGAGACCAACAACAGCAATATACAAGAAGCAGCGCTCAATGAAGAGCGTTTATTTTATTTTTGAATTTATGCAGTTTATCATGGAACACGTCCAAATCCGGTATTTGTGCCGCTAGGGTGTGGTATTCATCTATGATTCTGCGGAAGGGTGCTTGTAGTCCTAGATTTGTTTTGATATACATATACAAGGTGTAACATAAATAACGCACAACCTCTTAAAGGTTCATTGTACTCATCATTATGAACAACTTTTACTATGGGACCAAACCTGAAATTGCGAAAACAAAAATTAACGGTTTTCTATAGGGTGTCTCAGTAAGAGTGCACCTTTTAAAATTGGAATATTTTTTTTTCATGCAAGTGGCAACTCTGAAATTTGAGAGCTGTCACCTCTGTTTATACCGATTATTAAAAATGGAGCGCTTTTCGAAAGAACAACGCGTTATAATTGTGAAAACTCATTACAACGGTGAACGGCATTCGTTACAGGAATATGATAACGGACTTCTTGTGGCCTCAACTGGACGGCATGAATCTGGACAACATGTGGTTCCAGCAGGACGGTGCAACCTGCCACACCGCATATGAAACAATCGACTTATTGCAGCAACGATTTCCGGAACACATTATCTCACGAAATTCTGATGTCAACTGGCCACCAAGATCGTGGGATTTAACGCCGTGCGATTTTTTTCTTTGGGGTGTTGTGAAATCTCGGGTTTATGCGAATAAACCCGAAACAATTCCTGAGCTCAAATCGGAAATCCAACGCGTCATCGGTGAGATACAGCCACATCTCTGTGCAAAAGTCATGGAAAATTTCATGAAAAGAGTAATGGCCTGTCATCGGAGCCGTGGGGGTCATTTGCCGGATATTTTATTCCATACTTAATCGAAACATGTATTCTTTACAATACAATAAAAATATCACAACTCTGTCATAAAATACTTGTTTTTATTTTAAAATGAAAAAGTGCACTCTTACTGAGACACCCTTTATATTTTGCGAACATAAAATGTAGGGAACAACTGATTTATTTTCG
Source organism: Fissipunctia ypsillon (assembly GCA_947568875.1). Lineage (NCBI taxonomy): Eukaryota > Metazoa > Arthropoda > Insecta > Lepidoptera > Noctuidae > Fissipunctia > Fissipunctia ypsillon. The sequence goes on along the minus strand of OX387655.1, from coordinate 19,470,739 downwards.
CGATTTCAGGTTTAGTCCCATAGAAAAAGTTGTTCATAATGATGAGTACAATGACCCCTTAATAGGTTGTACGTTAATTCCAGGGCATATATTTTGTACCTTTAGTTTTAATCTGCTTAAAAAGGTCACTGGCCAATCTCAATTTTTAGTTTTGTTGTTTGATTTTAGGCTCAGGTATCTTTTACTTCCTTGGTTTAGTAGTCACTTGCGAATATTTTTTGATCCTATTGTCAATTTATATCAAGAAACATGTTTGTGCTATAATTTTGCCAGTACTTTTAAGTAAAATATCATGAACTGCATCAGACTTTTTCAGACTAAGATAGTGTTAAGCATAATCTCTTACCCCATTGTCACATAAATAGTGTATTGTATGAAAAGCAATGTTTTGTGGAGAAATACCGAGACAGCGAAGCTTAAGTGGGCGAGTCGCGTGAACGTTTACAAAAGACTTAGTAAAATATTCATATTTGTCGAGCGCCACCCCTGAACGCTAGGGTTGTGCCACTTACCGGATCTTTATACATTGTTACTCTTTGAGAGACGTGTTACTTTTAATTGAACATGCTGTTTATGTTATAAGCCGTCGAGGTAAGGAGTCTTTAATGTGGAGTTTGTTACAGAATGATAAATTGTTATCGTTATACAGGTTGAGGGTTTAATTTATTATTACAACGTAAAAACGGAACCTTTGACAATTAAAGCCAAGCTATGAAAGAAACGGTGAGCTCGATTTTAGAGTCAGGTAAATATAGGTAACACGATCGTCTAATTTCAAAGGTTTGTATAGAAATTGTAGTGGAGGGGCGTGTATTTTTAGATCAGACGATCTCTAGTTGTAATTTAACACGTCTTAAGTGCTGCATAAGTCATTTGTTTCTATGTTTGCTTTTAAACACGCAGCTAGTGTATTTATATATTGCCCCGCGATTTCATTCACGTGGAAGTCGTAAGATACACAATATACTAAAATCATAGCCACATTTTAATAAAGCTCCCTCGTCCCCCGACCCGCCGCGTTGCACCGCCCGCCCTCGTTATTACTTATCAGGGAGTTGTTCCAGAATATTCCACAGCTTTCGAGAGTGTTCTGGAAAATTCCATAATGATCTGGGTGTTCCCGGACATTCCATAACATTCCGGAATGTGGTGGAATGCTTTCGATTATTTATTTATTATTAATTTATTTAAACTTTTCACACTTAAAAAAGTACAAAGGCGGACTTAATGCCTTAGGCATTCTCTACCAGTCAACCAAGGGTGGTGAAGAGATTAGATGGCAGGTGCTCTGTTAGAAATGGAACAATTTGTACATAAATAAGTCATAAACTTATAATACACATACATATATATTTACTATAATATATGCCTATATTATATACATATATTATACAAATTCAAGAGAGAGAGGTTTTGAGATGACTCTACGCTATTTATTTTTAAAATAACTCCGCAATCTCCGCTTAAATGCATACCGACTGGTGGCCATCCTGATATCAAGAGGTAGCGCATTCCAAAGAAGAATGAACTGAATATGAAAGGAAGAATGAACAAAGTCAGAAGTATGAGAAGGACAGAGTAGGAGAAGATTGTTAGAAGAACGAAGATTCTTAGCGTGTGAAGAACATAGATATTGGAAGTGAGACACTAGATAAGAAGGAGGAGTGGGAGAGTTAAGAAGGGAGAAAAGCGTGGTCAAAGCACGCAAATTTCTTCTCTGGCGAATGGGTATCCATTTGAGCTCAGACCTGTAGCTTGACACATGGTCATATTTTCTGAGGTTGAATATGAACCGGATACAATTGTTAAGCAGTCTGTCAAGCTAATCCAGCAACACCGCATTCAAGTCAAAGTAGCACACGTCACCATAGTCAATGATAGGGAAAATCGAAGTCTGCATAAGCATAGTTTTCGTCTTAGCGGGCAAAAAGTTTCTCAGACGATACAGAGATCGTAGAGTACCGTTGACCCTTTGACTAACATTAGAGACCTGGCGCTGCCAGCTAAGCGTCGAGTCAAGATGCAAACCGAGATCTTTCACAGTAGGGGTAATGGGTATGACGGTACCATTGAAAATGAGAGGAGGAAGAGAGCTAAGCGTCACCCTACCCATCATGCGCGAGCTTCCAATTATTTATTTATTTAATACTTCATGCACAGAAAAGTACAGAGGCGGACTTAATGCCATAGGCATTTTCTACCAGTCAACCTTTGGGTGATGCAGAGACAAACAGTGGTAGGTGCAATTATGAGAAATCGTGGAATACATATTTATTTAAATATACCTATTAAAAACAATAAATATAATAATATATACCTAATTATGTATAAATAAGCGCAAATAAATATATACATAAATACACGAATATACTAAAACAAATAAGACAAACAATGGGAAAACGTTAACGTTGTGATGATACTGCCAGCTTCTTACGAATGTGCTCGCGAACTTTTATTTTAAAGGATAATCGGTTGGTAGCCATCCTGATATCCAGGGGGAGCGCATTCCACAGAGAGATAGACTGAATGAAGAAGGAAGAGTGAATAAAGTAATACAAAGAAGAAAGAAAGAAGAAAGAAGTTGTAAGTAGTCAATTACAATGGCCTGACACTTTGAGGGGTTCACTGACACCCGAAAACTATCAGACCACTTTTTGATTGCATCTAAGTCTCGGTTTACATCTGCTACAGCATCCAATAAACTTTCCACCCGCGCAGCTGTATACAATTGAAGATCATCGGCATAAAGATAATACGAACACCGAAGACAGTGAGCTATAAAATTAATGAAGATGGAGAATAACAATGGAGAAAGAATACCGCCTTGTGGAACACCAGCATCCAGGTCACGCCAACTCGAAGAGCTCTCATCAACGCGAACCAACTGCCGGCGTCCCCGAAGATAAGAAGAGAACCATTTCAGAACCTCGGACGAAACCATAAGATGAGAGAGCATAGCAAGGAGAATATCGTGGCTGACAGCGTTAAAGGCATTGGAGAAATCAATTAAAACCAAAACCCAAAACCTTAGTATCCTCCATCGCTTCTCTAACGTCACCAGTCACTTTAAGGAGAGCGGAAGCTGTACTATGCCCAGGTTTGAATCCAGACTGAAACGAGCTAACAAGGTTGTTCCGGTGAACAAACCCCGCAAACTGTTTGTGAACGCAGGCCTCAAGCACTTTAGACAGGAATGGGAGAATGGAAATGGGTCGAAAGTAAAAGAAAGGATTACTCTTGAATGTTCTGGACTGTTCTAGAAATTTCTAGATCTGTTAGGAAATAATGGAACTTACCAATAAATACACACCATTGTCTTATATTAAACATTTAATTTGCAATAAAAGTTATTGAGGTCAATAATCGAGATGAAAACTATCCTATCTTTTAAGTTAGACCAAGTTACACATAGTGACTAAATTTCATCAAGATCGATTCAGTAGTTTCGAAGTTCATTCAGAACATACATCGTGACACGAGATTTTTATAATTATAAGTTACATTTGGTTTATGTTTAATGCAGAGGTGGACATTATAGAGTTGTCTGATAAACAATATGAACCAGACATTTAGACGAGGCTATTGAAGACAAAGCTAGCACGTGTCACACAAGGGGTGCATTCGAATTAGTTCTAGAAACTAAAGAGCTAATAACAACTTGGACAAAGCTGTTGCCTTTTCGGAGAGAAGATTTGGCAGGTAGTGGTTAGGTATTAAATGATATCAATATGACACAAAGTCAACTAATGTGTTGAGCTGTACGATTACTGACAAATGCGTGCATTGGCTGGAAAGGTCCACTCAATCTATGTGATTCTTTCCTCAAAAGACCACTTGAAACACTAATCTATATGGTCTTCACATGATCTGACCATGATTATGTCTGGACTTTAAAAGAGACTGTGACTGTGTGTTTGTTTCGGCCTTTGTTAAAAAGAATATGATTGACGTTTAAAAGTGTTTGTACAAACCTACTTACAGAAATAAAATCATTTGTCATTATCATTTATTAATGTGACAAACAATTAATAATACCTTTCTATTAGTTTGAGACTTCAGCAAGTTTGTGTACCATTGTAATATTTTCAGTAATTTACAACACCTATCTACCTATAAAATAAAAACCGTATCTTTTGTGTATAAAGTTTAACCTCAGTCAAGATTCGCACTTACATTTTGATTCGCATCACCAGTCATTCCCTACACGATGAATGATTTATCAGTTCAACGACCGAATGAACGAACGAATGAACCAAATGGCGCATAGCCGCGGAAAAAAATAAGGATATTCTCTATGAAACCTCCGTGAAGGATTTTTGCGTTGAATTTATTCATAAAGAAACTTTTTTTGGTAAAGCTTTGTGTGTTGACGTAAAAATATTTCATATTGATATTTTTAAATGTAGGAAAATATGGATAGAGAGGAAATATGGTAGGTATTGGTGGAAATTGACGGCATTTTTTGGTAGATTTAAGAGAAAACCTTTAGTTGTAACATTTCCATATTAATGGGTTTCAAACCACAAGGCCCAGGGCCACATTGCCACTCGGCCCCGACTTACGTCATGGGTACGAGCCCAGGCGCTTTACTTTGTGTAAATAATTTCATCACCACTGCTCTCAAAACGGTGAAGGAAAACATCGCGACGAAACCGGCATGTCCTAGAACCAAACATTCGAAAACATGTGACATCTACCAACCCGCATTGGGCCCGCGTGGTAGATTACAGCCCACTCCCACTCGAAGAGAGGAGGCCTGTGTCCCAGCATCGGGAATATTATAGGCTGATTATAGTATGGTATGGGTTTCAAACAAGCAGGCAGCCTAACTGATGGTAAATGCTGGTCATCTCCACTTCTGACCGAATTGCTATATTAGAATCTTCCAGGTGAAATATATCTTGTGTCTGCAATTATTACTCGAGGTGCTGAGAAATTTTTAATTAATCGTAGGAGTAAACCCATTATGCGATCTCTGTGATCAATTCTTAGTAATTTTGTGATTTCTCGGAATGACGACCTGAGTACGACAAGATGAACATAAAAAAAAATTGCAACATAATTAAATTGGGGGTCCCATAGGTACACCTCTGTCCAATCCTCTGTTGCTGAGAAACAAGGCGTGATGATATGTTATGTTAAAACGTCATTCAAAACATTGACATAAATATTAAATTGTTTTTAATGAAATAATTTATATACATAAATATTTACAAAATAGGGCCTTAAACGTTAAAGTTTACAGGTTTATTCCTAGTTCAGGTAGAATCCAATTATTATATACCTTAACCTAGAGGTTATCACGCAAGTGCATATACATAAGTGTTAAGCAAGATTGATTGAGATTGAGTGAATCATGTTTAGCTTTCAGTGTAATTTTATTAGGCCTTAGTCGTGTGTTTTTATGATAATTTCAATAACAATGATTATGTGTGGCCTGTATTTCACGGGAGTATATCAGAATAGTACACACGCTGCTACTTTTTTTTTGAATTTCCTAATCAAATTAGGTATGTACCCAATGGCACTGCTCGACTCGGGTATCGAACTTATAACCTCACCAACACGGTCGCTTTTCATGTATGTCTGTGTGACTGCTTATTTCTTCTAAACTACAAAATGGATTTATTTTGATGCGATTTACACCATCATTTATATTTAAAGCACTTTTTCCGGAAGAATCCTTCTGGAATTTAATGCTTTAGAACCCATGTGTGTTATACGTCGTCATCATCTGCCTAGCCTTTTCCCAACTATGTTGGGGTCGGCTTCCAGTCTAACCGGATGCAGCTGAATACCAGTATTTTACATGGAGCGACTGCCTATCTGACCTCCACAACCCAGTACCTGGGCAATACGATACCCCTTGGTAAGACTGATTGTCAGACTTTCGGGCTTCTGACGACCCGTAACGACTGTCAAAGATCCACGAATGACAGCCGGGACCAACGGCTTAACGTGCTTTCCGAGGCACGGAGGAGTCTCGGTATGTAAAGATGGTCACCCATCCACGAACCAACCCCGGCAAGCGTAGCTTAACCTGATGGATTGACCCGTGCGGCTGTTATTACTTAGCCACGAGCTCCTCCTCACAACTGTGTTATACGTTGTATTTAACTTAAATACAGTAACTATGTTTTCGCATGTCACTACATTAGAATATTATATACCCCCGTGCGACACAGCTCACTAGTCTACACATATTATAAACTAGCTGTTGCCCGCGGCTTCACCCGCGTGGATATCAATACTTCTCTATTTGAATCGGATTTAGTTCACAATTTCATGGGTTTTAATTTTATTGCGCGGAATTCTTTTTCTAAAATAAAAATACCCTAATTTACTCCTTTTAATATCAGCTATCTCCCAGTGAAAGTTTTGTCAAAATCAGTCCAGCCGTTTCGGAGATTAGCCGGAACAAATATACAGACAGACAAAAATTTAAAAAATCTGGGGGCATGGCAGTGCCCTTGCCAAGTCTCGAGCAAAGCAGGCACGACCGTACCATCCTTTTCTCGAAGCCATTCGCGGGCCTTTCACCCCCCCCCCTCCTATATCTTCTCTGTGGACAAAGCTAGCAGTTTGAACTTTCGGTAACCAAGAGTAATCATTATATCTAGCTAAACTTCCAAATTACATGATTTTTTAACTTGTAGTTTACGAGTTATCGTCGATCAAAGTTACATCATTTTGTCACTCACTGACTGATCGATCATCAAAAATCTAAGATACTTCTAGCTGACCTAGAACCTTGACATTTGGCATCAAGATAGATTATTAGGCTGATATAAAGGAAAAAAGAAAAAAACACTAATAACTCCTCTTTGAATGCCGTAATTAGAGACACAATAGAAAGACAATTGCTTATGTCGAACTGTGTAACTTAAGACATTCAAAAGGATAAATAGTTAATCATAGAAAACAATTTTATATTTGCTGTTTTGCAGGTACATGGTGTATGAATTTCGACTGCATTGTTAACTTTGTTCTTTGTTTACGTACAAAAAATATTAAATTGGTATAGATTATTAATAAATTATCATTTATTAAAGTTAAAAATAAATTAAATACATGGAGTTAATAATTAATTATGTTATGACGAAGGTATGTTGACTTGAAAGAGTATGACAGTTGAGAGTATGTCATGCTCACTTAAATGTCTCGCTGATGGTGGCGCGTGTGTTGGATCATTCGGTTCCCTACAAAATGGTTGAGCTGGATGGTGCTGATCCACGCGTCATGTTCGTCAACGGGCGCCGTCAGTGGAGACTGGCCATCTCTTAACTGCCAGGGCTTATTTTTAGTCTTATATTTTGAATAGCTTTAATTTATTTATTTTTTACATTGTTCTCACATATAGAAGCAACAAGAACAATGTACCCAAGATTTTGTAATAATTTTGATTTCAAAGAGTGTCTATGGAGTTTCTTGCCCATTTTTCTCCATAGAGATCTACGTTTTGGAATGGGCGACTAGCTTCAATTTTCTGACTGACTGACTCTTTAACAATTCAAAAGTGCCTGTAATTGGTTTAATTGAAATAAATGCTTTGAGTTTGAGTTTTGAGTTAATTATTATAAATATTAAATGAATAAAGCTAAAAAACGTGATTAAAATGACAATCAATGTAATGCAATAAATAGTCTGTGCTCGCTCGATAGATAGCGTTGTACCTGGTTTCTAAATCGCGCTATGGGTTCGTTACAGGACGTTGTATAAATGGTACTATAGAAAATCTTGGATATTTTCGTATGACAGCGCTAATCATATGCATCGCAGCATATTCTAATAACAGCAAATATATATTGACTAAATTATTACTATTATATCACTAAATGTAATGTAATCATAAGATAACTAACTACAAAATAAATTGAATAGGACTTGGCTTCTATGAGATCTCATAACTTTTTACGATAGAAAGATTGCATGGAGAGACTTGGCATTTTTTTACATTTAATGTTTTTGGTGGGATTGCTTTTTCGTTATAAGTATCGTATATACTTTGACAATACAAACAGACGCACGGGTCGATCGATCGCATTAAGCTAAGCTTGCCGCGGTTGGTCCGTGGATGGGTGACCGTCTTTACATATTAAGACCCCTCCGTGCTCGGAAAGCACGTTAAGCCGTTGGCCCTGGCTGTCATTCGTGGATCTTTGACAGTCATTACGGGTCGTCAGAAGCCCGAAAGTCTGACAACCAGTCTTACCAAGGAGGTATCGTATTACCCAGTAACTGGGTTGTGGAAGTCACATAGGAGTCGCTCCATGTAAAATACTGGTATTCAGCTGCATCCGGTTTTACTGGAAGCCGACCCCAATATTGTTGGGAAAAGGCTAGGCAGATGATGATGAAACAGACACTTCAATTTTATTTAATTGTATGTATGTATGTATAGATGTATAGATAGATTAAAGTCGCTTTTCGTATGTGTCTGGGTGACCGCATTGTCCTTGATGCAACGGATTGGATGAACGGGTGCACGGATGAACGAATGCAACTGGATGCAACGGATTTTGATGTAATTGTCACCATTATTTAGAGAATATATACGTATTTCGGAAGGTTTATATGTATGTTATATTCATATTAAACTCACCTACTATAACAAATAAATCTCGATGTTTTGTCAAGTAGTAAAACTGTGCGAAGCATGGGCGTAGTTGCTTGTAAATAATATTTATTTATTTATTTAGTTAATACTTCATGCACAGAAATGTACAGAAGCGGACTTAATGCCATAGGCATTTTCTTCGAGTCAACCTTTGGGTGATGCAGAGACAAACAGTGGTAGGTGCAATTATGAGAAATTGTGGAATACATATTTATTTAAATATAAAGATACACATATACCTATTACAAACTATAAATTTAATAATATATACCTAATTATATATAAATAAGCGCAAATAAATATATACATAAATACACGAATATACTAAAACAAATAAGACAAACAATGGGAAAACGTTAACGTTGTGATGATACTGCCAGCTTCTGACGAATGTGCTCGCGAACTTTTATTAATAAATTATGTTAAGTAAAAATTGAAGAGATTTTTATGTAACATTTCGCCTAACGACAAGTCATCAAAAAGCCAACAGACACAGTTTGATTTCGTAAACTGTCCAAAAACAATTGAAAAACCAGCCAGGACGCGAAAACTAAAAAAATCAGCAGCTCTAGCTTTTGACGTTGAGTTAAAACAATCTAACAATAGTCCCGGTGGTTTGACATTCCAATTATCATGGCTTCGTCTCGATCCTGTTTTCGATGTCTGACTTTTTATCTTGGAAATAAGAGATGAGACCGGGGAAATAATTGCTGCAGCTGAATAGGTAAATAGTTTTTCTCTAGGTTTTTTGCAAGGAGTTTCTATTCGCTTCCTGGTTTTGTATGGTGACTGCAACAGTTAATATCGATTTTATTTTACTGTGAATCTTAACAAAGGTTGGATAGACACAATGCTTGTACGATTTGTTTTCAATACATGATTTTAATTGTTAATTAGTTGCCGTATTTGAAGATATAGACTGGTTCATAAACAAAATTCATACATAAACTCATACCTTTTTCACATGGGGTTAGACAGAAACTACAAAACGCCACCTGCTACGATCCTTATATTATACTCCTTTTGCTTCGTTTACGTTCATACATCTGGTCATACACGCACGCCGGTTGCGAGTACTACGCTACTGACCTTTCTTATAAACATCACCAAACTACATATATCCAGCTACATCAAACCATACTCAATTTAGTAAAATTATCATACGATTAAAACATTTAGCTCTAGTAAAAAAACAATCAACCCTAAAAACTATTCACACATCAAACTGACATATCTATTTCAAATTCACCCTGTATTGCTAACCATTACGTATAGTTTTACCAACTTACTACAACCACCAGACGAAGAAAACTCGTCTCTGCCCCAATGGAATAGAGTGTAAATCGATTGCATTATAAGTGTGTAAGAGTACAGATCTATTTTCAGAGATGGGACAGCCAATTTCGTCGCATGCCGCTCGTTTGAACATATCCTCGGGATGGGCGATGTTCAGCGGACGGCTGTACCCGACTCTGACGTTTATAGATGGATACTTGAGGGTGATGGGAAGACGGGTCGCGGTGTACTTAGGCAAGTTTAGAAGGATGTACTCGTATTTGCATATTTTTCATTTATAAGTGAACTGCAAAGAAATAATGACAAAAGTAAAACAAGTAACATGGTAGTTAATATCATGGCAAAAAGAGAAGCCAGGAGGTTTATATTGGTGACCGCAGGGTATGCCAAACTATCTCTTTGTAAGAAAGAAAGAAAGAAAGAAAGAAAGAAAGAAAGAAAGAAAGAAAGAAAGAAAAATATTTTATTTGGGACACGTAAGGGAAATACAAAAAGTAAGAAACAGGAGCAGAACTAACAAAATTAACATATTTTTCAAATAAACAAAACAAAACAAAATAAGACCTGTGTGAGGCCAAAAAGGCTCCTGTCTCAGCATAATGCTGTGTTTTGTAAAATAAAATGAAATAAAAAAACCATAGCAGTATCTTCACTCTTGAATACTCTTCTAATGCATCCCTCATGAAATTATGATTTTCAAAAGCTGCATTTTACCAGACGTATGTGATTGCCAGAATGCGTTTCAAAATAACCTTGGTGCCCGAGAAATTTTGGTTATGTGGTATTCATCGATCTTCACATAATCTCATTGCCCTCACAACACACTTTTGCAGCAACAACTATTCTTCATCGAGTATAAAACTGGTGGTATGGTGTAAAATGGTGATGGTGGAAAATGGTGGTGGTGGTAGTGGTCCGGAGTCAGGATTTTGCCTGTTTGATTTCAATAGGCTCGCCCCCTATTACATGGGACTTAAGAAAACATAACTGGCGAAATGTGGGTGTACTATAAGTACAGCTCTGCCCTTTCGGGGAATACAGGCGTGATGTTATGTTTATGTTTAAAAATGGTCAATATTACTGGCTTTCTCTCATCCTATCCACAGCTCAGCACAGCCAGGGCCCCATCACGAGACAGCGATAAAAATCTACCAACATGAATATTCCCCAGTTCACAATAGTTAATAACATCGAAGTAAAAGTTTAATCGAGTGTACTCTAGAGTAACACTTTGTAAGTACTCGTCAGCACTTTCAAACTCCATGCTTTTTTTCTAGAACCTTCCATATTATTTTTTACATATAAATAACGCTCATAATTTGCCGTGGTTGGTAGTTTAGTGCTGAGCTTCTGGTCCTAGGTTTGGTTCCTAGATCTGGCAAACTATTATTAGGTTTTTGTTTTAACATTTTGAATTCTCAGTAGCAGCTCACAGTCTGCTATTGACTAGCCCCCTTTATCAAAGGACTTAAAAAAAACTGGCGAAATGATGGTGTACAATACACACTTCTGTCAACCTCTTCAGGAATACCGGCGTGATGTTACGATATGTAAGTCCGATAATATCCAATGCCAGGACTATACACGACTGGTAAAAGAAAGAAAAAAATAAGCGAATATTACCATAATTATCACGGTTGGCAAGAGAGTAATTATCGTTAAAAAGGGGACAGGAAAACGTCGCTGTCCCGACATAATCTCTTCGTTGTTTTTATGATACGCACAGTTGAAAAGGTATATGGCCTATTCTTTTCCAAGAATACTTAACATCTCTATAGAAATGTCCCTAAAAAAGTTTCCCTTTAAAATATATACAGACAAATTGAGTACCTTCTCCTTTTTGAAGTACCTATGTTGAAAATGAGCGCCAATAACCCCACGATTTTCAAAATACAGTGTACAACTAAAGAATGAAATGAAAAAGGTAAGAAAAATTCTTCATTCTGCCATAAATAAAATAAACATAAAATATACACACTAATCCAAAGTACCCAAAAGCCTAGTAGTATTCGATTTAAAAACAAAAAGAGAAATTAAAACAATGAATTTCACATAGACCTACATGGGCACATATGAAACATCAGAAGCTAGGTGCACGGTTCCAATTGGTCGTTTCCTATGGAGAAGAGCCGGCAATAAATCTCCACGGATAAACTTTTAAAAATAATTGGCTTTTAAAATGTTTTAAAATTAGTGTTAATAGGTATTGGAGGACAATGTAGGCTTGTCAACAAGTACCGGGTACATAACAAAATAGGAAATGGTCTGATGGAAATCTTTTGGCGCCTGAATGACATTGACACAGGGGAGTTGTTGATAATTGTCACAGAAATTGTATTTAAAAAAAAAACCCTGTTACAAAAAAATAAGCAACCGACTTTAAAAAAAAAACACTCTAAAGTGAAAAGTAACTTTAATTTCGGAAATCGGTGTCTTTGGACCTGTATTTTAGTTTTTTCCAACCGACTTCCGAAATTAAAGTAATTTTTCACTTTGTAGTCTTTTTGTAGAAGTCAGTTGTTTTTTTTTTAGTAAAACAGTTTTTCATTTTTCATTTTTTATTGGGTCAGTTTGTAATAAATATTTGTATCTAAGTTACAACAGCCAACTGCTCATTACCTTTTACAAAATATTTCTTTTCCCGAAGCAGGGACGTTAATTGTTGAGGAGTTCTCCTGGTAAGAACAAGGAGAACTGGAGCTGAGCTCCACTTCACCATATGCATTGTAACGAGCACAAATTGCTTAGCAAACTATAATCGAATGGCAACCCGCGTAAAACTTATTATTGAATAATTCCGGTGGCCATCTGTGGTCTTCATCATCAGTTCCACTTCACCAAATGGTGCTTTCCGAGAGTAAATGCACGAGTTACTATACAAAATGCCCAAATCTCTATACGGGTGCCTATAAAATTTGAGGATTTCCTTCAATTTCCATGGGGTTCCCTAATCAGATTCTGACTTGGCGACAATGGGACCACCTCAAATAAAAACATAATTTAAGAAAAGGATCCACTATTATTATTATTATTCATTTATTTTTAGACAAAGTCCATTAAATTAAATTCAAACCATTAAATTGATATAAAACTACTACTACTACTATTGACGGAGAAATCGGTGAACATACATTAAAAAAAAATTGTTAAAAAGAAAGAAAAGAAAAGAAGCAAAATACATTTATTTAGCACATACTAAAAGGCATACAATATAATAACATCAATAAAAAAAATCAAAACCAAATAAAAAGTGTAAAGTGCTATGTAAGAAATTAGCAGGAAAGTGTAAAAAATAGACGAACATTTATAACCACCTCCTTTTTGGAAGTCGATGAAAAAACAAGATGGCGACATTAGTTGCAATTTGTTTCACGCGTCAAATAAATTTATATTCTTTCTTTCTTTAGATTTCTCGCAAACAATATTGGTAATGACAGTAAACAACAGCGACTGCAACCAGCTTACTGATAAAACTTTTCAAAAAGTGCTTATCAACAAGAATATTGTGAAGTACGCAACTGTTAATAACATCAGAGCTAAAGTTTAATCGAGCGCTCTTGCAGTTACACGTCAGCAGTTTCAGACTCCATACTTTTTCTACCCTCCGAGATATTTACTTTTCAATTATGGATGTTGTTCATTTATCATCGTTGGTGATGCAATTGTGTTACATTTTGTATCTATCTTGCATCTTTTTATTTTGTTTAGTCGGAAAGAGAAGTCGTAGAGAGGAGCTTGTGGCTAAGTAATAACAGCACGGGTCGATCCATCGGGTTAAGCTACGCTTGCCGGGGTTGGTCCGTGGATGGGTGACCATCTTTACACACCGAGACTCCTCCGTGCCTCGGAAAGCACGTTAATCCGTTGGTCCCGGCTGTCATTCGTGGATCTTTGACAGTATTACCCAGTTACTGGTTTGTGGAGGTCAAATAGGCAGTCGCTCCATGTAAAATACTACTATTCAGCTGTGTCCGGTTAGACTGGAAGCCGACCCCAACGTAGTTGGGAAAAGGCTCGGCAGATGATGATTCGGAAAAAGAACGTTAGCGGGATTTCTTGATTTATCTATTTTAAAGAATGAATTCATCACAAATAATCCTAGATTCTGCTTCATAAAAAAATAATCTAGTTTTACTTCTCCTCGTAGGTAAATGATGTGCGTTTCCATTCTCGATGCAGCTGTCTGATTTTCACCTAAATACTTATAATCAGACTACTTTTGTAGACCAACACTACGAGAAGGGATCAAAAAGTAGTGAGAATAAGATAGAATATAATGACTATTGATAACATAATAATTTATTTTTCTACATAGTCTCCGAGTCTCTCTACACACCGAATCCAGAGCTTTCCAAGGCTTCAATCCCTTTAAAAAAAAAGTTTTGTCTTGGTCCTGCAAAAAGCTCTCCACGGCATCCATCATCTCGTTGTCGTCTTCGTATCTGTTTCCCCTTAAGTATTCTTTCAATTTGGGGAACAGATAAAAATTGCTAGGCGCCAGATCTGGTGAATAAGGGGGGGTGGTCAACCAATTCGAATCTTGCGGAGACTTTTCTCATATTCAAAGATTGTTTCAATATGGATTGAATACTTCCATATGAAATGCCCGTTTCTGGAATTAAGAATCGGATGGTAATTCTTCGACCGCTCAGTACAATTTTCTCGACTTTCGCAACATTTTCTTGGGTGACTGACGTCGATGGACGGCCGCAACGATGTTCGTCTTCCGTGCTCGTTCTCCCTACTCGAAATTGAGAAGCCCACCTTGCGACAGTGGAATACGGCGGAGCAGACTCTCCTAATGTTGCCTCCAAATCGCAATGAATCTCTTGTGTTATTAAATTTTTTAAACAGAGGTATTTAATAACGGCTCGCACTTAGTTTTTCTCCATTTTCGAGAACACGTCCCGACACGAAGCAAACAAATGACTACATTCAGAAAAAAACAAAAGAGAATCGAAGATTTTTTTCTTTATTAATATTACAAATATGTATCTGAGCTATGCCTGCCAGTATTTATTTTGTTTCTTACCAAGGAGTATGTCGTTCTCACTACTTTTTGATCCCTCCTCGTAAAAACACTTAAAAATAAAACCGCAACGATTGCTAATACCATCATGCAACACACGATACCAACTTTTGAATGTTTAAAAATCAGCTAGATATTAAAAACGCAAATTGCATCCCATCCAGGATTGAACATTTTCCTACTCGAATCTCTAAAACGAAGTATAAAAATATATTTACCAACGATTAAGCAGCAAATCCGGTTTAAGCCCACATGACATGGAAGACACGACGGGAATTTGACTATGACCAAAACAACATGATATTGCCACGGGCCAGGAATAAACAGATACACCATCACATATCCTATATACCCCACACACACACACACACAAACACCCACACACAAATCTATACATCTATTATCACACATCTATACATCTTTTATATCTATATCGATACAAATAAATAAAATTGAAGTGTCTGTTTGTAATGTCAAAATAACGGCTTTTTTACTAAATGCATATCGACGGTTAAGGGCATAAGCGACCTTTTGGTCGAAAATGAGTTATGAATGCCATCCGACTTAAAATTTTCCGCTCTTTTGGATGGCATTCATAACTCATTTTCGACGAATATGTCGCTTAAAAAACAATTTTTTTTTAATTTTGTCTGTCTGTCTGTTTATTCCAGCTAATCTCCGAAACAGCTAGAACGATTTTGACGGGACTGTCACTGGCAGATAGGTGATGTTATCAGGAGTAACTTAGGGTACGTTATTTTTTGAAAAAGAATTAAGGTTCCGCGCAAAAAACAATTAAACTCATGAAATTCAAAACGGGTATACCGATTTTGACAGGACTTTTATTGGCGGATAGGTGATGTTATAAGGAGTAACTTAGGGTACTTTTATTTTAGTAAAATAATTAGGGTTTTGCGCAAAAAAATTAAAACCCAAGAAATTGTAAACAAAATCCGATTCAAATAGGGAAGTATTGACATCGACGCGGGCGAAGCCGCGGGCAATTGCTAACTACGCAATAAAATTGTCTCCACGAGTACCGATACAAGCGTACCCTGGGCAGTATCAATTCAGGGAAAATAATTATTGTAAATCAAATTGACTACCACCTCAAATTATTTGAAACGAACGTTCAAATTGTAGGGTAGGGGTGTGCAGCACTGCGCACTTTTCTCTACTATGTTCTCTAAAAAAAAACAAAGCAGTTTAAAATCCACATCAGTCTTCATTCATTTACTTAGGTTATCTGCCTAGAAAGAAAACTTAAAAAATAACGAATTAAAGGTAACGGTTTAGGAACTATCAAAAAAAAATTGCAGCGTCCTTAATGCGCACTTTTGCACAAAGTATGACGACAAGAGTGCGCAGCCTATGAAATGGCGGTAACACGGTTAATTTAGGTGTACGTAGGGTGTCAATTTGCTTAGCCATTAATTTCCCTGACTGTCCCACTACCACCCTAATATTACCTACTCATCTGCCTAGCCTTTTCCCAACTATATTGGGGTCAGTTTCCAGTCTAACCGGATGCAGCTGAATACCAGTATTTTACATGGAGCGACTGCCTATCTGACCTCCACAACCAAGAAACTGGGTAATACAATACCCCTTGGTAAGACTAGTCGTCAGACTTTCGGGCTCCTGACGACCCGTAACGACTGTCAAAGATCCATGAATGACAGCCGAGACCAACGGCTTAACGTGCTTTCCGAGGCACGGAGGGGTCTCGGTATGTAAAGATAGTCAACCATCTACGAACCAACCACGGTAAACGTAGCTTAACCTGATCGATCGACCCGTGCGGCTGTTATTACTTAGCCATTTGTCTACCTACTATCATCAAAATTATAGTTCGTGCCGATGCGAGAGAATCAGTACAAATTAATTTAAAAACCACACAAATTGACTTATAAAATAGGCAGATGTGAGTGAAAACGCCGGGCCCTAGGAGAACGTATAGCAACCTTATTGGTGATGTTCTTCAGAAAGGTCAGGTGCGTAGTACTCGCAACCGGCGTGCGTGTATGACCAGATGTATGAACGTAAACGAGGCAAAAGGAGTATGTAAGGAACGTAGCAGGTGGCGTTCTGTAGTTTCTGCCTACCCCCATGGGATGAAGGCGTGAGTTTATGTTTGTATGCAATTTATAAAATAAAAATTGACATAATCGTGCCAGATTAAGAACCTTTTTGAACCTAATTATTGTTGTGGACAAAAACATACTTTTTTTGGTAACCTTAGAATAAATTAAGCCTTGAGAGTGGTTAAGAAACATTTCAACACTTCTTTTACAACATAGAACATAATCAGGAACATCCGACCTTTAAATGCGGCAAAATCCTCACCTAAAAATATTACCCAATTTATTTATTTTACCGATCAATTTATTGGACATCTGCATCGGCCATACTGTGTCCGAATGCCCTGCCTAAAGCCAATTACAAGCACGCGACTCTCCATTCGCGTTAATTCGCCCATTAACCTTTTTGCCAAAGGCTAATGGGCAGATTTTTTTTCGACCGCTGTCAGTCTAAATTCCCGTAATGTTATTGGTGTTTTTTGTTTCATTTTCAGACGCCTGTTGCGTTTTAATCACCGACATGTTTAATTTAAAGGTTGATTTTTGCGTAATGTGCTTTAATTTGTGCGTTTTATGTTGTGATCTTTGAGTGTGACCGGTGTTTTGCTGGTAAAGGGTTAAGGGTTGGTAGACGGTACATTTTTATAATGGCTTTTATTTTTAACAAAATTAAATGTATTGCTGAACACTTATTGAATTTTAGGTTCTGGCTGATAATAAAACTGCTACGAGCTACGGCGTAGCGACCGTGTAGCTACGCTAGTATGCTACGCTGTCGTAGTAGCAGATAATATATGAGATTATTTTTTGTGTACCAAACACTTTCAGATTCTCATCCGCTTCACATTTTAAATTTGAAGACATTCATTTCTTTATTGTTGGTGTGTTTTTTTTTAATCATGATTATAAAGACTTGAATCCAAACATTCGCTTATGAAATCGATTTCAAAGATGCACTTACAAAGTCATTTATTGTATAAAGTTCACTTATGTAACCGCCGCTTTCTATCAACCAACATACATTAAGTATAAGAGTCAGCAATACACTTTTAATCCTTACGGGAAGTGGGGCACACACAAGTAAAAATATATACTTTAGATGTTGCAAAGTTGCGCAGTGTACTGTACCGAAGGATTGTCGTGTTTCTCCCCGAAAGAGAGATTTAAAGTAAATATTTTTCTTTAGATTCTTTTTACAAAAAGAGCTTTTAAAATTGATGAGATTCTGATGTGAGAATTCTGAAGTATAGAGTAAGTATAGTTGTGGAACATGCAATTAGATCTTGTAATTTGGAAATTGGAAAGTGTACTTAATTTAAATTACCAATGCATAATTATTGTTTGACGTTATAGTAAGTAAAATTCGGCACCTTTACCAGCAGGCAATAAGTATATTTAGGAATTCATAAATCATCATCATCATCTGCCTAGCCTTTTCCCAACTATATTGGGGTCGGCTTCCAGTCTAACCGGATGCAGCTGAATACCAGTATTTTACATGGAGCGACTGCCTATCTGACCTCCACAACCCAATTACTGGGTAATACGATACCCCTTGGTAAGACTGGTTGTCAGACTTTCGGGCTTCTGACGACCCGTAACGACTGTCAAAGATCCACGAATGACAGCCGGGACCAACGGCTTAACGTGCTTTCCGAGGCACGGAGGAGTCTCGGTATGTAAAGATGGTCACCTATCCACGGACCAACCCCGGCAAGCGTAGCTTAACCTGATGGATCGACCCATGCGGCTGTTATTACTTAGCCACGAGCTCCTCATAATTCATAAATAAAATACTCCTCATAATTCATAAATAAAATATCATAAAAAAACTATGGAATTATATAAAATATTTTTTTCTAATCTGACTTCTAGTTTAAAAAAAAAAACGAATTTTCATAGTAACACACAAAGACTATAATATTTCTTTTTATCTTCACTCAAAGTCTTTACTATAATACCTAACTAGCAGTGCCCCGCGGTTTCACACACACAAGTCTGATCCCGTAAGGATATCGGGATAAAAAGTATCCATATGTTAATCCAGGTTATATACTATCTGTGTGCCAAATTTCATCCAAATCCGTTCAGTTGTTTTTGTGTGAAAGAGTAACAAACATCTATCCATCCTCACAAACTTTCACATTTATAATATTAGTAGGATAGTAGGATTCGATTGAACAATTGTTGGTATGAAGTGACAATAGCCCAACGATTGGAAACGTGGATTGGTGATCGTGAGGTCGTGCAATCCCAACTTTTCGCACAATGACGTTGACGCCACTTTGACAAGAGGTCTTCCATTTCGACAATGAATATAAAATATATGATGACGTTCATCATTCGTTTCATTCATCCGTTCGTCATTCAGTCACGACTAAAACTTGCGCTTTGATACTCTTGACAGGTGCCCGAACCCGATATCTCAGTGCTGCCACCTAGTGAACGTCATTTCAGAAAACCCTCATTGATGAAAACCGAATTGTCAGTATCTAAGCATAAAAACACATTCACAGTTCCAATCTATACTTTGGTTACAAGTATTGCACCAGTTTTATACAATTTAGGTAACAAAACTATTAGCGCCAATTGATTCTAGGTGAGCGAGTTTACTGGGCATAGTTCCAATATCAAATTGTTACTCTGAATTTCACAACTCGTAATATATTTTTCACAACCTGAAGCTGCTGTTTGATTTTAAACGACACTGTATTTTTTTCCGTTAACTTTATGAGGTTCTAATATATAAGAACGCAGGTTTAAGTCATCTTAACCTTAAATCAAATCAAAATATTTTATTTCACATAAACCTACATGGGCACTTATGAAACGTCAGAAGCTGGGTGCACGGTTCCAATTGGTCGTTTCCTATGGAGAAGAACCGGCAAGAAACTCCACGGTTACTCTTTTAAAAATAATTGGCTTTTACAATGTTTTCAATTTATAGTGTTATTAAGCATGGGAGGATAGAGTAAGCCTGTCAACAAGTACCAGGTACTTAACAAAATAGAAAGTGGTCTACAAATCTACAGTCTATAAAGCCTACAAAACCACTTGAACCAAGAGTCTCTATTAACTCGAGCACTCAACCTATCGCAGTCTACTGCTGGACATAGGCTTCTCCCAGGCTGCGCCTCAACACCATGTCCTCCGCTTTCCGCATCGAGTCTGTCCCAGCCTCTTTTTTATTTTTTTATTTTTTTTCACTACACGGGAATTTATCCCGTATAGTAACGCTATTAAGCGCTACAATAGCGAGCGAAGCGTAGCGGGAAGAATGAAGGTGAAAGGTGTAGAAATGAAGGGTATTATTTAACAGCATAATGAAGTTATTATATTATAAGCGAAAGCAATATAGGTACAAAGACTGACAGTAACAATTTGATATAATTTAAACAAAACAATATTATCAGCGCGGCGTAACGGTTAAGCTGGCTAATCAGAAGACGACTGATGTCCGTGGCTCGACGCACGCTTCTCCCTGGCCGCCGACTCCCGCATGGCCGCTTTCCACTGGCTTGCCGATATGCGGTCTCCAATCAAGGACTCGTCTGCTACACCGGCCGTCGGTCTTTCGACAAACATGGCCAGTTCACTGCCACTTCAGCTTGCTTACCAAGAGGGTACTGCTGGGAAAAAGCCTCTACCAAATTGTATAACAGCCCTCAGTTGTAAGCTTCCTGCATCCAGGATAACCCTTAGGTACTTCCTCAGGCCGTCGGTTAGACTGGAAGCCGACCCTGACATAGTTGGGAAAACACTAGTCAGATGATGGCTTCTTCAGTCCGTCTGTCTATCAGTCAAGTCTTGACTAACGAGATATAATTATAGTTAGCTAATAACTGTGCCCCGCGACTTCGTTCGCGTGGAAGTCATTAGATACACAATATACTAACATAACAGCCACATTTTAATACCGCGTTGTATCTCCCGCCCGCGCTATGTATTTGTTCACAATTTCATGGGTTTTCTTTTTTTTTGCGTGGAACCCTAATTCTTTTATAATCTAAACTGAAAGTAGCTTAAGTTACTTCTTATGACATCAGCTATCTTCCAATGAAAGTCCCGTCAAAACTGGTTCAGCCATTTCGGAGATTAGCCGGGACAAACAGATTAACAGACAGACAAAATTTAAAAAAAATGTGTTTTTTTTTGTACCGTACATATTTTCATATGCATTTAGTACAAAGCTGATATTTTGACATTACAAACAGGCACTTATTTTTTTTTTATAGATTATTACGTTACTCCCGGGAGTCATATGTGCAGATATAGAGTAAAGCAGTATTTTAATTTAATCTAATGACTATTTTCATTACATATCATGATTAACTTAGGTTTTTATGTTATGTATCATGATTGTATTTTATTTTGGTCAACCGATCACAATAGGAAACATCCAATTTCGAAAAAGGTTACACAAAGCATTTATTAAATATTTAAACTTCCTAAAACAACAATTACATAACATAACAATGAAAAATGACCCTTATTTGTTGTGTTGCAACAAAAAAGGTACACAAACATTTATTTCAGAAAGAGAATTATTTGCTCGGTAATTAAAACTGACCTTAATGAAATAGTGTCATTAATTAGTTTTTTTTTTCGTAAAGAAACAAGGCGTTTTCTCTTTCTGCCAGACTTTTTTCTGGTGCTAAATTAACAAGATTATTTTCTTTGTTTTTTCTTATTTTAAAGATAGGCCTTTCTAATTGATCTCGTCGTTTCGCAGGGTTACGATAAAGGAGGCAATTTTTTGTAGGACTATTTTAATTAAAGGCCAAGAGGGTTCTGCTTTTGTTGATATCCAATACTCCAATTATAATTTTATATACTGGTAAAATCCTTCGGGAAACTTGTTTACCCAGCGCCAATACCCGGTCGCGGAATACGCGCGACATGAACTTATGACCCCGGCATGACCCCGCAAAAAATGGTCTACTAATGAATTTATCACCTGCATTCACTAAAGGCTCCTGCAAACAGGCGCGACACGCGACACGCGACTGGACACAAGGGCACTGCATGTCGCACGACGAGCGGTGGCTTTGTGACGCGCGTGATTCGCGTCACGTAAATTGTTTTGTGTCCTTGAATAAATAGACCATACTATAAAATGTAAGCAATACTCGTATTACGAGAGATGTATTTATAAACAAAATATGGTGACAACACAGAATGGCCGAAAGTGTCGTTTGTGTACGTAATATTTGTCCAAAGAAAATGTTTTTGTGATGTTATTTCGTGCAAATATTATCTAAAACGATGTAATAACTACTTACAAATAAATATTCATCGACCGGTATTCATCTTAATTTTCCATAAAAAAAACACTCGTAATATCACTCGCGCTAAACGTCTTTGTTTGTAAGTTGACGAGAATATCCATCGAACTATAGAGCCAACTGCCACACAGGATATTATCCCTTATTTTACAGTAATAATAGAGATTTAAGCTGCGTGAATACGGCCGGGGCATCAGTGTGCCGCCGGGACACGACGGCTGGGTGCGAGCGGGACACCGGTGTGCCGGCTGGGAATATAGAGGTTGTCTTTTAGTTACATACATATTTCTTCCCAAGGCTAATTTGGACCATTGTTTATTGGTTATGTCGAACTGGACCCGCCTACGTGGTCCCTCGTGGTGCAATTCGGCTGTGTCAGGGCTCCACATGGCTTAACTTTTTAAGTTGAGTTGTGCGATTACTGACAGATGCTTGTACTGACTGGACAGGTCCACTCAATCTGTGTGGTTCTTTCCTCAAAAGACCATTTCAGACACCAACCTACATGGTCTTCACATGATCTGACCAAGATTATGTCTGGACTTTAAAAGAGACTGTGACCTCTGAGTTTGTTTCGGCCTTTCTTCTCAGAGTAGTCAGATAGGAAACGCCGGCTTCATCTAGTTTAAAAAAAAAATGTTTGACGTGTAAAAGTGTTTGTATAAACCTACTTACAGAAATAAAATCATTTATCATAGTGGCAGTGGAAGTCTCGTCCGCACCCGCAGCCCCCCGACGCAAGTATACGAGGGAACACCGGGGTGGTTTTAGTCAGTAAGAGTCTGACAGACCCCTCTGCCCACCCCAGGACGGAGGACATCCATCAAGGACTTCCACCCTGAAAACAAAAAAGAAGGGCTCCATATGGTGCCTTTGCTGAGCAGTTAGATGTTGCAGGCTGACAAGTATTATAGTCCTCCAGACCGAATTTCGGCCATGGCGGTCAATCTCAGCGGAGACTAGCCATCTACGCGGGTGATGTTATATTGCACAAGTGTGCGCGCAGACACAGGTGCACTCACTCTTCTCTCACTCTCAAAGTCCGATGGGATAGCAATCCGATATGACCCCCTACCCACCCGCCCGACCTTTTTTTTTTTTTTTTGTGGATGGGAAATCATCAAATGACTTCTCCCGCTCTGGGCGGAGCGGGAGGGCGTGTCAGACTTTTACTGACTAAAACCCACCCGTGTTCCTTCTGTTGCCTGTGCCGGGGCCACGGTAACTCTTTCGAACATCCCGCAACCCTAGCTGGCATCGGCCCTAGCGGACCCCGTCAATAGTGCTGACATCTCTTTGAGGCGCGCGTGGAACACGACGCGCCGTCGACTCGGGCTTGGTCCTTACCGGACGGCGAGCTACCCATTGCTCGCCGTCCGCAAGCCCGCGCCTACGGTGGCCGGGAATCAGCTGCCAATTCCCGACGCCCAGGGCGTCTCCTGCGGCGACTAGGGGCGTGAGGGTGCAAAGCTTGCCTCTCCCTCACGCGTCCCGCCTACTCCTTCACGAGCATTACTGCTTCGCAGAAGGAGGTAATGGCTTCCCATGCACTCTCGCTCCGTACCATGGCCTGGACCAGGGCCGGACGCGAGAGATCGCCGCCGCCGATCGCTTCCGCGAGGACACGGCGGTGCTCCGCCCAAGCCGGGCAGACCTCCACCGTATGCTCCACCGTGTCCTCCGGGCGATCCACACAGTGGTGACACCCGGGCGATTCCTCCCGCCTTATCCGGAACAGGTACCTCCCGAAGCACCCGTGTCCGGTGAGGACCTGCGTCAGGCGGAAGGTGAGGACGCCGTGGCGCCTCTCCAGCCACTCCTCAAAGAGGGGACTTATCGCCGCAATTGTGGCGTGCCCAGCGCTGGGTTGCGACAATCGCACTCTCCATGCCGCCATGAGATCCTGCCGGAGCTCTGTCCGCCGTGCCGCGATTTCTCGCGGCAACGGAGTTACGCCCCGGCGTCCTGCCTCCTCGCGCCACTCCCACATGTGCGCGAGGACTTTTGCCTCCAGAACCCACCCGCCTGACCTGGGAATCGAACCCACGGTTCTATTCCCTAAGTCCGTGTCTACGGAGATACGGGCCCGTCCGAAAGTAGTTAATCCGTCAAAACAAGTGTAAAATTAAAATTTTCGGACGAGCAAAACACATCGGGCGTAGGGACAACTGTAAAATCGTGTTGTCATTCATTCTTAGTTCGAAAACCGTACTAATCTTATGTGCGTGACTGATACGGAGTAGGAAACGCCTATAACTTCGGCCGAAACTACGAACTTCGTGCTTAGGGTGTAGACCCCCAGGACCGAACGCTCAGCACTCTTGCCCATTTTGTAGCGAAAATAAAAAAGAAAACAACACTTTTCACCACTTTAGTTTACGTTTAATTTTGGTTAAAATAAAAAAAAAATAGAAAATTTCACATTTATTTAATATAAAAAGTAAAAAAGGGAATTAATCAGAGTATAAAAAGTTGCAGGTTGGATTTTGAAATATTAAGAATAAAAACGAGAAAACTTTGGTCTATCAGGATAAAGTACGCGAACAGCGTCTTTTGCGGCTATGAGACCAACGGGGTAGTTAAGTAGTAAAACTAATATAATAAGGATCGTATATTTACTTTTCTGAATTGCTAATTATGTACCGTTAAAGGTAGGTATACCTATTACTCATAACTATCCATACTAATATTATAAATGCGAAAGTAACTCTGCCTGTCTCTTGGTCTGTTCGTTTTGAATCCTTAACGGCTGAACGGATTTGGATGCAATTTGGCACAAGGATAGACCCTGACCCGGGTTAGGACATGGAACAATTTTATCCCGATAGTACATTCCCGTGGTATAATCTCTGATCTCCACACGGGTGAGGTCATGGGCAAAAGCTAGTCATCTATATAAAATCCACTTCTCACATTCAATGTCACTGAATTTCTGTTTTAATAAACTCCATTTGTAGCTTTCATTATTGTCCGTGTTTAAAGCGCACGTTCCGTTTGAATGTCTTATGTTATTCTCGTCATGTCACGTTATGCTATTTATGTTTTAGATGGTGTGTCGTCATCATTTGTAGCATTTAAATATCAGACGTGCCTGAATTCATTATATGGCAGCACTTCAGCATGTTATTTCGTAAATAACTTTTCAAGGCGTGAATTTAATTCAACACATTTAATGGAAGCGGCCTTAAAATATTTTTTAAGGTAGCTGGTTACAACAGTTTGGTACCTGCTGCTCATTCTGATGAGGCTAAGTGGTCTAAGCCTCATCAGGATTCAGAAGACACAATGGCATAGTAAAACCACATAGACAAAATGTCCCGCCTCCTGTTCTGCTCACCTGCATCCTATATCTATTATACATATACAAGGTGTAACATAAATAACGCACAACCTCTTAAGGGGTCATTGTACTCATCATTATGAACAACTTTTACTATGGGACCAAACCAGAAATCGCGAAAAAAAAAGCTGTTCCCTACATTTATGTTCGCATGACTCGCCAAAATGTAGAGAACATCTGATATTTTTCACGATTTCCATTCCCATAGTAAAAGTTGTTCATAGTGATGAGTACAATGACCCCTTAAGAGGTTGTGCGTTATGTTACACCTTGTATAATTACTTGTCCTGACTGACTGATTCATTAACGCAGGGCCTAAACTGCTAGGGCTACAAAATTGAAATTTTGGCAGTTGATGCCTTTTATATTACTATAAGCATCCACTAAGGAAGGATTTTTTGGAGATTCGACCTTTAAGGGGGTGAAAAGGGGGATTTTGTTCAAATGGAAAATCTTATTCCTTGTGTTAATAAACTTAAAACTTGGCACGAATACTTAACTAAGTAAATTATGAACTTTGTCATTTTTTATTTTTCTAAACTACCCCCTAAAGGGCCATTGGGGGTTGCCAAAGTTTGTATGGAAGAATTTTAACGAGCGGTCCGATTAACTCAAAACTCAGTATACTTAAGACCGAAAATACAGCACCAGGGTTTTTTGAAAATCTGCCCCTAACGAGGTACTAAAGTACGAAATCCACGCGGACGAAGTCGCGCAGAAAGTGCTCGTAGTATTTAGTGCCATAAGCGTGGCTAAGTTCTGGTAAACGGTAATTTTAAGTTTTGGGAGTCCCCAACACAACGATAGCCATCTGTACCCAGTTGATAGGCATTATCAAACAAATAACGCATTCCTTTAACGGTCTACGCATCAGCTCGTTCGTTCCCCTAGGGAGAAGACTCTTAATTAGGATCTATCTCTAACCTAGCACAAACGGCGTATTTCACCAAGTTTCCTGTGTTCCTCCCAAGGTTAATCAAGAATATCTCAACTGTATAAATTACATTGTCAGTACCCAGCCGTGCTTACGTGTAATCGTTAGTAAACATCCTGATTTCGAAACAAAACCTACCTTGATACGAATCGTATCTGAGCAGAAGCATCCGAAAACGAATATCAAACTTAGCACACAAGAGATAAAGTCCAGAATCGTTTGCTAATTCATTAATAAGATTGTTAACCTCACGCAAGTGCTTTCCGGGGCGTGATTTGTTGCGTCAAGCGATTCTGGCTGAAGAATAAATTTGTCTGTTCGCGAAAGTACTGGCACGGCGGAGTTACCCAAAACACTGAATAATTGCTGAATAGACTTGGTTTTGTTACGGTTTTTGATAAGACTGCAGGGTTAAAACTAGTTTATTTGTGGCAGCTGATTTGCATTTTGGTTTAACGCCTTTGTATTCACAAAATATTTAATGGAACTGGCATTTCTGCCTGTTGTTAAACTTTGGTTCTTTTGGTTTTACACACACACACAGACACACACACGTAAAATCACGCCTGTTTTCCCCGGGTTAAGCCAATGGTGATGATTCTGTAAGACACACACTTAACCAAACTAAAAATACTGTTGTTGCGTATATAATTTCGAAAGGGATTGCGTCGTATACTTGTCATGGTGATAAATATACATATGTAGGTACTGTCTAAATCATACTAATAATCATCTGTGTTTAGCTCAAGCTAAGTCAAGTCTACAGAGAAATTAGTTTAGTCAGAGTCCTATGACGTCCCAACGGTAAGCTCTCCTACCTCTACATTTACATTATAAAGGATTATAATTAAGTCTATATTTGCTTAACATTACTCGTCTATTACCTATTAAGCCTGAAATATGTATATGTCTGAGTTAATTCCCAGCACTAATTCAATGAGTTAGGTTTGCACTCACAACCTCTTGATTGCCATTTCGAAGCTTAGACGTGGGGCTATTTATCGGCTTGTTGTGTCTGCAAACAGATCAGGCTGGAGGCCAGGTCCTTCGAAGGGGTTAGGTAGCTATACAGGGCATTTTTTTAATCACTAGCCAAATTTTCACAGGGTGATCTACCCATGAATATGAACAACT
This sequence comes from Fissipunctia ypsillon, assembly GCA_947568875.1. Lineage (NCBI taxonomy): Eukaryota > Metazoa > Arthropoda > Insecta > Lepidoptera > Noctuidae > Fissipunctia > Fissipunctia ypsillon. The sequence goes on along the minus strand of OX387655.1, from coordinate 19,443,023 downwards.
TACACTATAGGACCAACTCTGTAATCGCGAGAATAAAAATCAGCTGTTTCATACATTTTGGCCGAGTAGGTATTGAACTTTTGTATGAAACAGCAGATTTTTTTTCGTGATTTTAGAGTTGGCCCCACAGTGAAAGTTGTTAATATTCATGGGTAGAACACCCTGTGAAAATTTGGCCGGTTATTGAAAACTAACCCTGTATACATGATGTGTAGTAATAACTTTGTATTATTAACAAGGAATTATTGCGTGCATAGGAGAAACATATTGTGAGGAAAGTTTTGAAGTATGAATGTGGATGGCTAGGTGGATGGCCATCGATGAATGGCCATCCACATGGTCAGAATGGGAGTGGCTACTGAGATTACGGCTAATAGAAATCTATGGAGGAAGAAGACCTGTTGCGCTGAGCATGAGGGTGGTGATGATGCTAGATGATGATGAACTATGCGAGTTACGTCTGATACAAAGTGATTAGTATGATAATGTTCTCACAAGATTATGTTTACAATGCAATGTTATATTTTTTTTTTCGGACCCCATATTTGTATGCCAGAAGACTCATATTCCACTCATATACCATATTTATGGGTAGCATTACTTAACCTTACACTGTTTCTACAGTGAAATTATTATTGATTATTGTTTTTCTTTTTCTCTCTTTCAAATTCAATTACAAATTCGCAGTAACTTACGATGGACAGCCTTTTATATCATTGACAAGGTAACTCCAGTAATTTAAGGTGAATTGAACCGTATTTCCGAAAAGAACATTTCTGAGTCGACTGTTTCTTAACAAATCGAAATGCAATGCCGTGCTTTCGAGCAATTCCGAAACGATTCCGAAGAAAACGTTTTGAGAAAACACGAAAATTTTCTATAGAATGTTCTACACTAAGACCTAGTTGGAATGGGCAAGAGCTGCCGGTGGAACTTAGATCGAGTGCCAAGCATTCAACAGAGTATGAATAGTGCATGCGCGACTTGATTCAAGTCAAAGTTTCTGCGCAAAATAAACAACAAATTCACGTATAGTTGTTAGGTGTGAGAGGGAGTTGCGAGGTGGCGATACGGAATTGTTTTGGTTTCAGGTTTCTAAGGAAATACAGATAAGTTTACGTTTTAAGGCTTTAGCTATGAATTTTAAGGGTTTCTAATACTTAACAAAGAGAATAATAATGCTAGAAATCATCAAGTTCATTGCTGTAAAATTACCATAATCAACACTTTTGGTTGACAAATTGATGAGCGGTTTTAGTTGCTATTAGTAAAAAGGAGGACACTTCTGTTGATCTTCATCATTTGTCACTTATTACAATACCCATAGGGCAGGAGGGCATTTGCAAAAGGTGACCAATACATTTTAGAGACACACACCGTCTTATTGAGGGGCTTGTGACTAAGTAATAACAGCCGCACGGGTCGATCGATCAGTTCAGTCTGCACTTGCGGCCGTTGGTCCGTGGATGGGTGACCATCTTTACATTCTAAGATCCCTCCGTGCCTCGGAAGGCATGTTAAGCCGTTGGTCCCAGCTGTCATTCACGACAGTAGTTACAGGTCGTTAGAAGCCCGAAAATCTGACAACCAGTCTTACCAAGGGGTATCGTATTACCCAGTAACTGGGTTGTGGCGGTCAGAAAAGCAGTCGCTTCATGTAAAATACTATCTCCATGTAAAATGTACAACTCCATGTAAACTAAAACTCTATGCAAAATAATATCCATGTAAAATTCAGCTGCATTCGGTTAGACTGGAAGCCGACCCCAACATCGTTGGGAAAAGGCTAGGCAAGTAATGATGATGACATCGTATTTTTACGGAACAAATTCAAACTATAATCCAAGGCTAAATCATCGAACCACTTATTGTATTTTGAACTTTATTCCGAGCACCGGAAAGTTCTTATTACAAAATTGACAATTGTAACTCGGGTTTGACGTCAGTTTTTGTAATAAGACCTTTAAAACTTTTCCGAATTAAGTTATAAATTCCAAAATGGCCCAAGGTTTAAATAAACATAAATGATAAGTGATTTATTTCTGTAAGTAGGTTTATACAAACACTTTTACATGTAAAACATTTTTTTTTTTAACTACATGAAGCCGGCGTTTCCTATCTGACTACTCTGAGAAGAAAGGCCGAAACAAACTAAGAGGTCACAGTCTCTTTTAAAGTCCAGACATAATCTTGGTCAGATCATGTGAAGACCATGTAGGTTGGTGTCTGAAATGGTCTTTTGAGCATAAAGCTTGTTTTGGCATAAGACGGACGATGTTTAAATCAAGAACATGATACTGAGCTTAATAATTATGAAAGAACAAATTGGCTAATTGCTAGTCGGACCCGCACACGAAGGGTTCCGTACCATCATCATCTGCCTAGCCTTTCCCAACTATATTGGGGTGGCTTTCAGTCAAACCGGATGCAGCTGAATACCAGTATTTTACATGGAGCGACTGCCTATCTGACCTCCACAACCCAGTTACTGGGTAATACGATACCTCCTTGGTAAGACTGGTTGTCAGGCTTTCGGGCTTCTGATGACCCGTAACGACTGTCAAAGATACACGAATGGTAGCCAGGACCTACGGCTTAACGTGCTTTTGGAGGCAATATGTAAAAAAGGGTTCCGTACCACCGTACAATATTTAAAACTACGTTTTTTAATTTAGTCAAAAAAAGAACGTTTCTTGTATGGACCCCCTTTAATTTTTTTTAAATTATTTGTTGTTATAGCAGCAATACAACATATACAATCTGTAAAAATTTCAACTGTCTACCTATTACGGTTCATGAGATACAGCCCGCTGACAGACAGACGGACGAACAGCGGAGGCTTAGTAATAGGGTTCTGTATGAAACCCTTCGAGTACGGAACCCTTTAAACATATCGTTCACAATGTAGCTTTGAGGGCCTAGAATTAATTATAAACGTCATAAAGCCACCGCCCCCCCCCCCCCCATAGCCCCGCATAGACCGGACTTTTCCCGAAAAATCTCGTTCACTGTTCCATAGTAAAGGAAAATTATAAGTAAGTATATAGCTCGTAAATGTTTGCCTTTGTCATAAAAGCTTTTATTTTATGACATAGGACGTCAGTGAACGTAATTGTGGAACCTTTCTTAGTATACCTTGTGACGTCATCAATGTAAGTACTCAAGAGTATTAGCGATTGGCTTCCTACTCGATTTTCTGGTTATGTAACATATTCTACTTTCTTCAATGTTGTGATGGCCATCAAAATTTTTATAGAGTGAGCCTAGAATTTGTGCACCTTCAGTCAGCTCCTCTAACGTGCAGGCAATAGGACAGGCTGGACACGATCTTCGACTTTGTATTAGGATGACAAGGAATCTGAAAATAAGCAACTACACTTACGACCGAACCCAATAACCTATTTTGTGTAAATAACAGATAGCTACTGATGGTAGATAGTATAATTCTATGTCCTGATCAGGCCGGTAAGATTTTATTTATTTATTTATTTATAATAAGCACACCAACAGCACAGTCACTTACAATTCAAACTAAATAACATCTAAAATTGGCATTTCAGTAACCATACAAATAACAGGCACGCATGACATTGAAATGGTACTAATATTAGAGACAAAGGAGAACAATAAAAAGTGTGTCTAGTAAACTCTAATCTATCATAGAACACTACAAAACAAACCAATTTGAGCTACATAGACGTGCACTCTTCGCACTGTTTAAATAGGGTACGTCTGTATGAAGCGAAACTCATCACAACTCACCCTCACTCATCATAATCTCTTATAGATTATTTGGACATTAAAACCATAGATAGATAAGGTTTTCTATCTCCAGTATGCCAAGACTAGTGATAGATAGGTTACTGGGCTCGGCCATTTGTGGAATAAATTCAATGACTTGATACATGATGAAACGGTATCCTTGTTGACTTTACCAAGGAAGAAATCTAACTTGAGAGGCTCATGCGAAGCAGGCTCATGCAAATAAGCTATTTTTACAACTTGGCAATAGCCAGTAAAAGCAGAGGCGCCACAAAATATTTCAGTCGACAGATTTAACCAAAGCGTGAGTTGTTTATGTTTGTGTGTATGTATATATTTTTTAAATTGTATTTTTATTTTGTATTAACATTTTTTTAATTGTGTGTTTTTATGGATCATGTGTTCTGAAATAAATACTTTTATTTATTTATTTATAACCGAGAGAACAAAACTTGCCGAATGCATAATCTCCTCCTTTTGAAGTCAGTTAAAAACGATAAGCCCTTCAAGACAAACAAGATTTGATCAGATTCTCACTTACTCACCATTCTTTCCAACACTTTCTTTGAAACCATACCTTCCACAACACAAAACTACAACTTCAAACAATACCATACACATATAATAGAATGCAGGCAGTATAACATAAAGGGTGTTGCCACAAAGCTTGGGGATAAAGAGATTAATCATAGGCCATGAACGCGGTTAACCGGTGTTTGTGTGAATCGCGTGTGGCGTGACTGTGGTACTGGCAACACGTAGCCAGTGTACGGAATTTGAAGTTTTAGTTTAATGTTTAAGTGAAATAAAATAATTTATAAACGTGTGATGGGTGGTGTCGATGTTTGTGAACACTTAGTAAATAAGAGGTAATCCAATAGCTTTTTCCAGAGAAGTCTGCCCCTGTTTCTACCTTAGTTATTTATTTTGGCCGAGGTGTGGTATTAAAGGCGAGCGGCAGGCTTGTAAGGGAATTTCGTACAGCTAATGAAATTTCATGTTTTGAGATATTTTTTCTTTTAATTGGTAGTTAATATGATAGACGAGCCCTTTTTAAATTCTTAGAATTTTAGAACTTGGGACGTAAAAGCTATAACCAGTTTAATTTTTTAAGGTTATGTTTTAGTGTAGGTGCCAATGTAGATCGTTACATAAAGGTACATAAACATTGTCTTGGTGATAAAGTACATGTTCTAGATTGCTTGTCGCTTTCTTTGTAGTGTTTTACTTACCATTAAGCAGGTAGATTGAGATGAGGATCGTACATACCTACTCTTACTCAGTGGGGTGCATTAGGAGATACCTATTTCTGATTCTATTTCTAATTATATAATGTTATTTCTATTTCTAAATAATTGATTATCATTTCGATATTTGTGTTATTTTACATATGGCAACTTCTAAAAACATATCTGCGTTTAGTTTACGATTTTATTACGTCTACTTATTAAAATCTTTTTATTGAATTATTAATTAATCCGAAGTTCTAAAAATAGTACACTTACATGAAAATAAATGGCTTAGTTGCTTTAATAAGTGGTACAAATTCTGTAACAAAACAACAAAAAAAGTATGCTGTACTAAATCAGCCGTTCACCTTTAGTTTCTGGATGATAAGCGCAATGCAGTGACGGGTAGGTTTTACCCTCTGAATCTTTTTTTTTTTTTTTTGTTTCGGGGTGGAAAATCCTCATGGATGTCCTCCGCCCTGGGGCGGGCGGAGGGGTCTGTCAGGCTCTTACTGACTAAAAACCACCCCGGTGTTCCATCTCACACCTACGCCGAGGGTCGCGGGAACTTACGATCCTTCCGCAACCCCCGGCTGGTGCCGGCCCGCCACGGCAGGCCTCTCCTCGTGTCGAGGGGGGGAGTGAGGTGTTTGACTCCCCCCGCGACGTCTAAGAGGGGCGCGCGTGGAACACTACGCGCCGCCACCTCGGGTCCGATGTATGGGGGGGTGACGGACGTCCCCGAGTCCGTCGCCCCTGGACCCATTTAGGGGGGCTGGAAGAGGGCGTTGTCCGCCCTCCGCCGACGCCCAGTGCGCCTGCTGCGGGCTGGGTGAGAGGATGTGATCTCCCTCTCCCTTTCCGCAGCCTCCTTCTGCGAGATGACTGTCTCGCAGAAGGAAACCACCGCGTCCCAGGACTCCTCGCTGCCGACCATCGAATTAACGACAGCCGGCAGCGACAGGTCACTGCCTACTCTAGAGATGAGGGCACGGCGCGGCTCCTCCCAAGCGGCACACTCTGCCAGCGTATGCCGCGCCGTGTCCTCCCGACAGTCGACGCAGTGGTGACACCGGGCGTCTGGCTCCCTGGTTATGCGACACAGGTACTTCCCGAAGCAACCATGCCCCGAGAGCACCTGCGTCACCCGAAACGACAAGGAGCCGTGCCTCCTCCCGAGCCAAAGGTCGAGCACCGGCCGGACCGCCTCGATGGTGCCGAGGCCGGCGGTAGGGCGTGAGAGCCTGTCCCGCCATTCCGCCACCAGGACCTCGCGAAGCAGCAACCGACGCTGCTCCATTAGTCGCTGCATCGGTCGCTCACCTCGCGCCTGCATTTCCTCGCGCCACCGATACAATGACGCGAGTAATTTCGCCTCCAGGTCCCAGGGCGGGGATCCGGCCAGTGCACAAGCCGCCTCGTAGGAGATCGTGCGATACCCCCTGATGACTCTGACGGCCATCGCTCTCTGCGGCCTCCGCAGAACAGCAATGCTACCGGCCGTCAGGTCAGCCGCCCAGATCGGGGCCCCGTACAGGGCCATCGATCGCACGATCCCCACGTAGAGTCGCCTACAGGCGGCGCTCGGGCCCCCCAGATTGGGAAGCAGCGTTGACAGCGCCCCAGCCGCGCCCATCAACTTGGGCACCAGCCGCCGGAAGTGGGGTCCGAAGTCCCACCGGCTGTCGAGCACCAATCCCAGGTACTTCATGGTAGACTCGACAGCGATCCGGACCCCCCCGACCACTATGTGTGATCCGGGCGGCGGCGCCCGCCGGGGACCATGGAACACCATGGCCTCCGACTTGTTGAGGGCCACCTCCAGGCCTAGGCGCCGTATGCGGCCCACCACCTGTGAGATCGCAGCCGTCGCCAGCAACGCTGCCTCCCTGTGCGAACTCCCCCGGGCCGTGACCAGCGTGTCGTCCGCATAGCACGTCAGGTCCACGCCCGGCTGGAGTTCACCCCTCAGCACCCAGTCGTACCCGATGTTCCACAGGAGGGGGCCTACGACCGAGCCCTGTGGAACACCGCACGACATGAGGCGCTGGTTTGTGCCATCACATCCCACGTAGGTGACACACCTCTCCGACAGATAAGCCCCAATGAGGCGGCGGAGGTAGAGAGGCACCCGGTGATACCGCAGTGCCTGTCGGATACAACTCCAGGGCAGGGTGTTGAAGGCGTTGGAGATGTCCAACGACACCGCCATCATCACTCCGCCCCGGGACACCGTTTCCTCCGCCAGGACTCTCACCCGTGACACAGCGTGTATGGTGGAGCGCCCGTACCGAAACCCGAACTGACACTCGTCCAGGTCCGGCCCCTCTCCGCACAAGTGGCCGACGAGGCGGGCTGCGATAATCCGCTCAAACAGCTTACCCACCTCGTCGAGCAGCACTATGGGCCGATACGCTGACGGCGAATCGGCAGGGCGCCCCGCCTTCCTGAGCAGGACCAGACGACCAGCTTTCCACAGAGTGGGAAACTGGCCCCGCTCAAGGCACGCTGTGTAGAGACCTCTCAGCTGGGGCTCCAGCTCTTTCAGAGCGAGGGCTAATACTTGGCCGTGAATCCCGTCGGGCCCTGGAGCCACGTTCTTGGCTCGGAGCCGCATCACGGCCGCCCTCATCTCTGCCTGTGTCACCTCTGGGACGCTGATGGCGTTCTCATCTTCAGGCTCTGCGGCTGTGGGCAAATCCATCGGCGGCGGGGTATGCTCCGCTCTAGCCGGGAAGAGGGCTACGACTACCTCCTCCAGCAGCTCAGGTTGGAGACTCTCCGTGAGTGGGGGCGCCGCGGCTCTGAGTTTCCCCCGAACCGCACGATAAGGGCGCCCCCATGGATTCCCGTCTAGAGTCTCCAACATCTCCTCCCTGGCTCGCGTCTTCGCCTCGCCGATGGCCAGCCACAGAGCCTCCTTCGCCGCGCGGTACACCTCATACAGCGCGGCTTCTTCGTCAGGGACCCGACGACGTCTCCTCCGGTATCGGGTGTACCGGCGTCTAACCGTCACGCACGCGATGCGTAGCTGCGCAATCTCGGCAGACCACCAGTACACCTGGCGCCTTCCTGTCTGTGTGTGGACGCGGGGCATCGACGCGTCGCAAATTTGCGTCATCGCCCCGCGGAACCACAGCGCCTCCTGTTCGACGTCGACGGGTCCGGTCGTAGCCGACTCCCGGATCCAGGCCTGGACAATCGCGGCCTCCTCAAGAAGCTCCCTGTCGATGCGCTTGCGCGCCCAGCGCGGGCCGGTCGCTCGCGGGGCCGGTGGACTGCGGCCGCCGGCGGTCTGGGTGGAGACGTCGAAACGGATGTATCGGTGATCCGACAACGTCTCCACCTCCGCGGCGACACGCCAGTCGTAAATACGGCTCGCGGCAGCAGGGCTAGCGAACGAGACGTCCACTATGGACCCGCCCCGCTGCCGCACGCACGTGAGTACCGAGCCCCGGTTCAGGACGACCAGGCCAGTCGTGACCGCCCACTCCTCCAGCGCCTCACCCCTAGCATCAGTCACCGAGGATCCCCACGCCGCAGACTTGGCGTTGAGATCCCCGAGCAACAGCACGGGGCGAGGGTGGAGTCGGCCTACGACGGCACCCAACTCGACAAGGAAGTTCTCGAAGTCGGCGAGACTCTTGTTGGGCGAAAAATACGCACCAATCGTGCCAACGCCGTCCGCGAGAGCGGCCACCCAGCCGTGACCTCGGGACTGGCTGACGAGAGTCCCGCCGATGATGGCCACCAAGCCGTCCAGGTCGCCCACCCAGTTATTCCGGGGGGGGACAAAGTACGGCTCGGCGACCACAGCCACATGAATCGACCACTCCGCCATGCTCTGGAGCAAGAGATCCTGAGCTCTAGCAGAGTGGTTGAGATTGCCCTGGAGGAAATGGTAGAGCGCCATTATGCGCAATCCATTCCCTCCACACCATTCCTAGGCCGGGAGTCGGCCGAAGGGCAGCCAGGCTGACAGGGGGGTAAAGAGCCCCCGGCAGCCTTGGCCCCCTTATTCTTCTTTGCGGCGGGGGCGCCACATGCCTTTCCGCCCGCTCTGTGCCCGGCGGGCCTCCCTGCAGCTGTACAGAGGCTGCAGTTTGGCGCCGCGGAGCACTGGGCCGCCTTGTGGCCGGGCTGGCCGCAGCGATAGCATTGCTCGCTGCGGTCCGTTTCGGCGGTGCACCGTGCCCGGACATGCCCAATGTCCAGACATCGGTAGCACCGCAAAGCCCTGGGCTGCAGCAGCTTGACCCTTGCCGCAGCCCACCCCACCACCAAACGCCTACCGTCGGCGACTTTATTCGCCGCCGCCACCGGGCACCGCACCCAAATCGTGCCGAGCCCGGAAGCGTCGGCGCGAATATCGCCCGTCCGCACGTCTTGGGGCGGACATCCGCCGGCTTTGGTGATGGCCGCCACGACCTCAGCCGGGGTCGTCGAGTCATCCAGGCCATCGACGCGCAGCTCTGCCGTCTTCATCGGCCTAGACACCCGGACGTCCTCCGGGTTGAGGACCTCCCTCAACTTGGCGGCCAGGATGTCCGCCTTTTCCCCGCTAGAGGCACCCGACACCTCAAGCAGCCGCGCCCCCGTCATTGCCGGCTTCATTCTGAAGCCGGACGGTGTGCCAAGGTCGGGGAACGCGACTTTGGCTTTAGCCTCCGCCAAGACCGCCTTGTATGTAACGCCCCTTTCGACGGCTCCGGGCTGCAGTGTTATCACTACAGCCGCGGAGCGTGGGGCTCTAACCTTAGGCGGTCCCTGTGCCTTCTGGGGTGCCGGTGCTCCAGCGGTTGCTAGTACTGACAGCGCCGTCTTTACCTTCTTGCGGCCCCTCTTGACGACCGTCGTCCAGGTATCCGTGCCAGGCCCAGGCACGGCCGCCGGAGGCACCGCTGGAGGTGCCGCTGTCCGTGAGGTCGCCGTCTGGGGCGCGGGTTTTTGGGCCACTCTCCCCCCAGATCGGCCCGGTTCAGCCGCCGTGGCCGCCGGGCCCCGTTTTTTGGACCCCTCTCTCCCACGAACGTCCCCAGCGAGCGGAGGGCGGACGGATTCTGCCGGGAGGAGCCTCGCCTCTATGGCCTCAAGGCGGGCACCCACCATGTCCCCGCACTGCATCATGCAGATGCGGACGATTTTTTCGACCTCCGCATCCACAAGTGCAGGCGTCGACGACGAGGCCGGCGATGGAGCCGACGACGGGGCCGCAACGGGAGAGGACTGAGCGGCCGCGGGAGCTGTCCTCTGGGCGGCAACCTGTCGCTTGAGGTCCTCTAACTCGGAACGGAGACGGCTGTTCTCCTCCCACAGCTTCGCCGTCTCCTCCGAGGTCGTGCGATTAAGGAGACTCTCCACCGCCTCCTTGATCCCTTCTGCCGCCTCTTTAAGGGCGCGCGTAAACGAGCCCTTCAGGTTGCCGGACTTAGTAGCCACCTTCAGGATAACGTCCACGCCGTCCAACACCTGGCGGTTTAGAGCCTCTGCAGTTAAGCTCTCCCCTGTAGCCGCCTGGGCAGACCGCCGTTCCCGAGCCTGACGGGCCATTTCGGCGACCTCGTCGGCCGCGACCGCTCTACTTTGAGCACGCTTCGCGGCGTTGGCCTCCGCCTTCGTGCCCACAAGTGATACGGTGACCCCTCCCTCCTCAGTTGAGACCCCGGATGAGACCCCGGGGTCACTCTCCCCGCCGATTCCCGGTGTATCAGGCCGCCTGAAGCGACCCCGAACGTCGCGCCCTGGCATCGGAGCGAAACCTCCACCCGCCATCGCGCGACCCCGGCCTCTTCTCGCTGTCGCCACTTTGGCAGCCGGCAGGTTCTCCTCACTTGAGGAAAACACCATCGACCCCGTTCGGTCCAAATCTTCTTCGTCGCGCGAACGCTTTCCAAAAAATTTGGAACGCCCGCGCGAGTCCTGGTCGGACATGCTTGTGTTCCCTAAGGAACGGGAGCCTCCTCGACTCTTGTTGCCGTCGCCGGCAAGCGGTACCTCCGCCAATAAACTTGGCACGTCACTCACTTTTTTGTTTTTGGGTTTGTTTTCCATTTTTGTTCCCACGAGTAGTGAGGAAATAAATGTCCGCCTAGGCAGAGCCTCTTGCACTAGGTAAGCCTATATACTGTAGAGTGCGGCAGGTATCTACAGGGGAAGCGCTAGCGACTGGTCCCCCACCAGCCACTCATCCTCTCGCCACGCTTCAAAGCTTAGGATTAGGTGGTTTTTTATCTTAGAGGTGTCCTTCCTCTGGGCCGGGCGGTTAAGCCAAGCCCCCGACGGTGGCATTAAGCATGCCTCCGTTTGCTGTCCGGCTAACCCGACTCAGCAAACCCGTCGAAAGTTCTCTCCTCAAGAATGCTCTTGAGGGAGAAACAATAGCCACGTTGGTGCGCCTGCACCGTGGTGGCAAGGTCACATCCAGTGTCAATCGACGAACGTCGATCGATCAGGAGCGACCCACCTCCCTTGTTCCTCCACTGTGCCCTCTGCTAATCAGAGGTACACGTGGAAGAACGACGTGGAGCATACTGCTCCCCCGCCCGCAGAAATTCGCCACTAACAATACTCTCTCCGAAAAACTCCTACACCTTTTTCAAGAAGAGATTATTGTCCATGCCCGGGGTGCACCGGCCCGACAACTGCTCTTCCCCTTGAACGTATTCATAAGGGACCAGCAAATATCAGGCACACGAGGAGGTTTTCTGCACGCACCCCTTACCCTCTGAATCTAGCTCAACTTCAGAGTTTGATTGATTCCATCGTTGCACAACAACGTCATCACCGGTCACCATTAGGACAGGTCTTGGGCCCTACTCCGAAGCGTAAATCCGAAGCATCGGCCGAATGTTCGGAAGTTTTCTACTACATTTTTTTCTATTTCATTCGGTCGGTTCGGATCCGACCAAACGTCAAAATGAAGTTCGTTGAACAAGTGTCAAAATGAAGTTCAGCCGGATCCGAACCGACTGACGAAATAGAATTAAGTGTAGTAGAAAACTGTTTTGCAAACATAAGTAACTTCTTCTCAAGTTGTGAGTCCCCAAATTTTAGATAAACAGCTATTGCTAAATAAGAATTCGTGAGTTCCTAAACAGGTTACTACTGATATATTTTGCTAAATAAACACAATTTTCTAACAGAAAATACACAGCACAAAAACCTATAAAACACAACACACTGGTGATCAATGTTCCCCTCGCCGCGTGTGAGAATTCCGTGGTCTGTGGCCGTGAGGTGGCGGCAAAAACGCACTTGACTTGACTTTTATTTATCGCTGAAGATTTTTCCTCAACAGGGAAGCGTTTTATAGGTGTTACGAGAAATATTAGTTACGTGTCCTCCTCTAGGTAGACACGAGCAGATTTGACATGTTCTTTTTTCGAATGATATGCAATTTTCTTTTATTTTTTATTGGAAATCACGTCACCTCTTTTTTCTTTTAGGCCATGAAAGTTAGATAAAAGTGGTGTACCTTTTGATTTTGCCCAACCCGGGAATTGAATCCAGAACTTGGCTTCACCCAAGTGTATTAAGCATAATGATAATTATTTATAGTAGCTGGAAAATCATAACACGAGCTTGCCTTTTTCATTTTATTAGAGCAAATGGAATCCACATTAGTGTATTTCAGTAACTAACAACTTTACCGATATTTTTTCGCGATTTCAGGTTTGGTCCCATAGTAAAAGTTGTTCATAATGATGAGTACAATGACCCCTGCAGAGGTTACGACAAAATATTGCAGAACTTGCCTTCACCCAAGTGTATTAAGCATAATGATAATTATTTGCAGTAGCTGGAAAATCATAACATAAGCATGCCTTTTTCATTTTATTAGAGCAAATGGAGTCTGCATTAGTGTATTTCAGTAACTAACAACTTTACCCACCCCGTTAGACTACAAAACCGTGATGTTACGTATGTGCTGTAAAAGCGGTTAACCTAGCAGTTAACTCCAGCAGCAGTCAGCGCACGATGTAACTTTATTTGACTTTTACTGCAACGCTATCATGTAGTCGTCGCTATGAAAACTATTTACAATACTTTATTGCCTGGATGACGTCAGAGTTGAGTAAAGGGCTGACATTTATCAGAAGGCTCGTTTAGATCTAAGCGTTATTGGTACTTCCGTCCGTCAAATTGAATTGTATAGTTGCGTAACATACATAAAATGACAGCTGATCGCTAATTGACAGACTTTCACTTTGACAGTTCAGCCCCGTTCATTGCGTTATTTACCTTTTTGAGCAGACGAATTTTTCAAACCTATGAAGCATTGGAATAGCAATATCCTTCAATTTCCTCGGAAAGTGACTGAAAGTGTGGTACACGATTAAGGTGCGGGATAGCTGTTTGCAATTTCTTACTTGTTTATTGTAGTGTTTATTGAAATGCTGTACAGTAGTGGTAATCCGATAGTAGATATATACATAAACCATTGATAGTAAATCTCATAATTATTTCCTTCTCTGATCCCAGCCGTGTTAATGTCTTTTCTTGAATCCGTCCTCTCCATACTCAAAATTTATGTCACCACTTTATTCCTATGCATGTCAACTTTGCAAGACAAGATTTTCAAAAAAAGTTTCAGTAACCGAAGCCACTAATTTCAGCCTATCTCTTGCAAGTCAAAGTGCGAGTCAAAACCTATTGGCTCCTTGTTTTGATCTTACTTGTCGTCATGTCTAGCGTGAACGCTGGTCGACGTGCAATTGATGTATAAGTAAAGACCAAGAATACTTCGACATGTTTGCGTAAATGCTTGGTGAACATAATCGCGTTGCGTGCGCTGACTTGTTTGACTTTTCTGTTACGAAGAGTGAGCGTGAACGAGGCATAGCGGTATTGCGTGCCACGATATTATATGTATAAGTTATAAACGCGAGTTCACCTGTGTTATGCTTCCTTCTTCGCCTGTTTAAAATTCTGAAACAAACCCGGAATAATTTATCATGAGTATTTTTGGATTAAGAAAGAAAATAAGTGATTATGTACTCTCATTTCGTATAGTTCTTATTTTTAAAACAGAATTTATACATACCTTAGGAAGACATATAGTGATCTTAGTGGTGATATTCTTCAGAAAGGTCAGGTGTGTAGTACTCGAAACCGGCGTGGTACGTCTACGTGTAGATGTATGAACGTAAACGAGGCAAAAGGAGTATGTAAGGATCGTAGCAGGTGGCGTTCTGTAGTTTCTGCCTACCGCCATGGGAAGAAGGCGTGAGTTTATGTATGTATGTGTACTTTATATATATTCGTGGAATTAAAAAGTTTTATTAAAACACGCTTTCCCTAACAAAATAATGCTTTAAAATAACTTTTTTACTAAAGTACAGTTTACAATGATAAATGTATGTGTTATCAGTGATAGAGCTGCTATGGCGCTTACCCCGCGGTAAAATGTTGAATTTGGGCGTCATATCTATCTATCTATATTAATAAAAATTAAATGCTGTTCATTGGTAAGCGCATCATTTGAGAACGGCACCCTAGTTGCGTAACACACTATGGATCAGAATCTGAATCATTTTGAAGCAAATTGCTAATCCATTGGTTCTTAAGTTCGAAAAATTTGTCTGCACAATAATGTAAATGGCGCAATGAATGTTGTTGAACTGTCAAAATGAAACCGATTCCTACTGTAATTATGTTACGCAATTACCCCGCGGCTGTACTGATTTGGCAATTTTTTGTTTCATTTTTTTGTGTTCGTAAGATTCCGAATTAGGTTTTTATGTAAAGTAACATTAGAAAAGTTTCCTGTAAAATTTTAAATAAATAAATAAAAATCGTTATTGCAGACCACATGATCCATAAAAAACACAATTTAAAATATACAATTAAAATAAAAAATAAGTATGTGTAAAAAAATAATGTAATAAGTACAATAAAATGGCATACTTACATACACACAAACATAAACTTGCGCCTTTCTTCTCTTGCACATTAAAAATACAATCAAAAAATTTAAAATTCAGGAAAAACTATACGTATATTTCTATGAGATTTTTGTATGAACTTAAGACCATGTTGAAATTTTGAAGGGTCGGGTCAGCTAGTTTACGATATTTTAATTTTTTGATGAAACTAAAAGCATAAGTTGCTCACATGAGTTTAGATAAAGTAGTGAATAAATCTGTACATGCCCTGTCAACCATTTCATGTAACAGTTTCATAAACTACTAATATTTGCGCCTAATATGACGCATACAATGAAAAATGGTACAAATGACTGGTGCAGCATATGAAGTAGACCTCTACCTATATGAGTATACCTTCCTAGATTAAACCTAGATAAAAAATAAAAAATGAGTAAACAAAAAAACAATAATAAAAATTAATTATCAAATGGCAACATTCCGTTGCGCTGCCTTCGACGTACGCGCAGAGGCACAACACTAAACAAAGTTGTGTAACCTATGTGCGTAGCGGTCACAAAGAAGAGACTTTTTGAGTTTAACATTTATTACAGTCACGCCGTCGAGAGAATGCGTTCTTGACACCTGTCAGTTTCATACTAACGAATATGATTTTTGCGAATTTGATCCTTATAAATACTAGAAATTGTCTAACTAACAGGTGTGAGGAACGCATTCTCTCGACGGCCGAACTGTAATTATTAATTAGTAACTTGATTACCTAAATTTGTCAGTGTTACGCAAATACGGAATGGATTTTCAGTATGTGGAAATGGATGAATTGTTAAGAGTTGTTGTTGTGATCAGTGTTTGTGAATTTTGTCTTAGAAGGTATAAATGCATGTGCAGATGAGAAGCTTGGAGACGTGTGTAGATCTTTTAACAGGTCAAGGTATTAATACTAAATAGGAATACCACAAAGGTAAGTGCTAACTATATTATGATATTTTTCGGCCACATTTGTGGAATAAACATAACAGCGGTGCTGTAAAACATCGTAGATAGGGGTGAGATTGCGAACCGGCAAACGAACCGTACTATTTCGAACTAAAGAGATGGGATATTCTGAAGGCAGAAGTAAGAAAAATTAAATAGATTATTTATTAAATAACACGTTTATAGTTTTATGTATCACAGTTTAAGTGATTGTTTATCTACAAATAAGAACAAAACACGTCGTATGAAAGTATACAATTACCAATTAATTATGTATTATTATTATTTTATTTCCAGGAATCGAACGAGTAACCTGTAGAGCAGAACACGATTGCTTAGCCACTTCGTCAAAAGTGCCAACAAATTAAAAACTTTGTATCTCACTTTTTTATGCATCTCTGTATAACATGCAATGACAATTAATTCTCGATTACTGTTTCTATCTGCTTTCACCATCAATCTGCCTAGCCTTTCCCAATTATGTAGGGGTCGGCATCTACTCTACAACCAGCAGCTGAATACGAGTATTTTACATGAAGCGATTGCCTATCTGACCTCCACAACCCAGTTACTGGGTAACACGATACCCCTTGGTAAGACTGTCAGACTTGTGAGCTTCCGATTACCCGTCACGACTGTCAAAGATCTACGAATGACAGCCGGGCGGTAACGTGCTTGCGGAGACACGGAGGGTTTCAATATGTAATAGATGCTCACCCATCCACGAACCGACCGCGGCAAGCGTAGCTTAACCTTCGATCGCCACGTGCGGCTTTTATAATTTAGCCACGAGCCACCCCTATCTGCTGTCACATTATAATAAACTATAACAGCGGGAACTTACTCATATTTATTTATTTACTAGCAGCGCAACGCGGTTTCAACCGCGTAAGTCTCGATCCCGTAGGGATATCGGAATATAAAGTATTCTATGTGTTAATCCAAGTTATATAATATCTGTACGCCAAATTTCATCCAAATCTGTTCAGTAGTTTTTGCGTGAAAGAGTAACATCCATCCATCCCTCCTCGCTTTTCACATCTATAATATTAGTAGGATAGGAAGTAGGATTTCTTTGCTGTGCTGGCTGCGCAGGCGTGAGCATATTATGTCGGTGCGTGACACGATACGTAACGAAGGTGTTTAGGACACACATAACATCCGCCTCTATTCCCCGAAGGGTTGGGCAGTGGTGTACCTATAGTACACCCGCATTTCGCCAGTTATGTTAAAGTCCCATGTAATAGGGGGCGAGTCTATTGCAATCAACCGGGCACAAATCTAGACTCCGGGCTGCTACTGGGAAATTCCAGACAGGAAAACCCTTTTCGTGTCTGTCTGTGTATACGCGTTGTTCTTCTAAACTACGTAACGGATTTTGATTCGGTTTTCACCAGCGTTTAAAGAATTTATTACGAAAGATGTATGTTATAGGTACTAGCTGTCCCCCACGACTTCGTTCGCATGGAAGTCGTAAAATACACTAAAATAACACCCACATTTTAATAAAACTCCCTCGTCCCTCGACCTGCTGCGTTGCATCGCTCGCTCGCGCTATTACTTCGTTTTCGCTTAGTGTTATTTCCGACTTTCTTCTTTTTGCTCGGCTCCTTAGGATCATAGCGTGATGCTAAATAGCCTATAACTATCCTCAAAAATTGGACTACCAAATGCAAAAAGAATTTTTCAAATCCGACTTTTTGTTCACAATTTCATGGGTTTTAAATTTTGTTGAAATTTTGTTGCGCGGAACCCTAATTATTTTTCTAAAATAACAGTAACCTAAGTTACTTCTTATAATATCAGCTATCTGCCAGTGTAAATTCCGTCAAAATCAGTCCAGCCGTTTCGGAGATTAGCCGGAACAAACTGACAGACAGACAGACAGACAAAAATTTTTAAAATAGTTTTTTAGTTATATTTTCATACGCATTTAGTAAAAAGCTGTTATTTTAACATTACAGACAGACACTTCAATTTTATTTATTTGCATAGATAATAAACTCTTTATACTTACATAAAATAAGGAAATCTCGATGTTTTATCAAGTCGTAGGTAAAGCCCGTGCGAAGTAAGGGCAGGTTGCTAGTTTTTAATATTTTAAACTTATGTGTAATTTTGTCATTGTTTCAGATGCTGAAAAACATAATAACTGCGGTGAAGTGCAATCAAAACAGTGATAAGTGAAAAATGGCAAAAGTGACAATTATATTACAATAATGAAGATGTATAGGAAGTTGTTCTGGACGCTCATACATGGCTTTGCTATGTTGCCTACAATAGCTGTACAGGGTAAGTAGTAGTATAGTTTAGAAGGTCTATTTTGACGAGTTTTGCGAACATAAATGTAGAGAACAGCTGTTTTTTTGCGATTTCAGGTTTGGTCCCATAGTAAAAGTTTTTCATGATGATGAGTACAATGACCCCTTAAGAGATTTCGTGTACGAATAGAAAGACCTCATATAGGTTATTCTGGCAAAATGCCGAGTTATTGAAAATTGATTAGCTTAAATTGACAGCTACATGGTTTAGCTACAATAATAAATACCGTAATTTCCCAAAATTTTAAACGTTTACTGCCGAAGATAGGTCTCCTAAATAGAGCTTAATCAACCCCTGTGGTGCCGCTATGGTGCCAAAGTCATCGTGATTTGCAAAAGAATCAATCAATCAATCAACTCAGCCTATCGCAGTCCACTGCTGGACATAGGCCTCTCCCAGGCTGCACCACAACACCCTGTCCTCCGCCTTCCGCATCCAGTCTACCCCAGCCACCTTCTTAAGGTCGTCGGTCCTGGGGAGCGTCCTACACTACGCTTGCTGATACGTGATTGCAGAAGAATAAGCAACTTCAAAAATAGCACTTGACAGAAGAGTCATATTTTATATATGAGTCTTAAAGAAACATGTCATAACATTTATAACAGTTTGAATTTAAACGTGGATTATTATTACGGTGCGGTTTAAAAGAAGATGTAGTGACAAAAATTGAAAAGAGTATGCATGGATGGTTTGGTCATGTTGAGAGGATGAATTAAAGTCGACTAACAAAAGGTATTTACACGGCAGATATGAGTGGAAACGCCGGGAGGGGACGCCCTAGGAAGACATATAGTGATCTTATGGGTGATGTTCTTCAGAAAGGTCAGGTGCGTAGTACTCGCAACCGGCGTGTGTGTATGACCAGATGTATGAACGTAAACGAGGCAAAAGGGTATCTAAGGAACGTAGCATGTGGCGTTCTGTAGTTTCTGCCTACCCCCACGGGAAGAAGGCGTGAGTTTATGTAAGTATGTATGTTAAAATTCAAGTTTTTATAAATGTACTTTAACCTACTTAATTAGTACTTGATTTATGAATCTAGTAGCAAGTACTAATTAAGTTATTATGATTTGTCAGATCGAGTACACACTCGACAAACCGCAATCACTTGATTTGTACTTGCTATTTGATTCATATTTAAGTATCTGTAGTACCTAACTCAAAGATGATCAATGTTAACGCGCGAGTCAAAGGACCAAAGTGTTTGTATTAATTAATTTGAATGCTTAATCAAAGGACCCCAAATAGTTCAAGTGCGACTAAATGAAGTGCGGTTCACTCTTCTATCAAAGATCGACAATATTCAGTATTGTTAATATATAAATTTTGTACTTGAGATAGTGGAAGAACCTATGAACGGATAGCTTTTAATACAGAAGTCATTCTGATTTCGTGAATAAAGAAGTGCTGTTCTGGTTGACCAAGATTTTATCGATTTTTCTATTGAACAGATAAGTGGAAAGGACCGCATATTGCGTAGTTTTTCTCAATACGCTCGTCCTATATATTAAACGCTAAATTAATATTAGCTGCACTAGAACAACAAGATAGTCAAAAGGAACCCTACGAGCTGCTAAGACCATCGTCACTTAATATTAATAAATACCAGCCTGTATTTGTGGCTAATAATTAACAGTTGCACGGGTCTATCGATCAGGTTAAGCTACGCTTGCCGCGGTTGGTCCGTGGATAGGTGACCATCTTTACATACCGAAACCCCTCCGTGCCTCGGAAAGCACGTTAAGCCGTTGGTCCCGGCTGTCATTGGTGTATCTTTGACAGTCGTTATAGGTCGTCAGAAGCCCGAAAGTTTGACAACCAGTCTTACCAAGGGGTATCGTATTACCCAGTAACTGGGTTGTGGAGGTCAGATAGGCAGTCGCTCCATGTAAAATACTAGTATTCAGCTGCATCCGGTTAGACTGGAAGCCGACCCCAATATACTTATAGTTGGGAAAAGGCAGGCAGATGATTTGTCCCACTTATAGGCCTGTTCTCATGCAGATAAGGCTCGAGCATTAATCACCACGCTGGCTCAGAGTTCAGGTTTCCTCACCATTAAGTAGATATGAAATTAAAAAGCTACATTTGTACTTTTCTGGTTTTGAACCCACCACCTAGTGCACGAGAGGTGGGGCCTTGAAACATTTTCTAGAATTATTTTGAACCCTATTATAATCACAACCACATTTAACCACAGCCACTATCATGCCATTAACTAACCCCTACTTAACTAAATAATACTGATTGACACTAAGTGGTCACTAACGCACTGCCAGACGTACGACCCTGGCGACCAGCCAAAACTAGGCTTCGAACTATTTACATAATCGGTTACGTGTGGAGGGTATCTAGGATTGAATCTATAGACCCTGATAGAATCTTTGGAGCTTGGGCAGAATGGTCCTTATATCTACGGAGGCACTGGTTTTTGTAATACTATACATGTTTTTGACACATAACATAACATATTGATACACAATGTTAAAAAAAACCAGACTATTACATTTACGAATGAAGTGAATTGCATTAAATTTGACTATCATATTGATGGATCAGGGGGCCAACCACCACCTCTTAAAGCAGTATTATTTTAATGTTACTTCAGTGTGAGAAAGAGATGGAGCTATACAGGACGTCTAGCTCCATCTCTTTCCCACACTCAAGTAAGATTATAATAATACTGCTTTAAGTGGTGGTGGTCTACCTTCAGTACTGAGCTGAGTGTCGGTCATTCGTGATCTAGGGGTACTCTTCGATACATCCCTATCTTTCCGCCATCCAGTGGCGTGCATTTCATAAAGACAGAAAGACACTGCCTACCCTACGTAACTCAGATAAATATTTATAATCTTGTCCTGATATCTAATATTATTTACTACGAGCTTACTATAAACAAAAAATCATAAATCAGCTCCATCTGTCGAGTGTTGGTGGTCGTATCATCGATATTCGATACACTATGCCTGCTTGCTCCTTCATATCATTTGACGCAGCTTCCCATTGCGCTGCGCAATGCCTCGGGAAGACACAAACTACCGCGTCTAAATGTGTGCTCTCGTGGTCATGCGGATTTAATGTGTGTGCGTTCCTATAAATACGTGGCACACAACCTCACAAATAATGCACACAACCGCACAGAGTAGGCAGTGTCCTTATTACAACACGACTATTTTAAAAAGTAGCTTTGTTTCATTTATTTATCGCCACTTAAAGCACCGTTACTTTTTTGTCGTATTATTTTTTGTACTGAGTCGCCATTGTTGGTTTCATAAATTGTTTTGGTAGCTATGAAAGCAGGTAGATATTTAAGATTTTAACGTCGATAATACATAGTGTGAAACAAGATAATATTCACTGTGAAAGTTGTTCAGGTGCTGTGTGTATAGAGAAAATAAAAAATATGAGTTTTCAAAACTATCTTTCGTGTTGTGTTATTAACATCCGCACGGGTTCATTGACCAGGTTAATCTACGCCTGCCGCGGTTGACTCGTAGATATGCCATCTTTACATATCATGACCCATCCGTGCCTTGGAAATCACGTTAAGCCCTTGGTCCCAGCTTTCATTCGTGGATCTTTGACAGTCGTTATGGGTCGTCAGAAGCCCGAAAGTCTTACTAAGGGGAACCGTATTACCACGTAAAATACTGACATTCAGCTGTATCCGGTTAGACTGGAAGCCGACCCCAACATAGTTGGGAAAAGGCTGCCTTTTCCCAACTATGTTGGGATCGGCGAAAAATTTTAAAAGCTATTACAATCATCATGATAGCTTTTAAAATTGTCTGCCTACCCTGTCTTAAAACTCTGTGCACGCCTCTGCCGCCATCACATGTAAAATATAGTGACTAAGGCTAAAATAATGCTAGGCTTTATATTCCGTATGTCGAAACCTTTTCGTAATTATAGTAGCAATATTTTACTTTACAACGCGCAAGGGAGCTCCTTGGAATATTGTTCCACTATTTGGTCCCTCTATTATTCAAGTTTTACTAATAATGTTGAATCTGTAGATCTATTCTGTATTATCTATTCTGTATAAATCTCACCGTGAAACCTTTGGTGAACTGAGCGTGAAGTGAGCTGTCATTTCACCTTGTGATATAATAGGAATGACACTATTGACAGCTCATTTCACCTAGTTTTCACGGTGATATTTTTACAGAATAGCACTGCTGTTCAGGCCCGTTTTGTTAGGTATTTATGTATAAAAAAAGGGATCCGTAAGGCCTGATTACAATGACAGGTTAAGGCACTTTAAAATGATTAGCTCGAAAGAAATACGTAACCATGTTGACTTACTAATTCTCCATAACATTATAAACGGTTCCATAGATGAACATTTGGTAAACTATTTTAGTTTTAGGTCTAGCCAACGTATTAAGCATCATCATCGTATTATTGAATTGCCTACCTCCACCTTAAATACCACATTTAATAGCCCCCTAACACGTATGGGAAGGCAATATAATGAAAGGTCCAACTTGATAAATTACCCTATCGATATTGTCGCCATGAGTTTCGCTTCATACAGACGTTCCTTATTTAAACAGTGCGAAGAATGGTGCTCTAGATTTAGGTCTACAAGACACATTTTTTATCGTTCGTAATGTCAATGCCATGAATGCCTGTTTTTTTTTGGTGGTTAATAAGCACAGAAAAACACGCGTAAAACCCACGGCGCAACACTCAAGCACACGACCAAAACATCAATTACTGTCGCGTCAGCCGAAACGTGTTAATAAACTCAGCATATTACCCACAGAGTAACGTAATCAAACTTTTTACCGGTTCACTAGGGGCTGATGCCAGCAAGCGAGTGTTTAAACGTCAATCTTCCCTTTTCTTTACAGCATACTGTAGGGGAAAATTGCCACTGACACTTCGGAAAATTGTAGCTGGCTACCAATAAATATTTGCAGCCTTTAAACCACCTTACTGAACAAAATTAAACCTTATATAGATAGCAGTAGAGGTGGTGAGATCAAAGATAAGAGTTTCCCGACTAATTAAATAGTTTGCAAGTAGTTTGTCAAGCTGAAAGTATTTCGTTAGTATAATTTGTACGGTATGAATAATGTGTCTGGTGTAATTAATGTATTACCTACATAAGGGATTAGCTGATAAGTTTAGCGGATAAATGGCCCCTGTTTTGTTAGTCTTTTCATTCATTAATTGGTCTTTTAATTTGGTTTTCAGATTTTGTTGTTTGTTTCGATATGTGTTCAAAATTTGAGTAGATCGCAAAAGTTATGTATGACTGTATGTAAGCATCTGAATCAGCAATAAATCTGTGACCCTACAGGGTTATTTTAAACTGTCTAGCTAAACTCCGCAGACGCGATGGGTGTCGATACCTAAACACGATAAAATAAAAATAAAAAGAATTGATGTTTTTTTGTTGGAAGGTCAACGACCGCTGTTAGTGTTGTTACTTTAAGTACGAGTGGAGAAAAACTATTTTCTTATGTTTAATCGTGTTTAGATATCGATACCCCTTACGTCTGTGAAGTTTACAAAAAAAAAAAACAGATTTTTTATACTGATATTTCAAATTACTACAATAAATGCGGTCGATGACCCCACAAAAAATTATTTTTTATTTTACCATGTTTAGATAATGATATCCATCGTGTCTGCGGAGTTTGGCTAGCCAATTTAAAATAACCTTGTATATTCAACTATGTCATTTAGCACTATCACTTGAGAAATCTTTGACCTAAAATAAAACTCAATATCAATCCTTCTAGGGGCTCGTGGCTAAGTAATTACAGCCGCACGGGTCTATCGATCAGGTTAAGCTACGCTTGCCGCGGTTGGTCCGTGGATAGGTGACCATCTTTACATACCGAAACCCCTCCGTGCCTCGGAAAGCACGTTAAGCCGTTGGTCCTGGCCGTCATTCGTAGATCTTTGACAGTCGTTACGGGTCATCAGAAGCCCGAAAGTCTGACAGCCAGTCTTACCATGGGGTTTCGTATTACCCATAACTGGGTTGTGGAGATCAGATAGGCAGTCGCTCCATGTAAAATACTGGTATTCAGCTGCATCCGGTTAGACTGGAAGCCGAAACCAACACAGTTGGGAAAAGACTACGCATATGATGAATCCTTCTTCCCACAAAAAACAAAACGAAATCCCGAAGAAACAGACTCATTAAAACGAAGTAACAAGAATATTATAATAATCGGAACACCAATCTAACTTTGACGATACCAGTTACGTTTGTCGTAATTATAACAAAGTCTTATTTCCTTCAGAATAAGTAAATAAATGTCTCCGTCGATTTCGGGACGGTAAAATGGAGGAATATTGACAAGAGCCGCTTATTATTCCGCTTAAGTTGGACGAGTCAACTGGGGGAATAAGTTATTTTGATGCTTTTACTTTTGACGCTAAGTAAACAATTCTTTTTTTTTTTTCTGAAGAAAGGGCCAGGAGGCCAACCATCACCTCTTAAAGCAGTATTATTTTAATGTTATTTCAGTGTGAGAAAGAGATGGAGCTATACAGGACGTCTAGCTCCATCTCTTTCCCATACTCAAGTAAGATTACAATAATAATGCTTTAAGAGGTGGTGGTCTAGCTCCTGGGACTTCGTAGTTTTTCTTTTGAGGTCGGGTAAAAAAGTACCCAATTGCAAATCAGACTCGCACACGAAGGATTCCGTACTACTGTACAGTCACGAGCACTAATATGTATACACTGAGCAACTTTTAAAAGGTCATTTTCTCGTACTGTATTGACTATAATTTTATGTTGTTACGAACATAGTATTTTGAAACCCATACTATTAGGAAAAAGGTCTTATCTCAAAGTTGCAATCGTAATTCCATGAGAAAATCGCTTTTAAATAGTGCTAAGTGTATACATATTAGTGCTCGTGACTGTACACTTTATAACACTAAATTTTTAGCAATACTTAAAAAAAACACGTTTCTTTTTTACCATTTTTTTAATTTTTTTGTTATAGCGGCTATAGTAATACACACTTTGTGAAAATTTCAATTGTCTACTTATTACGGTTCAAAATATACAGATCTGTGACAGACGGACGGACAGCGGAGCCTTAATAATAGAGTCAGTCCCGTAAGCACCATTGGGGTACGAAACCCTAAAAACTGATAAACTAAAATGATACTTTATTCCCTTGATAATATTGTGTTGTGGTACTTATTTATAAGTTCTTCTATAAGCACCGTTCGCGGCCGGCCTTGAGCGATGCGACTTGCGTCAAGAGACACGCGCGCGAGTCAAAATAACGAGACCAGATAGTCAACAGTAGAGTTAACGCCATAATCCGATAACAACGGAACAGAAACGCAATAAGCGGAATCGATTATAAATACATTGATAAGCATAAGATATGAATTGTGGTGACAAACGTCCTATCCCCACCACTGTATTAATTGATAAGACTCAGTATATAAACTAACCTAAATATAATTCAGCGCTCATTATTGTATTCATTCTATAACATACTACTGGGGTGCTATTCTGTAAAGATCCCATCGTGAAAATTTAGGTGAAGTGAGCGTGATGTGAACTGTCATCCCATCTTACTCTACTAGGGATTGAGCTCACTTCAAACTCACTTCACCTAAGTGCTCACGGTGTGATGTTTACAGAATAGATCGGCTGTACTACTAACACGTTTTGAGAATAAAATTATTTTTATCTCCATCACAAGTCTCAGTCTTTTAAGTCGCGCGTCACTTGTTTCCTTCGTATGGATACCGTTTTCGCTTCGTCGGTCGTGGCGCGGTGACACGAAGCGTGTTCTAAACCACTTCTTTCATTTGTTTCCTGCAGGAGCTGTCGCAAGACGCGTGTTGTATTGTCTAACTCGTAGCCATGGGAATAGACAGCCCTCGTCATGCTAATAACAAAGCTGTGGAACAGATCATTCCTATTGTTTTGCAAAGCTGCAACACATAGAAAATTCTTTAATTTAAATTCGAATAAATCGAAGCTGGTCCTGATTATTACTTCATTATTTAAATAGATTTCTTTTGAAATAACCAGAACCTTTGTCATATTTTCCATTGTATTTTTTCTAAATGTGTGTAAAATTTATAAGCATAATATATGATAAGCGGTAGCCACCACTAGGTATAATAGCTCAACAATATAATATTTATTTATTTGGGATCTCCAACAAAGGATACACATATACAATATAAATCACAATAATAAAAAAGGTTATTTTACGTGTGCTCCTTCAATTACAGGAGACCACAGCATGCACATATAACTAGGTGTAAACAGGATAAAACTAAAAATAGAGAAAATAAATTACGAAAATTGAGAAAAAATAGCAATAATATTTAACATGTCAAGATTGAGCATTCATATTACAATTGTTTAGTATAATAATAATTATTTCACATTTGTTGAGTATTAGAGGGAAAAAACATAGTTACCTAAATGTTTAGTTATTACATGGTAATGAAACAACAAACTTATAAATAATGAAAGGAGGCAAAGAAATTATATTAACGGCTGAACCCAATAACCTATCTATCACCAGTTTTGGCATACTGGAGATAGAAAACCTATCTATCTATGGTCTTAACGGTCCCAATAATCTATATGAGATTATGGCACCTCACCGGTCTGACATAAGGACAGATAGAATTATACTGTTTACCATCAATAGCGATCTTTCTTTTACTGAAAATAAGTTATTGGGTTCGGCCGTTAAACTGTGCCGATTTGTACAATAGGTATGTGTATACTATCTACACATAATTATTACAAATAACTCTCTTTTAGAGTCGGTTCATGTGTATGATACATTAATAATATAATAAACTTGCATATTATACATTATTAAGTAAACCGTGCGAAGCAGGGGTGGTTCAATAAACACCCAGGTGTGAGTATTTAAATCCATTTGCTAAACTGATCGATCGTCACGAAACCGGATTCGTGACTAAACGTTTATAAATAGCAGAAAGAACGATGCTATTCCGACGAGTAACCAAATGATCCGGTAATCGATGGAACAAGTCTTACTGTAGCTTGCTTTTAGGCTGGATAAGTGGATACATTTGGACTTAGCCTGCATCTTGACGGTATTAGACCGACTTATTTTCGGCTTCTCAACAGTTAGTTGGTAAGTGACTAAAAGCATTGAACTTCCCCGTTTCTCAAAACTAATGTCGAGTTTACTTATACTGGATGTTTTTTTTACCATCTCGAAATTTTTACAGGGTGTTCTACCCATGAACATGAACAACTTTCACTATGGGACCAACTCTGAAATCACGAAAAAAAAATCTGCTGTTTAATAGAAAAGTTCAAACCTACTTGACCAAAATGTAAGAAACAGCTGATTTTTTTTCGTGATCTCATAGTTGGTCCCATAGTAAAAGTTGTTCATGTTCATGGGTAGAACACCCTGTAAAAATTTCGAGACGGTAAAAAAAAACATCCAGTATGTATGTATTTTACCGATATGATCCTTACTTGTAATAAAATCGTAGCGAAGTCAAAACTGTACATTGAATATTTTTGAAAAAAGTAATTACGATGAGGTCTGGGAACGATTCTAATGCCGAAAATATTTTACAGTTTTTTGAATATTTGTCTGTTTGTCTGAATGTATGTTCCAGCATCACGCAAATACTACTGGATAGTTTTTGATCAATTTTTTTTCATAGATATTACCAGTAAGTCTGGTCAGTCGGTTATAAACTATCACGCTATTTGCTATGGGGGAAGAGCAATATTGTTTTATGTTCGTATTCTTCTATAGTTTACCGCAAATTGTAAAAAGACGAGCCAAAAGTTTAGAATATTGCAGATAGTTACTGATTTAATTTTCATGGTCTTCACATGATCTGACCAATATTATGTCTGGACTTTAAAAGAGACTGTGACCTCTGAGTTTGTTTCGGCCTTTCTTCTCAGAGTAGTCAGATAGGAAACGCCGGCTTCATCTAGTTAAAAAAAAAAAAAATGTTTGACGTGTAAAAGTGTTTGTATAAACCTACTTACAGAAATAAAATCAATTATCATTTATATGATTGTCATCACGCTATACCTTCATGGAGCTAAGCAGTCAATCATGACATACAGGGTGGATTCTTGAGATAGGGCAGATTTTGAAAAAAATGTACAGTAAGCATGAAAATGCTCAATTTTCACAAAAATTTTTTTGGATGCTATCGATCCTGTTTTTATAAGGATTAAAACATTCTACAGGACCAACTGAGGTTTGAGTACTAGAAAGGTCAGAAATCGCAAAAAAAATCGATATAGTGGGCTGATTCGGGAACGAATATATCAGATATATTTGTATATCAGATATTACCTTTTAAGTGATTATCATACCGTGCATGAATACACAACAATACTCATACTCAATACTCGTATTACAAATTAAAGCCGTTTTTCGTATGTATCTGTGTGTCCGTGATGTTCTTCTTAACTGCGCAACGGATTTTGATGCGGTTCACCATCATTTAGATAATTTATTCCGGAAGGTTTATTGTATATAAATAATACTTTAGCGAACCGCCCCGGCTTCGCACGGGCGCAATTTACATGCGAAGACGGTATTCTGTTCACGATACGTTGTGCACAAGTTCTAAGCAATAACTTAATGAAAAGAACTAGGCTTCATGAATTCAAGATAGTATTTCATTAGTATTATCAAGTACTTGTTTTTGTGTTAATATAAATAGCTTTTGTCCATTTGGAATAATGTACCTTTCAAATGGTGAAGGAATTTTTCAAATCGGAGCTGTAGTTCCGAAGATTACCCCCCATATATTATACACTAAATAACTCGCTAAACATTCAATCATGAAATATATAAGAACGGCTATTTTAGTTAAGTTTTAATAAAGCAAATAGCTTAGCGGTTCGATGACTGCTTTGTAAACCTAAGCCAACAGCTATTCCCAATAGTTGATAGGTATATTTTGTGTTTTTTTTTTGACATTTTGTAATACTAGTGACAGTTCGTAGAACATACACAGAAAATTAAGTTTAGACCTCTTCTGTTATAACAGTCGTGTACATAGAAGTGTCATTCGAGTGTGTTGTGTCGAAACGACCTCCGTGTTTTAAATTCGAGATACGTGCAAAACCGAAATAAACCTTTTAGTGAAATATACTGTGACGTTCCACTACAAGTGTACTCTATAATAGTGAAAACAGAACTCATAAATAACAAGTGGTTCTCAAGGTATAACCATTTTCATTACAAAAATTTTAAATAACGAACTCAGAGGAAAAACACAGTGTTAACTAATTGGAAAGAGTCGCGTTTTGTGTCGCTCTGTGTCTTACGCGATAACGTAGCGAAATCGCTCCGCCCACTGTACACGGTGACGCTTGGTGTCCTCTAGTTGGAAAGGATCGCGTTCTGTGTCGCGCCGTGTCATTGAGCGTATTGTTGTTATACACAACTGGCTGGCCGCGAGTTAACGCTCGCCTGGGCATTTATTTGTTTATTAGCGTGGTTACACGTATTTATTACTGCATATCAGGATTAATAATGTCTACATCGGCTGACAAATTAATGATTTGGGGATGCTGCGACAGTGGTTTAGATGAAGGAAATCATCGTAATTGCACGATCTGTGGAAAAACATTTCATCTTGCCTGCTTAGCGAATTGCGACGAGGAGCTATTTGCCTCCAAAGTTTGGTATTGCCCGTCCTGCTCTTGCAAAAATCCAAAAATGCCTAGGGATGATAATACTCCTATTCGTTTCAATGCGAATGTTACCGTGAGAGGCGCTAAGAGACAAGCCCTGCACTCGCCCCCAAATTCCTGTAATAGCTTGACAACTGATGACATCCGTAATGTTGTACAAGACGTACTGCAAGACCAGCTAAGCACTATGCTTTCAAAAATCAATGATAGCATAAGCATACTAATGAGTGAGGAACTTCAACTGGTGAAACAGGATCTCAAAAGCGCAAAAGAATCAATGAACGCTGTAAAAACCGAAGTTGGGAGTATTATCACTGAGCATGTAGAGGTTAAATTAGCTATGGAGAACTTGAAGGCTCAAAACTCTTCTATGCAGCACACCATTACGGAGCTGAGCACTAGACTACATCGCTTGGAGCAAAACTTTCACAGTAAGCCACTGCCATCTGCAAGCAGTGCAGAGCAGGACATCTCAGCTAAGCCCCTCTTTGAACCAGCTCTCCCCTGTGCCAGCTCTAGTGAACCCAACACTTATCCTGCGCTAGCTGGAGTGGTGAAGCAGACTGCCTCTTTTAATTCGCAAGCATCGAATTCCCAGGAATGGACGCGAGTAACAAAGAAATCAAAAAATCGTCGCCCAGTTTCAATTCAAGGAGCCGCTGGCCCTGGCGTAACATCACTAAGGGCCGTGGAAGCTCGTAAGTATTTGCACCTATGGAACATGGAGTCTGCAGCCGAGGAAATTAGAGACTACCTTCGCAGTTTATGTGACACTGATGCTTGTACCGTTGATGAACTCACTCCCAAAGGAAACTACAAGTCATTCAAAATTGACGTTCCCACTGCTTGCTATGAGCGCTGTTATTCTGCAGATGTGTGGCCAGTGAATGCAAGAATCAAGGCCTGGATCAACTATAGGAAGCCGTCCAGTCCAGCTTCCATCCAGTCTAACAGCCAGCGTGAAGTTGCCCCACAGCCCTTTCATGAACAGCTTACGCAGAGAGACAAGGCAGCATAGTGCTAGTATGGTGACCGGCCCTACAGCGGCTTGGAGAGGAAGCTCCAGAGCTACAATAATAAATTGTGTATACCAGAATGTTCGTGGAATTAAATCAAAGCTCCAGATGTGGCGCAATTATCAGCACATTGCCGAGCAAGATTTAATAGCGGCCACAGAGACTTTTTTGGATACCTCGGTTGAAGATACAGAACTTTCCAACGGCGAGTAGAATGTGTTAAGGCGCGACAGAGGTACACCTTGTGGAGGCGTGCTGTTTATGGCGCGCGCCCCCATAGTCCTGCACCGTCGATGTGAACTTGAGACAGACTGTGGTGAGGATCTTTGGTCGAGTTTCACATGGCATGGTTCCCCTGTTTACGTGTGCGTTGTGTACATCAAACCAAGTGCCACTGACAGCGACTATATGACCTGGTTTACAAAAGTGGAAAGTTTTATAAATGACTTAAAAGGAACAGTTATCATTTTAGGAGATTTAAACTTAAACAGTGCTTCCTTAAATGTTCGCAATTATTATTGTTATTTTCTAACATTTTCTAATATGTGTGAAAGAAATACTGTTGAGAACATGCATGGCGGAATGTTAGATGTTGTGTTAGTTCAGGAAAGCTCAAGCCTACATGACGTTTCTGTAACAGCAGTTGAAGGTTTGGTACCCCCTGATGCGTACCATCCACCGTTGGACATTCAGGTAAAGCTACAGTCATCTGATAAAAGTGAAAGGCTTGAACCTAGTAACGTCGACCGTAGTAGGGACTGGAATTTCAAAAAATGTAATCGTAGTCTGCTTTACGAACTTCTTTCTGAGGTAACTTGGGATGCAGTTATATCATCCAATGACGTTTGCACTAGCACCCAAGCTTTCTATGATATTATTTATAGCTTATTTGACACTTGTATCCCTAAAAAACGCCGAAACAGAAAGATAAATAGAAGATATCCAACCTGGTTTACATCGGATATTATTCAGGACATCCAGAAAAAAGTAAAATTGCATTCTGCCTGGAAAAAGAGTAAATGTGAACTAACATAATAAGCAATTCTCTAATTATAGATCTAGCCTAAAGTCTCGTATATCGACTGCTTATGCTACTTACATTAGGCGCATTGAAGGGAACATTAAGAAAAACCCCAAAGAGTTCTGGCAGCATATTTCTAACCTTAGATCAAAGGGCGGGTTTGAGCCTAACGTAATCCACAAAGGTAAAATTCACTGTAGTGTCGCGGCTGCTGAGGCGTTTGCAGAATATTTTGCGAGCGTCTTCCAAACTGAAGTACCAAAGTTAGACCTTGAGAATATAGTCAATCCAAGCAACCGTAATATTAGTAATTATATTAATATTCTTAACTTCACCGAAAATGATATAAGCACCGGAATCAATAAACTAAAACCCAACAGTTCTATTGGTCCTGATAATATTCCTCCATGGTTCCTAAGAGAGGGAAAGGAATTTCTCATTCGGCCCCTAAACCACATTTTTAATCTATCTCTAAAATCCGGAGTCTATCCACCACCATGGAAGATATCGCGTGTGATTCCCATACCAAAATCTTCAAATAAATCATCAGTCGATGAATATCGTCCAATAGCGATACTATCTTCTCCCGCGAAAGTTTTCGAGAATATCCTACACCAAGAAATTTACAAGCAAGTGAATCAGTACCTGTGCAATGAGCAACATGGCTTTCGCGAAAAAAGATCCGTCAATACTAACTTACTTACACTAGTGAATTATATCTCTACTAGTCTTGATCGGAGACGCCAGGTAGACGTTCTTTACTTTGATTTCCAAAAGGCGTTCGACAAAGTCAACAATGACGTATTGCTGTCAAAGCTCAGTGCGATAGGTGTTGCTCCGGGACTTCTACGGCTTCTTGCAGATTATTTGAGTGAGGGACCGGCAACAATTTGTCAGATTAAGTTTATACGAGTCACTCCCATACCACACTCGCTCGGGTGTGAGTCAAGGTTCGGTAGTAGGCCTACTCCTTTTCATTTTGATGGTTAATGACCTCCCTGATGTGGTTGCGAGAGCCAGGTCCCTCTTATATGCTGATGATTTAAAATGATTTTATGAAATAAAATCTGAGCGCGATTGCCAAGCTCTGCAATCAGACATTGATGCAGTATATAGGTGGAGTTTAGAAAATAAAATGGAATTCAATAAGTCAAAATGCTACGTGATGTCTTTTGGTCGAATGCGGCACCCAGTCAACTTTCCTTACAAACTGAATGGAGATACAATTACAAGAACTGAGTCCATGAAAGACCTGGGAGTCATATTCGACCGTAAGCTCACGTTTCACGATCACATCGCATCCACTGCAAAGGAGTCCTTCAGGCGCCTTGGCTTTGTTTTAAGAAACTGTCGTGACTTCCACAACCCCCACGTTATCAAGCTTGTTTTTGGGGCATTGGTCCGTAGCAAGCTTGAGTCTAGTGCATGCGTGTGGAATCCTTGTGAGAAGCAATATGTGTTGGCTTTAGAGAAAGTACAAAAAGCATTCCTCAGATATCT
Source organism: Fissipunctia ypsillon (assembly GCA_947568875.1). Taxonomy (NCBI): domain Eukaryota; kingdom Metazoa; phylum Arthropoda; class Insecta; order Lepidoptera; family Noctuidae; genus Fissipunctia; species Fissipunctia ypsillon. The sequence goes on along the minus strand of OX387655.1, from coordinate 19,409,641 downwards.
TTACAAGCACATGTACGGGTTTTATCCCTTCATGTATCCCACTAAATTTTTGTTGGGTTGCTTAAGTTTCAACTCTCTAGAAGTAAGACGGTCGCGGGACCAGATGACTGTAATATTTAAAATTATTAGAGGGATTATCGATGATCATGATCTGCACAATGAAATCTGCAATCTATTTGTCCCAGACAATTACTGTCATGGCAGAAAGCACCGGTTACTGGCTGTTCCAAGTAGCCGTACTATTGCACACTCCAAGTCACCTATTCTTCGGACACTAGCCGCTATTAACGCTCTCCTGGACTCAAACACAAGTCTTGATATGTTTGCGGATGAATGGAAGGTGATACTATCAGAATGTTTGATTTTTTGTGAGAAGAATACATAACTGGGTTAAATAAATTAAATGTTAAATAGTGTAATTGGCTTCGGTAGTTCTATTTAAAATAAATAAATAAATAATAAATAAATAACAAAAATAAACTGTTATATTATTTTAGTGACAGCTGTTCGTCAAAAACAATCTCTAAGAATGCAACAGTCAGTGTATCAATGATGTGCCATTAGGTAGTAGGTATGTATATGCAGCAACGCATTCGTTCGCAAACTTCAATAGGAAATTAATTGCTACTGAAGGCTGAAGGCTGGACCTCTGGAGGAGCTGCTTCTCACACGGACAAATGTACGTCACTTGCTCCCGGGTCACCAATCATGACTCTCTTGAAAATTTTGGCTGCTGAGACCAAAACTACGAACGTAGTATAGAGAGAAGTTTTAATAAAAATGTGACTGTTATTTTAGTATATTGTGGTGTCTTACGACTTCCATGCTGACGAAGTTGCGGGCAGAAGCTAGTATTAAATACGACAAGTCGTTATTGTAACCGATGACAACGCTTAATTGTCTGAGCAAAATGACATTTTTTTCTGAAAGTAAATAAAATTGGCGAAATAGCATAGTATAGCATAATCAGCCTATAATGTTCCCACTGCTGGGACACAGGCCTCCTCTCTTTGAGAGGGAATGGGCTGTAATCTACCACGCAGACCCAGTGCGGGTCGGTAGATGTCACATGTCTTCGAATTTTTGATTCTAGGACATGCCGGTTTCCTCACGATGTTTTCCTTCACCGTTTGAGAGCAAAATATGAAAAATATTTACACAAAGTAAAGCGCCTGTCTGGGTACGAACCCACGACCTCGTAAGTCGAGGCCATTACCTTAACCCTGCGGGGAATACAAACGTGATGTTGTGTCTTCCAAGTCCCTCCGGGTACTCTAGTATTTTTAAAAGCTTTTGTTCTCTAATCTTCAAAAATCTACGCATCACAATTACTCAATAATAATAATAGAAGAATATATTAATAGAAGAATAGTTTTAGAGTTACTTTCTCATCAATTTCAAATCAAAGAAAGTATATTCTTCAAATTATCTTAAGTTCCGCGAAGAAGAATTCCTGATTAGGTGTAATCTTCATATATTTTTAGTTTTTCTACCAAGTTGTTTGCCGCTATTTCGCAACAAGTATTGGAAGCTCATTTTCTTCGTAAACATTTTCTCTTACGGTAAACAGGATATTTCGTTATTCATAATATTTTTTATAGAAAAAGTACTGCATCGGGTAAAACCCAGAGCGGAGTGTTTTCAAACTCTGTTCATTTTATATTTATATGAATATTCCTTCTCTTATATTTTATGGAATATTGGGCTAGATAACTGAGTGTACCTATCAAGAGTTCGATATTGCTGCTGTTTTCGTTTTTGAAAACATATTTTTTACATTCTGATTCCGGTTTCATAACACTTCTCAACCGGACTGATAAGTACAATCAAAAGTTCATACATTATGTAATAATATCACAATGCAAATCGACAAAGAGCACTATTGACATTTTTCTTCACACTTAAGAAGGTGAATACTGAAAACCAAAAGACAATTCTTCCTAAAAAGCTAGGAACAAAAATAAATCAACGACAGAATCTAAAGATTCCTTCCAATTAGAATTCTGTCGCGTCTGAGAAGCTCTTATAGCTAAACGAAGAAAGAACAAAAATAAAAACACTCATTAGACACTTGATTGTGTTTTAAAAAACGACCCTTCTTAATTAATTAAAGACGTATATAAGTCTTTTTTCTTCGTAGAAAATTTAAAAAAAAAGTTTTGCGAGAACAATCGGTGCTCACATTTAATTTATTTCGTGAAGATTCTTCTTTTATCAGACTTGTAATAGAATCGAGATTTCGCTGTGAGATTTGGCGATTGGTACTTAAAGTTCATTATGGAATGTATACAAATTGAACGCAAAATACTTATAATGTTGGTTTCCTAAGCATATTAATGGACACGCCTCTTTTGGGATCCTCAAATAATTCCCATTTTGGTTTCCTAAAACTAGTTTTTAGAGGATCAAATAAATAATTCCCTATTTTATACACATATTGCTAAATCATTTTGGTGGTGAAGTTGAGTGGTAATTTTACGCACTTTTTTAATGGTTAGTTAACACGGAAATATCTTGTTAGAGGTTTACATAAACTCATTAATAGTGTTAAGTAAGTGAAGTTACGTGTTTAATCATGTCACTCTAATTTAATCATTAGAATTACTCAATATGGCCACCCAATCCGGAACGCAAAAGATAAAAGCTCGCTTTTAGCTATAAAAAGAGATGGTAAAGTGATGAATGAATTTAATTAATTAACGTTATCAATAAAGTTAAACTTTTATCGTTCAATTTGTACTAATGAAAGCAGGGCCATTGACGAGTAATGAAATATTTACTTTGACGTCACTAATATGAAACACGTGATAAAAATGGTCCTTTTAAAACGAATACACAGGGTGTAAAGGACAGCCCTCCGCAAACTAACAGGGTGCATTCAGCTACTTATTTTGAATCATATTCCACCGGAAATTAGACCGGATTCTCAGGAAAATTTTATTTTTTTTGTCATTTTTTCAGTTCAACTCAGCCTATCGCAGTCCACTGCTGGACATAGATTTCTCTCTTTTTTCAGTTACTATTCCTTTATTTCAATGTAAAATTACATTCTCTGTACGCAGCACTCCATTTATGCAAATAAAACAGTTAAAATGAAAAAATCAGCAATGGATGTTGAAATACTCGGCGGCCAATGACTCGCTGCGCTGCCGTTCGCTACGCGCGTTTTGCCACGGACACGATACATTGCGTGTGAGTATGAGGAACAGGGTATAAAGTTCACTCATCCTCCATAGAAAATGGAGGACCCTCCGACCAGACGGGTGTTGTGTGTGGATTTTGCGTGACGTCAGTGTGACACGTTCCATTGTGGCGATGTAGATATGCCGCCACATGTAGGACCAAGTTTTAAAATCTCGTTATCCATTGGTGATTACAATCGAATCAATCGTTTCATGCAGATTTTCATAATACATATCTATACATCTATACAAATAAAAAAATTGAAGTGTCTGTTTGTAATGTCAAAATAACAGCTTTTTACTAAATGCATATGACAGTTTAAACGATACCTATAAAGGAAAAGCAATTTTTAAAATTTTTGTATGTCTGTTTGTTCCGGCTAAGCTCCAAAACGGCTTGATCGATTTTGATGGGACTTTCACTGGCAGATAGCTGATATTACAGGGAGTAGCTGCGGATGAAAAAAATTCTTTGTTTTATTCTTTTTTATTGAATGGGTATGGTTAGGATTTTTCAGGTAAATTTTCCTCTACAGGAGCTACTTTTCAATTCAACCCTAAGTTTCAAATACCACCCATATACCGTCTAGTGGTCCCAAGTGCTACTGCTGAGCATGCGGCCCTGGGTTCGATTCCCGGGTCGGGCAAAGTGTTATTGGAATTTTACATCTGGAATTTCCGGAGTCTGGATTTGTAACCGGTTGATGACAATAGGCTGAAATGTAATGGGTGAAATGTGGGTGTACTATAGGTACACCTCTGCCCAACCTTTCGGGGAAACAAGGCGTGATGTTATGTTATGTTCTAAAACGAAAACGCAACCGAGACTTCGAGAAAACTCATTTACTTCAAAATAAACATCAACGTAAACCACTAAAACTGCAGATGCACATTATTTACAACCAATACCCGTCTCAAAATATACTGTACATTATTAATAATAGATATAATAAATATAAAGTGTAGTGGGAACCAGCTGTAAGGAACCTTTGGCCCATTGCCACAACCGTGTAGCGGTGTGGCGGCCATGTTTTCGATATTATGTAGCTTGCGACGATTCTCAGAAATTGAATCGAATAAATATTGAGGAGGTCTGTCATGCTTCCTTTTAATATTTATCGGTTTTTCAAATGTATGTGCAGTTGTTTGATGAGGAAGAGATGGATCTAATAAGACCATACTATGTTAAACTACATTCTTACAAATAAATACATTCTGATTCTGATTCTAATTTTGGTATTTTGATATGCGAAGTTTTGAATTGATAGAAATCTATATATAAGGTCAAATTTTAGTAAGCGCAAATATTTTAAGCGGCTTATCTACTCATAAAACCGAACAACTTTTCCCAATAAACAGGGGTCGTAATACTATTTTTTTTTAAATTATACGCTCAGATGACTGGTTTAGTATCGGGTTAGAATTTTTTTTTCACATTCTGACCCATGTTTATTGGGAAAAGTTGTTAAGTTTTATGAGTAGATAAACTCCTTAAAATATTTGCGCTTACTAAATTTTGACCTTATATTTATTTCGGTGCCGTAGCGTATTATATAGACACTAGCTTCTTCCCATGACTTCGTCCGTGTGAAATTTCTTGTCCCCCCAACCCACCCCGTCATATCGCACCGCCTGCCTGTGTTTTTAATTCGTTTTTTTTCCTCTTATAAGGATCCTAGCGTGATGTTAAATAGCCTACAGCCTTTCTCAAGAATTAGACTAACAAATGTAAAAATATTTTTTTAAATCCGAATCTGGTAGTTCCCGAATTAGCGCGTTCAAACAACCAAACAAACAAATAAACTCTTGAGCTATATTATTAGTAAAGGGTAGATTATTAGCAGTGTTTGGAATAGGTAGTGCTAATTTGCCTAAACTTTGAGGAAGGAAGTAACCTAGAGTGAATATTACCTCCTCTAAAATCCCGGAATAATTTACTCTTGCAATGTGCCTCTTTTAGACAAATCTACGTACGAAATAATCCCTGATAGGTCGATTAGGGTGAAACCAGTACGAGAAAATGCGGTTGAACGAATCATCAAGCAAATTAACGATAGGAAAAGCCCGGGTTACGACGGGATACGTGCTAAAGATGTCAAGTATTCTTCAGCTAAACTAATCCCAATCATTACACATTTAATTAATTGCTGCTTGCAGACTGGTACGTATCCCGACCTTTTAAAGATAGGTGTGATACGTCCAATATACAAAAAGGGCTCACGTGATGACGTCAATAATTATCGTCCTATTACTATACTGTCTTGTATAGATAAGATCTTAGAACGTTACATTGGTAATGAGATAAGTAACTTCTTGCAAACACACGGAATAATCAACAGTAAACAATATGGATTTCAGAAAAATAAGAGTACGACACAATTATTACGAGAATTTACCAATGAAGTCAATAAACAGTTAAATGATAAAAAACATGTTTTGACACTTTTCATAGATTTTAGCAAAGCATTCGATATGCTCCGTTGTGATACACTTTTTGATAAGCTGTCACAAAATGGAATACAAGGGCCACTATTGGAACTATTAAAAAACTACCACATAAACAGATACAACATGGTTAAAATACAAAATGAGTATAGTACCAAGCTTCCATCCACACAAGGAACGGCCCGGGGTTCAATTATAGGTCCAACAGAATACTTACTTTATGTCAATGACATGAGTAATGCTATTGCTTCAGGTTCTGTATACTAATTCGCAGACGACACGTGTATAATGGTCGCTAGCAAAAACATCCATGAAGCTGAGGAATCCCTACAACGTAACTTCGACCAAATGTGTAAATGGGCTCATGACGTAGGATTAGTAATAAACGCAACAAAAACAAAAATTGTTCACATACATTCATCACACAATAAATGCTCCAATACCCCTACAGTTATGGCACACGAACACACTTGCCTACATAACTCGCCAAAGACTTGCAAATGCCCATTATTAGAAGTAGTTGATAAACACATGTATATCGGTCTTATGGTTGATAACCGATTCTGTTGGGGACCGCACAAAGATTACGTATGCAACAAACTGAGATCTATTCTAGGTAAGCTTAGTATACTTAAATATAAACTGCCTTACAAAACACTTAGAATGTTATACATGGCCCTAGCAGACTCGGTTATCAACTACGGACTCAGTAGTTATGGGAGAACCTATCATACACACCTGACAGATATATATAAGTTACAACTAAGAATATTAAAAGTAATTACGCCAAAACATATAAACAAGAAATTCAAAAACAGTGACGACGACATCTTTAAATATTGTAATGTTATGAATGTGTTCAATAAAGTTGAATTTTTTACTCTTGTGGAAGTCAATAGACCGGAGCTGCTAACCGAAAACACAAGACCGGACTTTCTGAGAACGATACCACTTAAAAATAAATACATCCTACCAAAATTCAACAACGTGTATGGGATGAGGGTTGCAGAATATTTAGTACATTTTTTTGTTAACAAACTTCCAGAAGACTTGCAAACCTTATACAAACAGAGTTCGAAAAGTTATAAATACAAATCTAAACGTTTCCTTACACAAAATTTCTCATAATGTATACAATGTTTTGTACTCTATGTTATTATCATCATCACGAATCATTATTACATCATTATTATAAAATATTTTATGTATCATCAGTTCATCATAATTAATAACAGTAATTAATATTTTTGTAAAAATTTAAGTGAACGGCTCGCCAACACACAGATAAACCCTGAGAGTGTGGCTAAAACCAAAATGTAAATTAAAATAAGTGTTTTAGAAATAAAAATAAATAATAATAATAATATATAAATTAACATTGGTCAGGCAGGGGCCATAGTCCTTCCATAGTTTTAGATAACCAGTCCACTTTAGCCATCCAAACCCATAGCCCAATTTTTTTTGTCTCCATATTCTGCAATAGTCCTACACCATCCGGGGGTTGTCCTTGGGTGCACTTGCATAGTACGCACAGGGATAATCGTCGGTTAGTGCCTCATTTCCATTGAAAGCGTCTAACGGGCCTCTGCGAGTTGGCTTCGGCCCCTCATATGCCTTCTAAAGGTCCGGGACCCTGGGGTCCCGAGAAATATTAAAAACATATATAAATTATCACAGTTGAGAGGAGAGGTAATGCTCTTTTACTCGATATTTGAATTGCGAAATAGATTTTAAATCTCGAATGCTAGGCGGAAGTGAGTTCCACAATCTTACAGCATGGACAGAACAGAAATAAAAATATTAGCTTGTTTCATGAGGACGGGATTTAAGGAGAGATCTATTTTTTGTTATGAGTATCGTATATACTTTCATATGCATTTAGTAAAAAGCTGTTCTTTTGACATTACAAACAGACACTTCAATTTTATTAACTTGTATTATGCATGTAATATGGCTGGTCATAATCTTGGCTTCTCGGCTTTCACTGCTATTATACTTATGCATGAAGGACACAATAAACATCACAATGCCTATAATATTCACCCTATAATGTTCCCACTGGTAGGACACAGGCTATTATCTATACAAAAATCGCAGTGGAGTCAAAACTGTACATTGAATATTTTCAAAAAAATATTTGCTACGAGGTCTAGAAAACATTCATAGTTTCTAGAATATTTCCCTGAATTCATCACGCAATTACTACCGGATAGATACAGTTCAAATTTTGTATAGGTATTCCCTATAAGTATGGCCAGTCTGTAGGGTAAAGGAAATTAGTTTTATAAAAACGTGGCTGTTATTTTAGTATATTATGGCGTCTTTCGACTTCATGCGAACGAAGTCGCAGGCAGAAGCTAGTATGAAATAATTATCGTCGTCTTCTAGCGCATCCTGGGCAGTCACCTACGCTACCACCCCCACTGGCTACCACTTTCTGGCTAACATTTTATAACATCAGGAACTAATCTGTAATAAGTATTTCGTCGACGAACTGAGAACCTCCTCCTTTTTTTGAAGTCTGTTAGAAAATGTAACTTCACTCATAATAATTAAAACCAAAAGCACTGACAGGCGTCGACCCGATACACAATCACAAATAATGAAAAAAAAAAACAAATATAAAAATACCAGGCATTCATGAACGAAAAGAGTTAATCGCCCGATCATTTGAGTGCATCCAACTCAGTACAGTGTGTGATAATAAAATCCATTATATGGAAGGACTCGACACGAAATATGCCAATTAACTTATGTAAATGTGAGTGGATACTGTGAAAGATAAACACACCTTTTAAAATTAAATGATGTGAAAACAATGCAGTGTTGCATTTTCAGCGTTTTTAATTTTTATGTTGAGTCTGTATTTAATGACGCAAAGATCTGTTTTCTTTGTTGGATCAATTATGTGTTCAAACGCGTTTTCGTTGTAGAGACAGTAAATATGAGTGCATTCTTTTATAATTGACTATCAGCATTTACGTTGCGGATAGAAACGTGGTGTTTATTTCTATAAATCTATACATCTCTATCTATACAAATAAACAAAATTGAGGTGTCTGTTTGTAATGTCAAAATAACAACTTTTTACTAAATGCATATGAAAGTATAAACGGTACTTATAACAAAAAAGCAATTTTGAACAAACAAATAATTTTGGGAGTTATCCCATCAGCCTGTGTTTCCAGAAGAGGTTTGCATTAGATAGGTAAATTAATTGTTTAGCAAATTGTCTACCTACCAACTTAACTTCAAATCACACCTGTCATTGTTTGAGAGTTGTATGAATTGACTTTAACACGGCAAATTGAAGTAGTGTGTTAATCTGATAAAAGATGAATTTACCTGACTGTACATACACGCTCAATTCAGTTTACGTGAAACGTGTATTGTGAATTGTAAATAACAAACTTTATACACGCCCAATACAGTAGCCAAGAAAGATTAATTAAATGTATCTGCTATGAATACCTAAGGCTTTCCGTTCTTTGCAAAGTTGATTATAACATGTTAAGGTACAAGCTTATGTTCTATATACATTTCCCAAGCCGTTAAGTTGACAAGAATGAACCAGCTTCTTTTCAATATCACGACAATATACGGCAATGTTCTGGGTCTCTGCCAAAAAGCCCGCCCTATGGCCTTTTCGGAGGACTAGTTAGCTTTCTTAGGGAAAAAGTTATATATGCAGACGAAAGGGATACATAATTACATAACATCACGCCTTGTTTACCCGAAGGGTTTGGCAGATATGTACCTATAATTCATCCACATTTCGCCAGTTATGTTTAAGTCCCTACACAACACATACACGCACATAATTACAGTTACTCAAATTAAAACTTAAGTGAGAGAAACACAGTAATTTTTTTACTAAAAACTTTTAGCATTGACAAAAATTATTCACATTACCCAAAAATTTAACACACCTCCGAAACAGTCGACATAATGGTTCTTATCGGGATTATTTTAAGGTTGAAACTGGTACAATTGTTTTTGTAATGTAGTAGCAGCTCATTTGGCTAAATGAACTGACAGTTTGCCTCCCACTTCTGAAACAATCCGTGGAACTTGGCCCGGGTGCCTTTGTTAACCGATTTAATTCAAAAGTTTCTGGTCCGGGGATGTTTTTTGCATTTTTAGCGTTACGACACCAGTGGAAATGTAACATTAAAATTCTTTATGGTCAAAGGTGTCAGTATCAAGTAGTATAAAGTAGGTAGCAGAGACACATATTCCTTCTATTGTGGATGCTGCAACCTGCGCTCTGCAAAGCAGACTCCAAGTAATAATGCGTTGCGGGATGTTCGTAAGAGTTACCGTGGCCCCGGCACAGGCAACTGAAGGAACACGGGTGGGTTTTAGTCAGTAAAAGTTTGACACGTTCACCCGCTCCGCCCAGAGCGGGAAAAGTAATTTGGTGATTTCCCATCCAAAACAAAAAAATAAGTAATAATGCGTTACATAATTTTGGAAAACCCATCCATTATATTTAGCGGTGGACTTAACTTATTCGCATACTACTCAGACCACTGGATAAGTCTATCTATATTTAATTGTGATGCTACGGCTACATTGTCGCGATAATGCGAACTATTCTTCGCGCGCTCTCTGTTGTACAGCGGGACGTCGAGCGGTGTGCGAGAAAGAAAGCGCGCGAAACGTAGTTCACGTTATCGCCACAATGTAGCATTAGAATACAAATGGAATAGAATATTATTTATGTTTACTATTAAGTAGGTATTTATAAAACAAGCTGGTCAAAATTAAAAAAAAAAAGTGTCCTTTGCTAGAGCTAGGTGGCTACCAAGCTCTTGGGTGTACGTTTGACTGCATTTGCCTTCTTTCATAATAGTTCTTACCTTAGTCAACATAAAAAAGTAATTTATGAAAAATAAATCGACATAAAAAAGAAATTAACTCAAAATGATGAAATAACTTTAATTTCGGAAGTCGGTGTCTTGGGATTTGTACTTAAGTTTTTTTTTCCGATTCCTAATTTTGAGTTAATTTAATTTGGAAGTCGATTATTTTTTTTTTTAATTACTTTTTTATTTCGTAATTTTTTGTTTTAAGGAAAAACTGGAATATTTGTTTGTAATAAGTAGTTAATAGTTTTGTTGTAAATATTGCACTAGAATTTGACCAAGGTTTTGAAATGTTTTCCCTTTGACTCCACACCTGTAGCTCGTATCAATAAGCCAGGCCGTCACACTTACACGTATTATTCCGTATTTTGAAAACTACTGAACCGATTTTGATGAAACTTGCACTGTTTCTTAAGTTGAAGTAAATGTAAGCCAATAAGAAATGGTCAGAATCCGATTAATAGTTTCGGAGAAATACGTGGACAAACATGTATACATAAGATTATCTTATGTGAATAAATTGCAGTTCTAATAATATTACATGTGTACATAAGGGTTGAATTGATAACCTCCTTTTTTTTAAGTCGGTTAAAAAGATTAGTCATTCAACAAAGCAGTCCTGACTGGCCAAGGTATGGTGAACATAGCTAGTTTGTTATTACTTATGTATCTTAGCTCGTAAAGGTTAAGTTACCAAGTAAAATATTGACAATAACGTTCCTCGCCGATGCGGCTTCGACTTTTAATTACTCTGAAAGCAATTTGCATACTTAATTTAAATCTATCTGTGTTACTGCGGTAATAAGTTCCACTCATAAATTAAACACGATGAAATATTACATTTTACTTTTGACAGAGTCTGAAAGGTTGTATTTTACTTTGTGAAAAAATTATAGTTTTAAAAGTTAGCTTAAAAGTCAAACAGCTTCAGAAGTTTGCGAACTAGAATTAATATTCTATTTATTGAAGTTCAAGTTTTGATTATTTAATATTTATAACACCTGCTAAATGTTGGGCTGAAGGTTTAAGCACCGGGTTGTTGGTGAAAAACTGGTACCAATATGCCATAATAATAATCCTGATTAGTGTATTTTATCTAATTTTTTTGGAGTTTACTCCTTAAGAATCGATTTTCATATAAGGCCCCCGGTATGGAAATTTTATGAGGAGTGAAATTAATACAAGCGTTAACTCAAAAGCGTTACGATTTTCTGCGCAACGTACCTTGCGCACCTTTTACGGTGTAAACTCCAGTCGTGCGTCGGAGCTGACACACACTTTTATTACATGTTGTATACTTACACGTATAGTAGGTAAATAAAAAACCAACCATACCTTGAGAGCCACACTTTGAAACTGGAATATCCAAGCTTATACACACATAAACTCACGCCTTCTTCCCATGGGGGTAGGCAGAAACTACAAAACGCCATCTGCTACGATCCTTAAGTACTCCTGTTGCTTTGCTTATGTTCATACATCTACACGCAGTCGTGTATCGGAGCTGACACACACATTTTTTTTTGTAATAAGCGTTTTGTTTGTGCAGTATAAATATTTTTTCTTTCTTTTTTCCTTTTTAGCAAATCTGAAATCCTAGTGATTTATGGTGAAGGAAACGTTTGAGAATGAACCTGATCTTAATCGCCTGACACATCTAACAAGCAGTATACAAGCGTGCAGATCAATACTTGTTAATTATCTGTATGCGAAGAGGCTTTTGCATGGAACATTATCTGGTGGAAATTATATCCGTCCTCTGCATAAAAGGCCTTTGCCCTACAGTAATGTAGAATAGGGTGATATAAGAAAGACAAGAAAGAAAATGCGTTTATTTGCGGTAAGCATGACAATTTTTCTTTGCGTCATGTTTATCGCAAATAAACGTATTTCTTACACAAACACAAAAAAATAAAAAATCAAGTGGAGGGAAAATAAACTCACATCCATGCCAAACGGCCAGCGCTCAGCATAATGCTGCGACCCTATGCGAGACAGAGCCCCAGCGCTGGTTTTCAGCGACAGCCGGCATTGACGTGATGACGTTGGCCGGTGCAGCATGCAATGAAATATAAATAAGAAATAAAAATACAATAAACGCACAATATTAAATTCTAAATGTTTATATTACATAAATACAATATTTAAAATGGCAAAATTACGTTCCATCGGCACCGACTCACATGCGATGGATGTGTTAGCTGTGCGCGCAGCTGTCAGAAAACTATAATGCCACAGAACTACTTATCTAAGTGTTGGTGTAGATCTTTGAGGTGTAGATCTTTGACAGTCGTTACGGGTAGTCAGAAGCCCGAAAGTCTGACAATCAGTAAGGTCTAAGGGGTAAATGATAAATGATTTTATTTCTGTATATAGGGTATCGTTTTACGGCAGAACCCAATAAGCTATCTATTACCAGTTTTGGCATGCTGAAGATAAATAAACCTATCTATCTATGGTTTTACCGTCCCAATAATATATAAGAGATAATTGAATCTTACCGGCCTGACATAAGGACAGATAGAATTATCCTGTCTACCATCAATAGCGATCTGTATTTTACTGAAAATAGGTTCTTGGGTTCGGCCACTAGCCAGTAACTGTGTTGTGGAGGTCAAATAGACAATTTCTCCATGTAAAATAGTGGTATTCAGCCGATCTAGGTGTTGGTGTTTCTATTATTTTATAGGAAGACATCAGAACAGATTTCGCGTCAGAATAGGCCCCAACATAAACACGCAGTTACAAACAGACTGTATAATTAAATAGCATGAAATGTGCGAAATTCGCGAAATGGTAGGCTTTCATCGTTCAGCTTAATAGTGTTCCAAAATTAGCATACTTGAATTTTGATTAGCAGTAAAACACAGTTGAACTTTGTAACTGTGCTCTGCCAAGCTCCCATTAGCGCTGGGTTAATGGACAAAACCTCTGTCATTATCTGTGGTGTTGCCATAAATTGTCAGCCGACAGATTTTATGACCAAATTTGGTTATTGTTAAATGAGTTGGATTTTTTACTGAAGTGAAGTTTGGTTATTTTTTTAAGTTTTGTTCGGTTTTAATGGGGCTGTTTGCAATGTAAATGTGCATCGTTGTGTTGTGTTATCATTATATTAGACATCTGAAACGTATAACAGCAAATAAGACAAATAGATCACCGACGACACAGCACAGTATCTGTCTATACATCGATGCATAACAGCCATAAAGGGATAAGCGACATTTTTGACGGAGAAGGTATATCTCTCTAGTTAACGTCAGCCATATTTTAACTACTGTGGGCGTGCTGTGTTGGTTATTGCGCAATAGAAAAACTATTTGCAGTTCAAATCAAATTATATTTCACAATCAAATTAATCACACTAGCTATTCACACCATGTAGGCACACGAAACAACTATACTGTACGCGCGACAGTTACTAAACGTGTTCACTGCTCGACAGCCACCGACAAACTCTGCTTAACTCCGGTCGACCAGCGTTATGTTGTAGACTCTGTCGAGCGCCGCTTGGTGGCGCTGGCGTCCCGATTAGTCAAACGAGTGACTAACGTATTTCCAACAGATATATGGTCAGAATCGGTTTTTTGACTGATAAGCTACAAACTTGAAATTCTAAGGAAGGATTTTTGGAAATTCGACCTTAAAGGAGGTGAAAATGGGGGATTTTGTTTGTATGAAAAATCTTGTTTCAAAATCGTGTTTGGTAAAACTTGGCACGAATACTTAACTAAGTAAATTATGAAGCTTGTAATTTTTTGTTTTTCTAAAGGGCGATTGCGGGGTTTCAAAGTTTGTATTGAAGAATTTTAACGCGTGGTCCGATTAACTCGAAACTCAATATTTATACTTAAGACCGAAAATAAAGAATAGCGTGTATCAGGGTTTTTTGAGAATCTGCCACTAACAAGGTACCAGTGGCATGGCTACAATTATCAGAGGGAAGTCGAAGGAAAAATTGTTCAGTTCTCATAAACTCATTGTCAGACAAAAAAAAATGTAGGTATTTTTCATACTTAATCATAATCATAAAGTTTATTTGTGAAACATAGGTATACAATAGGTCATACATATAAAATAGTACGCTATGTTTTGTCTTAAGACATACAAATATTGTAACATGCAAAGAAAGTATACTAAAAAAAAATCAAAAAATAAAAACAAACATTTTCATTAATAAAAAGAAACATTGATATAAAATTACAGATGTCAAAATTTTAAATGCAGAATTAATAATTAAAACTCTTTATCGTTTAAAAACTCGTCTATTGTATAGTAGGTATCTAGCATTTGTCAGGCAGAAGTTTCTGCAATGCTATTTTAAATTTTGACAGTGGCATTATTTTCATGGAATTAGGAATTTTATTATATATTCTAGGAGCAATTCCGAAAAAGCTTTTGTACATCAAAGCAGTCTTACATTTTATGTTACATAATTTATTTTTGTACTGAGCACGCAATTGAGTTTTCTTGACTGCTGATAGTTTAATAAATAAATGCGGGTTTCTTTTTACAAAAAGCGCAGTTTCTAATATATATAGTGCCGGAAATGTTAACAATTTTAGTGATTTAAAGTAAGGCATACAACTGTCTGTGGTTCGTAGACCGCACATAGACCTAATGCAACGCTTTTGCATCCTGAGCCTAGACCACCACCTCTTAAAGCAGTATTATTTTAATCTTACTTGAGTGTGGGAAAGAGATGGAGCTAGACGTCGTGTATAGCTCCATCTCTTTCTCACACTGAAGTAACATTAAAATAATACTGCTTTAAGAGTTGGTGGTTGGCCCCCTGAATACGGTCTCTCTGTCAGTTGATTGTCCCCAAAAAATCATGCCATATCGGAGAATTGAACCTACCAAACCATGATACGCAGTCAATAATGTTAAAATTTTTTTTTTTTGATAATTTGAATAGTGCGTATGCAGATTTACTCATGCGTTTACAATATCTTCTACATGGAGTTTCCAAGTGAGCTTATTGTCGATAGTTATACCTAGAAACTTACTACTAGTGACCTCTTCTATCAAACAGTTGTTACGAGTATATGTTACGGAAATCGTTGGGTTTGCACGACGTTGATGGAAATGCATAATTTTAGTCATACTTAGGTTTATTCTTAAATTATTCTTATCAAGCCACTTTATAATTTCACCTACAGAGCTATTAATTTCATTTTGGTAGTCATTAGGGTTAGTGCATTCAATAAATTGCTGTGTTATCATCAGCAAAGAGAACCATTTTGTGTGTTATCGCTTTTGGGAGATCGTTAATGTATATTAAAAACAATAACGGTCCTCATTTTTGTAATGTATTTAATCTTATGATGACTGTATTAAACTAATATTAATTATATGTAATGTGATGTGATACACAGTTACACATACAGGTGTACCATATTATTTGGAAATAGTAGACATTATTAGAGTGGTTGTTCCGAAGGGAAGCCAACAGGAATTGGGTTGTATGAAGGGTAGTGAAGTACGGAATCCACGCGGACGAAATCACGCGGGAAGCGCTAGTAGCTTCGTATTTGTTTGATATCTCACTCACTATTTTTACGCATAATTATTATGTGAAGATACTTTTTAAATTCCAGTTACAGTATCTACAACAGTTTTTGGTGAGATAGTGATAATATCGATACGCCTTACAGGAAAGTCGAGAAACTTGCAATTAGGAAGAGATGACTTATTTATTTAGTCCGGGATGTAAGTACACCTATCAAGAATGTTTGTTTTTTGTGTCGTCGCTTATGGTGCTTACCTAAACTTGTCGGTGCCGACTGCCTTATTAACCCTGTACCAATCGGTACCGATCGGCACGGGTTTGTCTTCCCTTACTTGTAACGTTTGTAAACAAATCTCATGGATCTCAGGTGCTGACCACGCTATGCTTTGAGAGCTTACATTTATTCGAAACGGTTGAACATAATTTTGTTTTTAACTAAACCTGCAGAAACGACTCGTACAATCTTTTACAAATCCCGTTTCAGCATTTATTCATAACAGCCTGTCTTCTCATTCAGTTTGAAACCCCAACAAAACATTACCATAAAAAACAATTTGTGTAAAACACTCAAATAATACAATTATTACGGCGAAATAACAATAACACGGACACAAATCCGTCCTCCTTCGGACCGAGACTGAAACACAATGTTCAGTGGGAAGGGACGCCCTTTACAATACACGATCCCTCGGGATCTCGGATGAATTTAATAAATCTTTCCGATGCTTCTTTTATTCGTTGAAAAGGATCGGAAACCTGGAAAGTCCTGTTTTCATAAGCGGACGGCGAAAGGATAAAACGCTATATTTCCGTATGTCGTTACGTTGCCAAGTCGTGACTAAATGGTGTTAAATTCAACATACGATGCTCCTATTGTTTGTTATGACGGAATTATGATGAGTTTTTGAAGTTTAACAACGCTCGTATGTGATGAGATTGTGTTTTTTTTTACAAAGTGAAAAATAACATTTATTTCGGAAGTCTGTCTTTGGTTTCGTATTTTCGTTGTTGGCCACCGACTTCCGAAATCAAAGTTATTTTTCACTTTGGAGTGTTTTTTTTTTTGGAAGTCGGTTTAATTTTTTGTAAAAAAGTTTTTAATCGTTCAAATCGCACTACTCTGTAAAAAGTTATACGTGGTCATACATAAAAAAATATACAACGTGTTTCTGGATGTACGACATTAAATGAAAACGAGCACAGTACTAATCCAATGAAATATTTTAAAACACGAAGATTAGTAGTTAATGGAAAATTTGAAAATTGCAGTTTTCAAACAAAATAAATAGTAGAATGTACTGCATAAAAAGTAAACACGCTTTATCTACGAAAAGTCACTGACCAACGGTGCGGTGCGGGGTGCGGGGCGCGGCGGCGGCAATGTTTACCTATTATATGATTACGGACTCAGATCTACATCATGTTGAAAAATAAGAAAATGAAAAATAATTTCCTGTGGCTAAATTATTCATTGGATTTGAATGATTTTTTGTATACAGGTAAAGAACATGATTCTCTTTACGTGGTTTAAAGGAATGTCAATCCTCCTGTTACACGTGGTATATATACGCCTCGACTTGAGAACCTCCTCCTGTTTTTTCGTGGGTTATCAGCTACTTTGTGTCTTATTTAGTCTGTTTATTTTGTTTTGTCTGAAACTCGTCATCACCACCTCTGCCTAAAGATGTTCACTGGCTGGACATATGGTGTCCTACTCTGCCTGTACCTATCCAGCAGACTTCCCACAACTTTCACTAGGTGAAACACGAATATTAAAAGGCAACGTCGACGACGATGACTTCATTCCGTGAAACTTTGTGACATTTTAAATAACTATCTACTAATTTCGTTCTAGCATTAACAGGAAACCATTAAACCGTCAGTACCTACATTCACTCTCTCGTCACCCTTTAATCTTAAAAAAAAAACAGGCCAAGTGCATATCGGACCACGCACAATAAAGGGTTACGTAGTTGAGATGAATTTATCCCAAGAACAAACTTAATATTGTAGTTGAAAAACCTGTTCTCTCATACATTCCAACTGCAAATGTAAGTTGGTCGATTATTACTCGTAAACTTGTAAAGCCTTCTTAGCTGTGATAGTTTTCCTTTTAATTTCATTGTATCTACTACTAACATGGATTTTTGCACATATCCAAAACTAGCCGTTTAGCTGGCACGGGGGAGGGGGACGGACTTGACTCTAGCAAAATTTAGCACTTTAAAGCTTAATATTACAAAACGGATCCCTTAATCGAAAAATTGTTTTCACAAACCCCACACCATGGGGTAGACGAGAATAAAAAACATCCCCACTTTACGTGTACAGGAGGTACCCTTTTTTGGATGGGAAATCATCAAATGACTTCTCCCGCTCTGGGCGGAGCGGACTTTTACTGACTAAAACCCACCCGTGTTCCTTCAGTTGCCTGCTCCGGGACCAGGAGGAGGAATCCTTAAAATTTTTTTTTCATGATTTTATTCTACCACTATCGGCGTGATTAATATGTATATCCATGCCAAATTATAGCTTTCTAGTACTACGCGACTCTCAGCTAAGTTCTGGACGGATGGACGGACATGGGGAAACTGTAAGGGTTCCTTGTTGACTACGGAACCCTATAAAACGCCAAACCCAAACGAACCGGAAACTTTAGAAGGAGAATAAATAAAAAGAGTAAAAAAATCACCCTTCCCGAGTTTCAACTGTGATTATCTGGAATAGGTATAATTAATTTGATAGGCCCCGGGGTTGTTCCTTAATTACGGCTCCGGAATTAAGATGCTCAAAGAAATAATTTGAGACGCTTCACTGTGACAACGGAGTGCTAGATGCTAATGTGCGTTTTTTAAGGAGTTATAGGCTGTGGAAGAGAATTTTAGTTTGTTGTACATGAATATCCTACAGGTTTATAAGTAGGCCTTAGATATTATTCCAGATGCGAATATCTAGTACTGTAAGTAGCGAATAAGGCAGATGAGGGTAGAAACGCCTGGATAGTGGCCCTACAAAGACTTACACTGACCGTATTGGTGATGTTCTTCAGCAAGGTCAAATGCGTAGTACGTCTAACCGGCATGCGTGTATGATCGGGCACCCTAATCGCGTAACACACTATCAATCCCAATCTGAATGATTCTGAAGCATATTGCTAATCCATTGCTTTATACGTATGTACGAAAAATTTGTCTACTCAACAACGTGAATAACGCAATGAATCTTGTCGAACTGTCAAAATGAAACTGATTCCCCCAATTGCCCCGCAGATGTATGAACGTAAGCAAAGCAACAGGAGTATTTAAGGATCGTAGCAGATGGCGTTTTGTAATTTCTGCCTACCCCCATGGGAAGAAGGCGTGAGTTTATTTGTGTATGAGCTTAGATATTCGAGTTTCAAAGTGTGGCTCTCAAGGTATGGTTGGTTTTTTATTTTTCTACTATATGTATACAACATGTAAAAAAGTGTGCGGCAGCTCCGACGCACGATTGGAGTTTACTCTGTGAAAGGTGCGCAAGGTACGTTGCGCAGAATAAACAAAAAAAAAAAAATTAAAACTTTATGCACAACTAAAAAAGAATACCGGCGGACATTAAGTCCGCCGGCTTGAAGCATTTTTTATGTTAATTTCACTCCTCATAAAATTTCCATACCGGGGCCTTATATGAAAATTGATTCTTAAGGGGTAAACTCCTATTTGAGGAGTGGCTGGATAGGCGCCACGGCATCATCACCTTCCGCCTGACGCAGGTCCTCACCGGACACGGGTGCTTCGGGAGGTACCTGTTCCGAATAAGGCGGGAGGAAACGCTCGGGTGTCACCACTGGGTGGATCGCCCGGTGGACACGGTGGAGCATACGGTGGAGGTCTGCCCGGCTTGGGCGGAGCACCGCCGTGTCCTCGCGGAAGCGATTGGCGGCGGCGATCTCTAGCGTCCGGCCCTGGTCCAGGCCATGGTACGGAGCGAGCGTACATGGGAAGTCATTACCTCCTTCTGCGAAGCAGTAATGTTCGCGAAGGAGGAGGCGGGACGCGTGAGGGAGAGGCAAGCTTTGCGCCCTCACGCCCCTAGTCGCCGCAGGAGACGCCCTGGGCGTCGGGAATTGGCAGCCGATTCCCGGCCACCGTAGGCGCGGGCTTGCGGACACCGAGCAACGGGTAGCTCGCCGTCCGGTAAGGACCAGGCCCGAGTCAATAGCACGTTGTGTTCCACGCGCGCCTCAAGGAGATGTCAGCAGCATTGAAGGGGTCCGCTAGGACCGATGCCAGCCGGGGTTGCGGGATGTTTGAAAGAGTTACCGTGGCCCCGGCACAGGCAACAGAGAGAACACGGGTGGGTTTTAGTCAGTAAAAGTGTGACACGCTCTCCCACTTCGCCCAGAGCGGGAGAAGTCATTTGATGATTTCCCATCCATAAAAAAAGGGATAAACTCCAAAAAAACCCTGTCCGATCCGTGAGGGTGTTGTTAAGTATCGTACTGAGGGTCTGTTCAGGTGGTAATTTACAGAAAAAAAGAAAAAAATAATACCACGCATTTTTTTTCAAATGAGAATTTTACCGAGTTATTTATAACATGGAGCGCGGGCGGCCGTCGTTTAGCGGGTGTCTACAAGTCATAACTTATGACCCCTGTTGAAAATTTCTTAATTTTTAATGGAATCGGGATTATTTTGGTACTAAAAACGTGAATTTTAATAGCAATAACTTTTTTGTTTTAAAAAATAATGAGATTTTTTATTACGTTTTGGTAATACTATTGCAGTTGCTATGTGTCTTTTTCGGATCGGACAGGCTTTTTGTTATATGTATAGGTATAACATACGTACTGAGGTAATTTTGAGTTATCGGTAATCGTTGGATTGACGCTGTACATAAATATTTAGTTAAACAAAGCGTGTAATTCTCAGAAAGAGGATTTTGTCTTACAAACTGTCTTCCAACATTTCTGCGGAAAGAGTTAATAAGAAAATGCCGCTTTTCTCCTGGACTTACATCCCCTTACTTTCCGACACCAACTAGTTGGTATGTTGGTATTTAGTCATTTAGAATAGAATAGAATACTCTTTATTGTACACCATAAAAATTACAGATATAAATGTAGAAATTTTACACATAAGGTGTCGCCCTATGTGTAAATGAGCGGTCTTATCGCTAAAAGCGATTTTGTACACCTTTGGATGGATTAAAGGGAGAAGGAGAGACAGTAGTGTAGATAGTCAGTGGTGCACCAGTTATATACTCTATAAATATATACATACCATACGTATATATATAATATATATACAATAATAAACATGAAACAGGGGCAGGGAACTTTATGCAATGATGAGTTTTAAGGAGAGAGGAAGCCTAGCCCTATCTTGATAATTATGAAAATAAATGATAAATTATACATATATGATTTTAATTCTTTAGGTAGGTGTACAAACACTTTTACACGTCAATGATAATGTATCTTCTGTAGGTACAATCAAATCATTAATGTATATTAATGTATTCTTGTAAATCAACGCCTTTTTCACGTTTCCTACTTCCCAGAAAAAACCGACATCTCCATTTCAACACACGAAAATTCAAGGAAATCTTTTCGTTCATACGTAGAAGCAAAATCTTGTATTTCCACATCACCGTCATTCACTCGTGGCATACATACATATGTAAAATATTTCTCGCACGCTTTAATACAAGCCGTATGAATATTTTCAGGCGTCAAGATGAATGAGTGGTATTATCATTGTGCATTCAGTTTTACTGGTGTTAAGTGTATGTAGTGTATTGTTCGGGGTTGTGAAGTTTGGGATGTACTTAATGTGTTTGTATTTTATGTGGTGGAAAAACTAGAAAGGTAAAGTTCTTGATTGGACTCACAATCTTTTGAACAAGCTTTTTTTTAAATATTTTTTTCTATAAAATAATCATTTATTTTCTCAATCACCAATCTCATCACCAAAATAGGAAATTATTGACTTTAACATCGCCAAAGCATAATCAGCCTATAACGTTCCCACTGCTGGGACACAGACCTCTCTATGAGAGCGAGTGGTCCGTAATCCATCACGCGGGCCCAGTGCGGATTAGTGTAACATGTCTTCGAATTTTATGTTTAGAACATGTTTCATCACGATGTTTTCCTTCACCGTTTTGAGAGCAGTGGTGATGAAATAAATTACACAAAGTAAAGCGCCTGTGTGGGTTCGAACTCACGACCTACAACTCGTAAGTTGGAGCCCTTACCATTGGGCCACTACTACTCTCTTAGCAACAACGTATTCATCAGTTACATTTTCTTGGTTAAATGAGACTATTTACTTCGCACCATACGTTTATTGTATGGGAACCTATTGCCTTCAGCCATATTGTCGATTCCCCTATAGGTAAGGACCTACTCACGACACGCTAGCGACTACTTTTTGTACCTACTCATCAGTGTATTTTCTGAATTTACTCTGTGTTTTAACCGTGAAATGCTAAGAGCATGCGACGCGCACCTGCCTCACCTTCGAATGCGGAACATAAATTTTGTGTAAGTGTATAATGACCTCAGTATTTGCGATTAGTCTTAATATGTTTATGCTTTGTGGTTTAAGTAAGTTTCGGCATGGTGTGTAATAAAACGTGGGGTAATTAGGTGTGAGAGTGTCTAACAGCAGTAAAGTTTATGTTTAACACCTCATGTTTCGAGTTATGCCATTGTATATTGGTACTAGTTTCTGCCCGTGATTTCGTCTGCGTGTAATTTCTTGTCCCCCCGACCCACACCGTCACATCGCATCGTCCGCCGCTGTTACTTCATTTTTGCTTAGCGTTCTTTCTGACTTTTATTTATTTTACTCGGCTCCTAAGAGTCATAGCGTGATGTTAAATAGCCTATAACCTACCTCAAGAATTGGGCTATCAAATGCAGAAAGAATTTTTCAAATCCGACTGGGAGTTCCAGAGATTACCCCCTACATAGAAACAAACAAATTTTATCTCTTTATAATATTATATGAGGATAGATAACGTTTTCTGAAAGAGAGAAACCTGACCTTACCTAACCTAATAGGTTAATAGCAAGTATTCAAAGCCTTGTAAAGTCAAAGTGTCATGAATATTAGAATAATTCACGTTGATCACAATGTCTCGCTGATGGTGGCGCGTGTGTTGGATCATTCGGTTCCCTACAAAATGGCTGAGCTGGATGGTGCTGATCCACGCGTCATGTTCGTGAACGGGTGCCGTCAGTGGAGACTGGTCATCTGTTAACTGCCAGGGCTTATTTTGAATCTTATATTTTGAATTGTTTTCAATAATTTATTTTTTACATTGTTCTCACATATAGAAGCAACAAGAACAATGTACCCAGGATTTTGTTATAATTTTGATTTAAAAGAGTGTCCATAGAGTTTCTTGCCCATTCTTCTCCATAGACATCTACGTTTTGGAATGCACGACTATCTTCAACTTTCTGACTAACTGACTGACTCTTTAACAATTCAAAAGAGCCTGTAGTTGGTTTAATTGAAATACATGCTTTGAGTTTGAGTACATTTTTCAACAAAGTATGCTTCAATACAATAATAAAAGATAAATAATTACGTCACACTGCGTAATAAAATTATGCCGACCGCTATGGCTCGTTCGAATCGCGGACTCGCTGTGCCACTAACCCGCAACAGTCGCCCGCTAAGTACAATGTGTGGATTTAAAATTCCATTTCCGTGGACGTGATCGCATAAGTTCCGATCCGGATTCCGAAACGGCGCCGTGTTTGTGCAGTTCCACCGGTTTTAAGTGTACTCCTTTTTGTTTTTCCCTTCCGCGGTTATGTTTTGTTACAGTTTAGTATTGATTGTACTTATTGTGCGCGGAGAGAGGGTTAGATAGCTTTTTGTTTTCGTGAATCGGGTTTTTGAGTTGATTGCCATTTTTGTTTGGTTGAAGTGAAGTGATTAATTTATATATTTACTGGATCACCAACAGAAGCTACACAATTACATGCATATTAACATAGACACGGACAATACAAATGTGCGCTTTCAATTATAGGCAACCACATCATTCACTTAATAACTAGGTAGGTACAACAAGTTTGATAAGGAAGAAAACATTAAAATTAATCAAAAAACAATATACGAAAGTTATGACTTTCGTATTTTGTATTTTGAAGCGTTCTATGGAAAGCGAATCAAAAGGAATGTCAAAACAATAAGGGTACAAAATAATACAAATTAATTTTAAACAAATTTAATTAAAATTGAATAATAATAATCAAAGAATAATAATAGAATTGAACAAAAAAATACAAAATATTATGACTTTTTTTAAAACTTTGTTGATTTGCATGTAATATCCAAATCGTTATGCTTCGATAATACGTTAAACTGCCTACAGAGCCTTGGCAAAGCGGCGAAGTGCGAAGGGCGAAGGTTTGTTTTGGATTCCGGCACATAGAAAAGGTTATAGTAACATATACGCGGCACGCGAGATGGTGAGCTTATCTGCAGCTTTCCAAGAAGCTCATTACAGTCAACAACCCCGTTGAAATATGAGATCTAGAACTTTTCTTCAACCAACCTATCAACCAATGAATCTATCAACGAGGACATTTTATAATATTGTAGTCTTAGGCTCCTATTTTTTTTTGCCAGACGATCTTTATAGCAAAGATGCTTCGTACACTTTCCAATCCTTTAATATAGATTCTTAATGCGCATTCCATACGGTGCTATTATATTCAAGCAGTGGGCGAACCAATGTGTTATATAATTTAATTCTAGTCGAGGTTTTAGAAAACTCTTTGCTATTACGCAAGACAAATCCGAGGACCTTGAACCCTTTAGAGGTTATATTTAATATATGCCTGTCGAATTTCAGTTTCTTGTCAAATACAATTCCCAGGTCACGAACTACTTTTACTTTATTTAGTGTTTGCTGATGCAATGGGTATTTGTTGGATTGAACTGTTTTGTTACGGGAGAATTGCATACAGTGACATTTAGAGACATTGAGCGACATTTTGTTTACTCTACACCAATCCGCCATTCTATCAAGATCAGCTTGTAAAAGTGCATAATTGGAGTTGGTCAGTATTGGTTTTATAATTTTAATGTCATCTGCGAACAAGTAGAAATTTGAGTCGTTAATGAAGATGTTAAAAAGGATAGGGCCTAAGTACGATCCTTGCAGGACTCCCGATGTAGCTGGAATGGGAAGTAGTTATGGCTATTGGTAGTGGAAGTTTCTTACTTTTCATAAGAGTGGCTGACGACGGCAAACAATGAGGGTTTTCTGAAATTACGTGCACTAGGTGGCAGCACTGAGACGTCAGGTCTGGGCACCTGTCAAAAGTGTCAAAGCGTCTTTATTGTCTTTAGTCGTGACTGAATGATGAACGAGTGAATGAAACGAATGATGAACGATTGAACGTCATCATACAGGGTTATTTTAAATTGACTAGATAAAATATAAGAAAACAGTTTTTCTCAACTCATGCTTTAAGTAACAAGACTAGCAGCTGTCGTTGATCTTCTAAAAAAACAAATATTTTATTTTATCGTGTTTGGATATCGATACCCATCACGTCTGCAGAGTTTAGCCAGCCAATTTAAAATAACCCTGTATATTTTATATTTATAGTCGAAATGGAAGACCTCTTGTCAAAGTGGCGCCATCTGGAAGCGTGAATTTTCATAAAACCCCTCATTGGAATGGACTGTGTCTAATACTACATAGCCAATAACAGCTGACAATAATGATGATGATGATGATTGCCACCATGTAAACCCATAGAGTTAGCAATCAATCAATCAATCTGCCTAGCCTTTATCAACTATGTAAGGGTCGGCTCCCAGTCTAACCAGATGCAGCTGAATTGTATTTTATATGAAGCGATTGCCTATCCGACCTAACCCAGTTACTGGATAATACGATACCCCTTGGTAAGATTGGTTGTCAGACTTTCAAGCTTCGGACGACCCTTCAAAGATCCATGAATGACAGCCGGGACTAATGTGCTTTCCAAGGCACGGAGGACTCTCGGTATGTAGAAATGGTCACCTATCCACGGGCTAACCTCGGCAAGCGTAGTTTAACCTATGGATCGAACTATGCGGCTATTATTACTTAGCCATGAGCTCCTCACAGAATTAGCAAACTAATACAATAAAGGTGTAATTCTCAACCTTCAACATCGCTGAGCATCCTGGAGAGATGTCCGCTGTGTACCCAAGCACGGTTTTTTAAAGGTAAGAGGGGACTGAATGTGCACATTGGTAAGGTACACAGACCACAAAATGCACTCACCTCAGACCCTGTCTCAACATCTCTACCTACAACACCAGCTACATCCACTTTTGACCCGTTTTGGAAAACTCTTTCAAAATTCAAAAACTCTGTTCCTGTTTTAAAGCGAGTTCCTCGCGGTGCTAGACCCCTAGTGGCACAACACTTAGCAGATTGCGTTCGTCTTGCTGCCCGGGAGAACTCGCAAAGTGCTTGGGAACAGCTGCTCACCTTCCCTTACAGAATTCTACATGTACAAAAGAATTTGGCAACCAAAAAAACATTAACTGCACAAATTAAAGAAAACTGTAATATTTCGGCTCATATTTTAGATTCCAAATTACAAACACAGAGTTATACCTCTTCAAGAGGTATATCCCATCTGGTAGAATCTAAGTTAGGGGAAGGTGACATTAGCGGAGCAGCCAGGATTCTTTTCAGTAGTGATGTGGTGGCACCATGTACTCCAGAAACGCTCGCAGCTCTGGAGAGCAAACACCCTGCCCCAGCGGATGGCCTTTCTTTTCCCGAACCCCCTGATCCGGCTAATCACTCCCTCACCATTACAGGTCGAGAGTTGGTCACTGCCGTTTGCTCCTTCCGGAGCGGCTCCGCTGGCGGCCTCGACGGCCTGAGTCCTCAACACCTTAAGGACCTTATCAGTCCAGGCGCCGGGGCAGCTGGTGAGTTACTCTTGAAGGAGCTTACGGCTCTGATCAACCTTATGCTCTCCGGCAAGGTGAACGAGGCCGTCATCGACGTTCTGTACGGGGCGAACCTATGCGCCCTGTGTAAGAAGGATGGCGGCATTCGTCCCATTGCCGTGGGAACTACTTACCGACGTATGGCAGCCAAGATTTGTTGTAAATTTTATGGTGAGGTGGTTTCGGAAAAATTTCAGCCCCTGCAGCTAGGTTACGGCTCCAAAGGGGGCTGTGAGGCTGCCGTGCACGCCCTGTCGACCTACCTAAATTCTGGCAAAGGAGAGGTCATCTTGAAGGTTGACATACGGAATGCCTTCAATTCTGTTAATAGGGACACCTTGCTGGCAGAAACTAAAAAAGAAATACCCCAAATTTATAGTTTCCTTTGGCAATGTTACAGGCACCCTTCAAAATTACTATATCGGGACAACCTTCTGAAATCTGCTGTTGGCTGTCAACAAGGTGATCCCCTCGGGCCAGTGATTTTTAGTTTAGCCATTCACCCAATTATTCGACAGCTAAATTCCAAATTTAACGTTTGGTATCTTGATGATGGAACCTTGGGTGGCGATGTAGAAACTGTTTTAAATGACCTTCAATTCTTAAAAAATGAATTTCATTCCATTGGCCTTGATCTCAACCTTTCGAAATGTGAACTATTCTTAGCAGACAGTACTGACAGACATTTGACACTTCCCAAATTTAACGCAATAGCCCCAGATATCAAAATTATTGATAAAAGCTCTCTCCGCCTCCTTGGTTCCCCAATCTTTGAAAATTCCTTTCCCGTTTTTATTGAGGAAAAAATACAAAATTTTAATGACGTTTCGGAAAGATTGTTCCAAATTAACATGCATTCGGCCATAACCTTAATTCGTTACTGCTGTTTCGGCCCTAAATTAACATATTTCCTTCGCGCTTCCCATTTATGGAAACACACTCATCTTTTAGACAAAATGGACCAAATTATCCGGCATACATTAACTTCGATCTTAAATGTGGCCATGGATGACCGAGCCTGGGCACAAGCTACTCTTCCCATACGTATGGGAGGCCTCGGCGTCCGCAAAATTTCTAGTATCAGTTTACCGGCTTTTATATCCTCGATCCACGGCACTGAGAATTTAATCAGGAAAATCCTAGCCTCGAAACTGATTAATTTTGATGTGCCGTGCTTCACCGAGGCTATGGATGCCTGGAGACTCGCTTGCCCGAATTCAGATCCACCCAACAATCCATCTTCCCAGAGACGGTGGGATGAGCCGCTTTGTAGAGTAGTACAGAAAAATTTACTTGACACGTCTGCTACTACTGCGGAGCGTGCGCGCCTGCTGGCTGTGGGTAAGTGGGAGTCGGGTCTGTGGCTTCATGCACTACCGTCGTCGAGCATAGGCACTTTGTTTGACGACACTACTTTCCGCCTCGCTGCTTCCCTGCGACTAGGAGCCCCTTGTTGCTCTCCTCATCGCTGTCACTGTGGCGAAGTTGTCAACAGCCTCGGACACCACGGCCTGTCTTGCAGCCGAAGTGCGGGTCGCATAGCGCGGCACGCGAACATTAATGACATCATCCGACGGGCTCTTGTCACCGTCGGCGTCCCAGCTGTATTAGAACCCAATGGCTTGGCACGCGACGATGGCAAGAGACCGGACGGCATGTCTTTATTTCCATGGAAGGTGGGTAGGCCTTTAGTGTGGGACGCAACTTGTGTCGACACTCTTGCGCCATCCCATCTTCCCGGCTCGGCGTGCTGTGCTGGCGCTGCTGCTGCGGCTGCGGAAAACCTCAAGCGGCGAAAGTATAATAACCTTATCGGTAATTATATTTTCGAGCCGTTTGGGGTTGAAACCCTCGGGCCGTGGGGTCCGAGCGCTCATGGTTTGTTTAACGAAATCTCCAAACGGCTAGTTGACACTTCCCGTGACCCAAGGGCCGGCTTTTACCTTGGCCAGAGGCTAAGCATTGCCATACAACGTGGCAATGCCGCCAGTCTCTTGGGTACATTACCAGTCGACAGCGATGCGGAGGAATTTTTCGACGCCATATTTTAGTTTGTGAATAGTTTTAGTTAAGTTAGGATATAATTTTGTTATTTTATTAATTAATTAGTTATAAGTTAAAATATTAATGTATTGAAAAAATAAATAAAGGTGAAGAGTTTGTTTGTTTGAACTTGCTAATCTCCAGAACTACTAGTCGGATTTGGAAAAAATATTTTTACAGAAAGGTTGTTTAACATCACACTACGGACCTTAGAAGCCGACTAAAAGGAAAAAAAATCAGAAAAATGTCATTAAATGTCGGATGAAATCGCGGGACACAGCTATATTGATAAGAGCAGTGTTACAATACAATTTTGGTGTTTATTAAAGCATGTTCTATCTATGTATCTATTATTATGCTAGAGAAAATTTTATGTTTATGTGGTACTTATCTCATAAAATACAGTGCTATGTGAAGAATCCTGGGTGATATTACATGTGTTAATAAGTAATAATCTCTTCGAACGAGGCACTTCATATAACTTATGGTAGAACTTTCGGTACAAGTAAGTTCGTTTAATCGATTTAGTCCATGTTCAACCACCACAATCTTTACCCCCGACCATGTTGAACCCCTAAATGTTTCCATGTTCAAGCTGCCGGAGTTGAACATGGATTTCAATACATTGGTCATCTTTTCTTTGTCCATATTCAATCCATTGTTGTTCGGTAACTAATAATGATATTAAAGTATAATACTGAGAGCAGAAGTGAATTTATTTTCTTTACAATTAATCTTTTACAGGTATTAGTAGCTGTTGGGTAAAAAAAAAACACCTGTGCACCTGTCTGGGTCGATAGGGGCGGTGCGACATAAATTGCTTCAAAGTCAACGTTTAGCTTTGATATTCTATTTATTTACTAATTATTATTTTAAGTATTTTACAGCAGGCTTTCAGACTAACACCAAGAATCGTTTTATCATCAATTATAACTTGTGAAACAAAAACCAGAACCATAATGTCTATTCAGGCATGGTGCTACATTTTTGTCTGAACGATTGTTCAGTACAAGCCATTACAATTCAAGAATTAAGAATAAAACCTACTTATAATTCCACTCACACACTCAAGAAATAAAACCTCAAATATACCTTCAGCCGACAAAATACTTAAAGTCTGACCCTAACAAAAACCTAGCTTTAATACTGGGAAAGAGTTTGCCCAAAATTTAAATGCGTACATCTTAAGCGGTTGACCTTTGGGCAACCCTTTCTTGACTATTTCCAAGACTATTTGTCATCTGGTATTATCCCTACGCCGGGAAAACCGGGTAAGACCATCACTTATTTGAATTAATTGCTGTGCTCGAGGTCAAAACATGGGTAGTCTAAGTTTTAGACATTTTTGCCTATTATGCAATTCGTCTTGGTCTATGTTAATCCGTATAGATTAGTGTTAGTTTGTTGCATTCATCATCATCATCATCCACAGCCCATTTACACCCACTGTTGAGCATAGGCCTCTCTTTTCATGTGCGTACGTACATTTCTGTGCCAACCTCATCCAGGTTCTATCCGCGATGGTAACAAGTCGTCTGCCCATCTCGCCGCCGGACGACCGACGCTTCGTCTTCCACTCCTTGGACGCCACTCGGTCACTATTTTTTGCGTTGCTGGTAGTTTATTGGATGACTTAGGGTCAATATCCACCAAACGGTAAAATCCTCGCAGATGCTCGAGCACTTTTTAAATTTCACTGAATAAGTTACTGTATCAATAGTGACTTTAAGTATAAAATTCGACGCAAACATCACGCTTGATAAATGCTTGATGTCCTCGTTACTCCCCGTAACACCAGCTATCTGTCAGTGAAAGTCCCGTGAAAATCGGTCCAGCCGTTTCGGAGATTAGCCGGAACAAACAGACAGAGAGACAAAAATTTAAAAATTGTCTTTTAGCTATAAGCACCGTATATACTTTCTTATGCATTTAGTAAAAAGTTGTTATTTTGACATTACAAACAGACACTTCAATTTTATTTATTTGTATATATAGGCACCAAAGCTTGAATTACTTATTTACCCAAGTACAAAGTAACCCTTGTCCAGATAAAACCTACTTCTGAATCCGAATTGTAATCTCTAATTACGTTACCTTTTGGTCGACCAACCAATCTCGCGCAAAGGTAACAGCTTTCTGCAGCTATTTAAAAATGTAACCTAACACAATAGTGGGTCGCAGAGGGTTGGGACTCAATTAGTGCACTGCCTCCACTGTGTTACCTACAACCACTTGATTAAGAGAATGTAAATAATTTGTTGCTGGTGGTTCAAGTTAAGAGCTATAGCGGGTATTGATTAAACAAAAAAATAATAATACCCACTATTATTACTAAGAGTTTTGCTTCAATTGAAATGTACGTATATAATTATTGTTGGTGTTCACAAACAAACAAATAAATATAATTATGATGGTAACATAACACACACATAACATCACGACGGTTTTCCTTGACGGGTTAGGCAGATATCTTGAAGGTATACTGCTATACTGTATACAAGAACCTAAGTTAGGTAAGTACCTAGTTATTATGACAATATATGAGTGTAGCAAATGGTTTTTTGGTAGCTAAACTCAGCAGAGTTTAGCTACCAAAACTCACAGACACTCTATCATCAGTAAATTTAATCTTCCCAGCTAAACTCTTCACATCATCGCTTTACTCGAATATTCAATTCGAACATTACTTTTACAAACCAGTTATCAGGATTTACTTTTGCTAAGCAAGGTCAGGCGTAAGTGACATGCCAAATCATGGAGTAAGATCATTCCTTCCAGTAACATTATTTCTCTTGTCACTCATTTTCGAGCATCCCGATTCATGGGTTTGATCACCATTTGTTTCAATAGAGATTATCTAATAATATGTAGGTATAGTTGTCTGTACGGCATATGTCGTGTGTGTCTCATATTGGCATGCACGTGAGCACGTTTTTATACAAATAAAATTGAAAAAATTTACAATCGTTTAATATTGTATTGCTGTTGAACTTTTGTTTATTTATTGGTATAATTACTACATGCATACATAAACTCACGCCTTTTTCCTATGGGGGCAGGCAGAAACTACAGAACGCCATCTATTACGACACTTACATCCTTAATGCTTCGTTTACGTTCATAAGTTGCGAGTACTACACAACAGATCTTTCAGAAGAATATCACCAATACGGTCACTATAATTTTGTCCATCTAGGGCGTCCATTCCCAGCGTTTTCACTCACATTTGCTCTGTAAATACCTTTTGTAAGTCGCCTTTCATTCATCCTCTCAACATGGCCAAACCATCTAAGCATAAATAACAGTTCTCTCTTCTCTTCTCTTCTCTTCTCTCTCTTTCTTTCTTCTTCTTTTAAATTTCTGTCTAGTGACAGAAATTCTCTTCTTCATTCATCTTCTTTTAAACCGCAACGTTGCCATATCACATTATTCTTCAGTCTATCATTCAAAATATGAATACTAATAAATGAAAAACTTTCACTTTAAAATGAGTGCTCTCCGCCATTCCCATAAAATTGGGCCAAATCTCTAAGAATTCTTAGTACCAACGAATATTGTGCCAGAATTGGATTAAGCGGTGTTTAGTTAAAACCGATGAAAGGGTAAGAGCCAGTGATTATTCCACCGTTGTCTAATTTACTGTCTGTAGTAGCTACTTGTAATTTCCTCGACACTATGGAAATGGTGTAAACTTCGATCTTCAAACGTAATTAGAAACGGCTTTTAACTGTCGTTTGATTGTAGTCGTGGGTAGATTTTGAGTATAGGCGTTGGTTTTATGAAGTGTGCACGGATTTTGAAGGTTTTCTATACTCTATACATACAAATAAATAAAGTTGAAGTGTCTGTTTGTAATGACAAAATAACCGCTTTTTACTAAATGCATAATATGAAAGTTTAAACTTACGCCAGATACGTTTTCAAAAAAAAAAAAAACTCCCAAACTTATCGAGTCAGAGATCGAAATGAAGGGTTTTAAAAGGTGATTACAAAAATATACACAAAATATATGTTTAAATGTACTTTGGAATGAGAAATGATAAAAAATACTTTTTAACTCTTTTTAATATACCGAGTGACACTCGCGCAATAAAGACGTATCTAATAACATATCATTCATCAAAATCAGTTCAGCCATTTAGTAGTCATAAGGATGGACATACATATACATACAGGTCAAACACATAACCCTCGTTTTTTGGCTTCGCCGCAGTCGGGTAAAAAAGAAAGAAATAAATTGCTTTCTTATGGATTGTAACAGATACCACACTATTTTTCTTACTTGTAGGTTATTCATAGGATTCTTATAAGAATTACAGCCTCTTGTTAACCTTTAGGTTCTTTTGGTGTCCCGGATATAAAAAATGCAAAACCGTTTCAACAAGACGTGACGCGTGATGCTCAAACCCCATTATATCACCGTCAAATAATTTATTTAATTATAAAAAAAAAAAAAATTAATAATTATACTTACAAACTAATTCCACACCAACACCACAAAGTCCCCTGCAAAACACGCAATTACAACAACCACTAGTAACTTAGATTAACTAAATAATTTGAAAGCAACATGTAAGATTCAATGGCGATGCAATCCCATTACCAAGATTGGAATGGGCCACGCTAATGGTAGTTCGGTAAACCATGAAATTGTGAGTTCCCTTGCTGAATGAGAATCGAGCTTTTTATGGGGAGATGTACCTAGGTACGTATGTTTTATGTTCTTCGTTCTGTGAGTTAGGAAAGGAGGTAAGTATATATATTTTAGTGAAGCTTTATTTATTTAAGAGTTGATAAATAAAATTATATTCTAACCTACCTAAAACTATTCACAAGCTAAAATATGGCGTCGAAAAATTCCTCCGCAACGCTGTCGACTGGTAATGTACCCAAGAGACTGGCGACATTGCCACGTTGTATGGCAATGCTTAGCCTCTGACCAAGGTAAATTCCTTGCCCTTGGGTCACGGGAAGTGTCAACTAGCCGTTTGGAGATAATAAGGAATGAGCAGGTAATAGATATTTTCTGGCGTGAATTTGTTATAATAGTAGAATTGAATACTCTTTATACAGGGTGTAAGGGACAACCCTTCGCAAACTAACAAGATGCATTAAGCTCCTTATTTTGAATCATATTCCACCGGAAAATTTCTCAGGAAAATTTTCAATTTTTTATCATTTTTTCAGTTACTATTCTTTTATTTTAATGTAAAATTACATTCTCTGTACGCAGCACTCCATTTATGTAAATAAAACAGCTAAAATCGAAAAATCAGCGATGGATGTTGAAATACTCGGCGGCCGAAGGCTCACTGCGCTGCCGTTTGCTACGCACGTTTTGCCACGGTAACGATACATTGCGTGTGAGGTAATAAAACAAATCAGATTGGATTCCCATAACGTTCCTGAAATAATTTCATGTACCGGTTATCTTAGTATGATATACTGAATTCACCCCATCAGTCTGCGGAGGTCTGTCCCTTACACCCTGTATAGAGCTCGGTATGAAACTTTAAAAAACAAAAACAACGTTAAGTGAGGGAAAAGTACCAAAAGTGTGGAACTCTCTGCAATCGTCTGTGCTTCCTTCCACCGATAACCCGTCATCCTTCAAAACAAGAGTGAACAAGAATCTTTGGGGGACGCCCGTTCTACCATAGACTAGTTTTGTAACATGTGAGATCGAGGTCAGCAGGACCATCAGGCAATCCTAACTTAGTATTATAATTATGAGAATTTGTTACGCTTTCACGCTAAAACGGCAAAACAAATTTGGCAGATGGGTAGACCATGACTTGGGTTAAAATCAAAATCAAAAGTCATTTATTCAAATTAGGCTAAGAATCAGCACTTTTTGAACGTCAAAATTACATAAGACAGTCCCCCAAAACGCCCGCCTTTCACCACTTCCAAGTGTTTTGGCTGGGAAGAAGTGGCGCAACAAACTCCCCAGGAGCACAGCTGCCTGTTTAGGTGCATAGGATACTTTTTATCCCGATATTTCTACGCGATCGAGACTTAGGGTGCGATTCGAAAGAGTTACCGTAGCCCCTGGGCACAGGCAACTGAAAGAACACGGGTGGGTTTAGTCAGTAAAAGTCTGACATGCCGTCCTGCTCCGCCCAGAGCGGGAGAAGTCATTTGATGATTACCCATCTAATAAAAAAGGGTGCCATTCTATAAGAGAATGCTATGAAAATGAAGCGATGTTATTCGTTGGTTGTACACACATCCCTCGCTACGCATCCTCGCTCACTTCTGGTGGTACGCAGCCTCATGCGGGTGATACCGCGGGGCGCAGCTAGTAAACAGTAAACATAACGACGCCTGTACTCACTAAAGGTATAACCACAACTGTATTACCTTTTTTATTGTATACTACTCCTATATCTAGTGCATCAGGAGTTCTCAGTAGCAGCCCGGAGACTGGTTTTTTGTGCCCGATTGTCTGTAATAGGGTTGTAACAGTTTACAACCCTATTACCAACAATCAGAATCACCCAATAACACTTTGTCTGATACAGCAGTCGCTCAGCAGCAGAAAGGCATTAGTAGTGTTTTTGAGAATGAATTATAAAAAGGTTGGTAAAAATCCTTAGAACAGAAAAAAAACAGCACAAAAATGAGAGAAACAAAGTACGATCCCGATTCCAGGAAATTAACCTAAAAATGTACGAGACAATGTTTATATTACGTATAGAGGTTTCGGGTTTGAGTGTTTGTGTATGTTAGACTAGAAGTGACCCGCAGTTTCACCTGCATATGTCTCGATCCCGTAGGGATATCGGAATAAAAATTATCCTATGTATTAATCCAGGTTATAAACTATCTGTGTGCCAAATTTTATCCAAATCCACTCAGTAGTTTTTGCGTGAAAGAGTAACAAACATCCATTCATCCGGATCCTCACTAACTATCGCATTCATAATATTAGTAGGATTTGTGTCTGTAAACCCACGATACAGGAAAAATACTAGTCAGAGACTACAAACATAGCTTGTAGAGTAAACAAGCTGAAGTGGCAGTGTGCTGGCCATGTTTGTCGAAGGTCCGATGGCTGGTTGAACCGATGAGTCTTGGAGTGGAGAACGCGTATCGGCAAGTGTAGTGTGGGACGCCCCCCAGCTAGCTGACCACCTTAAGAAGGTGGCTTGGGTAGACTGGATGCGGAAGACGGAGGTCAAGGTGTTGTGGCGGAGCCTGGGAGAGGCTTATGGCCGGTGAAATCGACGAGTCCTGGAATGGAGACCGCGTATTGGCAAGCGTAGTGTGGGACGCCCCCAGCTAGATGGACTGACGACCTTACATAGGTGGCTGGGACAGACTGGATGCGGGAGGCGGGTACACGGGGTTGGAGAGGGGGAAGTGTGGGGGGAGTTGTAGCGCAGCCTGGAAGAGGCCTATGTCCAGCAGTGTACTGAGATAGACTGAGTTGATAGTTATTTATTGGTAAGGGATTCTTACAAGTCATCACAATAAACATTCACATTGTTGTGTAGTTGTGTTGTTATTGTTTGTAGTTTCATTGTCATTATGGTCTCTAGGAAGTAAGTAACCGTCAACGTTCAAAGTACAAATGATTAAACATCTTCAGTTGCGCTCGTCCCGACGTAGACCTCATCCATTACTTTCCACGGAGATTCAGGTCAAGACGGGTCCTATTTTTATAAAATCCTTAATTAGGAAAGCTCCATTTAGCCTGTGGCATACCATAAAATTGAAGCAACGATTGACTGGTACCATCTAAACAATACGTACAATTCTTGCACGATACGAGCAAGTCAGTTGCCATTCAAAACTGGTATAGGTGTAAGCAGCACGTCCAATAAAATCGCACGTACAATAAGGTCGCAATTAATTCTGGCATGAAAATTTTCTATCATTCAAACATGAGTGCGAAAACGAATGAAACAAGTTAAAAAGAAATCTTGAGAAGTCGTTCAATAAAATTGAATGAAATATTGGGCAGTGCAAATACGGGTAATACTTATGTACAATATATTTGAGCTTTTAAATGTTTTTGTAGTTTTTATTTAATATATTTTACTATTGACATAATTTAAAACCTAACAAAAAATTTTAGCCCCCTCCTTGGTTGACTCAGAAGTGCCGCGTTTGACTGACGCAGTGAACGCCTGGAAAGTGGCTTGCCCGGATACAGATCGGCCCTTGAACCCATCTTCCCAGAGGCAGTGGGATGAACCGCTCTGCAGGTTGGTACGGAATAATCTAATTAATACGACCACCAATACTGCTGAGCGTGCCCGCCTGCTGGCTGTGGGGGAGTAGGAGTCGGGCCTCTGGCTTCAGGCGCTACCGTCACCCAACATAGGCACTATGCTGGGTGACACCACCTTCCGGCTCGCTACTTGTCTGCGTCTGGGCGCTCCTTGCGTGGCTCCGCATCGCTGCCAATGCGGTGTCAGTGTCGACTGCCTCGGACAACATGGCCTATCCTGCAGTAAGAGTGCAGGCAGGATAGCACGGCACGCCAGCATCAATGACATCATCCGTCGTGCTCTTGTCACCGCCGGGGTGCCAGCTGTTTTAGAACCCAATGGCTTAGCACGCGACGATGGAAAGAGACCAGACGGAATGACCCTATTGCCTTGGAAGGTAGGTAGGCCTTTGGTGTGGGATGCAACGTGTGTCGACACCCTTGCGCCATCCCATCTTCCTAGCACGGCAGGCTGTGCTGGAGCGGCTGCTGCGGGTGCGGAAAACCTCAAACGGCGCAAATACTCCAGTCTTACTGGGACTTCTATGTTCGAGCCGTTTGGGGTTGAAACACTTGGGCCATGGGGTCCGAGTGCCCACTTAGTTTTTCGAGACATCGCCAGGCGGTTGGTCGACTCCACACGTGACCAGAGGGCTGGCCTATTTTTTGGCCAAAGAATCAGCATTGCTATACAACGTGGCAATGCTGCCAGCCTTCTGGGCACTTTTCCTGTTGACAGCGATGCGGATGAATTTTTTGATGCCCTCTGATTATTTACCCCCTCCCTTTTTTATATACTTGTACATATTATTATTATTATTTTAAGATTGTTAGGTAATACTTGAATCAATTGTACTAGGACGTACAACTTGCATGCAATAACTGCCTTGGTGTATACAGAAGTCGCGTGCAATTACTGAATGGCAAAACTTGCATTCAATTATTATATGCCATTTTATGGAAATCGCACGCGCATGCATGCAATTCTTGAATGACAATAATTGAACGTGCTTTTTGGTATGCGATTATTGCTCTTGAACGTTCCAGAAACTTGCACAATGCAGCGTGTAAATGGGGTATATTATCATAAATTTCGTATATGAAATTAAATGTCAGTTCACACGAAATGTGACAAATAATAACAAAAACCAACAAAAGACGTCACATTTATAATTTTACTGTCGTATTATTAATATTTTAGTATATTATGTCATTCGCTTCCGGCTTAATGTTTTCGTTATTATGTCGGTAAATTTACATACTCCTAGTTTACATAATTGTCTGGATAATACAGGATTAATGTACCCTATTAACTTGTTTTCGGTTTGTTTGCGAATATGTAGAAGCTAAATGATAGGAGAATAATTTATTCTGTGCGGTCCTCAATTGTAAATATTTCAGCCCTTTTTCTCTCTCTTGGTGATGCTTTTTAATCGCGTTGCGGTCGGTACTAAGCCTTGAGCATATAATACTTACAAAACAAAAAATTCTGGCTGCCGCCATTGGCACCACACACATGTGCCCTTTAATTAGTCACTTAAAGCGAATGTTAATGAGGGATAGCAAATATGTATATCTTTCAGATAAGTTTACGGGGTTTGTAAGATGACTGTTCTTGTCATTTCATCTCACGAGTATCGTCGTCGTAGTTCTTAAAATGATGATGATTATTTGACTGCGTTATAATAACTGTTAAGAGTTGACATTCATAACAGTTATTATGAACTCAGTCAAATCATTATCATCATTTTTTTCATTTTCATCAGTTTGTTAAACTGTAAAACAATCTTCATATCTATATGCAGTCAGGCAAATTAATTGTTAAGCCAGTTGACACCCTTTTTTTTATTTAGGGATAGGTTTGCTCTTGACTCCAGTCTAGGTCAGAGGTGACAGAGACAAAGACGACGATGGAGCGAGCTTACCCAGAAGAAGCCTGTTCACTCTCACTTTGAAGAGATCCGGGGTTGTAGCTTAACCCTAAGTCAATTTGTCATGTTATAGCTATTTCATATAACTGTCTAAGAATCAAAGTTGTCTTTGATTACTTGAACAGTTTAAGTTTGTTGTCCATTTGCTAGACTATTAATTTTTTGAGATTTTGATTTTCTCGCAACCGACGGCATGCCTGTATGACCAAAAATATGAACGTAAACGAAGCAAAAGGAGTATGTCAGGATCATAGCAGATAGCGTTCTGGAGCTAGACCACCACCTCTTAAAGCAATATTATTGTAATCTTACTTGAGTGTGGGAAAGAGATGGAGCTAGACGTCCTGCATAGCTTCATCTCTTTCTCACACTGAAGTAACATTAAAATAATACTGCTTTATGAGGTGGTGGTTGGCTCCCTGTAGTTTCTGCCTACCCCCTTTTTTGTGGATGGGAAATCATCAAATGACTTCTCTCGCTCTGGGCGGAGCGGGAGGGTGTGTCAGACTTTTTACTGACTAAAACCCACCCGTGTTCCTTCTGTTGCCTGTGCCGGGACCACGCCAACTCTTTCGAACATCCCGTATCACTGGCTGGCATCGGTCCTAGTGGACCCCTTCAATGCTGCTGACATCTCTTTGAGGCGCGCGTGGAACACAACTGCCTACCCCCTTGGGAAGAAGGTGTAACTTTATACAGGGTTATTTTAAATTGGCTAGCAAAACTCCGTAGACGCGATGAATATTGATATGTAAACACGATAAAATAAAAAGGCTTGATGTTTTTTTTTTTTTTTGGGAGGTCAACAACCGCTGTTAGTGTTGCTACTTGGGGTATGAGTTAAGAAAAACTGTATTCTTATGTTTTATCGTGTTTGGATTTCGACACCCATCACGTCTGTGAAGTTTACAAAAAAAAAAAAAAAATGATATTTAAAGTGACAATAACTGCGGTCGGTAACCAAAAAAAAAATTATGAAAATTACTTTATTTTCGTTTTATCATCTTCAGATATCGATACCCATCGCGTCTGTGGAGATAAGCTAGCTAATTTAAAATAACCCTTATTATGTATGTGTACTAGATTTCCATCAAAATCTAAAACCAACAGCTATACCTATCTCAGATTTAATCCCGAAACTAAAATTGCCATTAGAAACACAACAACCTGTCACGCAGCCGCGGTGATTCATTATACTGATGTCGCTGCGGTCGCGCAATGAATTGTGGACCAAATTAATTGTAATGTGTTTGTTTAGATTGTGTTACTTGTTTACAAGTCATCTTGTTTTATGGGAAAGTCAAGTAGAGCTTTCTTCTTTTGATCCCTTGGTAGAAACCCGCACCATAATTGCGTAACACACATCTGAATGATTTTGAAGCATATTGCTAATCCATTGCTTCATATGTTCGAAAAATTTGTCGGCTGAGCAACGTAAATAACGCAATGAATGTTGTTGAACTGTCAAAATGAAACCGATTCCTACTGTAAGTGTGTTACGCAATTGTCCCGCTGGTTGTAAACGGTACATCAAGCTGTAGAAAGTGACTAAAAGTGGGCATTCACGATAGCGCCATTCGGCGTGGCTTCAAACGAATAAAGTCAAATGGAACGATTGGACATCCAGAATTTTACATCACACCAACGGATTTTAACATTCACGATCAAATTTTGGATGTGCATCACACCATTTGGCGCGATGGACTGATAGTGAATGCCTACCTTAACACACAGGTATGACAGAGAGAACGCTCTACAAAAGTATTTTTTTCTTAAACGCGCTGTGCCTCAAGTACTGTAATTTTTGGAACGCAGTTCTTTAACGCGGCTTGCGGTAGGAGTGAACTGGTAAAAATTGTCACTAACGAAAAAGCGTGAACGCGCTTTAAAAGCGTTCCTACTTCAGTGATTCAGTGGAATCT
Organism: Fissipunctia ypsillon; assembly: GCA_947568875.1. Classification (NCBI taxonomy): domain Eukaryota; kingdom Metazoa; phylum Arthropoda; class Insecta; order Lepidoptera; family Noctuidae; genus Fissipunctia; species Fissipunctia ypsillon. The sequence goes on along the minus strand of OX387655.1, from coordinate 19,368,550 downwards.
CGATAACGTTCATATATGCCCCGTCCATCTTCTTTCGAATTCACACTTCGGGAATTTGTTAAAAATGAAAATCCAAATTGGCGGCTGCGACAATTTTCAAAATTTTCGTCATGGGTGTCGTAATCATAGTTTTCAAGGGTGCTAAAACCGATAGTGAGGTCAAAATGTAAATCCAAGATGGCGGCTGCGAAAATTTAAATTTTGTTTTCATCATGGGTGTCTTTTTCATGGTTTTCGAGGGTGTTGAAGCCGACAGTGACGTTAAAATGTAAATCCAAGATGGCGGCTGCGCCATGGGATCTGGAGGCAAAAGTCCTCGCGCACATGTGGGAGTGGCGCGAGGAGGCAGGACGCCGGGGCGTAACTCTGTTGCCGCGAGAAATCGTGGCACGGCGGACAGAGCTCCGGCAGGATCTCATGGCGGCATGGAGAGTGCGATTGTCGCAACCCAGCGCTGGGCACGCCACAATTGCGGCGATAAGTCCCCTCTTTGAGGAGTGGCTGGAGAGGCGCCACGGCGTCCTCACCTTCCGCCTGACGCAGGTCCTCACCGGACACGGGTGCTTCGGGAGGTACCTGTTCCGGATAAGGCGGGAGGAAACGCCCGGGTGTCACCACTGTGTGGATCGCCCGGAGGACACGGTGGAGCATACGGTGGAGGTCTGCCCGGCTTGGGCGGAGCACCGCCGTGTCCTCGCGGAAGCGATCGGCGGCGGCGATCTCTCGCGTCCGGCCCTGGTCCAGGCCATGGTACGGAGCGAGAGTGCATGGGAAGCCATTACCTCCTTCTGCGAAGCAGTAATGCTCGTGAAGGAGGAGGCGGGACGCGTGAGGGAGAGGCAAGCTTTGCACCCTCACGCCCCTAGTCGCCGCAGGAGACGCCCTGGGCGTCGGGAATTGGCAGCCGATTCCCGGCCACCGTAGGCGCGGGCTTGCGGACGGCGAGCAATGGGTAGCTCGCCGTCCGGTAAGGACCAGGCCCGAGTCGACGGCGCGTCGTGTTCCACGCGCGCCTCAAAGAGATGTCAGCACTATTGACGGGGTCCGCTAGGGCCGATGCCAGCTAGGGTTGCGGGATGTTCGAAAGAGTTACCGTGGCCCCGGCACAGGCAACAGAAGGAACACGGGTGGGTTTTAGTCAGTAAAAGTCTGACACGCCCTCCCGCTCCGCCCAGAGCGGGAGAAGTCATTTGATGATTTCCCATCCACAAAAAAAAAAAAAAAAAAAAAAAAAAAAAAAAAAAAAAAAAAAAAAAGATGGCGGCTGCGGAAATTTTCAAATTTTTCGTCATGGGTGTCGTTTTCTTGATTTTAGAGGGTGCTAAAGCCGACAATGAAATCAAAATAAAATGGTTATCGTTTCATTCTATTTGTATTTTCAGCATTTTCATTAATCCATGAATAGTAAATATTTCTAATTGACTATAGAAACAACAATTTTACAATAATTATCTTCCTTTGGCTGTAATTATGGCACTTCAAGATTCAGAAAACTTTCGGCTTTCTAGAGCGTCGTCTCAGTCACTCATACCTGTGTGTCTCTTTCTAAAGCTGTGAAGTGCCTTACGGTCGGGCACTGTATGTTGTAGATTTTTCTAAAGTATCAAGTATCTTAAAAGGCATTTTACTTCTTAGAAAGTAGGTCGAAACGAGACGATGTCCTGGAAAAAGGACATTGCACCACAACAAAAGTGGTTTTAGTCATATTTTTATTGATCATTCAGCATTTTCAACTCTAACAAGAAATTATAATTATAATTTATTCACCTTTTAAGGTATGTAGCGTTCTTGTCTTCGTAATATTTATAAATAATCTACCTCTATTGTGGTTCTCAACCAATGTGGTTGTGCCATTCTCCGTTCGGATTTAAATTTGTCATGTAAACTGGGATTAAAATGCCATCTCTTTAAAGCTTAAATGCGTATCAAAAATTCATATTCACGTTGCACTGAAAAATAAATCCAACACGTATCAACATAAAGCTCTATTTTATTCAATATACAAAGCTATAGTCCATTGCTGAACTATGACATCGGCCCTTTTACTTTTCCAGAAAAAAAAGTATTATACTTTTGCCCTGCAAAATAAGCTGCCTGTATGATAAAATTTATTTAAAGCCAGTGACTTTTGCGTCATCATAGTGACTAGCTTAAAACCATGGCTTTCGCCTCGTGGTCTATCCCACAGGAACCCAGGATTTCTTGCAGAATAGATCTTAGTAGTTCTATTTCACTCGAGAATAGTATAGCTGTCTAACAGAGAAAGGAATTTTGTAATTGGATCAGTATTTCCAGAGATCACCGCCAACAAATATACAAAATAGACCTCTTTGTACACACTCGGACTCCTAAATCGAGCCAACGTGCATTTGTATGTTTATAGGCCTAAAATATGCAAATAATTATAAATAAGAGAAAAAGGTTTTATGCAGCTCTGAAGCTGACATACTGGCCATCATTTCGGTATCACCGTTGTTCCAAATTTAAATTCACGAATTTGAAAAAGAGAAGAAAGTCGGAGTTTGAGTGCTCTTAAAGAAGCAACACAGCATATTTAAGTCAATAGTTACTTGTATTGCTTTGCATAAAAAGAGTATCGGTTTTTTTTCCTTATTTTTGAATCCATTCTGACGTTCAAATTATGGATACTGCACCTGAAGTAGCCGCACAATTTCCGCGCACTTCTTTTTTCTGGGCTTGGTCAGCGAAACGTAAGTGCACAACTTCATATAAGTCGTTTTACCGTTCAAGGAATTTGCCATCGATACGTACCTGGAGACTGGCGGCTTCGTGCGCCGTCCAGGAAGACCACGAAACCGGGTCACTACAGCACGACAAGATCGGTTTGTCTTTATGTACAGTACAAGTCCAAGAACAGCTCCAAGACTTTCATGGACTGACTGTTTGCACTCGAACTGTTAGAAAGAGACTCGAAGAACGTGGCCTTAAACCTCATAAGCCAGCCAATGGTCCCAAATTGACACGAGTTCACAGAATGAGGCGCCTTACACGTAAACATTTGCATTGGACTCAACGTCAATGGGTTCTTTTTAGAAATAAAACATATTATAAGGCACTCGAAAATATTGTAGCTTTCCATCAGTAAAAAAATGTTTGCGATCAGATCAATGTTTGCAGAGATTACCTTCTACAAACATACAAAAAAACCTCGACCAATATTAAGAATATTAGATAGCGCGTGGATGTCGCGAAATATCCTACGGGAAAGTATTACCGGGATTAAAGGTAATCCTGGTTGTAAACTATATGTGTGCCAAATTTCATTCAAATCCTTTCAGCCGTTCTTGCGCCAATCCGGAACATAGACCCTGACAAACAGATAAACGGACAATGAAGTTTTAAGGACATTGGGCAAAAATGTATGGGGTTTGGTCCAAATGTCCACCACTAACGATATCTATGTCACTGAATAGTCTAATAAATAAGGAGTAACTTTTACTAAGACACCCATAAACAATTATTTTTATTTAACTTAATACTGACACATTTTTTTTTTTCAAGGGTCTCTTAATAAAAATTACTCCATATTTAATCAACTATTCAGATACATAAGTTTCGTTAGTGTTAGACATTTGCCCATTATCTTTTAGTGGGAATTGTTGTTAAAAGTGATGAGAGCAATACAAATACGAGAAAAAAAAACAGACACGAAGTACACATATGCGAACAATACTTATGATACTTTACCTTTAGATTTCTTAGAAACCTCGAGTGTTTCTGCTAACTAAATAGAACCGCCATCAAATTAATTTAAATGTAGGCGCAAATAGTTATATCGTGTTACAAATGATGTAATAAGAGCAAGGTGACATTAGGAGCAATATTTTAAGTGCGTACTTGGGTCCCTTTACGTGTATATTCTGGTAAATAGAGATATAGCTGTAATTTGCTAAGTGTCGTGTTCTTTCTTGAGTGTAGATTACATGTATTTAACTTAAAATCCTATCATCATAGGGCTTATACACGTAATAGGTATGATTAAATAGTTACCTTTTCATACATCTATACAAATAAATAAAATTGAAGTGTCTGTTTGTAATGTCAAAATAACAACTTTTTAATAAATACATAAGAAGGTATATACGGTACAAGTAGCGCTGCTACAATTATCGTTATAGGGGTATCCGAAGAAAAAAATGTTCAGTTTTCATAAACTCTAGATAACATCAAAATGAATTAACGCAAAAATTAAAGTCATTACTTTACTTTTCTTAATTTAACGCCATCTATGGTCAAGTAACATAACCAAATAGACGCTGTCACAACAAAAACAGAATATTTTTTCAATTTTTACAGAAATAAACGATAAAATTACCGTTTACAGTTTTATTTCTGAAAAACATTATATTACAAAAATATTCTAATGTTATAATAAAACGAATAAAATGCAAAAGAGCAGGTGAAAACAAAATACACATGAATTTATGTGTCAAGAAATCAACTTTTTAACAAAGAACATTAATATAGAAAATGAAAAGAAAGAAAATACATTTATTTGCGGTAAACATAACGTAAAGAAAATCACAAACACAAAAACGCTTCTCAATCCCACCAAGAACTCACGTAACGCCATTCTTAAATAAGCACTCAATCCTCAAGATGAAGTTATGGCGTAAGTTGCACTTAGCATGCCTACTATTTGGAATTATACAGTACAAGCAGCCGACCTACCTGTACAATAAAGTCAGTTGAATAGCTAGTAGAAGAGAATGCGCAAGTAGGCAGTGCTCGCAGCAACTCTCCACTCAATCGCACAAGACAGCTGCTTTCAGGGGAAGTTTTAGATACACCGCATCCAAATGCTGGAACAATATTCCCCAGCCGATAAGGAATCTTAAATGTCTTGGTACCTTCAGAGTTCGACTGCGGCAGTTTCTAATCGCCTCGCAGAAAAAACTGGGCATGACTGTTTCGAACACGTCCATTATGTATGTGGCTATCGAGTTCTTCCCGAGTCAATCTGCCTGTTTTCCGTAACTTGTGGTCACAAACCTGTGAACAAGGGGCTACCTAATAATTGAATAGTTTGTGGATCTTTTTATACTGGATAATATACACATGTAAATTAAGTATATTATTATCTATTTATTGTAAACATATCTTAGTCTAGCGAAATCTTTTATTTTATTTGTACGAGTACTTACGCTACTATAATTATAATAAAATCATTAATTTATACATTAATTGCATTATACATATAACTTTTTAATTATTCAAGTAACAATAAAACGCAACCAACACATCAGCGGACAAGAACGTTTCCCATGGCAAAACTTTACTGTAGAATACATAATTTAAGTTGCGGGTATACTTACATAATTTCACTCCGCGCATAACGCAGTGTCCTGCGTGAGCGACGAAAACGACGCGACGCGATGCAACACAATACGACGTAACGCGACGCGATGCTACACGCGACAAATTTCCTACGTGATTTTGGTCATTACTTCTCGAATCATGGAGAAGTACAGAGTACAGTACAATTTTTCTCGACCATTTCGTAGTTCGTGGTGACGCGTTTGGTCGCCCTCAAAACAAGTACGCGTTACGTCGCGTCTTGCCGCAGACTGTCATATAGGCCGCAAGCAGGGTATGCCGTTGAGTTGATCGCGTTCGTCGTGTTCGCACCGTCGCGTCGCTTCGTATTCGTCGCTCACGCAGGACACCGCGTTACACTTTGTTACAACACCGATTGTATTTATCTCGTCTGCTCGACGTCCGTATGTTACTGCAGAGATTCAGCAGAATATCAGCGTCAGGTATATTTGCCTGACACATGCTGAGCTGGACTCCCATTTGGTGCAACCTTGAGACGCACACATCGCACCTTGTCTCGTTATTTAATTTGAAGTTTGTCATCGTGTCACTCTATTTCTTTAAATACTTATGTTTTTCTTTTTTGTATATTGGCACACTGTTTTTATGTGTTGTATATTCATGTAATTTGTTATTAACTTTTTAATTGTGCTTTTGTGTGTTATGATATGTCTTCTGTGTGCACTGAATAAATGTTTTATCTATCTATTTAAAAATAACAATCATTCATTTTATCTCGTTCTCGCCTACATACTTTTCTATTTATGTCCTTGTAATAACTCGCTGTAGTTCGGCTTCCCCGGTTACCTACAACGCCATGATGCGGGACATGATATCAAGCGTGTTCGTACCTACGAATTTAGTACCTGATTCTGACACACGAGGGTCGGCTTATTTTGACGCTGATGCTGATGTTATCGGAAATCTTTGTTTAGATAAAAAACTTTAGGCATTTTTGTAATGTGTTTAGTGTTATGAATTATGATGTATTAAACTGGTATTAAATATTCTGTAATATGATGTGATACACAGTTACACACAGGTGTACCATATTGTTTGGCAATAGTAGACACTAAGAAGTGTGGTTGTTCCGAAGGGAAGCCGATAGGAATCGGGTTGTGTGAGGGCTACGCCCCTATTATGGTACTTATAACAAAAAAGCAATTTTTAAAATTTTTGTCTGTCTGTCTGTCTGTTTGTTCCGGCTCATCATCATCATCTTCCTGCCCTTATCCCGTATTATTTGGGGTCGGCGCAACACGTTTTTTTCCTTCCATTCTGTCCTGTCACTCGTCAAACTATCACTGACTCCCTTTTCTTTCATATCACTTCTCACACAATCCATCCATCTTTTCTTTGGCCTCCCTCTCCCTCTCCATCCATCCACATGTAAACTCATAACTCTTTTAGCAACATGCGTTTCATCCCTCCTCTTCACATGACCATACCAAGACAAACGATTCCCTTTCAATTTTTCAGTCACTGGCGTGTTTGTTCCGGCTAATCTCCGAAAAAAGTGGACCGATTTTGACAGGACTTTCACTGGCAGATAGCTGATGTTACAGGGAGTAACTTAGGCTAAAGCTTGGGCTTAGAAAAATACTTATTAAAACCCATGAAATTATAAAAAAAAATCGGATTTGAAAAAAATTTTTCCATTTGGTAGCCCAATTCTGGAGGATGGTTATAGGCTTTTCAACATCACGCTTCGACCTTTAGGAGCCGAGCAAAAAGAGAAAAATCAGAGAGAATGCTAAGCGAAAACAAAGTAATAGTGCGGGAGGGCGATGCAATGCGAATGCACGACTTTCACGCGAACGAAGTCGCGGGGAACAGCTAGTATTATCTGAATTAGCAAGACTTCTAAGTTTTTTTGTAACTTTTTTAAGCATACATTTTCTTGCCCTAGATGGAATTTCTTCTTAGTATAAATGAATGCGTTGATCACTGATTTTTATGGCTAAACTGGCTTGTGGGGCCTCCAACGCGGATGCTTTCTGGTTATTGGATGACAAACAAACATGCACAAAACGCAGTTCAGGAGTCATTGCCTACGAACATCATCTGCTGTACTTACCAGATCTATAGCAAGTGTATTGTCATCGCAGAGTTAACCTGGACCCAACAGCAAATGGTTCCATTGGAATAACAGCAATTTAGTCCATTCCGTGCCAAATCATTCATTACCAAACACACAAAAAGCTTTTAAATGCCTCATTAATAATCAAAGAGAGATAAAAAAAAACCGTTAAACTGAATCGAGTACGTTTGAACACCGACGACTGAATTCATATCGTTTAAAAATCTCATGTTTGTTCGACGATATCGCTCGGTAAATGGATATCCTGACGACATCTGCGGGCGACAAATTACCTATTCTATCTGTCATCTCGCAACGGAACGTGGTATTGGTGGATTTGTTGGGGTTCCGTGGGAATTAGTTGTTGCTTTTTAATGTTTTTTTTTTTGTTTTTAAACTGTACATTCGAAGTGGCTGAAGGCTTTGTCATAGCAAAGAATATAGGATTTTCAAAGATTTCCTTTACTTTTTAACCATCATAATTTATTTATTTTGATGATGTTGGTACTGTAGACATTCTTGAACTGCATGGTTTAAAACATGCAACCTTTTCTAGGAATTATGAGATAACGGCATAAAATTATGGGATAAACGCTAATTCGAATTTAGAAGGCAGATAAAAGAATTAGGTGCCAATTATATTATAAGAGAAAAATACATATCATGATGTAAAAAACGTAGATCCGTTTGTGGAAATAATTATCCGATATATATATATATATATATATATATATATATATATATTTTATTTTTATTACGATACCGTCAGCTCGCGGACAGCTGTACCATAATATCACACGTGGTTTCCCCGTTAAGTTGGGCGGCACCTATAACCCACATTTCGCCACTTATGTGGGCGAGACTATTGACGTCAACCGGGTACAAATCCAGATTCCGGGCTGCTACTGAGAAATTCCTGATGAAAAAACCCAATAACTCTTTACTCGACCTGAGAATTGAACCCAGGACCTCACGCTCAGCAGTTGCGTTAAACTTTTTGGATTTTTCTAAACTAGCCCCTAAAGAGGGATTGGGAGGTGTCAAAGTTTGTATGGAAGAATTTTAACGCGCAGTCCGATTAACTCAGTAACTCAGTATTTATACTGTCGTGATATGAGACATAATTTGTTATATATAGCTTTAAAGGTAGACCGAAAATAAAGAATAACGTGTATCAGGGTTTTTTGAAAGTCTACCTCTAACGGGTACGAAAGCACGAAATCCACGCGGACGAAGTCGCACGGGAAGTGTTAATGTCGCAAGATGTAGGATACCTCATTTATTTTGCGTTTCCAAGAAAAAGATCTCAATAGCTTAAAGACAATCGACATTTTTAGATTGATTTACAAATTTATATTGTACGGAACCTGCTCCACAATCCGTACCACCAGTCTTCTTTTCTCACCTTATGTTTTCGCGAAATATTTTCGAGGTTCAGTGATTGATGTTCGGTTGACGCGTCGGAGTCGGCTAATGCCTGCTAGAAGATTGATATGTCCCCACGGTATTAGCGACGTGTTTCATTCCTCTATATTATTTAAATACGATGGTATTCGGTGATGAATAGGTATTTGATTGCTTTCAAATATATTTTTTCTTCTTGGTTTAAATGTGGATATCTTGTTTGGAAATGTATGTAATAAGTATTTTGGTGGCGTTGATGTTTATTTATGTTTTTGGGAATGTGTTGTGTATTATTTCATATACTTACTGGGACCGTGAAAAAGTTTAATGCCGTCTGTTGTCGACGTATTATTAAAACTTAGCATTTCCAAATGATATTTTGGGACAATACTATAGCATTAAGTTCACAGCATTAAGTCTTTGACAGACGATCAGTATAAGCATCAGCCAGAATTAACATCATGCATGATAGATAAGCAATATATAAATGTACTGACGTTCTTATTTTTAGAAGCAAGGTGATCAAAAGTTTATTATTAAGGTAAAGATCTCTAATACATAGATTGAAGATAGAATACTCTTTATTATGTACACTAAAAAAACATACATATACATACCTATCTTTATCAGCACTTTAATTATAATATATAGATATATAGATTAAATAGATTTAATACTCTTTGTTATGTACACCATAAAAAACTACAGATATTAATGTAGAAATTTTACACATAGGGTGACACAATGGGCGGCCTTATGGCTAAAAGCGATCTTTTACGAACTCTTATTATTTTTTAATTTTTTTTTTTTAATTAATGTCTCAAAGGTCTAACTTATACTTACATATGCCTCACTTACGGCCGAACCCAATAAGCTATCTATCACTAGTTTCGGCATACTGGAGATAGAAAAACCTATCTATCTATGGTTTTAACGTCCCAATAATCTATATGAGATTATGGAATCTTACCGGCCTGACATAAGGACAGATAGAATTATACTGTCTACCATCAATAACGATCTGTCTTTTACTGAAAATAGGTTATTGGGTTTGGCCGTTAACGCATTTTAATGATAAATTAATTTATTTCTGTAAGTAGGTTTGTATGTACAAACACTTTTACCTTTCTTATACTCTGAGAAGAAATGCCGAAATGAACTCAATGGTCACAGTCTCTTTTAAAGTCCAGACATAACTTTGGTCAGATCATGTGAAGACCATGTAGACTGGTGTCTAAAATGGTCTTTTGAGGAAAGAACCACATAGATTGAGTGGACCTGTTCAGTCAGTGCACGCATTTGTCAGTAATCGTACAGCTCAACTCAGAACTTAAGGAGCTCAACGATGATAAATGACCTGTAACAGTAATTGCCGACGGTCAGCAATAAGACAATGTCGCAAAGTAGTTTTCAAAGGCAAAGTAGTTTTTGTTATAGTCTATTCAAAAAGTATCTGACGAAAGTATAAACATACCGTTTTCAGGTTCAATTCTTACGCAATCACACACTAAATGGAATTCCATTGCACATTCCATTCTATCAGTTGAAACCTAAATACATATAAATTTGTTAGTAATTACTGACACATTTCTCTGTATTTAGGTTTCAACTTTATTTCTCATCACTTTTTACAAATTTTCTTTTAATATCCCTTCAACTTGCATTCGTGAAACAAAAAAAAATAGCTATAACGGCGGCGACCTTGGCGAGGCCCCGCCCCCTTTCAAACTACTTGCGTTTAAGCCCCGATTTCTTGCTATTTTAATATGAACCCCATATAAAACTATAACTAATTCGAAATCTGTACAATATTTCCTATTCGTTGTATGACTTTCATGTGATTTGGTTCACAATAAAATGAACATTCGTATATTTAAAAAAAAAAAACAAGTTTTGTTATTTTCACCCATTTTTTTTTCATACAAGACTAGATATCATTAACAGATAAGTTTTCTGATCCATTTGTTTACATTATCATAGACGCTTTTGCGAACAGATCATACGATCTTTGCAACTTGGACCGAGTTTACCCTGCATTTTATTCACACGTCAGACGACAACCCCTCGTTATGTTTTCATTCCCAGTAAACAGACTCCGACATTAAATTGCTAACAAGCTGGCTGAGCGATTAAAGAGCTTGTTGACAGTTAAATATAAATAACGTTTGAAAATTTTGCTTGCAAAAGTGACTAAATGTCCGTTGACTTCGATGGATGGAAAGAGTGACATTTTATTTTATTTTGGTTATAAAATGAAAAAGTTCATTTTTAAAACAGTTTGAGCACGTCTGAGCATTAACTTCTCTGCTATTGAGGAATAGTGAATTAAGTGATACCTAACACGTTACGTTAAGGTCGAACAGAGCCAAAAAAAAAAAATAGTCTTTGACAGGCGATCAGTACACGCGAAAAAAGTAATCCTAAAAAGGTTCCGTTTTTAGGGTTCCGTAGTTAACAAGGAATCCTTATAGTTTCGCCATGTCCGTCTGTCTGTCCGCGGCTTAGCTCAGAGACTTAGTACTAGAATACTGTAATTTGGCACGGGAATAGATACATATTAATTACGCCGACATAGTAGTAAAATAAAATCTTGAAAATATTTTTTTTTTAGGGTCGACATGTAAAGTGGGGATGATTTTTTTTTTCTTGTCTATCCCATGGTGTGGGGTGTCGATAGATAAGTTGTTCAATATTGCGGGTGTGTGCGAAATATTAACCTTTAAAGTGCTAATTTTTGTTTCAGTCGTGCCCCCCCCCCTCCTGCCAGCTAAAGGGTTATTTTTGGATATGTGAAAAAAATCACAGCAGTAGTACCTATACCTACAAATAACGAAGTTACAGGAAAAACTATCACAGCTAAGTAGGCTTTAAAAGTTAACGAGTAATAGTCGGCCAACTTACATTTGCAGTTGGAATGTATTAGGTCCTTACATATGAAATTGGCGTTTTGTACGGGAGGAATATAAAGTATTTTTTTTTGTAAAATATATTTAATTAATCAAAGTATGCACCGTTGTTATCTATGCACTTTTTCCATCTCATAGGTAGTTCATTGATCCCTTTATTAAAAAAACCATGGGGGCGAGAATCAATAAACTCTTTGTAGGCGGTTTGGACTGCTGCATCAGAGTTGAATTTTTTTCTTTGTAAGAAGTTGTCCAAATTCCGGAATAAATGGTAATCTGTTGGAGCAAGATCCGGGGAGTACGGTGGATGTCGCAGACATTCCAATTGTAGCTCATCTAACTTAGTGGTTGTTTGTTGTGCAGTGTGTGGTCTTGCGTTGTCGTGAAGCAGCAGTGGCCTAGAGCGATTGACTAATCTCGGTTGTTTAGCAGCTAGTTCTTCCTTCATGGTTTGCAGTTGCTGACAAAAGATATCTGCCGTAATCGTTTGGTCAGATTTTAGAAAGCTGTAGTGAACGACACCGGCGCTAGTCCACCAAACACTCACAAGTAACTTTTTCTGAGTCAATTTTCGTTTAGGGCAGGATTTGGCTGGGTCTCCAGGGTTCAGCCATTGCGACGAGCGCTTCCGATTATCGTACAGTATCCACTTTTCATCACAAGTAATGATTCGATTTAAAATCCCTTCATTATTGTGTCGGTGGAGCAAAGTAACACAGCAGTCGACGCGTGTTTGCAAGTTCGATTCACTCAATTCATGAGGTACCCATCGTTCAAGTTTTTTACTTTCCCGATATGCTTCAAGTGGATTAATACAGTTTTATCACTTACCCCGAAGCCTGCAGCTATCTCTGAAGTGCTTTGTGATGGATCCGCTTCCACAATAACCTTTAATTCTTCATTTTCCACTTTGGTCTCCAGCCGTCCACGGGGTTGGTTCTGAAGGTCGAAATTTCCAGAACGAAAACGTTGAAACCAAAAACGTACCATGCTTTCTTTTGCGACACCAGCACCGTACACGTCATTAATCCTTCGAACTGTTTCTACAGCACTGGTGCTACGGTAGAACTCGTACTCGTAAACATACCGATATTTCATGTTTTCCATTGTGCGGTAATAAGCGACGCCAAAGAAAAAAATAATGAGGAAAAAACAAATGAATGACTGTTTTCAAAACTCAAATGTACCAGCTAAATGAATTTATAAATTTGAATTTGGAATTCTTAACCAAAGAGGAGATATTTCAGATCAAAGTGGTCAGTACGACAAAACGCTAATTTCATAATTATGTAAGGACCTAATATTAGAGAACATTTTTTTCAACCACAATGGTAAGATTGTTCTTGGGATAAATTCATCCCAAGCCCTTCATTGTGCGACACACACTTGGCCAGTTTTTCCTACTCAGGTCGGAAACTTAAAAATTAATGTTTTTTCGATGACACACTATCGGTTAAATGTGGCGAACATTTAAAACTACTCGATTTTGTTTAAAATTAAAGGCTACTAAAACTTGCACCGTGTGAATCAGTTTACACTTCGTGTTTGCACTACTAATTCAATATAACAACACCAATTTAAAGCACACATCAATCCACGTTTCTTCTACGACATAAGAGTGAACGAACCCTGTACGACTCTTCAATTATTCACTATAAAATTAGGAGTAATTGGAGTCCAGCAAAGCAATCTAGATAAAAGCTCCGACTGAATATAGCCCATGAACGCTTTAAGACGACTCCGTACCCGGTTTACTGCCTACCCTGAAATATGATAGGTGCCGCGATGTAATCTTTTTGAGTATGTCCAAGATTTACTTTATGATGATATTGCGTTTATATGTCGGGTTTATGTGTGTATCTGTTTTTAAATGATTTACTTTTTATTTCTGTTTAGCTGGGGCGGGGAAGAGGGTTTATTGGTAGGGAACTATTTTAGGGCTCCGTACTAAATGGTAAAAGTGACTCTGGTGGAGCTTTTATAAACGGTGCGTAAGCTGTTATTTTTAGGGTTCCGTATCTTAAAAGGAAAAAACGGAACCTTATAGGATCACTCGTGTGACTGTCTGTCCGTCTGTCACAGCCAATTTGTTCCGAATCTAATGGAGCGATTAAATTTAAATTTAGGACACATATGAGTTTCTGTGACCCAAACACGGACGTGTAACGTAAATGAATGAATTTTGAATATGGGGGTAACTTTTGGGGGCAAATAAGAAAAAAGAAGTTTTTCAAACTGTACTGTGTGATGTACTAAATGAAAGGGCTTACAGTGAGGGTCTCAAATAGATTTTGTTATAATTTAAAAATAAATAGTTTTAAAGTTATTTAGGGAAAAAGACGAAAATTGATCATTCCCCCTTATCTCCGAAAATACAGAAATACACTTACCTATAGATTACAAGAAAATTAATAAGAAGTCTATGGTCTTAAAAGGAGCTCGTGGCTAAGTAATAACAGCCGCATGGTTCGATCCATCAGGTTAAGCTACGCTTGCCAGGGTTGGTCCGTGGATGGGTGACCATCTTTACATACCGAGACTCTTCCGTGCCTCGGAAAGCACGTTAAGCCGTTGGTCCCGGCTGTCATTCGTGGATCTTTGACAGTCGTTACGGGTCGTCAGAAGCCCGAAAATCTGACAACCAGTCTTACCAAGGGGTATCGTATTACCCAGTAACTGGGTTGTGGAGGTCAGATAGGCAGTCGCTCCATGTAAAATACTGGTATTCAGCTGCATCCGGTTAGACTGGAAGCCGACCCCAATATAGTTGGGAAAAGGCTAGGCAGATGATGATGGTCTTAAAATAACATGGTAAATTGCTCAATATTGTGCGTACAAACTTACATTTGCAGTTGGAATGTATGGGAGATTATGATTCCACTACTATGTGAAGTTTGTTATTGGGATAAATTCATCCTAACTACGGAACCCTTCATTGTGCGTGGTCTGGCACGCACATGGCCGGTTTTTTTTTATCTAGCGTTGGAGATGTGTCTTTGCTAAAATAAAAAATAAAATACGTACTCATCACACCTGTATTCCCAGAAGGGGTTGGCAGAGGTGTGTAGAATACCTGAATTTCACCAAGTATGTTTAAGTCACATATAATAATAAGGTTTCAATGGGGATTGTCCAAAATTTCTAACTATTAGATTTTATTTTATGTTTTGAAAATTTAGAGCATTTTGAGAAACTAATTTGAATGTTTTGATGATGGGTTAAATAGTTATTTTTTTTAAATATTTAATTATTTTAAGTTTATAAGATAGGTGCCGTTATCATTGGCTTAAAGATTAAGTGCCGTTGCTTCACTAGTACATATTTAAAAATTTAAATCTGTCAACACAACGTCATCCATATCACATGATCTGTCAAAGTGTCAATACTGTCATAAACAAGCTAAACAAAAGCTTGTAATAATCGAATCCTATCCTATCGTATTTGTTTACAAATGGTTTTTTTATGAGTAAGTGTCGTCCAAGGAATATACTACTCTCTGTCGTCACTAGAACAATCGACGCGGCGACTTCCAATATATTAACCGAGACTTAGACGCGATCAAAAAGTGGTCTGATAGTTTTGGGGTGTCAGTGAACCCCTCAAAGTGTCAGGCCATTGTAATTGGAAGCTCGCGCATGATGGGTAGGGTGACGCTTAGCTCTCTTTCTCCTCTCATTTTCAATGGTACCGTCATACCCATTACCCCTACCGTGAAAGATCTCGGTTTGCATCTTGACTCGACGCTTAGCTGGCAGCGCCAGGTCTCTAATGTTAGTCAAAGGGTCAACGGTACTCTACGATCCCTGTATCGTCTGAGAAACTTTTTGCCCGCTAAGACGAAGACTATGCTTGTGCAGACTTTGATTTTCCCTATCATTGACTATGGTGACGTGTGCTACTTTGACTTGAATGCGGTGTTTCTGGATAAGCTTGACAGACTGCTTAACAATTGTATCCGGTTCATATTCAACCTCAGAAAATATGACCATGTGTCGAGCTACAGGTCTGAGCTCAAATGGATGTCCATTCGCCAGAGAAGAAATTTGCGTGCTTTGACCACGCTTTTCTCCCTTCTTAACTCTCCCACTCCTCCTTCTTATCTAGTGTCTCACTTCCAATATCTATGTTCTTCACACGCTAAGAATCTTCGTTCTTCTAACAATCTTCTCCTACTCTGTCCTTCTCACACTTCTGACTTTGTTCATTCTTCCTTTCATATTCAGTCCATTCTTCTTTGGAATGTGCTACCTCTTGACATCAGGACGGCCACCAGTCGGTATGCATTTAAGCGGAGATTGCGGAGTTATTTTCAAAATAAATAGCGTAGAGTCATCTCAAAACCTCTCTCTCTTGAGTTTGTATATAATGTATATATATAATATAGGTATATATTGTAGTAAATATGTATGTATGTGTATTATAAGTTTATAACTTATTTATGTACAAATTGTCCCATTCCTAACACAGCACCTGCCATCTAATCTCTTCACCACCCTTGGTTGACTGGTAGAGAATGCCTAAGGCATTAAGTCCGCCTTTGTACTTTTTTAAGTGTGAAAAGATTAAATAAATAAATAAATAAATATTAAATAATATTGTCGAGTCTTGAAATAATGTATGTAATATAAGATCTAAACGAGAATGTTTATGTTTTTGACATTTATATTATAATATGACACTTGACGGATTGTAGACAATACTTGTCTCTTATTTTTTATTTTCTGAGGTAACGATACAAAACTGTACGCCTAAAGCTGATGTAATTTGAAGGGCAAAGAAGGTCAATCGTATTTTATCAAAAATATCAATAAAATATTAATATTTTTCATAATTAATTAGTCCGTAATGGTCAGTAAGGCTATTCCTCGAAATGGTTTTTCAATTACAACATTTAAAAAAATATGAACAATGCCCATTGCCAAAATAAAAAAAAATTGTGCGTGAAATGAAACAGATAAAATTGAACTGTATTTAGATAATAAGCTCGCGTAAAAAAACTTATAAGTAATTTTAATATCCAATTAATTAAAAATGGAGTAAACTGAAGCCAACATAATTAATTAATTAATTTCGATACACGATCGGTATGCGCGAATGCTTTCGAGCTCATTATGTAGATGACATTCGTATAAAATTATTTATTTATGTTAAAATTCAAATAAAATTGCTTTTTGCAGACGGTTAAATCGGTTATCGCGACGGTTCCATGTGCTCTGCGAAGCGCGGTGTTGCGTCATGTGAAAATAATGGTCATCATTTCAGCAATGTCCGAAATTTCTACAAGGCTTGGATTAAGAGGGCTGTCGCATTTTGTAACCTATCGCTCACACGGGACCAAATTTTTAAGACTGTTAAATGAAAAGATGCTTTTCTCAAAAATTTAATCAATTGCCGAAATTAATTTAATAGGTTAATATTAATTATTAAAAACTCATTTGTAGTGTGTTTTCTAATAAACTCTGCTCAATAAGTATTATGATCAGTTTTTAAGATGAGTTAAATAAATGCCACAATAAAAATGTCGCATAGGGTCGCAGCATTATCCTGAGCGATGGCCGTGATGTGACGAATATTTCCCCACAACTTGTTCTGTTTTGTGTTTTTGTTCTTTCTTTGCGTCATGTTTACCGCAAATAAATGTATTTTCTTTCTTCTTTTTTCTAAGTCGCGTCGTGGACGATCGAGGTTGGTGAGGGTGGTTTGGTTAGCGAGACATCACGCCTGTATTCCATAATCCTTCAGCTATCGATCGATCGGCTAGTTGTCGGTAACAATAGAAATTTTATTATGTCTCATATCCTGAAAGGCAGCTGAAGGTAGAAGTAGAGATGTAAGTACACATACATGTCGCTAGTTTTGTTTTAATCCCGCGTTATAGGAGGAAAGCCCAAAAAACGGCACGGATCTAAGCTCCGTGCTGCTATTGAGAATTTCCTAATGGAAAAAACCCAAAACACAACCAACCAATAGAATCTAAACTCCGCTCCAGAGTTTAAAAGTCTGGAGCGCAGTTTAGATTCTATTGGTTAATATTGGCACAGGTCCGCTCCTCTCCTCTCTTCTCCGGTCCAGTGGACGGGCAGCCTTAAACACCTATCTGCTTAGCCTTTTCCCGACTGTGTTGGGGTCGGCTTCCAGTCTAACCGAATACGCCTACAGTTACTTTTACAAGTGCAGAAAATTTTAATTAATGCTTTTCCTATATACCCGAGTGTTCTAGACAATGGTAGGTACAATAGCAAACGCCTATGTATTAAGCCTGCAACGTGAGTCTCGCTAGGGACTGAACGACACTCAGGCTAATGGCAGACCATTCACGCCGTAATATACCCGAAGGTGGCAAATTATCTGCGATTGCCTGACCCTTTATAGCTTTCAGTTATTTTAGCGTTTGCTGTTCATAACTGTTGATGACTATTGTTGCACACCATAATACTGTTATAGTAAAGAGACAGAGGTTTTGCGATTCACCCTTTTTGAAGGCTGTTCGTGACGTCATTTTAATTAACCAACTAATCACAGCAGTTATCATAACATTTGACAGTCGATTTAGGCCCATCGTCGCTATACAAAGTGACGTGTTACAAACTCAAATCATCAATACATAAACAGCCTATAATGTTCCCACTGCTGGGACACAGGCTTCCTCTCTTCGAGAGGGAGTGGAATGTAATCAAAATCAAAAGTCATTTATTTAAACTAGGCTGAGAATCAGCACTTTTCGAACGTCAAAAATTACATAAGACAGTCCCCCAAAACGTCCGCCCTTCACCACTTCCTAGTGCTTTCCACCACGTGGGCCCAGTGCGGGTTGGTAGATGCCACATGTCTTCGAATTTTTGGTTCTAGGACATGCCGGTTTCCTCACGATGTTTTCCATCACCGTTTTGAGAGCAGCGGTGATGAAATTATCACCAATGAGTAGCCAGAATGTCACAGCACTAGTATTTCATGACGGGTACATACACGAGTCGACTTACCACTTTGTTAACTCGTAAGTGATTGGTTGCGTCGTGAACACTTGCTAGATACTAAGTCTGGTGATAGTTAGTGATTTTGGACGAAAACAGTCATTTGTTGCGATGAACTATATTATTAACCTGTGCCTATAACACTTCAAAATCTGCAGGTATTTAACTTTTATAAGCAAAGATGAAATGCAACATATTTTTGAAAGATAATGTTCTGACACTTTTTAACCCTCAAAATGAATGATACCCAGTACAAAACATATTATACAGGTGTAACATAATTAACGCGCAACCTCTTAAGGGGTTATTGTACTCATCATTATGAACAACTTTTATATGGGACCAAACCTGAAATCGCAAAAAAAAATCAGCTGCTCCCTACATTTAGAATGTCCATGGAGTTTCTTGCCCATTCTTCTCCATAGATATCTACGTTTTGGAATGGCCGACTAGCTTCAATTTTCTGACTAAGTGACTGACTCTTTAACCATTCAAAAGTGCCTGTAATTGGTTTAATTAAAATAAATGCTTTGAGTTTGATATATCTTCGTCAAAATGTAGGGAACAGCAGATTTTTTTTCGCGAATTCAGGTTTGGTCCCATAGTAAAGTTGTTCATAATGATGAAAACAATGACCCCTTAAGAGGTTGTGCGTTATTTATGTTACATCTTGTATAGGTATCAATCCAATATTACTAGTATTCCGCTAAATTCTCTTTGTTTTTAAAATGCAGCGTGACTCGTTTGTCCTGCTATTTAATTTGGTTCTCTACCGAGAATTTTCGGATGTTACATCAATTGTTGCCAAATGTTCTGCTTCCGATTGGATAAAACGTATAAATCTGCTTTTTTGTGTTCAACAAAATATTAAAATGTTTGAAGAACGGCAGTTGATGTGTATTGTGTTAGATTTTTTGTGAAATTCTGTTGGCGAACAATAGATTTAGATTGAGCCGATTATGTTTTTTAACGGACTATGAAAGGGTTAAATTCATTTTGAAATAAATAAAGGTCATTTTCATTTTTGGGTTGACAACTTTGGGGCAAATGGGAAGGTTGGTTTTAATTAAGTTTAGGCTGAATGTGGCTGCATTTAGTTTAATATTGGCTAATTTCATATTAATGGACTAATAAGTATATAAATTATGTATTAGGTATGTGGAAACTGTGTGTGTGTGTGTGCAAATAAACGTATTTTCTTTCTTTTCTTTTATGTTACTTATCCGTCACTTGTCCCTAAAGGTTCATTAGAAAACCAACGTCAAACAGAAAAATGCTAAAATGAACCTTTTAAGCGCAACAACAGGAGGCCGTTTACTTTTTTTTATTTCTTTTTTCTTTCATTTCCTAGGTCTCCCTAGCCTAGGAAATGGTTGAATATCTGATCATTTTAATTGAAAAAAAGTTTATGACGTTTTGACAGCTTTATATATATTGGGTTGGCAACAGTCTTCTCTCACTTTGAAAAAAAAAATTCTTTCTTCTTATCGAATTGAACTAGAAAGTTCTTTTTGAGATAAATCTAGAACATTCCAGAAGCTTTATTATTGAATAAATAAAAGGCAGCTAGAGCGCGTCTTTGGCAGTTTAATCCATGACATGAACCAGCACGCTATTCGAACTGTAATATTACGAGTTTAAGCGTGGCTCCAGTACGAGGCAGACAAATGCGAATATCAACAACGCATTTGGAGAGGGCACAGTCACACAGTCAACTGTAAGTCGATGGTTTCGTCGCTTTCGATCCAGCGATACAACACTAGAGGATCGAGCCCGTTCAGGTCGACCAGTTAAATTCGATGTCGACATGCTGCTGGCAGAATTAAATCAAAACCCGGATGCTACTACTCGCGAGTTAGCGCAGGCACTTGGCTGCAGTCACACGGCTATCGAAAAGCGACTACATGCACTGGGATATCGGCGAGTGCTGGCAAAATGGATTCCGCATCAGTTGAGTATGGCAAACCGAGCTGCCCGAATATCGATTTGTCAATCGTTGCTCCTCCATCCCAAACAAAAGGAGTTTCTAAGTTATTTAGTAACAGGAGATGAGAGCTGGATACTGTATACGAATGACAAGCGTAAAGCCTACTGGTTACCACGAGGAGAAGAACCGCCAATCCAAGTCAAAGAACAAACTCATAAACGGAAGGTTTTGCTTTGTTGTTGGTGGGATGCAGGCGGTATGATTTATTATGAATTACTCCCCGAAGGACAAATTATCAACGCCCACGTCTATGTTAATCAGCTTCGTAAGTAAGCGGCTGCTGTGACAAAAAAAAAAGGCGTAGAAAAGTCAACATCCACTTGCTACACGATAATGCGCGACCTCACGTTGCTTCCGCAACACGTCAGCAACTGCAGGAGTTAGGCTGGACTACAGTTCCGTATCCACCGTATTCTCCAGACTTAGCGCCCTCCGAGTATCATCTGTTTCGCTCTCTTAAAAACTTTCTGCGTGGACAGCGCTTTAATGATTTTAGCGCAGTGGAGGATACACTGGATAACTTTTTTAAACAGCAGCCCGTTGATTTCTGGGAGCAAGGCATTCAATCTTTGCCAGATAGATGGGAACAAATTATAGATTTACACGGCGATTATATCGTCGAATTATTTTTAATACGAGTAAAGTCGAGTTTTTAAACAAATATTAATATTTGTTTCATTCGAAAGTGAGTCAGTATTTAGTTGCCAACCCAATAAAAAAGTGTGTGTGTATCAGCTCCGACGTTCGACTGGAGTTTAATCCGTGTAAGGTGCGTTGCGCAGAAAAACGTAACGCTTTTGAGTTAACGCTTGTATTAATTTCACTCCTCATAAAATTTCCATACCAGGGGCCTTAAATGAAAATCGATTCTTAAAGAGTAAATTCCAAAAAAAAGAAGAAGAAGCTTCTTCTTTCTTCTTCTAAATTTAAAAAAAAAATCCCCAATGGAGAAACCGGCTCAGTTTTCTTCTTAAAGTACAACTTCCGGTACAAAAGATAACACAAACGTGAGAATTTTCTGTCTTTATCCCCATCTGACCTCCTTAGTTCCGTGATTTAGAACAGCTTTAGGGAAACACGCTTTAGATTTTAATTTAATTACTTTGTTTGGACTCTGCACACGATTCCTTGTTTCCTTAACAATGAACAGTTTAGATTTACATCACTAATTGGTAAACGGACGGACAGTTTCTATAGACTGGAATTAAATTAGACATTTCTAGGTAGAATAACATAACATCACGCTAAGCCCGAAGGGTTAGGCAGAGGTGTACCTATAGTACACCCATATTTCGCCTGTTATGTTTAAGTCAACCATTCCAAATAGAAAAACCCAATAACACTTTGCCCGGCTCTGAAATTGAACCCAGGACCTCATGTTCAGCAGTAGCGCTTGCGACCACTAGGTCAACGAGGCAATCAAATCAATTTAAGGTAGAATTTTGCTTTAAAGTGTATCGTGGCACGTTACATAAGGCCAGAAAAGGAATTAACTGATTTAAAAAGCCTATTCTGATGTAAATTTGGGCCTGACTAAGTTATTTTACCTATATGGGGTTGCACGCTAAGGCCCTTCGTACACACACGTTTTTCTTGCCGTGAAAAACTACGGTTTAGTCGCCGTGTGTAGGCACGGTCATAAGTGTTGTATGGATCACTATGGAAGCTTGTTGGCAGACACGTTTTTTCTACGACGCGGTCTTTTTGCCGTACCGTAAAAAAACCGTGTCATGTATTAAGGACCTAAATGCTGAATAAAATGTGAATAAAGCTTATATTTTTATGACGTTAGTTACTTATGTAACTACTCCCGAGCATAGTCTAAGAAAGTATACATAGCCGTATGTACATCAATATATATTATAACTGACTTGACTGACTTGGAGAGGGAACGCAGAGCATTGGCAGTTAGGTGTAACATGCTGGCCCGTAGGTTTGCACGATGTACAGAAGAGGTAAAAATTACACTCTTTAGGGCAAATTGCCAGTCTGTGTAAACTTGCGCCCTATGGGTCAGTTATACAAAAAGCTCGTACAGTGCTCTGCGAGTCCAATATAATAATGCCTTCAGAGTGATGTTGAGGCTACCGCGCTTTTCCAGTGCGTCGGGGATGTTCGCGGAAACCGGTGTGCCGGATTTTTACGCGCTTATGCGTTTGCGTATAGCGTCCCTGATGCGGCGAGTGCGCGATAGTCCCAAGTCTGTTGGCTATTGTGGCCAGCAGGATGGACAGCCCCATAATGTGGCATTGGATGACGACTCACAGAGCGTCATTCCAATACATAAAATAATTGTGTATGTATTTGTATTTATTTTTTATATAATGTGCATGTGTATTTCATTTGATGTGTATTTTGTTGTTTGTGTTGTTTGTTGTTTTTTGTGTTTTAATTTTTTGTAATGTATGGACTAATTGTGTCTGATAATAAAGTTTTATTATTATTATTATCATTTTTTTTTTTGATATTTCTCGGGACCCTAGGGTCCCGGACCTTTGAAAGGCATATGAGGGGCCGAAGCCAACTCGCAGAGGCCCGTTAGACGCTTTCAATGGAAATGAGGCACCAACCGACGATTATCCTTGTGCGTACTATGCAAGTGCACCCAAGGACAACTCCCGGTTGGTGTAGGACTATTGCAGGATATGGAGACAAAAAAATATTGGGCTATGGGTTTGGATGGCTAAAGTGGACTGGTTATCTAAAACTATGGAAGGACTATGGCCCCTGTCTGACCAATGTTTGATAAAATACAATACACGGATAAAATGGCAGGGGGTGACTTGCACACTCAACAATGGGCCCCCAGAAACGGTCGCTAGCACATAGTGTCGTAGCGACAAGGGGGCAACATGTCTTGAGGTGCTTAAGAGGAGTGGAGAGGTATTCCACGGCTATCAGGACAATCCCGGAAGTACGGTCAAGATTCCTACCAGCATCTTATTGGACTACTTCCTTCCTCCGAGCACGTTTGCTCTTGCGAATCTCTACTCAAGCCAGCCAATAAAGGCAAGAATGAGGTGGGAGGTCAGTTCTCGTCAGTGTTCACTCCAGCCGGCCAATAAAGGCAAGCCAGAGATGAGGAACATGACTTCTCCCGGGAGATAGGGTACGTGGGGCCGCTACTGCCCAGCAGCTCGCCACATGCTGCCCTGCGGGTTTCTGTATCTCTCTTGGTCTGGCTCCTCATCCTAGACCTGTTCCGGCAAAGAAACCTCCACCGGCACAGACCTAGAGTTCGGAGCGCGCAAGCCCCATCACGACATCAACGTAGAGATACGGCGATGGGGTTATTATTCACTCCAGCCGGCCAATAAAGGCAAGCCAGAGATGAGGAACATGACTTCTCCCGGGAGATAGGGTACGTGGGGTCGCTACTGCCCAGCAGCTCGCCACATGCTGCCCTGCGGGTTTCTGTATCTCTCTTGGTCTGGCTCCTCATCCTAGACCTGTTCCGGCAAAGAAACCTCCACCGGCACAGACCTAGAGTTCGGAGCGCGCAAGCCCCATCACGACGTCAACGTAGAGATACGGCGATGGGGTTATTATTATTATTTTTTTTTTTGATATTTCTCGGGACCCCAGGGTCCCGGACCTTTAGAAGGCATATGAGGGGCCGAAGCCAACTCGCAGAGGCCCGTTAGACGCTTTCAATGGAAATGAGGCACTAACCGACGATTATCCCTGTGCGTACTACGCAAGTGCACCCAAGGACAACCCCCGGATGGTGTAGGACTATTGCAGAATATGGAGACAAAAAAAAATTGGGCTATGGGTTTGGATGGCTAAAGTGGACTGGTTATCTAAAACTATGGAAGGACTATGGCCCCTGCCTGAACAATGTGTGATAAATACAATACACGGATAAAATGGCAGGGGGTGACTTGCACACTCAACAATGGGCCCCCGGAAACGGTCGCTAGCACATAGTGTCGTAGCGACAAGGGGGCAACATGTCTTGAGGTGCTTAAGAGGAGTGGAGAGGTATTCCACGGCTATCAGGACAATCCCGGAAGTACGGTCAAGATCCCTACCAGCATCTTACTGGACTACTTCCTTCCTCCGAGCACGTTTGCTCTTGCGAATCTCTACTCAAGGCAGCCAATAAAGGCAAGAATGAGGTGGGAGGTCAGTTCTCGTCAGTGTTCACTCCAGCCGGCCAATAAAGGCAAGCCAGAGATGAGGAACATGACTTCTCCCGGGAGATAGGGTACGTGGGGTCGCTACTGCCCAGCAGCTCGCCACATGCTGCCCTGCGGGTTTCTGTATCTCTCTTGGTCTGGCTCCTCACCCTAGACCTGTTCCGGCAAAGTAACCTCTACCGGCACAGACCTAGAGTTCGAAGCGCGCAAGCCCCACCACGACGTCAACGTAGAGATACGGCGATGGGGTTATTATTATTATTATTATTATTATAAAAGAAAGTGTACAATGTGTGTGCCGTTAAAACTCAGAAATGAGTCCCGGTACGATCAAGGGAGTTAATGTTGTGGTAGCCCTCTATCTCTCATCCATGAAGAAGGTTCCCCGTTTTTACCTGAAGGATGTGCTTTTGAAGATATAGGGGCTGGAAGTTTCGCCCTCTAGAAATTTCTAAAACAGTCCAGAACATTCGAGAGTATTCGAGAACATTCCACAACATTCTGAAATGTTGTGGAATGTTCGGCAACATCCCAGATCATTGTGGAATATTCCAGAACACTCTCGAATGTTCTGGAATATTCTGGAACATTGTGGATCATTCGAAGACTTTTTTGTATTTTAAAGTTTATTATTTTATTCCAACTACTACACAATCTCATATCAACACCCTAAGCGAAGCCGGATACCCCGGCTAGTTAAAATATAAATAAATAAGAGAAAATGCCGAGTCCCATAAAATATTTAGGCACAGACAAAGTACCAGTCTTTATCAGCCGCTCTATCGAAAATCCTGCCCAATTTAAGAATAAAAATTGGCAAAAAACCCAATTTCTCCTTTCGCCACATTTAACAGTGTTACACCGAAAACAACCGCGATATTATTCGAGTTCACACTTCGATTTCTCATTTTTTAACCATATTCACTTAGCGATTGGCCGCCTCGACTCGACATCGGTTTGGCTCTGACTCAAATCGTTATCAGCCCCCTGAGACGTGATATTGAACTGTTGAAATGGTTATAAGCGGTTATAACCGGATTTTGGTGGTATATTATACTGTGCTTATATTTTGGAGAGGTAATGTTATCTAGCTAAATGAAGGCGAACTAATTTGAGGATCATCAAAAAACCAAATAAGTCGATCGAATGTGTGTCGTTATGCAGTTCGTTTTCAATGGAATTTTGACTTGTCTTTGACGCATTTTTTTCGCAAACTGAGGCATGAAGTCCGACAGCTTTTAATCGAGATCATCATGCTTCGTTCTAGAATTTTGTGTCAAATCAAATAGTGTTTTAGCCCACCCAGGATTATATAATAATTTTGATTTAAAAAAGTGTCCATGGAGTTTCTTGCCCATTCTTCTCCATAGAGATCTACGTTTTGGAATGGGCGACTAGCTTCAATTTTCTGACTAACTGACTGACTCTTTAACAATTCAAAAGTGCCTTTAATTGGTTTAATTGAAATAAATGCTTTGAGTTTGAGTTTGAAGCAAAAATGCTAAAAACGTTGGAACGTTAGAAAAATGAGTAGGTAAGTAAATCTGTATATATATTATGTCTGGACTTTAAAAGAGACTGTGACCTCTGAGTTTGTTTCGGCCTTTCTTCTCAGAGTAGTCAGATAGGAAACGCTGGCCTCATCTAGTCTAGTTTAAAAAAAATGTTTGACCTGTAAAAGTGTTTGTGTAAACCTACTTCAGAAATAAAATCATTTATCATTTAAAATACCTAGATAGATAGTGAAGACAAAAACAATTTAGTTTACATTTTGATTGTAATGAGGCAAATTCAATTGTTTTTGTGGCCTGTTTGTTGTATCCTCTGCAATACTCGGCGTATAATGAAACAAAGCTGTATTGAAATTACGTCACAATGAGTAGTAACTGAAAATTGTATTTCTGTGGTTGAAATGATGATGATTGGTGCATTTTAATACGTGGTCACAATTAAGCAAATATTTTAGGAACATTTTCAGCGCAGATACTCGAAGAACGGAATAATATAAAAGAACTTCATTCCAATTGGGGTTAGATAAAAAGTTTCAGCCTTCTGTCCAGCAGACAACCTGAACTATGGGGTGTCTTCTCCATATAAAACTACCTTCCGGAATGAGCAACTAGAATCAATTCTATTTTCTTGTAAATTTTGATACAAAAGTGTCTAATTGAAATAAATGATTTGACTTTGTGCCTTAAAAGAGTTTTTTTCCAGCACATAATCAGCTTATAATGTTCCCACTGTTGGGACACATGCCAGGCCTCCTCTCGGTGAGAGGGAGTGGGCCATAATCCACCACGCGGGCCCAGTGCGGGTTGGTAGATGTCATATGCCTTCGAATTTTTGGTTCTAGGACATGCCGGTTTTTCCACGATGTTTTCCTTCACAGTTTTGAGAGCAGTAGTGATGAAATAATTTACTCAAAGTAATGCGTCTGTCTGGGTTTGAACCTAAGACCTACTAGGCATAACTGCTGTTTTCCCAGCAATATATTTGAATCTGGCCCTAGCAGAGACTTAGCAGTGGAAAAACATGTATACGGTACAAGAAAAAAGCACTTAGTATATCCAAGATTTCTTGCATCCTAATGGTATCAATGTAAACTCAGGTAAATTAATTTATTAGGATGTGGCGGCATATCTACATCGCTACATTGGAACGCATCACACTGACGTCACGCAAAATCCTGCATCGCGCAATCAGAGTTTACCGCGCGACTAGCATAATTATACAACGTCCTGACATCAATCGTCGGGCAGTTGCCCACCGGACATCACACCCGTCTGATCGTAGGGTCCTCCCTTTTCATATAGGGTAAGTGAACTTTACACCTTGTTCTTCATACCTCTATACTGGCGACCTCGAACATCAACGCCAGCGCAGACTTCGTGCAAATACTCTAACCAACCAAACAACTACCAAAATACCTACCGCCTTAAATTGCTCGCATTATTTGACAATTGTATGAAATTACTATAAGAGTATAAGTAACACGCCTAATTGTCATAATGTGTCATGCTAAACAAATAATTTTTCTGACTGTACGTTAAGAGTTGATATTTTAACTTAGATATTCAACTATTCCTTATCGAGAATTCAAGGCGTTAAGCCTTGTCATTTGACGAGCGGTCAAGTATCTTCTCTAGAGAATTTAACGTTGAGTAATGATCCCGCTGTTGCAGTGAGCACTTACCTTAATAGTGTCGGAGATAGTAAACTAGTTTCTTGTCTGTTTTTGACTTATGATGAGGGATTTTGATGAGAATTAGAAGTGACAAGGTAGAAGGTATCTTGTCAGTTATTCTAGTGCTGAGTATAAGATAAGTTAAGCATATTTTTTTTTGTACTACTTACAGTTTCAATACCTATATTATCTACTAGCTGTCCCCCGCGACTTCGTTCGCGTGGAAGTCGTAAGATACGCAATATATTATACTAAAATAATAGCCACATTTTAATAAAACTCCCTCGTCCCCCGACGAACAGCAAGTAATGGTGTTCTTTCTGCCTTTTTTATTCTTTTTGCTCGGCTTCTAAAGGGTATAGCGTAATATTAAATACCCTATAACCATCCTCGAGAATCGGGCTACCAAATGCAAAAATAATTTTTCAAATCCGACTTTTTGTTCACAATTTCATGGCTTTTTTTTTGCGTGGAACCCTAATTATTTTTCTAAAATAAAAGCAGCCTCTGTTACTCACATAAACACATCAGCTATCTGTCAGTGAAAATCCGGTGAAAATCGAACGAGCCATTTCGGAGATTATCCGGAACAAACAGATAGACAGACAGATAGACAACAATTTTTATAATTGCTTTTCTATACAAATAAATTTGTTATAAGCACCGTATATATTTTCATATGCTATGATATATACTAAAAAGCTGTTACTTGGACATTATAAACCGACACTTCAATTTTATTTATTCGTATAGATACTGGCTTTAGCTCGCGGCTTTTGCACGTGGATGTCGGGAAATTTCCCACTGGAATGTCCTACCGGGATGAAAAGTATCCATGGTATGTGTTCATTCAGGTTATAAACTATCTGTGTGCCAAATTTCGGCCAAAGCCTTTTAGTAGCCGTTTTTGCGCCAATCCGGAACATACATCCAGACAAACAGACAAAACTTCTACGTTACTATTTTATTATTTGTATATATATCATAAGCCATTATCAAGCCTTTTGAAAGCACCTGCAAAAACATTGGCATTTAGATTGATTAGGTTTGTCTGAATTTCGATCAGCACCCTAATTGCGTAACACACTATAATTCACAATATGTATGATTTTGAAGCATATTGTTAATCCATTGCTTCTTATGTTCGAAAAAATTGTCTGCTCAACAACGTAAATAACGCAATGAATGTTGTTGAGCTGTCAAAATGAAACCGACTCCTACTGTAAGTGAGTTTCGCAATAAGGGTGCTGATCTGCGTAATGCTGTCCACTGCTGCACACAAGCCTCGCAAAATTTGCTCCAAAACACAATATGGCATGCCTTCAGTCTCTGCCTTATCCGAGAATATTCAACGTCTTAGATAGTAACGAAGAATTTTAGTCGGTTTGGATGTCGTGTTCCGGATCGGCGCAAAAACTGGAACTGGATTTGGATGAAATTTGGCACATAGATAGTTTATAACTTAGATCCTTAGTTCCCAAAGTGGTCCAGGTGGACCCGCAGGGTTCCACGGGAGACTCTACGGGCGTCTACGTTGGTGTCTATCTTCACATTTTTTGTCACAGTTTTGGGAATATGGTAAAAACGTAGCTGCAAGGGGACCACCGAAACTCTGACTTAGATTAACACATAGGGTACTTTTTCTGATAGTAAATACGTTCCCGTGGGATATTTTCCGACATCAGCCGCGGGCAAAGGCTAGTACAATATATTTATACAGCTCTTCAAGAAAGAGAATACATAAAAAAGCGCTACAAGAATCTTTTGGCGCTCGTATGGCGTTGACAAGGGGGCGCTGTTGGTAAAAATTTGTGCAATTATTTTCTGAAATGTATTGAAAAGACAAGATGACGGCGTTAGTTCCAATTTTGGCCACGCGCCTAAAAAATCATTGTACAGCTATATTTGCACTAAATGTGTTGCTAGAATTAAAATAAAAACCGGCTCAGTGCGAGTCGGAGTAGCAGACGAAGGGTTCCGTACCGCCGTACAATATTTTAAACTACACATTAAAAAAAATACTTCAATCTAACACTTTCAAGGACACTACGCTGCTATAGCAGTCATATCCATAAAACTTCTATTGTGTCTCGTTTACCGCGCGTTTACCTGTTAAAAAACATGTTTCTTGTATGGGAACCCCCTTTAATTTTTAACTTTATTTTATTATTATTATTTGTTGTTAAAGCGGCAATAGGGCTCGTGGCTAAGTAATAACAGCCGCACGGGTTGATCGATCAGGTTAAACTACGCTTGCCGCGGTTGGTCCGTGGATGGGTGACCATCTTTACATATCAAGACTCCTCCGTGCCTCGGAAAGCACGTTAAGCCTTTGGCCCCGGCTGTCATTCGTAGATCTTAGACAGTCGTTACGGGTCGTCAGAAGCCCGAAAGTCAGACATCCAGTCTTACCAAGGGGTATCATATTACCCAGTAACTGGGTTGTGGAGGTCAGATAGGCAGTCGCTTCATGTAAAATACTGGTATTCAGCTGCATCCGGTTTGACTGGAAGCCGACCCCAATATAGTTGGGAAAGGGCTAGACAGATGTTATAGGGCAAATAGAAATACACAATCTGTAAAAATTTCAACTGTCTACCTATCACGGGTCATGAGATACAGCCCGCTGACAGACAAACGGACGGACAGCGGAGGCTTATTAATAGGGTTCGTGCCAAACGGAACCCTTTTCGGGCACATAACCCTAAAAACCACACAAACACAATAAGAACAAGTCCCAATCAATTTCAAATTCTCTTTGTCGCCCATTTTACCTACATATTCCGACTAAAGATCCCATACATTTCACGTCGCATGTATTAACAATCTAAGTAGGAGCGAGTGATTCTCCCCAGAGTGTGCGCCTTGCGGTTTGGCGAGCGGTCAACTCGTTACCGGGCCCCCGAGACCGGAATGTTAAAATGGGGCTCCTAAACATAGTCTGCGCTCGCCGTAATACGTAATTTTGGTATACTAGGATTGGTTATCAATGACTGTAGAAAAGTTTGATCGGGTTGTGAGGAGTTAGATGGCCTGTTTTAAGAACATTGTGACCTCTCGAGGGATACATGCAGGCTAAGGTTTCGCCCGTAGACTATTTATAGGTAGCTTTAAATTGTTAAATCGTTAACTAAGCTACGCGTTTCTGGTATAGATAGATAGAATACTCTTTACTATTTAAATCTAGCTGGGAAATAATTAGGGGGCTCGTGGATAAATGCCGCACGGCTCAACTGAGGGTTAAGCTATGCTGGCCGCGGTCGGTTGGTGGATGGGTGACCAACTACTTCATATCGAGACCCCTCCGTGCCTGGAAAAGCATTTTAAGCCGCCGTTGGTCCTGACTGTCATTCGCGGATCTTTAACAGTCGTTTCGGGTACTCAGAAGCCCAAAAGTCTGACAACTAGACTTACCAAGGTGTATCGTGGTACCCAGTAAGGGTAGTGGAGGTCAGATAGGCAGTCGCTTCATGTAAAATACTGGTATTCAACTGCATCTAGTTAGGCTGGAAGCCGACCCCAACATAGTAAGGAAAAGGCTAGGCAGATTGATTGACCTCGATGGGAAATACTGCATTTTTACAACGAAGTTCTTTAACGTGGCTTGCGGTAGAAGTTGACTGGTAGAAATCGTCACGTAACAAAAAGCGTTATGCCCGAAAAAGTCAGTTCCAAGTTCTCAAGTTTTAAGTGTCAAAAGTTTTTGTTTCTGTATTTTAATACAGAGCCATCTAGTACCCATAAGTTATTAGCTTCTAAAAACTTACAAGATGGCTCTGTATTAATACATAATATACATCAAAAGGAACTTCGTTCAAATCGCAAATCGTTATGTATTGCTGATACATAATACGGATTTGCGATTTAAGAACAAATATTGCGCAAATTTCACTTTCGCTAGGCTTCTGCAAGATACGTAACAAGCCTGCGGAGGTCCCACGACACCTCCAGACTCTTTGTTTTTTTTTGTCTTTGTTACTGAAGATCGTTTCTTTCGGCTGGCGACAGGGTAGAAACCGCAAAGGCAACTGATTTATCTGGGTGGCACTACCACTTTTTGTCTACATAGTTGTTGTAGCGGAGGTAATTTAATTAAAACGTGAAACAATGTACAATTCTGAGGTTCAAAGTATGCAGTTGGGTCAGAATAATTACCCTAGGAAGAGATAGTTTACCTAACTTTTTGGGTTCAAGCCAATTGCTTTAGTCATGACAAATTTAATTATAGGTTGTAAACTTGTCCGGATTTGAAAGTAGTTAGGGTTTAGTACAATTTTCGCACCGTACAGCTAAGTTTTATTTTATGTTCCTTCAACTATGTATGTACAGTCACGATCACTAATATGTAACTTAGCACAATTCAAAAGCGGTTTTCTCGTTGAATTACGATTGCAATTTTGAGATAAGACCTCATTCATAAATGTTCGTAACAACATAAAATTACAATCGGGGAGAAAATTACTTATAAAAGTTGCTCACAGTTGGTACTTAACATAACATAACATCACGCCTGTATTCCCCGAAGGGTTAGGCAGTGGTTACCTTTAGTACACTCACATTTCGCCAGTTATGATTGAATCCCATGTATTATTGCCTTCAACCGGATACCAATTTAGACTACTACTAATGTACCTACTTGTCACAGTATAATTATTATATTAGTCTTAATAGACAGCTAAAAGGACCTTTTCAATTTACAAAATACACGTTGCGAGCCTTGGTTGTCTGACCTTCGTAAGGTAACAAATGTCAGACAGCGGCAAAAGTTCATTTTCTCACAATTTTGTGCTTAGATTTTGTTAATTTTATCTTCTAAGAATGCAAATCAGTTTATAAACTTCCAAAACACGTTTTGACACGTAATTTCTTTTGTGGTTCCAAGAAATTGCTCGAGCGGCCAGAGGGGTCCGACCTTTTTGGAGAGATTTAAGAAAAAACAAAAATTAGGTGAAAATATTTAGAGGTCTCTAGTGGGGGGATTTTATTGAAACAATTCGAGGACAGAGTTAGTCCCTAGGTAGTTGGGTCATTTTATTGTTTAAGTTGGATAATTATTTTTCAGGGACATTTATATGTCCGGTTTTAGGGTCCGCTTTTATTAAACTTGTTTCGGGTATTGCTTGATAAACACACGTGGTATTTTAATGAGTTTAAGTGGTTTGTGCCATAATTTTACAGCGGGTTTGTGGACACGAGATGTGATTTTAACTCTAGTTTCAGAATTTATCTTTGAAAATGTATAAAGTAATGAGGGACCTAACGTTATTTATCTAGCTTTCGCAGTGGAGTCTAAATAATTTTAGCGTTTACAAAATATATACTTAACGTTTTTTTTTTGTTTTGTTGTCTCATGCGAAGTAGACCCTATTTGCTATCTAATGTTTTAAGAAACAGAAGAAGTTTTTTCAAACATTACGGTTTTTGCCTCTATTCTAAGAAGACGTTTTATGATTTGCAAAGAATTTTAAACAGCTTCTATGTTTTCCATTTTTTTTTACCCTTAAGCTACAGTTTCTTAGAAGAGCGGTGGCCGCTATATAACGGCCGCAGTGACGGCTGTCAAGAAAATTGTGCACCGGGATAACCATCACGTGTCAAAAAACGATCTCTAGGAAAACACATCAACTTAATTTCATAAATAACGTTCTAGTGACGTCATTCACATGTACATTGCAGACGCTATGTGGCGAACACCGCTCTTCTTGGACACCGTAGTTTTAGACTAACCACAAAAAATTCAGAATCAAATCAAAATACACCGTAAACATCTCCCAGTGGCCAGCAAAAGGGGTAATTACCGAAGTTAAAACAACTAACCCTCAGTAATTCGCCTGTGACCGGTAATTACTTACGAGTCCATAAGAGTACGGACTACGGAACTCCGCTTGTAAATTTGAAACTTTAAACGTTGGACGTAACGGACTACCCGAGAATCTTTTGGTAATTAGATGTTGTGTGATGTATTAGGGTGTTAGAGGAGAAGCAACAGCTTCCTTAGAACAACGATAACTTTACTTGGCTCTAAAAGAATTTGCTTTAATGTCAGATAAATAGAAGGAACACTTTTCCGCGCACTCTCAAACGTTCTGGAGATTGGTAGCAGCTTAACTGGATAAGGGGTCTGCAATTACCACCTTAGCAATGCCTATTGTGCGCAGGATTTCTACGACATGATCCCACCATCACCCTTTTACTACCGGACTACCAGACGTACTGCAGGGTACTATTCGCACTTATATAGATATCTTGACCAGTGGTACTCAGCGCTTCTCCTCCACATTTATTATGCGCACAGCCAAAGTGTGGAACTCTCTACCAGCGTCTGTGTTCCCTTCCACATTTAACCCTTCATGCCTTCAAAGCAAGAGGAGTGAAGAAGCATCTTCTGGGCAAGTTCGTTCCATCATAGACCTCATCTATCGCTTTCCGTCAGGCGTGATCGAGGACAAGAGCAGACCCATTCACCGATAAAAAAAAAACCTAAATGGCTTCAGTTTCCTATTGTTCTGCAGATTGTTGTTCAATTGTTTTGATTCATTTTTGATACGGCAACGTTACCTTAATTTCCCATGTAAACAGAGCCTTAACTACGAAACTCGTGTACCAATTTGAAACACGTAATTATTTTTCCTCGATTTTCCTCCCAAGAAAAATCAGCGACCACTCACCAAGCTCCCCCCAAAACGACCTCTGTAATATTTATACGAACATTATTCATGATGGGACACAATAAATAATTCACGGACTGTAAAAATGTTATTTAAATTCGGTTTTAAACGTACAGTGTCCATTAATCAGTTGGCGTCGCGACGCACTGAATTCTGGTGTCCGGAGTTTCGAAAATGGTGTCGTCCGATTTTTGGACGGAGGGTTTATCGGACGGGATAAGGGTTTCAGGAGTGTATGTGTGATGTAAATTAAAGGAATATTAAGTGGGTGGATAGTTGTCCGTTGGTATCTATGTGATTTTCTGGAAATCAGAAAATGTCTGGTCGTTCATTATTATTCTTCTATACTTCTATAATTGTAGTAAAGGCATCGTAGTCATGTTTTTTTTTTTAAATTGTATACAAGGTGTAATTTTAATCAGTATTAACCTCTTAAGGGCTCATTGTACTCATCATTATGAACAACTTTTATTATGGGAACCAACCCAAAATCGCGTAAAAAAAATCAGGTGTTTCAATTTTGACAAGATAAGCTAACGTAAATGTAGGGAAAAGCTGTTTTTTTTCGCGATTTCAGGTTTGGTCCCATAGTGAAAGTTGTTCACAATGATGAGTACAATGACCTCTTAAAATTTACATACTTATTGCCGATTCAAAAGCAAAGGAAGTTATTGCTAAAACACTTTACCTAGGCAGAAATCTACATACCCACAAGTACCATGGGAGAAACGAACATCTATACACCGTAAGAACTGTTCTTGCTTGCAGCACTCGGCTGCTATGGTAACGCTTGTTAACAGATATAGTCATCGTGTACACGGGATTTTGTTTTATAATTGGTCAGATGTAAGTTTTCTTGATAGTACATATAAGGTCTATCTATTCATACATGAAATCTCTTAGACCAAATGACCCTAATTTCCCTACATTTACCTATTTTTGCATAGGTAACTCGTTAAAATGTTAAGAACAGCAGACTTTTTTTCGCGATTTCAGGTTTGGTTCCATAGTAAAAGTTGTTCATAATGATGAGTACAATGACCCCTTAAGTGATATCGTGTATAGCCCTTATATATTTACTGTCTATTGAACCTTGTTCTTTTAACAAAAGCCCAAGACAGCCTTTAAGTACCTAAGCAGACTATTTATATAACTATGTATTGGGAACCAAAACACTAAATCTTCTTATTAAACAACTTCCACATGAGTTGAGAAAATAAAGCAGGTAAATGTTTATAATAACTTACAGACTTTCAAACCCAGAATATAACCAAGTTTTTTTTTTGTTGATAACAGGTACTAGCTTCATTCAATCGAAACAGTGACAATTATATCCAGTATATTATAATTATATTAGCTATTAATACGTTCAATATATTGCCAGTGTTAACAAAATATACTTAGTTGTACTTAGTAGACTGTAGACGAAAACTTCTTTTGACTCTTTATATCCCCACCCCTCCCCGCGTCCCCCATAGTACACACCACCCAATCACACCGACCAATATTAGCTCGTCAACACCGGGACGTACTTACTCGGCTGCCGTTATTATAGCTCCCGCAAATCACCAGCGGCAACCTAATAATACGAAAGGTGCCCAAAGGTCCTCCGAAGCAGTTCGAAGCTCGTTACCGCCCCATAACAAGCCAAGGACAGGCCGATGAAGGAGGCTTCATTCGCGTGGAGAAGAAAAAGAAGAAGAAGAAGCCTGCTTGTCACAATCAGTGCGGTACTGCATTGACTGGTCCCGACATGTTGCTGCGTCCTGCTATTCCATCGACACAGCTGTACGTGTCTCGTTTACATCACTCCACGAAGGTAGAGGAGGTCGTGGAGTACATCAGGATGAAGACCAAGTTCACCTTGAGAGTCGAGAGGTTGGAGTCGCGCCATAGGATTAACTTCAAATCTTTTGTGGTGCGGGTTCCAACTCATCACCTGGAGACATTCATGAAGGAGGAATTTTGGCCGACGGGTGTCGTGTATCGGCGTTTTCGCGGCAGGCTACATGACGCCACGACTCAGCGCAATACGTCACCGACCAAACGAAGTAAATAGATGATGTAGTGATGTTTTTATTATGTATTAGTTTACTTTTTTTTTTTTTTTTGTAAGACTATTTTGTGTATTTTATCTATGGGCCTTAGTTGCCTGAAAATAAAGCAATTATTATTATTATATGTTTGAGCTTCACTCCAAAACTACTAAACAGACCTATGTGAATAAAATAAAAAGCGCTTTATCCGTGTATATGAAGGAGTTTTCCTAGAACGAGAGTGAAACCGCAAGTGTTAGCATAAAATTATACTGGGCTCCGCAAGGGTTCATTTAAATACTGTATTCAGACGTCAGATGTAAGTACCTTTCTCTGGGAAAGCCAAGTGATTTTTGTTAACAAATTAGTCCACCTAATCCAAAAGTACGTGTCATTACATGGGAGAGTGCCTTCAGTAATCTAGTTAGCCACCTAGATAACTTAAGGCGAGAGCGTCTGGGCAGCCTGCGAAATTATATTCTCTTACGCTTTTTGCAATTTGCAGGTCAGTATCAGGTTGTATGTTGAGCAAAGTATGATTAAATAAGTATTTAGAGAATTAAAATCATCAATACAAATCTCTTTATTTTTTTACAAAACAATATTTAAATACTACTTCATGAAATCACGACATTTGAGGTCAATTCTAACTTAGAGAGTGTATTGATTACTCTAATTCTATGAATAAGTATTTGTTACGGTCGCGAATCATATTTTGGTCATCATACAATCTGATACTGACCTGCAAATTGCAAAAAAAGTAAGAAAATTTTATTTTCGCGGGCGGTACCCTTAACGAATCCCCCTTAAATGGACCAGACCCTAGGACCAGAGCTTCCATTATCCTTTGAAAGTGGCTAATTTCTCGTCAAAACTTGCCCTTTTGCCATCGTTATCTTAAAACCCAATTTGGGAGTTGACATTGTGATTACCTGGACTTAAAGTTTTAAAAGTGAAGGCTGTACTTAAGGTAGAGAATAAGTTACCTTTGTAATTTGGGGAATTAATCGCATTAGTCAGAACTGAAAGATAGGATCTTGAAGAAACAGATAAATATTAGATAATTTTTATTATAATCCACACTTCCTAAACATACGTCATAGTATGTTTGCACTGATAGAGAACAATGTTTTTAGCACATTTTCTTCTTTCCATATTTACCTTCTTAAATTTTATTGAGCACCGAAACCAGAAGCCTGATTCCCGTAACTAGAAACTTTCAAAATCTAGTTGCAATCTCATCTCAGCGACAATCAAATGTCAAAAACTTGTCAAAAATGTAGGGAAATTATAGGTATTTTTGACATATTGAGACTGAGATCAGAGGAGCCACTATCGTAATTTTAAGAACATTCACGGTCTGATCTCAGTCTAAATATGTCAAAAATACCTATAATTTCCCTACATTTTTGACATTTGATTGTCGCAGAGATGAGATTGCGACTAGAATTGGGCTACTGACTGTGAACGTTCTTAAAGTTTGCCCCTCAGACTTTGCGCTTGCATATTGATACTGATAAAACAACTTTTATAAAAGGGTATACAAGTAAAGCACGAGAACATTTATCGAATATTGTACATTTTGTTTTCTCATCGATATCTACATATATTATAAAATAAAAAACGCTTTTCGTGTATGGCTGTGTGACCGCGTTGTTCGTCAACTAAACAATGTAACGGGTTTTGATGCAGTTTTCACCGTCATTTAGAGAATTTAATCCGGAAGGTTTACATGCATAATATATTCGTATTTAACTAACATATAATTAAAAAATCTCTCTGAGAGCAATCGCGGCCCAGTGGTATTGGCCCCGACTTACGAGTTATTGCTCGTGGGTTCGAACCCAGGCAGGCGCTTTACTTTGTGTAATTTATTTCATCACCACTGCTCTCAAAACGGTGAAGGAAAACATCGTGAGGAAACTGGCATGTCCTAGAACCGAAAACGCGAAGACATGTGACATCCACAAACCCGCACTGGGCCCGCGTGGTGGATTACGGCCCACTCTCTCTCACAGAGACGAGGCCTGTGTCCCAGCAGTGGGAATATGAAAGGCTGATTATGCTGTATAGTTAAGAAATTTCGAGGTTTTGTCAAGTCATAAAAACACCAAATATTATAGAATATTTCATTGAAAAAAGATCATGTCATTGTCGTAGTATCATATTACTAATGAGAGCTGTAAAAATATGTGTCTGTTACAACATGTTTCAAGGGTCACAAACAAAACTATTACAGCATTTGATCTGAAAATCAGTCATCGAAGTAAAGTAAACGTTTGATTATTCGCGTCACGCGGGTCCAATAGTTCAGGAGCAGTTGCGTACGGCGACTTATCACCGGTCTTACGGCTTTTCACACGCTCAGAATTTATTACTGAACTGTGGGTTTTTTGTGCAGAGGAAAACAATCAGGAATATTGGGAGGCGGTAAGAATAAATACTGGGTATGATGTTATGATGCCTGGGTCAAAAAAAACCATTAAGTCCGTCAGTCGATAGTAAAAAAAATATTAGACACGTGTTTTTTGCTCTATCATATTAGTAAAAAATTACTTAGATAAAACGTATTAAAGTTGGGCAGTGACATTTTAACTCAATGTATCGCCGTAATCTTTAGATTATGTAAAAAAAGAAAAAAATACGTGTCCTATATTTTTTAATAACCTACCTGACGAACAAAAAAAAATGTCGTCTTCCCTATTACACAGTACATAAATATCACAGGTACTCAGTACTCAAGACTTCGGCACTTCTACTTTAACTTTACCTTAAAGTTAATCCTACATGTTTGAACAAACCGCTTATAGATTCGTCTCCTAATCCTAGATCGATAACTCAAACTCAAAGCATTTATTACAATTAAACCAATTACAGGCACTTTTGAATTGTTAAAGAGTCAGTCTGTTATTCAGAAAATTGAAGCTAGTCGCCCATTCCAAAACGTAGATCTCTATGGAGAAGAATGGACAAGAAACTCCATAATAGATAGATTACTCTTTATTATGTACACCATAAAAATTACAGATATAAATGTAGAAATTGTACATAGGGTGACACAATAGGCGATTTAATCGCTAAAAGTGATCTTTTACAGACAACCTAGCCATTCATTTCATCTGTCAGACACCAGAACTAAGACATTTTCATATTATCTGGTACATTAATATCTACCCCATAATAATATGGACAAATTTTTGACATTCTGAGTTTGAATCTTACCTTTATTTGATTGCTGTTGGTGCTTTACCTTGTATTCTTTAATACAACAAAGGTTTAGGAACATAGACATCCGTATTTAGGAAATATGGTAACGAATAAGTTTTGTTTTATAAACATCTATACTTTGTATTAATAAAATTGAAGCATCTGTTTGTAATGTCAAAATAACAGCTTTTTACCAGATTCGTATGAAAGTTTATATGGTACATAAAACAAAAAAAAAAAAAAAACTATTTCTAAAATTTTTATCTGTCTATCGGTCTGTCTGTCTGTTTGTTTGTTCCGGTAAATCTCCGAAACGGCTGGACCAATTTTCACGAAACATTCACTGGCAGATAGCTAATGTTATAATGCGTAACTAAGGCTGCTTTTATTTTTGAAAAATAATTAGGGTTCCGCGCAAATAAATTAAAACTCATGAAATTGTGAACAAAAACAACTCTGGAACTACCAGTCGGGTTTGAAAAAATCTTTTTTCATTTAGTAGTCCAATTTTTGAAGATGGTTATAGGCTATTTAACATCATGCTATGGACGCTTAGGCGCCGAGTAAAAAGAAAAAAAGTCAGAAAGAACGCTAAACGAAAACGAAGTAATAATGCGGCCGGACGAAGCAACGCGACGAAGATTTTTTATAATGTAGCTGTTATTTTAGTATATTGTGTATCTTACGACTTCTACGCGAACGAAGTCGCGGGGCACAGCTAGCCCATTATATAGAGCTTTAAATTGTCACTACCACAGCCTATAAATAATAACCAACTTAATGTTCAGTCGTCTAGAGAAGCTAAGAGGAATCAAATGCAAAGTGAGCATCGACACAAAGCCAATAAAGCGTGTTAAACACGCCACATAAATTGTACACACGGACAGCACACAATAATACCTATTGAATGAACTCAATGCATAGATATTTAATTTATGGAATAATAGTGAAACTTTCAAACCTTACTTAATATGATTTCGCGGACGCTAAACGAGACACAATAGTTTCCAGAACACTGCTACTCGATACCTGGAGTCCATTGCCACTCCCAGTACAATGTCCTTGGAGTAAATAAAGTAAATTGTATTTTGTTTTTTATTCTAATTTATATCTAATTTTATCTAATGTGATCTAATTTTTAATGTTATTTAATTTTACTTACTTTACCTAATTTTATCTTTTTCTGTTTAATTTCTTTTAATTTCATCTTTTGTCTAGTTTTATGTCTTTTAAACTAATTTTGTATTTTTGTGATTGTATGGACCGATAACTTGTATGTGTGGTGCAAACTGTAAATATAAGTTGGTTATTAATAAATAAAATAGCAGTTTTATTGTTACGACATCTACTAGTACTTCCCGCACAACTTCGTCCGTGTGGAGTTCGTACTTAAGTACCTACCCTGTTAGGGGTAGATGTCCAAAAAACCCCGATAGTCGTTATTCTTTATTATCGATCTTAAGTTCACCACCTCTTTCTTTAAGTCTGATGAATAATACTGACTAAGAGTGTTGTCACGGTTTTTGGGCATGAAGTAAACCGTATATTTAGCTTCGCATAATAGTTTTAACTCCAGACATTTAATTCTAATATTATTATTCACAAAAAAATATTAGATCAATGGTAGCTGTAAGAGGGAGCTGTATAAAAAACACACACATGCATAGGTACTGATAAAAAATAAGTTTAGTCGGGAGGGTGAACAATTAAACGTGGTAGACACGACACATACATCGTATACCGAGCCAGGAGACAATAATATATTATTGAATGGACGGCTACGATACATGGATAAAGGAAAAGTAGAACAGACTATTTTGTTGTAGGTATTTTTTATTGCAAATAATCAGTATATTGGTTAAGTTTTAAGGAAGGTGAGCAGTGAGAAGGTTAGGTATTTAAATTAATAAAACTCTAAAATAAATTTAAAAAAATATTTTGGCACATGTATAGTTAGTATTTCATTAACTACCGAGTGTAAATATGTATAAAATGTATCAATTCTTGCTATTGCACCTACCACTGTTTGTCTCTGCATCACCTTAAGGTTGACTGATAGAGAATGCCTATGGCGTAAGTCCGCTTCTGTACATTTGTGTGCCTTTACCAGAAGTGGTTATCGTTATTAGTGGTTCAGTAGCTTAAACATCATTAGGATTGTGCCGGAATATAGCAGTTCGCCGTGGACGTGGTACGAAAGCGGCTTCCACTGAAATCTTCTCTTCTGTCATCCCAATAAAGTCGCCATCGCCACGCAACTATCGATGCGACGCTCTGCTAGAGTGACCGTCACCAGCCAGTGTCACTCTGATCCGATCTTTTAGGTGATTCCAGTAACTTCGTGACAAACATAGACAGCGCCTTTTGCGGCGCGAGCCGTCATGTATTTAGTTGTTTAAAATTTACTCTTGTAATAAAAATAAAACGAGGTGCCAGATTATTTACAAATTGTATGAAAAAATATTTTGTTAAGTTTTGTTTTAAACTTAAATTCGTTTTTTTAAATGTTGGCAGTTAATTAGGATACAGAGCAGCAGACTGTGCCTCTAATGTAAGACAGTCCAAGGCATTAAAATAATATTAAACTTAGGTAAATCAAAGCAACTTTATAAAGCTTTATTGAGACCGTGTTACGCCATGCATCGTTAGTTCTCTTAAAGGAAACCCTCTATTTGTTGACAGAGGAAATGAAATACTAGACGCAGTAAACGGGGGAAAAAATGGCCAAGTAAATGGAAATCGACGTATTAAACAATGTTCTGCTATTAACTGGTTTAAAAATAGGTACTATGATAAATTATGATGATTGAGGGTTTTGGATTCTGATTGTAGCATTACTTATTTATTTAACAGTTTTTGTACACACATATAAACTGACAAGAAGAAAGGAACAGAAAAAATAAAATAAAATTAAATGAATTAATTCAGTTAAAAAAAAATCGCAGCCGCTATCTTGGATTTTCATTTTGACCAAATTCATTCAACTTAATTTTTGAATTCGATAGAAGAGAGTCGAATGGAGATGCATAACGTGGAGTGGTGCAGATACAATTATCATTAGAGAGATTTTCTTCGGCTTCCCTACCTACCTACCTACAGTTTTTTGTCTGAGTTTATAAACTCAGACAAAAACTGTATGTTTTAATCTTATAATATATTGAACTGGTATTAAATATAATTATGTAACGTGATGTGATACACAGTTACACACACAGGCGTACCATATTACTTGGCAATATTAGACATTGAGAAAAGTCGTTGTTCCGAAGGGAAGCCGATAGGAATCGGGTTGTATGAACGCTTCGCCCCTGATAACGTGTATGATGTATGAACGCTTTTTGCGTGACGATTTGTACCAGTTCACTCCTACCGCAAGCGGCGTTAAAGAACTACGTTTCAAAACTATTTGTTGTAGCTTATAAATAAATCTAAACCCGCTTTTACACCCCTAAATGATCCGCATGTGAAAAACATATCGTGTATTAAACATGAATCAAACATGTATTGAATTAAAAATAAAATTATTAGGTATTCCAAAAACCTTGATGTCAACTAATCTTACATTATGTGAGACAATTTTATGTTTTACAAGATCCCAGATCACCTTATAGTACTCAGACCCCAGATCTCGTTATAGTACTGATGGATTTACAAAATACTATAGTTATTTTTGTTCAGTAATTTATGTAATATTAACAAAAAGTATCAAAACTATACGAATGCGCTGCATTCCGAATGTATTTTGTAAACATAACCTCAAATTCGTGAATGTACATTTCAATATTTATATTAAAGGTTTATACTGGATATTGCACCTAGAAATACACACATTACATCTGATTACATGTATAAAATATAATTTTACCTGTCATTTCCGTGGTTCTTTTATACACATCGTTGAGATCGAATAAAACTTGTCCAGCCTCGAGTTCCGCCAAAGATCTCACGTAAACATTATAAATATCGCTCTTGCGGAGCTGCGGATAACAGATCTGTTCATTATGAACACAATGGGTCACCAGTATTACTACAATAACGCAAATAAATAAAAATAAATACGAGAAACAGTCACGGAATAAATGAAATGACAGAATATGTATCTTACTCGACGAGGCAGAGCGAGCGTTGCTAATGATTAAATGTTTTAGTTCCGTTTCAGGACTTTCTTGCCAAATTGTATATAAAAAAGGAAGGGAAATAATCACAGGGCATCAAAAATTCGTCCGTATCGCTATCAACAGGAAAAGTGCCCAAAAGGCTGGCAGCATTGCCACGTTGTATGGCGATGCGATGCTGATTCTTTGGCAAAAAAAAGGAATTAAAAAAATATTAAACCGACTTCAAAAATAAATTAACTCAAAATTGAGAAATAAACAAGAATAAGCCGGTGTCTTGAGATTTGTCTTCTATGTTTTTTGCCACCGACTTCCGACATTAAAGTTATTTCATAATTTCGAGATAATTTTTTTTAGTCGTTTTTTTTTTATTACTTTTTTTATTTCATAATTTTTAGTTTTAAGTAAAACCTGGAATATTTGTTTGTAATAAGTGGTTAAT
The DNA here is from genome assembly GCA_947568875.1 of Fissipunctia ypsillon. NCBI lineage: Eukaryota > Metazoa > Arthropoda > Insecta > Lepidoptera > Noctuidae > Fissipunctia > Fissipunctia ypsillon. The sequence goes on along the minus strand of OX387655.1, from coordinate 19,324,071 downwards.
AGTTTTTTTTTTTTGTAAATATTGCACTAGAATTTTTTCAAGGTTTTGAGATGTTTTCTTTTTGACACCGTACCGTGACCCGTAGCTCGTATCAATAAGCCAGACCGTCACACTTACACATATTAGCCCATATCTTGAAAACTACTGAACCGATTTTGATAAAACTTACACTGTTACCTAAACTGAAATAAAGATAAGCCAATAAAAACACAATCATAATCCGATCAACAGTTTAGGAGAAATGCGTGGACAAACATACATACGCCTATAAAATTTTATATATTTGATTGGAAACCATAATATACTTGTATTATCAATATATTGCAGTTCTAATAATATTACATACATACGTGTCGAATTGATAACCTCCTTTTTTGAAGTCGGTAAAAATAGGCCTGCCCTCTGGGGGCCAACCACCACCTCATATAGCAGTATTATTTTAATGTTACTTCAGTGTGAGAAAGAGATGAAGCTATACAGGACGTCTAGCTCCATCTCTTTTCCACACTCAAGTCAGATTAAAATAATACTGCTTTAAGAGGTGGTGGTCCAGCTCCTGGTCACGTGTAGATTCGACCAACCGCTTGGCGATGTCTCGATACCTTGGTGTAAACGCGGGGTTACATATCTTTATCAATTGGCAAAGGAAACATTGTAAAGAAAAACTGTTATTTAAATAAGTAGAAGAAGATTTTAATTTCACGTGAGATATTAAAAAAACTTAAAACATATTTTTCCACTAACTAACGAACTAACTAACTATACAAATAAATATACAAAACAAAAGGAAACTTAGGCGACAAAGTACTCGTCCGCATCGCTGTCATCCGGAAAAGTGCCCAGAAGACTGGCAGCATTGCTACGTTGAATGGCAATGCTGATTCTTTGGTCAAAGAACGAGCCAGCCCTCTGGTCACGTGAAGTGTCGACCAGTCGGCGAGAAATTTCCTTAAAAAGGAGACGCGCACTCGGGCCCGATGACCTCATCGTTTCGACCCCAAACGGCTCAAAACTGTAGTTACTGATAAGGTTACAGTATTTGCGCCGCTTTAGGGTCTCAGCAGCCGCAGTAGCGGCGCCAGCACAGCACGCCGTGCTTGGAACATTAGACGGAGCAAGGGTGTCGACACAGGTTGCGTCCCACACCAGAGGTCTACCCACCTTCCAAGGCAATAACGTCATGCCATCTGGTCTCTTCCCATCGTATAATAAGTACTAAGTTATACATGGCTTCTGTTGGAAGTCTGGGAATCAATCCATAAAAATCACTTTCTGCAGACACTTGCCTACACTCATAGGACCCATGCAGTAGAAAAACATTTAGTAGGAACAAGAAAACCACAGTTTGTAGTAAACGATAATTACAGCAATATACATTACCATGATCCATATCGCTTGTGTATAATTATAATTAATACAATTCCGCTTCATTATACATTCCTATGTTTACTGATTCTGGTGTTTAACTGTTAATAGAGGATTTAAGCAAATAATAATAATAATTATCATAACTTACGGTAAATTAGTTACTGTGATTATTGACTTATCGTTGATTGAGAATCCGTCTGTTAAGCGTTTAGAGATTATATTGATTCCTCTCTGATCTTGGATTTTAAAAAAGTTTTAGTTTTTGGTAGGATTGATTCCAGCACTGGACTATTATGGATTCTTCTTACTACTGTTCAATTAAAAACGTCTTTGACATACCTCGGGACCCTGAGGTCCCGGACCTTTAGGCGCTTGTACACGGCACGGTTTCTTTACGGCATGGCGTAGAAAAAACGTATCTGTCAACAAGCTTCCATAGTGATCCATACAACACCGACGACCGTGCTTACACACGGCGAATGAACGGTAGTTTTACACGGCAAGAAAAACGTGTGTGAAGCCAACTCGCAGAAACCCGTTAGACGTATTCAATTAAATGAGGCACCAACCGAAGGCTATCCCTGTTCGCACTATATAAGTGCACCCAAGGACACCCCCGGTTTGTGTAGGACTATTGTAGGATATGGAAACAAAGATATTGGATTATGGGTTTGGGTGGCTAAAGTGAACTGGTTATGTAGGATTACGGAAAGACGACGATTGCTTGTGCCTGAGCAATACTATGTTATATAAAATACACAGATAAAATGGCAGAGGGTGACTTGCACTCTCAATAATGTGCCCCTGTAAACGGTCGCTAGCAACATGTCCTGAGGTGCTTATGTGTGAGTGGAGAGGTATTCCACGTCTATCAGGACAATCCTGGAAGTACGGTCAAGATCCCTACCAGCATCTTACTGGAATACTTCTTTCCTCCGAGCACATTTGCTTTTGCGAATCTCCACTCAAGCCGGCCAATGAAGGCAAGCCAGAGGTGAGGAACAGCCTTCTCCTGGGAGATAGGGTCTGTCGGGTCGCTACTGCCCCACAGCTTGCCACATGCTGCCCTACGGGTTTACGAATCTCTCTTGGTCTGGCTCCTCACCCTAGACCTGTTTCAGCAAAGTAAACTCTGCCGGCACAGACCTAGAGTTCAGGAGCGCGCAAGCCCCACCACGACGTCAACGTAGAGATACGACGCTGGGGATGCTGTTCTTATTATTATGGGTAAAATGACAACGTCTGTATGTCGTAGCTATAAGGACTATTTTCGTAGATCACTTAGCTTGAATTGTGGTTAATTGCAATGAGAGGTCCTATTCCAAGAAATATAATAATTTTGAGATAGATCTGTTGGTGTAATTTGCTGCTAATTATTATTAATTTATAATTATAATTTACGTCAATTCATAGGTTCTTTCCAAGCTTATTTCACTGACATCGCCGAAGGAAACCATCGTGAAGGAAACGTAGATTTATAATAAAATATATTATAAAGTTGGAAATGGTGAACCTGTCTTGAGCAAGCGTGGTGATCAATGGTTATATATTTTCTTTTGCCTTGTAGTGGGACAGATAAAGCATGGTATTATGCAATTTGCTATTAAACCATACTAGCAAAAAGAAATCAGGTACCTACCTCAAAACAACATTATCATATTCAACCCAACACAACATTTTTTTTACCTGAAAATACATTTACCTCGATACAGTCCAAACAGCCTAATACCAGCCTTACCTACCTAAGTAAGAATCGAACGTTTTTTCTCAAACATCGAAAACGATTTTTCAATTACGTACCCATTCGATTTTCTGAGAGGATACATTTAGTTGCGGATCACGTAACCTGGAGAGTTCTATGGTACTCATTTCCTGCTCCCACGCCGAATGAAAGGGTGGTGCCTACGTTAAACAATTAGGAGTAGTTCTCTAGGTAATTTGTGTGTATTTACTTTTAGTTAGGCTATCTTGTTAATTGTTTATTGATTATTTATAAAGCACGGTTAGAATTAGATCACTTTTTGTTGAAAATGCGACTTCGCTGTGCTGTAAAACGACGAGGTTAGCGATACTACTACTTTGTCTTTTATGTTAGTAGAGTCGGGGAATATTGTTATACTTAATAATCGAACTTGTAAATAGATTGGTGATCGCATTTTGAAGTAAAGCTGATACGGGTACAAAGGAGAATCAGATTGGGGTAGAAGGAGGTCGATTCTATGTCAAAAACTATACGGTAACTTAAAAGAAATGCCCCAAGGTCTTAAAAAATGTATCAAAACCAGTGGAGAAAATAGAAAATTACAAAGTCGATCGTGTCGTCGTCATCTGTAAAAATAAGCTTTAAATCTTTCCACAAATAATATACCTTGTCAACTTGCAGTCATGTACGATGAAATATAAACATCACAATAAACTCAGGTATACCCACACACATTTAAAATGCGCAGCCGTAGAGTGAATAACGTCGAAATTCGTTTTTTATTTGAGTCATATTTTGAACCATCCTATTTCGCCTACATTTTTCCGCACGGCCAGTTGTTATACGCTCGTGAAATATTTTAACTAGCGGAAACTTTACTGTGATATTTTTTAAATAAAAAAAAAAAATTGTTTTGTTCTTTGGAAAACATTGGTTTCTTTTCATGCACGACGCACCTGCATCTATCGTAAAGAAGCTTCGAACAGTGATACGATACACGCAGATGTGATCAACCGCTATCGGCTATCGTCACTGCCCGAACTATCGGTTCGGGCAGCGTAGCTCTTATCGCCCGAGTGGTGATACATTAAAGGGTTTTAGCGCGCTAATTAGCGTGGCGCTTGGTTGGACGACTTAGGTGACTACTCATCCGCAAATATTTCATCCGCGAATGAAACGTTACCCTTTTAAAATCGTAAGGCGACGAATCATCTGCAAGTTCGGATGAGTCGTCGCATAGTTAATACTGATGTGGTCATATCGGCCAAATAGACAAACAAACATTTGTGTTTAGGAACATTGTATGTCTGTTCTTTGGTTTCGCCAGTTTCGCTAGCGGCTATGTGTAATAATATCGTGGTTAAATAGAATAAGTTAGTAGTGAATAGTTTCCTTAAAATTATGAATCCGCTAATATGAACGTCGCATTAGCGCGATAACTTTTTAGCGAGCAAAAAATACGAAGCTTCGCCACGCATTGCTTTATCACGATAGACACAAGTACGGCCCCAGCATCAGTCTAACGCAATTTATTTTTGAATAGGTATTGCCTCATCATCTGCCTTTTCCCAACTATATTGGGGTCGACTTCCAGTCTAACCGGATGCAGCTGTATACCAGTATTTTACATGAAGCGACTGCCTGTCTGACCTCCACAACCCAGTTATTGGGTAACACGATACCCCTTGACAAGACTGTTTCACGTATTGCCTATCCAGATAAAAAATACCTACTGATTGAAAGAAAGAAGAAAACAAAGAAAGAAAATACATTTATTTTCGGTAAAAATGACGCAAAAAAGAACACAAACACAAAAAAGAATCAAGTTGAGGGAAATTATGCGTCACATCCACACAAAACGGCCATCGCTCAGCATAATGCTGCGACCCTATGCGAGACACAGCGCTAGTTTTCAGCGACAGCCGGCGTTGACGTGATGACATCAGCCGGTGCAGCATGCAATGTAATTTAAAAAAGAAACAAAATAAAAATTATATCTAAATCTAAAATGTTTATATAAGTACAAAATTAAGAATGGCAACATTACGTTCCATCGGCATCGACTCATACGCCGCGCGGCGCCTTGGAGTGCTATCATTTTATTTAATTTCAGCTGATCTTTTACATAATAAACTTTTATAGCCTGATGTACATTCAGACAGGTAATGTTTGCTAAAAGGATACATTAGTGATTTGGGGCTTTAAATTAAATTATAATATTATTCTCAGCGCGTACATTATGTTGGTACTCAAAAAGGTTATTGAACTTTACTATGGTTTAACGTAATCTTCAAAATAATATAAAACTGCTGTTTATACAAACAACTGGCATCAGCTGAATGCAAAAAGGTGATCGATGTTCAGAAGTGGAATCATTCATCTTTCGGTTGAAAGATATTCTAAAATAAAACGAAATCATTGCAATTTCGGGTACAGAAAGAAATTGTATACACAGTGTAACATAATAATTAACGCACAACCTCTTAAGGAGTCATTGTACTCATCATTATGAACAACTTTTACTATGGGACCAAACCTGAAATCGCGAAACAAAAATCGGCTGCTCTCTACATTTATGTTCGCATAACTCGTCAAAATGTAGGGAACAGCTGATTTTTTTCACGATTTCAAGTTTGGTCCCATAGTAAAAGTTGTTCATAATGATGAGTACAATGACCCCTTAAGAGGTTGTGCGTTATTTATGTTACACCTTGTATACGTTTAATAACCTGTAAGAAGAACTTTTGAGGGTTCGTCAGCATCTAAAAAAAATTGGTAAGTTTCATGTAGTGAATCGGATTTATTTTATAAAAACATTTTGGTTCTCCAATGCGATAGTAGATTATTACGAAGATATAAATAATACAAAAGGATAAAACGATCGCTTCGATCGTATTCATAGATTTCTCACAAAATTCTCCTAAGCGTCACATATCAAAGGATAACTCGTAAACAAAACTGCGAAATAATATCTATGTATTTACATACCAGGAACACAGAGTTTTGAACAGCCTTTTTGAAGTCACTTTTAATATATTATATTCCGGAAAACTCCATAAGGTATCAAGGAAGTATCGAGGAGTTTTTTTTATATCAATATTATACGTATACATACATAAATAACCAATGTCTTAAAATAAACAAAGTAATTTCAATTCCCCGAGGTGGGCTCAACTTATTTCTTCGTAAATAGGAATTATGGAAGTTAAAAGCATTTGCGTAAATATGTAGATTTATATATTTTTTTATATGTACCTAAGTAGGTATCAATTTTATTTTCATCCGTGATACGCGATTTTGTGTCTCCATTTTATTTGAATCAACCTGCTGATGTGGCTTTGTGTAAAAGGAAGAATAAAAAAGGCAGAATTTTCCCTGAAATTCTGATGCTGATCATTTAGTTTCATTATACAACTTTACCCTGTCTCGCTGGTCTTATGGTCGCATGCGCTACTGCTGAGCATGCGGTCCTGGGTTCGATTCCCAGGTCGGGCAAAGTGTTATTGGATTTTTCTACCTGGAATTTCTCAGTAGCAGCCCGGAGTATGAATTTGTGTCCGATTTATGGCAATAGGCTCGCCCCCTATTACATGGGACTTAATCATAACTGGCGAAATGTGGGTTAACTATAGGTACTCTACCCAACCCTTCGGGTAAACAAGGCGTGATGTTATGTTATACAACTTTCGTTAAATTTTCTTTAAATTACATGGTTTAATATTAATTTGACATAGTTGAATACTTACCTATCGTATCATGTAATATCTCCAAGGATATAAATTACAGCATACAAATTCATTTTAAGTATTGTAGGTAGGTAAGTCAATGAATGATGTTTGTTCCGTACTTATAGTCACAGCACTTATTTGTACATTATTTCTAGCATCCAGTGCTGAACTGCACTAATTTCACGCGCTTTCAATAATAATAATATTATCACACAAACTATTGCCCTATATTAGAAACTAGCACTTCCCGTGCTACTTCGTCCGCGTGGATTTCACACTTTAGTACCCCGTTAGAGGTAGATTAAAAAAAAAACCCTAATACAGGTTATTCTTTATTTTCGGTCTTAAGTACAAATACTGAGTTTCTAGTTAATCAGACCGCGCGTTTAAATACGTCCATGCAAACTTTGACAGCCCCCAATGCCCCTTTAAGGGGTAGTTTAAAGAAACAAAAAATGACAAACTTTATAATTTACTAAAATAAGTATCCGTGCCAAGTTTCAAGTTAATTAACTCAAGAAATAAGATTTTCATACAAACAAAATCCCCTCTTTTCACCCCCTTTAAGGTCGCATTTCCAAAAATCCTTCCTGAGTGGATGTACAGCATAAAAGGCGTCAACTGCCAAAATCTCAAGTTTGTACCCTCACAGCGGTTTAGGATCTGCGTTGATGAATCAGTCGGGACAAGTAATTATATATGAATAGGTATAGATAGGTCTTAACTAATTCAAATTAAAGTTGAAAATCATACATCAATTTCAAGCAGCAACTAACACTACAACAATAGGCTTAGCATCCTTTAAATGGGACTAAAACATAACTGGAAAAATGAGGGTGTACCTATAGGTACCCAACCCTTAGGGGAAATAAGGCGTGATTATGTGTGTGTAATTTTCAAACATCATGTCTCTTGTGTAGCTTTATATACATAATAATTAGGTACTTTTATCCGACTCCAAACTCACAACAACACAATACCCCATCCTTACCTCAGGGCAACGTGCGACAGACCTTAATTGATGTAAATTTTAAACAAAAACACTTTGCGCATTAAAAATACAAGATCCTCCGTATCTCGGGGGAGTTGGGGTGGGGAAAAGGGGGAGGCAAAGGGGGGAAGTCTTCATAAGAGGATTAAACACGGTAATAAGGTTTGCATCCTACACACTTGGCCGGGTCAAGTAGGGTTTACCGTCGTTCTTGTGCTATACTTTTGAAGGAGCTCTTTCATAATATAATCTTTTCTCTGTCAAATATTTTCATCTTTTTCTTTTGCGAAATATTGACAGATGAATGATAAATCTTTAGTAGGTTTTAATGACGAATAAAGTACTTAATAAAATATTTTATGTTGTATAGAAAAAAAATTGTCTTTTGTTTCAAAATGACGAAAGGGAAATTGTTTTCCTTCGTCTTTGTACGAAATGGTTATAGTAAAAACTTTTTAACAAAAAATAAAACCGCCTTCCAAAAAAAAAAAATAAATAAACACTGCAAAGTGGAAAATAACTTTGATTTCGGAAGCCAGTGTCTTTGGCTTTGTATTTTCGTTTTTTGCCAGTGACTTCCAAAATCAAAGTTATTTTTCACTTTGTAGTCGTGGTACCTACCCCACACAGATTCAAATACCACTACCTGCTACGTAAATTACAATGACAGGAAGTTATTAGAACATCATCCACATAGACTAAGTAGAAAAAATACGTATTATTGAAGCTAATTTAAAAATCGCCCAAGCAAAGCTAATAAATTTTACACGGGACCAACTTCGAGGTATATACCCTCCCGAATAAAACAAGAATCATTCAAATCGGACTACTTTGTAAAGGTTATGCGTGGTCATACATAAAAAAGTACGCGTAGACTTAAGAACCTCCTCCTTTTTTCATCCGTTAAAAACGATCACCATTTTCTTGCAAGAAATATTCATTTTTGTACCAAACGTGAAGAGTGTCATCATGGCGTCGAAGTTTTCACTGTGAAGGATCGAAACTTCGACGTAATTATTTCCATATTTTTATTCATAATATATTATTATTCTTAATAAATTATGCCACGTTAGTCTTTTGGTCGCAAGCAACGCAAGAGCTACTGCTGAACTTAGGGTCTTACAGTTTTGGTCACCGAATTGGGCAAAATTTTATTAACTTATCACTGGAGAATTTTCAGTAGCAGCCCTGAGTCAGGGTTTGTGCCCGGTTAATGGCAATAGGCTCACCCCCTATTACTCGGACATGGGACTTACATTATAACTGATGAAATGTGTTTGTACCTGCTTACCCCTCGGGGGTACACATGCGTGATTTTATGTTGTTATTTTAAATTAAGGAACTGGCTGTCAAGGTAATGAGTATACATAGAGAAAAAAATTCCAAAAGGTTAATACTCACATTAAAATTAGGCTTATGATGCTCTCGTATCACCGCCATACCATTAATCCCTTCATGAATGTTTCCCTTTATTGGATTAGTTGGTGATTATTTTGGTGTTGTTATCTACACATGGAAAGGAAAAACCTTTTATGGAGACTTAGGCTGGCCACATATAGTCCGAAATTCCGTTTCGAAATATCGATTCGGAATTTCGAAGATAGCAAATCCATACAAAATCACGCACCGACTACCATGCGGAATTTCGAATCGGAGAAAATTCCGAACCCCGATCCGAACCGAACCGATTTGGAGATTATGAATGGATTTGGTGCTTTCGAAAGTGAATTCCGAATCGGAATTTCGACTGTATGTGGCCGGCAATAAGTTCCATCTAAATGGCAACAGACTGCAATGATTAATTTGTGTAACAAACTTGGTAATGGTGGCCTTTTTTAATCGACTTTAAAAAAGGAGGATGTTCTCAATAATAATTCATTTGTATATTTTGTTTGTATGTTTGTTATCTCAGAACAGTAATTTATAAACCATTTTGAAATTTTTATTTTTTATTTGAAAGGATCTACTTCCGGAATCGGTCCCATATAAATTTGATCAAGTTCTGACAACTGGTTTTTGAGTTAGCTTCAATAATAGGGCAAAACTTGGGTAATCGGTGATAGTTTTGTTTTTTACTTGCAAAATTCGATTCATTGATCAGACTATTTTTTAAATTTACTGTGATATAGTAGACAAAATAAGTTTTGCTAACTTATATCTAAAAATGTGGCAAATACTATAATGATTGAAAAATGTACATTTATCAAGTCAGTAGTAACTTGGTAATAAAACACAATTATCTATCACCGAATAGCTGCATATCACGAATTAGCCAAGTTTTGCCCTACGTATTTTTTTCACTTAGCGTATGTTGATGATGTTATAATAATTTCCTGTCTGGTTATTTACATTGCAAGTAATGGTTATAGACTTAGTGTGGGGTAAGCACCACAACTAAAAAGTGAAAAATAAAAACTTTTTTGCAAATAAAAATAGCCGACTTCCAAAAAAAAACACTACAAAGTACAAAATAACTTTTATCTTGGAAGTCGCTGGCAAAAAACGAAAATATTAAATCAAAGACACCGACTGCAATAGTAGTTTATGAAACTGTTGCGTAGTGAGCGAGTGTTTTAATAGTATCACACGAGTGTACAGTTGACTCGTGTCGAGTGTGACTATGTGCAACTGCACATAAACTTCATGCACTATTTTATTTACTCTCATACATTAGGACTGAACCTATTTAATAAAAAATCGTAGCCTTTTTTTGCATTTGCTATGCCATAAAGTCGTGACAGCAATTTTATAATAATTATATAAAATTTTCTCGACTTTGCTGGTAATAGATTACGAGTCATTTCCGTCGGCGCATCTAAAATATCGGGTGGAGTCAAATGTTCTTCACATTTAGTGATATCAGACATTTTTAACCAAGAATGAAAAAATATCCCACGAAATTCAGTAAAACAAAACGTATAATATGGCGCTAAAATCCAGCACATCACCGCGCATGCGCTTAAGCGGCGCTGCAACAGACAAGTAAAAATTGAAACCAAAACTTTTTTGTAATGCTATAAAAATGGTGCGCCCCGCATATGCGTTCCATTAGAAACAAATAATTGATGGAAACTCCTTGGTGATATTAACTTTATTTCGTTAGAGAAAAAGTGTTATAATAAGATTCTATTTTTAAATTCTATTGTGTTTATAAAGTTTGTCAATATAAACTCATTTTGAAGTTTATAATTCGAACTTTACGATATAAGAGTAGATAAATAAGTTTGTTAGACAAATTAATGAACTAAATAAGGATTATGTTTTCCATTAGTTTCCACGAGTAGCGATACTCTCATATATGTACGTCTGGCACACTGAGCAGTCAGCTCCGTTACTGCCTTGCTGGCTGGCAAATTTTGCAAAGGCATGAACAGATTCTCATAAATCCTCCTGATTCTAGTGAAGAAGAATTAATTATTTCTAGTAGTGTTTCAGTAGGGTGTGTACGTATTTAGTAGTTAAATGGAGGTCTCCGGGCTGATATACAATTATTATCGCGAACAAAAATTCTAATAAAAACTTTTTACAAAAAAAAAAAAACCACCGACTTCCAAAAAAAAAAACAGTACAAAGTAAAAATAATTTTAATTTCGGAAGTCGGTGTCTTTGGCTTTGTATTTTCGTATTTTACCACCGACTGCCGAAGTTAAAGTTATTTTTCATTTTGTAGTGTTTTTTTTTTGGAAGTCGGTTGTTTTATTTTGTTTTTATTTAGTATTTATTATTTTGTATTTAGTTTAATTTTTCACTTTTTTAGTTGTGTTACCTATCCCACACAAATTCAAATACCACTACCTGCTATGTAAATGACGGTGACAGGAAGTTATTATAACACCATTCACATAGACTAAGTGGGAAAAATACTTATTATTGAAGCTGACTCAAAAACTATCCAAGCAAAGTTCATAAATACATGGGACCAACTTCGAGGTATACCTCTGTCGAATAAAACAAAATCGTTCAAATCGGACTTCTCTGTAAAAAGATATGCGTGGTCATACATAAATAAAAAACATAAGCGCCAACTTGAGAACCTCCTCCTTTTGGTTTTTGTCGGTTCTTTCATAGTTCATTGCGTGACGGAGCATGTTAAGGGAGACAGTTTAATGAGTGACGGCTCGTTCGCCTGGATTAAAAAATTACAAAATGTATTTAATGTTCACAAACAATTTGCAAATCAGGGGGCGACTCTATAGCCATTTTAATAATAATTCCATTTATATCAGGCGCAACAGGCGTATAGAAAAATACCTTTATCAAACACTTGTGTTAGTAAATAAGGCTTAAGACTATGTTAGTAACACATCACTTTGCACTAGGTTGACATTGTGCTGTCCTGTGGAACTTGTCCGCAGAAGCGATGGAACACCACGTCCAGCGGTCAAAAGTCTTCATCCATGACGAGGGGCAGATAACAGTTTGGTACACGCACGCGAACGCCTTGAAGTTGAATTTTCTGTGCGATTCCAGCAACTGCACCCTCGGTGTGTATCTCATCTTTTGGCGCACGTACTCCACGATGTCCTTCGCCTTAGTGGTGTAGTGCAGGCGGCAGATGTACACCGGTGTGTTCGGCTTTGCAGCACGCTGACTCACTTCAGGCTCTGTTGGAGCTTTGCCGCAGCGGTTCTTATTCGTTCGCGATCGGCGCTTCCTCCTTCACACCGTCACGAAACTGTCATCATTATCAGCCCTATTCAGTGCCTTTTCTGGCATTTTAGAGCACAAATCCAAACTGGGCTTCTATTGGAAAATTACTGAACAAAACGCTTTACCTGGGAATTCAAACCCAGGACTCAACGTTCAGGAGTTATGAATAATATATCCACTAGACCAAGGCGGTAGTCACATTAATCAATGCACACAAAAGTGATCATAAATTACAACGGTACAACACAGCTCGTAGGTACCGAATCGTACTAAATTTTAATTTACAAAATAACGTAAAAGTTGAATGTTTATGCCATTTACAGCAATTATTCCTACAAAGGTTTTAATACAGGTTTCGGTGACAGGTCGTGGCAGTTACGGGTTGGTGGTGTTTGTTTCCGTTTCCTTAATGTACTGGTGTTTTGGAGGGTGTCGGAGAACGTGATTAAGGGTAATCCCGTTAGCATAGTTGCTTAAAGGATCGGAAAGTTAGCATCTAACTGTCTGTTTTTACAAAGAAACTGCAGTCACCGATCGATTAAATCAATACCACATGATTTTCGTGCTTTTACGGTTTAAGATATTTAATTTTACTCAAAAAGAAATACAATTATTCACTTCTATGAAGAAAAAATAATTATTATTTAAGTAAAGCGACGGAAGATACAACTAAAATTATAAGTCGTAAAAAACATAATATTTGGTATAAATTTACAACTTAACCATTTTCAAAAAAGCCTTAATAGTCTTTTAAAAGTTGGAAGAGATTTTGATGCCTTAATCACGTTAGTAGGTAATTGATTATAGAATTCAGCTCTCTCATATACGACAGTTCTTCTACCTTTTGCTGGCTAGAACTGCAATATCAAACTTTAGAAAGACGCTAATAATACCGACCATAGTAGTTACTTAAGGTAACTTCCAAATTACAGCTACGTTCACATTAAAAAAAATCTAACTGAAATTACTCTCTAAACTAAAATTTTAGAACCAAACCTTATAAATAATGCATGAGCTAAAAAATAATTCACGGGTCTTTTAGAAGGCAATAATTTATTTTTTCAAACAGGGTGCTAGGAGCAGACGTACATATGAACGTAAACGAAACAAAAGGAGTACCCCCAAGGGAAGACGTGAATTTATGTATGTATGTAATTGAATAATTATCAAGTAATGACGAATAAGGGGGAACAGCCAGGTAGCCCGCGAAATTCAAACTTTCCTGTTTTTTGCAATTTGCAAGTCAGTATTAAGTTGTATGCTGATTAAAGTATCATTCGCGACCGTAACAAATATGTATTTATAGAATTATAATCAACAAAATCAGTAATACAACTCTATAAGTTTGTATAATCAAGAATTCTAATTGTCAAGATTTCATGAAATAGTTATTCAATGTCGTGGCTGGCTCGGCGTGCTGTGCTGGCGCTGCTGCAGCGGCTGCGGAAAACCTCAAGCGGCGAAAGTATAATAACCTTATCGGTAATTATATTTTCGAGCCGTTTGGGGTTGAAACACTCGGGCCGTGGGGTCCGAGCGCTCATGGTTTGTTTAACGAAATCTCCAAACGGCTAGTTGACACTTCCCGTGACCCAAGGGCCGGCTTTTACCTTGGCCAGAGGCTAAGCATTGTCATACAACGTGGCAATGCCGCCAGTCTCTTGGGTACATTACCAGTCGACAGCGATGCGGAGGAATTTTTCGATGCCATATTTTAGTTTGTGAATAGTTTTAGTTAAGTTAGGATATCATTATGTTATTTTATAAATTAATTAGGTATAAGTTGTTATGTAAAATATTAATTTTTAACAAAATAAATAAGTTATTCAATAGAATTACCTGGTCTTAAAGAGTTTTATTGATGACTTTAATTATCTGTAATTACGTACTTTTTACGGTCGCGAATCATATTTTGATCAAAATACAATGTAATACTGACTTGCAAATTGCAAAAAACTTAAGAAAAATTGAATTTCCGGGGCTACGTGACGCTTTCGTCTTAAAGTCTTTAAGCATTAATCTACCGTTTAACACACCACATAGTACAATGGAAACACACAAGAGCTACTTACGCCGCCGTGACTATGCGAAGAGTGATACAAAGCGAAGGAAGCTAGGAGTCAATTATGTTCCGTTTTAATTTCTGCGGCTATTCGGAACATTTCCTTATATTTAACATAATTAACTTGCGACTTTTAAACAAAAATTTAAAAGTAATTGGAAAATTTGAAGTCGGCCAACTGATGTTTGAATTTTAAAGGAGTTTGAAAACGAGAATTATTTATCAGTCTACATATACGTACAAGGTGTAACTTAAATGACGCATAATCTCTTAAGGGGTCATTGTACTCAACATTTTGAACAACTTTTACTATGGGACCAAACTTGAAATCGCGCAAAAAAAATCTGTTATTCCCTACATTTATATTCGCACAACTCGTCAAAATGTAAGGAACAGCAGATTTTTTTTTTTCGTGATTTCGGGTTTTGTGGCTTATTGATACGAGCCAAAGGGAATAAATACATTTAAAAACCTTAGCTAAATTCTAGTACAATATTTACAACAAAACTATTAATTACTTATTATAAACAAATATTCCAGTTTTTACTTATAACTAAAAATTACGGAATAAAAAATTAATTTAAAAAAAATAATCGATTTCAAAAAGAAATTAACTCAAAATTATTAAATAACTTTGATTTCGGAAGTCGGTGGCATAAAACTAAAATACAGATCCCAAGACACCGACTTTCGAAATTAATGTTATTACATAATTTTGAGTCTTGAGGAGCTCGTGGCTAAGTAATAACAGCCGCATGGGTCGATCCATCAGGTTAAGCTACGCTTGCCGGGGTTGGTCCGTGGATGGGTGACCATCTTTACATACCGAGACTCCTCCGTGCCTCGGAAAGCACGTTAAGCCGTTGGTCCCGGCTGTCATTCGTGGATCTTTGACAGTCGTTACGGGTCGTCAGAAGCCCGAAAGTCTGACAACCAGTCTTACCAAGGGGTATCGTGTTACCCAGTAACTGGGTTGTGGAGGTCAGATAGGCAGTCGCTCCATGTAAAATACTGGTATTCAGCTGCATCCGGTTAGACTGGAAGCCGACCCCAATATAGTTGGGAAAAGGCTAGGCAGATGATGACATAATTTTGAGTTAATTTATTTTTGAAGTCGATGAATTTTTTTAAATTACTTTTTTGGTATAAAGTGTTTGTTGTAAACTATGCCTAACTTTTTTCACACACTTCCACTGAGTGACGGTCCCCCTGTTGAGGCAAATAATTTTAGACATTGTTTTTATTATTCTTTTTTTTTTTTTTTTTTATATTTCTCGGGACCCTAGGGTCCCGGACCTTTAGAAGGCATATGAGGGGCCGAAGCCAACTCGCAGAGGCCCGTTAGACGCTTTCAATAGAAATGAGGCACTAACCGACGATTATCCCTGTGCGTACTATGCAAGTGCACCCAAGGACAACCCCCGGATGGTGTAGGACTATTGCAGAATATGGAGACAAAAAAAAATTGGGCTATGGGTTTGGATGGCTAAAGTGGACTGGTTATCTAAAACTATGGAAGGACTATGGCCCCTGCCTGACCAATGTGTGATAAATACAATACACGGATAAAATGGCAGGGGGTGACTTGTACACTCAACAATGGGCCCCCGGAAACGGTCGCTAGCACATAGTGTCGTAGCGACAAGGGGGCAACATGTCTTGAGGTGCTTAAGAGGAGTGGAGAGGTATTCCACGGCTATCAGGACAATCCCGGAAGTACGGTCAAGATCCCTACCAGCATCTTACTGGACTACTTCCTTCCTCCGAGCACGTTTGCTCTTGCGAATCTCTACTCAAGCCAGCCAATAAAGGCAAGAATGAGGTGGGAGGTCAGTTCTCGTCAGTGTTCACTCCAGCCGGCCAATAAAGGCAAGCCAGAGATGAGGAACATGACTTCTCCCGGGAGATAGGGTACGTGGGGTCGCTACTGCCCAGCAGCTCGCCACATGCTGCCCTGCGGGTTTCTGTATCTCTCTTGGTCTGGCTCCTCACCCTAGACCTGTTCCGGCAAAGTAACCTCTACCGGCACAGACCTAGAGTTCGGAGCGCGCAAGCCCCACCACGACGTCAACGTGGAGATACGGCGATGGGGTTATTATTATTCTTTTTATTATTGTCTATAGATCTGGTATATTTAATTAAGGTGAACCTACTCGATACTAGTATTTCAATACTTGTATAAGTTTTAATTCAGATCTAATTTTTTGCCAAATTAACAAAACTTTATTATGTTAATTTAATCATAGTGTAACTTAGAGGATAGAAAATGTTGATTTTTGTGTTTGTTTATTGTTATATAATTTTTTGGGAAACTATACATTTTAATTAAAACTCTTAAATAAAATGTTTAGTTTCTATAATAAATAGCGATTGTTCATTGTCCTTTTCTTTTAATTAAACTATAAACGGGAATACATAATGTGTAACGCAGCGGAAGGAGATTTTAGGTCATTATCCATTCAAATAGCAAATTGGTCAGATTTACCTCATTTTTCTCATATTTTTTGTTATTCTAACAGTATTAGTAGTATTAAGAAAGTATATAGTCAATATAAAGAAAGAAAACCCTAAATCATGGTTATTTTTTTGGCCACATTTCGTCACCATAAAAACTTTTATAAAAACGCCCAGGAATCGGCCTCCAGTCTAACCTGATGCCGCTGGATACCAGTATTTTACATGGAGTGACTGCCTATCTGAACTCCACAATCCGAATTACTGGGTAACACGATAAAACTTGGTAAGACAGGTTGTCAGAATTTTGGGCTTCTGACTACCTGAATCTACGAATGACAGCCGGGACCAATGGCTGAACGTGCTTACCGAGGCACATTTTTCAGTCTATAGTATATGTATGTTGTATAACGAGCTGGTGTCCGCAACTCTTATGATAAAGGTTTAAAAATGAAAATCGTGGAAATCATATAGCTCAGCAAACAGATTGGTGTTTATTATCTACTGAACCTGACTTGATTTCGGTACGCCTTTTACCGGTGAACACTGAAAATCAGCGCTGTGTTGTGGGTCCTGCAATGCACAGATCATGCTGAATGGAAGCCTTCTTGTCACAGTCATGACGTGCAGCTGCCGACTAATTCTGTTCTGAGCTCGTGATTATAATGTGGATCTATTTTGTTTTATTTTTCTGATTATTCTTATCTTTTTGTAAGCACGTGTTTCCGTGACAAATAAACCTATTTTTCTTTCTTTCTTTCTATTACATTCTCTAAAAAACAGATGAGCTTCCATGATTGCCTATGTAACGTGCGTCATTTTTACAATACCAGAGTAACCAGCAGATAAGCTGATGTCAAAACCTAATTACTATTGCCGAGGTTTGTAAAAAGCCTGACTGCTGCCACATGGGTTAGTGGTTATCTCAATCAATTAACTCAACCTATCGCAATCCACTGCTGGAGATAGGCCTCTCCTAAGCTGCACCACAACACCCTGTCCTCCGCCTTCCGCAACTAGTATGTCCCAGCCACCTTTATAAGGTTGTTGGTCCATCTAGCTGGGGGGTATCTCACACTACGCTTGCCAACACGCGGTTTCCGCTCTAGGACTCGTCTGTTTCAGCGGCCATCGGTCCTTCGACAAACATACCCGGCCCACTGTCACTTCAGTTTGCTTACGGCCGAACCCAATAACCTATTTTCAGTAAAATACAGATATTGATGATAGACAGTATAATTCTATCTGTCGTTATGTCCGGCCGGTAAGATTCCATAATCACATAAAGATTTTTGGGACATTAAAACCATAGATAGAAACGTTTTTCTATCTCCAGTATGCCAAACCTGGTGATTTATAGGTTATTGAGTTCGGCCGTTACTCTGCAAGCTACGAATATGTCAGTAACTCCAATTCTTATCCGAATAACTTCATTACTAATTTGCTCCATAGTGCGCTGAGCGACCTTGAATTCGTGAACCAGCCCGACTGTCAGTGTCCACGTTTCGACACCGTATGCTATAACGGGCAGGACGCACTGGTTGAAGACCTTAGTCTTCAAACATTGCGGGATAGGTATGTATATATGTATTATTACCAAGGTTTGTAAGAAGGCTGGTTGCTACCACATCGGTTGTCTATGTCAAAAGAATGCAAGTTCACCTACTACAAAAAAATGTGGCAATTCAACTGAAAATGCAATAACGGACATAAGTAATGGCGAACACCACAGTCATTTAGAAATCCTGGACATCCAATATCCAATAGCCATGAATCAGACTAAACCGTTAATAACTGAACGATACTTTTGCACGCTCATGCAGTTTCATAATTATTGATGCCACATTCCGATTGCATAAATTGAATACTTGATAAGGTACGTAATGGCTTCGTAAATAACGGAATTTATTGAGTTGTCTGTGTCATTGTGTTTACGAGGACAGTATTGCTATGAAAGCTTTATGTGAAGCTTACCAATACGTGCCTTACATAAAAGGCTTTATTTTACGTAGGGCGAATCATCGTTCTGTCCTTTAGAAGTTGCGGTTTAACTAAGATCTTTGGACAACTTCGTCATAATACACTGATGAAAAAGTATCCTAATAACATCCAGACCTTAATGATCTGTGTGCCGCATATTATTATCTTAAGCCATTCATCTGTTTATATACGTCATAGGGAATCCCATGTTGAATCATCTTCATAAACCTTCAAATTAATAGTAGTGGGATATTAACTTGACAGTAATGAAATGATACACATTTTCAGTACGAATTGCTGTATTTATAATCTCACATACATATGTACAAACTTAGTACTACTTATTACTCAATTTAGCAGGTTAGACTTCCCTAAAGATAACCGTTAGGTTCCGACACTCGAAGAGAACTAATTTAGCAAGACAGGTTCCACGCTACAAATTTCATGTTTCTATTCCCCTTTCGTTAAAAAACCAGTACTTTTACGGTAACTGTCAAATGAGATACTTTTATACTTCATGACTACACTGATATAAATCATTTGCGGCAAATCACATACTTTCAATTTTATATTTAGTATTTAAAATCACTACAAATACATAACATATTGACATTTGAAAATCATGACAGTAAATAGATATAATTATGATACAAATGTAGCGTGCATTACTTACACAAAGGCAGAATTTTTTAAAGTCATATACAATTCACACGTTCTGCCGAGACCAATCAACATCAAAGGGTCGCTTCTCAAAGTTTTGAAGGAGTATGTCTATTATACTTAGGGAAAGTCATCCAGCTCGGTAGACATAACTGTAAGAAAGAAGCCGACAGAAGGATCCAGTTGGGTTGGGCAGCGTTTAGAAAATATCATCAAGTTTTCTCATCGCCTATCCCGCAGTGTTTGAAGACTAAGGTCTTCAACCAGTGCGTCCTGCCCGTCATGACATACGGTGCCGAAACGTGGACACTTACAGTCGGGCTGGTCCACAAATTCAAGGTCACAAATTCAAAGCGCGCTATGGAGCGGGCTATGCTCGGAGTCTCTTCGAGGGATAAAATCAGGAACTAAATTATCCGGAAAAGAACCGGAGTTACCGTGAGCTGGCTATGTTTGTCAAAGGACCGATGGCCGCTGGCGCAAACGAGTCCTAGAGTGGAGACCGCGTATCGGCAAGCATAGTGTGAGTCGCCCCCAGCTAGATGGACCGACGACCTTATGAAGGTGGCTGCAGCAGACTGGATGCTGGAGGCGGAGGACAGGGTGTTGGGGCGCAGCCTGGGTCAGACCTATGTCCAGCAGTGGACTGCGATAGGCTGAATTGATTGAAACAGATTTTTTATATCTTTAGGTACCTACTTAACAGTTCCAAATAAGCTGTAGTGACTTTTATACAAGATTACAACGACGATAATCATTATTATTAATCTTCTGATGTTTAATGAAAAAGGGCCAGCTATTTTACCATGTTTCTGCGATACAATCGACGGTGTGGATGTGACGCTGTCCATGCCAGCTTCGTCATTCAATAATATTAATTTACCCGATTCCTTGTACTGCTCCTTTGAAGTTTGAGTTTTCATTTATTAATGTTTTCTCTTAGTAATTGTAATTTTGTTTGTACGGATAATTTTGAAAGTTTCTTTACGTTACAATTTGTTATTAAATGCTTGTTTGTTACAATTAGGTAAATGACTAATATAATTAATATAGTTGCTGGCACGTATCGTGAGCACAAATTCCACATGAAATGTTGTTGCCATCGTCAGCAGGCTCTTGTATTCTGGTTTTTACCTGTACATAAATAAGCTTAATTTTATATTAACCCCATTGCCCCTGCCCGTGTACGAATTACCGTAATAGGAAATAAGATTCGTAAGGTTTAAAAGTGGAGCATATGACTGTACCTTTGTAAGTCAACAGAATATTTCCTAACCTAAAAATAATGTTCTATGAATAAGTTTATGTCCAGAACATAGTAGGTAGTTTTTTTTTGTAATGTTTGTTTTTAATAAAGTCTCAATGTAATCTTGATACCTATACTTTAGTGTTTTTAGTGAAAAAATAAATTTTCCCACAAGCAACGCAACGTCCACATGTTCTACCACTTTCAATAAACAGCTTCAACCTCCAATTTGAGTATTTAAGGAGTAAGTATTGTAGAGATTTTAACCTGGATTGCTTTCTCATCCAACCTCCACGAATGTTTAATAAGATAATGGCACAATATTACGAGATAATAAGTTGTGTATTTAGAAAAGGACAAGATTAGACAGTGAGCCCCATTGACTCACAAGCCGTGTATTTTGCCGCGGGATGTTCGAAAGAGTTTCCGCGGCTCCTGGTACAGGCAACTAAAGGAACACGGGTGGGTATTAGTCAGTAAAAGTCTGACACGCCCTCCCGCTCCGCCCAGAGCGGGAGAAGTCATTTGATGATTTCTCATCCACAAAAAAAAGCCATCTTCGGTATTAACATTTTAAAGTTATAAATAATTATCTGATTAACTAAACGTAGCTCAGAGTACCATGATCCCAAGGAAACTTCTAAAGTCTCCTACAGTAGGTAGTGTATTAAACCAGCAATCAAATGGAATTCAAAACAACGCGACCTAAATGTAATCAAATCGATAAAAGTAAACGAAACTAACCGTTGCATTCTTACTTTCTTAAAATATTCATGTATGGACACAGCTGGCGAAGCCACTGCGATTAATGTCTAGTTAAATATTTATTGAGAAATGTGAATTACTGGGAATAGAAGGGGTTCCTATAATGGGATTATGAATTGTTCATAGTATTTGAATGAGTATTGAAATAGGGATTGGGTCAGACGGATAACTTGGGCTATTTATTGTGATATATGAGTTTTTTTTTGCGTTACTAATTAGGGACAAGGTGGTTGAAAAAAACGATTTGAACATAGAGCTGATAGAAGCCGAAAGAAACGTTTTTGGGATTTTAATCATTCAGTAACAGTTTGGCGCAAAGGTATTCTTAATTTCTTGTACTTCTGATCGCGAGACTTCAAACTCAAGAAAATCAAACACAAACTTTTACTGAAAGAATACACATTGATTTATAAACCAATTTATATTCGAAAATAAATTCACATTTAAACATTTTGCTTTTCATCAGTAAGGACAAAGATTGCAACATAGCCATGAAAAAGAAAATTAACGTTAAAACTAAAAATCCTCCCAAGATAAGTCAGGCAATTACCACAATTTTATTAAAACCCCATTAAGAACTAATGCAAGTGCCGGAGGAAATTGCAGAAATGTTACAAATGTAGACCATTTCTTTAATTGCGGGCTCGTATTGATCTCGGACTTACGGTTTAATGCTATCCAAGCAATCGCGCCAATGGATGTTGCTCTATTTGCCTACAATTACGATAATTCATTGGTTTTAGTTTGTTAATTTTGCGTTTTACTTTTGTGTTTTCTTAGGTTTTGTAATGTTTAACGGTGCAGGATAGCCTTTACCAGAAGTGGTCATCGTATTAGTGATTCGGCAGCTTCAATATCATCAAGGCTATGACGGGATATATCGCACCTTCAGAACAGTAGTGACGTATCTCAAAAAATCATTTTTTTGGGAAAACGAAAACAAAGTTTTGAAACTGCAAACTGATGATGATTTGAACTTTGAACTGATTTAATTAATTAATTTTGTATGAAAACCTATCAATTATTTGATTTCTGTATTAAGTTAAGTTTATCTTTTGTGAAATATGAGTAAAAAAAGATCGTAACTCGATTTCTTAGATTTTTGAGTTAAGTCACTACTATTCTGAAGGTGCGATATCAGTTCGTCGTGGACGTGGTACGACAGCGGCTCCTCTGACATTATCTGTCATCAGAAGACAGCTGCCACTCAAACATCGATGCGACTCTCTGCTAAAGTGACAGTCACCAGCCAGTGTCACTCTTATCCGACCTCTTCGGTGGTTCTTAATAACTTCGTAACTTAACTAGATGGCGCCACTTGCTGCGCCATCATGTTTATGGAATACGAGCCAGCTTTAAAGTTTTTATTATACTACTACATATTCTTATTCTAGCCAGGAACTAATTAAAAAATATCGATTATCATAAAACACGATCCCGGTTTGGTCCCGGCTGTCATTCGTGGATCTTTGACAGTCGTTACGGGTCGTCAGAAGCCCGAAAGTCTGACAAGCCATCTTACCAAGGGGTATCGTATTACCCAGTAGCTGAGTTGTGGAGGTCAGATAGGCAGTTGCTCCATGTAAAATACTGGTATTCAGCTGCACCCGGTTAGACTGGAAGCCGACTCCAAGATAGTCGGGAAAAGGCTAGGTAGATGATGATTATCATAAAATACTTGACTATTAGTTTCACCTCACAAGGTTTTGTTTTTTAATTGGCATACTTACCTAGTTTCTAGGGCAGAATTTTTTTAGCCACAGTGTTCTAAGGTAAAATTAACAGATGACAAATATTAGCATTACACAGAAAATATCCTACTTTTACAACACCGTATTATTCTGCATGACGCAAAAAATTCTTATAAAAATACCTAAAATTCATATAATAAACAAATTAAATATTAATCATATTAAAAGTTTCCCATGTTACATCGGCTTCATCACGAGATTGCATTGTTGGAGTGTCCAGTTTACACTGACCTGCCTCTCCTGTCCCATCCTATAGAAACTGGGAACATGGAGCGGTAGATGATTTTAGACGTAGAGGTCAAGTTAGGCTGGTTATTGAAGTCGAGCCGAGGGTAAACAATTAGTAAAAGTTAAACATAGATTGGGCCCAAACTCGATGTATGGGGCAGTTCTTCATTTGCATTACGAGAGAGCGTAGATTGGTTAATTTGTTCAGGAGTACTCAAACACAATAGGTTAGAAAGTTCGTGACAAAAATTGTCGAGGAGATTGTAATTAGGGTCCCGTACCTCAAAAGGAAAAACAGAACACTCGTGTGTCTGTCTGTCTGTTTGTCCGTCTGTCGTAGCCAATTTGCTCCAAATCTAATGGCCCGAATTAAGTTGAAATTTGGTAAATATGAATTTCTGTGACCCAAACTCGGACGTGTAACGTAAATAAATGAATTTTGAATATGGGTTCACTTTTGGAGGCAAATAAGAAAATTCAAACAAAAGTTTTGTAAACTATAGTTTGCAAAACTACCGTGTGACATATCAAATAAAAGGCTTACTTACGGGTCTCGAAAAGTTTTTTTTATATAAATTTAAAAGAAATAGTTTTAAAGTCATTTAAGAATCAATTCTTACCTCCGAAACTACGGAGCCTAAAATTTTGAAAAAAAAAATACAGAAAATAGTTATATACTTATACTTAATATATTACAGGAAAACCTATAAAAAGTCTATGGTTTGAAAATAACACTGTAAATCTCCCAATATTGTGCGTACAAACTTAAATTGGCCGATTAAATGTATGGGAAGACATGTTTTTCAACTACAATGTTAAGTTTGTTCTTGGGATAATTCTTTCTCTTCTTTCTTCATTCCAAATACGGAACCCTACAGCGTGCGTAGTCCGACACGCACTAGGCCAGTTTTTTATATTTAAAAACAGCCATACCTACATAACATCACACAAACAGCCGACACAAAACACGATTAAACCTACCGATATCCCGTTTAAAAATGCACTCATCTGGTCCACTGGTTATGTCGATAAAAATATATAACAAACTACTCGAGGTACTCAGAAATGAGAAAAAGATTGCTGTTTTTACGAATAAATTAAAAAAGTTATTACTAAATAAATGTTATTGTAGCATAAATGAATATTTAATTGACAAATGTATAGAACTGACATGATTATATAAATTAATTTAAAAAAATTGATTAAAATAATAATTAAGTAATAAAATGTTACCTTAGATTATACTTAGAATAAGTTAGTTACAAGTATACCTAAATAAGTCCTCTTCCCCCTTCTCCCCTCCCCCTCCCTCCCCTCCCCCTCCTTCCCTCTTCTTTCTTCTTTAGTTTGTTAGTAATAAGTTCTCTTCTTCTTTGCCTTCAAATTTTTCTTTTGCTGTGCCCGACAGGGTCCACGATTGTTTCAACAAATGTTTACTTACCACCTAAGCATATACTCGTACATTGTGGAATGCAATAAATGATTGAATATTGAACATGCGCCTCTAATCGCAGCTACGATCATTCTTAGACGAAACTCAACTGAAACTCGAAGCGTTTATTTCCATTAAATTAATTACAGGCACTTTTGAATTGTCGAGGGGTCGGTCAGTCACACAGATGATGCTAGTTGCCAAATTGCCATAATCAGCGAGTTGTGATACTTCAGTGAGACACGTTACAGCTAATGGTCTTTTTGTTGGATATTGGGTTGCAGTAGGTACTATGTAGTAATTACAATCTCGTATTCACTTGTTTTCAAACACCCACAGATAATAAATACGCAAACCTTTTCAGACCCGTATGTGAAGTGGAGTCAAGATCACATACGTAATCCACGTGGACGATTTGAGTAGCCCACTGAACGCTGGAGGACTAAAAATATAAAAACCGGCCAAGTGCGTG
This sequence comes from Fissipunctia ypsillon, assembly GCA_947568875.1. Classification (NCBI taxonomy): domain Eukaryota; kingdom Metazoa; phylum Arthropoda; class Insecta; order Lepidoptera; family Noctuidae; genus Fissipunctia; species Fissipunctia ypsillon. The sequence goes on along the minus strand of OX387655.1, from coordinate 19,298,582 downwards.
TCGAAAACCACGCACAATGTAGGATTCAGGAGTTCAGAAAAAAATTATCCCAAAAACAAATTGTAGTTGAAAGACATATTCTCCCATATATTGATATACATACGTCACGATCAATTCTCCAACTGCAAATTTAAGTTTGTAACCGCAACAAAAATATTTTCTTATGTGATAAAACAAATTAACTATTTTCGGACTTTTTCCCATATTTGTGCTGTGAGACCTTGCTTCTTGCCAAATTTCATGATTCTAGTCCAATGGGAAGTACCCTATAGGTTTTGATTTATTTGCGAGTATTAAAATATGTCGCGTATATGACCGTTTTTTTTATTGCGTTGACTTAGAAGCTTGATTTTTTTAGAGCTCCAAGGGACCGTAGACTTAGCATAGCATGCAAAGCATAATCTGCCTATAACGTTTCCACTGCTAGGACACAGGCCTCTCTGTGAGAGGGTGTGGGGCCGTAATCCACCACGCGGGCTCAGTGCGGGTTGGTAGATGTCACATGCCTACGAATTTTTGGTTCTAGGACATGCCGGTTTCCTCACGATGTTTTCCTTCGCCGTTTTGAGAGCAGCGGTGATGAAATAAATTACACAAAGTAAAGCGCCTGCTTGGGTTCGAACCCGCGACATACAACTCGTAAGTCGGGCCCGTTACCACTGGTCCACCACTGCTACTATAATATAATTTCAACTTAATACCTTCACGCCTTCTTCAGAAAAAAGGTCTCGACAGATTGACATACAGACGGACAACTAAGGGTTCCGTTTTTCCTTTTGAGGTACCTTTAAGAAGAAACAGCGCGGTGTTTTGTTTTGATTGAAGTGGGTGAATTTCTCAGTAGCAGCCCGGAGTCTGGATTTGTGCCCGGTAGATGGCAATAGGCTCGCTCCCTATTACATGGGACTTAAACAGAACTGGCGAGATGTGGGTATACAGCTCTGCCTAACCCTTCGGGGAATACAGGCGTGATGTTATGTGGAGTGGGTGTACCACATCAATCTAAACAAAACACTGCGCTATACCGTCAATAATCCCGTTAACATCGGACAGCAAAGGTTCAACATGACCCCAAATAGTTGGCATATTTGGTACTGCCATGATACATTGCGGGGCCGAAGCGCCGAAGTTGAGCGGTGATTTGGCCATGTGATTGTTAAAACTTCGTCGAATGTTGCCGGGTTAGAATGTAAGGGGTTACTGTAAACTGAACTGAATTGAGGGTTTCTGCCGTGTATTTTGGGAACATATTTTGTAGTTTCATCGTGTGTTGATGAAAATAGTGAATAGGTAGTTTCACCTATTACTCACTACTCTTCACTCTGTATACGAGACAAACTACCAACATAGATGGAGTGAATAAACGTAGGAACCAGTAAAATAAAACTAAATCGTGATTGTTGGCACAAAAAAAAGTCATGCCTTGTAATCGTGTTAAAAGTCTGATAAACAAAAAAGAAACCATTTTATCACTGATTAGCTGCACCCCACGGTTTCACCCGCCTCGTTCGGCTCTTAAGGGTTGTAGCGTGATTTTAAATAGGCTATAACCTTCCTCAAGAATTGGGCTAACAAATGCAAAAAAAAAATTCTAAACCCAACTGGTAGTTCCAGCAACTAGCGCGTTCAAACAAAAAAATAAACAAACTCTTAAGCTTTATTATTTTACTAGCTTCTACGAGCGACTTCGTCCGCGTGAAATTTCGGCCCCCGACCCACCGCATCGCATCCTACAGCGCGACCATGCTACTACTTCGTTTTCGTTCAGCATTCTTTCTGACTTTTTTGCTGTTTGCTCGGATCCTTAGGGTCATAGCGTGATATTAGAAGCCATGCCCTATACCCTTCCCCAAAAGTTAGGCTATCAAATGCAAAAATAATTTTTCCGGCAGTTCCGGAGATTAGCTTGTTCAAACAAGCAAACTCTTCAACTTTATTATTACTATAGATATAGATAAGTATAAATCGGCTACCCTAACAATACTACTGTGTTCACTCACACTAACGTGATTCTGTTGACATGATACCTATTCCCGTCAACTTAATTCATCATCTACCTAGCTTTTTCCCAACTATGTATGCTGATGTCGATTTCCAGTCTAACCGGATGCAGCTGAATTCCACTATTTTACATGGAGCGACTGCCTATCTGACCTCCACAACCCAGTTACTGGGTCTGATTACCGCGTCTTCATAAATATGCTATCGAAATAATTTACGTCAATCGTGGGAACACACAATTCTGTAAACGTGGAACTGTTACCGAAGTCAGTTTGTACGAGTTCACTCGAGTTAGGATAACTTAGTTTACAATAAGTCCATATAGATCTTGAGAGTTTATTCGTTTTAGTTCATAATAGTTCTGTGTTATGAGCGAAAACGGTTTTCTGATGGTGGTGTGGATCAGGAAGTTATAGGATGGATCTTTGCAGGTACTTCAACGTGTGAATAAAATTGATGTGCTAAATTGAACGAATAATTATCAGCTAAATATTTCATTTGATTTCAGACTTTGGAAATTTCTTGTTTTATTCTTCTTCAAAATATTCTTCAGTAACGAACTCATCATGGAGATATTTCACGATACTGTATCATTTATCATCATCATCAAGTTCTTGCTCCATCCCAATTTATTTTGGGGTCAGCGCAACATTTATTTACTTATTTATGTCATGTACGATGTCATGACATGTAACATGTCTTTTTCTTCCAAACTTCTCTTTTAGTCATCATCCCGGTACCCTCCCCCCTTTCTAGCTTTTAGGCCGTTTGTCAATGAGAACGAGATGATGTCATCGAAGTAGCGATTCATACATAATTCACTGTTAACAGTGAATTAAAAATCACCGTGTATAGAGTGGTGTTGAACGCAAATAGAATTCCTGGAACATTCTACCTTGACCTCTTACACCCAATACTAGAACTCTCAGCTTGGTTATTTTTGGTTTTTAGTCCCTGAATGAGACAGAACGCTATTGTATTATTTAGAAAAACATGTTTTTGGGAACCGGCATCCAATTTTAGGGGAAGATCTGCCAAATATGAGGTTTTATTATATTGCTTTTTGCCTTGGACAGCCTATATTTTGTTACTATTTTTGGGGACTGTTTATTTAGGTTCTGGAATAGTATATCAGAATAAATGTTTTTACTAGCAGGTTTGGGTATAGTTCGTAGTTCTTTTGTATCGGCCTTCTTTTGTTTTTCGAACAGATACATAGAATTTCCTTGTATATTCAGAACCAAGAGCGCTAGGTTTTTGTGTTGCCTCGAATGCTTCGAGATTATTAATATTCTTTCCTAGGTACCGGTTTCATTTGTCGAATTATTGAAATTAATAACAACAGATCAGAATTGTTTGAAAATGTTGTCTAAAATATTTTTAGTCCACTTTGACAACATATTTAAAATATTTTTGTATGTCTACGGATTCCCACGTAATGAATTCTGCCTAAATACTTTGGCACTATAGTTGTCCTTAGGTACAGGGTTCTTTGGTCAAATCGTTGAAGTTAATAACAACAGATCACAACTCTAGGAATATAAACTCACATTGACAAAATAATTTGCTTTGTCAACAGATTCACACGTGGTCAACCGCAAGCTGGTTGACGTGCCTCAGTTCGAGCGACCCATCGGCAACCATACCTTCCACATCGGGAAGGAGGCTCTTCTCGGTTGCTCTGTCATCAACCTGGGGAAGCATAAGGTAAGTGGTATTAACTTCGATATTTTCAACCGACGAAAAAAAAGAGGAGGTTATATATGTTATAGAGGGGGATAATACATATTTTTTTTGTGACATGGAGTTGGGCCATACTAAATTGCCACCATCGCCTACAATCTTCAATAACAGAGTTGCAAGTACATACCCCAGCCTAGTCATCTCAGAGACAAAGCTAATGTCTTGTGTGACTGTATTTACACCTTTTTTTTTTTTGATGGGAAATCATCGAATGACTTCTCCCGCTCTGGGCGGAGCAGGAGGGCGTGTCAGACTTTTACCGACTAAAACCCACCCGTGTTCCTTCTGTTGCCTGTGCCGGGGCCACGGTAACTCTTTCGAACATCCCGCAACCCCGGCTCGACTGTATTTACACCTGCAATCATACTTTTCAAAACGGAACATAACAACGCTGTATGACAACATAAATATGTAAGGAACACCACTAAAGATCCAAACGTTTGATTATACAAGATGTTACATAAATTAACGCACAACCCCTTAAGGGGTCATTGTACTCATCATTATGCACAACTTTTACTATGGGACCAAACCTGAAATTGCGGAAAAAAAACAGTAAAAGTTGTTCATAGTGATGAATACAAGGACCCCTTAAGATGTTGTGCGTTATTTATATTACACCTTGTATATACATATGTCCTTGTTATGTGTTGTGTTGTTGTGTTGTGTGTCTTGTTGTGTTGTTGTGCGTCTTGTATGTGTGTGTGTGTTGTGTGACGTATTATATCTTTGGTCCAAAGGTTGTTTTTAAAAGATCCTTTTAGAGATAAGACCGCCCATTGTGTCACCTTATGTACAATTTCTACATTTATATCCGTAATTCGTATGGTGAACATATTGTAATAAAGAGTCCTATCGCGAGTATTCTATTCTACTGCGGCTTTTACCTAGGTATGGCAGCATTGTGTCCAAATATTTTTAAGATGCAGTTATCTTCTTCAATTAAATATTGTTTATTAGACAAGGAAGAAACGCAACATTCAGTATGTTTATTTTCTCCTTGTAATAAAATATTTATTCAAACGGTACTCCATAAAATTTTCACAGTTTCTCTTCTTCATAACCCTATCGTGCATTAAAAGTTTAATGAGCATCGCGTCTGAGACATTAATTTGCTGGATGTTGGTCATAACGGGATGTTTATGGGCAGGTAGCTCGAATTATGGCCACCATTAGGTTCTGACGTTACTTGGATGGAAAATGTGCTATACATATTTAGGTATAGTGGAGTCAGGAGAAGGAATTTTATAACGTGATCTAACCATAGATTTAAACCGTTAGATTCGCCTTATAGTGTCAAAAGATGGTCAAGTTTCTGTTTCGTTTTGACAGACAATGACACGATGACAGAAGTGACTTTACTGGACTGTCACTGAAATGCGATTTTTATTTGAAATGAGAATAGCACCCTCCGCAGTCGCGAATCTCTAAGGCAACTGTTTAAAAAAATTAACATCATGACGGTACCTTGCCAATATATATATGAAAATATTATGTATGTTAGAAAAAATCTACATCTTTTTAGTAAGATAAGTGATCGGCATAATTTTAACACTAGAAATAGGAACAAATTAGATCAACCACGTTTCAGATTGTCTAAGGTACACACTTTTTTTATTGGGTACTGTGTAAAAAGTTATAATAAAATACCTCTCGATATTCTTCAACTAAATGAGAAGCAATTTAAAACATGCATTAAACGCACACTATGTAGACAAGCATATTATAGGTTGAATGATTATATCATAGATAAAAATGCTTGGCTAAATGCTGGTCCTGCTCCACAGCCACTTGGGCTTTGTAAAAATATTTTTTTTTGGATGAAATGCGTCCCTTTTTTTCTGACATTATAACCTTATTGTTTACTTTTAATTTTTATTTAATCAAGTTTTAGATGTTGTATAAGTAATTCAATAGGTAGGATTTTCTTTCCTTTTGGTAGCAATACTTTATTAATCTTTTAAATACAATCATTGCAAACTATAGTTTTGTATAAATTAGAAGCATTTTTTCAATTTTATAAATGTGAGTACCATGGAGCTGTTTTATGTTATGATGTAGGTATGTTGACTTGAAAGAGTATGGTAGTTGAGAGTATATCATGCACACTTAAATGGGTTCCCTACAAAATGGTTGAGCTGGACGGTGCAGATCCACGCGTCATGTTCGTGAACGAGCCCCGTCAGTGGAGACTGGTCATCTCTTAACTGCCAGTGCTTATTTTTAATCTTATATTTTGAATTGTTTTTAATTATTTATTTTTTACATTGTTCTCACATATAGAAGCAACAAGAACAATGTACCCAGGATTTTGTAATAATTTTGATTTCAAAGAGTGTCTATGGAGTTTCTTGCCCATTCTTCTCCATAGAGTTTTGGAATGGGCGACTAGGTTCAATTTTCTGACTAACTGACTGACTCTTTAACAATTCAAAAGTGCCTGTAGTTGGTTTAATTGAAATAAATGCTTTGAGTTTGAATTTGAATAGAAATGGCGTAATAAATATATCAAATATAATTATAATTTATTATAAACAAAATCGTATTTTTTTTAAATAGACATGATTAAAGTTTTAACTTTGTTAGAATTCTTTGAGTTGTTAGAATACTACCTGAAGGCACGAGAGGGCATTTAACAGCTATTTCTGTTGTATCTCCAAAAACCAATGAAGTTTAACTGGCGTGTGTCACGCACTGCTTTCTATGAGCGAATGATTTGGGATGTGTGAGCTCACATATCTCAGTGTTGGCACTCGTCACACGACTGAAGTACGGTGAGTGCAAATCTAACGATTAAAATCTTTTGGTCTTAATCATACGGCATAGACGTCTAAAACAAAACTCACTTTTTGTTGGGCTCCACAAATAATTGTCCCTGACAGGATTCAAACTCGAACATAATAATATACCAGCAAGGTATCTAGGTAGCTCCGCTACAATTGTATAGTCATTAGCAATAGTACCTATGTTTAAACTTAGCAAAACTCAAAAGAGAATTTCTTAAGGAATAGCGATTGCAACTGTGAGATGAGATCTATTTCATAATAGTATGCGTTCCAATTTACTATATTTGTAACACATAAAACTACAATCAGTACAGTAGGAGAAAATCACTTTTAATAGTTGCTACGTGTATATCTACATATTAAGTATATTAGTGCTCGTGACTGTACGACCCTACAAAATGGTTGAGTTGGATGGTGCTGATTCACGCGTCATGTTCGTGATCGGACGTCGTGGGTTGAGACTGGTCATCTGTTAACTGCCAGTGCTTATTTTTAATTTTATATTTTTAATTGTATTTCATTATTTATTTTTTACATTGTTCTCACATATAGAAGCAACAAGAACAATGTACCCAGGATTTTGTTATAATTTTGATTTAAAAGAGTGTCCATAGAGTTTCTTACCCATTCTTATCCATAGAGATCTACGTTTTGGAATGGGCGACTAGCTTCTTAGATTTTCTGACTAACTGACCGACTCTTTGACAATTGAAAAGTACCTGTTAATGGTTTAATTGAAATATATTTTTCGAGTTTCATTTTGTCTTTGTACAATTCAGACAGTCAGTTCCTACTTCCTAGTACTGTAATCATTTTTATTGCAGTTAACTTGATACTCAGATAGTTTCTATTTACGCTGAAAAAACATGACTTTTATATTTGAAGCTGACCTTTAGGTAACAGTGTTAATACAGAATTAAGTTTCAAAGTAGTTTTAACTGCGAATTTCTGTAGATTAACTCAGCTAACTTCAATACTATAGTTTTAAAGAACCATTGCTCCAGAAAACAAGGGTAATTACCCTCTCCCCTAAAAATTACCCTAATTTCGCAAACGTCTTTTCTAACACGGCTTTATTTTCAGTAAGTACGTACCTACGAACGGAAAACTTTTGGCTGTCTCCCCTACTGTCTTAATTATAATAAAAGTAATTAACATGGAGTGCTATTTTCCGTAATTATGTACTGCGGTATTATAATTTAATTAATTGTATTTTCTTTTATAGATGGATGTTATTTGTTATTGTGTGAGATTTTTCCTTATGATTGGTTTTATTTTAAATTAATTATAATGTTATTTAATCTATAAAAGAGTTTTGAGAATGGCAATTCGGGGTCATCTGACTGAGATGATCAGGTGGTGTCTTTGCCATAGGACGGCGCCACGACGGGTCTATTAAAACTAATGGCAGGCCAAAATACCTGCCGAAGGAATGGAGAATGTACAAGAAAATCGAGCAATCCTGACCTTAATGTAGTTATACCTTCATTTCCCACCGAGCTTATCCACCTTGGAGAGAAACCTTTTTACATATAATTAGGAACAATAAGACTTGTGATAGATTTTTTTTTATAAAACTAAGTAAAATCCGAATTTGAAAAAACAATTACGAACGAAGGCGGAATGAGTTTCACGCGTTTTTTTTATTTTTCACAAACCTTTTTTCTTTTTATTTTGACTCGCGCGAGGTTTACTTTATCAAACAGCCTGTTATTTGTTCATACAATGTTCTCGATTGATCTCTTTGGTGAGTGACTAACAATATCGACATTTCAAATTCAAATCAATTTTTATTCCTGGGAATTAAAGAGCAATTTTAGTCCCTGTTTACGAAGAATAAACTAGCTCTTTTCGAGTAGATATGATAAAAATAATATTATTTATTACTAGCTTTTTCCTGCGGCTTCGCCCCCGTGAATATCGGTTCACCGGGATATAAAGTATCCTATATGTTCAGCCAAGTTATAAGCTATCGGTGTGCCAAATTTCATCCAAATCCATTCAGCCATTTTTGCGTGATTGAGTAACAAACATCTAAACATCTTCACAACCTTTCACATTTATAATATTAGTAGGATTACTTCTCAAAAAGAGCATGATTCATTACAATATAAACATGCATTTCAACAATAATTAGATGGACAAGAATAGATTAAATAATAATAATTGCTAAATTATTGATTTGACAGATTAAATAAAATATATTTGTAGGGTTAAGAAGAGGTGTAGGTACCTATTATATAGTACACCCACATTTCACCAGTTACATCAGGCCAGTTATAGGTACACCTCTGCCTAACCCTTGGGGGAAACAAGGCGTGATGTTATGTGTGATGTGTTGTAAATTTGTAGGATTTATTTTTCTCACTCACCGACTTACCCAGCGGTATACTGCATGAGACTCAGGGATTGATTCGCATGAGGATTTCATCAAAGCAAAGTAATTGAATTGGTCTTCGCAATTAAATTTATTGTAGACATTAAACACTCAGTCAGTCCTAGATCAGGATCTACTTAATAGGTACAGTCATGTAAATATGCAGACCACTTACATTTTATGGGTTAAATTACCCTAAAAAGACAAACACCCAGAAGTATTCTGTCGCAATTAGCATCTGCTCTCTGTGTTCAGGCCTGGATGACGAAATGCCACGTGGACATCTGTAACCGGAACCAGTCGCTTCTGCTGGCTACTGTTTGAACTGGCGCAGTCTATTTATGTGCTTGTCCAATTGAGGAGACCACTTTATTGTTTATTTATTAATCATTTTAAATTAAAACGTAGGACCAATGTCCTAATGAAACCTATTTCGTATCATTTTAACATTGGTACCACTCCTGGTTCTTCTCATATTTATTAATCCACTTTCCGTGAGCGAGTCTTGTGAAAAAAAAAGCCTCTAGATCTATCACAACCACAGACAATTATTATTCTTCCACAGAAAATTGGAAGCTGTCAAACTTATTAAATACACCAAACAATCATTGAATCAACTATATATAATTTAATTAATTCCTTTGTTTGGATTATGTGTTCTTTATTGTTTACACATATTATTAATCATCGATTAACTATCGATTGACAATAGCTCCATCTAGTCAATTTCAAATGGTATTTCTGTACGATAGCCACTCAAATGTCCACCAGAGGACGCCACCGAACTATCAATTATGAATCGGGATTTTTAGTTGTTACAAATTAGCTACAATTTTTTTTAAATTTGTTATTGGGTGCCCATTTAAGGGCGAAGGACTCCTCCATCTTCGCGATTTCTCTCTGTCTTATCTCTGTATAGTCCAGGTGGGTAATATTTTGGTGGGTGGTAATATTTAAAAAGAAATATGTATCATTCATTAACGTTTAATCTAACTATTTTTCATATCTTTAGTAGCAGTATATCTTGTCTCGTAATTTCAAGAAACGTTTCATGTAGTTTTCTAAGAAAATGCCTCGCTCGTGTTTTATTTTGTCTAGATAAAGATAGCAACATAATTCCTGAGCTCAGTTAATTAATGGAGCGTATTAAAAAGTGCAAGCTTCGTATGGCTGGTATAATCAGATTTTATGTTCTAGAAAATTTCTTGATAATTAACGAAGAAACTAATTGTTCATGAAATTAGCTTAGGTATTTGAATTTTAAAGCAAAACTTTTACAGAGGCTTAATAAATAGCGGTCAAGACTATGAATACACTAGATAAAAAAAATTTGGTCTAATAATAGACAGAACTTTTGGTTTTCAGTACATAATGGTAACATTGATTATTGAGGATGAATTTCGGAATAAAGCACAGATATTTTGATACTCGTTTCTTCTATATTTGATAAAACGGTTACAACGTACAATTTAAGATCAAGTGACATATATTTGACAGTTGCGCCATGAAGCGGCAGGAAACAGAACTCCATAAACCTATTGCGTTCCATTTCTTACATATACGTACTACTATTTCATTCTTCTAACTGAACAGACGGCTGTGCTGCTTGACAGTTTGTTGCGCCACTTCTTCTTCCCAACTAAAGCACTAGGAAGTGGTGAAGGGCGGGTGTTTTGGGGGACTGCGATATGTAATGTTGACGTTCAAAAAGTGCTGATTCTCAGCCTAGTTTGAATGTCTTTATTTTATTTTTTGTTGCAAGTTTTCAACAAAATGTTTGACGTAGAAAAGTCAAAATGATGAAAGACATGCGCAGTGGTCTCGAACGTCATAGAGCGAGATCGGTAGAGTTGCCAGCTAAAATCGGTATATTTGTACCCAAAATCGGTATTTGACAAAAAAAATACAATATTCAATCAAATTCGTTAATTTATTGAAAAAAAAAAAACTTACAGACTAATTTATAAGGACAGCACATATCGGTAGAAATACCGAAAAATTGGTAGGTTCGAGACCACTGGACATGCGATGCTTTATGCTGCTCTGCATCTACTTACTATTTATCACCTTACCAAGATTAATGTTAGCGCAATCTCTAGTGTTTTTATCCTTGTTCTGACTATCAGCATCTTCATTCAAGAGGAAGGCGCCCATTTATGTATCCTACTTAAATATTATAAATGTGAAAGTTTGTATGTTTGTTAGTCAATCACGCAAAAACGGCTGAACAGATTTGAATGAAAGGAGACGTTCCAGAAATGTATGGAGCCTGGGCTAGCACTATGTACACTATATGTAAATATCGCTATACAATATAGTAACCGTTTTTAATGTTAATTTTCTTTCATTTGATTTCGTTTTAATGTACATTCAAACTAACTCGGTCAAGGAGAGCAACACAACATAAATATGGTGGATCAGCGGCGAAATGTCATTATGTCATTTTGATAATGACATTTGATTGCTGTGTTTGTCTCACAGAACATAAATACCCTAACAACGATTCAGAGTCAAAGACGTCAACACGTCACGAAACATATAACTGTCAAAGTCGTCAAACGACATGTCAAACGACTGTCATGGCTGCCCTAAAAATGGCGTTATCATAATAAAAACCTTCCCAAATAATAATTTTCATACGCCTATATTCTTCTTTAAATTAATTTGTTTGTATTTTTATGAAAGTCCCTTATTTTTTCCCTATTTATCTATATAGTGTACATAGTGTTGGCCCAAAATCAAACATCTTCTTTGGGACATATATAGTTTATGACCTGGATTAACATATAAGATTTTGGGTTCTGGTAAACGTAGCCGAAGTCGCGGGCAGAAGCTAGTTTAGAATAATTCTCATTTTCAAAACCGCACTCACCCTTGTTTTCGCCCTCCACACAAAAAGGTGCCCTTCACACATTAATTATTGTACGTGTGTAACCATCACACTTAGTAAAGCCAAGCAAGCGAGAATTGGGTAGGTTATATAAATTGGGTAGGTTATATAAATTGGGTAGGTTATATAAATTGGGTAGGTTATATAAATTGGGTAGGTTATATAAATTGGGTAGGTTATATAAATCGTAATGAAGAGACAACGTACTACGTCTGCTTGTTTACTCGTCTGAGTTGATTTAGACGACATATTTGTACATCATTCCTGGAATAAATTGGATATATTAATGAGAATTCGCGCAAACATTGGTTTATGAACATCATAACGTCATTATCATTGCTGGTTTTACTTGTGGCTTCACTTAGTTCATGAAAAATTGTTTTTACTCACTCATTTGAGTGACGCGTAAAAGTTAGCAAAAAATGATACAACATGTCCCGGAATTAACGCACAACCTCTTAAAGGGTCATTATACTCATCATTATGAACAACTTTTACTATGGGACCAAACCTGAAATCGCGAAAAAAAAATCTGCTGTTCTCTACATTTATGTTCGCGTAACTTGTCAAAATGTAGGAAACATCTGATTTATTTTCGCGATTTCAGAGTTGTTCATAGTAATGAGTACAATGACCCCATAAGAGGTTGTGCGTTAATTTAGGGACATATTGTATACGTATACGTAAGTAAAACGTGATTTCATCTACGTACTATACTCTGATTTTTAATTTGCTAGACCAAAAACTTTTTGCAAAAAAAAAAAACAACTGACTTCCAAAAAACAATACAAAGTGAAAAATAACTTTAATTTCGGAAGTCGGTGTCTTTGGATCTGTATTTTAGGTTTTTGCCACCGACTTCCGAAATTAAAGTTATTTTTCACTTTGTAGTGTTTTTGTGAAAGTCGGTTGATTTTTTTGCAAAAATGTTTTTTATTTTTCACTTTTTAGTAGATAGGTTTGTAACTTATCTAAGTAACAATAGCCTAATGACACTGCTCATCACCTTTTACAAAATATGATCCCGATGCAGGGACGTCCGTCGTTGAGGAGTTCTCCTGGTACTTCACCATATGCATTATGACGATTTGGCGACATATCTACATCGCCACATTGGAACGCATCACACTGACGTCACGCAAAAATCCTGCATCGCGCAATCAGAGTTTACCGCGCGACGAGCATATATACAACATCCCGACATCAACCGTCGGGCAGTAGCCCACCAGACACAACACCCGTCTGTTCGGAGGATCCTCCCTTTTGTATGGAGGATAAGCGAACTTTGCACTCTGTTCCTCATGCCTCTATAACGAGTATAATTTGCTTAGCAACCATTTTAAAGTCATCGATACGCAACCCGTGAAATACTTATTATTGAGTAGTTCCGGAGGCCATCTGTGGTCTTCATCATCAGTTCCACTTCACTAAGTGGTGCTTTTCAAGAGCTAATGATCAAGTTACTATAAAAGATACCCAAATCGCTGTAAGTGTCCCTATAATAACTGAAGAGTTCCCTCGATTTCTCCGAGATCCCATCATTAGATCTTGACCTAATGACAAAGGGACCATCTGAAAAGTATACCCATTCAAACAAAAAAATAATTTTCTAAATCGGTCCAGCCGTCTTCGAGTAATCGGGGAACACACATAAAAAAAAGTATTCTGACGAACTGAGAACCTCCTCCTTTTTTTGAAGTCGGTTAAAAATGACAGCTGCGATCGACCTTTTTTGTCATTTTGACATTTTAGTCATGTTATGCTATGTCATTTTAATCTAGCAAATTAAAAACCAGAGTTTAGGTACTTACTACCCACAGTATTGTCTCTCCTTCTCTCTTAATCCATCCAAAGGTTGTCTGTAAAATATCGCTTTTAGCGATAATACCGCCCATCGTGTCACCTGTAAAATTTCTGCATTTATAATCTGTCATTTTTATGGTGAACATAATAAAGATTTTATTCTATTTTATTCTTATACGTAGTAACAATATTTATATCCCTTAAATAATGCCCTAATATAAGCCAACTCAGCACTCGACTAAAACACATTAGGCCACAATAATTCACCACTACATTTCCTAAAAAACTCTGGCTCTAAGTAGAAAAAACCTTTTCCATTTATATTTATTCGCGCCGCCAGAAAGTTTCGTAATTAAAGGGTGTGCGTTAATCTCAATTGCTTGGGCAAATGCACACGGCTTATAAACTGTGGTAGGCAGGAGTGTAAGTGGATATTTAATTATGAATTTCGTACTAGTTCGGCCTGATGTGTATACTTAATTTAAACCCGGAATCTAGGTAATGGAATTTTGGATTAGGTGGAGTTATAAGAATTGGCTGTTAGAATATTCAATGCCAGACTTAGAACTTTTTTTATTTTTTTATTTGAGACAGGTTTGCTTTTGACTCTAGTCTAGGTTAGATATGACAAAGACAAAGTCGACGATGGAGCGAGCTTATCCAGAAGAAGCTTGTTCACTTTCACTTTGAAGAGATCGGGGTTGTATACGTTCGGAAACACGGACGCAGGCAGAGAGTTCCACTCCTTTGCTGTGTCCATCACAAAAAACATTTAGAAACGCTTAGTGCGAATTGGTGGAATAGCAACTAGGTGGGGATGAGAACCTGCAGTGCGTCTAGATGTCCGATGGTAGAAGGGGGCCGGCGGAATGAGGTTGTGGAGTTCTTGAGCACACTCACCGAAGTACAATCTGTAGAAGACCGACAAGCAGGCAACCTTGCGGCGATGAGCCAAGCTGTGAAGCTTGGCATCCACCAGTCTTACGTCGCCAATAAGCCTCTTAGCTCTGCGTTCCACCGAGACAAGAGTGGCAAGTTGGTATTTAGCTGAGCCATCCCAAAGGTGGCTGCAATACTCCATGCAGGATCGGACTTGCGCTTTGTAGTGAGTTAAAAGCTGTCCAGGCGTATACAATAAATAGGACCTTCCTACCTAATTATGTTTGATGCCTAGTGATGATTAGATGAGTGTACTCAACATAGAGGTAATGAAACCGAGAAAACTCAAAAGTCGACATTACGGGGATCTTCGTAGAGGGAATTATTCGTTAAAACAAAGTATGTTTAATGTATCATAATTAAGCTATGTACTCTCGATAAAAATAGGAGATGTAAAAGGCAAGATATAATATCATATTTACAAGGCAGTGAAAGGCAACGCCGGGAGGGGACGCCCTAGGAAGGACGGTTTTAACATGTATGTTTTTAAGGTTCTGACATTTAATTATATATTCAACATAGTGATGTAACTAATATTTTTGTAAAAATATAATTTAAAAGAGTGTCCATGGAGTTTCTTGCCCGTTCTTTTCCATAAGTTTCCGCTTTGGATTGTACGACTAGCTTCATATTTCTGACTGACCAACTCCTTGACAGTTCATAAGTGCCTGTAAATGGTATTATTGAAATAAATGCTTTGAGTTTGAGGTGGAAAACATGTGTACTCTTATTGGTGATATTCTTCGGAAAGGTCAGATGCATAGTACTCGCAACGTAAATGAACGTAAACAAGGCAAAAGGAGTATGTAAGGATTGTAGCAGGTGGCGTTCTGTAGATTCTGCTTACCCTCATGGGAAAAAGGCGTGAGTTTATGTATGTGTATGTACGTAAAAGGCATCCTTTGAATCAGTACCTAATAATGGTAAGTAGGATGAAAGGGCAGCGTGGGTAGGTTTTACGAAGGGTGGGTATCAATGTGGTTGATAAAATATTAATGTTAAGAATGTATGTCGTAGGTAAAGCACGATTAATCTCTGTATATATTGGTACAGATTGCAGGATCCCCGTGTGTATCGTCGAATGTGACTAAGGTGTTTAAATAATTGAAACTCGATTTCTGAAAGGCGAAAGAAAAATAAACTTATGTAATCTTTTAAGGGGTCATTGTACTCATCATTATGAACAACTTTTGCTATGGGACCAAACCTGAAATCGCGAAAAAAATCAGCTACTCCCTACATTTATGTTCGTATAGCTTGTCAAAATGTAGAGAACAACTGATTTTTTTTTCGCGATTTCAGGTTTGGTCCCATAGTAAAAGATTTTCATAATGATGAGTACAATGACCCCTTAATAGGTTGTGCATTAATTCTGGGACATGTTGCATATAACGCTGTCAAATCTCATCTTGTCTGCTCTGATTGGTGAACCGAAATAAAAAAAGGAATGAGTAGTGGGGCACCCGGTTGGAACGAAGTACCTTTAGCTGTATAATATATTATGTATTAATACAGACCCATCTAGTATGGTCTCAAGTTTAAAATCTTTGGTTTAATTTTTTTAATACAGGACCATCTAGTACTTATAGTCTGTTTTTGGCTTGCTAAAAACTATTCTAGAGTGTTCTGTATGAACTGACGACATAACGATTTTTCCTTACGTCACAATTTCTACCAGTTTACTCCTACCACAAGCCGCGTTAAAGATTTTCGTTCCAACAGCCAAATGTTGCTTTGTTTTGACAAAGATACCTTATTAATGTTTAATCTCAAAATTTTTAGCAGAAGACGTCTATGAAAAAATGATATACTTTATTTATAGAACTAATATTTCTAATTTTATTTTCTTTTCATTTACAAATGTACATTGTTACCTACTTAATGTTTATATTGAAAAACCCGTTTCGTTTTTAGTTTTCATCTGTCGTATAAAATAATCCACGCAACAAAAACTTAATTCTATTTCAAATTCAAAACTCTTGTCTCTACAAACGGTTTCACAAAAAAGGACCTACAGCAAAACTCCATGACAATAAAAATATATACGAGCGTAACTATAAAACACATTTGTAGCTCCCCGGAGCAATATAAGCTCTGTACAAACATCATAAATTTCAACGCACACATTTTGCTAAATGAAGAATTTGAATCACGCACAGGCTCCAAATTGATTTGGTACTCGTCAACCACCACATTTAAATCCTCGGTCACGTTCTGTTTTATTGTGAGCCAAAAGTTACAATGGGTGCTGCACGTATAGTATAATCTTTGGGTGGAAGCCGTTACGTAATTCTTGAAAATTGCTGCTACCCTGACTCGGGCCGAAAGTGTACGAATCAGAGTTTGGCTAAATATGATTGACGTGTAAAAGTGTTTGTACAAACCTACTTACAGAAATAAAATCATTTATCATTTGCAGCGCTGTGTTAAAGATTTTTTTTTTTAGAAACTCCCTTCACAATGGCTGAGCTAAATGGTGCTGATTCATGCGTCATGTTTGTTAACGGGCGCCGTCAGCTGGGACTGTGCTGCTATTCTGTAAAGATCCCACCGTGAAAATTTAGGTGAAGTGAGCGTGATGTGAACTGTCATCCCATCTTACTCTACTAGGGATTGAGCTCAATTCAAACTCATTTCACCTAAGTGCTCACGGTGAGATGTTTACAGAATAATAATAATAATGATAAAATTTGTTTATTCGGATAACTTTGATCCATACATGTGACATAAACTAGTACAAAATGGTAAGCAGGGACTTGGTCCGCTGCACTAACATCCATGTCAGGGGACAATCGTGCCTAGCAGCAATGGCACTCAAGATGCTGTGGCGACTTCCACGCAACCGACTAATGAATGACGCGGTCTTTTTGCGCCATAAAGCTGCAAAGCCATCTGTGTGTGCATCCGCAAACATTGCTGATGCGCTGCAGAAACGTGGAAGCCGCAACAGTGTCCTGAACGCATTATTAAATTGAACCCGTAGAGCATTGTACGCCCGTTGCGTGTAGCTAGCCCACAGTCCCGCCGTGTACAGTGAGTTGCAATACGCATTAAATAAAGTAATTTTGACTGCGTCTGTACAACGGGAGAATCTGCGCGACAACATATTCGCCCGAACTGACAACGCTCTACGTGGGCTCTATATCAAAATCATCTTTTAAGTCATCGGTCACCCAGTGCCCGAGATACTTAAACTTGTATACTCTGCTGCTTATGGTAATTATTTTATTTTTGAATTATTTTTTTGTTTGTTTCTCTTTGCTACTCTGGACGCTTTTAACGTGTACGTCTTTTTTATATCTTTCTCACATTTAATTATAACTTCAACATAATGATGAAACTAATACTTTTGTAAAATATAATTTAAAACCACCACCAGCACCACCTCTGCATAATCTTTCGAGAAATACGGGCGTGATGTTGAAGTCATGAATCGTGATGTTATTTAAAAGAGTGTCCATGGAGTGTCTTGTCCGTTCTTCTCCATAGGTACCTACTACGCTTTGGAATTATGGAATGGGCAACTAGCTTCATATTACTGACTAACCTACCATTGACGATTTAAATGGTTTAATTGAAATAAATGCTTTGAGTTTGAGTTTGGTTGCTGACCATAGTTTAGGCTTTTTGAAAAATAAGTGTATCATCTTTGTTTTTAACCCTAGACGTTTTCGAAACCTTTTTGGAATTTTATAGAAAAAAATATTACTTTAAAATGTAATTACATATTTTAAAAAAAAGTATGCTGAAAGTTGCCAAAATCTCATTGATTATTCAAATGAGAAAGCGTTTGCCAAAAACCAAGGCACTTTGAAATCAACTTTTCTTCAGTCGTTAAATTCCTGACTGATCATCAGAAAGTACTGCAACAGGATACAATTTGGAACCAGGTTGCCCAAAATACCGCACTATAATCCAAATTATTTCCCCTTACTACTTCAAACATAATTTCGATGAAATTCCGAATTTAACGCTAAGCCATATTATTGCTACGGATATCATTCGACATTAATTAATACCCCTTTTATCCTATCATAAACACGGCATGAAACCTTTTAATGAAACGTAAATATTACCTTATAAAGTATAGCATTTCCCACCACCTAATATATCTTTATGACTTCGTATAATCTTTAATATGCAGCCGGAAATATGATTATCATCTCATACAAACACGGTGTTATTATACGCGACCCGATATGGGATAGTGATGGGACACGAGATTGCTTTTCTATGCGAATTATTCGATTTTAGTCGATTTTGTGGATCGGGGACAGTGTGGCCCAATTTCGAGGTTATATTAAATCTGGAAAGTTAATCTGGTTGAGTTGATGCTCTTTACACGTTATCCAATACCGACATTTTAGTTTAAGAATTACACGGTTTTTGGAGAATTAAGTAATAATAGAAAAAAAAAAATTAAACAAAAGACCAAAAGTAAGTATACTAAGGTTATTTTAATTTGCTACCAATCACAAAGTATCCCTTTTTTCTAAAAAAAAAACAGCTGTTGTAATAGTTCACACAGAAAATAATACAATTAGCAAAAGTAATGTGTAAGTCTTCTTTAGGTACAATACAAACAAAACTCGACTAAATTATTCGACTAAGCCAACCATCCCATCTCTTAACACTCGTTAATTTTATACGTTTGTACAAGAGGTTGTCTTTATTAAATGCAGATATAATTAGCAACATTAATGTCAACAGTAAAGTAAGAGACAAAATTAATTTCAAGAAAGCGGCACCGCCTAGGAATACCTGCGTTAAGATAATTTTGCTTTGTAATTATAGAGGAGATACAATGAGAATGGTTGTAGTTAAAAGTATTAAATAGGACGAGTACGTTTAGGTTATTCTTGTAACATGATTTCTAAGACTTTTCGAGTCATAGAGGGCTTTTTTCTTGTTAGTGCGTTTACTGACGCATATCTTGAAAAACTCCCCTCCTCCTCTCCTCGTTGGTCTAGTGGTCGCAAGCACTACTGCTAATATGAGGTCCTGGGTTCGATTGCCGGGTCGAGCGAGGTGCTATTGGGTTTTCCATCAGGAATTTCTCAGTAGCAGCCCGGAGTCTAGATTTGTGCCCGGTTGATGGCAATAAGCTCGCCCCTTAAAACATGGGATTTAAACGTATCTGGCGGAATGTGGGTGTACTATAGGTACATCTCATCATAATCCTTCGGGGAATACAGGCATGATATTATGTATGTAAGTATCTTGGAAAACACCGGCCGCTGTCAGAAATGCCGAAACCAATAGATCAGCCAATGTTCCAATCGATTTTAATTTGTTTAATTTGATTATTTATTATTATTTTTAGCCTGAGTTGACCCACTGCAGGGCAAAGGCCTCCCTTTCTCCTCTCCATTTCTCTCTGTCTTGAGCTAGTGTGGACCGATCCTGTCTGTAGGCGTCAAGCTCGCCTCGCCATCTTCTCCTGGGTCTGCCTCGATTTTGCTGGACGTTTTCTAGGACCCACATTGTGATAGATTTAATGTATTTTGTTTTTTTTTTTATTTTCTATATTATGCAATCATTTCTCACTTAGTACCTAAAATAGACAATATCTAATGTGGGAACCTCGACGGCCTTTTTGTTAAAATTCCATATTTTTTTTTGCTATACAGAGACAACTAGCAAGTACGTTACAAACCCATATTTACACATATTATAAATTATAATCACTGTTCGTGTCTGTCTGTGTGACCGCGTTATTCTTCTAAACTGCGCAACGGATTTTGATGCGGTTTTCACCAATATTTAGACAATTTATTCCGAAAGGTTTATGTGTCTAATACATTAATATTTAACTTACATAAATAAAGAAATCTCGATGTTTTGTTAAGTCGTGAAAACCTTGCGAAGCACAGGGTGGCTCAAGCAATTTTATTTTTTTATTTTAGTTTGTAAAATTACACCAAAGGGACTATAGATCATCTCCGATGGAAGCAAATTGAATTATTTGTCTACTTTCAGCATGCACTTGATGTTAATTATTATGAAGTTCCAACGGTGGAGTTTCTTGCCCACTCTTCTCCATACGAAACTACCTTTTGGAAGGGGTAGCTAGAAACAATTTTAGTTTTTTATTAATATTTGACGTTCAAAAGTGCCTACTATGTGCCTATTTTAAATAAACGATTTGACTTTGACTTTAAGTTACTATAATATTTGATTGCTCTATTGTGCGTAATATTAGATATTACGAGATACGTATTTTATCTTTAGAGGCATTAAATATGACGTTATTTTCCAATCTTCAAAAGATATCAAAAATCAAAATCAAGATAAAAAATTCATTTTTAGTCTGAGAATCGGCACTTTTGATCGTCAAAATTACATCCCCCAGTCCCCCTAAACGCCCGCCCTTCACCACTACCTATGAATTTTTATTTTTAATGTTTTTTATGACGACTCGTTGTAGTAACTGTACTCAAAAAATTGTGTATCTACAATAGACGCCCACAAGACCAAAATCAACCATTTATTTTCACCAAAGTTTGGTTCTTCAAAACTCAACAAACACTACACTAAAATTAATTACACCAGAAGGAAAAGCAATTACATAAACAATTATTCAATTAAATCAATTAATTACAGTTGAATTCCGATTACAAATCGCGATAATAAATTAATGGGATGATGTAAAGACTGAAATATTTGAGATAATCCGTTGGTGATGAGACAAATCCTGTTGCAACAAATTGGGGGAGTCATCGTGGACCGTGGTCCAATTTATAAGAGGTCAAACATCTTATGTGTTTCCATTTATTAATGGGTTGCTGATAAGTAAACAGTAACTTTTAATACATGTAATATGTACATAAATAAAAACGTATGCCTAATTATTTAATATGAAATATTAGAAATTGATTAATTGAAATAAAATGGTAAGTTTAACCCTGCAAAAAAGGACTGAAATATTATTTATCCATGAATATGACTTGAATATTAGAGCTATATCACGAGAACTCAATTTATCTCGACTCACCGTGAGATTTTGGATACGGCGTCATGGTGAAGAAGGGCAAATAACTGATTATAGCACCGCTTCACACCAACTAGACATTTTGCTGCTTTGTATGATGTGAGTCCTCGGACAGTTCGACGAGCTTTACAACGAGCGGGGCTACACTAAAGACATCCTGCTACTAAAGTGGAACTCAAAACTCACCACAAAACTGCCCAACTTAGTTTTGCGTGACAATATCTTGATTTTGATTGGTTAACTGTAATATTAACCGACGAAAAAACTTTTAAATCGAGTCAAATCGAAAGATTAAGCTTACATAACATAACATCAAGCCCCGCTTCCCCGAAGGGTTAGGCAGAGGTGTACCTTAGTACACCCACATTTCGCCAGTTATGTTTAAGTCCCATGTAATAGGGGGCGAGCCTATTGCCAACTACCGGGCATAAATCCAGACTCCGGGCTGCTACTGAGAAATTCCAGATAGAAAAACCCAACAACACTTTGCCCGACCTGGGAATCGAACCCAGGACCTCATGCTCAGCAGTAGCGCTTGCGACCACTAGACCAACGAGGCTGTCAAAAAGATTAAGAAGAAGATTAAGTTTATGGCGTTATAATCGCACTCGATATTATGAAGCTCATATCGTGCCTGAAAATGAGTCTGGTCGCATAACAGTCAACTTATGGAGGTGGATGAGCCACGACAACGTCGAAGAAATGACGTCATTAGAAAGTAGGGCTACTGCGAATAATTATGTGTCGCTTTTAGAAGAGGTGAAGCTGCCTACTGTGCGCGTTGAGTATCCTGCAGTAGAATTTCCACAAATTGATTATGTTCAGAATAATGTACTGACACACACGGCCCGGTCTACTATGGCGTGATTTAACGTGTACCGTGACATTCGTCTCATTCAATAGCCTGCTCGGTCAGCAGATATGAACCCGATTGAAAATCTGTGGGGCATAATGGTTCAATGCTGAGATTGTCAGAACGAAAGAAACCCTGGAGGTCTTAGATCACATTGTGCACTGGTATGGGATGATATAAGAGGGACTGCTTTATGCGCGCGCCCTGTCGCATCTATGCGGGATAGACTACGTGCCGTCATAGCTGCTGATGGAGGCTATACTAATTATTAAAACAATAAATTGTTGATAGAATTTAAATAATAACATTCCATAATTTTTTTTTTTTTTGAATTTCTATTCGATTAATTCTTCCTATTTTTGCATTTTTAGTAATAAGTTCGAGTTTCAACCTCGCTTTGTTAACGTCCATATAAACCAGTTAATCAATCAATCAACTCAGCCTATCGCAGTCCACTGCTGGACATAGGCCTCTCCCAGGCTGCGCTACAATACCCTGTCCTCCGCCTTCCGCATCCAGACTGTGCCAGCCACCTTCTTAAGGTCGTCAGTCCATCTAGCTGGGGGGCGTCCCACACTACGCTTGCCGATACGTGGTCTCCACTCCAGGACTTGTCTGCTCCACCGGCCAGTGGTACTTCGACAAACATACCAGTTAATATTTTGTCGTTTTTATCTTTTTTTTTATACAATAAAGGTTTTATAAGTATATCTATCCTAGATGACGTGTAATTAAAAAAAAAACTATGCTCTATACCTAATTAAATTACATAAATATATCATCGAACTTGTGACGTAGATGTGTGTGTGTGTGTGTGTGTGATGTGTGCATGCAATTATACACCTTAAGGTAGTAAGCATTTTCAGACCGCGACTGTACATCTAGAAGGTGTAGAAGTGAACATTCAAAAAGCAAACGTATTTCTGTTGTTTGACTTGGTTTGGAAACACTTAGGAATATTTAATAAAATATTATTCTGTTTATTTAAATTCACACAAAACTATATAAGCCAGGAAAATTTTGCGCCAAACTAACCCTCCACCTTGACAGCTTAATCTTGCTCACTCAACAATATTACGCATCCGTCCTAATCTTAGTGCCTGTCTCAAATCTACCCGATCTGACAAGAAGATCAGTCTAACTCAGCCTAAAGATTTTCTAGCAGCATTTAAAGTAATTGGACCATCACCATCTCGCATTAAATTAATGGTACCTGTCAGAATTCGTTGAAAACGCTCCTCGAGACGAACAAAGGCGGGTACCGGAGTACCCCATCGCTCTTGAAGCAACAATGGGGTAATAAAATGTACATGAATAGGGGAAGTGTAGTCAGCAAATGTGCGATGTTTGATAACTGTTTTGATGTACGCCCGTTTCGTTGGTTCGTTTATTTTCTAAGATATTGTTGGTGCTTCAAATTATGAAAAATATACAACATGTAACATAAATAACGCACAATCTCTTAAGGGATCATTGTACTCATCATTATGAACAACTTTTACTATGCGACCAAAGCTGAAATCGCGAAAAAAAATCGGCTGTTCCCTACATTTTGTCGAGTTACATAACATAACATCACGCCTTGTTTCCCCGAAGGGTCGGGCAGAGGTGGTGGAGGTGGTGGTTGGGTGGGTGGGTGGTGGTGGGTTTGTCGAGTTATGCGAACATAAATGTAGCAGCTGATTTTTTTTCTTATGCGATTTCAGGTTTGGTCCCATAGTAAAAGTTGTTCATAATGATGAGTACAATGACCCCTTAAGAGATTGTGCGTTAATTATGTTACACCTTGTATATCCAGTTGTATGTTTTTGAAAATTGAAAAGTTTTTAAGTGTACCTACTTCAGAATCTACTAGTTAATGGAAAATAAGAAAAATAAAATGTTGTTATTGGGGGTCAACTTAGGGCCTTGAAGATATAGATAATGTTACCTGACTAATTTAAATCCTTTGCGTGAATAGCGATATAATATTATTGTGAGTTTGTTACTTATTTTCTACATAATCATCATTTTCTTTTTTTATACATTGGGTGTTTCATCGTCTATCAACTATCTCATTACATTCTCAACTCACTCATTTATCATCTTAATATCTAACAAAGAAACTCATAACTTACTCACTCATTCTAGACATCACTCAGTACATTTACTCCACTATGTCATTCACAGAACTTGAAATATTAACAAATATATTTTCTCATTCCTACTCATTTCTCAAAAAATCTCATTACTAATGTACTGAAACGGGGACTGAGGGATTGGGGGACTGGGTACTGCAGTCCCCCATATAGAAAATATCACACAAAGCGAGTCCATTTGATCGCAATACTTTACTGTGGCAGGAAATTTAAACGTATTTTGTAGGGGACGTCGATCCATGATTGTAAAGTAAGAAGGCAAAATAAAAAAACACATAACATAACAGCACGCCTTGTTTCCCCGAAGGGTTAGGCAGAGGTGTACCTATAGTACACCTACATTTCGCCAGTTATGTTTAAGTCCCATGTAATAGGGGGCGAGCCTATTGCCATCTACCGGACACAAATCCAGACAAAAGACTTGTTGGTAAAAAACTTGTTAGTAATATAATTTTATTTCGATGAACTTGTAGTTACTATTAACTGTTTATTATTGGGTAAATGTATTAATTCCTTATTTATCGGCGGCATCTCGAATGCCATTATGATATTCAAAATAAATAAATGTAAACCAAAGATCATCAATCATCATTCTTCAATTAATTAAATGAAGTTGGAATCAGTTTGTAGAAATATTTATTGAATTATCAGATACCATGATGAACGATTGGATCCATCTTGATACTTCACTCCTAATTTATTTTAGGGGTTAGATATTTACTTTACCCAAGAAAGTATTTAGAAAAATCTACTTATGCAAAAACACCTCTGCAAACGTGGGAACAAATTTAAAGTCTGGAGTTAGTGGTCACTACCCATAATAATTTAATTAGAATCACGATACTATGTACCTATCTGAAACATCCAATTTAAATTAATTTTAGAAATAAATAGATCTAAATAAGTTATCGACAGCAACATGGCATGAAACTACGAAACTCATCGTTACACGTAAAATGAGTAATTTCATTGGTTTTACAATCCTATAACATGCGTATCCTTTTCAAGTGGCATTTAAGAGACGCCATTAATTTCCCCATAACGATGCCATGCTGCACCACATGATAAAGTGAACTACTTCAATAAAGAGCCCTTATGTTCAAAAGTAATGACGGTTTTATCAACGCTAAAATGTTTGAGCCCCACAGTAACTTATTGTTGACTCGTACTTAAACTAATTAATCGAGAAAAAGCTAGTTAACTAACTCTATTAATCAACTAGTTTTTTTTTCTGTGTTTTAATTAAAACAGGGTAATTAGTCTAGAGAAGCAATTTGTTGGAAAAAAATATCATCGCGTTCTAGATAGTTAATTGGAGCCGTAGATTTGAAATTGGTGTAAAATTAGCTGTGAAAACTTTTAAATGAGATAATTACGTAGGTATGACAAATTGTAATTTTTCTTCTCGTAACATTTTCTGCGCAGATGCTAAAATTATTTCTGTTTAAGTTTCATAGTGCAGGCCACACTGAGAACGAAACGAAACGAAGCTAAGTTCGCTTAACTTCGCTCATATAGCTACCGCGTCATTTCATACTTTAGTTCATAGTTCGCAGTGTGAACCGGAGTATGAAAAGACGCGGTAGCTACATGAGCGATGCTAAGCGAACTTACTTTCGTTTCGCTTCGTTCTCAGTGTGACCTGCGCTTTATTATTTATGACGAAGCACCCCTTCTACTTATTATGACAGCGAAGAAAACATCTTGAGATTACAATGAAACATCATTTATCTTCATTATACTTAGCTTACTACTAAAACAAAAATACAAGTTAAACGCAGTAGATATTTAAGCAAGCAAAGTCACGAAAGAAATTTAGTTGCTCAAAATGAACGAATAACAGAACTTAATTAAAAACCGTTTGAAAAATAAAAAATTATTAAACAAAATCACATTAATTAAGCAGAAGATTAATTATAAGTTAAAATATTATTTGTAACAGATAAAGGCTCTGACTCGAGTGAAATTAATTTGGAGTATCCATTAATTTTCTAACAAACAAAGTACCAATTTCACCCGAAAATTTGTTACCAGACATTGTTATATCAATTTTGATAAATAAAAAGGGACAGGGTTATTAATTTTATAGCCTTATTGAAAGGAAATATAATATAGTGGTTTGTACTAGAGATTTATTGGTTCAAACAGCTAAAAGCATCTTCCATAAAATGTAATTACAATTTCTAATAAGAGTTCATAACATAATGTAAAACCGTTAATTAAATCGAATGACATAAGTAATAACATTTCGCAGAATATTACTATTTGATACCAATAAACATGCTAGATAATCAAGTACTAAAATATACTCCCAAATAGAAGACACACAGAAAATCAAAGCACTCAACTAAGCCACCCACACACTAAGACGAAATAAGGATAAACATTTACAAGACAACGCACACAGAATAACCAAGAACATAGAAGGTACATTAGAAATGAATGTATTTGATAATGAAAGCGTGCATTACGGAGCAGACATTATAATAATAGGTAATGATGTTACTCCAGGATTAATTTCTGAGAAACTACAAATGGCAGTAATGGAACAGATTATTGTGTTTGCTTTCCCCACTAATATTTTCTTTGTGGATGTGATTCTGTTGGTATCATTTGTTTTGTGAAGGGGATTCAGTTTAGGTAAATGTTTTATAATCAATTTGGTCACAAAATATTGTTGGCTTAGTTTGAATACGATTTTGTGCATATCAAATCTAAATCTGACAAAATTTTTTTACATAAAATATTATATATATGTTACAAATCTAACAGATATACAATTTATTCGTTCTGTTATTTGTCGTATGTCATTTACGTTTCTAAATACTTAAATAGCGGCAGTCAAACATCACAATGCACTTGGAAATAAGACACAAAGCCCTAAAAACTTAGTTGAAAACGTGGTGAAAACTATTTCTAAATCCGCGCAGTGCTTTTCGAGATTAGCCAGAATATATTACACAGAACTGTCGGCTTCGTTTATACTATCTTGTATTACCTACAAAATATGCATGTTTATTATGCGAATGCATTTCAACGCCAACTCCCTTGAGGAATAGAACTGCATTTCTGTATTTCTCTATTGCTGTATCCTGCACTTCCATAATAATATCTAGGAGAACAAAAATAAAGAAATTCTAGAAACAAATGTTTCGAAAACTTTGTATTCTCAGTCTTACATTTCGTCAATGTACGTTCATGTTAATCCCTGTTTAAAATTCAAAGAGCCTGCGGCCTCACTGCAGTCTCGAGTAAATTAAATAGAAGACCCGGTGACTTGGCGGGATGAGATGTAAATTCTGTACTGTTGCAACTATGGTAGGAGAGCAAAAACTAATTTGCGCATTTTAAAATGCCTTCGCTTGGAATCGTGGATCGCTGAGGAATGGTTTACTTTAATGAAATTGTTGTTTACTGTTACTTAGAATGTTTTTGACAGTTTAACCTATAAATTAAATGTAATGAAATTTTTGTATATTGACGACATGCTGATTGGGTATGTACAAATGAGCGGATGGTCGTTTGGTCTAAGCCCTTGTTAGAAGGGATAAGCAAAAATGACTCCTGAATGTCATCGTAATTCATCGTAGTTCAATTCTTTCGACTGAACCTTCTTTGACTCTTCTTTCCTTTTTCTCCTCAGGTGGGATGGCTTCGAGCCGAAGACCAGACAGTCCTATCGCTTAACGACCGAGTGGTCCTCAGTCCTCGATACTCTGTGAACCTGGACACGCCCAGCACTTGGCAGTTGAGGATCAGGCCTCTTCGGGCAGAAGACCGCGGCTGCTACATGTGCCAGATCAACACACAGCCTAGCATGAAGTGGCAGATTGGATGCATTGATGTTTATGGTGAGTAGTTCTATCTAATGTGGTATTTTATAATAAAACTAGGTTTTGCCCGCGACTTCTATCGACTTGAAAATCAACTACACCATTAAAAAATAGTGCAGCTTTCTAACAGTGAAAAAGAAATGTAATCGTATCAGTAGGTAAGTAGATTTTATGTCTATTTACAAAATTAATATAGATAATAGAGCAATTTATGAATAACTTTATGTAAAAATAATTTATTGATACAGGAACAATGGATTACGTATGCTTTGGTTCATCATCTCTAAGCCGTGCTTCTCGTCAGTAGCACCAGCTTCATCAATGAATGATAACAACGCCAATTGAGGACAATTTTACATATAATTTTACATAAAGCATCGCTGAGGGGTAAAGAAACGATACTCCAAGCAATTAATCAAATTTAAAACCAGAATAAAATTAAAATATTTGAAAGCTATTTTAATTTTATTCTGGTTGCTTTTGTCTACAAATACTCCTTTATATAGGTGTCGTTAACAAACAATCCTTTGTTATAAACGATCCTTTTAGTTTACATCAAAACGTAAACGATTTTAATTAAAATCCCTTAAGTATTTATTATGGTCGAAACCGTAAATTAAAGAAGAAATGCCCGAAACTCGTACAACGATATTGAAAAGGTGTGCCGTAAAGAACTTAAGTAAATTACACAACAACAAACGAAATCGCAAACTTTTCAAACAAGAGTGAATATATATCTTTAATATAAACCCCGAACGAACGATTCCTCTAAACGAGTAATAGGTAAAAATAAAAAGAGAGGAAGTCTTTAGCTTATTAAGAATAGGGGACGGATCCGAAGCTTCAAAACATTTCAAAGTACTTACGTAGAACTTAGAACAAAACTCAATATCAATGAAACGTCTCGAATGAACGCTGGAAAAGTATTTTCTTCAGAAAAATAAATCACCTATAAGTTAACGTTATTTCTCCGCGCCATTGAAGGTGGGCGCCAAGTTTTATCGTTCGCAGCTCAAATTAGTTCAGAGGTTTATTCTTTTTTTTTTCAATTCTCAAGTTTTGAAGTATGGATTTCAATATTGAATTTTTACTATGTCTCTGAGGTGCTGGAGTAACTTTCTGGGGGTGAGGATTTTAATATGTAATACCCCGCCGGTAGTCACGGGGGATTTCTTTTCCAAATTGTATAAAAAACCAAATGAAATATTAGGAAGTATGGACGAGGGAGACATTTGATAGGTTTCATTTAGCTGAAATTAAGATTTGAAGAGATTTGGTTTAAATAAAAATTAATGGGACATGAAATTTCAATGAAACTGATTTTCTACAAAGTCAGCATAAAGAAATAGTAGATGATTAACTTATTTTTATAGGCATTTCATTCATTACGCAAGATATTTCTGCTGCTAAAGAATGTTCCCCATAGACGGTCGACATCGACATTTGGTGAGAGGGAAAAGCCGTGTTCAGCGAAGCAAAACTGTTAATTATTCTGATTCAATCTATTAAGAGCCTAACACAATTTTTGGCCAGACGCCTCAAGTTTCTTGGCTTGGAGTGTTCGACCAACTTGATATCTATCGATTTTGGCTTACTTTTGTAACTTTTGTGGGGAAATAAGCAACAGTTTGCTAAAAAACAGGTCTTAGAAATTTATAGTGTTGAAATAAGAAACCATTCAACTTGATTTTAGATAAAACTATGAAGAGCGTTAGGGCTCGTGCAGACTGGCGCGTCAAGATGGCGTGACGTGACGCCGGTAGAACAATTTCTATGAAAACTTCATGGAAATTGTTCTGCCGGTGTCGCGTCGCGCCGTTCGCATCACGTCGCACCGTTCGCGTTGCGCCAGGCTGCACGAGCCTTTAGGAGTAAAATGTTCCGTTGTTTAATAAATAAAAATCTTATTTAAATGAGATTCGACTAACTACTCTAAAAATTATGCTTCATTTAAATAATTTACCTAAGAGGCATAACCAAAACTACACTGCTAAATGAACATGTCCTCAATACCACATTATTCTCCCTCCCCTATCAAATTCGCCTGCCAATATACTGAGCATCACACAAAGTTAAATACCAATAAAAAACAGTCGCAACCTCTCCGATCTAACGCGACACACTTATATTATGTAAATAAGAAAGTGATTCGAGCAAACTGGAGCGATACACTCGAGTTGACTCGAGCACTCATAAGCGTATTTTTACGAGTGCTCGAGCTACAGCACTGACTCAGGCAAATCTTTAAATGTGGAAAAATATACTCCTGCGAAAATTGCTTGCAATCTGCCCTGCATATTCGTGTGACATTTTTACGGATTTTTCACGTTTATTGGGCGTTCGAGTTTTTCTGCAGGTATATATGTTTTCTTTTTTTTTGCATTTGGCCTGTCTAGTGGAATTTTAAGCAACGTGAAAATACCAGGATTTTTTTTTCTTTTTTGTATGTTAAATTTCATATCCATAATAATTTAAAAGTAGAACCATTATATCGCAGAAAGTACACAGGCAGAATCGTCTTTTGGCATACATGTCATATCGATAGTCATTAAAAGGCAGCAAAGCGGACATGTGCGGAGATGTCCGAAGCGGAGACGAGAAGAAATGTTTTTCAGCTAGGGTGTATCCATCGAAGCTGTGCGGAGATGCGTGCTGGCTAGACTGGAGCGGAGATGTGTGCTGGTGGTCGCGGCTGGTGGGTAGTGCGACGAGGGGGGAACTAGCGGCGCCGCTCACTACACGCCGCTCACATCTCTTCTCGTCTTTGCTGCACGTCGTCGCCAGCTTTCGAGGCACAGCTCACATCTCCGCTTTGTATCGCCGTTCAGCTCAATCTCGGCGAGGCACAGTTCACATCTCCGCTTCGATCGCACCATATAAATATAATACATTTCCGTTCAGTGGTATCCACTGAAGCTGAGTGGAGACGAGATGTGTGAATAACGAAATTCTATTGATTGTTTAAAACACATTTCCTCTCCCCTCGACTCGTCTCCGCTTTGGTGGAGTCCGGGCCATATACTCAAGTTACACGCATTTCGCGACAGCGACTGCGGAGAAAACAAATGAAAGCAGTTGTTTAGAGCACGCCACGGGTTACCGCGATGCGACTTGCAAAACGTCGGACGGAAACAGATGAAACGTATCGCAAGTCGCAACGTTCGAGGCTGTGGACGCCCTAACAGGTTATCAAATACAGTTTCAAATGATATCTTACCTAGATCTTCTTCGTCACAGTACCTCCTGACATCATCAACGAGGAGACTTCAGCGGACGTGTCGGCGCAAGAGTTGGACAACGTGACCCTCATTTGCAGAGCATCCGGACACCCTCCACCCAAGATCACGTGGAGGAGGGAGGACCACGAACCTATGCTGCTGAAGAAAATTGGCAGTAGAGATTTTTATAAAGGTAATTGTTTGGAACAAAATAAGTTTTTTTTTAGAAAATATTGTTTAACTTATAGATAACTACCCTTACTTACTGCCTCGTCTCAAAAATCCACCCTGTATAATTACATATCTACTAGCTGTGCCCGCGACTTTGTTCGCGTGAATGTTGGAACAACATCCCTATTTACATCGGATTTTGTTCACAATTAAAAAATTAAAATTAAAAATGTTTATTTCAATTACAATGGGCATTTAGATACATGTTTTTTGGAGATCCCCTTTTAAGCAAGGGATTGCTTGTATTAGGAGTCTCCGCACTTCCACTCATCATTAATTACTATGCAATTGAAATGTAGACAAAGTAAACAAGCAAGACTAAAAATAAAAAAAAAACAACAAAAATAAATGCGGTAGATTAACATTATACAAAGGCACTGCAAAAGAATGAGCGTTGTACAGGAAAACAAAAAAGGCCAAGTCGCGCGAGTACGTGTGGTGCGTGTGTTACAAGTGAGTATGTAAGTGTGTAAGTGAGCTAGTGTGGGTGTGGGTGTAAGTGTGAGTAGTGAGGTTGTATAGTGTGCGAGTTATAATAAGCGATGTTTAGTTCATTTATCGTGAATGAATATCCTGAATAGCACTAAATACAAGTGTGCCTATTTTGCGTGATGCGGGTGAAACCGGAAGGCGATGCTAGTATAAGTAAGTGAAAGCGTACGCTAAATAAAATTGTAGGTTGTTGCCTGCTGGCTAGCCCTACGACGATGTCTTGGGATCGAAAGAAGCGAAATAAGTCTTCTTTCACTAACCATGCGGAAAAAACGACCCGAGTGTAGCAACTTTGGCTATTGTAAAGTAGATACAATAGACTCAATATCGTCATAGGATTTGGTTTTAAGCCACTCGGTTACAACTTTTTTACAATCCCGGTACTTCATGGAATAAAAACGTATCTCTTTATTTAGCAAATTGTATAAGTGAGATGATTGCCTTGGGTATTGTCTTTTAGCGAAAGCAGATCTAACCTTGACTTGAATTGAATTGTGTATCATTGTCGAAACTGATCAATGTAAAATAATTTATGTATATTGTGGTGAGAAAAATAAAGTTGATTGATTGATTGATTGATTGACAGTTGGAGCGACTAAGTAGCTCCTTCTGCTTTTAGGCTTAGAGGGATCATATGGAAGGGTTGTGTGCTTTCTTAGTATAAGTTGAAGCAAATAAAGCTTTCTTACAGATAGAAGATCTGACAATTGGTAGAGGCTTTGGGTGGGGTATCTGTAGGGTTTAAAGAACATGACTTTAAGTAAGGTTCTTTGCGCCCTCTCAAGTTCCAAAAACTTTATTTTTGTTGTCCCTCCCCAGCAAGGTAGACAGTACATGAGGATAGATTGGGCCAACGATACGTAAACTTGCTTCAGAAGTTGCTGCGAGGCCACATGTCGCAGAGTTTTGAAGGTCCATATCAACTTCCTCACTCTTTTCATTATAAGTTCGGTGTGCGTGTGCCAGGATAGGCGCTGGTCAATCATAACACCTAGATATTTAATGTGTTGTACCCTGTCAATTTTTAAGCATGGGCAGTCGGGGGTGGGGGGGTTGGGACAGTTATGGATTTTTATTTGGAAATCCCGGGACGGTTGCGAGTTATTATACTTAGTAAAGCAGATGTAATTGGATTTGGAAGTATTTAGCGTGAGGAGACTATGGTTTAGCCAGGCTGCTATCCTGGAAAGGCCACGCTCAGCCAATCCTGCAACATCAGCCCAAGTCTTAGCAGTAAAGACAATGGCAGTATCGTCGGCATACGAAAAAATGAGCCCGCCATCAATCTTCATGTTGCAGAGGCTATTAATGTAGACAAGGAACAATGTCGGCCCGAGGACACTGCCCTGGCCGACTCCAAAGGTGACAGTTGACTCAGAGCTGGTGTACTTCGCAATTTTAACCGTTTGTTTGCGATTGCTGAGGTAAGATTTAAAAAGCTCAAGAGCGGGTCCCCTTATTCCGATGAGTTCTAGCCTGTGTAAAAGTAAGGGCACAGACACTGTGTCAAAGGCCTTTTTGAGGTCAAGAAAAACAGCTAGACACTTGGCTCCACTATCCACACCGTCCACCAGAGCAGAAGTTAGTGACAGAACCGCATCCTCGGTAGACTTCCCCTGTCTAAACCCAAACTGAGAAGGCGACAGTATGTTATACTTAGATAGGAACTTAATTAAGCGTGAGTTTATAAGTTTCTCAACGATTTTAGAAATGGACGGTAGGACCGAAATTGGTCTATAGTTAGACGGGTCAGACTTGTCCCCTGACTTATACACAGGCGTTATGAGTGCAATTTTCAGAGCGTCGGGGAAGAGACCTTGCGCGAAACATAGGTTAATTAAGTGGGTTACGATTGGTACAATTAGTTCGTGTGCAGATTTTAGAAAATTGACTTGTATTTTGTCGCAACCGGGAGCGCTATCCGATTTTAAGCTCATTAGAGTGGTTCGAACTTCGTCGGGGTCTGTGTCGAGAAGGACAAGAGACGAGGCCAAAGGATTATCCGTCGATAATGAATCAGGGTTGATATTATTGCCCGCTGAGGACTGGGAAGTAGTGATGCTTTCAGCAAGACGTTTGCCTATGCTACAGAAGTAGTCATTGACCTTGTCAACAGAGCTATGTGGGGTTGTGAGTATCTCTAGCAGTTCCGCATTATTTGGTTTTTTAGGCTTGTGTTGTGTGATGTTATTAATAATATTCCAGGTTTTTTTGGGATTTCTGTGCGCTTTAGAAAGTTGATCCCTGTCGTGTTTGCGTTTTAGTTTCCTAATAATGGTATAACAGTAGTTACGATACCTTTTGTATGTTATTTTTAGCACCTCGTTGCATGGGTCTAGTCTAAGTCTCTTTTGCATAAGATTTCTATTCGTAATACAGCGCAACAGGCCAACTGTCATCCATGGTTTTAGGATTCTGTTTTTCAAAGGTATATTCAGCGTAATTGTACTGAGTGTGACACATTTTTGAAGTATCTCAATCAGGTTATTAGTAAGCAAGTTAGGGTTATCTAGTTTTAATAGGTCCGATAGGTTACTGGCTTTGAGGAGCTCAAGTCCCTTTTCCGTATTAAAAACAGTTTTTGTTTTTGAGCATCCTATTAAGTTACTCGTAGTATGTTTTGAGATTTTTAATAAAGTCATGGAATGGTCAGTAATGGTCGTGTGAATAATTGCGATGGTTGCAGTTTGGTTGTCAGGTTTGAGTTTCATTATGAAATGGTCAAGACAAGTTTTGTCTCTCGTGGGAAGCGTGTGACCAGGGAGTAGACCATGCATTGCTAACATATTGAGATAGCTAAGCCTGTTTGTACGCTCGTGTGACTGCTCATTTTGATTGTATATAAGATTAATATTTATGTCTCCAGTAATAATTAAGTTTTTAGTTAATGCAAGGGTAGTTAGGTGGGTATTTAAGGAGTGAATAAATTGGTCTGCATTCACAGTTGAAGGGGACCGATAAATCGCTACAACTGTCAGGTCAGGCGTAATATGAATCTCTAAGCAGGACGCGTGAGCTAGCTTTACCTCTCTTGTTTTGTCCTTGTATGTGTTTTTAATATAGGCGACCACTCCGTCAGCCTTATTCAGGTGGTTTGTAGTTTGGTACGAGTTATAGTTAGCTATTTGAGGTATTGGTTTATTTGAGTTCAACCTACATTCGGTTAGGATTATCAAATCAATATCTGCTCCAAGATTGATTAAGTTTAGTTGAAGATCATCCAAATTGGAGTAGACAGATCTAATATTCTGCGAAACAATGGTAAAATCAGAGGGGCTAGGCGCTATGAGCCTTTTAAAGTCAGCGATATCACAATCAAAAACTTGTGCCATTTCAGAGTTGTCTATGTCATTCAAAATGAATTGCGTGTCATCCATCAAGATAAGATTTAAAAGTGTAGGATAACGTAATTATTTTCGCATTATTATTTCGTGGGTGGGTGAGGGTGGATGCATGAGTCTGTGAGTGTGTAGAGGTATGTGTGGTTTGTAAATATGTGATTTTGGTATCCGGATTGACTGCAGATGTGAGTGATGAAGAATGAGTGTTTTGGCGCGACTGGTAAACGAGACTTAACTTATTACTTATTTTAATGTTTAACATAACTCTAATTAATTTTGAAAGTTTAACAAACCGATGAAAGTTTAACAAATAGGCAAAATATTGTAAGAAAAATCGGCTACAACGATAGGTCGCTTGTAAGATGAAAAAAACTAGTCATTTAAGCTGCAGGAGATTATGTACCTGCGGCTCACTATTTAGGGCAAAACTTGGGTAATCGGTGATAGTTTTGTTTTTTACTTGTAAAATTCGATTCATTGATCAGACTATTTTTTAAATTTACTGTGATATAGTAGACAAAATAAGTTTTGCTAACTTATATCTAAAAATGTGGCAAATACTATAATGATTGAAAAATGTACATTTATCAAGTCAGTAGTAACTTGGTAATAAAACACAATTATCTATCACCGAATAGCTGCATATCACGAATTAGCCAAGTTTTGCCCTATAACAATAGTAGGAGAATCATCATCCTTCTTAATATGAACTTTCCCGTAGGCCGTCCAGCAGTACTTATAATCTTTAGATTTTGCTAAGTCACGCGCCAGAAAGTGTAGTCGAGCCCCTCTTGCTGTTAACTGTTCCGAAACGTAAATTGGTGTGTTCTCATCTGTCTTAAACCCGAGGTGTTTCGCACATAGTTTACCATTTTGTTTTCTATTAAAGGCTTTAGTCGACTTTAAGAGGTCTGATTTAAGAATAGTCGACTTTAGCTCAACTATAATAGGGCTATTTTTCGTGTTAGACCATTTGTTTACAACTCGATAAATATCACTGATATCCGGTTTTGTGATATTACTTTTGACAGGCATACTGTCATTTTTATAAGGTCTTCTTTGGATCCTTTACCTGTTTTTGGGACATTTTTGATCTCGAAATTTGACTTCCTGCCACCTCTTTGCAGGTCTTCTATTTTGTCTTCTAATATTGCTATGCAGTTTCCGTCTTTTTTCGATTGATCTTCAAGCCGTTCAATTTTTGACTTTAATTCTTCATTTTGTGCGGTCAGAAAAGCCATGGAGGATTCTATGTTGCTATTCGTAGTTTTTATTTCCATTAGAGTCGGATAGATCTTCTTAATCTCCTCTTGTTGCGGTGACATTAGAGACGATATTAGTTGTTTGACTTCCTCCTTGAAGGCGCGGAAGTCAGAGTCGTAGTCATAAAGATCCTCTACCGATCTCTTGTAACGACGAGAAACAAAGTTAGGAGGTGTGTTTTGTTCAGGTTGATCGGAAATGTTCGACTCAGAAAGAGATTTGCCACTCATTTCCTCCATTCCAAGTACCAGGAGACAATAATTCAAAGGAGATATGTTACAGCAGGTTAGCTGTTGAACCTATGCTGCCCTGCTGGTTATCTAAATTATTGTTTTATAATGAGCTGCGCAACCTCGGCCGCGTATAATCGGCCTATTTACAAGGAGAAGATAAATGCAAGAAGGTCCAGCGCGGACTAACGACCGTAGAGATAAGGTATTGTAGTAGTATGATGCGTAGATTTGTTCACGCACACGGCGGTGGTCCACTCCACACGGTAGGCTGTCCTTTTTTTTTTTTTTTTTTTTTTTTTTTTTGTGGATGGGAAATCATCAAATGACTTCTCCCGCTCTGGGCGGAGCGGGAGGGCGTGTCAGACTTTTACTGACTAAAACCCACCCGTGTTCCTTCTGTTGCCTGTGCCGGGGCCACGGTAACTCTTTCGAACATCCCGCAAACGGTAGGCTGTCCTTGACGATCCAATGACGCTTTTTACTTATTAGGGGCGATTGCCGTGCGCGTGGGCAGGTAAATGAATAGCTCGTACCTTTAGATTGGCCGCTTTACTTCGATGTACTAGGTTACCAGGAGTAGTGAAGAGGTCGGTAAATGTTCCAACTCGTAGGTCGGACTGTGGTTCTTCCGGGTTATGCACTCCTATTTTTATGCACGGTTTAACTGAGTTAGATTTTAAGCTTAATAATTAAATAAATAAAGAAATACGGGTTGTGTACACGTCTACACCAGTTGGCGATCCAAGTGGAAGCAGACAATTTCATGGGTTTTAATTTTTTGCGCGCAACCCTAATTATTTTTCTAAAATAAAAGTAGCTTAAATTACTCCTTACACTATCAGCTATTTTTAACCGACTTCAAAAAAGGAGGAGGTTATCAATTCGACGGTATGTTTTTTTTTTGTGTGTTTGTTACGCGATTACTCCGCCAATTGTGGACCGATTTTCAAAATCTTTTTTTTGTTCGAAAGGAGATACTTCTGAAGTGGTCCCATAGTCACCAAGACAGGATTTGATGATTGGATCCTGGAGAAATCGAGGGCAACCCTCATATTTTATGGGCCCACACATCGTTTTTCGCAAATCTTATAAAGTAATTTAAGTACTTGCGTATGGTAATCATCATCTCATGTAGCTGAGCTGATGATGGAAGGTACAACTCCTTAACAGTAAAGAGGAGGCATCGACTGATTTAGCAAATTATTTTTTTGATGTTTGAAAGGGCGTTTGCCATTTTGGTCTCGTGATCATCAGGTCAGGACGTGATGGACTAACCACAGACGATAGAAATCTTCAAAAAACGACAGCACATGTCTCGCGGTTGCTGCGATTGTTTGTGTATGTATAGTTTACGCCATACCATAACATAACATTACGCCAGTTCGCTTTTAAGGGCGCTTTTAAATTGTAACAATAATACAGTAAAGGTGTAATTTATCATTGTTACATCTACATTTTTTTTACAGTTGTAGATGTGTTGTGTATGTATATAATTGTAATCCTTGTCCATCTATGACATTAAAAATGAAGAAAAATAAAATTAATAATAACAAAAAAGTGAAATCGACTTGGCATGGGCATTCCAGAACACACTAAGTCAGGATTTAAAGAAATACCAACGGGATAGGAAATAACGGGAAAACGAAGTTTCCGCGGGTGACTGCGGGGCGGAAAGCTAGTCATAAAATATTCTTAAAACCAACCTAGTTGTTGAAAAGATTACGCAACCGGGCCATTTCTGTTAAAGCTCTCTCATCGTGGGGTCGATTTAAAAGCTTATTTGCGGCCTCATTCTCTGGTGTTATAACCAAAGCAGTTAATGAGTACACATTGAGAAAGATATTATCCTGGGCCGTCACTTTAGTCGTCGGTGTAAACAAATTTTGTCGTAGTAGGTATGCCATGTAATTCATCTACATTTTTAAATTTAATGCAACAGGCAGCACCACGTCTTGGAGCTTTAGCTCCCTTAGGCCCACGTGCATGTGAATCAAACAGCCAATATCTATAAGCATCCGTTTCAGCGTTATGATATACAGCCACAGTCATAGAATTTGCAGTAAGCAGTCCGCAACAATTTTCTCTGAAAAACAATGTCAAAGCATTTTTTAGGTTAGGGAACCCTTCAAGACTCTGATCTGTGTCTAAATGACCATTATAATTGGTGTCAGAAACTGAGATATTAATTTTCTTTCTGTTGTATAATATTTGACGAGCAAGATCACTCGCGGCAAGATATTCAGGGTTAACTTCTCCTATTGCGGGGTCCAGTCTGGAAGCAATGGACTCACGGTAGAATTTGTCTCCGAGGATTACTATAAAATCAATGTCACTCTTTGACTATTGACTTGCCTCGTCTGTACAAAACGCTGCACATGCTACAGCTGCTACAGCAGTGCATTGTTTACCCCGAGATTGCAAATCAAATCTTAAATCGGCTTGATGAAACGATCCGTGTAGTATGGAAATGTCTTCATTTATATTCCCGTAGTTGTTTTGAGGAGTAGATTGTAACTCCATAGACTCACCATTACTTGTAGGCTCTTCACAAATTTGTATAATTTCTAAAGGTCTAATATCTCTATAGAGTACATTGTGTGACATTAACTAGGTTAGAGCTTGATACAATATGTTCATATCCACAATAAACTCTTGGGAGCGTTGCAGGTTCTCGAGACTTTCCACAATCAAAACTAGTCATATTTGGTTTGGCATAAGTGGCAGTTGTTCAGCGATTTCGACAACGTCTTTTGCAAATAAAGTAACTTGTCCCTTGCACCAATCTTGACAGAAACGGTTTTGTAGCTTCATTATTTTAAGAAACGGCACAACACGGCATAAAAATCGTTCTTCCAATTTTATGAAATTAGCTAGCTCCTGAGGTATAGTCGCGACTGTCATTTTATTCCAGAAAGCTGCTGGTGGAATTTTTCGTTTCCTTATATTATTTTGACAGCGAGAGCATGTTACGATTTTACCCAGACG
Source organism: Fissipunctia ypsillon (assembly GCA_947568875.1). Lineage (NCBI taxonomy): Eukaryota > Metazoa > Arthropoda > Insecta > Lepidoptera > Noctuidae > Fissipunctia > Fissipunctia ypsillon. The sequence goes on along the minus strand of OX387655.1, from coordinate 19,258,465 downwards.
CACCAATTCTTCGGGTATTAACGTACTGTACATAGCAGTACGTAAATTACAGCGTTGTGGTGGATACAAAGCTTTATAACAAATAGCACATGGCAAGTCAGCGAAAATGTTAATAGCCTGTTCAAAACCATTTACTGATGATACCTCCCTACGATTACGACTAGCTTGTCGCATAATATCTAATCGAGTCGCTCTGGATTCGGCAGATTCATTGGATAGACGCTCGTATTGCACGTGAAGACGGCGGGAACTTTGCTTCTCGGTTTCGTTTGATAAGTGCTCCTGAATCAAACCGAGACGATGAGAACGTTGCTCCTCGGTCTCGTGAGACTAGCGTTCATGAATTAAACCGAGACAATGAGCACGTTGCTCTTGAGTCTCGTTTGATAATCGTTCACGAAACAAACTAAGCCGCTGAGCATGACTTTCTGGACTTTCCTTGATAATTTCGTGTTTGCTCTCTTCTGAGAAAGTCTATACGCTCGCTGCTCATCACTCCCATTTGAAATGTTTCTAGTATTTCTTTCCCTACTTTTCTTTAAACGTTCTTCCCTTTCGTCGGTACTTTCTTCCAAACGGCGCTGTCTCATTTGAACAGCGCGTTTAGTAGGCCTACCCATTTAAACAAAATGAATTTTCTTTCTATTAAAAATTGAAAAAGAAACTTTAAAACTATGAATTATGTACAAACTTAAACTAAAAACTAGAAAATAAAATTATTTAAAAAAAAAAACAAAGACCGACTTCAAAAACCTAATAAACACTAAAAACTTAAAAATAATATTAAATTGAATAACTACATATAATCAAGAATAATTAACCTAAATAACCTTACCTAACTTTAATCTACACTATATTTTACAATTTAACAGTTTTTGGAGTCGGTGCCAAGCCCGCACTCACAAAATATTAACCTAAAAAAAGGTACTATAGCAGCAAAAAAAAATTAACAGACTCAACAAAACAAACTGAAAAAAAATTACCTACAACACAAAACAGAATATCAACAGAAGAAGATGGAGTTGTTTTTGTTCGGATAGTGGCGCGCTCTTGCGGAGGAAATGTGAAACTCGATAGTTGTTTTTGGGGAATGGCATCTCGCAGTTCAACCTATAGGAGGTTGTCGACTGCTTAACCGGGCTTTCCTGTGGATGCCTCAATAAATTAAGGCCTCCAGCCAGGCATAAAAGTAAAAACTAAGCGACTACACGCTAAGGGCACCCCTTGTGGGGTACGGACCTCGGCTTAGGGCGTCGCTGGGAGAGGACAGCAAATGGATATGCTGGATCGCTACCGTATTCTGAATCGCTATATCGCGATTCAGAATACGGTACAACGCCAACTATCGAGCGCTGACTAAAACTTTTAACAGCTTTGTAAAAATATCAGTAAGTACCTAATAATATGATATTAATTTACTCTCCTAAACTATTGTAATAATAAAAATTAAGGGAAAATATTTTATGGCCCTATTAGATAGATACACTTGGCTTGGCACCGACTCCAAAAACTGGTAAATTGTAAAATATAGTGTAGATTAAAGTTAGGTAAGGTTATTTAGGTTAATAATTCTTGATTATATGTAGTTATTCAATTTAATATTATTTTTAAGTTTTTAGTGTTTATTAGGTTTTTGAAGTCGGTTTTTGTTTTTTTTTTTTTAAATAATTTTATCTCGTGAAAGTCTCGTCAAAATCAGTTCAGCCGTTTTGGAGATTAGCCGGAACATACAGACGGAAAGGCAAACATTTTTTTTTTTTTTTTGTTATAAGTAAGTACCGTATAATTACTCGTACTTTCATATGCATCTAGATGCACTGAAGTGAAAATTTAAGTGTCTGTTTGCAATGTCAAAATAACAGCTTTTTACTTGTAAAAGGCTAGTATAAAAAAGGTAGTGTTTATTGGTATAGATAGATACTCGTAGTGAGAACGACATACTCCTTGGTAAGAAAAAAAATAAATACTGGCAGGTATAGCTCAGATACATATTTGTATTATTAATAAAGAAAAAAATCTTCGGTTCTCTTTTGTGTTTTTCTGAATGTAGTCATTTGTTTGCTTCGTGTCGGAATGTCTTCTCGAAAATGGAGAAAAACGAAGTGCGAGCCGTTATTAAATTCCTCTGTTTAAAAAAGTTAACGACGCAAGAGATTCATTGCGATTTGGAGGCAACATTAGGATAGTCTGCTCCACCGTATTCCACTGTCGCAAGGTGGGCTTCTCAATTTCGAGTAGGGAGAACAAGCACGGAAGACGAACATCGTTGCGACCGTCCATCGATGTCAGTCACCCAAGAAAATGTTGCGAAAGTCGAGAAAATTGTATTGAGCGATCGAAGAGTTACCATCCGTTACTTAATTCAAGAAACGGGCATTTCATATGGAAGTATTCAATCCATATTGAAACAATCTTTGAATATGAGAAAAGTCTCCGCAAGATGGGTGCCGAGAATGTTAACCAACAGTCAGAAACAAAATTGACTTCACATTTCGAAGATATTGTTGGACAAGTTTCAAGAAGATTCTGAAAACTTTTTGTCTCGTTTCGTAACAATGGACGAAACATGGGTCCATCATTTTGATCCCGAGATAAAACAGCAATCTTCGCAATGAAAACGGCCATCATCACCGACCCCGAGGAAGTTTCGTGCCGTGGCATCGGCTGGCAACGTTATGGCCTCAATATTTTGGGACTCAAAAGGGATATTGTTGATTGATTAGCTGGAGCGTGGAACCACTATTACAGGCCAATATTATGCAGCTTTAATTCCCAAGTTGAGGAATGCCATCAAAGAGAAAATGAGAGGGAAACTTCGAAGGGGCGCGCTGTTTCATCACGACAACGCACCCGCGCACAGGTCGGCAGTTGCGATGGCTGCCATTCAGCAAGCTGGCTTCGAATTGGTTGACCACCCCCCTTATTCACCGGATCTGGCGCCTAGCGATTTTTATCTGTTCCCAAAATCGAAAGAATACTTAAGGGGAAACAGGTACAAAGACGATAACGAGGTGATGGATGCCGTGGAGAGCTTTTTGCAGAACCAAGACAAAACTTTTTTTTGAAAGGGATTGAAGCCTTGGAAAAGCGCTGGACTCGGTGTGTAGAGAAACTCGGAGACTATGTAGAAAAATAAATTATTATGTTATCAATAGTCATTATATTCTATCTCATTTTCACTACTTTTTGATCCCTTCTCGTATCCCAGGGATACCAATAAATACTACCTTTTTTTTCTTTCATACATCTGTATTGATTATGAAGAAAAATCCAGTCAAAGGTAACCAAAAAATTGTAACCAAAAAAACGAAAACAAAAGTTTAGTGTTGCTTTAGATTTTTTGGTTACAATATATTTTATAAAATAATGTTATATTTTAACACAAAATTCTTTGGAAATATCACATCATTCCTTATGTATTGAATTTCGGTGGACTCACAAAAGGCTATTTAGAAAAAAATACGTTAATATGAATTGTAAGAGAAAATCTCAAGAACCAATGGTCCGGAACATTGCATACTCGAGCCCTTCAAGGCACCAAAAATGGGAAACAAAAGAAATCATTTGTCACGATACTATTGAAAAAGTTTTTGGAGCGAGACTTGCTTTGATCAAAACGTTTCATTTCAAAGTTATTTTGGGATTGTGATTCAAAAATGGTAGTAATATTTCCTAGCAGCAGTAGTTCTGATATTAATACTCCACTCAAGGACTGTTTCTGAATAGTTTGTACCAGGACTGTAGTGCCGCGTAGCAGTGGCAATGTGCTACGAGCATGCATTTGAAAGGTGTAGGCCGTAGGCATCGCCTACGCCGTAGCTGCCGCGTAGGCGATATAAGCTACACACATCGGGCGAACGATGCGGTGCGGCGCAGTCGTTGCGTTTTGTTTTGTTACGATTTTGAGGAAGCATGGATTACCTTGACTTTTCGTTCGTATAGACGTACAGTACAAGAGACAATGACGATATTGCTAAATGTGACGTAAATTGGTATCAGATGATTACGTATGTTAGTGGAAAAAAAGGAATTAAAGCCATGAACAAAACCAACAACAACCCATGCCATGAACAAAACCTAGACGAAACAGATCGTTCTTTTAACGACTTTATTTAAATGTTCACCATAATTTAGGCAAACTTGAAATCGTTTTCCAATTTAATTAAAAGTAAATTGTATAACAGTCTTTCAATGATATAATTATTAATAATCAACAATTCCATTAAAAGAAATTCTCTTTAATCCATGCTCGTCGACACCGATTTTCGTATCGGTTCATTATCCCGTCCCTGAGGGTGTACCCTTAATATAAGACCACTCCTTAACGAGACTACCCTTTGCCCTTTTATTAATAACGTCTTAGTGCGGGAACTAATCCAGTTGTCAAGCATATTGATTACTAGGCGTAAGAAGTATTAAAGGTCCATTTTGTGAAGGATATCCTAGCCTAGCTAGCTATCTATAGATAGCTATCCTAGCTGGATATACCAGTTGAAAGTTTAAAGTAGTTTGTTCAGAATTAGTTGCTAAATAATAACAGCCGCGCGGATCGATCAAGGTTAACACTTTGAGCGGAGCATCTGGATATTCTAATGTTTGCTGCGCGGCGCACTATTTTCTAATACAAAATAAATGACGATTAGTGACGTTCTGTTTCTCATGCAAGCAAAGATAATATGAAATGTGACACAACCGTTACTAGTCATCTGCAATCCACGTGAAATGGACGTTCAAAGACGTTCCGTCAAAATAAATATGACAATCTAGAGGACGTCGTATGACGTTGCGCCATTTCAAAATTATATCAACACGACGTTGTAAGACGTTGCTCACGCGAACGTGTTAAGTTACGTTTGCCTAAGGCGGTCCATGGATGGGTAACCGTCCATTATACCTATACTGAGACGTATCCGTTCTTCGAAAGCACGTTTAGTTGTTAGTACCGGCCGTCATTCCTACATTTTTGACAGTAGTTAAGAGTAGTAAGAAGTCAGAATGCCTGTCAACCATTCTAACTCAAACTCATGCTCAAAGCATTTATTTCAAATAAACCAACTACAGGCACTTTTGAACTGTCAGGGGCTCAGTCAGTCATAAAAATGAAGCTAGTTGTCCAATCCAAAGCGTCTATGGTTCATACGGAGAAGAACGGGCAAGAAACTCTACGGACACTCTTTTAAATCAAAATATTGTTACAAAACATTGGTTACATCATTGATGTTGAAATTATATAAGTATGTGAGAACAATGTATTTAGAAAGACGTGCACGTTAAAAGCGTCCGCAATATAAAAAATAAAAACCAAAAACGATTCAAACATTTAAAAAATTAAATAAGCCGTGGCAGTTAAGAGATGACCAGTCCCTACTGACGGCCACCATGCGTCATGTTCGTGAGTGGGAACTCACGAACCAGACGCACCATTCAGCTCAACCATTTTGAAGGGAATTTAATTATCCAACCGAGAGGTAACTGAGTTGTGAAGGTCAGATAGGCCAGATAGGCTCCAGGTAAAATACTGGTATTCAGCTGCATCTGGTTAGACCCGAAGCCAATGCCAAGATAGTTGGAAAAAGGCTTGACAGATGATGATCCGTTTTCTTTTAGCAAGAGCTATTTTCGTTCATGTTTTGGTTTTTTAGGTAATGTCGTTGCACATTCTCTTCTTGTCTAGTGGAGTTCTCTCCCCCTGTGGCGCAGATACGAATCAGCTAGCCTTTAACTTCTTTTAAATGTTTATATTATAACTACAGCGTTTATATTTTCTCTTCTCATCTAGTTGAGAGCTACACGGGCAGTTCCCTTCCCCTGTGGCGCGTGGATCGTCGACAGATGGGCGCGTTCCTGTGCATCGCGGCCAACGACGTGCCGCCAGCCGTCAGCAAGAGAATCATACTTAATGTTAACTGTGAGTATTTTCTAGTAGAATTCAATATCGTTATCATAATAATATACGAGTACTCTACAACATGTCCCGGAATTAACGCACAACCTCTTAAGGGGTCATTATACTCATCATTATGAACAACTTTTACTAAGGGATGTCGTAGGTTCGAACCCATACGCTTTATTTTGTGAAAATTGTTTCATCAATTGCTCTCAAAACAGTGAAGGAAAACATCGTGAAGAAACCGGCATATCCTAGAACCGAAAATACGAAGACATGTGACATCTACCAATCCGCACTGGGCCCGCGTGTTGGAATCTGGCCCAATCCCTCTCACCGAGGGGAGGCCTGTGTCCCAGCAGTGGGAACATTATAGGCTGAGTATGCTCTTAATAGGTCATTGTACTCATCATTATGAACAACTTTTACTACGAGACCAAACCGGAAATCGCGAAAAAAAATCCGCTGTTACCTACATTAATATGTTCGCATAACTTGTCAAAATATAGGGAACAGCTGATTTTTTTTCGCGATTTCAGGTTTGTTCCTATAGTAAAAGTTGTTCATAATGATGAGTACAATGACCCCTTAAGAGGTCGGCATGACTAAACATTCTATTTTCAAAAATGAGAGTATCATCCAAAGGGCTGATAACTTATTGCGTCACTCATTGAAATAGTACCTTAATTAGAGTAAACAACAGTTGAATTAAGAGTTTAATTTTAAGGATTATCTATAAACGAGCTTCAGGATAAATCCTTTATAACGATTTTCTTTTTAGTAGGAACATTAAAAAAATAAATGTATTCTTCGTAAGCTTTTTGAACAAATACGATATTCTCAGAAACCATGTGTTTGATAGTACTTTACAAGCCTGGGATGCTCATCAGTGGATAAAATGCAAAGCAGACTTTTCTTTTTGAATTGTCTTTAACTAACTTAAAATAAATTAAAGTCACTTGAACTACTTTCTCGGAATCAGTATCAGCAAATCATTTAAATTGTCATTTTAACTCCCCCGAATCGAACTCCAATGTCATTCGTAATTGGAAAAAATGTATTCGAAATCACAAAGAAAGATACGAAAATATTCTTTTCGAGAACCATTCAATATTGAATAACAAAGTTGATTCTAGGGGAGATAACGAGAATCCACCGTTTGTCTGTAAATAAGGCTGGAATGAAACAAATTGAGCGACTCTCACCTCTGCTTCCAATACAATTAGACGATTATTCCTCTAGCCTACCTTCTAACTAAGCTGTTGGTCCAAGTTATGAGAGCTGTTTTAATGGTAACACTCCTACACATTGTAGCACGTTTATATTGAGTGACATCATAAATAGTCTATAATATTCCCACTGTCGGGACACAGGCCTCCTCTTAGTGAGAGGGAGTGGGCGTTAGTGGATGTCACATGCCTTCGAATTTTTGGTTCTAGGACATGGATGTTTCCTCACGACGTTGTCTTTCACCGTTTTGAGAGCATTGGTGATGGAATAATTTACACACAAAGTAAAGCGCCTGACTGGGTTCGAACTCACGACTGTGCTACCACTGATCTCATTCAGTGACATAATTATAATGAAAATATTAATAAGTTAAGTATACCTCGGTCTACTGTATCTTTAGTTTTGAACTACTCAAAACATGATATGCTGAGAAATAACAAGCAAAATTTAACCTAATTACAAAGCATTGAACTATTGAATTCCAGTAGAATTTTATTGTTAGCGTGTAAAACTCCAAACCAAGACTAAGTAAAGCACTGAAAAAGCTACAATTTACAATCATATGGTTTACAGTAACTATGATTTTGAAACCCAAGCCTACATAAAATATTCGAAATAAAAATGTAGACACCTCTCCGAGGTTATACAATGTAAGCAAATCCGCTAATTTCTTTCCCCTGAGCCCACAGTCACAGTCGTGATAAAGCCGAATTGATCTCTCTCTTGTAAGCCGGCCTTGCGTATAATTGGCTCTTCCCTGTCATTGGCTCTTGGAGCCTCTCTAAGCTGATATAGACATCATATACTCGGAATATTTAGTGGTCTCCGAATATAATGGAAGATGGATGGCTTTTTGTTTTATTAATAACTAGCTGTGCCCGGTGACTACATTCGCGTGGGACAAAAACACTAAAATAACAGCCACATTTTAATAAAACTCCCTCGTCCCCCGACCCGCCGCGATCGCCCACCAGCGCTATTTCTTTGTTTTCGCTTAGCGTTCTTTCTGACTTGACTTCTAAGGGCCGTAGCGTGATGTTAAGTAGCTTATAATCATCCTCGAGAATTGGGCTACGAAATGCAAAAAGAATTTTTCAAATCCGACTGATAGTTTCAGAGATTAAAGTTTTATTTTTTTTGCGCGGAACCCTAATTATTTTTCTAAATTAAAAGTAGGCTTAGTTACTCCTTATAACATCAGCTATCTGCCAGTGTATCACAAACGGTAGTTTTACATTGTTAAGTTTTATTATAATGCTTAAGACAGAAAATAGTGGCCACTAAGCTCTTTTTTAAGGATTATATTAAAACTTAACAATGCAAAACTACTGCTTGTAATATTAATAACGTATAGTCTTGTGGAGCACAACATAACTTGCTTATTTATTTATTAATTTCCTTTCGAAGACTTACAACTAAACAAAACAGACTAAGAAATTGAAAATGTGACTGACTGCCAATTACAAATCTTCACATAATTAACAGATTATTAAAAAAAAGTAATCTGTGAACAACACAGTACTGCCAACAAAACAATTAACCACCAAAACCAAAATTATACATATTAATATTATACACATACAACAATACAACAGAGGTGGTAAAACCAAGCTACGCGGGTGAGCAGTATCAAGCATCAGGTGAAAAAGTTAAGGCTCAAGCACTGCGTGCACACCGCGGACACACCTGTTGTAAAAGGACCGAAGTCATGCTGTTCACACACCCTATCAAATTTCTGCTTGCACGCAGAAGAAATGAGTACTGACTGTAGTATGCATACGCATGTAAGCATGTATGTATGCTTATGTATGTGTATTTTCTGCATTTTCATTCTAAAATAAAATAAATAAGCAAACAAACGATGAGAGCGCCACTGTGCGCGCGGTGTTTTCTTAACGGTCCTTTTCAACCAGTGCCTTTCTTGTCCAAGTCTTGCGAAAAACGCTTGAGAGACGGCTTCATAATTACTGACTGTAGCTAAATAGATGTTAGAAACTGTATCTCTAGACGTCATCTTTACACGTAGTCAGTCGTATTATACAATTTGCTGAGAACAGCTCGGTATAATTACTAATAGGATTTCCAAGTATACATTTATCTGTTAAATCCAAGTTGCATGAATCTATTGACAATCGTCTTTAGACTCTATGTTCTATTAACATGCGTCTGTGTTTGTGTTTCCGAACGCATACAACCTCGACCTCTTCAGAGTGAGAGTGAACAGGCTTCTTCTGGGTAAGCTCGCTCCATCGTCGACTTTATCCAGTCACCTCATCAAACCCATCGCAAACCCATCGCAAACCCATCTCAAATTAAAAAAAAAAACATAAGAAGCACATATTTAGAGATGTCTCCGTGATCAGCAGGTTTAATACAGGAAACGATCACAGACTTGTCCGAGGCACTCTAAATATCAATTTTCGAGCTGAGATAATCCACATGAAGAGGCCTGCCCTCCGACCTACGCAGCTCAGGCCGCTCTAGGATCCGAAAAGTTCCAACTGGAACTTCAAAATCGATTCGCGCTGCTGGAAACCACAGGCACAGTTGACGAGAAAGCTGAAGAGGTGGTCAAAGCACTACGTGACGTATCTCGCAGACTTTTGCCGTCGCAGCCAAAAAGTAAGGGTCCAAACTTTCTTCGGAGACTTTCGGACTTATGAGGGAAAGACGAGAGTTGCCATCCTCGCAGCCGTGTTCGTCAGATAAGAAGGCCTTAAATCTAAAAATTAGAAAGCTGATGCAACGCGATCTTCGGTGCTCCAACACCCGCGAGATTAAGGTCACGATTGAGCAGAACCGAGGGTCAAAAGTGTTCGCTTAACACTTAAGGAGGTCCCATCTGACGAAACTAAGAATTGTGGATGGCAGAATCATGACTTCGAAGTCCGAGATACTCCAGGAAGTCGAGGAATTTTACGGGCACTAATACTCAACGCGGATGGCAAAACCAGCGAGCCATAGCGCAGATAACCATCTAGCTGAATTAACGCGCCACTACACGGAGGACATCCCGGATGTCGACCAGTGCGAGATTAGGGTGGCTCTCGAGCAGCTCGAGAACAACAAGGCACCTGATGATGACGGAATAACGACAGAGCTCCTTAAAGCGGGCGGGGCTCCAGTCCTGAGAGAGCTAGCGAGTCTCAACTCCGTCATCCAAGAGGGTACAACGCTTAAGGCGTCGAGCAAAGGTGCGGTGGTTCTGTTTTTCAAAAAAGGTGACAAAACCCTACTAAAGAACTATAGGACCATCTCACTTCTGAGTCACGTATACAAGTTGTTCTCGAGGGTCATCACGAACCGTCTGGCTAGGAGACTTGACGAGTTCTAGCCACCAGACAAGCCAGTTTTTGAAAAGGCTTCAGTACCGTAGACCACATCCATACTATTCGGCAAATTGTACAGAAGACCGAGGCGTACAACCAGCCACTGTGTATGGCATTTGTGAACTACGAGAAAGCCTTCGACTCCATCGAAATATGGGCAGGTCTGGCCTTTCTGCAACGATGTCAAATTGACTGGCGCTACATTGAAGCATTGAGATGGCTATAAAATGCTGCCGCGATGACTGTCCAGATCCAGGAACAGAAAACCAGCCCCATCCAACTGCTCAGAGGGGTGAGACATGGGGATGTGATATCCCCGAAAATGTTTACCATTGCGTTGGAGGACGTCTTCAAGACGCTGGACTGGACTGGACAGGGTATCAACGTGAACGGCGAGTACATCTCACACCTTCGCTTTGCCGATGACATCGTCATAATGACAGAGACGCTGGAAGAACCAGATGTTGCATAGCCTAAATGGAGCCTTTCGTCGGGTTGGACTCGGCATGAATTTGGACAAGATGAAAGTCATATACAATTCACATGTCTTACCGCGACCAATCCGCATCGAAGGGTCGCTTCTCGAAGTTGTTAAGGAGTTTGTCTATCTAGGGCAAGTCATTTAGCTCGGTAGAGATGACTTTGAGAAGGAAGCCGACGAATGATCCAGTTGGGTTGGGCAGCGTTTGGAAAACTTCGTCAAGTCTTCTCGTCACCTATCCCGCAATGTTTGACGACTAAAGTCCTGCCATTTATGACATACGGTGCCGAAACGTGGACACTAACAGTTGGGCTGGTCCACAAATTCAAGGAGTTTCTTTGATGGATAAAATCAGGAATGAAGTTATCCGGAAAAGAACCGGAGTAACCGACATAGCCTGCAGAGTAAACCTGAAGTGGCAGTGGGCTGGCCATGTTTGTCGAAGTACCGATGGCCATTGGAGCAGATGAGTCCTGGTATAGAGACTACGTATCGGCAAGCGTAGTGTGGGATGCCCCCCAGCTACATGGACCGACAGCCTTAAGAAGGTGGCTGGGATACACTGGATGCGGAAGGTGAAGGACAATGTGTTGTGGCGCAGCCTGGGAGAGGCTTATGTTCGCAGTGGACTGCGATAGGCTGAGTTGATTGATTGACATGGTGCTCACATATTTACAAACCTTGTAAAAGTAGACGATTTTCCTAAAAATTTAACAAGTATTAAGTTAGTGTGTGAGTAACAGAGACGACGCTCTACCAAGTTGAAGTTTTTCTATAACTCGATGTGCTATATTTATGGACAGATACTGAAGACTTATTACACGTGTTGTTAGCACTTACCTAGATACAGGTAATATTATATAACTCCTTGTTTACGACAATAGCTGTTGTTTCTAAACAACTTGTACTTTAATACAGTTTTTATGGTCTTCGTCTCAGTAAGAAGGGGATAAATTTTTAACGGGACTGTTTCCTTTGTGATACGTCGTAATACTGGTTTAAGGGGATGTAATTTCGTCTTGTGATCGGCTAGGTTATTTTGTTAGTGGAATGACGGTTAGTTTGATTAGAAGACGTTTTCCACCCATACCCATAGGACGTTTTTGAACCCGACCCCGACGCTAGCGCAAGCAGTAAAATTATGTAATGAAAGGACATTATTATTTATATTATTCTATGTCTGATGCATAGTGTCCAATGACTTTGTTTCCAATGGTTGACGCCAATTGTTATAACACTTTAATAAATTCAACCCAAATTCATAGATCTAAGTATTTATTCACTCCAGACAACTTTGAATATCTATTCGTATCATATTCTTCACTAACCCCCGTTTTTATTAAAAACCTCGGGATTTACGAAACGAAAGGATTTCAACAGCGGTTTGTACGCAAGGCAATGTTAGATAAGGCGGGAACTGATCCCGGATTGCGGGATCGGGATTGAGAGCGGGATCGGGGCCGATGGCTCGCGAAATTCACTCTACACTCTTGAACGAACGCTGTTAAGCTTTCGAATTGTTCTTCAGATTGTCAAGCTTAGGAATGTATTTGGTTTCTTAGTTGGGTTAAGTGTTTAAGGAGTCTGAGATTCGAGTGTCAAGAAAGACACTTTTTTTTTGTTGTATGTATTCGTGTAGGTAGAAAGTGTAAAATCACACTTCTTCAACCTGCAATCCTCTAAGATCCATTCTCGTTGAAATGTAAGTGAAATCCCTATACAGCAAAAAAGATACAATCATAAACGTTTCCCACCGCAATAGTTGGTACAACTATTTATTTGTTCAACGGCACTTTGCATGAATATAGCCGCTAATATCCCGTTAACACGAGAACGTTTCCCGTGAGCGGCCATTTTGAAAGCAATTGTATGAATGTAACTTCACAATAGCTTATTTTAAAGTCAATGGTCGCGTTTTAGTTTACTTATCACTCTGTTAGCTTATTTTTATCTGGAGTTGTAGGCTGCTAGTTGTTTGTATTTTGGTTTAGCAAAAGCCGATTTTTCATCAAATAAAGATATGACATTTATAATGCAAAAGCGATGCCTATGTGCCATGTTCGGTATCCAAAGTATGGAGAGCTGTACAAGCCGCTTTTTACAAAGCACAAAATACTCGCACTTCCGTCACTTTATATTTTGTAAATAGCCCTGTTTGTCAGAAATAACCCCCATTTGTTTCCTCGAATATCGGACATTATAATACGTAATCGCCGGGATAATAGTAAGAGTCGTGTTCAGCCAGCTAAGACAGCGCTACTGTATAAAAGCATTGTATGCAGAGCGCCAATAATTTATAATAATATCCCGAACTGTGTTACTACAGGCGACGCGCAGGGGCAGCACCCGGCTCCTGTGGGAAGTGGACTAGGGTTGTTGCACCATCTCGGGCGAGTGCAACGTAAGAAGTCGCGCAGGGGCAGCACCCGGCTCCTGTGGGAAGTGGACTAGGGTTGTTGCACCATCTCGGGCGAGTGCAACGTAAGAAGTCAGCTCGGGAAATGAGATTGAGGTATGCAAGTTGGAATGTTGGGACTATGACTGGAAGGGCCAGAGAGTTAGCGGATGTATTGAAAAGAAGACGCATAAATATAGCATGCTTGCAGGAAACCAAATGGAGAGGAACAAAAGCGAGAGAAATTGGTGAGGGATATAAGTTCTACTACTGTGGAAGTGATGGAAAAAGAAATGGTGTAGGAATAGTGTTAGACAGTAAATTGAAAGAAAGCGTGATGGAAGTACAAAGGATTAGTGATAGATTGATAGTTGTGAAAGTTATGTTAGAGAATGTGATGATGAATGTAGTTAGTGTGTATGCACCACAAGTAGGATGTGATGAAACGGTGAAAGAGAAGTTTTGGGAGGATTTTGACACAGCCTTAATGAACATCCCCGTTCATGAAGAATTGGTAGTGGGAGGAGATTTTAATGGACATGTGGGAAGAATGAAAGGTGTTTATGAAAGAGTACATGGGGGGTGGGGTTTCGGTAGTCCAAACAGTGAAGGAGAGACGTTGCTGCAATCCACTACTGCATTTGACCTGGCAGTAGCCAACACGTGGTTTCAGAAAAGAGACGAACACATGATCACATACAAAAGTGGTAATCATAAGACCCAAATTGACTACTTTTTGGTTCGGCGCAACCACTTAAAGCACGTCAAAGACTGCAAAGTACTGCCAGGAGAAGACCTAGTCTCACAACATAGACTCCTAGTTATGACATCAGTAATTAAAATACTGTCTAACAAAAACAAAGAGCGTCCTCCCCCTAAAATAAAATGGAATATGTTAGAGAGGAATGATTGTGCGAGGATGTTCAGGGAGCGAGTAGTGGACAGAATGATAGAGATGAGAGACATGAATGATCGAAGTATAAATGAAAGCTGGAATGAAATAGCTGAGTGTATCAGGCAAGCAGCGAAAGATATTTTGGGAGAGACGAGAGGAAAGGGCATAATAGATAGGGATACATGGTGGTGGTCGACAGAAGTTCAGAATGTATTGAAAGAAAAGAAGAGAAAATTCAAAGAATGGCAGCATGTAGAGGCAGGAAACGCTAGTTTAAGAGCTGAAAAAAAGAGTGAGTATGACGCTTTGAAGAAGAAAGCCAAGAAAGCCGTGGCAATAGCAAAATCAAAAGCCCAGGACAAACTATATGACGCACTGGATAGTCCTGCAGGCCATAAAGAGCTATACCGGCTTACCAGAATAAGAGAGAGAAAAGCGAGGGATGTTTGCCAGGTAAGATGTATAAGAGATGAAAATGGAATGGTTCTATCGGATGATGAAAAAATCAAGAAGAGGTGGAAGGAATATTTTGAAAGATTGATGAATGAGGAAAATAATTGGAGTGGGGTTTTAGAGAATAAACCAGTGAATGTGGGGTAGTGAGAATGGTTAGTATGGATGAAGTTAGAATAGCCGTAAATGGAATGAAGAATGGTAAAGCCATTGGTCCAGATGGAATACCAGTTGAAGTGTGGAAGCTATTGCGAGTGGATGGATGGACGTGGTTAGCTTTGTTCTTCAATAAGTTGTTGCAGGAAGAAGCCATACCTAATGAGTGGTGCAATAGCTCTTTGGTGCCCATTTTTAAAAACAAAGGTGATGTGCTGGAGTGCAACAATTATAGAGGGATAAAGCTAATGTCACATACGATGAAAGCCTGGGAGAAAGTTATTGAAAGGCGACTGAGAAAAGAGAGTGAAATTTCACAGAACCAATTCGGTTTTATCGGTATCGGGGTACAACGGATGCCATTTTCGCTATACGTCAGCTGTGCGAAAAATATAGAGGTGCGCATAAAAACTTGCACATGGTATTCGTTGACCTAGAAAAAGCATACGACCGGGTACCTCGTGAGGTTCTGTGGTGGGCCCTTAAGAAGAAAGGTATACCTGGGAAGTATGTGCAGTTGATCTGAGCGATGTATAGTCGATGCAGTACCCAAGTCCGGTCTACAGTGGGCACCACTGGCAGCTTCAATGTGGCGGTCGGCTTACATCAGGGGTCGGCTCTCAGCCCTTACCTCTTCCTGATGATAATGGACGCTCTGACGTCGGACATTCAGTAAGAGGCTCCCTGGTGTATGCTGTTTGCCGATGACATTGTGCTGGTTTCTGAAAGTGGCCTAGAGGTCCAGAACAGATTGGAGGTGTGGTGGCACAGACTGGAGAGTGTTGGCCTGAAATTGAGTAGAACCAAAACGGAATACTTGTTCTGCGATTTCGGCGGTCTCTCCAATCCAGTGCCTTTAGCTCTCGCCGGAACGCCCATACCAATCTGTCCCGACTTTCGGTACCTCGGGTCGCTCGTTCAAGGGGATGGTGAGGTAGACCGGGATGTAACACATCGGATCAACGCAGGATGGATGAAATGGTGACAGGTCACGGGAACAACTTGTGACCCACGGATGCCTCTCAAGTTGAAGGGTAAAATCTACAAGTCCGTGATAAGGCCTGTCATACTGTGTGGATCAGAATGTTGGGCTGTGAAAAAGACGGATGAAAAAAGATTGCACGTAGCGGAGATGAGAATGTTAAGATGGATGTGTGGTGTGACGAGAATGGATAAAGTGAGAAATGAATATATTAGGGGAAGTTTGAAAGTGGCGCCAGTGACTGAAAAATTGAAAGGGAATCGTTTGTCTTGGTATGGTCATGTGAAGAGGAGGGATGAAATGCATGTTGCTAAAAGAGTTATGAGTTTACATGTGGATGGATGGAGAGGGAGAGGGAGGCCAAAGAAAAGATGGATGGATTGTGTGAGAAGTGATATGAAAGAAAAGGGAGTCAGTGATAGTTTGACAAGTGACAGGACAGAATGGAAGAAAAAAACGTGTTGCGCTGACCCCAAATAATACGGGATAAGGGCAGGAAGATGATGATCCCGAACTGTGTTAAAAAATTAAATACAGACCAGTTTAAGAAAACATTAAAAAAATACTGACAGAAAAGGCCTATTATAATGTAAAAGAATTTTTAAATGATAAATTGCTCTAATGATACTGACTGAATCTATTCTATTCATTTTGAATCGCATGACTATTGACCTATTTTTAAAAATTTAATTTAATTTTAATTGTTGAATTATTTATATTTTTTGTATTTTAATTTTGGAAATCTTATTGTCTTTCAACTTAGTTTAAATACACCAGCCATGGTCAAACATGTTGAGCCAAAAAAAACCTGTAACACCAAGTGTGATAATAAGCATCATACCATGTATAATATCTACATATATTTTTGCAAATAAGTAAATCTGAATCTGAATTCGGTGTTTTGTTCACTGTATTTGAATTTAATTGAAGAAAGCGGTCAGTCTATTCTGTAATAATCTCGTCGTAAAAACTTAGTGAAGTGAGCTGGCAATCTCTAGCGATCCTGTTTTAAAGCCCGGAAAAGATGATAGTCGGATGGTGCCAGATCAGGCTATAAGGTGGGTGAGGTATCGTTGTCCAACCGAGCTATTCTAGAAATTTACGGGTCACTTTCGCTTTATCTGGTCTTGCATTATTATGAAGTGATACTTCAAGACGTTATGGCCGTTTTTCTCTAACAGCGTTCGCCACCTTCTGTAGTTGATTCATGTAGACTTGGGCATTGATAGTCTGACTGCTGTCCATTAACTCCCAAAACGACATTCCTCACGAATCCAAGAAGACTGACATTAGAAGTTTGTGATCATGCAAACTGCTTTTTGGCTGTGCTAGTGGCAGTTTATCAGCAGGCATCCAAAAGGTCTTTCGTGTGACGTTCTCATATAAGACCCAAGACTCGTCACTGGTGATAATCGACTCGAGAAAGCTCTTTCTTTACGGGTGAAACAGCAGACTTTCACAAATGTTGACACGTTTTGCACGTTGAGTATCGGTCAAAGCATGGGGCGTCCATCTTGGCAAAACTTTACGGTAGCCCATTGCCTGCAGATGGCGATTTATAGTACTGTAGTGATATTTTAGAGTTTTCTCTAAATCCCTGGTGCTGGAATCCGGGTGCAACTCAAGCTCGCACCGCAAAGCATCTTCTTCAAAAGTGACGGGTCGACCAGTATGAGGAACATCTTTTAGACTTGCGTCTCCTTTATTAAAGCGTTGAAACCAATTTCGTACTGTGCGATCAGTAGTGGGCCAAAAACGGTGTTGATCTTATTTGCCGTTTCCCTCGAACTAGTTCGCAATTTGTTTTCGTATAAGTAAATCGCTCGAAGATGTTGTTGATCCATTTTGTCAATTTTAACTAAATTCCAGTAACGAGCTCGCGCTTACATACCCTATGTGAAAGATACGAGAACATTCCACTATGTACTAGATTTATTCTAGAAAATTTCCGAGACAACTGGAAATATTAAGGAAATTTAGAAGTGGGAAAAAAATTATGCAACATCCCAATACATGATGACGGCGCAGCAAAAGGCTTTTGTTTGTTACGAAGTTACTAGAATCGCTGAAAACGTCGAATCAGAATGACGCTGGCTGGTGACAGTCACTCTAGCAGAGCGTCGCATCGATGGTTGCGTGGCGGCTGTCTGTCATGTGATGACAGAAGAGAAAATGCAAAGGAAGCCGCTTGCGACCAGTCCACGATGAACTGCTATGTTCCGGCAAAATCCTAATGATATTGAAGCTACTGAACCACTAACGACCGAACCCAATAACCTATTATCAGTAAAATATGATAGACGCTATTGGTGGTAAACAGTATAATTCTATCTGTCCTTATGTCCGGCCGGTATGATTCCATAATCTCTTATAGATTATTGGGACGTTAAAACCATAGATAGATAGGTTTTTCTATCTCCAGTATGCCAAAACTGGTGGTGGTGGTTATTGGGTTCGGCCGTAATACGATAACCATTTCTCTGCCGTCCATTAACTAAAAAGCCGTTAACCCTCAAATGGTCAATTTTTACTTTTTAATAGAAAGTGGTAGAGTTCAAAATTCTCTATCTTCCTGTCTAAGAAACATTTTAACAGTATAAATAGTTCCAAAGATATGAACATTTTGTAGGCCGTTAAGGATTCTATAGGATTAACAGAAAGAAATATCAATTAATGTATCCAACAATCCTGAATATCATAGTTTTTAAGATACAACGATCTCCGCGTTTTTTTGCCATTTTCTCGGAAACAACTTTCTGGGCTTAACGGCCTTCTGGTTAAAGGACGGCAGTTTTGATAAAGGCTATCTATCCTGCGCCGTTATATTCGTCCATAATTGTAATTTAAAAAGAGTTGCTCGCACAAGATTATTGACAAAACAGGCCTATATTCTGTAAAATCCCCACCGTGAAAAGTTTAGTGAAGCGAGCTGTTAATACTGTCAATCTGTAGCATCAGATGAAATGACAACTCACTTCACCTAGGTTTTTAAAGTGAGATTTGGACAGAATAGATAGGCTTTTTTTGTGGATGGTAAATTATCAAATGACTTCTCCCGCTCTAGGCGGAGCGGGAAGACGTGTCAGACTTTTACTGACTAAAACCCACCTGTTTTCCTTCTGTTGCCTGTGCCGGGGCCACGGTAACTCTTTCGAACATCCCGCAACCCTAGCTGGAGAATACTGCTGGTGTTAACAATACCTATTTAAAATCATATTACTTGTTATAACGAGATTTCAAACCAATGTAAAATATTGTTTTGCAAAAATACGTAACACTACGTTATAAATACGTCCACAAAATTTTTTATAGACCAAACCACCACCCTAAATTGTTTTAAAAACTTCGTCAGGATTTCATTTCCACAAAAGAAAAATACACAGAAATTCACTTAACCTCCGAAACTCCTGAAAGTTAATTTGTAAAGAAATCTAAAATACTACTGTCCTAAAGATTCCAGTCTAGGCACGGTCCCTAAGGCCGTCCCTGAGGGACTGAAATCACGGAACCCCTTCATTTAGGAGCAGTTCAATTCCGTAGTAATTGTTTTTGATGCGGATAGAATTTTTATTAGTATCTGTGGGTAGGTGATCGGACGGGTTTTATAAGAGAGAAGAATAAAGATTGGTAGTAATTATTTCCGAAGTGGTTGATATCGAATTGAAACGTGATCTTTTGCATCCTAATATTTCCCGATGCGTTATTAGAAGAAGTAAAGATATAACGTTTTTTTAGAGATTCGACCGAGGAGTTGAAAATGCCTGGAGGAGCTACGGGTCCATGAAGGCGCTTAAGAAGCGTGACCTTCCTATCTCACTAAAGCGCAAACTCGTTGACATGTGTATCCTGCCTATCATAACCTATGGCGTTCAAACTGATCTTTGACCAAGGCTCAGAAGTCTGAACTCAAGGTTTGCCAAACAGCGATGGAGCGTGGCATCTTAAAAACCAAACTCACCGACCAAATTCGCAATTCGGTCTATCTTGTAGGATGCACCCAGTCAGATGGCTCAGGATCGTCACACAGTGGGTGCCTGAAGACGGGCGTCGTCACCGAGGTAGGCCTAAAATCTGCTGCCGTGATGATTTGGACTCGTTCCTGACCGATTGGACGGAAAAGACACAGCATAAAGAAAATTGAAAAAATATAGTGGAGACCTTTGCCCAGCAGTGGGACAACGTAGGTTGAACGAAAAAAAAAGTTGAAATGCTTTATCATACATGTACCTACATCGTGAAAAAAAAATCCCGTGCACACGATGAATACATCTGTTAGCAAGCGTTACTATAGCGGCCGAGCGCCACAAGCAAGAATAGTCCTTACGGTGTTTATGTCGCAATAAGATGGTTGTAGCTGCGATTAACTTGATCGCTTATTATCTACACCCTAATTCGTTTACTCTTTTTTAAATGAGATTTTTCTATAATAATATCTCACATCATAAAATCAAATCTGCTATACCATTTGTACCACGTCATATAACCGAACCTACCGTGCCATTTATAATTTAACAAAAGACATCTAACGAAACCGGGGTTGAAATCCTCGGGCCGTGGAGTCCAAGTGCTTATGGTTTGTTCAACGAAATCTCCAAACGGCTGGTTGATACTTCCCGTGACCCAAGGGCTGGCTTTTACCATGACCAGAGGCTAAGCATTGCAACGTGGCAATGCTGACAGTCTCTTGGGTTGCCAGTCGACAGCGATGCGGAGGAACTTTTCGACGCCATATTTTAGTTTGTAATAGTTTTAGTTAGGTTCGGAAGCCTGACGTACTTTTGACCAACAAAAAAGCAAGCGGAGAGAGCTGCGCGTTTATCTATTCACTCAATATATACCTGAATACTGGAACTATTCCTGAAACTGCACAGATACTGCAGATATATTTCGAAATATCTTGCAGATTCAAAATATCTTTATATGTGATCATCCTAGATCAAACACGACACTAGTATGAATATTCTAACATCACAGGTTTCAGAACCTGAATAATTTGGTATTGATTCCGTACCTCCCTGAACTGAGTTGTTGGCTAATCTTATTATGCGTTGTTGCTTCAGTTTAAGTGAACTAATACTGTTAACGGATTAGGTTTGAGTGTATATCTAGATTAACAATTCCCATACCAGAATGAGAAAGCACTATACGACTAAACGCCGATAGACTGAACACCGACAAGACACGGTTTCTTAGAAAATCATCGTTTTCATAATAAATCTCTGATTATGGTTTATATCGTGTAGCCGTTCCTGTAACTAACATTACACACACACACACACACACACACACATGTTTTCCCTCATGGGAATGGTGGAGCTGTATTTAGTAATTACAACAACATGTTGCCAGTTATAAGCCCCATGTAATAAGAGGCGAGCCTATCGTGATTAACGGGACAAATCTACTGGATGATTTTTTTTACCGTCTCCAAATTTTTACAGGGTGTTCTAACCATGAATATGAACAACTTTCACTATGGGACCAACTCTGAAATCACGAAAAAAAATCAGCTGATTCATACAAAAGTTCAATACCTACTCGACCAAAATGTATGAATCAGCTGATTTTTTTGTTGCCAACAACCAAATTGCAGCCAAATTTATTTGGCTTAATTATTTCTCTCCCCCACAGTTTCGCCAACGGTGATAGTGCCAAACCAGTTGCTGGGCGCGCCGCTCGGTACCGATGTGATACTAGAGTGCACAGTGGAAGCCTTCCCTAACACCATCAACTATTGGCTCAAGAATAGGGGAGAGATGCTGCTTGATGGGTAAGTAGCTGTCATCACCAGTGAAACGAACACGGGTATCTACGGAAACCACTTGGTTGAATGTCAAAAGGTATCGAGAAAGGGTTCTGCTGCCGATTTTGCTTTTCGTTCAACGCTCCTCTTTTCTCTCTTTCAAATCAAATCATTTATTTCTTTGCAAACATGAGTAAATTGGTATACATAATCGAATTTCAAATTGCACGCCCCTCCACTGCTTGTTGCAAATTTGTTTTATAGAAATTTTAATGGAGGGTCGCGCAAATTTAAATTAAGACGACCTGTACATTATGTAGTTGTTTTTTACAATACCGTCACATAGGCATGCCAATCATAATAAATTACAATTATGAAATTATAATAATATCAAGTACAAAATGTGAAATCATTTAAATTACAAAAATTAGAATCGTTATAACTACAGCCCTACAATGATACTCATAACAGTTTGATTTTTCAGTAGGTAGTCTATTTGATTCATGAAGAGTTTGTAGATTGAAGTGGTGAAGACTTTTTAATTTTCTAGTTCGCCTTAGTAGATCAATGCTCACCACTTAAGAGCTAAGATTTCTATGAAACAAAATTTGTAAGCCCTTTACACACTTTCAGAAGTTTGTCGGTTAACCGGGGGTGGTGACGTAAGTAAATGTAATAAATAATGAGTACTTGACAAATTACCTAAGTTTATAAGTCTTTTGCCTTGGCTGGAGGCCTTATTTATAAGGCATCCACAGGATAGCCCGTTTAAACAGCTGACAACCTCTTAAGTTGGACCTGCGATAAGCTATACAGAAAAAAAAAACATCGACTTCACAATTTAGGCGTTTACCGGGTACCCGGTACCGGCTATCTGACAGCCGGAACGTGTCAAAATGGCCTTGCACGTGCTTGTATTAAATAATACAACCTAATAATATCAAAGCAGACCTTTGTCTTTAAGCTTCAAGGATTAATTATTATTATAGACGTGCATTAACAATACAGGGTGTTTCCGATCGATGTTATCTCTTAAGTTGTGTGGAGAAAGGAGAAGAGGCTTATATAGTAGTCCTATAGATGTTTTAATATAATATCATAATTATCTGTTAGAAAATCTGCTCTCAAATCTTGTCACCACTGTGATCGGTTATCAAAATTGATACGTGATTTGTCAAAAAACAAAACTAAATTATAAAAAGTTTCAAATACCGAAGTTTAACAACACAACAGACATATTCTTAAATAACGAAATTGTTCACAAAATATAGAATTTATAAATTCAGTGGTTTTTACGTTATAAAGTAAAATAGAAAAATATACGCCCTTGAAAATAAAGTCAGTTACTATGTTTCTGTCAAACAAAATAAAAATATTAGCCTACTTTATTTCTGTTTAGGATTCCCGTCTCTTTGGCGTATAACTTACTTTTTATTTTCTGAAAAGAAGATAATATTTTCAAGCAATATAAAATTTTATGTCTGTGCCATTTCAAATGGATTTGTTTGTTTTCACATATTTTTACCAGTTTACCTTTCTTAGGCGTTGTCCTTATATAAGCGGTCGTCGTGTGAACAAGCGATCATTGCGTTCATTTAGTTCGGCGAACCCGAACGCGCCGACATAGCTTTTCAGTTTTTCGAACGAATTAGTGACAAATAATCGTGACGATCGCTTAAATTAGGCCACACACCTGTCCCACTGTTGACGACGAGCAACCAATGATTTTCTCGCTCAAGAAACATCCAAAAGGTTGTAGATCACGTGTAAATAAAACAGATACATATTTAGAGTTGATCGCTGACCGTTCACATCGCCGGTGAGTATTCGTTTGTCGCAACGACAAGTGCTATCGAAAGGAGTACTCGCTCAGCGACGCTCACTTGGCTGGCAGAACACTAGGTACCAGAGAGACTCACGCTTGGTACACTTTACGTATACCTGCGAGAAATCGCTCGTCGCCGTCGCCCACTCGCTGCTCGCTGCTCGCCAACTAGTTTTTAGCTGCTAACTCTACTCGCTTCTCTTTAATCGCCGGGTGGGACAGGTGCCTCAGCTATACGATAGAAACCATGTTGAATGACAATCATGGTTCCACCCTAACTAATATTATAAATACGAAAGTGAATTTGTTTGTTTGTTTGTAACGCTTTCACTGCAAAGCAGCTAAACAGATTTGGATGAAATTTGGCACATGAGTAGACCATGACCTGGAGAAGCTTATAAGCCACTTTTCATTCTAGATTGCAGACGAAGTCGTGGGCAACAGCAAGTAAAAATATTGGAATTAACAATGGAGTTTCTATGAAATCAAATAATTCATACTTTTAATAAGTAATTACAAACACACACAACAACTATCCAATCCAACAACACACAGCAACCCACAACCACAGCGATTCTTACACTTACTTATCCAGTCACCTTATTCAAGAATGCATTTCCGATAACTACACGGATTTTATAAATGGACTATCACAAAAAATGAGAGAAAACCGCAAACGTACGGTATTGCAGGCAATTTTAATACCTAGCTGCCGTTAGAACGATTAAAAAAGGACTTAAATAGTTGGATTTTTGCCATAAATTTTGTATGAATGAATGTAGGAGGGTAAACGATTTTTTAAAGCTACATATTTGTCAGTGGTCGACTGATTTTACCATATTTACATACCAAGACCCCTCCGTGCCTCGGAAAGCACGTTAAGCCGCTGGTCCCGGCTGTCATTCATGATCTTTGACAGTCGTTACGGGTTGTCAGAAGCTCGAAAGTCTGACAACCAGTCTTACCAAAGGGTATCGTATTACCCAGTAACTGGGTTGTGGAGATCGGATAGGCAGTCGCTCTATGTAAAATACTGGTATTCAGCTGCATCCGGTTTGACTGGAAGCCGGCCCCAATATAGTTGGGAAAAGGCTAGGCAGATGATGGTCGACTGATTTAAGGTGGTAATGGGGCATATTACAATATTAATATTTATCGTGATCCAAGTATTATCAATATTATCACAAGATCGCAATTTGAAGGGAGCTTCCAACCTGTCAATATTATCACGTCAGTATGCTGTTGAGTATAGAGTAGGTATAGTCGTGTTTCGTTTAAGAAAATAGAATAAAGAATAATGGATAATAAAAGACAGGCAGCTATAGCTTTAATACTGTACTGTACTAGCGCATACTGATGGACAATAATAACACGATACTGCGATACGAATCAATATTGCTTTCAATACGTATCGCGATACTCATGGATCGCGCGATAATATTGATAGTGTAATATGCCCCAATAATGTACCCATGTGTGTTCTAAAGTTGATATTAGTTTAACTAACATTGTCTGGTTAGAGCAGGGGTTCCCAAACGTCCGTCGCCCCCCATACATCGGACCCGAGGTGGCGGCGCGTAGTGTTCCACGCGTGCCCCTCTTAGACGTTGCGGGGGGAGTCAAACACCTCACTCCCCCCCTCGACACGAGGAGAGGCCTGCCGTGGCGGGCCGGTACCAGCCGGGGGTTGCGGAAGGATCGTAAGTTCCCGCGACCCTCGGCGTAGGTGTGAGATGGAACACCGGGGTGGTTTTTAGTCAGTAAGAGTCTGACAGACCCCTCCGCCTGCCACAGGGCGGAGGACATCCATGAGGATTTTCCACGCCGAAACAAAAAAAAAAAAAGGGGGGTTCCCAAACTTATTTTGTCTACTGCCCACTTTGAGAATAAATTATTTTTTAGCGCCCCCATTTTTTCACCTACTTAAAAACCACTATAACTTGAAATTAAATTAATTATTGTGAGCTATATTAGCGGAGAGTTAAACATTTTATGGGTCTCTTACTGCCCCCCTTTAGGCCTGCAGCGCCCACAAGGGGGCGTTATCGCCCACTTTGGGAGAGGCTGGGTTAGAGGATCTTCCGAGAGACTAGTTTTCTTTGAACGTACCATGTCTTTTCAAAGATTTAGGGATTTTGATTCTTAATTCAATTCAATTCAATTTATACTTAAACAATTTACATAGTGTGTGAAATAATTCTACAAAATAAAAATAATAATAAAAAATACACTCATAATACACGTATACATTAGTCATATAAAAATTTACAACTCAACCCACATCAAAAACAACAATATTATTCACTGTCAACTTCACTAAAATTAGAAATAGAAAATCATTTAAAAATTAAAAACAAATAAAAATAACACATAACATCACGCCTGTTATCCCCGAAAGGTTAGGCAGATGTTTACCTACAGTAACTTCCACATTAATTTTCATTGATTTTATAGTACATTGCTTATCGGTAAAGGCACAATAAAGTACCTTCAGTAAATATACCATTTTTTCTACAATTTTTAAGGATCTAGACAAAATTGTCAAAAAAATTCTAAAGTCAAATTAATCATTAGTGAGGTACGAAAACCTTTCTTCAGATCAATTGTTCGTCAAAAAGGTTTTATTCGCACAGTTTGTGGTATCCACATACTTATGATAACAAGGAGGCCCACTCGACTGCACAACGTGAAGTATAAAGTACCAATAAGTTGCTAGGTGGCCATTAGAATAGCGATATTTTAATATTATTATTTTTTATTTTTTTGCATAAAGTTCCCTGCCCCTGTTACATGTTTATTATTGTATATAATATATATACTTATGGCATGTATGTATTTATTGTGTATATAACTGGTGCACCACTGACTACCTATAGTACTGTCTCTCCTTCTCCCTTTAATCCATCCAAATGTTGTTATGTGTGCTATGTGTAAAATTTCTACATTTATATCTGTAATTTTTATGGTGTATTTGGTGGAGTATTCTATTCTATATTTGTGAAACTGTTATGATGTACCTATTTGATAGTAACAGTCAATATCCACAGCTCGACTTCAACCACTGCTTGTCATTAGCCCGTGTTTGGTTGTGCCAATCCCTGCGCTCTTCTAGCCTCTTTCGGGTTCTACCCGCGATGCCAACAATGTCATCCAGCCACCTTGTCGTCGGATGGTTGAAACTTCTTCCAATCCTTGGATGCCACTCGGTCACTTTTTCTTTTGATAGTTAGTATGACATAAGTGTAACATCTGGCACTTCAAAGAGAGTGGGTTAGAGGGTGCTGAGGGATTATAGTTGCAAGAAGATCACATATGGACTTAGAGGTAAATCTTCATTTTATTGTTCAGTAATAACTTGGTATCCACACGGAAACCCAAAAGTCAATGGGGTTAGGTTCATAGTTTATTTACAAAGCCGAGTCTTGCATTAGCAACTTACAGTGAATGCAATTAGTTTTCCCCAGTTTAAATTTTGTGCAACGGTTATTTTCATAAATGTTCTTCTGTGCAAAATTTTGTTGATAAGGTTGTATACAGCACCCGAACGCTAAAATGACACATCGACAGTAAAAAAAAGACTGTTAAACTAGTATGAGTAACAGAGGTGACGCTCTTAAATGAAAATAAAAAATGGTTTATTATTTTAACAAGTAAATCTTAACAACTAGTGATTGGAGCCTCCTTTTAAGCAGATAAGCCTGAGTTAGAAGACTCCGCTCTTCCATAACTTAAATAATTATCATTTACTTGTTTTATGCAATGTAACGGAAAATAAAAGGAAATAGTGATATAAAAAAAAAATTAAAATAAATAAAAGAGAGAATTAAAGCTAAACATGCAGCAGGCACGCAGGCTTGTGAGTGTGTGAGTGAGAGTGAGGGTGTGTGAATGTGATCACGAATGAATCAGAGTATATGAGTGAGGTTATATGAATGGTGCAGTCATTAGGAGTAGGCTCTTAAAAAGAACTTTTCCAAAACTTAATGCCAAATTTGTGGCCGGGTGCTGTAATTACTTTCATAGAATTCAAATATTAGGAGTAGGTCGAAGAAAAGCATAAGCAAGGTCTCTTTTTTAATGGCCTCATTTCAAGGGTTAGACATCCATGTCTATTGTATTGAACTCAGTAATAAAGAGTTCATATAGGGCATGATTGATACCCTACTGTTGAAGCTCACAATACATCTACAATCACCGTGAATGGTGGATCCATTGTGAATCAAAATCCCTCGTAGCGGTCAAGTGGAACCAATGGTTGGGCTTTTTATTAGCATTCTTTTTTTATAACGAGGGGTATGGGAGGGTCTTTAATGATCACTGGATTCATAAATCATCATCACACATTTGCCTTTGTGGTTCATTAGAGGATGAAGCTTTTGTAAAGTGGTAATAGATGGAGGTTGTTTGGATGTAATGTTGTCTAGACTGGCGGTTTTTAGAACGATAGGCTGATTGAAAATGACAATAGTCATTTTCAACGTTTACTGTATTTTCGTCACACAAATATTAAATATTATTTACATCATCAACGTTTGAAATATTTAAGTGTAAAATTAATTATGTTCTATAATCAACTAACGAACTATTTTTTAGAAGTATAAGTAAAAACGATTTGAATCCAAAGTTATATATAACATGCAATTTGACTTTTTCGGGGCAGTCTTTTTAAAACTGATCTGGTATTTATATTGTTAAGCAGGGACGGAAACTTTTATATCGAAGAATTTCGGTTACATCTACAACTAAGGTTACCGCTACCTGGGTAACCACGAAGAAGAAACATGTTAACTCTCTTTAGGTTACCGTTTTAACACCGGCTACCTAAAAATGACCATGATTACGAGAAAGAAACAGAATATCGCCAGCCAGTCTCGGCCGTGATTAGTCGGCATTCGCTGGCGCGTGGGTCGTCTCGACTCTTTGACACATCACACAGCGATGAACGCCCGTTGATTAATGCCGACGGGCACGTGGATCGATGATTAAATAATTGTTAACAGGCCATACTGTCCTATACAATAGCGCTGGGTGGAATTAGCTATAGGTTCACAAAGATAAACAATTAGTTGATGTACCTATGGTGCTACCACACTGAGCCTCGAGGGCGAGCTTAGGCGATTTACCTGTGTTTGTGTTCGTACTAACAATACAAATATAGACTCTATGTATGTTCTGTTAATATCCCATCACTAAACAACGTATGGACTGTTTATGTATGTGAATTACGAAGGCTGTAGCCGGAGGATGGAAAAAAATACAAAATTTATTTGAACTTAAATTTAATTACAGAAATTACAATGTAAAATATTAACTAAGATGTCGACAGTTGACCGATGCTTGAGCCAAAAGTGACGATTTCGCGAAGGCCGCGATGTCCGGTGCCGGGCTGCATCACGTTGAGCTGCGTCGGCGACTCGTGTCTCCGCTGTTGCAATCCGCGGTAATTAGGGTAACGCGCGATCAGCGGTTCACGTGTTACGCGAATATGTAACACCTCCCCCCGAAGATAAGCAACTATTTCGAAATCTGGTGTGAGAGAGATGATGAAATGTTGCTGTGGTCAATTTTTATCTTGCTGGGACTGATTCCATGCGATTCTTGAATTTCAGCATAATTTCCTGGAGATGTTGCGTCATCATTTTGCATTGCTTGGTTTCTTCGAAGGCGTATCGCTCGATATCGTCGGTACGTCAGTGTGATAATGAGTACACTTGCACCGGTTAGTATCAGATAGACTGGAATTGTAGTATGGTAGAGAGCTGGATCAACTACTTCATTGAGTTTTGCCGGTGCCTGTTGCATGATCTTTGTGTTAATGGAGTGCAGATTTTCTAGGTTTGCAGAGTTTAGTATGATTGGTGATTCGCTCGACGTCTCTAAATCTTCATTAATTGTGGGCAATTGCATAATCTCCAGAGCGAAACCTTTGATGTGATTGTTAGAGTTTGCTATAGTAAATTCGGGCGTTTTGACGTGGCAATTGTAGGGGATGATCGCCAAATAGCTTCCTTCCAGGGTTTTATATGTTTCTTGTCCGCATGATATCTTCACCTTGGTTGGATGTGGGAAACTGATGGTGTAATGCTTCTCGTCGAGTTGTTCTACAGCTCCTTTCTTCAATGCGACTGAAGACAGTTTACAGAATGGGAGAAGTTCTTGCTTGGAGATCAGATGCTGGATGCAATCGGGATCATCTCGGGCCTTATATTTTGATTTAGCTTCGCAGAGGTACAGAGAATTTACCTTCGGGCATTCAGCCTCCATGTACATAGAATCTTGACCAGAAATCGCAATGAAAGGTGAGGTTGGTAAAAGGATTTTGTTATTCTTGTTAGGGACAGTGGACAGTTTATAAAGGTTATAGATTGGAGGGAAGGCAATCGGCACCTTAAATACTATAACTATCTGATTATCTTTATAAAAGTAGCCTAGCTTAATTACGTCATAATAGTCTCTTAATTCTAATTCAAGGATCTCGTCGCCTGAATATAGAATCCTTAGTTTCTGTATCATATTCTTAATTTCAGCTATATTAACTACCATGTGCGGTGTGCTTAGTGCGCGTATAAAAGCTAAAGTATACTCTAGTTTATGGAGTTCTGCGGACAAATTGTCTATGTTATCACTTAAGATAATTAAGTGTTGAGCCATGTGGGCGTAGTGGATTAAATCGAGATTTGCTGTTGTACTATTTATTATCCGATTTAAAACATTGCCTATTAACTCTTGATTTTTAGTTATATTAGTCAATAAGTTGGCATTTTGTGAAACCCAAGTTTTAGATAAACTAACATGTTGATTAAGTTGAGCTTGAATCCTATACTCATTTTCCTTAAGGATTTTTATGGCGTTGTCGTATTTAATTGCATCAGTTTGATCAAGATTACCGGATATACTTTTGATTACAGAACCGAGGCCATCAATGAGTCCTCTTTTATAGCGATTATGTTCAAATGACTCTAACTGGGCAGATATCTTAACTAGTTTGGATGTAAGGTAATCCATGTGCGGTTCGAATAATAGAGATGTCTTATTATTTAATGTGTGTCTAACATCAGTCATTCTGGTATTAACTGTATCTATTTGAGATTGTATACTGTCGAGGTTGACATAATTGAGGAAAGAGTGATAATGGGAAATGATGCGCGTCGCTCCTAGATTAAACGGAAGTATTCCAGGGCCGTTCCATAAAGGATCAATCATTACTTCTTGTCCTTGCGTCATTTGGAGTAGCAGTAGCAGTAACATCCTGTAACAATACAGATTCCTTAGGGCTTCTTTTAAGACGAGACTTTGCAACGGGACCTCGTTTCTTTCTGGTGTAAATATGTATGGGAAGGTCGGCTAGGACTATGTCTTTGGTAAAACGTGGAGCTAATTTTTGTCTGCTAGCTAACGGATTGCGGACAAATACTTGTTGGTCAGGGACATACTCTTTTTCAGGTTCGCGGTCCTTATTCCTGTTTTCAGTTAATTCAGTCCGATGGTGAAGAGAGGTTTCATTTATTATATCGTAGACTTGTGTTAGTCGTTTTTTGTGGTCTTGTAAGTAATTTTGCAGTAAATGTTCCGATAAATTTAAATCTAGGGAATCGCGGGGATCAAAGTGTCCTGTGATTAAGTCTATAGGCCTACATTTAGTGAAGCTGTGTATTGAGCTGTTGTAACCTAAAATTGCATAGGGCATGAGATTTACGGCGGGTTCATTATGCTTTTCTAATTTCAGGATTCTGAGATGTTCGAGAATAGTAGAATGGAAGCGCTCTACTATGCCATTATCGTTAGGGGTATGTGCAAGTATCTTATGATGCTGTATTTTATGAAGACGGACGAACTCCGAAAATAATGCGTTAGTGAACTCAGGTCCTTGATCTGTAACTATGGTGTAGGGGACGCCATGATGGGTGCAAAACGTTAAAAGTGCTTGGACGACACTTAACGCGGTACCATCTCTGAGATGATATGCTTGTGCATATTTCGAGAAAGCATCAATTAAAGTAAGAAATTTCTCGTTTTGTGCTGTAAAAAGATCAAGATGGACAATTTCAAAGGGTTTGGTTGGGGGAGGAACTATAGAGAATTTTTGCTTAATAGGGTTCCGATCGTATTTTGCCTGTCCACAGATACTACATTCATTAATATATTTCGAGATATTTTCTTTCATTTTAGGCCAATAATAACGATGTGATAAAGCAAGGAAACATTCGGTTATACCACGGTGATTTGTTTTTCCTTCATGGTATTTACGAATAATTTCTTGCTGGTCCAAGTAATTTTTAACGTTTTCTACCTCTTTCTTTGTTAAGACCATATTTAAGGCGGAGCTTTTAAATTTGTCTTGTATAATCGGAATTATGCTGTACATGGCTAGAGGGGGATGTATAAGAATTCCAGTTTTTACTTTGGGATTAACATATTCCTTTACGGCACTAATTACTTCTTCTTCCAGATTTGACTCTGATAGTTGTATAGTAGTTTTGGTATGAGTTTCGAATGGTTTAGACACGGTTGGGCGTTTTTTTATGTCTCCCACGATTATAAAGGATATTTGACGGTGGAATTTATTTAGAGGCTCATCCGATATTGGTATCTCTAATATGGGGTTCTCAGCGCTTGTGTGAGCTGTTGCGGTTGTGGAATCAATTACTGAAGGGGGTTTTTCAGACGTGTTAACTGCTATAGAGTTAGCGTCTTCATTATTAATTTCTATGCGGGACAGAGCATCTGCGTTGGTATTCAGCTTACCCTGCTTATAGACAGTAGTGAAATCATACTCGCTTAACTTTAATTTCCAACGGGTTAAACGTGAGTTGGGTTCTTTTAAATTCATTACCCATTGTAAGGGCCTGTGATCTGTAACAATTTTGAACTTCCTACCAAATAGGTACGGGCGGAAGTACTTGGTTGCCCACACAATTGCTAATAATTCTTTTTCGATTGTGCTGTAGTTAATTTCACTAGTGTTTAATGTGCGCGATGCATATGCTATGGGCTTATCGGTACCTATCTGACCTTGAGAGAGAACAGCACCAATGGCAAGATTAGATGCGTCTGTTGTCAGTATAAAATCTCTACTAAAGTCTGGATATTGCAGGATTGGGTCGTTGATTAACAGGGTTTTACACTTCTCAAAACAACTGATGTAATTAGGATTAGTTATATCAATCTTTGAACCTTTTTTTAGACATTGCGTCATAGGTTTTGTTATACGAGCAAAGTCTGGAATGAATTTCCTATAGTAACCCAACAGACCTAGGAAGCGTTTAATTTCTGTTGCCGTTTTGGGAATTGGGAATTTCTGGATGGCCATAATTTTATCCGGGTTAGGTTTAATACCGTCTTTGCTAATAATGTGTCCTAAATATGCAGTTTCTAACTTTAAAAATTCGGATTTGTCCATTTGTATTTTGAAATTAGATTCCCTAAGTCTCTGAAATACTTTTTCTAAATTAATCATGTGTTCCTGAAGGGACACTGAAAACACAATTATATCATCCAAATATACTAAACACACGACATTTTGAAGGTCCCGTAAGACATTGTCCATTACCCGTTGAAAGGTTGATGGAGAATTTTTTAAACCCATTGGCATGCGGAGGAATTCGAAGTGTCCCTGCTCTACTGTAAAAGCAGTTTTGTGAATATCATCTGGGCTCATTTCCACTTGATAAAATCCACTCGCGAGGTCAAGGGTGGTAAAATAGTGACAGTTACCTAACTTGTCAAGGACGTCCGAAATGTTGGGTATAGGATAACGATCATCTATAGTTTTCTCATTTAATTTCCTAAAGTCTATTACCAAGCGCCATTTGGTTTTTCCGCTGGCGTCGGCTTTCTTGGGAACTACCCAGATGGGGGAGCTCCACGCAGATTGAGACGGACGTATGATATTCTGTTCTAGCATTTTAGAAATTTGATCCTGGACTTCCTGCTTATGTATGAAAGGATATCTGTAACTTTTCGTATAGATAGGCACATCATCTGTAGTTCGAATAGAGTGTTTTACTTGGTTCGTAAAAGATAATGGTTCGCCATCAATATAAAATACATCAGCGTACCGAGCGCAAAGTACTTCTAAATTAGCTTTTTCTTCGGGGTTCAAATGATCCGTACGCAGACGAGACAAAACTTCCTTTACGCGGTCGGACTGTTGTTTAGTGCGCGTGCACTGGACATTGAACAACTCAGCACTAATAGGGCGATCCATAGAAAAGACTACGTCATGACGTGACGTATTCGCTACCTCTATTACACCTCTATTATTTCTAACTGTTGTAACGCAATCACTTATTAAACAATTTGAAATGCATTGTTCAGGAATAAAAACGTCACCGTCCGCAGAGTTTATAGGAACTTTAACTAATTTAGATGAATTAGCAGGTATTATATCCTCGTATAAGTTACTATTGCGAGAGTCGTACATTAATAAAGGGTTACTAGAATTACGAGTTATCAACAATCTGTTCTTTAAGTCAATGTTAGATTCTAATTTTTCTAATAAATCATAGCCGATCAAACCATCAAAAAATTTATGAAATGCATAAACGAAAAGAGTTATATCACCTGCCTCGTTAAATTCCTGAAAGCACGGTAAAGTAATGGAGTAATCACTCCTTGTGGTAGCGTGAATATTCGTTACTTCAAAGGGATCATAATTGCACGGTATGTGGGAAAAGAATTTTTGAACAACTTCGGGACTCACAAAAGACATATTTGCGCCAGTGTCAATTAATAGTTTAAGCGGGGGATTTGAAATCTGAATATATGGTAATTGCCTTTGCGTTTGCAAATTAATTTCTATTTTGACTTGTCTGATTTGGGGTCCTTCTGAAAATCCTCTTTTTCAGCAGACGGGGTTGGATCCTTAACTTCCTCGACTATAACATAAGAATCTGTACGCTGTGGTTGCTCATACACATATTCACTCGGGTACGCGTAAATGGGATACTCAAAATATTCCTGGGGGTAATAATCGCTAACAAAATAATCGCTATAATTGTCATACTGCAACTGGTCATTAAAATCGTTAAAGTTAAATTCCCGCGTTCTGAAATAATTCGAGGGTGGCGGATTCCCAGATTTGGACCAATCATGGGACGCGCGCGGCGCGAATGGTTTAGCCACGTAGTGACTTACGCCACTCATCGGGTGTGGGGTGTTACTTGTAGCTGGCCTGGGACCAGGCATTCTAAAAACTTGACCCTGGGGTATATAGTTAGGCGGTGGAGAACTGAACATTTGTTGAGTACGTGTGGGCCCGCGATTTTGTGGGGGTTGGTTTCTCCAAATTGGGACAGGGTGTTGTCCTTGAAGCATAGGTGATCGCGATGGCCCTGGCATATTAAAAGATCCTGGGGGTTGCAAATTAGACGGACGCGGTGTGGGTGGTGCCACGTGAATTGGTGGCATAAAGCCATAAGGAATTTTTGGACTAACCTGAGGCTGCGTCCTCCTATCGGGAACATGGTCGTTGCGCTGCTGCAGGTACAACGTGTTCATTTCCTCGTGCACAAACTCCAAGGCTTTCTCTATTGTATCAGGCCGCATGCAACGAATGCGAGAGCCCAACGGGTCACGTAGACCACGTAAGTACGACTGCAACGTGAGTTTCTTGTACAAAGTGCGTTTCGATTCAATGGTACTCGCTATCGTTTCATGTAGGCTGATATAAGTCATAATAGTACTGAAAAGGTTTTGACAACGCTCATAAAATTCTTGCGGGGTGGACGAACCCTGCGTTAAAAGTGCCAAGTCATTATATAAAGATGTTTCATCGCGTTGATCGGCGAAATTATTTATTAAAGCACTTCTAATTCCCTCCCAAGTCTCCGGGATACCATTCGAATTAATCGTACGCGATGCGGGTCCTACTATTTTGTTCAAAATCCCGTTTAATAATGCTAAATTAGCTAATTGAAACTCCGGTCCGTTTCTCATAAGCTGCTGTACTAGTTGATCACATAGTTTTATAAATCGAGTTAATACGTTCGAGTTTCCGTCGAACTCCGGCAACAATCGTAGGGCCTTGTAAACTTGATCCACTGAGTCAGCCATACTTGATATATATGAACTATTACTATCCTCCTGTTCTGCCTCTAAATTTCTATTAGCGTCTAAAATATTAATTCTATTACCTAACCTAGGGGACCGAGATTGCCTTGGATGGAAAATCTTGGAATCTTATAGGATAAAAAAAAAGGGAAGCGACTCTAGAGCGATTCTAAAGTACTTACTTGCAATGATTTTGTACCTCTTCTGTATCGATGTCTGGATACTCCTCTGGACTGCAGCTCTTGTAGATTCCGGATACTCGTACGGTGCCCGAAGCCACCCGGGTGACTCGCGATCCTAGCAATTTACTCTCGCGAACCGGCCCGCGAGTATCCTACCGACTGCGCCAATTACGAAGGCTGTAGCCGGAGGATGGAAAAAAATACAAAATTTATTTGAACTTAAATTTAATTACAGAAATTACAATGTAAAATATTAACTAAGATGTCGACAGTTGACCGATGCTTGAGCCAAAAGTGACGATTTCGCGAAGGCCGCGATGTCCGGTGCCGGGCTGCATCACGTTGAGCTGCGTCGGCGACTCGTGTCTCCGCTGTTGCAATCCGCGGTAATTAGGGTAACGCGCGATCAGCGGTTCACGTGTTACGCGAATATGTAACATGTGTTCATGTCTGAAATAAAGATTTATTTATTTATCTATATTATGAATACCGGTTATGTTCCATTCAGGAATTATGGTAACCTTTAAAAATACCTGTAAACATTAAGGCTGTAACCGAAAAAATACCCGTATTGACCATACCGGTTTCGGTCCCTGGTTTTAAGAACCAGGCAGGACAATAACTCTCGCCAACTTAATTAAGGTGTGCTCTTACCCAGGCTTAGTTTACGTTTATTTATTATCTGTTTTCGTTTATATATTCACAGGCCAAAGTACGTGATAAGCGAAGAGCGGTCCTCCTATCGGGTGATGATGAAGCTGACCATCAGATACTTCTCCAGGAGTGACATCGGTACTTACAACTGTGTGAGTACCAACTCGCTTGGCAAAAGTGAGGGGACACTCCGACTTTATGGTGAGTCAGATAATTGCTGTAGAATGTTACATATTGCATTTTATTTTGGATTCTTGTTTTATGAAAAGAGTATGGTGCGATCAAATTGTTCTAAATATGTTTGTTGTTATTTGTATTCGCTCTATGTAAAATACTGGTATTCAGCTGCGTCCGGTTAGACTGGAAGCCGACCCCAACATAGTTGGGAAAAGGCTAGGCAGATGATGATGATGTTTGTTGTTATTTTTTTGTTATGTTTCGTTTTCTCTGTAACACGAAAGTTATAATATATATTTCATCATACCTATATGCAATATGATAAAAAAAATCATAAGGCTTTGATTTCGCCAGCCGGCATCCATAGCCAAAAAACAAAATCAACGTACTGAATTCTTCCAAACCTAGTTCTTCTAGTATTTGTTACAAAATACAAAAATGTATAATATGAACACAGAGACTTCTGACTCCCAAGAGAAATTGATATCGTATATTTTTTTACAGAAATAAAACTATACCCAAGCTCCCAATCGGCAGCCGAAGTTAACATAGGCGGTAAGTAAATAAGATTTTAATTCCTCTGGGTATGTACCTATATGAATAAATATATGAATATTGTAAGTGAAGGATATTGAATCACGTAGACGTTAGGACGCTGTCTGGGGAATTGTTTTAAGGGATCAGCTCCGTCATTTTTGATTTTTTTTCGGGTACTGGAATATTTTAGGGAGTGATGTTTATGACGCAGATATATATATATGCGAACGGCCTTGAGTGCATAGCTTGCGTGTTCTGTGCTGAGCTCACGCAACGCGTCGTACGTCCAGTAATAGAAAGAGAAAGAAAAATAGGTTTATTTGTCACAGAAACACGTCTACCCCTCCCTCACCTCCCTCTCTAACCTCTCTCTCTTGAATTTGTATATAATATATATATATATATAATATAGGTATATATTATAGTAAATATGTATGTATGTGTATTATAAGTTTATGACTTATTTATGTACAAATTGTTCCATTTCTAACAGAGCACCTGCCATCTAATCTCTTCACCACCCTTGGTTGACTGGTAGAGAATGCCTAAGGCATTAAGTCCGCCTTTGTACTTTTTTAAGTGTGAAAAGTTTAAATAAATAAATAAACACGTGCATACAAAACGATAAGAATAATCAGAAAAATAAAACAAAATTGATCCACATTATAATCACGAACTCAAAACAGAAATAGTCAGCAGCTGCACGTCATGACTGTGACCAGAAGGCTTCCACTCAGCAGAACTCGCCCATCAAGGAACGCTGTCCCAAATTAGACACAGTAATAAATTATTATGCATAAAACAAAACTCAATGTATCGTCGTAATGTTTTGATTACGTAAAAAAAGAATAAATACATGTCCATTATTTTTTAATAATCTACCTGACGGATAACAAAAAATTTAGTCATGATCCATAACCTCAGATCATATTTTTTATGATCCTGAGATGACAACTTACATGGAAGTATGGAAGAAGAAGACTTGCGTCGACCCCAAATAAATTGAGACAAGGGCAAGAGAATGACAAGAATACAGCCCCATTTACATGGTGCAACATCATTGCCTGTGGCATACCATAAAATTGAAGCAGCAATTAACTGCCACCGTCTAAATAACGCGTATAATATTGTTGCACGATACGGGCAAGTTAGTTGCAGTTCAAAACTGGTATAGGTGTAAACAGCAAGTACAATAAAATCGCACGTACAATAAAATCACATTCAATTCTGGCATGATAATTTCCTATCATTCAAACAAGTTAATAACAATCTTGAGAAATTTTAATGTAATATTTGGCAACGAAAATATGAGCAATACTGAATCAACTGTACAAGGAGTCTCTGTGTTTTGACGAGGAAAAACTTGAATGCAATATTCGCCTGGCAATAAAATTGCCTTGGTGTAAGTCGCATACAATTTTATTGAACGGCAAAACTTGCATTTTTATGGAAAACGCACGCGTGTAAACACTTATAATGCAATTCTTGAACGTGCTTTATGGCATGCGATTATTGCTCTTGC
This sequence comes from Fissipunctia ypsillon, assembly GCA_947568875.1. NCBI lineage: Eukaryota > Metazoa > Arthropoda > Insecta > Lepidoptera > Noctuidae > Fissipunctia > Fissipunctia ypsillon. Next base: position 19,219,966 of record OX387655.1, on the reverse strand, counting down.
ACGTTCCAGAACCTTGCACCGTGTAATAGGGTGGTAACCATGATGGGTGGCAAATAATCAAGCTTGAAATGTTTGATGTGCACCAGTGTGATATTACACCAGATCCCATATCCTTTAAGCGGTGCCAGTTATTCCTTCCTCTATTTCTATAAGGCGATAGGTGACGTGTCTTATCCCACAGGATGTTACAGTATTTCTTTGTATGGAACTGATCACTAGTTTTTATTTTTCCAAATACTTACACACATCGAGGTAGGTACATACTACAGATTGTATTAGAATTTGTCTAAAAAATTATTTCTTTCTACAGGCCTTACCGAAGGAGCTGTGAAGCAAAAAACTTCGTTCAATAAATCCACCAAAATGTTACTAAGGACGCAAAACATAATTGTGTTATTAATATTATTACTGTATTGTTAGCCACCATTGTTGTATCTGATAATTTAGTGTAAATATGTACATATATTCTACACGGCCATTATACTTGTAAGCGTTATAATTTTAGTATATTTAACATAATAGCGTTTTGTTAAAATTGGAATTACAGTACTCGTATAATCAGATTTTGTTTTCATTGTCATTGTCATATGGAGTTTCAAACAATAATGTGTTTGAAAATGTAATAAGAAATGATTAGGTATTGTGTTTATTTTGTTTCTTTTCAATTTCACTGAATGCTGCACCGGCTGACGTCATCAAGTCAACGCTGGCTGTCGCTGAAAACCAGCGCTGGGGCTCTGTCTCGCATAGGGTCGCAGCATTAGGCTAAGCGATGGCCGTTTTGCGTGGATGTGACGCATATTTTCCCCCAAATTGTTTCTTTTTGTGTTTGTGTTCTTTTTTTGCGTCAAGTTTACCGCAAATAAACGTATTTTCTTTCTTTCTTTCTTCTTTCTATTATATTATAAAAGGTGATCCAACAAAATTATGAACGAACGCAAGCCTGTTAAATACTTTGAAAAAATACTCAAATCAAAATGACTGTAGGTACGAGGATCTGTTGGCGCGAGACTAAAACCAGAACTAATATCGTCATCTTACTTGTACAATACAATTTCGCAAAACAACTTCACAAATATTTACCTATAACGCCCCCCTATCAATTACAAGCACGAAAAGATACTTGAACCACTATGGCTTTTTATCTTTGTACCATATTTGATAAAAGTAAAATTAAAAACCATGTTTTAAACTCCCAGCAAGTCTGTTGTACTAAAAGAAACAATCGTAATTGAACATTCTAGCACCCCAGTTGCACAACACACTATCAATCATAATCTGAATGATTTTGAAGCAAATTGTTAATCCATTGCTTTATTTATTCGATAAATTTGTCTGATCATCAACTTAAATAACGCAATGAATGTTGTTGAACTGTCAAAACGAAACCGATGCCTAATGTAAGTGTATTACGCAATTTCCTCGCAGATGCGAGGGAATTGCGTAACTTAATCTTAAGTTTTAAAATGTTATTCCACCTACAGATAATAGTTATTATGTTCATACAATTTTAAGAAATTATCCGTAAAAAGCAAATTAGATTTAAGTTTCTTTTGTTACCAGTTTGTACCGAGATATGTAAGTAAACAAAATATTAGATGTTAATCATTGTATCCTTGTATCCTACACTAAGAATTGTTATCCAAACCCTGATTATTGTAAACAGTTCTCCCATTAAACATTTTAGAAGAAATCATGTTTTTTTTTTTTCTACGAAACCAACAATCTAGATAAGTATCCTCGGCTTCTCCTGAAACGCAGAAAACTTCAAAGAATTTATTTAATGAGACGTAAAAGGGAGCTTTGGTTTCGCATTACTTCATTTTAAATAACTGAGCTGCCTCGTCGGTCTAGAGTCGCAAGGCTACTGCTGAGCATGAGGCCTTGGGTTCGATTCTCAGATCGGGCAATGTGTCATTAGGTTTTTCCATAAGGAATTTCTCAGTAGTAGCCCGGAGTCTACAGTTATACACGGTTTATGGCAATAGGCTCGCCCCATAATATGTTCGAAAGAGTTACTGTGGCCCCGGCACAGGCAAAAGAAGTAACACGGGTGGGTTTTAGTCAGTAAAAGTCTGACACGCCCTCCCGCTCCGCCCAGAGCGGGAGAAGTCATTTGATGATTTCCCATCCACAAAAAAAAAAGGCTCGCCCCATAATACATGGGACTTAAACATAACTGGCGAAATGTGGGTGTACTATAAATAGGTACACCTCTGCCTAACCCTTCGGGAATACAGGCGTGAAGTTTTGAGCTAAATATGCATATTACATAACTCCAGTATTTTGGAATACACTGAATAATTCTGAAAGTCAACTAAATAACAAGATCAAATTCTCAAACATTCTGCACCAATTTAGTACAACTTAATTGCCTATAAGCTCTCAAAGGAAACAACTCGAAACACACCCGACACAAGTTGTTCCATTTATCGGAACATTGCACTAACCTACAAGGTTCCAATCAAGGAACACTAGAATTAAAACATCAAATTAAATGCTCCTTTTCATAATGACAACGTTTGCTATCAAATTTCAATGTGTAGGATTACTCAATTTCATGATAATACCAGTAACCGTTCATGAGTTGTAAATTCAATTTCAATGTTAGTAACTAGTAACACTACAAATCCATGTTCATAAACCTTAGTTATCATTCAAACTCCCAAATACTAACATTGATAACACACTTATCTTCATAATTACAATTTTATTAAGTTTATTGCAAATATCTACCTACTTTATTTTGTATTCTAATTTTATTCAATTTTTTTATGTATTTTTATATTATGTTTTCTTAAATAATTACGTCGTTGTCTTTATTGTGAATGCTGCGTATACCTGTAATAGGCATACATACCAGCACTTTTACTTTGTCTTGTTTTCTATTAATTCCTTGTATGTATTACTGTTGGTATACCAAATAAATAAATAAATAAGAGTTTCCTCGATCGAAGCTGGTTTCAGCATCAAGTCATTTGAACCAAATGAATAATAGTAGCGTCATTGTAACGGAACGAGTAGGTATACAAGGTGTTTTATTTTTCAACCCGGATTTGAAGATTCTGAATTGTTAACGATCCTGGCGAAAACGCTTAAAGGAACCATGGGCAAAATTTTTAATTCAGCCTGTATATTTGATAAGCCAAGACTAAGTTGTATATAATTTGCTAACAAGAACATCATTTTAACATAATTAACAAGTAAAACGAAATCATCATCTGCCTAGCCTTTTCCCAACTACTTATATAAGTAAAGGGTGTCTCAGTAAGAGTGCACTTTTTCATTTTAAAATAAAAACAAGTATTTTATGACAGAGTTGTGATATTTTATTGTATCGTAAAGAAGACATGTTCCGATTAAGTATAGAATAAAATATCCGGCAAATGACCCCCACGGCTCCGATGACAGGCCATTACTCTTTTCATGAAATTTTCCATGACTTTTGCACAGAGATGTGGCTGTATCTCACCGATGACGCGTTGGATTTCCGATTTGAGCTCAGGAATTGTTTCGGGTTTATTCGCATAAACCCGAGATTTCACAAAACCCTAAAGAAAAAAATCGCACAGCGTTAAATCGCACGATCTTGGTGGCCAGTTGACATCAGAATTTCGTGAGATAATGTGTTCTGGAAATCGTTGCTGCAATAAGTCGATTGTTTCATGCGCGTTGTGGCAGGTTGCGCCGTCCTGCTGAAACCACATGTTGTCCAGATTCATGCCGTCCAGTTGAGGCCACAAGAAGTTCGTTATCATATTCCTGAAACGAATGCCGTTCACCGTTGTAATGAGTTTTCACAATTATAACGCGTTGTTCTTTCGAAAAGCGCTCCATTTTTAATAATCGGAATAAACAGATATGACAGCTGTCAAATTTCAGAGTTGCCACTTGCATGAAAAAAAAAATATTCCAATTTTAAAAAGTGCACTCTTACTGAGACACCCTTTATATTCGGGTCGACTTCCAGTCAAACCGGACGCAGCTTAATACCAGTATTTTACATGGAGCGACTGCCTATCTGACCTCCACAACCTAGTTGCTGGGTAATACGATACCCCTTGGTAAGACTGGTTGTCAGACTTTCGGGCTTCTGACGACCCGTAACGACTGTCAAAGATCCACGAATGACAGCAGGGACCAACGGCTTAACGTGCTTTCCGAGGCACGGAGGGGTCTCGTTATGTAAAGATGGTCACCTATCCACGGACCAACCGCGGCAAGCGTAGCTTTACCTCATCGATCGACCCGTGCGGCTGTTATTACTTAGCCACAAACCTAACAAGTAAAACTAAATAAAAGCTTTAAAAAAGAGTAAAGAGTCTCTGACTTCACTTGCTAGACATTCCTCCTTTTTTCGGAATTCGTTCTCTCAACTAATGAAAATCTCGGAGGTCCTCACGATTTTATGTCACTTCCTAAATTCCATGGTTTAAGGTACTGTAAAGTTGAGTTACAAAAGGCAGCTGACGTTTTCCCGTGCTCAGCCGTAATGAGCACGGGAAAACGAGAGGTAATATATCCTTGGATTGACTAAAATTGAAAAAGTTAAGTTTGATGCTGATAAGATAAAATTACATCCAAATCAAAGTATATATTCTCATTAGCAAAGGATCAAATTTTGTTTGATATTTTCATTCTCTTTAATAATTTATTGCACCTGATAGGTAGCTTGCTTGATTGCTTTTTTGTTATGTCAATGTAAGTATGTCAGAACGACGGACAAATCGTGCATAATTATAAACTGCAGACTGCAGACTGTAGACCTGGACAGATGTCTTCAGATAACCTAGGAACAGAACGTCAACGAAAATATGAGGATAAGTATCTGTTCTACTCTTGAATTTTTTACCCAAATGGTAAGGCAGGAAGCCCTTTGCCCTGCAGAGGGCCTCTAAAAGCTAATAAAAACCCCAACCTGCCTGCCCAAGCTCAACTCCAGAGTTCTATCTGATTATTCGTCACTCTTATTTTCTTAGGGCAGATTTTTTTTTATACCGTACTGTCAGACGTCAATTTAGTTCCTTAGATAAAAGTTATTTAATGTTTGGAAAATCAGTCCTTAACCTATATTAATAAAGCTCCAGTACATGCAGTGATGACGTCAACCTAATTCTATAAAACGTTCTTTCGCAAAAAACAATTGCAACTCGTCCGTTTTGCCTACGAGTACATTCCGGATCAATACTGACCTGTGCACCCAATAAAGCGTTTGAGTTACAACCTCGGCCCATCTGTAAATTGTGTTTAATGAAATCCAATAAGAGAGGTCTAACTAACTTAAGTTATTGAGTCGTTATGGAGAAAATGAAATTCAGTGTTTAGTTATTGGTATAGGAAATTATTTGTTCTGCGGTTATTGGTTTGGTATTGGAGTGAAGCAAAGCTTGCGAGTCCTTTTTTGATTAAAAAGTTTCTAAGTAACGGAGCTGGGCGATTGGCTACCTTTATGTTAAACTAGCTGTGCCCCGCGACTTCGTTCGCGTGGATGTCGTAAGATACATAATATGATAAAATAACTCCCACATTTTAATAAACTCCCTCGTCCCCCGACCCGTCGCCACAGATTACCAGAAAAATCACTCGATGTACTACTTATGCCACACTATTACTTCGTTTTTGCTTAGTGTTCTTTCTGACTTTTTCTTTTTGTTCGGCTCCTAAGAGTCTTAGCGTGATGTTAAACAGCCTATAACTATCTCCGAGAAAATAATTTTTCAAATCCGACTTTTTGTTCATAATTTCATGGGTTTTAATTTTTTGCCTGGAACCCTAATTATTTTTTCTAAAATAAACGTAGCCTAAGCTACCCGCCATAATATTAGCTTTCTGCCAGTAAAATCGGTCCAGCCGTTTCGGAGATTAGCCGGAACAAACAGACAGACAGACAAAAATGTTAAAAATTGCTTCTTTGTTATAAGAACCGTTTATACTTTCCTATTCATTTAGTAAAAAGTTGTTATTTTGACATTACAAACAGACACTTCAATTTTATTTATTTGTATAGATATAGATGTATAGATAGGTTAGGTGTACTTTTAATAGTTACGTACATGCATTCATAGCTCACGTTTTTTTCCGATGGGAGTAGGCAGAAACTACAGAAAGACAACTGCTACGATCTGCCTGTTAATGCAATACAATGTACCTACCTAAGCCACGTCTAGATAACTGGACCGCTCGACCTTGGTCAACCCCGTCCATTGACTTTTTAATGTACTTTCGCAACTGTGATGATCATAGGCTAGCTTTACATGACTCTTTATCTACATACTGCATCTTCTGGCTAATATGTACCTATCAAAATAATGTTGATCTCATACTGATGATTTTGTTTTGCTTTGTTTCATCTCACGCTGATGGAATATTTTTAGTGTTTTATTTTGATTGATTTTAGTTTTCTTTAATTTTAGTTCTAGATCCTTAACTCTAAAAATGTCACAATTCCGACCCCCAAGATCTGTATCTTGGGGGTCGGATTTGTGCCTTGTTTCGGGGTCACCATTCAATTTGTTCTTGTACAGCCTTATTATTTGAAAAACGAGAGTTACAAAACTTACGTTGACAAACCAATCTTGATTTTTAATTATGATAAAACTGTCAGGATTTTTTTTTTATAAAAAGTGTGAACAAAAGAAAATGGTAAGATTAACGATTCGTTATAGAACTGCAGCCGCGGCATTAAACAGTCCTCCACTAATACCGACACACGTAACAATAACTTATCGGAACGGAGCGTTCAAGGAAACCCATTGTAAAAATAATGGTTTAGGGGAGCGACCCCTGATACCGGCAGTCCCAACGATTACCAAATCAAACAAGTCCATTTAGACCCTACGGCTGGCAAAGTTGATCGGTTTAAGATGTTTCGAGAGGTTCAAGTTAAGGGTTCGAATATATGGCTTTGATTTGGGTCTTCGATTTGATGTCCAGATCAGAATGACGTTCAGCAACTGGTATCAATCAATCTGCCTAGCCTTTACCCAACTATGTTAGGGTCGGCTTCCAGTCTAACCGGATGCATCTGAATACCAGTATTTTACATGGAGCGATTGCCTATCTGGCTTCCACAACCCACTTACTGTGTAACACGATACCCCTTGGTACGACCATGATTGTCAAACTTTCGAGCTTCTGACAACCCGTAACGACAGTCAAAGATCCAAGAATGACAGCCGGAACCAACAGCTTAACGGCTTTCCAAGGCACGGCGGGGTCTCGGTATGTAAAGATGGTCACCTGTCCACGGACTGACCGCGGCAAACGTAGCTTAACCTGATTGATTGATCCATCCATTCAGCAACTGGTATCTCGCTCGGAATTACAAAAAGTTTAATTAACTAGAGAAATTATAACAATGGCAAGCTGTTGGCATAATTATATCTTACTATTTAACTTTATGCGATTATTTTTCAAGAATTCGCTCTCAGTGGTTTCTTTTGCTCTTTAAGTCTTCTGCAAAATTTCATGCTTCTAGATCCAGCGGTTTAGGCTGCCTGAACACTGGAGTGGAGAAGAGAGGACAGAAGCAGAGCTGTGCCAATAGAATCTAAGCTTTGCTGCGCTCCGCTTCAGTGGACATGGATTTGCGAAATTCATACATTTTAAACGCGGAGCGGAAATACGGAGCGGGGTAGCGTAATGGAAAAGCGGAGCAAAAAACGGCTGCGGGGTGCCGCCGCATGTGGGGGAGGAGAGCCGCCCGCTTCAAATGAATCGTTGCGTCCTCTCAGCCTAGCTCCGCACAGTACGCAACTCCCTCGTTCCGCTGCGCTTAGTCGCTCTGCTTCAGTGGTCAGGCAGCTTGAGGCTGTGAGCTCTCAGTAAATGAATGAATTTAACATTTTTATTAAATAGATTACCTATGAGATACGCAATTATTTTGACCTCATCTTTTTTTATAAATAAAACATAGAGAGAGGAAATAAATGGTGTCTCAGTAAGAGTGCACTTTTTAAAATTTGATTTTTTTTTTCATGCAAGTGGCAACTCTGAAATTTGACAGCTGTCACCTTTGTTTATTCCGATTATTAAAAATGGAGCGCTTTTCGAAAGAACAACGCGTTATAATTGTGAAAACTCATTACAACGGTGAACGGCATTCGTTACAGGAATATGATAACGGACTTCTTGTGGCCTCAACTGGACGGCATGAATCTGGACAACATGTGTGTGTGTTCAGCAGGACGGCGCAACCTGCCACACCGCACATGAAACAATCGACTTATTGCAGCAACGATTTCCAGAACACATTATCTCACGAAATTCTGATGTCAACTGGCCACCAAGATCGTGTGATTTAACGCTGTGCGATTTTTTTCTTTGGGGTTTTGTGAAATCTCGGGTATATGCGAATAAACCCGAAACAATTCCTGAGCTCAAATCGGAAATCCAACGCGTCATCGGTGAGACACAGCCACATCTCTGTGCAAAAGTCATGGAAAATTTCATGAAAAGAGTAATGGCCTGTCATCGGAGCCGTGGGGGTCATTTGCCGGATATTTTATTCCATACTTAATCGGAACATGTCTTCTTTACAATACAATAAAAATATCACAACTCTGTCATAAAATACTTGTTTTTATTTTAAAATGAAAAAGTGCACTCTTACTGAGAGACCCTTTACTACAAGTAAGTTTTGTCCTGAAAGTCGCAGAAATTCGTACAAATTCCTGTAAGTTTTATTGAATGAAAGTGGAACTGCTTTCAAATCCCTAAGATACCGATATATATGTAGATGAAGACTCGGTGACGACGCCTGAATGAAGACGTCCATTAATCGCAAGGAACCTTAGACTGAATCTGATTACTTATTGGTACCGAGCATACAATAACAATAAAGAATCCTACATTGATTAAAATCTAGCTTAGAAAAATAATATCTGAAACACATAATATTATTATTATTATCTCCTCTATTCAGTACTCTTAGTTAGGACAGCAGTAAACTGGACACAATGCTACTGCTTTCTTTATCTCCTCAGATAATTCTCAAGTACCCATCTAAGTACTTTACGAGCTTGTAAAGGCTAACCCGTTTCGGTAATAAAAAGTTTAATAACTAAATAGGTTACGTTTTGTTACAACGACGATGTTATCTGAGTATTAAATTGGGTAACTTAAATTCGGAGATTAAATTCTCTGGTAATAAATGATGGAAATAGAAAATGATTTTGGCTTGTGAAGGTTGAAGGTTATTACTGAATAGAAAGTAATTATTGCGTTCTTGGAAACGGGTCGGCGATTAAAGTTTGATGTTATACAGCCAAGGAATAAATAACCTTAAAGTGCTCATGTTAAGCACTTTAAGGTTCATTTTTACTTATAGATATCTTATTATTTTCCGACTACGTCATTGTCAACGTTTTGAGTGAAAATGACAGTTCGAAAAGGTGACATACGCCCGAGATGTGGGAAAGGAATTTGTTTGAAAATTGCTTAAGAGCGTTCGTTGCTCACGGGCTGACAACGTCGCGTTTCTAGTGGTTTTCGTGATTATTTTATTAAATTTAAATCAAAGGACAATTTCCTCTGACAAATACTTAGATCGTTGGTATTTATAAGTATGTATGCTATTTTTTTACAGTTATTTTTGTATTTACTCTTAGAAAACAGATAATATGTAATTGACAATATGTTATTTTATCAAAACGGTGAAGGAACCAAAAATTCGAAGACATGTGACATCTACCAACCCGCACTGGTCCTGCGTGGTGGATTACGGCCCACTCCCTGTCACCGAGAAGAGGCCTGTGTCCCAGCAGTGGGAACGTTATAGGCTAATCACGAAAACCTCTAGATATGCGACGTTGCCAGCCCGCGCGCGATGTACACTCTTAACATCATCGCTTCTTGGCCGTACCTATCTATGTACCTACTAATATTTGATAGCACAGTTTTTGTACAGGCTTGTGTTTGACCATTACCTCACCAGCCGATCTATTCTGTAAAAATCTCATTCTGAACACTTAGGTTAAGTGAGCTGTCAATAGCATAATGCAGGCCATACACGATCAAGTTTACTGTCAAGTTTGCAGCGGACTTGAACCGGCGTTGAGTAAACTTGACGATGTATGGCTATCAGTGTGCGTGACAAGTCCACTTGAAGCAAAAATGTAATTTCGACTTTGCCGACTTGATCAAGCTTGTAGCGTCGTGTAAACTTAAACGTGTGTGCGATCGGTCAAGTATGCATGACGTCAGAGCGAGCAATAAGCCTAGGATGGATAACGCGTCGTCGTCCGTCACTCATGACGCCATGGTTTCGCCATGTAAACTAGACGGTAAACTTGATCGTGAGTGGTCTTCTAGTCCGCTGCAAACTTGATTGTTAATGGCCTGCATTAGGTGGAATGACAGCTTACATCAAGCTCACTTCACTTCACGGCTTTAAATGGGACGATGCTGTGACAGTTGTATGAAGTCACTATTTACCTGAGGCTTTTACCTATTCAATAGGTTGGTCGTTGGTGCACTGGCTGAGCAATCTGCTTCTACACGAAGGAAATCGAACTCGCGACACAAAACGCAAACAGCCGACTAACCAGCTGCTGCGCTAACCATGTGGAAAATGAAAAAGTGGAAACCAAAACATTGTCAGTTTGTAACTAATAAACAGCAACATGCAAAGATGTACCATTGCGGACACTTGCGTTGAAAAGTGGCTCAACGCAAATGTCCGCGATGGTACACTGCCTGAAATTCTGCCTTTTTTATTGCATTCTCAGTCACAAGAGAGCCTTAATTTAATATGGCTTGCTCGATTTGTTTACAAAGGAAAAATTTATTCATGAAATTTGTTTTGGAGGGTCCAGGCCGCCTCGGATAAAAATAAACTTTCCGAGCGTGGGTTAATTTGACCCAGGATCCTTTCGGCCAGCGGTATTCTTCATATTTTTGTAGATACGTCTTGTTTTTCGAGTGTTTTTAGGATTGCTATAAATATAATTTTAATTAAGTTAGATTTGAGTTGGTGGGGTTCAAGTTCCGATTGATTTTAAGTCGCGTATTTAATTGGGATTTTAAGTTCAAACATGCGTTTTGAATAGGCTCTGCTCATAATAAAACACGATAAGAAAATGCTTATTTATTTATTAAAACTTTATGCACAAGTAAACAAAAATACAATATAAAGGCAGACTTTTCTACCAGTCAACCAGGTGATGCAGAGAGAAAACGTGGCAGGTGCATTATAAGGGATAGATATCACGAAAATAACAATAAAATACAAGAATAAATACACAGACATATACATAGATATAAACGGAATAAACTTCGTCAGGAGAAATAGTGATCACATAACACAACATCATCACGCCTGTATTCCCCGAAAGGTAAGGCAGAGGTGTATCTATAGTACATCCACATTTCGCCAGTTATGTTTAAGTCCCATGTAATAGGGGGCGAACCTATTGCCATAAAACGGGCACAAATCTAGACTCCGGGCTGCTACTGAGAAATTCCAGATGGAAAACCCCAATAACACTTGCCCGACTTGGGAATCGAACCCAAACAACGATCAGTAGAGGAGAAAACGAATCCAGCAAATCAGCGCTGGAATGTTTCTGCCAACTTACGTATATGCTCACGTGCCTTCACTTTAAAAGACAACCGTATGGTTGCCGTCCTGATGTTCATAGGGAGCGCATTCCAAAGACCGATTATCAATCCTACTATTATATATAATATTTTTATACATATTATAAATGTGAAGGTTTATAAATATTATTTTTGTTTAGATGGTTGTTACTCAGTCACGCAAAAACAGCTGAACAGATTTAGATGAAAGGCACATAGATAGACTATGACCTAGGTTTCGACGTGGACTACTTTTCGTCCTGGATAGTAGACGAAGTCGCAGGCTACAACTTGTAAACTAATGAAACAACCTTACATCGACCGACGCGACTAAAGAATATTTGTTGAATTTGAATATATGTTTACTAAAACAAAAGCTATCCCAACCAAAGTTACACCACTCAATAAAATTAACCCTGTAAATAATCAAATGATAAGACCCTTTGTAAGGGCAGCGAATAAAAACATTGTACATTTAAAAAGTCAACAAGGGCTAAGCTAACAATGATGGTGGTACAAACGGGCGTTACAAAAGATCTTCTGTTTCAACACGTATTTATTATAAAAACCTTCATAAATAACGAGCTATGAAATGGGGGATTTCTCGGTTTGCGGTTGGGCTTTAACTTTTCAAATTGGATCGGGAGATCCATAAGTGAGAAAACATGCTTTTATTTAATATACGACTAGGTAACCCGACAAACGTTGTCCTGTCCTATGTTTCATTGGTTTATACAAAAGAGGACGTTCAGTTTTTCCCGAATTTGATCTTTTCCGGGAAACTTTTCCAATATTTCTTTCCATAACAACCTAATTTGGACTATTGCAAATATTATAAAACAAAAAATACCCAAATCGGTCCAGCCGTTCTCAAGTGATGCGTTTTCCAACGAACAGAGTTTCATTTTTATTTAAAGGTAGATAATTTTATTTCACGAAGGGGAGAGACTAATTTACTCAGCTTTGGAGTGATATAACCCCTGAACATAGTAAATAAAATAAAATACGAAATATTTTTATTTCTTGCAATTCAACAATCTTATGAATTTCTAACTTTGTAATGCATAATCAGCTTAAAATGTTCCCACTGCTGGGACACAGGCCTCCTCTCTTCGAGAGAGAGAGTGGGCTGTAATCTACCACGCGGGCCCAGTGCGGGTTGGTAGATGTCTTAGAATTTTTGACTCCAGGTCACACGTCTTAGAATTTTTGGTTCCAGGACATGCCGGTTTCCTCACGATGTTTCTCTGCACTGTTTGAGAATTTTGTAAATACTATGCATTATATAAAATTATAAAAACAATATTTCAATGATTGATATTGCTTATACATAAGAGCTTAGATAACACTCGTGACCCACCCCTGCTTCATACTGTTTTTACGACTTGACGACACATCGAGATTTCTTTAATACTTGTATATTAACGAAATTGAAATAAGCATTTAACACAAGCACACATACATTAACACCTCATTTCATACAGTCCACTCATCTATCTCATATGTCTATTAGTTGTAGTAGATGTCTTTTACCTACTCTGACAGCTGTCGTTGGATTGATCTCTTCAAATTAAATATTCTTTGAATAAAGACGTAAAATAATTTACATAACAGGTCGCATTAAGTGCTAAAAGAAAATTATTTACGAAGAAAATAATATGCCGAATTGTGCATTATGGTATTGCAAGTCTCGTAGTGAAATAACGACTTGACTTAACTACGGTTTAATTTCGTTACTGTTTTGTAATTTTCCCAGTATTTAGATAATATAATAAATTTTCTTAGATGTGTCAAACTGTCGGTAAAATCAAACAGTCAAACGGTGGTAATCAAGGACTGGTGTCAATAAAAGTGTAATGCTGCGGTCCCACGGCCTCACAGCCCAGATCGCGCCAGGCCAGGCCGCAAGGCCCTGGGAACCGTCGTATCCGATGAGGCCTTTTTTTTTGGATGGGAAATCATCAAATGACTTCTCCCGCTCTGGGCGGAGCGGGAGGGCGTGTCAGACTTTTACTGACTAAAACCCACCCCTCTCTCTTAACTCTTTCGAACATCCCGCGACCCTGGCTGGCATCGGCCCTAGCGGACCCCTCCAATGGTGCTGACATCTCTTTGAGGCGCGCGTGGATCACAACACGCCGTTGACTCGGGCCTGGTCCTTACCGGACGGCGAGCTACCCATTTCTCGCCAACCGCAAGCCCGCGCTTACGGTGGCCGGGAATCGGCTGCCAATTCCCGACGTCCAGGGCGTCTTCTGCAGCAACTAGGAGCGTGAGGGCGCAAAGCTTGCCTCTCCCTCACGCGTTCCGCCTCCTCCTTCGCGAGCATTACTGACTCGCAGAAGGAGGTGATGGCTTCCTATGTACTCTCGCTCCGTACCATGGCCTGGATCAGGGCCGGACGCGAGAGATCGTCGCCGCCGATCGCTTCCGCGAGGACACGGCGGTACTCCGCCCAAGCCGGGCAGACCTCCACCGTATGCTCCACCGTGTCCTCCGGGCGATCCACACAGTGGTGACACCCGGGCATTTCCTCCCGCCTTATCCGGAACAGGTACCTCCCGAAGCCACCCGTGTCCGGTGAGGACTTCCGATGAGGCCTGCGGTAGAAATGCTTAATGGGGCGTGGGACCACGGCTTTACATGTCAAACTTGTCTATTATGTAATTTGCTATATTACGCTAGATGGCGTCTCTGAGACATGAGATCACAGTTTTTATATGACATTTCTTCTGATAGCGTCTCTATAGAATCTTAAAAATCTATATTGGGAATAATATAAAATAATAATAATATAAAGGAATAATTGAAAAAGGTTGATATTATAAACGTTGCTATGTTTGTAATTGTTATAGTAGTAAGTAGATTATCCTTTGTAATTTTGCTTACAATTAATTTTATTTTGTATGAAGTGTAAAAATTGTGACTTATTATAAGGTGAAGGTGTTATAATTGTGGTTTAAATAAATGTAGATATAAGTTATAACATCGCCTTGGATGATTCTGTGAAGGTATTATAATTGTGGTTTAAATAAATATATAATGAGTATTTATTCATACACAAAATCTCTTAAGGGGTCGTTGTACTCATCAATATGAACAACTTTTACTATGAGACCAACCCTGAAATCGCGAAATAAAAATCTGCTGGCCCCTACATTTTGACGAGTTATGCGAACATAAATGTACGGAACAGATGATTTTTTTCGCGATTTCAGGTTTAGTCCCATAGTAAAAGTTGTTCATATTGATGAGTACAATGACCCCTTAAGAGATTTCGTCTATTAATAGATACACCTTATATAAATAATAAATAAATATTTGATTAAACATAAACCTTCCAGAATAAACTACCGTTTTCCGTGATCAATGCCCGTTTCGTGAATTGTGTCTAGTTGTGTCTTGTGTGCTGAGTGTTGGTTTTTTTACAGTGTTTGCTTACTATTTTACCGGTAATTAGGTGATTCCATAGTATGACAAGATCCTATAAATCTAGAAAGAAACAAATGACTCACAAATTTTCAACCCCCGTCGGGCTCAGACCACAAAAAAAAATCCATTTTTAAAATTATTTGGCACCGGTAGAGCCAGACAAATAGATCTGTCTGGATTTTAAAACAAAAGACAACGTTATCCAATTTGCAGTAATAAAAATGGGAAAGTCCGTATTATTTGCGAATCAAGATTTTAGTGGTTTTCTCTGCCAAACGGTGCTTGTCTAGTGCAATATCCTGTTTGTCCCGCCCAGATTAAGTTCTTATATAACTAGTACATATTGTTGTAGGAGATTGTTTCCAGCTTAGAAGTTCACTTAATTGTTTGTGTGAACTTGGCTCGGAATTCGCGGTGCATTTTGTCGGTGAAATCTTAATTAGTTTTCAGCCATGGAAGTGCAATTTGTTTTTAGTGGCAGTGTTCGGAAAGTGTTGGTATTATTTTGGAACAATAGTTACGAGGTTCCGTAATTTGTGAGAGTATTAAGTTTTTGGCGGTAGATCAGAAATGTAATGAATGATCAATGTTCAACTGTTTTTTTTTTTCTGATAATAAAAATAGGGAATTTGACGGGGCCTACTTCCAAACGTAAATCCGAAGTATCGGCCGAATGTTCGAAAGTTTTCTACTACACTTCGTTCTATTTCGTTCGGTCCGCTCGGATCCGAGCAAACGTCAAAATGAAGTTCGTTGAACAAACGTCAAAATGAAGTACGGTAAGATATTTTGACCATCTTACTATGATTGTTCGTCCCAAAATAAAGTTATTAGAGGAAACGTACGATTTTTTTAATTGAAGAAAGATGCAGAAACATTTAAAGGTCTACTCACTTTCATCCATAGACCGCACTTTGTCTTTTCTTTGCTAAGCAAAATAAAATAAGCGTCGCATACGAATGTGAACATTATTTGTGTAACATTAATGTACATTATTGTATAATTTATTTATTACACAAGCCACTAAGGAGACAAAATAGGTTAACAATGCATTACTTCAGTAATTTAGATCTTAATTAGACTAAGTACATGCTCCATTTTGTGAAATTCCTGACACCCAAACTAGGACGTGTCTTGTATATCAGGTGTCAGCGTTCCTCCTTGCCAGGCACATTGTGAAGCCTACGTATTTGCATTCATATTAGTAAGGAACGCTTACTTTAATACAGTACAGTTTAAGTGCGATCAGTAAATCTTGCCGTTACCCTCCAATGCCAAAAGCACAGGAGTTTCAGGGTCTCCATTGACAGACAATTCTGGCCCTTCTATGCAAAACTGAAATCACAAGGACTAAATAAGCAACCTCTTATAAGCACATAGGCCCATAAGAATACTCTCTAAAAGGCCTTCTACACGATTGAAACCAACCACCAACAGAGTACACCTTGGTTGGGTCAACCAAATTTTATTTTGTTCTACACACTACCAACATCTCAAGGCTATAAACTAAACTAATCATTAAAACAAAGCACATAAGAAAACTTTATAAACATACGAAATAAATATCAATCTTTCCCAGTTATCCGGGACTTCTTCGTAATCTTTCAAGTATTTTTTTTTCTGAGCAAACGTGACCTGATACCATTACATTAATACCTAAAAGTTTGGCGGGTGAAGTATAGTGAGACTATAAATATACGCAGGGAACTCACGCACGGTGGAGTAGTCGAGGAGATAGTGTGGTGGAAATATATTTGATCTTGGATTGCTCTTGACTAGTGGTAGACCTCGTCTCACATGCACGGGGTTCAAATCCGGGCAAGAATCAATGTGTACTGTGTGTGTTTGCTGAAATGCAAAATATATTGCTGTTGGTAAACCTTTATAAATAAATAAATAAATGTGCCTTTTTCAATTCATATATACTTTCCGAATTTATCTTGTCCATTACCGACATCGGTGCAGGAAAACATCGTGAGGAAACCTGGACTTATTATTAATATAAGTCTGAAATCGCCAGTCCGTCTTGAGCAAGCGTGGTGATCAATGCCCGTACCTTCTCTGAATGAGAAGAGGCCTTTGCCTTGCAGTGGAACAATAATATGCTGGTATTATTATTACCGTTCTTTAACATAACAACAAAAAAATATCATCTTCATTTGTTTTACCCAATTTATCATTGCTTCTTAAAGTAAAAATATAACTACAGATATAAAATACATATCCTTTCTGGGTCTGTATAAAATCGATTTGGAAAATTCAATTAATGGCTTCGTCAAATGTCAAACTTGTCGTGAGTTAATATTGAAACGAAGTTTTTATAGTTGTCATGTCTCTCTTTTAAGAATTGTCTATACTAGAGAGACTGACAATGACAGAGATTGGTAATTTTAATTATCAGATTGTTTTAAGTTTTAACAGTTAAAATCTAAATACCTACTTTATTTCACATAAACCTACATGGGCACTTATGAAACGTCAGAAGCTAGGTGCACGGTTTCAATTGTTTTTTTCCTATGGAGAAGAACCGGCAAGAAACTCGACCTTTCACAGTCCACATACCACATACCCTGACTCGTGTAAAACGGCACAGTTTATTTACCAAACAATTTCCTTTCGCATAAATTTTATTAAGCCTCCCTAGCTCCTATCCTAAGAGTAAAGTTGCAGGAACTTAATAACATCCCAGACTCGAGCGCAGACCACGCGAGCCTTGCTAAATGAAATATGCCATGATTATGTTGTATGTTATACTTGTATGTTGTCAAATTGAGCTCATATGCCGAGAGCTTGCGTATCATCGTACCTATATTGCAATGTTGTTGCGAGATTTTCTGGAAAAATTATAATAATAATGTATCTATCATCCGTTTTTCTAGAAAATAGCTTTGTACTTTTTAGAATTGAGAAAATAAGCTTCTTGTTTTTCATTGTAATATATAAATAATCCACTGTGTATATTATACGTTGCCTCGTTGGTCCAGTAGTCGCAAGCGTTACTGCTAAACATGAGGTCCTGGGTTTGATTCCCAGGTCGGGCAGTGTTATTGGGTTTTGCCATCTGGAATTTCTCAGTAGCAGCGCGGAGTTTGGATTTGTGCCCGGTTGAGGGCAATAGGCTCGGCTCCCATTACATAGGACCTCAACATAACTGGCAACCTCTGCCTAACCCTTCGGGGAATACAGGCGTTATGTTATTATTATTAAAATAGGTATTTTAAGTCGGTCAGTCTTTTCAGGCTGTTTCAGTAGTCAATCTAACGAGCAAGCTCTATCAATACTAGCATCTTTAGACATGAGAATTACGAAATTAAATAATTTTTAAATTAAGTATTTTTCGCATAAGTTTTCTATAATTTTATAAAAAGAAAGACATCAATTTTGTTTAACTTGACTTGGCTTTTTAGTGTCTTATCATTTCTAGTGTTCTCTGGTGAAACATTAATTTGTTGTGTTTACAGACTTTCTGAAGTTTTGCTTCGTTAATGTTTCTATGAAGTTTGTGCAAACATAAATTATAATAGGTCTAAATTATGTTCAACAATCTTTAACAAACTTTTGAAAATATAGTAAGTAGGTATACTTAGTATGATTTTTATTTGAATATTATCTGATAATTACAAAAAGTAATAAGTAACTATTTCTTTGTTTTTATGTTAAAGAAAATCTTAACTAACTAAACCCCTCTCCCTCTAACTATGCTTAATTTTTCTTTTTTTATCTGCCACATATTATACAGGGTGTAAGGGACAGCCCTCCGCAAACTAACAGGGCACATTCAGCTCCTTATTTTGAATCATATTCCACCGGAAATATTCTCAGGAAAATTTTCATTTTTTTTAACCTATTTTCAGTTACTATTCCTTTATTTCAATGTAAACTTACATTCTCCGTACGCAGCACTCCATTTATGTAAATAAAACAGCTAAAATCAAAAAATTAGCAATGGATGTTGAAATACTCGGCGGCCGAAGGCTCGCTGCGCTGCCGTTCGCTACGCACGTTTTGCCACGGTAACGATACATTGCGTGTGAGGTAATAAAACTAATCAGGTTTATTGGATTCCCATAACGTTCCTGAAATAATTTCATGTACCGGTTATCTTAGTATGATATACTGAAGTTACCCCATCAATCTGCGGAGGGCTGTCCCTAACACCCTGTATTGTGAGCCTTTTAGTCTGTGCTAAATAAATGTATTCTATTTCTTTTTCTTTCTTCTGCCACTATACATAATTTTAATGTGTTATAAATGCAATTAGATTTACGTTAGCTTTATCATTTTAAAAGGTAGTTGTGGAGCTAGCATTACATCGCTATCGGTCCCGTGTGGGTCATATACGAAGACTAGTGTTCATAGAAACAAGCAGATCTTCTCTTCATGAAAATTGCTTTTTGCTATACAAATATCTAGTTTTTGTTAACAGGATTTTGAAAACTGGTTATGGAGTTATTCATTCGTTGTAAAATCATAAGCTTATCGTGCTCAAAGATACATAAATTATTTCGAAAATCTTCAAACTACGTCCAAAGAACCATAATCGGTACAGTATTGCTAACAATATATCAAATACGCTGATGGTCACATCGCTGTTATCCTATGTTTGGCCGGCTGCATATAATATCTTTATGAAAGCAAACTAGTTTTGACGACCGAAGTGATTAACCCTGAGTAAAACCACAAGCTAACCGTGCCTAAAAACAAGCGTTGGAAGAATTATTTCAACTTCGTTTCCGTTTCAACAAGTTTCCGAGAAAGAAGGCAATAAATAATAGTGAAGTGAGGTTTTTGATTTGGAAAAATATCGTAAAAGTATTGAAAAATATTGAAAAAATATTTTTTTTCTTTTCTTTTCGTTCCGAAAAATGTCCATTGCCCATCACTAATTCTGATTGACATTTTTACATACTTTTTATTTTTTACATGTTTAGACTTACTCTTTCTACTGTTATTAGTCTGTGCTTTTGATTTTTTTTTTCTCTTTTTGTTGTAATTCTAATGATTTAACATTTATATTTATTCGGTATATTGATACCGAATAAATATAAATGTTAAATTTAACAGACATTCTATCGAGAATGTCTGTTTAATTTTAGAATCGAATATTATTTGCCTGCCCATGAGATGGCAGAATATGGAGGACTATATTTTAAGAAAACATCTATGTACCAATTACCCATGTTTGCAAAAATAAATGATTTGATTTGATTCGTGAAAAGAACCGACCGTGATTGATAGACCGTCACAATTTTTTTTGAAGAGAAAACTTCTTGATGCGTGTTGAGCACTTTTTGTACCTGTAATCGCGAAAAAAAAATCAGCTGTTTCCTACATTTCTATTCGCATGACTCGCCAAAATGTAGGGAACATCTGATATTTTTTCACGATTTCACGTTTGGTCCCATAGTAAAAGTTGTTCATAGTGATAAGTGCAATGACCCGTTAAGAGGTTGTGCGTTATTTATGTTACACCTTGTATACATTTCAATTACAAATAGCGAAATAACTCTCTCTTTCAAATTAGACATGTGTATTTGGATAACAACAGCGAAAAAGAACACAAAATACACTTTAAACCTTAATAAAATATAAGAAAAATGACCCAGATATTTCCAGAAGAATATTCTAGAAGGTGTTTCAGTTTAAAACATAAGCTGTCATATTACTGCGCAGGTTATTACCCCTCGGATATTGCACTTGAGTAAATCGTCTTGCGAAGAAATATTACGTAAAATTGGCTTGCGTGGCGCAAACTTGTGTAGTTTGTGTAGGTACTGTCGAGTTATGTGGAAGATTTTTATTGTTTTTAGTTCGAAATTTGTTCATTGTATTAGTACGCTTATCCATTCACCGGTAGAAATATAATACAACTAGCGACCTGCCCATGCTTCGCACGGATGTGATCTACTGATGTGGTGACATGTCAAAACATCGAGATTTCTGTGCTGTTTTTTAAATTAAATATTAAACGTATTATGCTGCGGTCCCACGGCCAGCTTTCTCGCAGGCCAGACCGGCCGCACCCGATGAGGCCTGCGGTGGCCTGTCGTCGGATTGCTCGCCATGCGGCGCGACAGAGCTCGACAGGCGTAAAAACGCTTAGCGCGTAAGGTCAGTTAATGGGCCGTGGGACCGCGTCTTTAGGTAGGATAAATATTACGTATTAGGTATAGGTATCGTGCGGCCGTGATGCGGCTCCGGGCCAAGAACGTGGCTCCGGGGCCCGACGGGATTCACGGCCAAGTATTAGCCCTCGCTCTGAAAGAGCTGGAGCCCCAGCTGAGAGGTCTCTACACAGCGTGCCTTGAGCGGGGCCAGTTTCCCACTGTGTGGAAAATAAGTCGTCTGGTCCTGCTCAGGAAGGTGGGGCGCCCTGCCGATTCGCCGTCAGCATACCAGACCATAGTGCTGCGCGACGAGGTAAGTAAGCTGTTTGAGCGGATTATCGCCGCCCGCCTCGTCGGCCACTTGTGCGGAGTGTCAGTTCGGGTTTCGGTACGGATGCTCCACCATACACGCTGTGTCGCGGGTGAGAGTCCTGGCGGAGGAAACGGTGTCCCGGGGCGAGTTGATGATGGCCATGTCGTTGGACATCTCCAACGCCTTCAACACCCTGCCCTGGAGTTGTATCTGACAGGCACTGTGGTATCACCGGGTGCCTCTCTACCTCCGCCGCCTCGTTGAGGCTTATCTGTCGGAGGTGTGTCACCTACGTGGGATGTGATGGCGCAAACCAGTGCCTCATGTCGTGCGCTGTTCCACAGGGCTCGGTCGTAGGCCCCCTCCTGTGGAACATCGGGTACGACTGGGTGCTGAGGGGCGAACTCCAGCCGGGCGTGGAACTGACGTGCTATGCGGACGACACGCTAGTCACGGCCCGGGGGAGTTCGCACAGGGAGGCAGCGTTGCTGGCAACGGCTGCGGTCTCACAGGTGGTGAGCCGCATACGGCGCCTCGGCCTGGAGGTGGCCCTCAACAAGTCGAAGGTCATGGTGTTCCGTAGTCCCCGGTGGGCGCCGCCGCCCGGATCACACATAGTGTTCGGGGGGATCCAGATCGCTGTCGAGTCACCATGAAGTACCTGGGATTGGTGCTCGACAGCTGGTGGGACTTCGGACCCCACTTTCAGTGGCTAGTGCCCAAGTTGATAGGCGTGGCTGGGGCGCTGTCAACGCTGTTTCCCAATCCGGGGGGCCCGAGCGCCGCCTGTACGCAACTCTACGTGGGGATCGAACGATCGATGGTCCTGTACGGGGCCCCGATCTGGGCGGCTGACCTGACGGCCGGTAGCATCGCTGTTCTGCGGAGGCCGCAGAGAGCGATGGCCGTCAAAGTCATCAGTGTGTATCGCACGATTTCCTACGAGGCGGCTTGCGCACAGGCTGGATCCCCGCCCTGGCACCTGAAGGCGAAATTACTCGCGTCATTGTATCGGCGGTGCGAGGAAATGCAGGCGCGAGGTGAGCGACCGATGCAGCGACTAATGGAGCAACGTCGGTCGCTGCTTCGCGAGGTCCTGGTGGCGGAATGGCGGGTCAGGCTCTCACGCCCTACCGCCCCATCACCACACGGCCTCGGCACCATCGAGGCGGTCCGGCCGGTGCTCGACCTTTGGCTCGGGAGGAGGCACGGCTCCCTGTCGTTTCGGGTGACGCAGGTACTCTCGGGGCATGGTGGCGTCGGAAAGTACCTGTGTCGCATAAACAGGGAGCCAGACGCCCGGTGTCACCACTGCGTCGACTGTCGGGAGGACACGGTGCGGCATACGCTGGCAGAGTGTGCCGCTTGGGAGGAGCCGCGCCGTGCCATCATCTCTGGAGTAGGCAGTGACCTGTCGCTGCCGGCTGTCGTGAATTCGATGGTTGGCAGCGAGGAGTCCTGGACCGCGGAGGTTTCCTTCTGCGAGATAGTCATCTCACAGAAGGAGGCTGCGGAAAGGGAGAGGGAGATCACATCCTCTCACCCGGCCCGCAGCAGGCGCACCGGGCGTCGGCGGAGGGTGGACAACGCCCTCTTCC
This sequence comes from Fissipunctia ypsillon, assembly GCA_947568875.1. Taxonomy (NCBI): domain Eukaryota; kingdom Metazoa; phylum Arthropoda; class Insecta; order Lepidoptera; family Noctuidae; genus Fissipunctia; species Fissipunctia ypsillon. Next base: position 19,196,939 of record OX387655.1, on the reverse strand, counting down.
AGCCTTAAATGGGTCCAGGGGCGACGGACTCGGGGACGTTCGTCACCCCCCATACATCGGACCCGAGGTGGCGGCGCGTAGTGTTCCACGCGCGCCCCTCTTAGACGTCGTGGGGGGAGTCAAACACCTCACTCCCCCCCTCGACACGAGGAGAGGCCTGCCGTGGCGGGCCGGCACCAGCCGGGGGTTGCGGAAGGATCGTAAGTTCCCGCGACCCTCGGCGTAGGTGTGAGATGGAACACCGGGGTGGTTTTTACTCAGTAAGAGTCTGACAGACCCCTCCGCCCGCCCCAGGGCGGAGGACATCCATGAGGATTTTCCACCCCGAAACCAAAAAAAAAAGGTGTTGGTATCGTAAACCTTCAAAATATGATCAATTCCCTAAATAAAGGTGAAAACCGCATCAAATCCACGGTATTAGTTTACTTAGAAAAACTAAGTAGAATACAAAAAGACACAAAAAGCGATTTTATTTTATATCATAATTTATTGGTAAACCTTTATTCCCTAAATAAAGGTTCATTAGGAAATCAGCGTCAGACAGCATCTGTCTGGCATTAATGCTGAAATGAACCTTTTTAGCGCAGCCGTGAGGCATGCACTATTGTTGTTAAAACATTATTTTCACTTTTTTATTTTGTTATTTGTATTTTGTGTTTCACGAACTATGTCCAAATAAACATTATTCTTTTTTTTCTTTCTTTCTTTGGTTATACTTATCCAATAAATGGTATAAAATAAAATCACTTTAATAATTTATAACAAAGTGTCTATTAAGTTTTTAAATGTCCTTTATTTCCTATTTTGTCATAGCCCCTAATTTGTAATGATTTTGCCCCATCTCATTCTCTCGTCTCTCTTTACCATTCTCACTGCTACCTATGTGTCCTGCCACCTTCCACGCAATGAAAGCCAATCACTCCGTTTTATTATGCCATAGACCTATGAATCGATACCATAAGAAAAATAAGTATATTCCAAAAATTTAAATTGTACATTCGCCCAACCGCGTCAAAATATGGTCGCATTTCGGTTTCGTTTTGACACAATGTTGCAGAGAATTAACTTGATTGTCATTAAAACGCTAAAAAAAATTATTGTGTGAGCTAATTCTTCTTAGTTTGAAAACTTTTTCGCGCGACTTTACGATAAGGGCAAATCTAACGATTTAAATCTTTATATGGTATTTTCTGTCTCTTCGGGGAATCATACATTGTATTGTGTATTTTTTTCTGTGTTTATGTAGGTTTAACTGTGTTTGTTGTGTTTCCCGAGCTGGTCACTAATAGAGCAATTAGAGCTAATTGTTTTCAGTATTTCTCTGTTCATTATTTTTAACTAGTTACCCTCCGGGGCTTTGTTTCAGTAGATGTTAGGGATCGTTCTCGTGTGCGATTGCGCGCTAAATGTGCACATCTTTTTAACCGACGAAAAAAAGAGGTTCTAGAGTCGATGCGTAGGTTTTTTTTTAATGTATGACCAAGGTCACAGAAACATAACATCACCTCTATCTAAACCCATCCCAAGAGGTTGGATAGATGTGTTTAATAACACACACATTTCACCAGCATTTCACATAATTTCTAGTTTATTGTTTCAAATTTAAGCCACTGTCAATAATTTCGTGATCCTTCCATAAAAACCATTCATATTTACTTGTTCCAAATCAAAATGCTGGAAGAAAATCTAGATCACATATAGTCTAGATCAAACCCAATTCAACGGTACCTTATTAAATCGGTTCAGTACCGAACAAAAAACGTCACAAATCTTATGGAGCCTCCATGAGACTGCCTTTTTGTTTCGGCCTAGAGTAGTCAGGTCCAGGTAAACTGGTACAACAGGCCGCACGTTAGTGGCATTACTTCAACCTTGAACTGGCTTAACGCAGTACGGAGTTTTAATAGAATAAGAGCCCACGCAGACTACAGACTTTCTATCGGCCGATAGTTTGGTCGATTTCTTAATCAGTATGAAGATGTATGCCAGTGCGCATATTATAACGATTCGGTATGGGCCGATAAAAAAGTTTGATAAGCTACACGATTGCCTTCAAACCGAACTCTCGGCAAACTATCGGCTAAATCAGTGTGGCGCTCTTCCAACGCGCGCACACTAACCGATTGTTTAGTCGGCCGACCCGGCCCATAGTTCAGTTTGGTCCAAGCTGGATGGTCATTGTGTATTTTTCATGATGGCGCTCTCCAGTTCTACTCCAGTACTACGTCCAGTGTACGCGCTAGTAGCTTAAAGGTCAGCGCGCACTTGTGATTTTTAATAGGACGATAGTTTGATCGTTCTGGGAATCAGTATAGATTTTAATCACGACAGTGGTCAGTGGATCAGAGGTCCAGAATGATCAAATTGTTGCCAGATTAAAAATCACAAGTGCGCGCTGGCCCTAACCCGAACAAACTATCGGCCTATAGAAAGTCTGTAGTCTGCGGGAGCTCTTTTTTTTTTTTTTTTTGTGGATGGGAAATCATCAAATGACTTCTCCCGCTCTGGGCGGAGCGGGAGGGCGTGTCAGACTTTTACTGACTAAAAACCACCCGTGTTCCTTCTGTTGCCTGTGCCGGGGCCACGGTAACTCTTTCGAACATCCCGCAACCCTAGCTGGCATCGGCCCTAGCGGACCCCGTCAATAGTGCTGACATCTCTTTGAGGCGCGCGTGGAACACAACGCGCCGTCGACTCGGGCTTGGTCCTTACCGGTCGGCGAGCCACCTATCGCTCGCCGTCCGCAAGCCCGCGCCTACGGTGGCCGAGAATCGGCTGCCAATTCCCGACGCCCAGGGCGTCTCCTGCGGCGACTAGGGGCGTGAGGCAAAGCTTGCCTCTCCCTCACGCGTCCCGCCTCCTCCTTCACGAACATTACTGCTTCGCAGAAGGAGGTAATGGCTTCCCATGTACTCTCGCTCCATACCATGGTCTGGACCAGGGCCGGACGCGAGAGATCGCCGCCGCCGATCGCTTTCGCGAGGACACGGCGGTGCTCCGCCCAAGCCGGGCAGACCTCCACCGTATGCTCCACCGTGTCCTCCGGGCGATCCACACAGTAGTGACACCTGGGCGTTTCCTCCCGCCTTATCCGGAACAGGTACCTCCCGAAGCACCCGTGTCCGGTGAGGACCTGCGTCAGGCGGCAGGTGAGGACGCCGTGGCGCCTCTCCAGCCACTCCTCAAAGAGAGGACGCCGCAATTGTGGCGTGCCCAGCGCTGGGTTGCGACAATCGCACTCTCCATGCCGCCATGAGATCCTGCCGGAGCTCTGTCCGCCGTGCCGCGAGAAATCGCGGCAACGGAGTTACGCCCCGGCGTCCTGCCTCCTCGCGCCACTCCCACATGTGAGCGAGGACTTTTACCTCCAGATCCCATGGTGGTAGTCCGGCAAGGAGGTTTGCCGCCTCCCCGGAGACCGTGCGGTATCCCCGGGTTAACCGGATGGCCATGACCCTCTGGGACGCGTTCAATCGACGTACCGGCCCAGATTGATCAAACTGTTGCCAGATTAAAATTCACAAATCCACTCTGGCTCTAACCCGAACAAACTATCGGCCTATAGAAAGTCTGAAGTCTGCGGGAGCTCTAAGGCCCTATTCTCGGCGACAGCGGGCGCCAGTTGCGGCGCGGGGAACAGAGCGGGGACGCTGACCCATTCTCGATGGCAGCGGGCAGTTCGCGTGGCGTCACAATGGGCGTTGTGTTGTTTAGTGAGTGTTATAATACGAGTATTTGTTCGTGGGCGAAATAATATTTGAGTAAATGCTTTCGTTATGCAAGATTTATTGTGGGCAAAAGCAAATGTAAATCATTATTATAAATCAAGAAGAGCCCAGTTTTGTTAGCATATAGATATATATTTTACTAGAGGTGCCAAGACACTTTTGAACAAGAGTAGCGAAGCCTTACAAAATTTACCAGCGCCAAAACTCCATACGAGTATTTTCTTTCTCCCTCTCACATTGAGGTGATAAATAATTGTTACTAAAACCCTTTTAACCTGTAATATATCACCGAAAGTAAAGGTAAAAGATTTAAGGGCTGCAGAACAATGCTGGCTGTACCTTCGGATCGTTATCGTCCTCTGGTATGTTGGCCAAAAGTCCCTTTATCTGATTTTAACACGTTATTTTTGGGTTTAAAATTTTGTTGTTTAAAATATTATTATATTATGTGTTATATTTTTTTTTTAATTGCTTGAAAAAGAGGAGGAGCTTCTCAAGTCGACGCGCATATATTCTGAACATTGGGAAAGAAAAGTGAACTTAGAAAGCGACGAGAGCCAACAAAAAAGAATTTTCAAAATCAGTCAACTATTGACGGAGAACTCGGTGAATGTATGATAAAAACATAGAACCTCCTCGTTTTTTGAAGTCGGTTAAAAATAGAAAAGATAACGTTCTGTGCTGATTTAGACATTAGACAAGTTTTAAAATGCTTCTCTGAAGAGACCGCATGATGTGTTTCGTGGTCGCTTATTAGGTGTACCGAGACTATTAAAATACCTCTAGGTACTAACTTATTTTGATTGACAGGTAAGCCATCTCAGTGTCTGGGGCTAAGTAATAACAGCCGCGCTACGCTTGCCGCGGTGGGTCTGTCGATGGGTGACCATCTTTACATATCAAGACCCCTCCGTGGCTCGGAAAGCAAATTAAGCCGATCTTTGACAGTCGTTACAAGTCGTCAGAAGCCCGAAAGTCTGACAACCAATCTTACCAAGGGGTATTACCCAGTAACTGGGTTGTGGAGATCAGATATGCAATCGTTCCATGTAAAATACTGATATTCAGCTGCATCCGGTTAGACTGGAAGCCGAGACCAACTTCGTTGGGAAAAGGCTAGGCAGATGATAAAAGTGCTTTTCTGAAGAGACTGGGTGATATGTGTTTCGTGATCGTTTATCAGGTGTACCGAGACTATTTAAATACCTCTAGGTATTAACTAATTTTGATCGATAGCTAAGCCATCTCAGGGTCTGGGGCTTAGTAATAACAGCCGCACAGGTCGATCGATCAGGTTAAACTACGCTTGCCGCGGTTGGTCCGTGGATGGGTGACCATCTTTACATACTAAAACCCTTCCGTGCCCCGGAAAGCACGTTAAGCCCTCAGTCACGGCGGTCATTCGTGGATCTTTGACAGTTGTTACGAGTCAGCAGAAGCCCGAAAGTCTGACAACCAGTCTTACCAAGAGGTATTGTATTACCCAGTAACTGGGTTGTGGAGATCAGATAGGCAGTCGTTCCATGTAAAATACTGATATTCAGCTGCATCCGGTTAGACTGGAAGCCGACCCCAACATAGTTGGGAAAAGACTAGGCAGATGATGAGGTAAGCCATCTTATGCACCAAAAACCTTTGAGTATCTCTTTAATTTTTTAACACTCTGCGACTCCACCTGTTTTCTGACCCCACGGAAAGGTTTTCACAGTGCTCACGTGCACCGTAGAGACGTTATTTAACTGCAAAAACTTACCTTTTGCGATTTGTGGCATTTCTAGTACTCTAACCTATATTGGTCCAGAGTCTTTTCCATCCTTATACGAAACTGCATCGATAAGCATTATTAAAATAATACGTGAGAACGGATGTTTCATAGCCTGCTGTTTGAAATTACTCAAAAGTTAAGGGCAGTGTCCTAAAAATGTTTTCCTGTAGCTACAACGGGTCAGAATGTACCTGCCCTTTCTGCTCCATCTCAAAATCCAACATATACATCGAGGTAGGAAGCCGACAGAAGGATCCAGTTGGGTTGGGCAGCGTTTGGAAAACTTCGTCAAGTCTTCTCGTCACCTATCCCGCAATGTTTGAAGACTAAGGTCTTCAACCAGTGCATCCTGTTCGTTATGACATACGGTAACGAAACGTGGACACTGACAGTCGGGCTGGTCCACAAAGTCAAGGTCACTCAGCGTGCTATGGAGCGGGCTATGCTTGGAGTTTCTTTGATGGATAAAATCAGGAATGAAGATGTCCGGAAAATAACCGGAGTAACCGACATAGTCTACAGAGTATGCAAACGCTGAAGTGGCAGTGGGCTGGCCATGCTTGTCGAAGAACCGATGACCGCTGGAGCAGACGACTCCTGGAGTGAAGACCACGTATCGGCAAGCACAGTGTGGGGCGCCCCCCAGCTAGACATTAAGAAGGTGACAGACTGGATGCGGAAGGCGGAGGACAGGGTGTTGTGGCGCAGCCTGGTAAAGGCCTATGTCCAGCAGTGGACTGCTATAGGCTGAGTTGATTGATATCGAGGTAAAAACAATAAAGCTTGTTGAAAACAACTCAAGTCCAAACAAACTTAAAACATGGTGAATCAGTTTTTGTTAAAACCTAACTTATTATAACAAAATCAATTTCAGTTCATCGAAACCACATATTTTAATGTACAACTTTTTTCAATTTACAACAAACAGAAATGAAAATAAAAGGACTTTTGTTATATTTTGTTTGATTAGAAAAACTTTGTTTTGTTTATTTATTTAGAATCGACGGATTTAATTATAATTCCTAGCCTTGATTTAATAAAAAAAATATTTGGAAAGTATTAAAAACAACATAATGTCCAGCATGTATGCAATGCTCATAATTTTCTAACTGTATAATGTTTTATTGTGTGTACATAAATAGTAAAATAAATAAATAAACAACTTAGCTAATCTATACTTAATATTATTATATAAAGCTGAAGAGTTTGTTTGGTTGAACGCGCTAATCTCAGGAACTACTGGTTCGAAATGAAAAAATATTTAAGTATTGGATAGCTCATTTATCGAGGAAGGCTATAGGCTATATAACATCACTCTACGACCAATAGGAGCGGAACATCAATCAAAAATGTTGCAAAACGGGGAGAATTTATTCCTTTTGAGAGGTTCCGTTGCGTGCGCTGCGTAAATGGTTAAAGTTACGCAAAAATCATGTATGACGGAATTGTTCCTCTTAAAAAGTTCTAAATAAAAATGTGCGATAGCATATGTCTTTCTTTAAGGTTGGCTCACTATAACTTTTTTAATGGTAATCAAATCTGTTATAAAGTAATGCATTATTTGCGAAGGTGTTTTCATAAACATGGTATTAATCTTTATCCAAATAAATAGTTTCGTAATCAAGGCTGTTTAAGTACATGTAAATTCCTTTTTAAATTATTCGAATCAGACCTTTAGTTTAGAAATTACGACGGGTATAAAAATGCTTAACGTAAAAAAAATACGCTTCGTCTATTAGTTACCTACACATTTTATTTTTTATTGACTGAAAGCGCTAATCTCTGATACTACCAGTCGGATTTGAAAAATTCTTTTTGCATTATAAAGTCCAATTCTTGAGGAAGGCTATAGGTTATGTGACATTACGCTAGGTCCCTTAGAAGCCGAGAAAAAACAAAAAAAGTAAGAACGAGCGCTAAGTGAAAACGAAGTTACAGCGCGGGCAGGCGATGCAATGCGACGGGGTGGATCGGGGGAACAAGAAATTTTACGTGGACGAAGTCGCGGGCGGAAGCTAGTACTTTATGTTTTGGCTGCAAAATAATATAAAGTTCGTAATTTTAAATTATCTTTATGTTCAATGATTTAATAACTCAGCAACATACATTCTCCCTCTAACTGTTTTTGAAAGAAATATTAAAATATATTATTACGTCATATTAATGGGCCTAAAGAGAAAACCTCTTTTTTTTCTTTTACGCGCGCAAAAATCTAACGAAATAGCAAAGTCTACTAAGAAAATTCGTCGGCTCAAAGAATTTGTAGTTTGGTCTACCTAAGAGATAATTACAGGTTTTTTCAAGTAGAATTTCGACGTGTGTGAAACATTGTTCGAGTTTCTTAGTTCGAAGAGGTGGCAGAATTAGGAAACATGAACAACACATCCCAGTTTATATACACACCCCTTCTCACACACCTACACACACACGCACACTATATGTACCTACACCTCTGCCTAACCCTTTGGGGATTACAGGCGTGATTTTATGTGTCATTTGAGAATTACTACAAAAGATTCAGTACTAACACCATTTTTCGACGAGCTTCTGAATTCACCGACTGATCTGTCATCCTAAGCTTCATGTCACATCAATTCGTGGATATATAGTTTGCCTGTTTTCCATTGCACCTGGCCCTACCAACTTATCGAACAAATAATAACACATGACAGCCCACTCTAAATAAAGGCAAAATTTCTTTTACGCGTACATTTTACATGACATAGCGAGCATGCAAATGCTTGTCCATAACGAAGCAAACCGAATTATGCGTCAGCTTAAAAGCGTTTATCGGCCGACGTCATTCAATACCGCTAAAAGCCTCTCGAGGTGTTAATAATATTAGAGGGACAGTTTGGAAACACATTATAGACAAGTTGTGTAGATGTGGATTAGTTTTGGGAGAATTTCTTGGCGTAATATGTCTTGAGTTTTATTGTTTTAGATCCGTGTTTAATTTAGTTGGCTTAGAGTAGAGAGAGGTCTTCCGTGTGAAAAGTGTACGTTCATGAATGTAGTCTTAACCAAAATGATCGGAATTCAAATGACTGCAAAGTTTTGAGGCCTCTTTTTCGGTAGGGCTTGGTAAGTGCACTTACGATAATGCCATGGCATATTGAACCAAAACGTCACATTATAAACTTGATCTTTAGACCTATATCTTGGACATAAACGAGATTACCCCACGGCCACGACAAGTGACGTTGTTGTGACATGACTGAGGATGTGACACGTTATCGTGTAACATTCTCAGCTGCATTGTCTTAGCTTCCTCGACGGCGAGATGTCACCAGTAACAGAGAAGCGACCACCACTGGACGAGGCGATGACATTGGGATAAGTATAAAATATCTTGAAAGTGACTGCAAGTAGATGATCACGGTGTTTTTTGAAATTGTATACAATATATATATACACTGAAGAGAATAAATAAAACAATTTAGGCAAAAATGTCATAACTTCATCAGTGTTATTGTATATAAGCAATTTCTTTCAGACAACCATCGTGTATAATGAATGACAAAGAAAATTGTAAAAGGAACATTCAAACTTATGGATAATTAATTTGTTTCGGAAGGTTGGTAATAATTCACCGGAAAACATACTTACAATGTGTCTTGAGAAGCCAATTTAAGGCCCTGCAAAATACTGCATACGCTGTTGACAATGTCCATGAGAAGCAACAAAATATATTGCAAACAACTTGAATTTTTCCTGCAAGCGTAAACAAAGATGCCCACCGTATTTTTCTTCACACAATTTATTTACCTACTTCTTTCCGAAAAACTGATTACATCTCTTTAGAATCGTGTCCAAACACGAGCACCCCGCAATTGTTGGCAAGAACATGTTTAAAACCGTCCCTCTCTTGACAAAAGTCCTCGCATCGTTATCACGCGAAACTTGCTTCTCCGTAATTGTTTTCAATTCGTTTCTTTTTTTCCTTTTTTTCCCTATCGCCCTTTGTTAGGGGAGAAATCGTTGAATCATTACTAGGAGCATTTCTGTAGGTGTTAAATTCATTAATGAAATCGTATTACGTAACGCTATCGGAAGTTATCGAAAAGGCAATAACTGGCGCTGCTGATTGTGCGCGAATGTTACGGGTTATGTATTTTTGTACTGTTGTTATTGTTCTGGGGAATTGTTGAGTCATGAAACAAAGGAATTGTGGCTGAGTGTAGGGGCTTTGTTAGTATTATATTTAGTCTTAATTTCTAATTTAATTATGTTTATGGATTATTTACATAATCAGCTAAAGAGTTATCGTTGAACCGTTACTTTTCTTCAATAGAAGACATGCAAGTTGGGTTTTTGAAACGGGGCAGTAATAATAGGTACCTTATCCGTTGTAGTTACAGAAAAACGGTCTTACGAGACTGTCCTTATTTTTTTTTTTTTGAGAAATTTTGATTCACAGATTTTCAATCGATGCTGTTTCTTATATGGATCAAAAGATTATATTGGACCAACTGAGGTTTGAGTACTAGAAAAGACATAAATCGTAAAAAGCTTTTCCCATACATTTCGTAGGAAATAAGACTCCAACTTACTTTTTTATGATGGAAAGACTGGCCACTACAAAAGTTGGAAAACGCAAAAAACTTACCCATACAAATCTTAGGGTGCGTTTCCACTGACGCGGAGCTGGCCGGTGGAAAGGAGCGGACCGTGAATTGACCAATCACAGTGCTCGAAATCTCCACTCTGCGTCAGTGGAAACAATTTAAGTGGAGCGGAGCGGAGCTGAGCGGACTTCCAAATAAAGTATATGAACACGCGGCCTCGATCGAGCCGGACAGCACGGAGTCGAGCAGGGCGGTGGTGTCAAGCGGAAGGCAGCGAAGCGAAGGGTAGCGGGGCGGTGCGGCGCATTTTAGTTTACGATATTATATCATATCACATAGCTTCACACGTTATCGTCATGAGATTGAGTGATCAGAACATGGCTCAATGCAGCTTAGGTCCTATCAGCTCCACTCCACCCAACTCCGCTCCACTTCAGTGGAAACACTTCGCACTTTTCACTGCTCTTTTCCGCTCCACTCCTCCCAGCTCCGCGTCAGTGGACACGCACCTTTAACGTTCTAAACTATTGAACGAAATTTTTCTCAGAAAATCACAAGCAACAAACTATCTAAATTCTGTTTTCAAACTAAATAATATTAAAACGCGTTTTAGTTCGAAATCCAAAGTTTAAATGTTTTCCTTTTTTTCATTTTCGGCTTGTTTTCATTGTAGCGGCCAGTCTATCCAAAAAGAAAAGTAAGTTGGGATTCTCATTTCCTACGAAATGCATGGTGATCATTGTTATCAACACCTAGCAGAATGCTGTTGCAAATCCCATTTGCGGCGGTTAACAACACCCATTACAAAGAAAGGAGTTTCTTAACCTCTTTTCCTTGTCAATTACACGGTCTTTGGATTTTAGTAGACGATGATTATTTTCCTTATCCCCTCATCCGGTACACAAGCTGATTCAGTTCGGTAATAATAGAAATTTAATTGTGTCTCATAACATGACAGTGGGGTGCTTAAAAACTTTACCAACATCCAAAAAAAAAAACAACCAACATCCAAAAAAACACTACAATGTGAAAAATAACTTTAATTTCGGAAGTCGGTGTCTTTGGATCTGTATTTTAGTTTTTGTAAAGTAAGTAATTATTATTGACTAGTTCCGGTAGCAATCTGTGGTCTTCACCATCAGTTCCACTTCACCAAATGTTGCTTTCCGAGAGCAAATGCACAAGTTACTATAAAAAATACCCAAATCGCTATAGGTGTGCCTATAATATTTTAAGAGTTCCCTCGATTTCCCCAGAATCCCGTCGTCAGACCCTGACCTGATGACAATGTGGTTCCATTGTCACCACTTGGGAAGTATACCTCTTCAAATAAAACAAGATTTTTTTTAATCATTCCTGCCATATATAGAGTAATCGGGGAACATACATTAAAAAAAAGATTCCGACGAACTGAGAACCTCCTATTGTTTTGAAATCGGTTAAAAAAGCAAGCTTTAAGCTTTACCATATTGGTAGGTACTTTGGCAAAATCATCAAATGTGTCATCACTATACCACTTGCATACCTATCTGTGAAGCTTGTTCTGCAGTTGACGGTTTAAGCAGATGTGGTCAATATAATTCAAGACGCTTGCATGTCAGGGCTAACGTGTTGACTAGCTAAGCTTTGGTCGACGAACGCGTTGACATTTGGATGTCACTATTACCACAATCTCCTGAAGTTATCTACTGGCTAAGGTTGTGTCAGGCGAGTCAGCTAGAGTTGCGGGATGTTCGAAAGAGTTCCCGTGGCCCCGGCACAGGCAACTGAAGGAACACGGGTGGGTTTTAGTCAGTAAAAGTCTGACACGCCCTCCCGCTCCGCCCAGCGGGGCTATTGCGTAACACACTTACAGTAGGAATCGGTTTCATTTCGACAGTTCAACAACATTCATTGCGCTATTTACGTTGTTGGGCAGACAATTTTTTCGAACTTAAGAAGCAATGGATTAGCTGATTGATAGTGTGTTATGCAATTAGGGTGCTCAGCGGGAGACGTCATTTGATGATTTCCCATAAAAAAAGGAGATTGAGCGGGACATAGGCAAAGATGGCGGAGTTTTTAGTGGGTGCGAGCCTCATATAACCACACCATTTCCTCGGGCAGTTTTGTATGCACACAGGAATTTTCTACGCCAAAAAAAAAAAGATTGCGATGTTTGTAGCCGTACTTATGTGCTGTAAGTAACTCATGGTTCGTTAGTAACGAACCATCAGTTAGACAAGAGGTTACTTTGAAAATATTCTTTAGCAAACCTTGAATTACGACGACGCATAGTAACGTTAAGATAAATGTTTCCTACGTTATTGACTGTGAAAGAGACTCTTTGATGGAAAGTTATTGCTGCCAAATATAGACAATAATGACCGAAAAAAAAGAGAAAGAAAAAGAGAAAAGAAAAAAAGAGAGAAAAGAGAAAGAGATGTGAAAAGTATGCCTACAATAAAATACACATGATGCAAAGTTATGCAAAAATCGAATTCTGTGAAATCAGCACAACTTTCCAGAATCTGTCTTGCAAACCCCTCATAACATAACAATAATCCTATCAAAACAAACAGAAATATAACATAAACATACATTAACAACCACGCAACAGAAAACTCGAAAGCAGATCGGAAATGAAAAGGCGTAAATAACAACAACTGGCAGTTATGCGCGGCGAATAAATTTAATTATAGCAACGCTCAGTGATTCACGGGAATCGTACATGACTAAACAAGGGGAAAGGTTAGGTTAGGTTGGAGGGGGTATACTTGTCAGGAAAATATAAGGTCTACGGGCTTCCCGGCTGTTTAAGGAATCCAAAAGATTTATTCCCTGACTGACAAACGCGACAATCGGGGAAAAACAAATAACAGGTGCAAAACGGCAGCGTATAAAATAAAATCGGAAACGTTATCACTAGACAAGTACTTACTGCTAAGTTAGAATATTTATAATGAAATACACACGTGTAATAATATAAAATATAATATAAATTTATTAAACATTCATCAAATACACGGACACACTGCAGTCATTTACAAAGCCTTCTCCCAACTAACTTGGGATCGGCTTGCAATCTAACTGAACGCAGCTGAATATCAATTTGTTACATGGAGCGACTACCTATCTAACTTCCACAACCCAGTTACAGGGTAACATGATAACCCTTGGTAAGACTGGTTATCCGACTTTCAGGCTAGACTATCCGTAACGACCTAAAGGACCTAAAAATGACGTCACGGCTTTGCACATTTGTTTCACGCCCCATAGGTACCCATACCACATACTTTGCATCTGTTAACAGCTTTTGGACACATATAATTGCAAAAATTACCAATTCCAGTCTCAAGAAGGTCCTATTTTTAGTGAAAATTTAATGTATGCTAGAAAATGGGACACGATGGGATAAGTAAGTTAATATGTTATGCCAGATTCGTCAGTGTTCCGATTTGTCACCATTTAAGTCCATGCAAGAAATCCCGATTCGTTATCATCCTACAACGTTTTCCTTGACATTCTAGAATAATTGGCTTTACGTTTCTACTTTTATCGTGCAATTACCTAAAAGTCAGTGACAAAGGAGCGCTTGCATACTAATTAAAGGCGTTATGGATCATAACCGACACAATAATGAACGGATATTGCAAAGGGGAAATAGGGGGAAACAAACTTTCTTAATGTTGTGTGTCATTGTGATTAAATTAGGGGAGACGGGACCCTCCCCTGTCTTGCGATAAGGCTGTTTCTACTGCCTTACAGTTGGATGGGTGCCCGGACAAAAATCTGTGTGCTCATGAGTCATTTTTGACTGTATCTTTTTAAGGATTGAAAATTTTACCAACATCGGATGACAATTTGATTTGAGCTAGATTATACAGACTTTTAAAAACCGATGAGTCTATAAAGTCTGCGATATTTGAGGTGAAAATCCGATTCAGCGTTATTTAAATTGAATCTGGAGCCTGACTTTTAAGACTAGGATTTTTGTGATAATTTTATTTAATTTGATTTTGTTTCATTAGGTACTCGTTCTTACGATAAAGAAAGTTGCTGAGAATAGAGCCGGCAAGAAACTCAAATATCATACATAAAATATTCTTGATAAATAACGATAAAAGGCTGTTATTTATATAAAATTCACTGATGGTAAATAAACTCTTACTTAACCTAAAAGTCTTTAAAGCATTCATCCTTATTAATCCTTTTAAGCGCATCGCCAACAATTAACCCTTTATAAAGTATAACAGTTGTTTTATTGACAACACCAATAAAACAACAAAATGCACTTTGGCCGTAAAAGGCGCTTTTTCACGTAAGCTTTTATAAACGTTGCAGTGAATGCAATCTTCCTACAGAACAACAGACAAGCGCGCAATGGCATTGTAAAAAACCTTTTCGCGACCGGCGTTGCAGTCGCGTGAAAATAATAAAAAAACATATTGAAATGTTTGAAGCTGGGATTAAAAGGTTCCGTATTCATATGTTATTTTGTAAAAACAGGTTTAATTATTTGGATTTTTTTGGAAAAAGTGGACAGGGCTGTCTTCTATTTCAAACAATAAATCAACCCAGCCTATCGCATTCCACTGCTGGACACAGGCTTCTCACAGGATGCGCCACAACACCCTGTCTTCCACCTTCCGCATCCAGTCTATCCCAGCCACCTTTTTAAGGTCGTCGGTCTATCTAGCTGGGGGGCGTCCCACACTACGCTTGCCAATCCGCAGTCTCCACTTCAGGACTCATCTGCTCCACTGGCCATCGGTCCTTCAACAAACATGGCCAGCCCACTGCCACTTCAGCTTGTTCACTTTGCAAGCTATGTCGGTAATTCCGGTTTTTTTCCGGATGTATAAAATATCTGTCTTCTATTTACAACGAGCAGCAACAACGACAATGAACAACAGCATAAAACATGAGGAACAACAGCATAAAATAATTTTTGACCATACCAATACCACCAGACCATAATCAGCCTGTAACGTTCCCACTGCTGGGACACAGGCCTCCTCTTTTCGAAAGGGAGTGGGCTGTATTCTACTACCACGCGGGCCCAGCGCGGGTTGTTAGATGTCACATGTCTGCGATTTTTTGGTTCTAGGACATGCCGGTTTCCTCACGATGTTTTTCTTCACCGTTTTGAGAGCTGTGCTGATGATATTATTTACACAAAGTGAAGCGCCGGCCTGGATTCGAACCCAAGACCTACAACTCGTAAGTCGAGGCCATTACCACTGGGCCACCACTGCTCTCCATTTTTGACCAGTACATACGTAAATAACTTATAATTAACCACTGTACAAGGTAATCAAACCTCGGCCAAGGTAAATAAAAATTAAATTAATTATTGCTGTGACCTGTTATTTAAAGACTTGATTAATTTAAATACTTACTTGTTTGAATAGGACTTAAAATATTTGAGTTTATGTCTGAGCTATAGTTTTATACTTTTCAGAATGGTTTTAAACCACAACTCTCATGACCTAAAATTACAAGTGAAATTGGTTTTACTAAATCTGTACTACTACATACTTGTTTTGCAACCATTTTAATTCATTTTCCAACACATTTAACACACTTACTTCGCATATGAAGGTACTATAAAGTAAACCATTACACTCCATTTATTCCGGTTAATTATGTAAACAAAGAAACAAAATTTGTATTTATTCTCATCCATGAAATCTAATTAACGTGGGATGACAGGCTTCACTCATTGTCAGCTTTCCCATTTCCCAGAGAAACTCGACCCATTTTTTCTTCAATAATTTCCACGCGGAACCCTAAAAAAAGGCACGATGGAAATTAGATTACGCGCGTGGTGCATACTCCGTGTTATTATAACTTTTTTTTTTAAGTGAAAACGAATGCAAAAATGTATGAGTAAATTGTAAATAATATTATTTCGCGGTTTTTTGAACAAAACTATTTTTGTTTGTGGATTTTTGTGGTGCAAAGAATATTGTTTATGATTTTAGCCGGTTTTAATTTCACGATTATGTTCATTGAGCGCGAAGTTTTGCTTTGTTATTAGTTTTTATTCGGCAAAGCATATTGTAACTACCATTCGTTATTTTAGCCTGCACTAACTTCGCTTATGTTCGCTTTATCCTTCCGTTGAGTTAAAAGTTTTGTAGTTTTCATATTCTACAATTCTTACGCCAATAATAGACCTTATTCTGCTCCTTGTTGGCACACTGTATGTGTTGTATATTCATGTAATTTGTTATCATCTTTTTAATTGTGCTTTTGTGTGTTATGCTGTCTTTTGTGTGCACTGAATAAATGTTATAACTATCTATCTATCTTATCTTTTGGTTGTAATATAAATTCTAACATTATCCCATACTGACTATACTAACAAAAACTCCGAATAAACAAAAAAAAAAACTGTTTTTTCACTTGCACATTCAATCTATTGAACTGATTTCGATATAATGGGCATTGTTCATATTTTTTTAAATGTTGTAATTGAAAAACCATTTCGAGGAATAGCGTTACTGACCATTACGGACTAATTAATTATGAAAAATATTCATATTTTATTAATATTTTTGATAAAATACGATTGACCTTCTTTGCCCTTCAAATTACGTCAGCTTTAGCCGTACAGTTTTGTATCGTTACCTCAGAAAATAAAAAGTAAGAGACAAGTATTGTCTACAATCTGTCAAGTGTCATATTATAATATAAATGTCAAAAACATAAACATTCTCATTTAGATCTCATATTACATACATTATTTCAACACTCGACAATATTATTTAATATATTGGAAGTCGCCGCGTCGATTGTTCTAGTGACGACAGAGAGTAGTATATTCCTTGGACGACACTTACTCATAAAAAAACCATTTGTAAACAAATACGATAGGATAGGATTCGATTATTACAAGCTTTTGTTTAGCTTGTTTATGACAGAATTGACAATTTGACAGATGTGATATGGATGACGTTGTGTTGACAGATTTAAATTTTGAATTATGTACTAGTGAGGCAACGGCATTAAAATCTTTAAGCCAATGATGACGGCACCTACCTTAAAAACTTAAAATAATTAAATATTTAAAAAAAAAACTATTGAACCCATCATCAAAATATTCAAATTAGTTTCTCAAAATGCTCTAAATTTTCAAAAAATAAAATAAAATCTAATAGTTAGAAATTTTGGACAATCCCCATTGGCAAAGATACCTGAAAACGACCTTGTAATATTCAGACGAAATTCAAAATTCACATGGCACTTATTGTCAAAAGCCGTGGAAAGGTGCACGGTTCCAATTGGCCGTTTCCTATGGAGAAGAACCGGCAAGAAACTGCATAGGTACTCTTTTAAAAATAATCGGCTTTTACAATGTTTTCACAATACACTTTTAATAGGTATGAAAGAACAGTATAAGCTTGACAACAAGAACACAAAAACGTTACGCATATAGAAAACGGTCAGCAAATAGAAGCACAATAAGAGTCTACATGAAGGCCTACAAAGTTCACTCAAAAAATAGAAAAAAAGCTATATACAACGTGCCGCTACAATGACGACAATAATTTAACACATGGGTAGTGCTAGTGGCCAGTAATATTAAAAATTATAATAAGATAAAATAATTCGTAAATTGAAAAATTATCATTTTCAAATAAACTAAATAATAAAGCTCTCTCTTTCCTTCAATTCGCCTAATCTTTGCTCGTTATTCGCTTGAATTTCATTGATGCAATGTTATGATCCGTGACCTCGGCAAATGTACCCTAAGATGCTATTTTAGAAAATTCTAAATAAATCGATAAATAATAACGTTTAATGAAATTAAAATATCTTCACAAAACGAAAACGCGAAACCGTATTCGTGTGTTAAATTAATGTCACCATGAAAGCGGCACTCTGTTTCATCATCATCTGCCTAGCCTTTTCCCAACTATATTGGGGTCGGCTTCCAGTCAAACCGGATGCAGCTGAATACCAGTATTTTACATGGAGCACTTTTAAAGCAGCGCTCTGTTTAAAATAGAGAAAAGAAAAAAAATAACATCACGCCTTGTTTCCCCAAAGGGTTGGGCAGAGGTGTACCTATAGTACACCCACATTTCGCTAGTTATGTTTTTAAAAAAGTTTGCCAAATAACATGATTGTCATGAGAACTTTTAGAGCCTTAAGCAATATTAATATGATGCTCTGTGGCCATAGGATTTTTTTATCTGAGATAGGTTTGCTCTTGACTCTAGTCTAGGTCAGAGGTGACAAAGTCGACGATGGAGCGAGCTTACCCAGAAGAAGCATGTTCACTCTCACTTTGAAGAGATCGGAGTTGTATGTGTTCGAAAACACTATTGCAGGTAGAGAGATCCACTCCATTGCTGTGCGCATCACAAAATACATTTGGAAACGCTTTGTGCGAATTGGTGGAATAGAAACTAGGTAGATCCCTACCTGCAGTGCGTCTCGATGTCCCATGGTAGAAGGGGGCAGGCGGAATGAGGTCGTGGAGTTCTTGAGCACACTCACCGAAGTATAATCTGTAGAAGACCGACAAGCAGGCAACCTTGCGACGATGAGCTAAGCTGTGAAGGTTGGCATCCACCAGTGTTACGTCGCCAATGAGCCTTTTAGCTCTGCGTTCAACCGAGTCAAGCGCGGCAAGTTGGTATTTAGCTGAGCCTTCCCAAAGGTGGCTGCAATACTCCATGCAGGATCGGACTTGCGCTTTGTAAAGAGTTAAAAGCTGTCCAGGCGCAAAGTATTACCTCACCCTAGTTAGTATGCCCAGTTTCTTGACCGCAGTTTGGGCTTTGTACTCGATGGTGGCACCGAAGTTGAGACATGATGTCAACTCCATGCCTCGGAGCTCGAGCCGATCAGTTACAGGAACAAATTTACCCCGAAAAGTAGGAGTTTGATCGAAACGACTCCTTTTAGCGGTAAAAAGACACGCCTGTGTTTTGGTGGCGTTAAAAGAGACCTGATTATCATCACCCCACTGGGAGACAAGACTTAGGGTCAAAAATCTGTCCACTCTACCATGGCCTCTCTCAAGGAACGAACTTCGACCCCGCTGGTTTTTGCGCTGGACAAGTATCTCTCTGAAACTGTACTGTCATCTGCGTACCCAACAATACCAGGCTGAAGTAGGTCATTAATGTGCAGCAGGAAAAGAGTTGCAGAGAGAACAGACCCCTGAGGAACTCCGGCATCAATAGCCATAAGGTCGGAAGAGCAGCCGTCAACGACTACTCTGATCGACCGTTCACTAAGGAAGTCCAATGTCTGATATACAGGCAGCATATCCGCTCCGCGGTGGTCTGTACTACACCCTAAATATGACCACACATTTCTGATATACGTTGTATACTAATGAGTAGGTACAGTAATCACTGATACCCTCATTATTGCTCCACTGGGGTCGAAGCAAGTCCGCACTAGTTCGTGTTCATTTGGGTCTATTCGGAAACAATCTCCCACAGCATCGTAGTTTACTGCTACTGTTTGATTGTGTACATTACTAAATGTGCGTGCTACTGGAATTAACACCGCTTTAGGGACGCTGATTGATTCTGTGCTACAGATTCGAATGTTTAGAGGTTGAAAGTTTTAAGTTATTTATGTTTTGAGAATTTGCCGTTGTATTAAGTACCATGTACTATAAAAGTTGCTATACTTAATTTAATTATTTATGCAACATGCTTTAGCTCAAGAATTAGAGTCAAGCGTCAAGCTGGAGCTAGTAGTAAAGAACAATTTTTAGCTTAATAGCTTACTGAATAGTGAAGCTATCATTTTATTGTTTGGTCTTAAAAATCCCTACTAGTCCTTTACGACAGTGCATCGTTAACTCCATCGATACTATATTCAACAATCCTTACATATCCGATTAAATCTAAAAATATACTGGCCAACATCCAAACTTTCTTCCAATTCTCTCAACACTCCACCCGTACATACCTATAACAAACCACAAACACTACCTACTCATAGCTCATCTCAACACATCTTGCAAATGACAATGACAGGTAATTTATTATCATAAAAATACTCATTCAAGTACTAAGTCTGCGTTTGAATTTTTCCAAAACCAATTTATATTTCAATTTCGTCGAATGTGCTTGGCAACGCCGTAAACGCTTTGGGTTCAGGTAAAGATGTGAGATGAGCGAGGAATGAGCGTGGTTTTGGGGAATGATTAAGAACAGTGATACGCATCATTCTTTCACCTCTAATTTTATTCTTTATATATGTTACCGATCAAACCAGATTTCAGGTCAAACTACTTTGTCCTAAGCCAAACCGGTTTATCCTACGCGTGTCAGGATATACAACAACACTAAAAGTGGTAATTTAGGCCAGGACAACGGCGCCCTCAATGGCGGCCTGAATTATTTTTTTATTTGAGATAAGTTTGCTCTTGACTCTAGTCTAAGTCAGAGATGACAGAGACAAAGTCGACGATGGAGCGAGCTTACCCAGAAGAAGCTTGTTCACTCTCACTTTGAAGAGATCGGGGTTTCAATTAATGGTTAGGTTGGAACTGCGACCAACCACGCGCGAGCCGAATATTCATCGCAGCAACTAAGCCAGGGCTTCCGACCAAATGAGTTATGTTACGTTAGAACTGTGACTAACCGCGTGCGAGCCGAGTGAGCGACGCGAGCGGTGCCGCGGCAGCGGCCGGCAAGCACTACTTCCAAAGGCTAGGCTCTTAACTAAACTGCTAATTAAGCCAATTGGCTGCGACACATACAAAAAGAAGCAAAGACAAATAAAAAAAAAAAACAAAATAGATCTTGGTACTTTATCATCATCATCTGCCTAGCCTTTTCCCAACTATGTTGGGATCGGCTTCCAGTCTAACCGGACGCAGCTGAATACCAGTATTTTACATGAAGCGACTGCCTATCTGACCTCCACAACCCAGTAACTGGGTAATACGATACCTCTTGGTAAGACTGGTTGTCAGACTTTCGGGCTTCTGACGACCCGTAACGACTGTCGAAGATCCACGAATGACAGCCGGGACCAACGGCTTAACATGCTTTCCGAGGCACGGAGGAGTCTCGATATGTAAAGATGGTCACCCATCCACGAACCAACCCCGGCAAGCGTAGCTTAACCTGATGGATCGACCCGTGCGGCTGTTATTACTTAGCCACGAGCTCCTCTTGGTACTTTATACAGTCGCTATTATATACGATATCGTATTGACAACTACCAACTATTGACAGTAAAATGTCTAGATAGATACCTGACGCTGGAATTTTGTATAGATGGAGTGGTCATCGCAAATTGAATGCATTGTGGTGCGGTGCAATTATGCGAAAGCCATATAGTCCGCCTTGGTCACGCGTAATTACTACGCTTGATCGTAGCTCAGCTAGTATTGGTGTTACTGTAAAGGAGATTTTGGAAGATATTAGGTTTAGGGATACAAAGGTACCTTCATTGCCTCCATTTTCTATTTTGTTAAGTACCTGGTACTTGTTGACAGGCCTACACTGTCCTCCCATGCTTGATAACACTGTAATTTGAAAACATTGTAAAAGCCAATTATTAAAAAAAAAATAACCGTGAAGTTTCTTGCCGGTTCTTCTCCATAGGAAACGACCAATTGGAACCGTGCACCTAGCTTCTGACGTTTCATAAGTGCCCATGTAGGCTTATGCGAAATAAAAATATTTTGAATTTGAATGGCAATATTATTTTTTGACAATATTAGCCTATCCGGAGATATACATTATACAAGGTTATTTCAAATTAGCTAGCTAAACTCCGCAGATGCGACGGGTATCGATATTTAAACACCATCAAATAAAAGATGTGATGTTTTCGACCGCTATTAATGTTGTTACTTGAAGTTTTATGTTTAATCGTGTTTAGATATCGATACCCATCGCGTCTGTGAAGTTTAGACAAAAAAAAAACAGATTTGTTAAACTACTACAATAACTGCAGCCGATAACCACACAAAAAAAAATCATCAAATGAATTGATTTTTTTGTTTCATCATGTTTACATATCGATATTGATCGCGTCTGCAGAGTTTAGCTAGCCAATTTAAAATAACTCTGTATAAAAGACACATTATCTATTTTTGTAGTAAAAGGGTCATTAAAACCTAGATACCTGCCTCTGCTTTGCACCGGTACAATCTACTGATGTGGCGACATGTCAAAATATCGAGATTTATATGCTATTTAGGTATATAAAAACCTCAAAACGGTGAAAGAAAACATCGTGAGAAAACCGGCATGTCCCAGAACCAAAAATTCGAAGACATGTGACATCCGCAACCCGCACTGGGCCCGCGTGGTGGATTATGGACCGCTACCTCTCACAGAGAGAAGGCCTGCGTTCCAGCAGTGGGAACATTATAGGCTGATTACGCTATGATTAAAACCGAATCACAATCCATTGTGTAATTTAGAAGAACTAAGCAATCACACTTAAGGCCGGCCGCACACTCGACATACACGTGTTTTAAGCGACTTTGTTTTGTACCATGGAGAATACCTATAGATATTGATAAACTCAATTTTCAACAGAGTTTTCAATAATTTAACTGGATCATTAGTTTATTAGTAGAAATTGCATAAAGTATTATGTTCAGCTTTATTGTGTAATGTGACAAAAAGTTTTATTATTAACCAATTTCACTATTGACATAGATAATTAGAATAATGTACCAAACTATGAATATATTTATTCATTTATATACCTACTGTCACCAACTCATGTGATAGAATAGTTCTTTTAGTTTTTTATTAATAAACACAAATAAAGTATGTCTTTGTATTTTTACAAAGCAAATGCCACTCTGCTAAAAATCATGAACAGCTTTACTCCTCCATAATTTTACTCTAGAATCTTTGAAAATTTAACAAAGAGAACGTGAAAAGTAAAATAGTATATTTCCCAGTGAGACCAGTCCTCAAAGTTACAAAATAAATATTGTAAGGCGTTTATTTCTTACTGTCTTCGTAAACTTAGTTTTAAATTGTTCATTTTTGTGACGGTAAATTGTATCTTTTTGAAGAACGGGAAAGTTATAAATCCTTTTTTGACACATGACAAATGTGAGTCTTCATTGTTGTTGAAAATAATTTTGTGTTCAATAAGTTATTAGTACACAGTAACATACAACCTAGTTATTACTGTGTACTTAACTAATAACTTATTAAATGCAAAAATATATTTTTCAAATCCGACTGATAGTTCCAGAGATTACCCCCTACCTACAAAGTTATAAACAAACAAATTTTACTTCTTTGTAATATTAGTATAGACAGAATGGCTGAAGCCTATAACACTATTTAAACACATTTGAACAATATCAATAAAATATTGTATAATTAGCATAATATTATATTGTTGCCGAGCTGTCCAAATTACTTGGACAGCTCAGCAATAATATCCGATTTCATGATTCATTCACCAATATCTGGACCAACTCTGAAATCACGAAAAAAAAATCAGCTGATTCATACAAAAGTTCAATACCTACTCGACCAACATGTATGAATCAGCTGATTTTTTTTTCGTGATTTCAGAGTTGGTCCCATAGTGAAAGTTGTTCATGTTCATGGGTAGAACACCCTGTAAAAATTTCGAGACGGTAAAAAAAATCATCCAGTATACACTACCGTTCAAAAGTTTGGAAGCACACGTCCTGTCTTCAAACTAAACAAATGAATACCGACTATAGGCGGCAAAAATTAGCACTAAACTATCGTTTTACAAGCTTTTACGATTGTTTACATAAAAAGAAAAGGATTGTTATTCCACATTCATGAAGTTTTAACTAACTCCTTAGTTTTGACGAAACACGTGTTTTATGACTTAATATATCGGGTACTTTATTGTTG
The DNA here is from genome assembly GCA_947568875.1 of Fissipunctia ypsillon. Taxonomy (NCBI): domain Eukaryota; kingdom Metazoa; phylum Arthropoda; class Insecta; order Lepidoptera; family Noctuidae; genus Fissipunctia; species Fissipunctia ypsillon. The sequence goes on along the minus strand of OX387655.1, from coordinate 19,173,040 downwards.
CAATGGTGTAGTTTTATTGATATTTGGTAGTTTTAACATTTTAAGACCCTGTTTAGTTCAACTGGAGCATTGGCACGTGAAAGTTGTGATATTAATATTGTCCGTATTCGAAAGATATCGACGACTCCTTTGACCTTAATTTTTCTTCTGAAAATGGCACAACGCAAGCAAATCACACTCGAACAGAGAAGCGCTATTTGTACTCTACGTGAGGAAGCATACAGTGAACGTCAAATCGCAGAAAGGCTCGGAATCTCTCGTAAAGGCGTCCACTATACCCTTGTTAGAAAACGAGAAACTGGAAAAAATGAAGATAGAAAGAGATCTGGTAGGCCCAAATCCACAACATGGCAAGAAGACATCTTCATCAGGATTCTCTCTAAAAGGAATCGATGCTTAACTGTACTACAAATCACCGCAGCTCTGAATGAAACGCGAGAAACACCCGTTTCAAAAACAACTGGTTTGATGATGATGATGATGATGAACAAACCAGTTTCTAGCAGTTTCCCCCTTGAATTCCTCATAATTAAATAGTTCAATGATATCGAACATTTTTTTTATTTCCTCTTAATACGAGATCATATTATTATAATTATATTATGATCTCGTAATTAGAGGAATTCAATGAAATAATTGGGACAGGTTCGTCACTCGTTTTTCTACCACTATGACTCTTGTAAGCCAGAATTCCCAGGTCGCCAGTCGGACGAGCACTAAAAATTGTTTCGGAAACCGCTTCACAGTTATTCGGCAAATAAAATTAAAATATTTCTGTAAATAAAAGCAAAGTTACAAAATTCATTAGCAAAATACAAAATAGCGATATCATATAACAGTTAATAAACACTTCTTTACTTTTACTCGTTTGAATCATAATCTGATAAATGTATATAAATTCAAACGAAACATTAATACGATAGCTATTTGTGTTTTGTTTCAATGGATTTCAGGGATGAATGTAAAACGAATTGAAATGACGAATTGCGAATTGCGAAAACATAACATTTTAGGCATTTCATTATGTCACTTCCATTAAAGTGTTGATCTACTGTTTTAATTGCTTTCAAATTAAATAAAGTGTGCTCCATTTGTAGTTTTAGAGGTTTCAGGCAACACAATTACTGTTCCGAAACAAAATATAGAAAAATATTTTTAGAATAATATCTCCGAGGAAAATAAAAAGTACCTGTTAGTAAAAAGGAACTCAAGATTTAATTTTGATCTTTGATATTGATGATAATGATAAATAACCCACACGTATTAGGAATTTAGAAATAGTACATAAAAAAATATGTACTTTTTATAAATTCCTAGTAGGTATCCTTGTTTTTAATATTAATAAACTGAGACTATCCCATTACTATAGTCATGAAATATTTGACAAATTCGAGGGCAAATATTTACACACATTTAAATCAGAAAACGATAGATTATTCTAATAAAGCAATAACAATAATATTATTATTTATGTACGAAAAAAGAGGAAGATAAACTTTCCATCAAAGAAACGAAATACCTAATATTCACAATTTTATCCAATCCTGACACAATCGAACCTTCGGACAATTGAATAGAAAGTTCTGGAAGATACAGAATCTATTCAAGTGGGATAAAGAATATGTTTTTATGTAGAATTTATCAAATAGTTGAACAAACTGTATTAAAGTTTGCTGTAAGAGCGATGGCGTCGCGTGCGAGGGGACGAGACGGTATAGTTAGGGTTGCCACGCGATAGAATTTTGTCGTCTTCTCTTCAATATTAATTTGCTTTTTTTAGGCCTTTTTTTTCAGGTGCTGTCTGATCTCATTAAGAAACCACCTTAAATGAAGAACGTAATGTCTGTGCTTTAATAATTATGGTTTCATATTTAATGAACGAAATACTTGAATCATACTTTTATCAAATGACACATGTAACGTACATAGAACTATGTGTAAGTTCTATTTTCAAAGAAAATTGGCAACCTTAGCTAGGTAATCTGTAAAAGGGCGTTTGTTACACCAGTCCGTTACATTGTGTTCTCTCCAAAATATAGTTTGACCGATACCGCTGTACCGCGGGGGGCGGGACGTCGTCATCGTTGATGAATAAGCGGCCTGCACTGCACACACATACCTAAGGCGGGTTACAGTGGTATCGGTCAAACTATAGTACCATATTTTTCAAAAGTATAAGTAAGTAGTTCATAGTCAAAACACTGTTCATACCGTTATTTTATTAATTTCCAAACTTTCAATAATGCCACACGCCACATCGATCTAATTTGATTTCCTGAATTATAATGTGAAAATATAATATTTTAAAAGAAGATTCCTTACGCTAGCTAATATAACATTCTAGCTATTACACAACGTTCTAACCGACAGCCTTACAAGACATCCTGGACCCATCCCGTAGCACTCAGAGAAAACGCTTCCAAACTTGTAAGAAGTTGTAAGTAGTCTGAAATAAAACGTGGTCAGGACTACCCTGCTTCTAACAACGGAAAAGGTCCGTGAAATCCTAATAGAAATGTTACCTACCCATTTTGAAATGTTCGTGTATTTTCCTAGATTGTTCTAACAGGAGATAGGATAGGCTTGTTTGCATGGTGCTAAAGGAATGTCCGAGGAAAACTTAGGTAGTCGGATTTCTTAGCACGAATGAATAAAATTTTCTCCCGTTTCTGAATTGAGAATTTGATGTTGAGGACGGTGTCAAACTCTTACTCACCTACAATGAAGCTTGCGTAATTCAAAATAGGAATCACATTAATGTCGTGATTTCTTTGTTTTAATTAAAAATAAATAATATACCGAATTATAATATCCACTGTAGCAACTTTGTCAAAGTACAAATAATGTAACCGTGGAGTTTCTTGCCGATTCTTCTCCATAGGAAACGACGATTTGGAACCGTGCACCTAGCTTCTAATGTTTTATAAGTGCCCATGTAGGTTTATATGAAATAAAAATTTTCAATTTTCAATTTTGTAACAAACTTAAATGTATTTTCAATAAGGCAACTGAACTTATTATTTTACTTTGGCAACACGTAGAAATAACGGTTATGATATTATCGTTATTTTTGAGTGAGACAAAAGTCATTTTAAATAGTAAAATGTAGTTCAGAGTCAGTTTTCGTTTGATTGAGAAATAGTACAGTTGTGCAGAGTAAAAGTATTAACTAGAAAGGAGTGTTTTTCTTATATTATGTAATAATAAGGTAGAATTTGATAAGTTGTCAGGCTGTATAAAAGAACTGTCCTAGAAAAAAATCTATGATTAACTGATTAAAACTAGAGTAGTTACCTCCTGTACTTAAAAACGATTCTGCTTTTACGTCAATAGCTTCAGAAGTCATTTCTATGGAGGATACTCAGAAATCGCACTAGCAGATACTTACAGTAAAGTGCAGGATTCTATGCATTCAGAAATACGATGACCTGAATAAGAATGGTCCCAGAACTACTTTGTCCATGGTAAGTACCTACTCTGTATAAAAAGTACAATTCTTGATTAGTTCAGTTGTCGCATATGAAGCTACTGATATGTTAGAAAACGAATTCTAAGTTGAGAAAATATCTTAATATCACCCGCACCAGCGGGTTAGACAAAATGAAATGAAAAAGACTAAAAAATGCCAAACACATGACCAAATAATGTCTTTTGTGATGCGCGCAGCAAAGGAGTGGAACTCTCTGCCTGTGTCTGTGTTTCCAAACGTATACAACTCCGATCTCTTCAAAGTGAGAGTGAACAGGCTTCTTCTGGGTAAGCTCGCTCCATCGTCGACTTTGTCTCTGTCATCTCTGACCTAGACTAGAGTCAAGAGCAAACCTATATCAAATAAAAAAAAGAACAAAAGACGCAACGTGCCGCGGAAAATTTTAACAGACTTCCAAAAAGGAGGAGGTTCTATGTTCGAATGTACATATTTTTTTTAATGTACGTATATGTTCACCGACTTATTCGTCAATATTGTGGACCGATATTGATTTTTTTTTTGTTTGAAAGGGTATGCTCTCGAGGAGGTCTCATTGTCACCAAGTCAGATCCCATTTGGTGAAGTGAAACTGATGATGAAGACTACAGATGTCCACCGGAACTACTTAATAATAAGTATTTCACGGGTTGCAATTCGATTACTTTAATATGGTTGCTAAGCAATGTATGCTCGTCACAATGCATATGATGAAGTGGAGCTGATGGTGAAGTCACCGTCAGCTCCAGTTCCTAGTTCTTACCAGGAGAACTCCACAACAATTAATACCTCTGTGTCAGGAAACGCAATTTTGTAAAAGGTGATGAGCAGTTGACATTAGGCTATCGTAACTTAGACAAATTACAAACTAACAAGTGAAAAGTAAACCTTTTTACAAAAAACAAACTGACTTCCAAAAAGAACACTAAAAGTGAAAAATAAATTTTATTTCGGAAGCCGGTGGCAAAAAACTATAATACATATCCCAAAACACCAATTTTTCACTTTGTACTGTTTCTTTGGAAGTCGGTTGTTTTTATTTTGTATACAAGATTTTTTACAGGAACCATTTCATGCGATAGTTTGATTCTACTATATAATTCTTCTGTTCTTTTTTTTGCTGTCAGCGATTTGGCCGCCATTTTACCTAAACATCATCATCAACAGTCATAATTTTTAAAAATGATTTGTACTGCTAACATACTTTATTGATAACTTGTTATTAACGCTATGGGACCATGTTACTCGAAAATAAATGTTTTTATTTATTTACTAGCCGTTTTCCGCGACTTCGCCAGCGTAGATGTCTATTTGAATCGGATTTTGCTCACAATTTCGTAGGTTTTAAATTTTTTGCGCGGAACCCTAATTATTTTTCTAAAATAAAAGTACCCTAAGTTACTCCCCGTAACATCAGCTATCTGCCAATGAAAGTCCCGTCAAAATCGGTACAGCCGTTTCGTATTTCATGGGTTTAATTTTTTTGCGCGGAACTCTAATTCTTTTTCTTAAACAAAAGTACCGTTAGTTACTCCTTATAACATCAGCTATCTGACAGTGACAGTCCCATCAAAATATGTCCAGCCATTTCGGAGTCTAGCCGGAACAATTAGACAGACAGACAGACAAAAATTAAAAAATAATGCTTTTTCGTTATAATTATCGTATACACATAATGATAATATAATAAGAATATGCATTTATTAAAAAGCTGTTATTTTGACATTACAAACAGACACTTCAATTTAATTTATTTGTATAGTTAAAGATTTAAATTAAAGTTTCTGTAAAAGCTGTGCTACAATTTTTCCTACAAAAAGTACCTACATGAAATGGAGCTTCTCTCTATCCATCTTAACAATCGCAATAGACATTTTTCCACATCATAGAATTTTCCTCACCAAATAAAACAAAAAAAAAGATAAGACAAAAAATATGCAGCCGGCATTGAAGCGACAATCAGAGGGAGCATCTGAATTTCACATTCTATTTTCCTTCCCTTACGTATCAAACCACGTTTGGTGCTCATTGCTTTTTATCGTTATTTTTCCTCCCACTTCAATTTTAGACGGGTTTTGTAATAGAATATTATAGTACGAAGCCGTTTGTTTTAGTCTCGTCATTTTTAAGAAGATTTTTTAGTTTTTTTTTGGCTTGGAGAGGGTTAGTTATGTTATAAGAAAATTATGTATGAACATATTATTATTTAGAATGAAACTTCATTTTCGTCTGTTTTAATTAAGTTCACTCATTTTATGCTGATTAGAAGTATAATTTATAACAGCTATATTATTGGCTGAATTTTTGAGATGTGTTTTTACTTTGAGCTTGACTTTTTATCAAAGTAGGGCTCCTAGACTATTTAAGTTCAAACTCAAACTCAAAGCATTTATTTCAATTAAACCATTTACATGCACTTTTGAATAAAAAAAACAAGAAACTGAAACAATTATTAATCAAAAAAGCATACTACCTGATTTCACCAATGAAACTGAACGCGATCAGCACATAAACCACGTTTAAGAGATTATTTTCTTTGGAATAAGGACAGTGACAGCTCTTGAACGTAGCTTAGATATGCTGATAGTGTTTAGTTTCATTGGTACCTACAATCCACCCTTAGTTGGCAAACACGATGCAGATAATAAAATGTCTATAAATTCCAAGCCTTTACAACCATAATAAGAAACTCAAACATTGCCGAACAAGCTCAATATATGATGAAACTGTCCATTATTGCTGCACGTAGGTAGTCCTGTTATCCGGATAATCCAGTTTAAAATTTAAAATTCTTCACCAAAGCCGTTTATATCCGTGATTCGCTGTTAGCCGAGTTTAATTATATTTTACATCAATTTGATTGATACCTCGGAAAATCGAGTTTGCTTGTACTACTACTACTTACTTACTACGTACTAAGTAGTACTTGACTACTTAAAAGTGAATGATACTGATAATACGCTTTTATTCGTGCTTGATTTTAAATTACCACGTTTTTTTTAGACTAAAATATTATAATGACACTAATTAGCAGTTGTCATGTAGCCTCTATTTTAATCAAAATCTGTATAAATAAATAAAATTGAAATGCCTCTTTGTAATGTCAAAATAACAGCTTTTTATTAAATGCATATGAAAGTACCTATATACGGTCATTCATCATCTGCCTAGCCTTTTCCCAACTATATTGGGGTCGGCTTCCAGTCTAACCGGATGCAGCTGAATACCAGTATTTTACATGGAGCGACTGCCTATCTGACCTCCACAACCCAGTTACTGGGTAATACGATACCCCTTGGTAAGACTGGTTGTCAGACTTTCGGGCTTCTGACGACCCGTAACGACTGTCAAAGATCCACGAATGACAGCCGGGACCAACGTCTTAACGTGCTTTCCGAGGCACGGAGGAGTCTCGGTATGTAAAGATGGTCACCCATCCACGGACCAACCCCGGCAAGCGTAGCTTAACCTGATGGATCGACCCATGCGGCTGTTATTACTTAGCCACGAGCTCCACCTATATACGGTCATTAATGTACTTATAACAATACACCTTTTTATTTTTTCTCAGTCTGTCGGTCTGTCTGTCTGTCTATTTGTTCCGGCTAATCTCCAAAACGGCTGAACAGATTTTGACGGGACTTTCACTGGCAGATAGCTGATGTTACGTGAAGTAACTAAGGCTACTTTTTTTAGAAAAAAATTAGGGTTCCGCACAAAACAATTAAAACCCATAAAATTGTGAACAGAAGATGGCATTACAAAAATTCTTTATGCATTTGGTAGCCCAATTCTCGTGGAGGGTTATAGGCTATTTAACTTTACGCTATGATCCTTAGGAGCCGAGTAAAAAGAAAAAAAGTCAGAAAGAACGCTAAGCGAAAACGAAGTAATAGCGCAGGCGGGCGATGCAATGCAGCGGGTCGGGGACGAGGGAGCTTTATTAAAATGTGGCTGTTATTTTTGTATATTGTGTATCTTACGACTTCCATGCAAACGAAGTCGCGAGGCACAGCTAGTTCTTAAATCATTTTTGTTATTGATTTGTTATTGTTACACGTGTAATCAGTAAAATAATTATAACTTACTAAATAATTTGCGTTCAAAATTCTAACGGCGAATTTAATGCTGATCGCTATTAGAATAATAGAACTAATTTAAGAAGACGCAAGAGTATGCAAAAAATTACATATTAACAACCACAGTCCGAAGATAGCGTATTTTTTGCCATAACAAATTCTAATTTAAAGAAATAAATAAACACCTAAACGTATTTATCAAACCATTGTGAACACTACATTCAAACTCAAAGTCCATGAATGTCTCCTATTGACTCAACACACAAGTTATCTTCAAACTTAACAAGATACTCGAAGACAAATTACTGCGTGACACCTCTAGAATTCGATTCAAATGAATCGATTTACAGTTATATAGGCACTCTTAATTGAACCACAGGGACCGCATTCACTCCGACCACAATCCGACCACGGTGCTGTGAAGAGCTACCGTCTGCCCCGCTTAATTGGTGGTTAATCGATTTGTAAATCACCAAGTTTGTGTGCTGAGCTCATGATATAGTTTACTGCAATCGATTTTTGAGATTCGATTCTTTTTTTAAAAGTAATCATGGAGGTGGATTATTGTCAGGTTTGTAATTTTTGTTTATGGCGATCATTTAATTGTACATGATTATTATTTATAATGAGTAGATAAAAACGTAATAATTATTATAAAATAATTACTCAATTTTTAAATTCCTAGTAACATAAAGAAAAATTAAAATCTTATTATTGTCTGCGCCATTCCTTCTATTTGAGTAATTATGCATTTTCTTTAAAGCTATAAATACTTGTTGCAACACTCAACATAAATCACTCATCCAAAGGAAATTCAATAACTTCAATTAATCCTCTCGATCCGTTCAATAATAATTAATTCAATCAGTCAGTTAAAAACTCACTCTCACCCCAAAAACACACCCGCTAACCACATAATAGACGGTCCCGCTAAAAACTCTAAAAAGTGTAAAATTAGTGAATATCGGTGTTGTGCTGTGCCTAAAAACAAACTGACTTGGTGTAGGAAGTCAAAAACCTGAACCAGCCTGCTGCATTATCGAAGGGACGCAAGGTTCAAACCTCTCCCATCCAATTATAATAAGCTTTCGTGATTTTAATCAGATCTGATTGATGAAATACAGATGTAATTATGAATCAACCTTTAATAAAATACACATGCAAGCGTTGCTTACAAAGGTATACTACAACATTCGCAATTTCAGTAAGTAGTTCAATTTTCTACAAGATCCAATATTCTGCACAAGTGCACCTACCCATTCACAGTCCAAATCCCAGATCTCTAATACCTAAACGTTATTGCGAAGTGCAATGTCAGAGCAAAGAAGAAAATAATACATTTTTATAGTGTGTACACAACCACATCTAGGTTCTTTTCAGAGAGAATAAACATCTCTTGAGCTCACAAACATTAAGTTTCAAGTGCAAGCGGTTAAAAGCAACTACCATTGTAGACCGACTGTTATTCTGTGAGAATTATCTGAATCTGTTGTGGCGCGTTAGATGGCTCATTTGTTTGGGTTTCTGTTTTGTCTCTAGCTTTGCTTACTTGCAAGTTAAGTTTTACAAAAAATCATGCCTTGTCTCAAAAGAGATCCGGTTCAAAATGCGTTGTGGGCTTACCGATCGTTACTAGTAAAGCCTAACTGATCCTTTGATTAGACACTCAAAGCAATTTCACTTGTAGCTACTTCTAAAGGATGAAAACGTCTCCTATGATAGACTATGAAGACATTGGTGACGAAATCGCACAAGTTTTTTAACTAGTAACCATCAATGTGCTCAAAAAGTTGTGAATTAAAAGAATTTCTATTTTTACTTAGCAGGATTCTGAGACAAATAAATTGAATAGAATAGAATAGTGTGTAGAATAAATTTTTTCATGCATCGAAAATATTTCATTTGTGCTGTGAAATAAATCTATGAACACAATTTTGACCAAGTTATCTTTCCTTAGATTATCTTCCCTGAAAATACGACTTGTACAGTTGTACAGTCACGAGCACTAATATGTATACACTTAGGGAAATTCAAAAGCGATTTTCTAATGAAATAACGATAGCAACTTAGAGATACCTGCCTATTTCATAATTATATGTGTTCCAAAACATTATGTTTCTAACAACATAAAATTACAATCAATACAGTAGAAGAAAATCAGAAAATCAGTTTTAAAAGTAGCTAAGTGTATACAAATTAGTGCTCGTGACTGTACGTCTTTACCCAGCTTGGAGCTGTCAAGGTGTAGCAGAATACATAATTATGATGACAACTATACGGAAAATCTTTAAAATATCTCCTCCTGTAGTTTCACAATATTGCTTACATTTTTTCTCCCATTTCAAAATAGAAAAAAAAGTATACAATTCAGACACAAGTAGTAAGGGCCGAGTTTCTTTCTGTGTCGCGAAAGAAATTCCTCCCATGAATCCCGTCTACCGCACACCTGCGAATAGAGGACGTTGACCCCCCGTTTTAGGAAGCGTTTTAAACTTTGCGCCGTTTCGACGTAGTTTTATAGAGTTGAGAGCACTGGACTGTAGTGGGATGTAATGGCTGACTGTGGATGGAGTTTGGCGAATAGATTCGTGATTTAAGCTGTTTTTGGGGATGGCTAGAGGAAGTGTATTGATTAAGAGCTAAATTTTGTCTACTAAAATTGTTGTGATGTGATTTTTACATAATTTTTTCACACATTAGGTGTGACTTAATCAAAGCACGGAACTACTCGAAGGATTGAGGCATCATTTTCTTGCCCTTATGCCAATTTAGTTGGGGTCGGCAATATGTCTTTGTCTTCCATACTTTTCTATTAATCATCATCTCGGTAGTCACCCCCTTTCTAGCCGTACCCATCTTTCACGCAGTCTATTCATCGTATCTTTGGTCTTCTTTTTGGTCTCTTATAAATACTCAAAGGATTGAGTAAATGTAAAATTTCAGTTCTACGACACTAAACTTTAGAGTTTCGTGCTTTGACTAATACAGAAGTATGTAGGTGTGGACTGTCTACGATCGACGATTAACGATAGAATTACTCTTTGAAAAGCTTTATAGTTCTCTCTGTGGACCTGCGTTACACCTTTCACGACTTCCTTAAAGTTTCTTCAGGATCCCCGAAACAATCAATCGCAATTGTTAATTTTTACGTGATCGATACACATTGATTCGCAAATTGACCGTCTGTCAAGTGTAGTTGAAGCGATCGTCAATATTACTACAAGAGAAATTGATGGCAATTATTCGTTTCGGGAACTCCTGAAACTACGGAATTCTATAGAATATATAAGGTGTAATTTAAATAACTGCCAACCTCTCGAGGGGTCATTGTACTCATCATTATGAACAACTTTTATTATGTAAACAAACATGAAACCGCGAAAAAATATCATCTGTTCCCTACACTTTGGCGAGTCATGCGAACATAAACGTAGGGAAAAGCTGATTTTTTTTCGCGATTTTTAATGTTTGATCCCATAGTAAAAGTTGTTTATAATAATGAGTACAATGACCCCTCAAGAGCTTGGCAGTTATTTAAATTACACCTTATATGTAGGTATTATTTTATTAGGTATATTACATCAAATCAATAACAGCAATTGTTGGCTTTGCAGCAATTGCTGTGTAGAAGTAATTAACGTTTCTTGGCTCAGATTCCAAGACACTTTGAATCTTTAACTTTAAATCTGTTTCTGCTTTTCATAACTCAAGTTAATATACAATCTTCGTCTAAATTATAATGATTGGGTTTTAAGGATCACTTAAAACTGCGCCATTAAATCTCTTTACAAACGTTTTGCTTACTGAAATATGAATAAGATGCTTCTAGCCTAAATAGATGAGCGTTTCAATTTATACAGAATGAATTTAATTGGAAGATCTTGAGCAAACTGAGTTGCAAAACTAAAGGCAGGTCGAAAAGTTAAAGATATTTAAATTTGTGAATTTAAAGTTGTTACTCAAAGCTCATTTACAAAGTATCTTTTGCGAATTGGCAAAGGAAATTTAAATCTAAGACTTGTAGTATTGTTGGTAGCTGAATAGAAGCGCTGTGCCTGAAAAAGCAATTTAAACTGCTTCTGTGTCTATGTATGTGCAAGCGATGAGCGGAGAGAGGAAAAATAAATAGCAATAATGTTTTTTGTTTCTTTCTTCCGTGGGAGGTCAGCTCAAATAAAATAGTATTCATAGGGATGATTCCTGAGTAAAAAAAAAAGAAATTCTATTTAGTCCGTCAGTCAGATAATCAAAAAAAAATATTAAACACGTATTTTTTGCATTATCGTATTAATAAAAAAATACTTAGATAAAACGCATTAAAGTTGGGGAGTAGGGGCTCGCTACGTCACAACTAAGTATAAAATCTAGCAAGACGTGACGTGACGTCACATCGAAAGATTACGGCGATACATTGAGTTAAATTGTGCCATGATGCCACATTTTAACTCAATGTATCGCAGTAATCTTGAGGGGCTTGTGGCTAAATAATAACAGCCCACGAGTCGATCGATCAGGTTAAGCTACGCTTACCGCGGTTGCACCTTACACCCTGGGCACCTTTACATATAAGACCCCTCTATGCCTCGGATAGCACGTTAAGTCGTTGGTCCTGGCTTTCATTCGTGTATCTTTGACAGTCTTTACAGGTCGTCAGAAGCCCGAAAGTCTGACAACCAGTCTTACCAAGGGGTATCGTATTACCCAGTAACTGGGTTGTGGAAGTCAGATAAGCAGTCGCTCCATGTAAAATACTGGTATTCAGCTGCATCCAGTTAGACTGGAAGCTGACCCCAACATAGTTGGGAAAAGGCAGGCAGATGATGATGATGATGTATCGCCGTACTCTTTTGATTACGTAAAAAAAGAAAAAAATATGTGTCCAATATATTTTAATAATCTACCTGACAGATAATAACAATTTTAGTCATCATCCCTATTGAGGTGTATTTTGGAGTGTTTTGAAAGAGTGTAGAGTCGAGACGATGATATTTACAGTAATTATTAATCAATCTACCGACGATAATATCCCCTTATCTTCAAATTCATAACTATGATGGTCAGAGCTGCTGTAGGAAAAGGGGCCATCCTCACTACTTAATACAAACTATTTGACAAAGAATAAGAAAATCTGTAACATCATCGAGAGCTGGACAAGGACTTTGGACGTGGTTGCGCAATTCAAAAACTACCTTTTACTAACGTATGTAGAGTCAGCGAGAAAATCGTCGTCATTCATCCTCAATTAACACTAAATAAATAAAATATATTAAAATTAAAAGTATATTGACTATAAACGAAAACATGTGAAATACAATGTATCTTGTGTTTATTTATTTATTGATTTAGGATCTCCAAAAAATATGTACACAATACATGACGCATAAATAAATAATGAGAGAATGTAGCCCACGCTGAGGGGCAGGTGGGGGATACGGGCGTGTAGGCGGGGGTGACGTTGTTCCCTTGACGAAGAAGTGGAAATAAAACCACGCGACACGGGGTAAAACACTTGTATTTCCAATACGACACAACACAATACAAAATATTAAAAGGAAATACACGGGCAAATTTACACACTATTTACAAACTTAGCAACTTGACTGGTATTACTAATTACTTCAAGCGCGGCGCGAAGTGAACCAACGGGTGTAGGTATGTCGCTTCACTGGATGATCGCTGGAGACTCACTTCCTTGTGTTGTTTTTGGGGAATGGCATCTCGCAGTTCAACCTATAGGAGGTTGTCGACTGCTTAACCGGGCTTTCCTGTGGATGCCTCAATAAATTAAGGCCTCCAGCCAGGCTTAAAACTAAGACTAAAAACTAAGCGACTACACGCTAAGGGCACCCCCTGTGGGGTACGGACCTCGGCTTAGGGCGTCGCTGGGAGAGGACAGCAATGGGACATGCTGGATCGGATTATTTGGGGGCAAATTTAGAATTACGGGCTCAGCTGCGCGGGCTGGCTCGAGCAAGGGTCGGGGTGGGTATGGACGGGGGCGTCGCGGTGGCCCTCGGCGGCGAGGGCGGAAGCACGGCGGTCTCGATTTGAGTTTCCGGATCGTGCTGGTGGCGGGATTACTCTCCTGGAGGAGAGTTATGGCGTCATCCGGGACGGTTAGGGCGTGCCTAGGACGGCGGATGCGACTTATGCGTGACGGTGTGTAGCGGGCGGCCGCCGCAATCAGGGGATTCGGGTGTTTGGAGGCAGATTCGAAGAAACGCTTGGCGAGGCGTTTCATGAACTGCTGGACGGTTGGGATTTTTAGATCAACGTGAAGAGACTCGTTGCGTACATAATAGGGTGCCCCCGTGACCTTTCTGAGGAAACGGTTCTGTAGGGTCTGCATCCTATGGAGCAAGTGTGGCTTAGCGTGCGCAAATACAACACAAGCATACGTCATGATGGGACGGATGACTGTGGTGTAGATGCGCAGCTTGCACTTAAGAGATAGTTTGCTACGCGCGGTCAGGATGAAATGAAGCCTGCCGAGAGCGCAAGCGGCACGCGAACGCGCCGTCTTGATGTGCTCTCTAAAGGTCAAGTGTTGATCTAAGATCACGCCAAGGTATTTGGCTTGCTTCTCCCAAGGGATCGGCTTGCCATACATGGTGATCGGGCTAGGAGGTGCGGAAGCGCGGAGTCGCGGTCGCGTGAAAAGGACGGCCTGACTCTTATCGGGATTGACCTCAATCCTCCACTTCCGGAACCAGACGCCTAAAGCGTTTGCGGAGTTTTGGAGAGTTCTGGCGATAGAGTTCTGGCACCGCCCTGTGTAGTAGATAGCTGTGTCATCGGCGAAAAGCGCCAAATGAGTCTTGCTACATTTGGGGATGTCGCTCGTGAAGAGCGAGAAGATGAGGGGAGAGATCACCGAGCCCTGAGGGACACCGGCGCGTAAGGGGTGAGGGGAGGAGAGTGTACCCTCAATGCGATAGCGAAAGGTGCGGTTCGACAAAAAGTCTCGTAAGATGAGCACGAGACGGTCAGGCACCCCGAGTTGGTACAGCTTATATATTAAGCCGTTGTGCCAGACCTTGTCGAACGCTTTCGCTATATCGAAGAACAACATGCCTGTCGTTGCCTTGCGCTGGAAGCCAGCGCTTAGGTGCTCAACGATTCGGTGAACTTGCTGGATGCAAGAGTGATGGGTCCTGAACCCAAACTGTTCACTAGGGATAAGGCTCTTAGCCTCGGCGAAATCTTTGAGACGCTTATAAATAAGCCTCTCATAAATTTTGCCGAGGACATTGAGGAGACTAATGGGGCGGTAACTAGTAGGCTCAGACTTGGGCTTGCCTGGCTTGGGGATACCGATGACGGTGGCCTCTTTCCATGTCTGCGGAAAGATGTTGTTGCTGAGAGCACCATTGAAGATGGCGGTCATTAGCATTATCAGGGGGGCGGGGAGGAGTTTGAAAACCTTATTGGTGATACCGTCCGAGCCAGGGGCCTTCCGATCCTGTAGCCCTTTAATGATGTCGTGCACCTCGTCTGGAGTGACGGGAGGCAACGGATCATCAGGGTCTTCCACAGGGGGAAGAGCAGCCCTGCGTTCGACTTCGGCGTCGACCTTGGCAAGGTGCGCTTGGTCAGCTGGTTGGGAGCTAGGAGAACATTGAGACTCCAGGCTGTCGGCTAGGCATTCTGCCTTTTCGGGATTATCGAATGCGATGCTCTTGTCAGGGCGAATGAGGGGAGGCATTGTAGCCTCCCCAGTGGAGGTACGCATTTTGCGTTGGAGTTGCCAGAAGGCCAGATGGTTGGGCTCGAGCTCGCTGAGCATCTTGTCCCAGCCCTCGGAACGCCACTCCGTTATACGTTTCTTTACAGCACGCTGTAAATGGCGCATGTGGGCTTTGTTCGCGTCGCAGGGAAAGGAGTCGTAGGCACGAATGGCCGCGTTCTTCTCGGTTATCAGTTCACGTACGTCAATCGGTAACTTCCAGCGATGATTATCCATCGCCGGAACTTCCCGCGAACAATCCGTCAAGACGGATTGAACGTGTTCTGTAAACGAGTCGATCGCACCCGTCGTGTCTTCGACTGACACTATGTGGTCGGGGATCTTATCCAAGTGAGGCGACGTGGTGGATTTCAGCTGTTCGCTTACTTTCTTCCAGTCGGTTATCACTTTGGTTCGAGGGGGCTGGTTAGGATCGAGCGGGCCCGAATAAGGGGCGAAGAGCATGGTAATTGGGCGGTGATCCGAGTTAAGCTCGTGGTGTGTCTCAATAGAGTGCAAACGAAGGTTTACATTCTTGAGTAGCGCAACATCGAGCACGTCTGGAAGCTGGCTGGGAACGCCAGGGAAGTGGGTTGGGTTCATCGGAGCGATGACATCGAAGTTGAGGGAGGCACCTAGGTTGAACAGTATCCTACCTCTGGTGGAGGTCGTGTTGCTGTTCCAGGCGGGATGCTTGGCATTGAGATCCCCCGCCAAGATGACGGAGTCACTCAGTCCGAAGAGGACAGTTAGGTCCTTGGTGATCGCGGTGGGATCCTCCGCACCATTGGCAGGCGGGAAGTAGGCAGAGATGATGGTGATTGGTTGATGACCAGTCATGCCGAGCCGACAGATTGAGACCTCAAGATGAGAGACTAGTGGAGGAGGGTCCATAGGACTACAGTAAAGAGACCTTTTGTAGTATATAAGGGTGCCACCCTTGTGGCAGCGGGACCTGTCATTGCGAACTATGTCATAGTTGGCGATTTTCGGGTCCCGCTGATGGGGCTTCAGGAAGGTCTCTTGAATGAGCATAATGTCAAGCTGATGATCACGCAGAAAGGTGGCGATCTCATCGCGTTGACCGGTAATTGCATTGGCGTTGAAGACGCCTAGTTTAAGGGAGCGGGGTTTGAGGGACCTAATCTTTTGTAAATTCATAATGGAATTTTCACTTCCTTGTGCCAAGGTGCGCCCTTTTTATGCGCTGGCATGGGTAGCGCAAGTGGCGGGGGTCGTAAAATGTACCCCCCGCCGTTATTACCCAATGACTGACAATGCGGGAGGCGCGCATTTTACTACCATGGCACAAGTAGCGGGTATACTAATTGGTAAAACATGTCCAGTCAAATTGCTTTACAATATTCCTATAGTTATATACTCGTATCCTAATATAACTATCTTAAACCTAGAAATAGAGCTCACATTACTGTGCTTCGCCTACATTCCACCCCCTGTAACAGGGTTCAGCCGCATTACATCTTGGTCTGTGGGAAGCACAATAATCTTTGCTACGGGCCGACGCAGGACCCCATATACAGTCTTAACATCTACTACACGGATGATTTCATCATTTCCGTGGTACACTGTTTGGATTATCCCCTTTGTCCATGCACTTCGTTCTTTGCTACTGTCCACCAACACTACTACGTCACCGACACGCACATTTGGCACATTGTTCTTCCACTTTTCGCGACGTTGCAGGGTCGGGAGATATTCCCGCAGCCAGCGCCGCCAGAACATGTCGGCAAGCGCGTTCACACGCCGCCACTGCCTGCGGGAGTCGACGTCTTCGATGTCCCTCGGTGCAAACGGCGTACTCCCGGATGCAGTGCCCAGGAGTAGGTGGTTCGGTGTCAGGACCACAGGCTCGTTGTGGTCATCGTGCACGTAACTCAGCGGTCGGCTGTTCACTATTTGCTCGGCCTCTGTGAGGAGGGTGTAAAGAACCTCCTCACGAGGCGCTCGCTCTTTGAGTGTGCTTCGTAGCGCGTTCTTCACCGACCTCACCAGGCGTTCCCAGCAGCCACCCATGTGAGGTGTCGCCGGGGGATTGAAGTGCCATGATATGCCTCGGTTGATGGCCTCGTCCCTGAGCTGCCCATGGTTGAGGTCTTTCAGTGCAGCTCGCAGCTCGGTGTTGGCTCCGACGAAATTTGTATCCTGGTCGGAGTACAAATGTGCTGGTTGCCCACGGCGCGCTATTAGGCGCCGTAGGGCTAGTATGGCTGAATCGGCGCTCAGCGTGGTGGCTAACTCCAGGTGGACGGCGCGCGTAGTGAGGCAGGTGAATAAGGCTCCCCACCTCTTTTCGCGGCGCCGGCCAATCGCCACTTCCATTGGGCCGAAGTAGTCGACTCCCACTCGCACGAAAGCTCTTCTGGTGTTTTCCAGCCTTGCAAGTGGGAGATCACCCATTTTTGGTGGGGCGGGTTGAGCTCTGCAGATGCGACAGAGCTGGCAATTTGCGACCACTGTCTTTACTGATGTCCTGATCTTCGTGATTCAGTATTTCTCTCGTAGGTTATTGACGACGGTTTCGTGGTTCGCATGTAAAGCCATCGCATGGTAGTGTGCGATTAGCTTCCTAGTTAGAGGGTGACGCCCGTCCAAGATTATAGGGTGCTTTTCACTAAATGTGAGCACTTCGCAGGCACTCAGACGTCCTCTCACTCGTAGCAACCCATCGTCGCTAATCATTGGGTCCAAAGCTTTTATGCTGCTGTCGTTGGGAACGGGCAGCCCCTTGAGAATGGCAGCTCGTTCATCGTGAAAGCTGTCTTCTTGACACAACTTTATTAAAATGTTGTGTGCTTCTTCTAAGTCGTGTGTTCGCAGCTCCGTCGTCGCCCGGCGTTTACGGCATCGGCTGACGAAGACGAGCGTGCGCGCCATAACGCGCTGTATGCGCGTCCACGATGAATATCGTTCGTAGTTCAGGAGTGGTGCTGGAGGTGCTATGGTGGCGTGGACCCGCTGAATGCACTCAAGATCCGCCTCCGCCGCCTCAGGCTCCTGACATGTCGGCCACTGCTCCTGTGAATCACGTAAAAACGAGGGGCCCGAGAGCCATTTTGCATGGTTATCGGGCCAACACAATCTGGTCGCTACGTCAGCTGGGTTG
This sequence comes from Fissipunctia ypsillon, assembly GCA_947568875.1. Classification (NCBI taxonomy): domain Eukaryota; kingdom Metazoa; phylum Arthropoda; class Insecta; order Lepidoptera; family Noctuidae; genus Fissipunctia; species Fissipunctia ypsillon. The sequence continues at coordinate 19,154,645 of OX387655.1, read as the reverse complement.
TCCTTTGTGGGGACCCAGCGCCAGTTGCCTCTATCTGACAGCCTATCTATTTCCGCTAGTCTATGCGAAACGAACCTTTGAAACTCTTGTGCATCAGAATTTATCCATTTTAAAACAGTTTTGCTGTCAGTCCAATAAAATTTCTCTTTAATTGGTAACCCTAGCTCCTTTTCGGCGGTATCCGCTAATCGGCAAGCTAACACCGCTGCTTGTAGCTCTAGTCTAGGGATAGAGATAACCTTTTGTGGCGCTACTCGCGCTTTCCCTAGTATCATAACAATCTCTCTATTGCCTTCGGAGTTATAGCCTACTAGGTAAGCTACCGCGGCGTAAGCTAGTTCGCTAGCGTCCCCGAACACATGTAACTCTAGGTTCTCTAGGTTTAACCTATACCACCGCGGTATCTTAACATCTTTTAATCGCTGTAAATTATTAAGCCAATTAAGCCACATATAGGCATCTTCCTCATTTAATGGTTCATCCCACTTGATTCCTGATTTCCAAATTCTTTGCATTAATATACGTGATTGGATGACGCAGGGATAAAGGAAACCCAGAGGGTCATATATTGACATTATTGCGCTCAAAAATTGCCGCTTAGTGGGAATCAGATCGCCATTTATTATCTCTGCCGGTAACCGTTTAAATGAAAGGTCAAAACCCAATTCATCTTCCTTGGGTGACCATATTAGACCTAGTGTCCTCTCTACCGAACCTACTCCCTTTTCGAGGGCTACTCTCTCAGGCATATCTATTCTTAGTCTGTCCCTAAGCTCTGATGAGTTCGTGACCCACCCCCGTATTACAAATCCCCCGGAGGCGTGTATTCTGGACACTTCCTCAATCAGTCTGTTAGCCTGCTCTTCGGACCATGCGCTATCTAAATAATCGTCCATATAGTGCTTCGTCCTTATGGCTTCAACAGCTTCGGGATAGACGTCAACCCATTCACTGGCATTTTTATTGAGTATATAGATTGCCGTGGTTGGTGATGAGACTGCACCAAATATCATAGAATTCATCACATATGTATCTGGTTCTTTACGTTGGTCCGCGCCTCTCCATAAAAATAATTGCGCGCCTTGATCTTCTGACCTAATTCTTATCCGCAAAAACATATCAGCGATGTCCCCTGAAAATGCTATGGGGCCTATCCTGAACTTTAATAATATGCCGAGCAATGAATTTAACATGTCAGGGCCGGTCAGCAGGTTGTCGTTCAGACATGTACCGTGAGATGCAGCAGCCGCGTCAAACACCAAGCGAAGCTTCCCTGGTTTGTTTGGGTTCACTACACCAAAGTGTGGTAAATACCAAACCGGAGAGCTATCTATCTCGCCCTCTACTTTGCGCGCATAGCCCTCGTCTAATAGTCGATCTATCTGTTTCGTGTATAACTCAGCGAAACTAGCGTCTTTGCGCATACGTCTCTCGATACCGTACAACCTCTGCCGGGCCTGATTATAATTGTTAGGCAATTGCGTATTATCATGCTTCCACAATAAACCTACTTCCCACTGTGACCTGTCAGGAGTGCGGTGACTAGTGCTATCTAGTACATCTAAGGCTCTTTCAACATCCTTATGTTTGCGAGTATCTTGTGAAATTCCTATGGCTTCTAAGTCAAACTGTGATTTTACCAAATCATGTAGATCAGGAAGGGAGACTGTTGTGCAATTCACTGTTTCGTTAGTACTAGCTGAATCGAATGGTCCATGTATGACCCAACCTAGCTTCGTGAGTGAGGCAACCGGCTTACCGGATCGTCCACGGCGGATGTCCCGACTGACGAGCAGCTCCCAATTGTCTTGTCCGAGTAACAGCAGCGGCTTGGCTCCCCTCATTTCCACGCAACCCAAGTTACAGAGGTGAGCGTTGTCACGTATCACTGAGGCGGACACTGTTTGCGTTGGTAAGTTCACGTTCACCATTGTACGGCACTTTACTTTGTGACACTGTCCATTAGGTCCTTTCACACGCACTTGTACTACTCGCGAGGTTAAGTCCGTCACTCCGTAGCCACCCGCGGTTTTTAGCGAGAGAGGTACACGCGGTCCCGCTAGGTTGGTTGCGAGCGAACTGTCTATGAGCGATACGGTCGCACCATCGTCTAATAACGCATAGCACTGTTTGTCGTCGCCGTTTTCGTCACTTAAAGTCACTGGCATTATTTTCAGTAACGCTGTAGCTCGCCATTCCCCGATGTTTGTTACACTTTCTGTTTTATCTTCTTTCTGCGGCTTATCCGCGTGTAACAACACGTGATGTCCATAACCGCACTTTTCACATCTGTTTGCGCGGCAGAACCTCTTGGGATGCTTCTTGACAAGGCATTTGAAGCATGTGTTCTTTTCTTTTATCGTGTCCCAACGTTGCTGCACACTTAGCTTCTTAAACTGGTCACAATCTTCAATGGCGTGTTCCCGTTGGCATATTACGCAATCCTTAGGTACGGAGGATTCGTCACTCTGCGTATTTACTCGATGAGCCAACGGTGGTCTGCTGCTGACAGGACGTGCGGTATTCACTGGCCGGGCTTGACCGGTGACATTCTTCTGTTGCTTCACAAGGGGTTTCGACGGTCCAGGCTCATTCATCATTGGTTGCACATAGTATGACGTCGAACGTGTCAAATGTATGAGAAAGTGAGACAATATCTCTAAGTTCGGTGACACTCTTAAATCCACTCCCTGTGCGTTATCTAAGCCCATCGCAAAGTCACCATACTGCGCACGTTGTACTGGTGTCAGCTTGCTCAGCAACTCACTCACTAATTGTGGGTTATTTATATAACCTTGTGCACGAATGTTCTTCAATAAGGACACACAGTTTCTAACTGTTGATGAGAATTTCCTCAGCTCCCGGCCACTTTCCGTCACTCTGGGTAAATCTCTCACTTTTCTCAACGCACACTGGAGCACTACGGTCGGGTGACCGTACTCTTCCTCAAGCGCATGCATTATCTCTGTGGGGTCTGTTGACGTTCGCAGTAAATCCTCCACTGAACTCTTTGCTTCGCCATGCAGTGAGGTCTTTAGTCGTGTTAGGTTCTCATGTGTCTTGAAACTGTACAATTCAGTTGTGTCCCAATACATCTTCCGAAACGATATCCATTCGGAAGGGTCTCCGTGAAATGGTGGCAATTCATATGACTGCCTTGGTATCGGTCGCGGGCGTGCCATGCTTGCGATTGCTTCTGCCAGCTTGTCTATCTTCCTGTCTCTTTCACCCGACGATTCTCGACGTCTTTCTCTTTCATCCACTCCGTCATATCTCTGCCGCCGTGTATCCGACTCGAGTGTTGGTACTCGAGGTACACTTGTGGCCGGAGTGGTAAAGACGGGATAGTCATCAGGCAGACGGAATCTCACTCCTTCTGTCGACAATGGCATGTACATTTGCGCGGTCGGTGCTGTCATGTCAGGTACCGGGACTGGCGCATGCAACACATCTATCTTCCGAGGCACGGTGGATTCACGATTCGCTGTACTCACATTTTCATCGTGGGTCACAGCTGTTTCACGGGGTGCAGTCACTTCAACAGGTGCGCGGGATACAGAAGGCGCACACAATACTGCATCCTGTTGAGTCATTTGAGGCGTTGTTTTAAACCATTCTTCAACGCGCTGTTCCGAATCCACATCCGAGACAGAGTCATCACTCTCAGCAGCGGCTTCTATCTCTGCAATCTCTGCTTCCATCCTTTTCTTCACGAGATTCTCTTTGTCTCTCATGAGCTTCTCCTTTAGTTGCACCAAATCGCGCTCAGCTTCGTACTCGATCCTCTTTCGTAAGAAATCGACGCTCCTGCGGCTATTCTTAGATGAGACTCTGCTGCTTCGCGTTGATCCATGGCGACTTCGTGCGACTGTCTGTCCTTTCTGCAGTCCTTCTGACGTACTTCCGCTGTGGTCAATCACACGACCACCCGTCAGAGGAATGTTAGGAGCCAGCGTCGGTGCCAATGTTGGAGCCACCGATGGTGAACCTGGTGCCTTTTCAGATGGCGAGCCTGAGTCCGAGATGACGTCATCCTTTCGACGCGCACTTATTTCCTCCCCCAATCTTCTTAGCTTACTGCGCGTGGTCATTGCACTTTTCTGACTCATGATGTATTTTCACTACTTCTTGTTGAACCCGATCCGGCTCGAAGGACCAAAATGTAGCCCACGCTGAGGGGCAGGTGGGGGATACGGGCGTGTAGGCGGGGGTGACGTTGTTCCCTTGACGAAGAAGTGGAAATAAAACCACGCGACACGGGGTAAAACACTTGTATTTCCAATACGACACAACACAATACAAAATATTAAAAGGAAATACACGGGCAAATTTACACACTATTTACAAACTTAGCAACTTGACTGGTATTACTAATTACTTCAAGCGCGGCGCGAAGTGAACCAACGGGTGTAGGTATGTCGCTTCACTGGATGATCGCTGGAGACTCACTTCCTTGTGCCAAGGTGCGCCCTTTTTATGCGCTGGCATGGGTAGCGCAAGTGGCGGGGGTCGTAAAATGTACCCCCCGCCGTTATTACCCAATGACTGACAATGCGGGAGGCGCGCATTTTACTACCATGGCACAAGTAGCGGGTATACTAATTGGTAAAACATGTCCAGTCAAATTGCTTTACAATATTCCTATAGTTATATACTCGTATCCTAATATAACTATCTTAAACCTAGAAATAGAGCTCACATTACTGTGCTTCGCCTACAGAGAATGAGGGTGTTAATATAGAAGAGATGTAAAAGTAGCAGTACAGTTTTTGTTACTGCCTGTCCACTGCATTACGTATGAACGCTCCCGCTAGCGCTTATATACTGGTACTTCAAAACACAAAATTTAAGGAATACAGTGTGACAAAGAAGGTGAACTCACAAGTTTGCCTTATAAATCTAGTGAACTCGTGGGAATAAATAACTTTGCCGCGCTTTGATTCTGTTTGTTGGTGATTAAAGAGATTTAAATTTAAACTTTGTGTAAAAATAGAAGATTGTTTTGTTTGTTGCAGCATTGTGTTGTGTTGTGTTGTGTTGTGTTGTGTTGTGTTGTGACTGTACTTATTATTTCTTTCAGTACTATTTTGTGCTTTGTTAAAGCAAATTTGGTTGAGGTTTTAGCTGTAGTTTTTTAGGGACTCTACTGTCTTTTTGTGAGGTGAAAGACTGCATAAATAATAATGTTCATTGCTGGATATGTTTCACAAGACATTTATAGGAATTTCGGCAATAGACCTAGACAGATAGATAGATAGAATACTCTTTATTATGTACACCATAAACATTACAGATATAAAAGTAAAAATTTTACAAGGAGTGACACAATGGGCGGTCTTATCGCTAAGAGCGATCTTATAAAGACAACCTTTGGATGGATTAATGGAGAAAGGAGAGACAGTACTGCAGATAATCTGTGGAGTACCATTTACATATATATAATAAATACATACATACATGAAACATTTCTTATCTATATAAATAAATATATAAAATAAAAAATATAGAAATACCAAAATAAATAGAAATTCCAGATGGAAAAACCCAATAACACTTTGTCCGACCCAGGAAACGAACCCAGGATCTCATGCTCAGCACTACTTACATATTATTATAACAAGTGACCCGCCCCAGCTTCGCATGGGCGCGATCTAGTAATATGACCTAAGAATAATAATTTAAAGGCCTCGTTGTTTAACTTTTTTTTTTTGGATGGGAAATCATCAAATGACTTCTCTCGCTCTAGGCCAAGCGGGAGGTCGTGTCAGAGTTTTACTGACTAAAACCCACCCGTGTTCCTTCTGTTGCCTGTACTGGGGCCACGGTAACTCTTTCGAACATCCCGCAACCCCGGCTGGCATCGGTCCTAGCGGACCCCTTCAATGCTGCTGACATCTCTTTGAGGCGCGCGTGGAACACAACGTGCCATCGACTCGAGCCTGGTCCTTACCGGACGGCGAGCTACCCATTGCTCGGCGTCCGCAAGCCCGCGCCTATGGTGGCCGGGAATCAGCTGCCAATTCCCGACGCCCAGCGCGTCTCCTGCGGTGACTAGGGGCGTGAGGGCGCAAAGCTTGCCTCTCCCTCACGCGACCGCCTCCTCCTTCGCGAACATTACTGCTTCGCAGAAGGAGGTAATGGCTTCCCATGTACTCTCGCTTAATACCATGGCCTGGACCAGGGCCGGACACGAGAGATCGCCGCCGCCGATCACTTCCGCGAGGACACGGCGGTGGTCCGCCCAAGCCGGGCGGACCTCCACCGTATGCTCCACCGTGTCCGCCGGGCAATCCACACAGTGTTGATACCCGGGCGTTCCCTCCCGCCTTATTCGGAACAGGTACGTCCCGAAGCACCCGTGTCCGGTGAGGACCTGCGTCAGGCGGAAGGTGAGGACGCCGTGGCGCCTCTCCAGCCGCTCCTCAAAGAGGGGACTTATCGCTGCAATTGTGGCGTGCCCCTCGTTGTTTAACTTGTCGGTGGATTTGTGCAAGCAAACTTTAGACTACTTCCCTTAATTTGTATCATCGTTCTGTCCATATGACAGTACTTACATATATTTATTTAATAGAGATCATCATCTATCTATCGATTTTAGTAGAGATCATCATCTATCTATCGATTTTAGCAGAGATCATCATCATCTATCGTTTTTAGTAGAGATCATTATCTATCTGTCGATTTTAGAAGAGATCACCATCTATCTCTCGTTTTTAGTGGAGATCATCGTCTATCTATCGCTTTTCCAACTATGTTAAGGTTGGCTTACAGTTTATCCGGATAAAGCTGAGTACCAGTTTTTTACATGGAGCAACTGAAGAAAAGCTTTTCCGTCCGTCTGTCAGTCCGTTCATCCGGATGTTACACAGCCATTTTACTCGGAGACTATGTTCTTTGTTAGCAGGTTTGGTTTCCGCACTTAGTTCACAGTAATCGGAGAATATAAATCGGAGAATATTTGCATTATATTAATTATTATTTTCTTTATTTCATTATACATGACAGAGAAGATACATCTCTCTAGTTATCGTTAGCCATATTTTAACTACCGTGGGCGTACTATGGGTAGTGTTGGTTATTGCGCAATAGAAAAACCGTTTGCAGTTCAAATCAAATTATAATTCATGATCAAATTAATCACACTAACTATTCACAGACTGGAAGGTATACGACACAACTATACGGAACGCGCGACAGTTTCTAACGTGTTCACTGCTCGACAGCCATCGACAAACTCTGCTTAACTCCGGTCGACGAGCGTTATGTTGTGGTTGTTGTAGCGTTGTTATTGCTGTCGAGCGCCGCTTGGTGGCGCTGGCATCCCGATTAGTCAAACGACGACTAACGTATTTCCGACATACATATAAATTATATTTATAAATATTGGAATATTAAAATATTTAAAAATACAAAAAAAATTGTAGCCCACCGGTATCGGGAACAGGGTCCAAGCTACCGGGCGGCGGTCAGGGCTCCAGAGAGAGGAACTTCCTAACAATGCGAGCCGTGTCCAGAAGTATCGCTTTCTGAATCAAGCTGTCCAAATCTAGCTGTCCAACGAGAGCCTCCTTAAGTGTTGGTCGAGGCTCTTGGCCATTATTTTAAAGTCGACGATGAAGCGAGCTTACCCAGAAGAAGCCTGTTCACTCTCACTTTGATGAGATCAGGGTTGTATGCGTTTGGAAACATAGACGCAGGCAGAGAGTTCCACTCCTTTACTGTGCGCATCACAAAATACATGTTGGAAACGCTTAGTGCGAATTGGTGAAATAGCAACTAGGTAGAGATGGTAACCTGCAGTGTGTCTAGATGCCCGATGGTAGAAGGGGGCCGGCGGAATGAGGTCGTTGAGTTCTTGAGCACACTCACCGAAGTACAATCTGTAGAAGACCGACAAACAGGCAACCTTGCGGCGATGAGCCAAACTATGAAGCTTGGCATTCACCAGTTTTACGTCACCAATGAGCCTCTTAGCTCTGCGTTCCACCGAGTCAAGCTCAGCAAGTTGGTATTTAGCTGAGCCATCCCAAAGGTGGCTGCATTACTCCATGCAGGATCGGACTTGCGCTTTGTATAAGGTTAAAAGCTGTCCAGGCGTATCGCTTCAACCTATTCAGGATGCCCAGTTTCTTGGCCGCAGTTTGGGCTTTGTACTCGATGGTGGTACCGAAGTGGAGACATGATGTCAACTCCATGCCAAGGAGCTCGAGCCGATCAGTTACAGGAACAGATGTAACTCGAAAAGTAAGAGTTTGGTCGAAACAACTCCTTTTAGCGGTAAAATAGGGAAGTATTGATAGACACGCGTGCGACGCTGCGGGCAACAGCTAGTTTATAATATTAGTAGGATCAACACTAACTTAAAAAAAATTATGTTTCAAATGAAGTTATTGCGCTCTCTGTCACTCTTGTATGACTTTGAGACTCAAAATACCAAAACAAAAGCTGTTTGTGTACTCGTATTTTATTTGAACAACAAAGTTGAAAGATATATATTCTAAGAGAGACGTGAAGAGACAATGTAGTTCTAATTAGTTTACATTGTCTTTGATTAAAAAGCTTTTGACAACTTTGTTTGTTGATTTTGGATTCATAAATACCTACTCAAATAAAACTTTGTTTTCTAAATGACGAAATGTTACTGTCGTATCATTTACAGATATTTTGGGTGGGGTTTTATGAGTTTGTTGATCACTCAGTCAAGGCTCCTGCAAACAGGTACGACACGCGACGTGACATAAAGGCACCGCGTGTCGTGCGACAAGTGGTGCCTCAGTTTCGCGCGCAATTTGCGTCGCGTGTCGCGCCTATTTCCAGGAGCCTTTATGGGAAACCCTCACAAGATTTTCAGTGATTTGGATGGTAGAATAGCTAGGCCATATGTCAGTGGTAACAAAACCAGTATAAGCTGGTTTTAGGTTTTGTTATTTGAAATAATTGACGCAATTTATTGTAATTTAGTTTTTAATTTAATTTATGTTTGTTTTTTAATTATTTGTAATCGACTAATTGTGCTGGCAACACCGAACGATTAACAGGTTCTGTCAGTGGAAGGTAATGGCGGGCGACCGTACTGTTGTCGCGTCGAAGTTGGACGCACAATTAGTGTCTAAGGCTGGCCGCATATAGTCGGTTCCATTTCGAAATATCGATACGGAATTTCGAAGACAGCAAATCCATACAAAATCACGCACAGACTACTATGCGGAATTTCGATTCGGAGAAAATTCCGAACGGACAACTAGATTATGAACGGATTTGCTGCTTTAAAAACGGAATTCCGACTTTATGTGGCAGACCTTAAATTTTGGTCTCCATCTGCTTTAATACAGGGTGGCGCAATGGAACGTGCATATTTAAAATATGTACATAATAATAAAATAAAATATACATGGATATGTGAAGTAAAACTACAGAGAAATGTGTTATTAATTACAGTTAATTGTATAATAAGTTATAAGAGTTGTTATATTGTAGTACCAAAATAATAAATACCTATACTTGAGTGAAGCAGTTTTATTATACAGGCATCACATTATTTAGAAACTCCCTTCTACGCTAGACCGGCTCAAGGTCAATGTATTACCACCGACGTGCTGTTGACAGCACCTAATGTAAAGTAATTATGTTTTTGTTTGATGTTATGATCTATTTCCCAAGAAAATTGTTTCAATATTGATAGTTTCATATGTGGACGATGACACCTAATATCCTTCTTATGCCGCGGTCCCACGGCCCGCTATCTAACAGGCTATGCCGACCGGCTGTGGGAACCGTCGATCCAATGAGGCAGGCCTGTGGTGGAAATGCTCGGTACAGGCCGTGACAGGCCTCGATGGACAAGGCCGCACGCCAGGTCGCGACAGGCTTCAACAGGCCGTGGGACCGCGGCATTATAGAATAAATTCCTGGAATCATAACAGATATTTCTCACGAGTAACTACCCACCAAAATATTGGTCCTTCAGTCCGCATAACTCACACTAACACACACACGCACACGAATAGTTCCGTTACCTACCTTATCGTTGCTTTATTACACCTGTCAGACGCACATACATTCGAAAAAGTAACGAATGATACCACAATAGACATGAGTGTCTGAAAAAATATACAATTTACACATGACAATAGGGATTGGACCGTTTAAAGAACAAAAGAGTCTGTTTTATAAGTCCGGTTTTATTAAATAATTTTGTCATTTACGTAATAAAGTGTATGTAAATAAACTTTTTTTTTTCTGTTTGGGTTCAAAAGTTACTGTATAGGAATAAAACTGTTGGAGCATTAAAAACGCGTTATTATAATATAATGTCAAATAATACATCGTGAGAATTTACTTACTTAATTATGACATGTAGTCTCCATGGGTGAAATGATTTGTATGTATTTATACAATGGCTGAAATAAAAATGATTTGTTTTTGATTTATTTTTAATTTTTAAATGACTTAATCGTAAGTTCCAAATATTTGTTCTGGGGTCTAACACTTACGGATAAATAAATTACAAAGTTAAAACAGCTTTAACAAAATAACAGCATAACAAGAAGGGCTATTTAACCTTTTCAGATACAACACCAAAATTCCCGAAAAAAAAATCTTGAAAAAATAAAAAGATCAGGATAAGGTCCTTAACTAAGGACCTTAAATAGCGGTCCTTTATCGTCAAAAAGCGTGACTTTTAAAAAAGCGTTAAGGCCCTTTCTTCAAGCAAACAAAAAGGCTAAGAATCAGCAAACATTTGTAATCCTGGAAGCAATTTATCAGACGGTATTGTTACACCAGTCTTCTATATTTCATCTCCGTACCTCGCGGGTAATGATACCTATTTGGACACGAAGGCTGATGGCGTGTGTTCCCGCCTAGAAAACCTTTATATAAATCGCTGATATTATAGTTGAAAACTGGGCTAGTTTCCTTCAAGAAATTTGTGCTGAAAGTGCTTCTGGTTATGATGAATTCCAAGATATTTGTCGCGTTTATGAAGGGTCGTGTTCGTTTTTAGGGTGTGTATTTTTTAGTGTTAAATATTGTAGTGTGTGAGTCCGACTCTTACTTGGCCGGTTTTTTTAAACACGGGTAATGAGGTCAAACAGGGCATTTATTTAGATGTCATAACTACGTACATAACATAACATCACGCCGTGTTTCCTCGAAGAGTTGGGCAGAGGTGTACCTACACCCACATTTAGCCAGATAAGTTTAAGTCCCAAGTAATAGGGGGCGAGCCTATTGCCATCAACTTTCAGAAATTCCAGATAGGAAAACCCAATAACACTTTGCCCGACCTGGGAATCGAACCCAGGACCTCATGCTCAGCAGTAGCGTTTACGACCACTAGACTAACGAAGCAGTCGTTAACTAAGTATATTCTATAAAATATGACAGGAAAGACAATCACGGAGATTCCGGGTCTTTCCTCAGTGAGCAACCTTGGTGAACAGTCAATACTTCTATGCATAGATGTGTTTGCCTTCCAGTGGGCCAGAGAAACAATATTTTAATAAGGTTTGACTTCTCTGAAGGCTACTTTCAGGATTGTAAAAGTGTCTTCAATTTGCAAATATAATTGTCGAAACTGACGTAGACATGGGATGACTATGTTCAGTGGTAATATTATAGAGAGATTTACAACAGCTAACAAAAACTGATAACTACATAATTCAATAAATCCTTGGCATACTTTGAAGAAAAACTTTCGATTGGAATCTCTACGGAATTAACAATCATCATCATTATAATCTAATTCATTAAGAATTCATGTTTTAATTAATGTTTTTGTTTTTGTCCGGGGTCTGGATTTGTGCCCGGTTGATGGCAATAGGCCCGCCTCCTATTACATGGGACTTGAACATAACTGGCAAAATTTGGGTGCAGGTACACCTCTGCCCAACTCTTCGAGGAAACAAGGCGTGATGTTATGTTAATATTTTAAATTTTCCATAATTTATTGCCGATTTTGTTGTTGTAAAATTAAATTAAATTAGTTGTGAAATTATTTTCTCATTTTCCATTTTGCTTATATTGTAAACTAGCGCCACGTGCTTCGCACCGGTTTTCGTGACCTGACAAAATATCGAGATTTCTTTACGGGTAGTAATAAAAGCTCCGACAAAAAAAGAAGAATTGTCCTTACTCAAAATATTAAATCTACTGCCTAAAATACTAACTTTCCGACTACTTTTGTCCGAATAAAAATGACGAAACGACCGAATGAGATACTGAAATCTTCGAAAAATAAACATGACTATTTATTGCTATAATACTTTTCTACTAGCATAAATTACGTTCTACTGAAAACTATGCTTTGTAATTTTTATCTTTACTTGCCTACTATTCATTCATAAATTACCTTTCATATAATTTCATAGACTGGGGTGCTATTTTAACTGTAACATTATACTGAAAATATTATTCTGAGTGGTTATACACCTCTGTTGTCGGTAACTTAGTAATTTTGTCGGAGGTTCAGTATTCTATTCGGAAGTTTAGTTTTGTTATTCGAAGATCCATTTTTTTTAGGAGAAAATGTAATTTGAACATGTTCTTATTTGTTGTTAAATTGGACATTTTTTTTCGTTTATGTTTTTGGTTTTTTGTCGGTAATTCATTATAACGCTGGTTAATTAGAATAATAGTCGGCCACAGATCGCTGGAGATTAATTTGTTTTTCGGAACCATTATTATTTCCATTTCTTTACTAAATGTACTATCGACGAAACTTACATCTGACCAATTTGAAAACAAAATCCCGTGTACACGATGACCACATCTCTTAATAAGTGTTGCTATAGAGGCCGAGCGCTGCAAGCAAGAATAGTCCTTACGGTGTATACCTAGATATTCGTTTCCCCTCTACCTAAGTTTAATATTAATGTATTATATTCTCTAAATGATGGTGAAAACAACATCAAAATCTGTTGCCTAGTTTAGACAGACACGAAAAGCGACTTTAAGCAACTGCAACACGGTCGCCAACTGGGTCCCGACAGAGGTGACCTTGGTGGTTTAGAACCAAACATTGAAGCAGCTCTGCCGGTCGCCAACCAAGCTCACCTCAGTCGGTGACGCTGTTGGCAACCGTGTAGTAGCCGCTTTAATTTATAATATGTATAGATATAGTTAAGTACAGAAGATATTAACCTTTTAGGTATTATTATTTTACTTAATAATTTAGGAATAGATCACAGACTTTAATATTCCAGTAAATCCTTTCAACTATGCTGAGTATATATGCTTGTGAAATCAGTGGGTTCTTGTTAATATTGAATCGGGCGCGTTTCGAGTTTCTCAATGACTACTCGACGCAGTGCCCTAAAGCCGCGGGTACGAAACCAGGCAGCGTGGAGCGGTGGCCCGAGCAGGGCGATGGCGGCGGAACAATTTTGCACCGTCGCGTCGCCACCGCCCCGCTTGTGTCATCGCTCCACGTCGCGTTTCGTGCCCGAGGCCTCACCGTTGAGCTATAGTTGTTTATTTAATTAAAACTAATAACATTTCAAGTTATTACTCCACAAATAACCGTTATTCCTAGAATCCTTTACAATAGATCACTTCAAAATAATTAATTTTCAGCTAAACATGGACTACATGGATGGCTGACGCGCTTGAATTTCATTAGGTAGTTATAATTAAATATAGCACAATATATTTAATACAGGTAGCGGCAAATGATTTAAAACCTTATTATGTTTATATTAAGCGTTTATTTGATTAGTCCTAAACAATGTGGCGGTGTGTGTGTGGGTGGGTTTGGTGTGTAACAAATGTGGGAGTACTATAGGTACACCTCTGCCCAACCCTTCGGGGAAACAAGGCGTGATGTTATGTTATGTTTTGTTATGTTATGTGTCTTAAACAATACTCTTTCGATCTAACCACGCCTATCATACCAATGATACTACAATTTTTAATCCCAAACTCTAAGTCCCTAATGTCCTTTTTTTTTTTGTGGATGGGAAATCATCAGATGACTTCTCCCGTTCTGGGCGGAGCGGGAGGGCGTGTCAGACTTTTACTGACTAAAACCCACCCGTGTTCCTTCTGTTTCCTGTGCCGGGGCCACGGTAACTCTTTCGAACATCCCGCAACCCTGGCTGAAGTCTCTAATGTCCTAACAAATAAACTAAAACCAAACTCAAAACTTAAAACTTAACAACCTGAAAACACCATCTAATCCCACAATGGATACAAACAGAATGGGTACACCGATACATCTACTATTTTCCTTTAATTCCCTACTAACTCCACTTTAAATTGTCGAATAGATCCCCCTTGAATTGTCGGACTCACAAGTCTGTAGAAACCAACACAGATCGATTAAGGAAAGTGCAGTACAGAGGTAATACTGCTCAGTGCAAACAAACTCCCATCTCTGTAAACACAGAGAAACACAGTGCCAGCGCGTGTCCTGTTCCAGTTCTGTTTCTAGTTCAACCGGGGTCATTAAATAGCTGAAGGAAAACTTTTCTAATTAGGCACTGGGCATTAATCTTCTTGACGTCCCGCGATTCGCTGTGACTGGCACAAGTTGCCAAAATTATAGAAATAATTACTACAGTGGAATTTGTATTGATTGTCGAGTAGGTGGAACGATTTGATAGCGTTTGTAGCTTTGATTGAGTTTTGAACTGTTTTGTTACTATGTTTATCGGAGAAGTTATATTGTGATAAAATAATAGAGACTTAGGGCTGATTTCACCCATGAAACTGAAAGCTAATCAGCACATAAACCAGGGCTGTCAGTGTCATTGTTTTCTTTGGAAAAATAACACTGACAGCTCTTGAAAGTAGTTTAGATGTGCTGAACGTGTTCAGTTTTATTGGTGAAATCCGCTCTTACTGACTGAACTTAACTACTGACTGTTTATGATAAACAGTACTATTTTCTATCGATGTCTTTGAAATAACATAACGTCTGTATTCCTGGGAGGTGTAGGCACAAATGTATTTAAGTACACCCACATTTCACCATTGAAATTGGGATCTTGTTCGCCCACTTTTTGGGATATTTACTTCCCACGTAAAAGCTTGTGAGCCACTTCTACACTATTTTGAACTACAACAGTAAACAGATTAACAAACACGTGTCTCAATTATCGACCTAAATCTAATTTGAACCTTCTATTCTTAAGGCAGCACCATCGATCTCGAACGATCTAACATTTCACTGCTAAATGAATATACTAGGTGGGGCATGTATTCTCTATTCCCTGAACGGAGGTATTACGTGAGGGTTAGATTCTATCTGATAGAATTCAAGTGTTTATTTTGTGATTCGTAAATTATGACGAGAAGAACGTGAATTTGAAAGTGGCGCCAGTGGCAGGAAAGTTGAAAAGAAATCGTTTGGCTCGGTGTGGTATTTTTATCTCACTAAGCGATGCGTGCTTTACTTGTGGTTGGTTACCAAGTGTACAAATACGCTGTGAATGTGTGTGTAAGCGCAGGAGCTCTCGGTACCGTCGTCCGAGACAACGGCAAAGTCGGAAGTGAGTGTGTGTGTAATGTGCTGACGCTACTCGTCTTCACGCACACACTTACAGCGTGTTTGTACACTTGGTTACCACAAGTAAGGCGCGCGTCGCTTCGTGAGATTAAAATACTACTATGAGCAAGTAATGAGGAAAGATGAAACGCATGTAAATAAAAGAGTGATGAATGTAAATATTGATGGATAGAGAGGGAGAGGAAGGCCAAAGAAAAGATGGATTTATTGTGTGCGGTATCGTGTCACCCAGTTACTGGGTGGTGGGTATCAGATAGGTAGTCGCTCCATGTTGTAAAATTCAAGTACTTATTCAGATGTTTTTAGATAGACTGGCAGCCTACTCCAGCATACATGGTTGGGAAAAGGCTAGGCAGATGATGAAACTGTTCTGTCAATATGGAGAACCTTATTATAAACACACCTATGTACTATACCTACCTATGTACATGTTTGCAAAGAAATAAATGATTTAATTAGATTTTAATTAACTTTTGTCTTTCATAAACTTGAATTTGCCCTGGCGACTGAGAGTATGTCATGCTCACTCAAATGTCTCGCTGGTGGTGGCATGTGTTGAATCATTAAGGTCCTTTCAAAATGGTTGAGCTGAATGGTGCTGATCCATGCGTCATGTTCGTGAACGGGCGCCGTCAGTAGGGACTGGTCATCTCTTAGCTGCCACGGCTTATTTTAATTTTTGAATCGTTTTTGGTTTTTACCTTTTTGTTGCGGACGCTTTTTACGTGCACGTCTTTCTACATTGTTCTCACATACTTAATTTCAACATGAATAATGTAACCAATATTTTGTAACAATATTTTGACTTAATAGACTGTCCGTGGAGTTTCTTGCTCGTTCTTCTCCACAGAGATCTATGCTTTGGAATGGGCAACTAGCTTCAACTTTCTTACTAACTGACTGACTCTTTGACAATTCAAAAGTGCCTGTAATTGGTTTATTTGAAATAAATGCTTTGAGTTTGAGTTGAATTTGAATAGAAGTTCTTCATTCGCTATTAAAGTATGTAAGTACTTAAATGTCAAGAAACAATTGTGAACTTCACACCTTCTCACTTAACAAAATTAGAATTTGACATTTAACTGTTACCAAACATTCCGATACTATGAATTTTACGATCACCAACCACTCGTTAACCCAACGCCCAACGAAACCCCCAGAATCAACAACACTTAATAAGTCCCGTAGCAAGTTACGTTGAAAAACAACTTACGTCGCATCAGAAACAGGTACAAATAACACGAGCTGTTTGTTTACTTTGTAAATGTAAACGTGTTGGTAATGGGATATTATGTATATTTTAAACGACTACCGTGTTGGGTGTATGTGTTCTAAACATGGCCTTGTTTTAATAAAGTCAGGGAAATTAGTTATTTAGCAAATTGACTACTACTATATTCGAACCACAATAATTGTCACTCTTTGACGGTTCTATGAAATGTATATAAACGACTTAGTTTGTCAACTTGATTAACAATTATTTTTCCTGACTATACACAGTAGGTATATATGTGTATGGAGCAATAATTGTAGGCGAAGGCAGATCATGTTCAGTGATTTCCGTGTTTATAAAATATTTCTAACACAGAATTTTATTATGAAACTGCCTCATTGATAGTGTTTGCAAGTACGATTACTGAGATTGGGGTTTGGGTAAGGCAGTGTTACTCAATTTTTCAATTATGTAATTCTCAGTAGCAGCCCTGAGTCTGAGGCTCACCGATGCGAGGGGTTGCGCCCCGAAGAGCTGCGCATGTTCACAGATGGGTCCAAACCGGGTAGTGGTACAATTGCTGGAATATTCTCATAGGACTTCAACATACACATAGCCACACCACTGGGGTCCATAACACAGTGTTCCAGGCCGAATGCATGGGTATTTCTCTAGCCGCTACAGACATCATGGCCAGGGAAGTTACGACCACTCGATCCGCATACTCTCAGACAAGATGGCTGTCCTGCAAGCGCGAAGTTGTCACACAGTTGTCTCTGGACTAATATTAGTGGCTTTTGTGAACGAGATATTAATTCAGATTTGTTACTGTTGTACTGGCAGTCATGTTATTTGGTTTAAATAGGTTTTAATTGTTATTATTTTACTTCTCTTTTATATAGATTCTTTTATATTTTGTGAATGTGAGAACATTATCAGCTTAATAGACTGTAGAATTGTAGACCATTTTCTATTTTGTTAAGTACCTGGTACTTGTTGACAGGCCTACACTGTAGTCCCCTACCTATTAACACTGTAATTTGAAAACATTGTAAAAGCCAATTATTTGATGGACTACCGATGGACTACTTGCCTCGCGGATGACGTCAACAATGCGCCCGCGCCCCGGGCAAATTCCGACGGCGCGGCATGTTTGTGACTGCGCGCACAAAAACGCCTGAGGGGATTTAGGGATATTTTTGGTTTGGATTGATTTAGTTGACGAGATATTTCTTCCAAGCCATAGAGTTAAACTGAAACACATACGATATTAGCCTTTATTTAGGAGGAAAAATAGAGATCTTAATCGCGTGAGGCACTGTAACCGATTCGGTTACAGCGGGGCTTGACAGTAGGGCGACAATGGCGGCGACCATCGTATCCGTTTCGGACACGGTGGGGTTTTGTTGGTAAGAGTAACCGTGGAGTTTCTTGCCACTTTTTCTCCATAGGAAACGACAAATTGGAATCGTGCACCTAGCTTCTGACGTTTCATAAGTGCCCATGTAAGTTTATGTGAAATAAAATAATTTGATTTTGATTTTATACGAGTGCCACCAGCGCCTCATCCAGGTGGGTAGCCTCAACAAAATAACCATTTAATGGATCAAAGGACACAGCGTTTTGCTAGGCAATGATGCAGCTGATAAAATTGCCAAAAGGGGGTCGAGCATGGCACCAGTGGAACCTGAACCCATCTTGCCACTCCTCTTCGAGCACTTACGCATTCTTGGGGCCAACCACCACCTCTTAAGGCAGTATTATTTTAAGCTTAATGTTACTTCAGTGTGAGAAAGAGATGGAGCTATACAGGACGTCTAGCTCCATCTCTTTCCGACACTCAAGTAAGATTAAAATAATACTGCGCTAAGAGGTAGTGGTCTAACTCCTGGTAAGGAAACGCACCAGGGACCAACACCACAAACTATGGTCGGACCAAGGTGAGTGCAGGCAGACTGATGGCCGCCTCACGAAACAGGTTCTCCGACTGACTAAACAGCAGCTGCGTACAGTAATAGCGGCTGTATCTGGCCACGGGTCATTTAATAAACACCTCTTTGTCATAGGATACGAGACAGAGACTCATGTGCTGCTAAACTGCCTGGTGGTCGCCACATACAGGGTAAAGTATTTCGGTCACCCATGTACCCTCCATAACATTGTCAGTAACACCAAGGCGTTGCTGGCTTTCCTTGAGGAGCTCGGGTGGATCGAATAATCGATTTTCCCACCCGTTACGCAAAATACGCGCTTTGACGTGGAGTTGCGGACACCAGCCCCTATTACGTATTATTCTCAGTAGCAGCCTCAGGTCTGGATTTGTGCTCGTTGGCAAGAAGCTCAGCCCCTAAAACTTAGGACATAACCTGTGTGGTATTCCGCTTCACAGAATCCACTTCCTTTAGTTTATTTATATATTTTATAGTAAAAGGGCTGGTTGTGATCAATTATTCCTATTCCTCCATTTTCAGAATGAAATCATAGGACACTCATTAAAACTAATTCTCACTTTACAAAACATACTTTCTAAAACTATTTTACATGAGTAATTCTCCCTTTTTGTAAAACACATAAAATATTTTCATTCATTGACATTTTTATCATAAATTGTCATCTGTCATATTTCTTTTGGACAATGGGACCACCGACGTCGTGAGAATGACCCCTGCGTGGACCACCACGGTCACCCGGCTGAGTGTGAGGGATATCGCCGACGCCCGTCTCTGGTTTGGCGTAGGGCGCTGCAGCGCCTCCCTGCCTGCTATCACCTACCGCTTGCTGTACAGTATTCCTGGCTTCTCGGTGCTCACCGCGGGACCCCACCACTTTTAACTTGAACCTTTTTGTATATTTTTTTTTTTTGAAGTGTTTTACAATTTAGCCCGAAGGGCTAACGATACACCTGTCAAGTTGAAATGAAAATCAGTTATGTACGGCAAAATGCAATACAGCATTAATGAAAAAGAGCTTCTTTGGTGTTGCTCCCAAAATTTATAATAAAATACCTGATGTCATAAGACGTATGCCATTAAAAAAATTCAAAAACTGTTTTCATAGATTATTAGTTGAGAAATATTACTATGCCCTAGATGAGTACCTATATGATAAAATACTTTAACTACTGTACCTATTAATAATCCAATGTATTGCATGCGTGTATTTTCTTGTTTTGATATTTTTTGTTTTGTTTTCTGGGGTAAATTTTGTTTTTTTTTTTTAATTTTTTTCTTATAAAGCATTCACTGATATTTGTACGTCATCAATGACAAAACATAGTGGAACTTACAATTATTATATAAGACCTTGACCCTTAACCTATGTTTTACAAATAAATGATTCTGATTCTGAAGTTTTGACTTTCCCTAGGTAAGCGCATCACTTGAGAATGGCTGGACCGATTCGGTTATCTTTTGTTTTAAAATGTTCGTGATAGTCCAAATCAGATTTTTATGGAAATAAAAATTGGAAAAGATGCTCGGAAAATTGGAATATTCGGGAAAAACTGAAGGTGCTTTGTCTATGGGATTTTTGTATGAACTCAAGACCATATTGAAATTGTGACAGGACAACGTCAGGTCTGTCGCGTCAGCTAGTATTGAAATAAATGGAACGAGTAGGTACTGTAGCAAACTGCTGGGATGCCACGGCAGATCGCTATGCCTGTAGTGTATATTGGGCGATTAACTACAAATCACACATCGAAGTCCCATAATATTATTTTATTGGCTTATGGCAAGCACGTTACATTTACAACATAAAACTAGGAATGAATCAATGTAAAACAATTTTACTATATGTTATATTTCGAACTATTCTATTTTACATTAAACCAGTGTTTGTCTTATCAGCCAATCAAACAATTCGCGAAGGTTTCGTGCTGAAGGCAGTCCCGATTAAAGCCTCTACAGTACTTTAAACCGTTTAAAACGTCAAGAATTTAGGAATAAGAATGATTTTTTACTGACAAGTTAAGACCTAGTTTCACAATACCATGTTAGTTTAATCTTCTGTTAAAATACTAACGGGACATTAAGAGTAGCGAGTGTTTCACTATGTGCTAATATATGATTAATCAGGCGTTAAATTTAATTGCTGCCCTAGAGGTCCGTTAACTTACTAAACGACATTTAGCCAGTTGTCAAAATCATCGAAATGAAAAACGCGAGTCTATACTACATACCGTTCACTATAACTTGTCCCTTGCCGTCATGTTGGCACCATTGCTTTTCTGCGTACATACCGGCAAGCAATGGTGCCAACATGATGGCAAGGGACAAGTTATAGTGAATGGTCTGTTTACGGCTAGCTAAAATGATGCATTGTAAAATGTTGCATATTTAAATTCATTATGCCTATCGTGCGTTTATTTACTCCTATGATCCATCTTATATACTAGTCCATTCCAGCTTAACTTAAAAGCCTTATATCTATCTACACATCTATACAAATAAATAAAATTTAAGTGTCTGTTTGTAATGTCAAAATAATAGCTTTTTACTAAATGGATATGAAAGTATACGTACTTACAACAACAAAACCATTTTAAAAAATTTTCTCTGTCTGCCTGTCTGTTTGTTCCGGCTAATCTCCGAAACAGCTGGGCTGATTTTGACGGGACTTACACTGGCAGATAGCTGATATTATAAAGAGTAATTTAGACTACTTTTATTATAAAAAAAGAATTAGGGTTCCGCGCAAAAAAATTAAAACCCATGAAATTATGAACAAACAGCACGGACGGGCGATTTAACTCGGCGGGTCGGGGGATGAGAGAGTTTTATTAAAATATGGCTGTTATTTTAGTATCTGTATTTTACGACTTCCATACGAACGAAGTCGCGGGGCACAGCTAGTAATCAATGTACATAATAGGTCAACGTCCTTTCACATGTGCTTTTGTGTAAGGGTCTAAACACATTTATATACAGAAAAGCCCGCATCGCAGAATACTCGTGGTTGCTACAAAACAGTCTAGAAAATGCACATTTTCAGTGAAGAGTTTGTTACAATTGTTTTATTTCACGTGTTGTGTGAACTTTCGTGAATATTCCAAATACAAGGAAGGTATCTTCCTACTGCAAACTGACATGATTTTTCTTACCTACCTACAATTTGGTATCTCATCTCTGCGCCAAAAAAGGCTAGCCTAGTGTTGTCACTGACTCACCGTAGACACGTTTTTTCGTATCAGGTGGCGAGTTGTCAAACGACACGGTGGCAGATTTGGTAAAAGTTCTACACTTGCCATCCAACCACTTGGTTGCTGGTTCGAAGCTCACGATCTACAGTGACTTTTTTTTGCGGGATGTTCGAAAGAGTTACCGTGGCCCCGGCAACAGAAGGAACACGGGTGGGTTTTAGTCAGTAAAAGTCTGACACGCCCTCCCGCTACGCCCAGAGCGGGAGAAGTCATTTGATGATTTCCCATCCACAAAAAACAAGGTGGCGAGCTGTCAAATGTCAAATTGGCAAGTATTGCAACGACCTTGGCGCGGCCCCGCCTCTTTTCGGGCCACTTGCGTTTAAACTCCGATTTCTCGCTGTTTTACTATGACACCCATATAAAATTGTAACTGTTACGTAATCTGTACAATATTTCTCTTCGAGATATACATGTACAGTTAAAACAGTTCTTCAACAACATACTTTAAAAGCTCTAAGTTTGTTTCGGTGTTCCTTCTTAAAGTAGTGGGTTAGTTTTACAAATGAACAGTAATAAAATATCCATTATAAAGAAAATTCCATCATAGACCTCATCCGTCGCTTTCTATCAGGCGTGATCGAGGTCAAGAGCAAGCTTATTACACAATAAAAAAAATGATAATAGAAAATTACTGTTAAACACATTCACAGAGCCGTACCGTACATCTAGATGTGTTGATCCTCATGATAAAATTACGTATCGAACCAGACTTACAAATTGCAAGCTAATTTCAACGTCGATCGATTACGATGTTTTCCTTTGTGAATGGCTTAAACCAGTATTAATAAACCAAATGCGTTTGACAAGCTTTTACCTAACACAACCCCGATCTCTTAAAAGTGAGAGTGAACAGGCTTCTTCTAGGTAAGCTCGCTCCATCGTCGACTTTGTCTCTGTCATCTCTGACCTAGACTAGAGTCAAGAGCAAACCTATCTCAAATAAAAATAAAAGAAAACTACTTCATATGGTAGAAACAAGACTCCTGCCTTTTAATAGACATATAACACGCGTAGCATGACCACCATAGAAACGGGTTTTGAATATACAAAATGACACATCGCCATGCTTTAAAGACGTTAGAAATATTTCTACAATCTTTTAATTTTGTCTATTCTTCCGTTGACCAAACACGTTTAGATTGTGATCATGCTACGCGTACTGGCATAATTAAAGTATGGTTAAACTGTATACGAACTATATATAAACGGTAGATTACTGATTGTTTTTATTTTTCAAAGTGTGAGTTTTAGATTTGAGTTGGAAACACTAATAAATAAATAAACATTAATTTCAGACCAGGTCCATAGGTATTTTGTTAGTAACAATGCGCTTAAAAAACTAATGTTAGTATTGACAACAAAATTAAATAATGACATGAAGCCGTACCCACCTTTGCAGCATGGGGGACTCCCGCCGATCACTAAATACACCCAGTATAGTGATGGTACTGCCACGAACGCGAGCGAGTAGGGAGGCGCATCTTTTCCTAACGATAGCGGCAAAGCCATCCACCCGCGCTTCAGTAAACATCCCCGACTCACTGCAACGCCATGGCAGCCCCAACAGTACCCTGAGTGCATTATTATATTGGACACGCAGATCGCTGTATGCCCGCTGCGAAAAATAATAATAATATTGACTTGTATTGAAAACTTCGGCTGTCGTTCGTAATCTTTGATAGCCGTTACGGGTAGTCAGAAGCCCAAAAAGTCTGACAACTAGCCTTACCAAAGGGTATCGTATAAGCCAGATACTGGGTTATGGAGGTCAGATAGACAGCCACTCCATATAAAATACTGGTATTCAGCTGCATCTGCTTAGACAGGAAGTCGACTCCAACATAGTTGGGAAAAGGCTCGGCAGATTGATTGATTAAAACATTTTTAGGAGTTTATAAACATCGCCGAATTTTGGACTCCTTAAGTAACACAGGCCTTGTTGGTCTTGTGGTCGCAAGCGCTACTGTTGAGCATGAGGTTCTGGGTACAATTCCCGGGTCGAGCAAACTGTTATTGAGTTTTTCCATCTGGAATTTCTCAAAAGCGGCCCGGAGTCTGGATTTTTGACCGATTGATGGCAATTGGCTGGCCCCCTGTTACATGGGACTCAAACATAACTGGTGAAACTGGTGGGTAAAATATAGGTACACTTCTGCCTAACCTTTCGGGGAAACAAAGCGTGATGTTATGTTATGCTAACCCTATAAACTATCTCGTTATTACTAAACACAACGTTTTTAACCTGACTTCTGAGTCATAATTATTTACATTTTCCTTTAACGGCCATTTTTCTATGTTATACAAAAGTTTTAAAAACGAATGACGCCTTTGACCAATCCTGATATTGTTTTCCCATCGGTAAGACAATTTCACCTTGCCTGAACACCAGTTCTGTTGTTTCAGTCAGAAACTGTATAACAGAATCAACAAACTTCTCGCGATACAAAAACTTGATTTGTACCAGTGAAAATGTAGTTGATGGAAAAGAACTACGACGAAATAGAAAACCATCTATTCTCTCCTACTCAATAGTCCAACACAAACACCTCAACTTATTACATACACTTCACATTGCATAAACACACACCATCATACATTACACATTTCATTATTGTAATATTTTTTTGTTCAAAAAATGTGCCTTTTGTTTTATTTTGTCGCTACATTTTTAATTACCAATGACATACATAATGACTTGTTTTTTTAATGGAGAAACCCTGACTCCCAAGACACAAGTATAAACCTAGTTTGGGAGCCAGGGACCTTTGTTTGAGATACTACTCCTGTATGTTGTAAATTAATGTCAGGTCTGTAACAACGCTGTCACTTTTTTGTAAGTAAGGAATTTCTTTATTTAATCCTGTAGACTGTATTTTTACGCTCTGAAACAACTTCCTTCAAGGAGGAATTGAAGGAATATACATACATCTTAAAGTTATTAAACTAAAAGAATGAGAATTTCACCCAACTTTAACAAAACCTATGTTAAAGTTCAATAGTTCAAGCTTTAATTCAATAAAGGGTACATTAAGCGTGAAACAATTTTCATAAATAAGCATTTTCTGGCAAACTTCCCGTGACTTTGAGCGCGTATTATTCAAATATAATCAGATTTGAGCACTTTGGTGCAGGGCAGAGCACTGACTTTGTTCCTCAGAAGTTTTTGTTGGAATATTTTGTCAATAAGCACTTTTAGTTTTTGGGATAGTTTCGAGAAATTCATTTTCTCGCAAATCAGTCTCAGATGACATGAACAAGTTAACTCTGTTATAATTTAATTTATTCTCTGGCTCTTCTTAAGAGATTTTTCCACCAGAAAATAATACTAACGTCACCAAAAATAAACTTTATGCATTCTTAGATCTTGTAAAATAATTATGACTAATGCCCTTTTTCATTAAAACTATGTAGTTGACACCTAAATGTAATGCCTTAACCAACGCCGAGAATTGGTCAGTGAAATAATAACAACTGTAAAATAATAATATTCAGGCATTATATTTAGGTGTCGCCTAGTGTTAGTGAAAACGGTTATAAGACGTAAAAGAAGGACAGCTGTTAATATTCTCTTTGTGCGTTAATAACAAGATTTGTTAACTGTTGAAATTACTAAGAAGTTAGTTCATTTTAAACAGTTGGTAGTTAATTAGTCCCTTAACTATTTAAAAAAAATTGGATACGTCGTACCCAAAATTGAATTAAGCAGTTAAAGTAGCAGACATAATAATAACTATCATAACCCCACCGTCGTATTTCTACGTTGACGTGGTGGTGGTGGTGGGGCTTGCGCGCTCCGAACTCCGGTCTGTGCTGGTAGAGTTTAGTTTGCCGGAACAGGTCTAGGATGAGGATCCAGACTTAAAGAGCATGTGGCGAGCTGTTGGGCAGTAGCGACCCTATCTCCCAGGAGAAGTCTTGTTCTTCATCTCTGGCTTGTTTTATTGACCGGCTGGAGTAAAAACTGACGAGGAATTGAGTTCCCATCTCATTCTTACCTTTATTGGCCGACTTGAGTGGAAATTCGCTAGAGCAAATGTTCTGGAAAGAAGTATGCCAGTAAGATGCTGGTAAACTAGCTAAGGCAGTAATATCTCGACCGTACTTCCGGGATTGTTCTGATAACCGTGGAATACTTCTGCACTCGTCATAAGCACCTCAGGACATGTTGCCCTCTTGTTGCTACGACAATATATGCTAGCAACCGTTTCCGGGGACCCATTATTGAGTGTGCAAGTCACCCCCTGCCATTTTATCAGTGTATTGTAGTTATAAAACATTGGTGAGGCAGAGGCCATAGTCCTTCCATAGTCTTAATTAACTAGTCCACTTTAGCCAAGCAAATCTATAGTCCAATATCTTTTCATATCCTGCAATAATCCTACACTAACCGGGGGTTGTACTTGGGTGCACTTGCATAGTGCTTACAGGGATAATCATCGATTGGTGTGTCATTTTCATTGAAAACGTTTAACGGGCCTCTGCGTGTTGGCTTCAGCTCCTTGTACGCCTTCCAAAGGTCCGGGACCCCAGGGTCCCGAGAAATGTCAAGAGACGTGAAAACTGTCGCCGTAAGGTTGCCTGCTTGACGGTCTTCTACAGATTATACTTCGGGGAGTGTGCTCAAGAACTCCACGACCTCATTCCGCCGGCCCCCTTCTATCAGCGGACATCTAGACGCACTGCAGGTTACCATCCTTACCTAGTTGCTATTCCACCAATTCGCACTAAGCGTTTCCAAATGTCTTTTGTGATGCGCACAGCAAAGGAGTGGAACTCTCTGCCTGCGTCTGTGTTTCCGAACGCATACAACCCCGATCTCTTCAAAGTGAGAGTGAACAGGCTTCTTCTGGGTGAGCTCGCTCCATCGTCGACTTTGTCTCTGTCATCTCTGACCTAGACTAGAGTCAAGAGCAAACCTATCTCGAATAAAAAAAAAAAAAACTGTCATATTGAAAAAGATATTGTTACCCATCCTATGCTCTGCCACAATTCTTGATAAAATCATATACCTACCTACATTGTTCATACGAAATACGAACTACCAATTTGTTTCTCACAAAACATTTTATAGTGGAATGTACTCCCTGGTTTTGCAACGTATATTTTTAGATTCTCTACTGTTACTGGCCTCTGCAACGAAGCGCTTACATTTGAATAAACGCGATCCGTTGATACAACTTGAATTGCAATTAAATTCAGGCTTATATTTGTAACTTTGTGTTCCTGTTTAAAATTGCTTTTATTTTATGTGTTGGTTCGTGGATTTGTTTTTAATGTACAGTGTTTTAATGTATCTAACAGTAGAGAAAAGTTGTTGAGAAAGAATATATGAGCTCGGTTTTTTACAAAAAATCAAATGTTTTTTGCATCGCTTTTATGAAGCATATAAAACCTCTGATAATTAAATAGGATTGTAAAGGAAGATAAATATTTCAGTAGGTTCCAAGTTCCATGGAATGCAACTGGCTTGATGATCAAGAACTGTCTAATAGTAAAAGATAGCTAAGATTGTAATCAATGACGTCATTTCTTTTACAAGTTTTTGTGAAGCTATAATAAGTTGGTATTGTACCATTTCTAACATTTACTTATACTCACCAAACTTTAATCAAACTATGAACATTTGAGCAAACTAGTTACGTAACAAAAACAAACAGAATTTTTTGCTCAGTTTTTGCCCAAGATTAACATGGAACTTATTTCGTTTATTATAAATGAAATACTAACTAAATAACTTTGTAGACGGTCGTTATAACCACTTTGCCGTTTTCAGCAAGAAACTGAAAGCACACTTGCCGAATATAAACGCTCAGTACAAAGTTTGAGTGTGGAAATATACGGGATGTGACGTTTGGTGCGGGCGCTTTCTAATGTATCAAACGCGCCTGGTGCGGGCGCGTTTAATTGTATCAAACGTGCCTGGTGCGGGTGCGTTTAATTGTATCAAACGCGCCTGGTGCGGGCGCGTTTAAATGTATCAAACGTGCCTGGTGCGGGCGCGTTTAAATATATCAAACGTGCCTGGTGCGGGCGCGTTTAAATGTATCAAATGCGCATGGTGCGGGTGCGTTTAAATGTATCAAACGCGCCTGGTGCAGACGCGTTTAAGTGTATCAAACGCGCCTGGTGCGGGCGCGTTTAAATGTATCAAATGCGCCTGGTACGGGCGCGTTTAAATGTATCAAACGCGCCTGGTGCGGGCGCGTTTAAATGTATCAAACGTGCCTGGTGCGGGCGCGTTTAAATGTATTAAACGTGCCTGGTGCGGGCGCGTTTAAATGTATCAAACGTGCCTGGTGCGGGCGCGTTTAATTGTATCAAACGCGCCTGGTGCGGGTGCGTTTAAATGTATCAAATGCGCCTGGTGCGGGCGTGTTCAAATATATCAAACGCGCCTGGTGCGGGCGCCTTTAAATGTATCAAACGTGCCCGCACCAAACATCATCCAGCAGTTAGTTTATTTATTGTAATGTTTTACAGAGCAATTTGGTTTTTTTAACACATTTAATTGAACCTTAGTAAATTAACTTGGCAAAACAACTTATTTTAAAACACACAAGCTTACCAACTGATACTCCCTTTTTGGAAATTTTTATTTCTACTAATGAATAAATAAATTAATTAATATTTATTTGTAATTGCAAGCGTTCATTGCAAGTTCATTCATTTTAGAATAAAAATTGCATGAAAATGAACCAGCTAATTTTAAATCCGGTAGTCTTGTGCAATGACTTTCAGAATAGATATGTTGGCCTTGTATATTGATCTTAGTCAACCAATAATGTTCCCACTGCTAGGACACAAGCCCCCTCTCTTCGAAAAGGAGTGGGCTATAATCTACCATGGAGGCCCAGTGCGGGTTCGTAGATGTCACATGTCTTTGAATTTTTGGTTCTAGGACATGCCGGTTTCCTCACGATGTTTTCCTTCACCGTTTTGAGAGCAGTGGTGATGAAATTATTTACACAAAGTAAAGCGCCTACCTGGGTACCACGGCTACCCACGACCTTATACAACTCATAAGTCGGGGCCGTTACCACTGGGTCACCACTTTTCCTGTATATTGATCGCTGACGCTAAACCTCTAGTAATATAACCGCCACGACCCTCTTCCACCCCCGTATATCCCGTACTAAGAGGTCTGCACTGAACTACTCCTCCACATTTGTATAATGCGGACATTCGTTTATACAGTACGTGGATCATTTACAATCGCCTCATATACAGAGTGCCGTGATATTGTTTACTTTAAGAGTAGGTACTTCTTTTTTCTTGAGTTGAAGAGATTTCGTAATGAGATGAATCTTTCTGGATTTGGCTCTCTATATGGATGTATCTCTATATGGATGGATCTCTATATACATAGTGTAAAACAAAGTCGCGTTTCGTGTCTGTCTGTGTGACCACTTTGATCTTCCAAACCATTTAATAAATTTTGATGCGAGTTTCACCGTCATTTATAGCATGTATTTCGGAAGGCTTATTCTACTAATTTATAAATGTGAAAGTTTGTGAAGATGTTTGGATGTTTGTTACTCAATCACGCAAAAATGGCTGAACGGATTTGGATGAAATTTTGCACACAGATAGCTTATAACCTGGATTAACAGATATAATACTTTTTATCCCGGTGACCCGACATACACGCGGGCGAAGCCGCCGGAAAAAGCTAGTGTGTAATATTTAACTTAGTATAACGCAAAAATCTCGATGTTCAGATATTACACCCATGCATAGCAAGGACGGGTCGCAAGTTGCAATATAATTAATGAATCATTCAACCTGCCTACCCTTTTCGCAACTATGTTGAGGTCGGTTTCCAGTCTAACCGGATGTAGCTGAATACCAGTATTTTACATAGAGCGACTGCCTATCTGACCTTCACAACCCAATAACTGGTAATAAGATACCCCTTGGTAAGACTCTGACTCTGACTCTTCTGACACGACTGTCAAAGATCCACGAATGACAGCCGGGACCAACGGCTTAACGTGCTTTCCGAGAAACGGAGGGGTCTTGGTATGTAAAGATGGTCACCTATCCACGAACCAACCGCAGCAAGCGCAGCTAAACCTGATGGATAGACCCGTGCGGCTGTTACGTGCGGCCCTTAAGCAGGTGTTTCCTGTGACTTCGACGATATCGTAATGTTTCTAACCAGGAAATAATTGAGAAATAGTACCTAGTAGATAGGTTGGCAACATTGAAAATGAGAACATTGAGGTTGAGGGTTGAGATTGGCAACATTGAGAATGATATTGAGTTATATTAATTATGTCAGTAACAAAACAAAAATCCGATATCCTGTCGAAATACCATAAAAAGTAGCAGTAACAGGATTCACATTTGATTTGTAATCTAATAATATTAAGTTATTTACGGGCCGCAGGGCAATAAGTTCTTGTTTCCGATGAAATGTTGCCCGAGGACCGACTTTGTGTGTGGTGCAAGGTTTGAATGTTTTGTTGGGGCTATATTTTGGGGATTTATTTTTCTATATCTACTGGAAAAAGGTTGATTACCTCGGAATTGTATGTGTTTTTTTTTTCAAGAAACCCTTTCTAGTTATTTGAAAGTAGACCGGTATGTTGGCTGAATAAATGTTTTTATTGGCTAAATCAATAGTTCTAAAATTATAACACTAAAATAGGTCACTATCACGTTCCAGTTTTCTATTTCCAGTGATTAAAAGAGCAGGCAGTAATTGGGTATCTATTTTTCATAAAATGAATAATAATTGTGAGTGTATACTGCATAATCAGCCTATAACGTTCCCACTGCTGGGACACAGGCCTCCTCTCTGTGAGACGGAGCAGGCCGTAATCTACCGTGCAGGCACAGAGCGGGATGGTGGATGTCACATGTACAATATTGTGTCTATAATGCTACGACTACATTGTCGCGATAACGCGAACTGCACTGCGCGCGCTCTCTCTCGCACACCACTCGTCGTCACGTTATCGCGACAGTGTAGCCGTAGCATTACTGAAATATCCAAATCCTACCCACCCCACTCACTTTCTATCACAATTCCAAAGAAATTCCTAATCAATTTCTTCATATGACGCAATTTGTTGTTTTTGTCAAAATTAAAGACGTCCCAATTGTATTTACGCAATTACCCTGAAGGTCTTGAGCCAATATAAGTAGGTTCGGTTTCCCCCAAAACAAAACCGGATCTTAAGCTCATAACTTACACCTCAATGTTGCACAGGGGAAAATTTATTCATGGAATTCAATTTACTTCAGGTGTGGCTTGACCCTTAACGGGGAATAAACGGGCCTTATTATGAGTGACTTTCGCTTTTGTTTCTTTTTTCGTTCCTCTGGATTCCGGGGTAAGGATTTTTTTTTGTACGGGTACCTGCCCGTGGTAAACTGCGTGGATATATTTCAATTTGTTGAATTTGGATTCGTATAATTTGTTTGGTCATTTTAGGGTCTTTGTGATTTTTCAAAATTTTATTTATGCAGGGATTTTATTGTACATAACAGAGAGTTGTTTGGCTTCTCATTCAGTTTTATTGAGAGATCAAAATACATTTACAGACCTCCACAATCAAAGAAAGTTCTTACTTAATAATTTTTTTTTACACTTCTGCACTATAACAAACTAATTAGTTGATCAAATCAAAGGTGCTGTACAGTGAAAATCAGAAAAATTACAAATGTATTTCTTTGTGCATATACCTATATATTTATTTATTTTTCAGGTCCTCATTTAATAATTTTGAAGACTTGAAATAGTCAAGTCATGTGTGATAGCAAGTCAAGACAATAGTCAAGTTAAATACTCCTAAAATCAACACCGTTTAACTTCCCAAAACACTAAAAACCAACTAAATCATCCCGTTTTTCCCGCATTTAGTTCAGCTTGCCAACTAAACGATTTCCTCAGTAACCAACTCCAAGAGTTTCCTCATATATTTGTGTTTTTGCCTACACTTTGTCTGCATTATGCTAATCTAACTGGAATTACTAATTGCCGCGAGAACTTTGAGCTGCTCGCGATGACAGCAAAAACCGGAAGCGGTTTTGTGTCATTATTACTTGCATGTTTAAAACAGAAATATATTGCCTCGTAAACGTCTACCGTTTAGCGTGAACTTTCACCACAGTTAGGTAAAGGAAATTATATTTGTGGAATGTTAGTATGATTTGAATACTGATGGAGTTTGATTTCAATGTTCAAATCCGTGTTATGCTGTTTAGCATCGGTACGATTAGCAGCATGTAATTTTTATTCATATTTGAATTCGTCTAGGTCGACTTTTTCAGTACTAAAATTAGCATTCTTTTTGATTTGATTATACTCTTTTATTTAATTTTCTATACTTAAAAGTTACATTTTTAAATACTTATAAAAACATTAAAAAAAAAAACATTTCAAATATAAACTTTCCGCCCATAAGTCTCAGCGACGTAGCACTGAAGGTTGTCGATAGTTTTAGGTACCTTGGCCACATTGTCACGAGTGACCTAAGGGATGAGGTAGATATAGAGAGGGAGCGCAGGGCGTTGTCTGTAACGAGCAATATGCTTACCCGCAGGTTCGCTCGGTGTACTACAGACGTCAAGGTAACTCTTTTTAAGGCGTCCTGTCAATCGTTTTACACGAGTGACCTGTGGGTGTCATACACGCGTCGAGCCTACAACATCCTGCGTATACAATTTAATAATGCTTTTAGGATGCAGTTGGGACTGCCATGGCGTTGCAGCGCTTCGGAAATGTTTGCGAAGGCTCGCACAGATGATTTACATGCCATCATGCGAAAGAAAGCGGCCTCCTTGCTACAGCGCTTGCATAGTAATGACAACAGCATTCTGAAAATGATTGCTGCCAGAGCGAACTGTCCCTTTCAGGGACACTGGGTGGGGACAGTCATAGGTAATAAATAATCATTTTGTGAGAACTAACAATACTAACCTATTTATCTAAGCACTATTGTTACTAACACCAACAAAATTATGGACCTTAGTCTGAAATAAAGTTTTATTTATATAGTTATAAAAAATAGTAGCTTATCGGCATCAGGAACAGGGTCCAAGCTGCCGGTGGTTAGGGCTCTAGAGAGAGGAACCTCCCCACTACGCGTGCCGTGTCCAGGAGTACTGCTTTCTGGATCAAGCTCTTGACCCAGCCGCGCAATGAGAGCCTCCTGAGGTGTCAGTCGAGGCTCTCCGCTATAAGGCCATTAACCGCAACGATCATCGGTGCAATGATTGCAGAATCCACGTCCCACATGTCAACAACCTCGTGTGCTAAGTCAAGATACTTATTTTTTTTATGTTAATTATACTTATTATAAGACTTTCAAGCTAGGCTTAGGCTTATAGTTAGAAGGCAACTTATTGTAATACTGCTAACTGCATAATATGAACCTTTTTTTTCAGAAAGGTCAGTTGCTTAGTACTGGCAACCGGCGTGCGTGTATGACCAACAAGATGTGTGAACGTAAACGAGGTAAAATGAGTATGTAAGGATCGTAGCAGATGGCGTTCTGTAGTTTCTGTATGTATTTATGTATGATAGAACCTTTTAGTCCATTCAAAATTCAGTCAAGATTCTTATCATTTTTTTTAAACCCATGACGCATTTCTACAAAAAAAAATACGTTACTACTATCAGAATACTATCGGGCGACGCTTCACCGACAAACATGTAATAAAGTGTAGCCCGCGACAGATGCGCGTATACGAATTCAAATAACAGAGCTCCACATCAAAATAATACGTATTTTTCCAATAAAAGAGTGCATGAAAAGATCCGCCTGGATTCAAGGTTTTTGAGAACGTCCGATGCACCCTGGTTAGTCGGACACCAATCTGCTGATTGGCAAATGTTTTTCTTATAAATACAAGCCATAGCTGACAAGAAAAAAAATAGGAAGAGAGGAGAAATAGGTACCCGGCGTATCTTAAATACCGAAAACCACGTAAAATACAACCTCATTAATAAATTCTTGTTTTGTTTTGTTTATTATTGCTGAGGGTATCAAACGGTTAACTTCTATATGTTTTCACGTTTTGCTAATGAAATAGGGTTTGTGTAGTGTAACGAAGCAGGAGTTTGGGCGAATAAAATTCTTTAGTACTTTTAACACAATGGAGTCAGGATTGGGAGCGCCTTAAAAGGGCTCTTTTAAAAATAAAAATAATTACTTAATTATTTAACTCTATATTGAGACGTGTTACAGATTTGGATGTAAGTCACGAACTGCTCTACTAGCTAAGACTTAGACTAGTTAGACTAAACAAAACATTATTCTTGGAATGTGCAAGCTCAGCGACCACACATGTCGTGCTGGGTAAAAGTGCAAAATCTGTAAGGGTTGCGGTTCCATAACTATGGTATATTTTTGAACAGAGTCACGTTCTTAGCAAAGTATTGTCCAAGCCTTACTATCAGAATTATGTTCTACCCTATATCGGGTGTAAAAAGACACTTAACGAAGCCGAAAATTATAATTGTAGGCACGAGTCGTGAGCACAAATTCCACACGAACTGTTGTTGCCGTCGTCAGCGGGCTCTTGTATTCTGTTTTCTACCTGTACGTAAATAAGCTTAATCTTAAATTAACCTCATTGCCCCTGCCCGTGTATGAATTGCCACACTAGGAAATAAGATTCGTAAGGTTTAAAAATGGAGTTTGTGCTCACGACTCGTGCCGGTAAATATACACGTTCTTCCCATCATTGCGATTTTTTTTTGTTCACGACTATACCTGGGAACCTTCTGGTTACGGATATATTGAAGGTCAAAGTTCCAACTTTATTACTTAGGTTTTTTTATGAAAGCTGTTTTAAATGTTATAACTGTACTTTAAATACCGGCACCACCCTTACACTGTTGTATGCAACAGTAAGCACTACGTTTTGCGCGTGTTACCATAAAAAGTGATTTTTCACACAAAAAAAGAAAGTCGTTTCCCAGCAATAATTTTTGCCCTATGATACATAGTTCGATGAGCAGTATGCGTAGTTAACGGGTATGTGATGTGTCTTTTTACACCCTGTATACAAGGTGTAAGGGACAGCCCTCCGCAGACTGAGGGGGTGAATTCAGTATATCATACTAAGATGACCGGTACATAAAATTATTTCAGGAACGTTATGTGAATCCAATAAATCTGATTTGTTTTATTACCTCACACGCAATGTATCGTTACTGTGGCAAAACGCGCGTAGCGAACGGCAGCGCAGCGACCCTTCGGCCGCCGAGTATTTCAACATCCATTGCTGATTTTTTGATTTTAGCTGTTGAATAGAATGTAATTTTATGTTATGTTACAATGTAATTTTACATTGAAATAAATAAAGGAATAGTCACTGAAAATACGATAGAAAATATAAAAATTTTCTTGAGAATATTTCCGGTGGAATATGATTCAAAATCTGAATGCACCTTGTTAGTTTGCGGAGGGCTGTCCCTTACACCCTGTA
Source organism: Fissipunctia ypsillon (assembly GCA_947568875.1). Classification (NCBI taxonomy): domain Eukaryota; kingdom Metazoa; phylum Arthropoda; class Insecta; order Lepidoptera; family Noctuidae; genus Fissipunctia; species Fissipunctia ypsillon. The sequence continues at coordinate 19,119,278 of OX387655.1, read as the reverse complement.
TACTTTTACAATTTTAGTCAAAATACAATCAAGTAATTATTTGAAGTTGTATATAATATTAAATTAACTATTTAAACGTAAATGTAAAATAATCGAATTAATTATAGAGCATTTCTTAATATAAATTTATTCTAATGTGATACATAACAATCACTGCACGACACGTCATACCCGGCGGATACCTACTTGGTGTTGCCAGCCGCCGTTAACAGTAGTCAGGCCGCCGATCCCTGTTGGTACAATCAACCCCACTTGAATTTATTGTAACTTGACTTGGCTTTTGTAATTCAAGTGTAACCGTCGGTGGGTTGACCACCTGCCGATGGTAACGCTTAATGTGAATAACATAGAACAGAAAAGAATAGAGTATTGTTTATTATTGTTGTAGGTGGTTAACAAATAAAGTTGGTCAACATTAAAAAAGTACCTCTACAATATGTTGTAGATATTCTTTTTTAATTTTGCCACTCCCATAATCAATATCATCAATATAATATAAATTATAAAAGAAAGTGTACAACGTGCGTGCCGCTAAAACTCAGATATGAGTCCCGGTACGGTCAAGGGAGTAATATGTTGTGGTAGCCCTCTATCTCTCATCCATGAAGAAGGTTCCCGTTTTTACCTGAAGGGTGTGCTTTTGAAGATATAAGGGCTGGAAGTTTCACCCTCTAGAAATTTCTAGAAACAGTCCAAAACATTCGAGAGTATTTGAGAGCATTAAACAACATTCTGGAATGTTGTGGACTGTTCGGGAACATCCCAGATCATTGTGAAATATTTCAAGACACTCGAATGTTGTGGAATATTCTGGAACAACTCCCTGAGCGAAGCCGTGTACCCCAACTAGTAAGAAAATTAATAAAAGAATATTCTGACATTGATAGGATAAATAAAAACTAAACTATGTACATGTAATGACAAAATCAATCACTTGAAAAATATCATTATGTAAGCATATAAGAACTGCAAAAAATTCCACCCTAAAGCAGTTATACAAATGACGAACAGCCCATTCAGCTAGCATTGTTCTAAAATTCTCCCCAGCAAGCTGTACAGCGCAGGTGCAGTTGTTCCAGTGAAATATTATGGGAAAATTCCCAAGTTTATGTAGAAAATAAAATATCACAGATAAATTGTGAGATACACGAATGTATTCGTGGAATGTTCTAGACTTGTTGTAGTCTTATTTGTTTGGTTTTGTCATTTGTATTGAGATTTATGCGGAGTTCATATCTTTTTAGTTGTCGTTGTTGAAATCGTCTTGTATTGGTTGCAGACGATTTGATTTGAGGATGGAGTTATATGTTTTCGAACCCGTTAATTATTGGTATTTTGTTTAGCCGGCATAACAGAATGATTACCTCACAAACTTTCAAAATAAAATGAAATAAAAACAGCCTTTATTTCCTCTGACCTTAATACATAAACAAGTTACAACATTACATACATTTATCGATTATCAGCTAACAGGTCAGGCTGTCTTACGACATAGGCCTCCTCTATGTCCCTCCACTTATTCCTATCTCAAACTATTCTTCACCAACTTTTTGGCAGATTATCCTCCCACCTTTTCACCTGTCTTCCTCTACCTCTTTTTCCATTCCTCGGTTACCATTCTGTGACTTTTTGGTCCATTTTTCGGTCTTCGCTCTCATCGTGTAGCTTGTCCATTTCCATTTTAGTGTTCTTGTTTTTACTCTAACGTCTGCCATTTTAGTAATGTTCCTAATTTTTGTAGCTTTCTATTTGTCTTGCAGTCTTAGATTCATTATACTCCTCTCCATTGCTCTTTGACATACACAAAGCTTGTGTTTGTCAAAAACTTTTATTCAACTTTAAACTGTGAGTTTAGTGGGCGTATTATTGGTGCAGAATAAAAAAAATTGGCAACGAGCAGAGGTGGCCCAGTGGTAACGGCTAACGGCCCCGACTTACAAGTTGTAGGTCGTAAGTTCGACCCCAGGTAGGCGCTTTACTTTGTGTAATAAAATTTATTTCATCACCACTGCTCTCAAAACAGTGAAGGAAAACCAAGAGGAAACTAGTATATCCTAGAACCAAAAACTCGAAGACATGTGACATCTACCAATCCGCACTGGGTCCGCGGGGTGGATTACAGCCCACTCTTTCTCGCAGAGAGAAGGCCTGTGTCCCGGCAGTGGGAATGTTATTGGTTGATTATGCATTTCATGCAAACAATTTTCTTTCTTCATTTCTTTTCTTACAGGTCTTTCCATACATTTTTTTTGGAAACATGACTCAATCGGAGCTTTAATACGAGCAATGCGATGAGTAGATTATAGGGGATCTATTTACTGTGGTTGGACTGATTTTAACAATAATTATAGTGAAGTGTAGAATTCTTTATTATACCGAAAATAAAACAATGCAATAAAAATAAATGAAAAAAAACTATATCTATACTTTCAATAAAATAGTAACGAAGTCAACACTGTAAATTGAATATATTTGAAAAAAATAATTTCTACAAGATATGGGAACGAGTTTGATGGCGAAAATAGAGTTTTATGTTTTTTTTTTCCGTTTACCTGGATGTATGTATAATATTATCCGGATTGGCGCAAAAAAGGGCTGAACGTATTTGGATAAAATTTGGAAAACAGATAGTTTATAACCTGAATTAATACAAATAGGGTAGGTAGTTTTAATCCCGGTAGGATGTTCCCGTGAGATATTTCCCGACATCTACGTGGGCGAAGCCGCGGGCAAAAGCTTGTTATGAATAAATAAAAAGAAAAGCGCACCGATTCCACGCTTGCATAGAAATAAGAATTACCATTTTTAAACGGTACAATTCTGGCTCGTAATAAAAATTAACTGCAGTTTCCGAACTATAAAACGGTATGAATAAAACAGCTAGTTGCAAAACACTTGGAACGAATCGAAACAGCTTTTTATATACGAAAAAGTAACAAAGTGATTCAAGCTGTCTTTTTCCTATAGAAAGTTTTCCTTGTAATTTTGTGTCCATTTAGTAGGTGATTTTGAACAAAGAAAACATCTGCTTTTAAAAAATCACTCTTTAAAACATGCTATCACGCTGAAATACGGGTAAATGGGCTCTGGGTAGACGAACAATCAATTTCGATAAAATAATACTTTCAAGCAAAAACCATTTAATTTCATCCATTTTATTTTCTAGCTCAACCAATTTGGTTAGATCATTTCTTGTAACCTCTGCGTTTTTTTTTTTATATTTTACTTACCTTCATTATAATATTATTTTTTTCCCTAAATATTATTATTTATTTTTTTTGAGTTTTGATATTTCTCGGGACCCCAGGGTCCCGGACCTTTAGAAGGCATATGAGGGGCCGAAGCCAACTCGCAGAGGCCCGTTAGACGCTTTCAATGGAAATGAGGCACTAACCGACGATTATCCCTGTGCGTACTATGCAAGTGCACCCAAGGACAACCCCCGGATGGTGTAGGACTATTGCAGAATATGGAGACAAAAAAAAATTGGGCTATGGGTTTGGATGGCTAAAGTGGACTGGTTATCTAAAACTATGGAAGGACCCCTGCCTGACCAATGTGTGATAAATACAATACACGGATAAAATGGCAGGGGGTGACTTGCACACTCAACAATGGGCCCCCGGAAACGGTCGCTAGCACATAGTGTCGTAGCGACAAGGGGGCAACATGTCTTGAGGTGCTTAAGAGGAGTGGAGAGGTATTCCACGGCTATCAGGACAATCCCGGAAGTACGGTCAAGATCCCTACCAGCATCTTACTGGACTACTTCCTTCCTCCGAGCACGTTTGCTCTTGCGAATCTCTACTCAAGCCAGCCAGTAAAGGCAAGAATGAGGTGGGAGGTCAGTTCTCGTTAGTGTTCACTCCAGCCGGCCAATAAAGGCAAGCCAGAGATGAGGAACATGACTTCTCCCGGGAGATAGGGTACGTGGGGTCGCTACTGCCCAGCAGCTTGCCACATGCTGCCCTGCGGGGTTCTGTATCTCTCTTGGTCTGGCTCCTCACCCTAGACCTGTTCCGGCAAAGTAACCTCTACCGGCATAGACCTAGAGTTCGAAGCGCGCAAGCCCCACCACGACGTCAACGTAGAGATACGGCGATGGGGATATTATTATTATTATTATGAGCCTGTTTTGTCCCACTGCAGGGAAAAGACCATTCTTTTGCAATTTGAGCCCATTCCTGTACCAGCTAGGGTCGCGGGTTGTTCGAAAGTGTTACCGTGGCCCCGGAACCGGCAACAGAAGGAACATGGGTCGGTTTTATTCAGTAAAAGTCTGACACGCCCTCCCACTCCGCTCAGAGCGGGGAAGTTATTTGATGATTTTCCATTAAAAAAAGGTGTCTAAATCGTCACGCCATCTACTTCTGCGCCTTCCGCGTCACCGGTATCTATTGTTCGGAAACCAATCTGTGGCTACTTTCGCCTAAAACTGAGGCAACATGCGGCAGATACACTGGCCTGCCCGATTCCGTGAATAGTATAACTATGTTATGGTGTTCTAATCTGCCAGCTAAACTTTGTAATAAAATTATTATTAAGGTTAAAGAACTCGTAATAGTAACTCGTAATAGTTCACGTTTTAGCAACGGAACACACATACATTTCGAAGTCACAGCCTCCCATCTAATACCTTAGTTATTGGGGATAGATTGTTAGAAACAATAGGTTTAGATACTCCAAAACCCTCAATTCAACAAAAACGAATCAACAAGGCCCAACTCTGAACACATTTCGCATCCCGGACAATATTTCCTCAAACTTCTCTCAGCGTAATCGCCGCCGCTTGCGCTACTCCAACCCGCGATCTACCAAATTGAAAAATAACTGAGCGTCCTTACGATAAATTTCAGTCTGAAAACTTTCCGGTTTTAATCGTTAAAACGGAATTTTAGTCATTTAAAGTACTGTTATTAAAGTAGGAGACGTAAATAAGTCGGGTGACTTAAAGGAGTCTTCCATAGTATATCTTTGGGTGAGATTAAAGTGAGTGGAATTTTCTTTTGTTTTTGGCTAAGAATTTCGAGTTAAAGTGCTTAGAATTTTGAATTTGGGAAGTTTGTGAGAGGCTTTTGAATTTGTTGAGGACAATGTTGTGAATTGTGGAAAATTAGGAATTGGAGTGTATAATGCTTACCTGCTATTGGCAAACTGGCGACCATTCATTTTATGTAACAGAAATAATGTTTTCAATTTAATTGATACGTATAGATAAATACAATTTAATGGACCACAACTTTACAGTAAATTAAATTTATACTTTGTCTAGCATTTATATAAAAGGACCAATTTAATTTATAAATTTTCATATATCATTTCAAATACCGATAGCCGAATACTCGAGCTTAAATATTTAATATTACATATTATCAACTCAAATTAATATGTAGACTAACGCAAATGGAGGAATTAGTAGTGCGGAATTACTATGGCCAATTAGCAACTGATCATCGATTTAATAGTAAGTGGTGCTTATTAAATTGTCTCCAAAGGGATAATTAATAGCTACAATTATTAGTTAGAAGTCAAGATTTGGGAAAGATGTTGGTTCAATTTTAATGGCAAAGCTAACGGTTGAAGCTGACAAACATTTTTTTTCATTTTAAAATAATATTTTTTTCATTTATTCATAAGTAATTCTTTTTGCAATTCCAGAACAATAAAATGGAGTTTAAAAAAAAACACAATACAATCGCAGGAGCCTAAATATTAGCTTTGGATTATAATGTGTATCCTATAGAAACTTTTAATGGTTGGAATCCTTTATAGACAACGTAGTAAAAATTAAAAAAAAACCTATTTCTTAGAGTTTTACTTAGCTAAGTACGCACATTTGTCGCACGTCACAAAATATTACAAGCTATAATCTACCTCCAAAATGAAATTCATTGAGATAAAATTTCATCGATACTTCTACAAAATAATTTCATATATTGATACATCTCGGAGTACCGTTGAAACGTAATCCTCCCTTGACAATTGAAAATAACATTTTCATTACGCTGAGTGGTACAAAACCGAGTTCAGTAAGAGGATATCAGTTCTACGAATAATTCCTGCTGGGAATTGTCATGAAATATTGTCAGTATGTTATGACAAGCCGATTTTAATACTGGCTTTTATGAAAGTGGTGACGTATTTTTTTTATGAGTTTACTTTCGGTGAAGACGTAGAGTAAGCAGTTTTTTTAATTTGTATTTTGATAGATTTTTCAATCACAATTAAAAATATAGGCATTGATACAGCAGTTAAAGAATTGTGGTCATTAATTATGTTCCGTCTTTTCGAACTTTCGATATTAATTGAAAATTATAATATTGAGGTTTTGTGCTTAATCAATTGATGACGTCCTTAGACCCTATAAGAATGAAACTTCTTAAAAATAAGAATGGTCTCAAATTTACATAGACACCTACAACAATCAATCAATCTGTGTAGGCCTTTTTCCAAGTATGTTGAAGTCAGCTTCCAGTCTAACCGGATGCAGCTGAATTCCAGTATTATACATGGAGCGACTGCCTATACGACCTACAACAATCAGCTAGTTTAAAAATAATTTAAACAAACACACCAAGATCTCATGACTCTAAGAAAAAAAAAAACAGTCCCACTTAAACAAAAACACTTTTCGCACAAAGTAACAAGGAGTATTAGCGCAATAAAGTATGTAGAACAACTTTGATAGCCACAGGATATTAAGGCATTAAAAATCTCGAGTTTTAAGCGTAGTACTGAAACTTATTTCATTATGTGCGACTTACGTTCTACTTGAGAACATGAATGCCGACGTGAAGGAATTATGGCCGGATATTAAGATGCTCTAGTTGATCGGCGCGACTTCTTTTTGGTAACATTTTATTTTACTCGGTGATAATACGCGTGGGCGATAATAGTAAAATGAACGTGTGGTAAGTGGATAGGTTTTTTTTTATTTGAGATAGGTTTGCTCTTGACTCTAGTCTAGGTCATAGATGACAAAGTTGACGATGGAGCGAGCTTACCCAGAAGAAGCCTGTTAACTCTCACTTTGAAGAGATCGGGGTTGTATGCGTTCGGAAACACAGACGCAGGCAGAGAGTAGGTTGGGTAGGTTAAAAGTAGACTGAAAAAAAGTAGTCGTTATTGTATAACACATCTTCGACTAGCGACTTATACAAGATGAAGTTCGGCTCGAATTGAGTACGAAATTAGTAGGGAGATCCCGAAACACTGAAGTTAAAAAATCGTTTAGCTTTTCTCGTTCTAACTCTCATAATTTAGTTCTACTTAGATATTATTTGAGAAAAAAATAAAGTATTAAAATTTATTAACACGCACACAGCACACCTAACATTACATCACGCCTTGTTTCCCCGAAGGGTTGGGCAGAGGAAAATAATAAAAAATTAATAAAAAAAAATTAACAACAATAAAAAATATTTTATAATAATTTGACGAAGAAGCGGAAGGCGAGGGTATGGAAAGGCAATTACTATCGTTAATGAGTTTGTGTTTCAAACCAAATCATTTATTTCTTTGCAAACATTGGTAATTGGTACATGGATGTTTTTATAAAAAAAGTCCGCCATGTAGTTTGTCAATGTGAATGTTCAAACTAAAAACAGAATTATAACCTTTATTATTTACGCCCCGAAAAACCAACAGTGGATAGGTACCGACTGTTTTTCTATTAAAATATTTTCTCGTTCCTAATAAAAATGCTAAAAACTCCATTGTAGTAACGGACAATATCCGTACAACTCTTTCACTATCTGGACGCCGGTTTTCTTGAGACGGAAGAATTTAAATATTATGTAGTTTGTATTTGTGAAGGATATTCAAAGATACAACGGGAATTGAGATAAACGTATTGAAGTGAAGGTCTAACGAGAATATCCGTCTGTTATTTATTATTGTCTACTATTATTTATCTGTCTGTTCTATGTTTGATAAATGACATTGTATTACTGTAAATTGGTTTTAAATAACACGTCTTAACGGGGGCACTACAACACAACACCCCTAGATATTTATAAGTATTGGTTTCCTAACCGACTACTCTAAGAAGAACCACCGAAACAATCCTCAATCCTTGTTTGGGTTTTCACGACGAATCTTCAGAATGAATTTTGATGAAGCAATCTATGTTCTTTTAAAGTGTAGTTTTGATTTAAAAAAACTTTACATACAGGCACGGCTGGCTCTGAATCAATCAATCTGCCTAGCCTTTTCCCAACTATGTTGGGGTCGGCTTCCAGTCTAACCGGATGCAGCTGAATACCAGTATTTTACATGGAGCGACTGCCTATCTGACCTCCACAACCCAGTAACTGGGTAATACGATACCCCTTGGTAAGACTGGTTGTCAGTCTTTCGGGCTTCTGACGACCCGTAACGACTGTCAAAGATCTACGAATGACAGCCGGGACCAACGGCTTAACGTGCTTTCCGAGGCACGGAGGAGTGTCGGTATGTAAAGATGGTCACCCATCCACGGTCAACCCCGGCAAGCGTAGCTTAACCTGATGGATCGACCCGTGCGGCTGTTATTACTTAGCCACGAGCTCCTGGCTCTGAATGTATCCTCATTTTAGACCAGAATCATCTAATAAATATATGGCAACGGGAGAAAAGACCAATAACAAAGTTGAAAGGCTAGTAATAGCATGAGTATGCCTTTTAATATTATGTCCAGGAGTTGGTTAATGTATTGTTGAACGTTGATACCCTGCTGGCCCATATGCGGGGGTGCAACAACGGCATTCTGAACGCAATAGCTGTACGTTTCGACTGTCCCTTTTAGAATCAGTGGGTCATGTCTTGTGTAGGTGTGGCCAGTTAAGCAAAAAAAAATGTAAAGAAACATAGACTCGATAAGTAGGTAGATAGGTGGGTAGGTTAAGGTTTCTATGGGTCTATGCCACCCGAAATAAAGTTTTATTATTATTTTGTTTTTAAAATTTATTTTATCAGGTTCCTAGAAACTGGTATTTTTAAAATCTCACGGGTGTAAACCAAGGTGAGATTTTATGTTTGAGTAGATAGATTAAGTGTTTTGTACTGCATTGAAATGATTGTCTAAATCTATTTTATATTATATCATATTATATAATTTATTACAATATCCACTCAATGAGGAGCTCGTGGCTAAGTAATATCAGCCGCACGGGTCGATTCATCAGGTTAAGCTACGCTTGCCGGGGTTGTCCGTGGATGGGTGACCATCTTTACATACCGAGACTCCTCCGTGCCTCGGAAAGCACGTTAAGCCGTTGGTCCCGGCTGTCATTCGTAGATCTTTGACAGTCGTTACGGGTCGTCAGAAGCCCGAAAGTCTGACAACCAGTCTTACCAAGGGGTATCGTATTACCCAGTAACTAGGTTGTGGAGGTCAGATAGGCAGTCGCTCCATGTAAAATACTGGTATTCAGCTGCATTCGGTTAGACTGGAAGCCGACCCCAACATAGTTGGGAAAAGGCTAGGCAGATTGATTGATTCATTCAAACACATATTAAATTTTCATTTCCCACAAATTTATAAATCAAAATAACTCTCAAAAATCACACTAACGCTATATAAATATTTATTTAAACATGTCCAAGAGCACAGTTTAAATTTTACAGCCCGTAAAAGTTTTACACCTTTTCAAAACGAGGGGCGGTACCGGGTTGTAAAATTTGTAATTTATCGCTGTGCATGGGACAGATATACGGCTATCGCGCGATAGACCAGAAGGATTTGCATACTATAATTTTACGTGTAATAAAAAAATTGAAGAACATGAAGCAGGACGTGAGCCGCGATGATAAATTGTTGTTTTATTTTGTCAGAGAAATAAAATGTTTTCAATTTTGGAGGACTGTTGCATTTTAGAAAAATATCCCCTGTGCGATTGTTGACCGTTCCGTTGTCGTTGTTGTTATTTATTCAAAATGTTATTTTTATGTTATCCTGTCGGGAATTCTTGTTTGTGATTGTCGGCCCACAAAGAGCAGGCAGCCAAATTAAAGCATCTTCTCGGTATGAGAAGAGAAATTTATTTTCAGACATACATACTTAACTTTTATAAGGATACAGCTAAAACCATTAATACCAAGCTACTGCTGATCATGTGGTCCTGGTTTCGATTTCCAGGTCAGGCAAAATGTTATTGGGTTTTTCCGTCAGGAATTTCTAAGTGGCAATCCGAGTCTGGATTTGTGCCCGGTTGATGGCAATAGGCTTGCCCCTATGGGACACACAACATATATAACTGGCTAAATGTGGGTGTACTATAGGTACACCACTGCCTAAACCTTTCGGAGATTACAGGTTTGGTGTTATGTTATGTAGTTAAAACCATTTCTAAATAACAGAATACCAGGAAACCTCAATTAGAAGTAGGTATTATTTCAATTTTAGCCAGAGTTTGTATTCATTTAACGCTCGCTCCTTGTTAAATCAAAAACATGCCAATTAATATAATAATACTGCTGAGAGTATCCTTTGAAAATACGTAGAAACTTATTTAAAATAGCTGTTTGAATACTGTAACAGAGAGAGGGAGTTTACTGGAACGACGCCTTGATTCAAAATGTGGCTTTTTGTCGTATCTAGTTGTAGAAATGGCAATTTATTAACAAAACACGAATTAAAAACAACTCTTGTCCAATATAAATCTATCTATATTATCATATCTTATAATTATGGTGTGCATAATAAAGAGTATTCTATCTATCTTATCTATATAGAGTAGGTATGTCCGGTTTTGGAATGTCCAAACTTAAATGGGTGGTACAGATCATCAAACTGAACAACTTTCTCCCGGGACCGACATCGTCATCGAGAAAAAAAAACAATCGTCCTTTACAAAATTTCAATACCTACTCGACTAAATGTATGGGACGACTGATAATTTTTTAATTTTTGTACATTCCGAAACCGGACATACTGTGTATAAAAATCAATTGCCGTGTATTAGTCTCGCATCTCGAAAATGGCGCGACCGAATTGCATATATATTTTTTTTGTTTTGTTCGCCTCAATACTGGGGTGGTTTAGGAGAAAAGAACATTAGGAAAAACCCAAAGGAACAGCGGAAAAATCGAAATTTAATCTCACGTGGTACGAAGTTCACCGGGTCATCTAATACGAAATAAATGTATTTTATTACCTGAATGGTTTTACAAATGGTATTATGTAACTACAAAATAAATTTCTGTGTGTATTTTTTTAATCGGATATAATTTTCATAAGAGTAGGTAGCAATACTTGTTCTCTTACGTGCTGCAAAGATGGCAGTAACTTAATCATTATGACTGGTGCATAAACAGTAATTTTGTATCTAGGTAACTAAAAAATTAATGGTATTTAACTTTAGCATAAAACTACATACATAAACTCATGCCTTCTTCCCATGGGGGTAGGCAGAAACTACAGAAACTCACCTGCTATGATCCTTGCATACTCCCTTTGCCTCGTTTACGTTCATACATCACAGGGCAATTCTCGTAATTTTAAGAATGTTCACAGTCTGATCTCAGTCTCAATATGTCAAAAATACCTATAATTTCCCAACATTTTTGACATTTGACTGTCGCTGAGATGAGATTGTGACTAGATTTTGAACGTTTTTAATTACGGAAATTGGGCATCTGGTCATACATGCACGCCGGTTACGAGTACAATGCACCTGACCTTTCTGAAGAACATCACCAGTAAGCTCATTTGGTAAAATAACTAATTTTACCCGAAAACCGCAACAGAACGCCAAAATTTTGACGTACCTAACACAAAATCTAACCAAATCAAAACACGTCGCAAAGGCGTGTCAACGAATAAATATAAATTCATGAATATTTACAAAATGGACGCCATTTCGGAACATGACCGAATTTCAGTTTTAGATATGCACATTAATAATAATCCGGTGGCACTTTTAATTTTCACGACTCACTTATTGGTGAATATTAAAAAAATATATTATCTCGTGTTGTTAATTTCCTGGTCGGCGAATAACGAAATGATAATTGGCTACAATGTACCAAGTGTTGTAGGTATGGCTGTCTGTGTTGTTGGAGTCAAATTTAATGAAATTACAGTGTGTTTCAGTTTTTTCTTTGAGTCTAGTATGTTTGTAAATTATGGTAAGGTAGGTACAACTGTTATGTAGTTAACCCTCATTTGATGTTCATATAATTAGAAGCTTTTTGCGACAACCATCGAAATTAGGCTATCAAAACACGATAAATAACTACACTTATTATTAGAGATATCCAAAAACAATAATCACTGTAGTAAACAAACGGAAAATCAAATTATATTCACACAAAACTTATGGTGAAAAGAGATGTTTCTGTAAAAACCTTGTACTGAAAGACCAAAACATCCATAAAAGTTTTATTCATATAAAAATCGTATCTACAAAAATAGAACCCACACACCTTGATAGCATAACAGACATACCTACACATAAAAGATATATACCTCCAGATATATATGGGAGTCACGAATTCGGAAATGGGATGTCGCGACAAAATCCCGGAATGATTGAAGACAGCACTAGATTGGCGTCCATCCGTACTTTCATAACTTACCTATCTATGTTTAGGTAGAAAATATGGTATATGTAGAAAATGTATTTTACTGTTTTGGTCAAAGATTCAGGAATGGATGTGACGGATTTTTGTTTGAATTTGAAATCGTACACAACTGCTGTATAATCCTAGTAACATTATAAACGCTAAAGTTTGTGAGGATGGATGGATGGACGTTTGTTATTCTTTCACGCAAAAACTACTGAACGGATTTGAATGAAATTTGGCACACATATAGTTTAAAACCTGGATTAACATATAAACTACTTTTCATTCCGATATCCTCACGGAATCAAGACTTATGCGAGTGAAACCACGGGGTGCTGCTAGTTTAATATAAATGGATGAATTTCAAGACCGTAGTCTAATGTACTTTAATGAATCAAACCTAACTGTAAGTGGTTTCTATTGCTAGAAAAAATGTTGTTTTGTAATTAAACCATCATTATATTTTTGTAAGACCTTCAAAAATACGACTTACAAACCAGTTCGGTTTAAAGAAATTTATTTCTCAAAAGAACACAGATAGTTCACTTAAATATGAGAAACTAAAAAAAAAAAAATGTATCTTAAGTAATAAACATATCTAATTGTCGTTCGATCTGTCGAGTACATACAGTGAGTAATGATGAATTATTGTTGCTTAGCCAAATACAACTTTAACCTATTCTTAAAAAGGTTCACTGATGAAGAATCTCTTATTTCTTTCGGTAACTTATTATAAAGCTGCACTCCCTCAAACTGAATAGTTCTTCTTCCGTACAAAGTCCTAACTGAAGGCAGTTCTATACTATCCCTATTCCTAATGTAGTAGTGGTGAGTTCTGTGTTTGAAGGTGATTTGTGAGTGTGTTTTGTTTGTTTAAATTTTCTTTATTAGTATGCACGTGTGGTAAGTATATCATTGTTGAAGGTTAAATAGTTTCGTTTTAGCGTAAATTTCTTTCGTAGGTGTTAAGTAAATGCAATTAAAAAGAACTTTGATTGCTTTGTTTTGTGTTACTTGTAGGTCATGAAGATGTGTAATAGCGGTCTGTCCCCATAATTGGCTTAAATATTCTAGATGCGGTTTGACTAGTGTATTATAGATTGTGTAGCGTAATTTAAATGGCACACATTTAGCAATATTTCGGAAAGCTCAAGTCAACGGAATCAATCTACTTCTAACGTAATCAATATGTGGTCTGAATGTCAATCTACTGTCCAAGATCAGGCCTAGGTATTTCTCACGGTAGATCTTGACAGTTCCCGGTAGAACCTTAGAATTATCAAAATCTGCACAAATTACTTTTCTTTCAAATAAACAATATCATTCACAAATCATCACACGAATAAAATAACTTATAACGTTATTAAAAAGACCAGAGGCCGACGACTTAATATTGGTCCTCTGCCCTCAGCCATGAGGGATCCTTACCTTTTTTCCAGAAAGTTCAATAACGCTACCTAATGGCTCATGAATCATCCAAATTACGTGAATATTACAATACTTTTTGCGCCATGCCGTGTAGATAGATTTAAAATACGTGTACCTAGTTATTTTTCAATGTTGGGCGTTATTTATAACTGTATTAATTTGATTTATACGTGGAAAAAAGTTTGAGGAAAAAAGGACCAATAACTTTGAGGTAAATCAGGTTTACCTTGTATAATACTGATATGTTTTAGGTATGATCAGGACAGGTGTTTTTACCTTTGACAAGAAAAAGGATGGTTTGTATAAAAACGGTACCACGATGACTGTTAAAAGAAAAATAACTGTACCTACCGCAAGCTTGTTAGTCCAACATAACAAATTAGTCTATTTTCTCATTAGCTTTTCATATTCAAAGCGCATGTAAATTCTATGTTCCTCTACCATTCATCTTTGCATGAAAACTCCGCTCCACAATACAGCGCTCCTAATCAGACCGTCCATGTTAAATAAATATAAACCAAAGCTTGTTATTTACGAACTGTTTGCATTACAGATAATATAATAACTAAAATTAACCCCCAAAACTCAAATAATGGTAGGAAAGTTGAGCAGAATGAAATGAAATTAAATTGCAAATGTTTCAAGGTAAGGAATACAAAGATATTAAAACCCTTTGGCTAATTGTGAAGTAGATTGGCATTAATAATTATGGACCCTTTATTTAATGTTGCCAGACCCAGGACAAGTTATTAGCTTTGTTACATGTTAATTTTTAGGGATTTTTGTGTTGCCAACGGGTGTTTTTGTTTGAAATTTTAATTGTGAAGTATTTGAGTACGCTGGAGGAGGTTGCTACTTAGAGTTAATGAAGGCTTTGGGATTATGTTGCTTCTTATTTTGGATACGCGAAATCGTTTTGCATTATTTTTTTAAAAATCTTTATTAAAATTTGTTATTTATGAAGGTAGAAACAAAATTCAAAAAAGTCCTAAAACTTATTACACAGAGATATTCGATCACAGAGGTACTTTATTTCAACAGAATTTCTCCCGGCAGACTTGCGAAATGAGAACGGAATAGCCAAGAGTTTTTTTTTTTTAATTATTTGTGCAAACTGGTCTTGAAGATTTTGTTTTAATCGGAGTCTGAAGATTATTCTTCGAATAGGCTTATCAACTCCTTTTTAGAAGCATTATTAATTTTCCAGCTAATTTTCCAGTTATTAATTTTCCACAAACTGGACGCAAACTTTAACCCTCATCATAGCAAACTGCAGGATTAATATTCCTTAATATAAATACAAACTACCTAGTAGTTTATATTAGTCGACTTGGTCAGTAGAGTATGTCTTGTAGTCAGTTGACCAAAGTTGGATCGTAGCCGCCATGTTGACTTCACTTTATGAACCAGACTGTTGCGGTTACGATATTTTTATTGAACAACTACGGTATTAAGTTTGGGATTGGATGATGTGGAAACATGTAGTGGCATATCGTTCGTTTTTATGAGAACTTGGAGATATTTTTCGGTGTTAAATTTTTAAGTTTATGACTTTCATGAGACATAAAATTGTTTATTAATGTTTGCGTTTATTTAATTCGCTTGCTGGTCACGTGATGGGTTTTTGACTTGATGATGAGTTTGAGTCGAGCAAATCTACAATAAACACGTGATAAAAAAAATTAAAAATACTCAGGAAGCCTAACAGTCTTCTTAATTAAGAAACAGTCTTTCAAACTTTAATCAATGGTCGACTTGACCCAAATATATTTTAGCGGATATAAGGACCAGAAAATTCTGTAAAGTGCCTATTCAAAATTTTGACAAAACGCAAACCAATTTAAAACGTATTTCTTGGGTTTCCACGTGTAACCAATAATCAAAAGACAACAAAGGTTGATAATTATGATAATAAATATTTGGTACAAAAGGGGTAACAAAATAAACGGGGTCACATAGAAAGTGGATTACAATGATGATATTTTACCTTTTTTATTTGTTTCATAATAAAATCGCTTTGTGTTTCATTTTGTTTTGGTATCTTTTTTGTTTTAGCTTTCACATAATGAAAGGCGATAATTATGTAAGTTAAGAGTCGTAATCGAACCCGAAATCATTGATCACTTAGATTGGGATCTGTTTTCTAAAATATATATTTCCTATTGTGTAAACAACTTTATAGCGACTACAAATAGGGGTGTGGGGGTGTGTTTATGTATGTACCTAGGGGTGTGTGTATGATATCTATGGACTTCAAAATGGCTGAAGCGATTTTTTGGAAATTTTCCCGCTGGGCTAATGCCCAGCGGGTGATCCTATGTAGTTTGGTAGCGATCGGATCAACATAATTTTTTGGATTTTTATAATTTTATATCATATTTTTTCTGAACAGTAACCTAACAAAAAGTACTACTAGGCTTGCATAAATTCAAGATAGTATTTCAATCATTTGGGTTATCCCACGAATAGGATTTGAATGAAATTTGTCACACAAAGGCCCACTTGCGTGAAAAACTTAACTCAGAGTTAGTTGCTAACACGAGGTTAAATTGACAATATTGTATGACAAACTGTCAAAAAAAGACAATCATCCACCACAAGTCGTCTGGCTATAGATAATTAGTGCTACCTGTGCAAAGCCGGGGCGAGTTACTAGTATAAATACAAACATTCAAAGTTATCTTGTACTATTCAAAAGGTATGCAATAAAGTATATTCTATTCTATGAAAAAGCGAAACAAAATGACTTCCCATATTCTACTGTTATATGGGTTTAGCTCGCGGCTGAAATAACAGACTACTGGTTAGGTACCGAAACAATAAAACTACTCCCTCTCTAAGGCCGAGTTCTCACTGTTAGGACGGTACGATAACGTCACGTGCTACAGACAAGCCTGCGCTCCTCGCATCTTTATCTACAGCAGCAGACAAACATGGCACACAGATTTGCCACTGCACGCTTCGTTCGTGCAGTCTCAGCGTACATTTACCATGCGTTTATAAAGACTATTGTTAGTCTTCGGGCACGAAACCAGCGACGGTCGAGCGATGGCGACTGCGGAACGGCGCGGGGCGGGGAGATCCGGTAGCGGGCTTGGGGTGGGCCCGAACCTCGCGGTCGATCAAGTAGGAATTAGCGGCCGTCGAGCGGTGAAATCAAACAAGTTTGTTCCCGTCGCTTGCGCGTCGCCACCGCGCCTCCACCCCCGTACATCGCTCGCTCACCCCGCGCCGCTCTCGCTCGTTTTCGCCTCTTCAGAATGCTATACTTTTGATTACGCCGCCACTGCGCCGAGCCGCCCCACAATCGTCATCGCTCGGCCGCCGCTAGTTTCGTGCCCGCAGACTCAGGCTGTGGCTTACAGAATTGTATGGTTTAGAGTAAGTTGCAACAGTAAGAAACAAATGAGTATCACTCTATACGACTTTACTGCTTTTTACATTATCACTGTTCTGTCGCAGTTTTCCAGGTAATGCTCATACTATGGAAACGCTTTAACCGTCACGCCATACTTGTTACTCCGCTGAGTACGTCTCACCTCTTCTATGTGAACTGCTCCTTATTCATCCTGCTCCTTCCATCCCATTTACCATCTTATATAGCCTAACCACATTTTTTCTACCGCCACTTCACCACCAAAACAATTCCCAATTTACCCTGAAGAGTATAAAAACAAGTTCTAGGAGCGAAATAGTTTCTCATCTCACTAGAAAGGCCTGTCTTCGCACAATACATAAATTTATTCATCCATAAACATCCTTCATCCCATATTCCAGAAGGTATAGCATGTCGTAAAGTATTGCTACCACAATTGTGTTTGCCCTGTTATAGTAGAATGTAGAAATTCCGTCGAAATTCAATATGGTGCTGTATGCAAATTTGTCAGCTATTTATTATTCTTCGATACAGGAACTACAGTTTGGTTGTAAAAAGGAATTGTTTTGCATTACATTGTGGAGGAGTTATTGTAATTTTTTGAGGAGTACTGCTCCTCGATACGGCTCGTATTGTGAGGAGGTTCCTGTCTCTGCAGCCCTATCCACCGGTAGCTTGGACCTTGCTACCGATTCCGGCGGACCTCTATTTTTTATATTTTTTAATGTTTTTTTTATATATTTTTATTAGAAATATTTAAAAATGTAAATAGAAAATAAATAAAGTAAATAAACGAAATAATTCATCTGTAATTTTTATGGTGTACATATTATAGAGTATTCTATCTATCTATCAATAAACAGCGTTGTTGAACAGTCACCATCAAACTTACAACTTTCAAACACCCTAATTTCTACTCAGCCATGGTTGTGTAATGTGGTCCCATCATGAGCTACATCTCTAGCCACTCCATAAGCAAACTATGACATATACATTGACGACCTGCCAACAGCCACACACATTGTCTATTACTAATCGCAATCACAATACCTCCTTTGATCACAGTCGTTACCAAAGTTTATTAGTTGAACGTGAGATCTCCTCCTATCTCGCAACCCTTGATAAATTGTTGTTGTGTAAAATTAACGGGTACAACATTAATTATTTCTCTTGTTATCTCCAAGATGAGTTATAATTTTGTTGGTGTTTCAAAATGTTTAGTTGAAGCAGATTTGTGTTAACTATTATTAGAGTTTGGTTAGTTTTGAGTGTTATGGAGAAATTAGACCACAGTTTTTGTGTCAAGGCCACTAAAGGAAAATGATGAAATATGACTTAGAAGTATGTTTCCGGGCAAAACATGTACACTGCCATCTAAGATTTTATTCTGAATGTCATGATAGACAGCGTATTGGTGTCATGATAATAAGACAAACGCTTATGACATAAAGTAAAACAAATGATTTAAGTGCCTCGTTGGTCTAGTGGTCTCAAGCGCTACTGCTGAGCATGAGGTCCTGGGTTCGATTCCCAGGTCAGGAAAAGTATCGCGGGATGTTCGAAAGAGTTACCGTGGCCTCGGCTCAGGCAACTGAAAAAATACGGGCGGGTTTTAGCCAGTAAAAGTCTGACACGCCCTCCCGCTCGGTGGAGCGGCTCCGGGTGCGGAGCTGAAGAAGTCATTTGATGATTTCCCACCCAAAACAAAAAGGTCGGGCAAAGTGATATTGGGTTTTTCTATCTGGAATTCTGAGAGAGTCTGGATTTGTGCCCGGTTGATGGCAATAGGCTCGCTCTCTATTATGTGAGACTGAAACATAACTGGCAAAATGTGGGTATTGGTACTATAGGTACACCTCTGACCACCACCACCCGGCACAGGTAACTGAAGGAGCACGGGTGGGTTTTAGTCAGTAAAAGACTGACACGCCCTCCCGCCCACCAAAAATGCCACACCAGCACACCAACCAGCTCAAGATTGAGAGGAGCAAAACTGATGAACGTAGGTCTTTACTCAGCAACCAGGCTAAAATAAATTATAATTACATCCATGTCTTCCCATACCCATTAACACTGTAATTTGAAAACATTGTAACAGCCAATTATTTTTAAAAGAGTAACCGTGGAGTTTCTTGCCGGCTCTTCTCCATAGGAAACGACCAATTGGAACCGTGCACCTAACTTCTGACGTTTCTGTGCCCATGTAGGTTTATGTCAAATAAAATATTTTGATTTTGATTTGACTCATAGTTATTGGCAAGGGACAAATTCTTCTACCTTTATCTAACCCATTCTCAATATCGAAAGACATTGACTCTCATCATCATTCTGCTGGGGAGTTTGTTGCGCCACTTCTTCCCAGCTAAAGAACTAGGAAGTGGTGAAGAGTGAGAGTTTTGAGGGACTGCGATATGTAATGTTGACGTTCAAAAAGTGCTGATTCTCAGCCTAGTTTAAATAAATATTTTTTGATTTGATTCGGAAGCCAACCTAGTACCTCTCTAAAAAAAGGCATAAAGATAAATAAGCTCTAATAATTCACAAAAGGACCAAGGACTTAGGTAAAGGTGGCTCAAGTGTCAAGACTATACAGCGTCGTATACGCCACATAGATGAGGACTAGCAATATGCGTCGCCATATAAAACCTAGTTCGTCGTATTTCCGACATTTTCGTGCCGTTTTTGGGTGTCACAAGTTAAGAAATGTAGAGGTAAATATTGCAGATATTGAAAAAATATGTTGGTTTTGTAGATGCATAGAAAAGTAAATAATATTTTGTACCTGTAGAACTCCAGTTCTTAATTGCGTTCAAAATGGCTCTACAAACCGGCAGCTTGGGCGTGTCAGATGAGCCCAGTTTTGTTATATACAAATAGTCTATTGTCTGATAGAATATCGGAATCAGTCTGAATAGCGTTTCGTTCATGATGATAATTTTTATTAGGCATGTTGATTATTTTTTCTGTTATTTTATTTTTTTTTAAATATTGTATGTGTTTGTGTTTGTCAGTGTAATCAATTATTGGTAAACCTAATAAAATTAATAAAAATAAAATAATTTAAAAACAAGACTTAAAGCTTATAGTGGGAAAATAAATATTATCTAAATAATAATAATCTTTTCTAAGCTACCTAACAATAAGAAATAAAAAACTAACTTTACTGCTCCTTTTTTTTGTCTTTGACCCAAACCCCAAAAACTTGGTGTGAATTGTTAGTTCAGAAATCGTAGCTAACTCGAAGCAATAAGTCTGCGACCCACCGTGACGGCCGCTCCTTTAAACACACGCCACTTGACTCCTTAATGTATGGATTGTTTTGGCACAGTTCGGTGTTCTGTTAAATCGGACCCTTGTACCTTTGCGGCTTGTACCTTTGTGGCTTTGGGATAGTTTCGGTACAGCTGTAGTTACATGGTTATTTTGTATGTTTCTGGACTTTTGTAGTTGACAAACTAACTCTTAGTTTGTAATTATAACATTTTGTAAAAGATTTGACAGTGGGCGTGAATTAACAATGTTAAGAAAAAAGAGCTACGTAGCTGCTACGGCGTAGCTCATTTGCTACGCTTTCGTAGCGTGTACTAAACACTAGCCACTTGATTCCTTAATGTATGGATTGTATTGGTATGGTTCGGTGTTCTGTTAAATCGGACCCTTGTACCTTTGCGGCTTGTACCTTTGTGGCTTGAGGATAGTTTCGGTACAGCTGTGGTTACATGGTTATTTTGTAGGTATGTTTCTGGACTTTTGTTGTTGAGAAACTAAGATATTTTAGGTACAGTTCATTTTTTGTTGAAATTTTTTAACATTCTGTAAGAGATTTGGCAGTTTGCGTTGATTAGCAATGTTAAGAAAATGCGACTACGAAGTTACTACGGCGTAGCTGATGTGCTACGCTTGCTACACTTTCACAGCGGGCATTAAACACACGCCATTTGACTCCTTAATGCATGGATTGTTTTGGAGCAGTTCGTTGTTCTGCTCAATCGGACCCTTGTTACCTTTGTGGCTTGTACCTTTGCGGCTTGGGAATAGTTTTGGTACAGCTGTGTTGTTACATGCAGTTTGGTTACCTTGTGATTCTGGGGTTTTTTTGTTGAGGAACGAAGATATTTTAGGTATATTACATTTTTTGTCAGCGTTCTCAACATTCAATAACCAACCTTTTTATTTTTTTAATAAAATTTTGATTTTGATTTTTTTGATTTTGAACTGATTGGCATAATTTGCGAAACTTAACTATGTTAACTAAAAGCCGCTACGTAGTCGCTACGGTGGCGTAGCTGACGGAGCTACGTCAGCTACGCTTTCGTAGCAGGTAATCGATCTAATTGACTCTTTGAGTCATTCGTAATGAATTTTGTAATGCACGATGTATTTTTATCAACTACAAACTGAACTGTCGATTTAAGTCGATTTACATTTCTTCTGTTCATTTCAACTTCAAACCATCTTTGTTATTGAGATGTTTTTTGTTTTTAGTTTACCTGTGTTGTCCCATTGCTGGGCAAAGGTCTCCGCCATACTTTTCCAGCTTTCCTCAAGTTGTGCCTTCTCCGGCCAATAAATCAGGAACGAGTCCAATTCGTCACGCCAGCGTTTCTTAGATATGCGTCGATGACGACGCCCGTATTCAGGCATCCACTGTGTGACGATCCTGGCCCATCTGTTTTGATGCATCCTGTAGGTTTGTCCCGCCCAATTCCGTTTCAGCCTCGCAGACTTATCGCCCACATCAAGATGTTATCTAAAATTATACCATAAATATAGAATCAGAATTTAAAAATACTTGTATTTCATATTCGATATAAATCGGGTTGCCTAATGATCCAAAACCTGTAATTCGATTTACAACCTGTGACTAAATCATCATTCATTTCGTAATGGAATCATGATTTCGTTTGCTATCTCATTGGCTGGCCTTTGCCTATCAATGTGGCTATTAATAGCCATTAGCCGATATTAGGCTTCATTTAAACCGGAGTTAGGACATTATGAAACGCTATTATCTTACGGAAAATTGTGTTTTGCAGAATTGCATTAGCCGATTCGTACTGGCTGTGAATAAATTTGCATGACAATGCTGTTCTATTGGTTCAGATTATTTTTAATTAGTTCCCTGTTCGTATACTTAGTGGTAGGTATGTAAATGTGTTACATTTAGCAAGGTTCCTTTGGTTCGCAAATTTAAGTAGTTATAAAGATTTACACCCTTTTTCTGAATTGAGAATTTGTCAAACTCTATTTTGGCAATACTTAGGTAAAGCCCGCTAAATTTAAAATATCTTTGTCAAAAACGTAAGAAATTTTGAATTTCGCAAGCTACTTTGAATTTTAAGGAAGCACTTAAACGTATTAAAGGACACTATAGCGCTATAGCAGTAATAAAAATAAAGCGTCTTTTGTGTCTCGTTTGTGTCCCGCAAAGTGTTAGGTAATAGATAAACAAAGTATTATAATTATGTTAACTAAATATTTGAAAAACCTCATTTCTTCGGAGTTTTAGAATTCTGACAATAGGTTCCAAGGCACGTAATATTTTGACCCGACGAGATATTTTCTTGTTATAATAATTAAAGTTTCTTTGAAACACAAAGTCTAGAATCAACATTACTATTCTCACTAGAAAGGCTTGATAAAGAAAATCTTGTTTAAATAACAGTTTTGTTAACTCGAAAATATCTACCTAATAGACGTTCAGTTTCACAACTGAAATCAAATAAAACTCGATTCTACGAACTTTCACCAATTGTCTATTTCAATCATAGGTACTACAAGTTCACAAATCAACGCGAAAATAATTTTCCCATCACTGTCCGATTAAATTCAAAGATAGACTCATCAAAAATAATAACAGACTATAAATTTTGATTGCACGCAATTGGTCTAACCTGAAGCACAATATAAAAAGGGACAGAAGGCCGGCTTCACACATCGAGTGAAATCGCACGCACACATAGAAACGCTTCACGTACAACGAGTACAAGCGCACTCGCGACCGGCATTTGTTTGAGATCGCCGTATGTACACTACTACAAGCATCTTTTGGATCATGGCCACAATCAGAACGAACGCCACCACCTTTTAATTTTTTTAATAAAAATTCTGTGACAATAGGAATAATGCCTGGGTAAAAAAAAAACAAATTCTATTTAGTCCGTCAGTCATATGATAAAAAAAATATTAGACACGTATTTTTGCCTTATCATATTAATAAGGAAATGACTTAGTTGAGGAGGGCTCGCTACATAACAACTAAGTATAAAATCTAGCAAGGCGTGACGTCATGCCATACTTTAACTCAATGTATCGCCGTAATCTTTTGATGACGCAAAAAAGAAAAAAATACGTGTCAAATATTTTTTAAGAGTCTACCTGACGGTCAAAACAAATTTTTTTAATCATCATCCCTATTTCACAAATGGTAACTAACAACGCCACCCTGTCAATGTAATTCAGGCGCCAAAAGATCTTCCACGTCTCTGTGTGCGTGCGCCTGTTCTCGCCCGTTCCATGGAGCCGGCCTTCCGTTCTTATCTATGTTGTGCCTCAAGGGTAGGTATACCGTAATTATTAACAGTCCCTTAGGACCAGTGGTCTCTCTAAGACTTGATAAGCTATTATAACTTGAGTTACTTGTTCAAAGCGATAAGAAGTTTTGATAAAGATTATGGGTGTCACTCAACTTAGTTTCGAGTTGTGCTTCCTTTTGGTGTTTCGTTCATTACTTTCAGAGACTGACCGGTTTTTTCAAATAGGTAATGAAGTTACGGTTAGAATTTTCGTGGTTTCATACAAGCTTCTTCTTCTCCGTGTCACTGGCATGCCAGTACTTCAGATCTTGCTTGCCCAACATTTCTCTACTTCTAGAGCGTCGTCAGAGACAGAGGAGAAGTCACTTTGGCTGCATGATTTGGAACAAAGCATAAAAGCTAAGTTATAGTCTTGCCCAGTATAACATTTCTAATTAACAATTTAAGTGAATAAATTATGACGACATGCTGTAAAAACTGGACGAGTGCGAGTTGAAATTGCGTGGTGAGGGTTCCTTACGATGAATTATAATAACTCCCATGTTTTTTATTCCCAGAACACTAGTGAAATTACTTTAGCTTACAAAAATTTAATTTTTGTCTGTTGCCGCAACGTCATGGTTGAATATTGTTTGCTCATAACATATTATTTTCAAATCTACCCTCAATTTTTTTTCTGCAGCTTAAATATACTTTATTTTTGATTTTTATCAATCTTTTTATTATTTTTTTTATTTGAGATAGGTTTGCTCTTGACTCTAGTCTAGGTCAGAGAAAACAGAGACAAAGTCGACGACGGAGCGCTAGTGCGAATGGGTGGAATAGAAACTAGGTAGGGATGGTAACCTGCAGTGCGTCTAGATGTCCGATAGTAGAAGGGGGCAGGCGAGTTAAGCGTATTTGTACGTTGATAACATGCATGTTTCACTATGTTAACATTTAATATCTGAAGTTTTTACTGTAAATTTGTGTCGATTTAAAAATGGTTGACATTCTTCTCGGTCAACAAACGTTACACCAGTTTTCCCTGTTTTATATGTCTTTGGAACAGTAGAGCAAAAAACGAGCATTGAGTAAGAACACTGGCCCTTGAGAGAAATTGTAAAACCTGGTAAGCTAAAACAGAATCATTTGTAGCTCGAGAAAAAATTATCTGGCCGCCATTTCATATAAAACTGGGGATCATAAAACAGTTCGTTAAAGTTCTAGACGTAAACGAAAGGGCTTTTCTTTAATTTGTCAGAAATTTCCTCAGCTCATTATTGAAAAGCTTAAAACTGGTATATTTGAGGGCCCGCAAATTTGACAACTTACGAAAGACACACAATTAAAAAATTCTACGAATAAGCTTAAATTAACGGCTTATACAGCTTTCGTCTCTGTAATGCAAAATTTTCTCAGAAATAGAAAATCTGAAAATTATATTGAACTTGTACACCTTGTGTGACCTCCTATTACATAAAAAAAATGGGTGCAATATAAGCATAAAACCCACTTGCTCCATAGTCACTTAGACAGGTTTCCTGAATCATCTAGGAGATACGAGCGAGGAGCAGGTTGAGCGTATGCATCAAGATTTACGCGTCATAAAAGAACGATGTCAAGGTTTTTGGGATACAAATATGATGTCTGATATTTTATTTACACATTTCTTTAACTTTAAACATTTTCTTCGTAAATACCTGTTTTTTTTTTGTTTCGAACGTAGACATCTGAAACTCAAAAACTAGAACTGATCAAAAAATCATGATTATATATGTGAACTTGGCATACCATAGGTTGTCAGCAACAGTGAAAATTTGGCCGGCAACAGATGCACTGTAAATTAGTGATATAGTTGTAAAATATGCTCTCCCATACATTCCAATTGCAAATGTAAGTTAGTACGCACAATATTGAGAGTTTACCGTGTTTACTAAAACCATAGACTTCTTTTCCTGTTATCTGTAAGTAAAAAACCATTCTCTGTATTTTTTATCAAAATTTTAGGCTCAGTACTTTTGGAGATAAGGGTGGAATGGTCTATTTTCATCTATTTTCTTAAATAACGTATAAAGTATTTATTTTAAAATAAAATAAAAAATTGATAATCTCACAACAAGCCCTTTCATTTGATTTGTCACACGGTTCAGTTTGCAAAACTTTTTGTTTAATTTTCTAATTTGCCCCCCAAAAGTGACCCCCATGTTCAAAATTCATTTATTTACGTTACACTTCCTTGTTTGGGTTTTAGCAATTCATATGTGTATTAAATTTCAACTTGATTGGTCCAGTAAATTTGGAGCAAATTGTCTGTGACAGACAGACAGATAGACACATGAGTGATCCTAGAAGGGTTCCGCTTTTTCATACGGAAGTACGGAACCCTAAATACATTAATATTTTTAAACATGTTTTAGTACATCGTATTTTCTCTACAGCCATGTTTGCCTCTATGGTGAGAACTACACAAAGGCTTTTATATGGTTTCTACTAAAATGACTCTGACATCATAAACTTTAATTGCCATTTCACGCGGTGACAAGCAGCGATCGTAAAAAATATAACGCTGCCGCTGCATGCGGTGCACTTTTCAGTGGTTTTTATTAGGGTTAGAATATCGCAGAACTTAAAAATAAAATGTTGTATTTTTGGCTACATGACATGGCACTTAAAATATATATATACGGAGTACAGGGGTCTACCCTTTATAGCAGAACTTTTTATGTCAAAATATTATTTTGCATAACAGCGATAGCATAAACTTCATTTCGAAAAAAATGGTTTGGCAAACAGTCACTCATAATTTTGTAAGTCAGAATCATCTCTAGGCATAAATTTCATATCCATAATAATTAAAAAGTAGAACCATCATATCGCAGAAAGTTCACAGTCAGAATCGTCTTTTGGCATAAATTTCATTATCGATAGTCATTAAGGCAGAACTTTCATATAACAGAAAGATTACAGTTAGAATCATCTTTTGGCATACATTTCATATCCATTATAATTCCCTCCATAATATTTCTCTGTAAGAACCATGCAAACATGTAAATAAGCACACACCATGCATGCAGCATGCAAGCAAGCATGCAGCATGCATGCGAGGATGGTTTCTGTCACGGCTCCGGCGTTGCGAGCTTATCGTCGCAGATGGTTTAACGCTCACCACCACAGCTTCGGCTTGCTGGTCGGCTTTGCCGGCCAGCCTCAGCCGCGGCGGTCAGCGTTATAACCACTTGCTCCTCAGCTCGCGGGCCATCTCGCCCCTCCGCACCTACGCGACCTTAAATTACACTCCAAAAAAAAAAAGAGTAGGGCATACAAGACTACGGGAGGTCGGTTTTGCAGCGATTCGTTTCTGTCACTAACTTTTGTAGCACAATAAATTGACTTTTTAAGACAATATTTTAATTTTAAAGGTTAAAAATGTTATTTTAAAATTATTCCAAATAAAATTCTGCCATCTTCATAGTATGCCAAGTGAAATTGTACCAAATAATCGTCGCTTTAAATAAACTTTATGCTAAACGAAATTATGCGGAATTTTAACTTTGCCATCTTAAAAGTTCACCATTATAAATTCGGACAATTAAAAACATTCGGCCAAACAATAATTATATTAAATAATTGGTATGCCTTAAAAATATTCGTTTAAAGAAGATTATGATAAGTGTGTTATGCCAAATAAACGGAGCATCAAGATTCTGCCAGCTATAGGGCACCCGTAGTACTGGTACAATAATGTGAAAAGAATGAAGACCTCAGAATTATAACTATCCATTGGTTTTGATACGGTCACCCCCTATTACATGGGACTTTAACATGACTGGCGAAATGTGGGTGTACGTACACCTCTGTCGAATACTTCGGGGAATATAGGCGTGTTGTTATATTATGTGTTCGATTTTGTAATAATTTTTAGCGTAGACGACAAAACACCCCTTTGCTTGCTAATCTAAGGTAATATAGACTTATTATGGTGTTTTTCTTTATTCAAGCTATTTGGATTCAATCTAACTACACGTGTATGGTGTATGCCCTTCACCAAGGAGTACAGAACAATGATATATCAAGGATTTCACATTCCATTGTTCTTTTTCATGTCTTACCAACATTATATCGTACAATACCTCGGTAGGCTACAAAATATGGCGCTCACGGCAAATTACACGGAACACGTGAATCGTCACAGCCAGTATCACATGTGGCAGAGTTGTGTGACGAATGACGTCATATCTCACACATACACTTACCCATGAAGTGGATTAAGTGGTGCTTTCAACCGCTTGATGTATGGACGCGGATCTTGCTTGATTCATAAGGACCATTTTCGCGTAACGCGGTTGGTACTATGGAAGCGGTGTGTCATTTTGTTTTCGCTCCCGTCTGCCGTCAGTGCTTATTGTTCCAGTGGTTCTTTATAGAGAATGATGCTTAATTCATAAGGACCAAATCCGTGTAGCGAGGTACGCGAGGTTGTCTGAAAATGATTCTCCTGAGTACTTTATTAGGATCATTCTGTGTGGTTTCTCTCTTGTTTCGTTAGTTTTTCTTTTTTGCTAGAAGTGTGTTGATAATCGAGTAGTGTTTTGAATAGCTTGATTTCTGGACCTGTTTGGTGCTTGATGCATAAGAACCATTTTTGCCTAACACGATGACCTAACACGAAGAGTATTATTTTGTGTTGTAGCACTTTTTTTTTCTCTTTAGATTTTACGTTTTAATATACTCAAAGTCTTTTATTTTTATTTCAAAAGTTCACAAGCCGGAACCACCCACGTGAAATAATTGACATAGTATTTTGATAAAAAGTGAGTTTTATAAGTCAGTAGAATATCATAAACACTAATTTACCGAAGCCTCATAGGCGGCAAAGCAACTATACCATTAAAAAAGTATCTAACATAGATTATTCAAAATATACGTAAGTTCCCATTTAAAACCTTACTTTGATAATTGGTTTTTAATATTATTAATATTTTACCACACTGGCAATTATTATGTCGGTATAAAAGATTTTCAGGGCAATGTTTTATTTGTGTTTATTGTACTTGTACTTAAAATAATTATAGTGCCTTTAAGGTAAATAAAAATGCCTACCCTATTACCAACTATGGTGAGGTCACTTCCAGTATAATCGGATTCAGCTGAAAACCAATATCATGCCTATTTGGTTACCGAGTAAAATTTAAATTTTTAAAATATTTAACGAATACTAAAAAAACGTTGAATAAAAATTAAAAATAGTCAGGCTTCGCTTACCATGTTTTAAAGTTTTTTTCTAACTTTCTTATAATTTTCATCGATTTGAAAGGACGAAGTTACTCGCTGTGGAAAAAATTGAAAAGAAATAGTGGTAACTATAGATTCAATGACTTGTTCCACAGTTGCGATCTTGGTGTTTGTTGTTTGTTGTTAATGTGTTCATTGTACACAATTTCCCACCAAAAACGTCAAACATATAAAATTTGAAATTAAATAATTCAAATATTAAAAATTTTAAATGAAATAATTTCAAAGTTCTTATATACCGGATGATTTTTTTTACCGACTCGAAATTTTAACAGGGTGTTCTACCCATGAACATGAACAACTTTTACTATGGGACCAACTCTGAAATCACGAAAAAAAATCAGCTGATTCATACATTTTGGTCGAGTAGGTATTGAACTTTTGTATGAATCAGCTGATTTTTTTTTCGTTATTTCAGAGTTGCTCCCATAGTGAAAGTTGTTCGTAATCATGGATAGAACACGCTGTAAAAATTTCGAGACGGTAAAAAAAATCACCAGTATATATATTATATTTAAATAATAAAATATAAAGTGTTATTAGGAAAAAAAAAAACCAGCAATTGTAAGTTCTATCGTAGTATTCAATATTTTTTTATCGTTTTATTATTATTTGATGTTTTTTTTTGTTTGTATATAGTTCTAGTACGCTAATTAATCGTTCCGTGTTTTCCTGTTATATAGATACATGCCAGATCTACATTACGACAAAAACTTTAGGTTAATATTGTGTATGTGTTTAGTTAGTAAGCCTTTAAATAAATAAATAAGCACTTGAAAACTAACTACCACAGCCTCATTACTAATCACATACATATATGTGAGAACAAAGTGAGTACACACACCAGCAGTACCTCCCCGTGCAATTTTATGTGGCAACTTATCATCTTTGGCGAAGCTATTTTTCGAATGTTTTACCTCGTTTAGCTGATGTCTGGTTCCTTTGATGACATCCTGTCTATTAGGAGTAGCTATCAACCTTTTGTATTCCACGTTTTTCCTTTGTTCATACGTGAAGCTGGGAATATTTTTCAGGTATGTGGGTGAATATTTGCATGAATCACTTTGCGTGTTTTTTTCCTTAAGGTGTGAAGATGTGTAATGTTGTGTTGGGACGTGTGCGGGTGTATTATATTCTTGCCTGACAGGTGAAGACAGAAATCTTGGCGTCAATTTTCATAGTTTAAGAGTATGTCTGTGGGATTGGTATAATTGTTATTGTCATGTTTCTGATACTGACAGGCAGTTGGGTTAACCAGTTAACTTTACACACACAAAATTATATATGCTGTGGCAATTATTGATTCGCAACTGACGTGTCAGATGTATGAACGTAAACGAAGCAAAAGGAGTATGTAAGGATCGTAGCAGGCAGTATCGGGCAGAAGGCGTGAGTTTATGTATGTATGTATTTATGTGTATGTGAATAGTTGTTTTGAATCTTACGCGTGATATGTTATATGTTAGTCATGGGTCGCTCAAGATAATTAATTGTTACTATCCAATAGTATACATGTATAATTACTTACTAATTACTATACTTCTCGTCGCTATCACGTCACGTTTTTCTGAGAAGCTTTCAAAGTTCTTGAATAAAAAAATCCTTTATAATAAATACTTAATATACACTTTAAGAAATGAAATGAAATTGTTTATTCTTTAAATAGGATATCGGAATCATTTTTACACGTCATATTAAAAAAAAAATTAAGCTAGATGGAGTCGACATTTCTTATATGACTACCCCTGAGAAGAAATGGCGAAACAAACTCAGGGGTCAAGGTCTCTTTTAAAGTCCAGACATAGTCTTGGTCAAATCATGTGAAGATCATGTAGCTCTCAAATGCTCTGTTGAGGAAAGAACCACACAAATTTGGACCTGTCCAGTTAGTGCAATCATTTATCAGTAATCGTGTAGCTCAACTCAGGACTTAAGGAGCTCAATGCTTGCGCGTTATGAACGCGCTACAATACATACACGCGCTACATTACAATAGTTTTATGTGTGAGATAAAAGTACGTTTCTTTCACATCACGTTCCTCGTATACGCGAGAAGTATTGTATATAATCGCAGTTTAGTTTCATACTGACCTAAATAACTTACTTTAGCGACACTGGAAGTTGATTCATCTGTTTCGTTAGTTGGAGCTAAAACAGTGAATGTGCCTTTGATGAAAGCCTGCAAGCTGTTGATACAGGAGACAAGTGTATGTTCTAAGCTTTGCTAGAATTAGAATAAAGTTTGTTGTGTTTGTGCCTTTCGAATTTAACGACTGTCAGGAGGAAGAGCATTTTATGTTACGTATAGCGCTGCAAGGTTCTTTTAGTGTGTGGCCGAAATGGGAATTAATGACGCCATCATGTTTTTGGAACGAAGTTCTTTTTGGAATGAAGTTCTCTAACGCGGCTTGCGATAGGAGTTGACTGGTAGAAATCGTCACGTAACGAAAAAGCGTTACTACTGTTAACGTAACTAAAAAACGTTACTAATACTATTTGTTTTTAATACAGAGCCATCTATACAAGGTTTATAGCTTTATAGCTAGCTAGAAACTGTACAAAACTATACTTTTAGACACTTGAAAATTGAGACCATACTAGATGGCTCTGTATTAATACATAATATACAGCGTAAGGCTGCGTTCACATATGTGCGATTTTTTCCGGCGCGAAATCGCGCGCGCGTCGCTTACGAGTCGCTCACTCCTCAGATACTTCGGAACTTAACAGTTAGTCCCTTGTCTTAACGTACATTTTTTATCGATATAAAGTGCGCGCGCACGCTCAGTGCCCGGATTGCTATCGCGTGGTACTTGCGTCGCAATTGCGCAGCAACCGCGCCGCATTCACGCTCCCCGCTTCCGCGTTAGATGCGAGCAGTTTTTGCGAAGGATTTTTGGTGGTCACCCGATAGAGCGGCTGTTGACTCTGAGCGGACGCTACGCGTGCGCAATGCGGCACTTATCAAAGGCTGCCCAAACGCGATCAGCACACGTTAAATTCGCGCACATGTGTACTCGCTCTAAGGGATTTCGTCCAAGCGGGAGGCCCACGACACCTGACTTATTTTTCTATATATTTCACTGTGACATTTCACAAAAAAAAAAAAAAACTGTAGAATGTAGACTTAACTGTAAAACACTAATGAGTATTGATCGCAAAGGTCATTTTCAGTAAATGCTAATTTGCAGATCTTTGGTGGAATAGAACCGACGCGCTATCTTAGCACGGTACTACGGTAGATCTCTCTGAACATTCACATGTTGAACATGCCCTGACCAGTCTATACCACGTGTTCCTTTTGATATCTCATAACTCTAGGGGATCATTGTACTCATCATTATGAACAACTTTTACTATTGAACAAAACCTGAAAACAGGAAAACAAAATCAGCTGTTCCCTACATTCATGTTCGCATAATTCGTCAAAATGTAGGGAACACCTGACTTTTTTCGCGATTTCAGGTTTTTTTTTTATTTGAGATAGGGTTGCTCTTGACTCTAGTCTAGGTCAGAGATGACAAAGACAAAGTCGACGATGGAGCGAGCTTACCCAAAAGAAGCCTGTTCACTGTCACTTTGAAGAGATCGGGGTTGTATGCATTCGGAAACACAGACGCAGGCAGAGAGTTCCACTCCTTTGCTGGGCGCATCACAAAAGACATTTGGAAACGCTTAACGCTTAGTGGTTTGGTCCCATAGTAAAAGTTGTTCATGATGATGAGTACAATGACCCCCTAGAGTTATGGGATATCAAAAGGAACACGTTGTATACAAGGTGTTTTTTTTTATATGTCGTAACTCTAGGGTATGAATGAGACCATATCAAAGAATCAACATTTTTCAATTATCATTTTCTTTTTGTTTTCATTTTTGATACAAAATAATTCGACAAAGTCACGATTATTAATGTAAAACCCCCTTACGTGAATTATGACAACGTCGCTTTTTCTTAGCTTTAATTATGAATGATTGGTATGAATGAAAATGAATTACGCGTATTTATCAATGAAACTTAGTATGAACCTAATTTTATTAAGATTGATGATATCTTCGGAACTATGCATTTTTGGAACACATGTTCTAGGATTTTTTGTATTATTTTTACTTATAAAACACAACCCTAGAGTTATGACATAACAAAAAAAAAACACTTTTTAAAAATGGTGTCTTCTTCTGATGATCCCATTTTAGTCCGTTGTTGTTTGTGTACATTGTTGCGTTAACATAACATCACACGCCAGTAATATCCAGACTCTGGGCTGCTACTGAGAAATTCTTGATGGTAAAACCCAATATTACTTTGCACGACCTGTGCATTGAACCCAAGGCATGCTTAATACGCACATACGCGTTACACTTATTCAACATAAATCAACCAAAGATACTTAACTCATAAAGAAACTCCAACTACCGAACAAAGACAAACCGAAATCTTCAAAAACCAACGTTTTCAAGCACTATTTTATTCCAACTTTTAACGAGCAGTAGTTCGTTCCGTTTCACGGGTAGTCCGTCACGCCACCGACTTTGTTTCAGCGCGCTACATAAATCTTAGCTCTGAACGACTAGCGGGCTTTTAGTCTAACATTACTTTTGAGGTTGGAATCTTTCTGTGGAGCGTATTGGAGTTTAAAGAGTTGGGCTGTACTCTTCCGAAGATAGGGTATTTTGTTTAAGATTCATGGTGGGTTGAGAGTGCAACAAGCCAGTTCGAATTATGTGTTGGCGAATTCAAGAAGGTTTCTTAAAGATGTCTTACATTGTCATTGTGAAATCTGTGTGTGTATTCTGATTCCTATCGTCATTTCTTACTCAACATTCCCTGATGCCTGTGTTTGATGATTAAAAAGGATTTACATAACATAACATCACGCCTTGTTTCCCCGAAGGGTTAGGCAGAGATGTACCTATAGTACACCCACATTTCGCCAGTTATGTTTAAGTCCCACGTAATAGAAAAAAAAAAAAAAAGGTTAAAAAGGATTTACTATTCTATTTTCTAGGTATGTTGCAGTAAGATGGTTGTAGCCGTGATATAATTATGTCCCTAGGGATATAGCTACTGTAATATAGTTACATGAAAGCGGTTCTTATCTGTTCGGAGTGCCCTAATTTTGTTACTGCGATCAATTTCGACGTAGCGCTTGCCGGCCGCTGCCGCGACACTGCTCACTTTGCTCGCTCGGCTCGCGCGTAGTTGGTCAAAGTTCTAACCTAACCTCTGACTAAATAGTTATATTACTAGATCGTGCTTGTATCATAGTTATATTCCTAGTAAGATAGTTACTACATTACGGTATATAGCTATATCCCTAGATATCACTAGGGATATAAGATTTTTGTGTATTGTTGCTATTATTATTATTATCCTATTGTTATATTATTAATTCATTTAATTCTGTTAAGTCCCATATACACAAAATAAAATATAATTTAAAATTTCACAATACTGCCACAGAATAAAAATAAAATATAAATACAATTAAAATAAAATAAAATAAACGAAGATACTATGAACTACTACAAACTATACCACGGCTACGACCATCTTACTGCGACAGATACACAACTATCATTGATCATCTTAAAATACGTTTATAGCCTCCGGGACTGGCGATCCTCCCTGGACTGTCAGCCCCACTTTTACCACCTCGCTGATTGCCCAATACGTGTTCCGTGCAATGAGAATCAAACATTTGCTTGTAGTGAAGAATTTCTCCTAAAACACAATCTCACGAACAACGAACCATTTCAAAAGCGTCATTCACCTCGCTTACAATGAATGAACCAAGAACTTGTCGGTTTAACGGAGGGTAGAAGAAACAGATTGTGTTAAAACTAAGTTCCATGGAACAGTTTCAACGGAAAATATGTTAATGGTACTTTAAACTTGTTAGAATTAGTTTTCTTTTTGAATCACATCGTATTTGCTTTTTTAAATGGCATCGATTTGGAGTTTAGTTTTGTGGAACAATTAATCTGTTAGTGACGCTGTAGTTTTGTTTGAGTACGAATTTATTTTGAAACTCGATTTTTTGTTTGTCCTTTTCGCGGCTCGGTTTTGTTATCGGTTTGACATTTTTGTTGTTGTTTGTTTGTTTCACTGGAAAGTTAATACCGCTACTATTAAAAGCCCAATGTATAACTGCAAGTAGGTATAATGTTATGTTGTTTATACTGCTATTTAAAATCAGAAGATGGCACCCATGGTTGATGAATGTAATTTTTCGGTAGGAATTTAAAAGCATCATGCAGAGTCAATTTTTAGAAAAGTGTTTATGTTTGCAGAACTGTAAACTATAGCTAAATCAACCGTTTCCTGAGTGTGTTTCAAAAGCTTACCTTCTTATTTATTTTGAGCCTTTTATGTCCCACTGCGCGGCAAAGGCCCCCTTCCATCTTTTCATGTTTCTCTCTCTTTTGGAATTTGGGTCTAATCCTTTAGGTATGAGTCTAAGTCATCACGCCATTTCCTTACCGGTTCCTGTTGTTTGGAACCCAATCTGTGGCTCCTGTCACCCAATTCTGTTGTGTGGATGCAATCTTCTGGTAGTAAAATAATAAGATTTTTGTACGACGAAAAAAAAATCTCAACAAATAAAGTCATTCTCTTTCAAAATAACCAAAGAAAAAAACTCCCAAGCTATTAGAAAAGCTACTCAATCAAGTCCAAAATATCTTCGGTCGTTCGTAGTGAAGTGCCCACGCTTACAAGTCGGACCGACAAGCTGCAATATCCGGGGACTGAACACACCGACACTCTTCTAGTGCATAACCGGACAACTGCACATCTCTAGTCATGATATTTTGATTGGATTTTAAAGAATGGTTTGATATTTTTGTTTGATAAAATGTGATTAAAGTCAATAAATGTTTATGAAAAATATAAGTAGATAGGTACTTAAGAAATAAATACTATGTACTTACGTAGTAATTAGTTGAGAGAATAAGTGTTTGTATTTTGTTAAACAAAATAATATAATGTATGTATTGTCATTCTAGTTATTTATTGGATGTGTTTAGGTTTGTATTAAAATACGCAAACATAATCATTGGTGTTTAAATGAACTAGTAAAAAAGTAATTTAAAAAAATTAAATCGACTTCAAAAATAAATTATATCAAAATTATGAAATAACTTTTAATTTCGAAAGTCGGGTGTCTTGGGATCTGTATTGTAGTGTTTTGCCACCGATTCCCGAAATTAAAGTTATTTCATCACTTTGAGTTAATTTCTTTTTGAAATCGATTTAATTTTTTAAATTACTTTTTTTCGTAATTTTAGTTTTAAGTAAAAACTGGAATATTTTTTTGTAATAATTTTGTGATTTTGATGAAAATTGCACTATTCCCTAAGTTGAAGTAAATGTAAGCCAATAAAAAAATGGTCACAATCCGATTAAGAGTTTCGGAGAAATGCGCGGACCAACGGAGAGCAGTGGTGGCCTAGTGGTAATGGCCCCGACTTACGAGTTGTAGGTTGTGGGTTCGAACCCAGGCAGGCGCTTTACTTTGTGTATTCATCACCACTGCCCTAAAAACGGTGAAGTAAAACATCGTGAGGAAACCGGCATATCCTAGAACCAAAAATTCGAAGACATGTGTAACTTAATCTTTAGACCTATTTATCCTGCTTATGCGTAAGAAGTTTAATTAAAATCGGTTCGTTAATTTCGAAAAACAAGGACTTGAAAGTTTGTATGAAATACCGTAAACGCTCTTAACGTGTAATAGATAACTATGGCGTAGAACTAGGAAATCTGTACCACTATATAAAATGAACGCTCAGCGCTCTCGTTTACTTAAATTTACCGTGTTTAGATATACACATAATTTAATTAGCTATCTATTTAATTTATCTCTCACAACTGTTTTCAGTACATTTATACCTAAGTACAAGAAGCACGTTTATTATATTTTTAAATATTTTTATCATCATAAAGCGTTATAACAAACTTTAATGTTCTAAGTTATGTTCAGAATATTAAAAAGACTCATATATGCGAGATATTTTCAAGTTTATGAGAGATGAGGAACTAAATTGACAATTATTTATAAAATACTTCGCTATTAAAATTTTCATTTCCTGCTGCTGGAAACGCTTACCTACTAATATGATTTAATATGGGGTCGTTGACACACGTAATAATAGACAAAAAGACACATTTTTAAACACAAAATACCACACACGTACTCAATATCTACCAAAGGATTTCGAACTAATTAAATCACGACTCAATAAAAATTTTACCTATCTCAAAAAATATTAATTTTACTTATGAAAAAGTAAAAGACTTAATTATACCTAGGATATGGAATTATTATAAATGAAAAATCAAACTGTAGCAAATTTACTCAAAAATTAATTTTCATACATAGACGATTTTTTCCCTGCCACTTACCACGTTATGACGTTGACCAGCAAACTAAAGTAATAACGTGTGGCGCTAGCGATGCTCGCCAGTTCTTTGTCCGAGTCCTTTAAATACACTACTTTTATAAAGCAGTAAGATTTAGAAAGTTTTTGCGAGTTTGATAATATATTATGTATTGATGTAGGAACTAGGGTATTGGTCTTTATTTTACTTTTTTGTAGGGTAAACAGAGCATGTAATAATAATGTTAGTACCAGTGAAAGTTAAAAAGACTTATACCCGTTGTCACTATGGAATACCTAATAAAAGCGCAATGTTGGATTTTCAACGCTTGGTTCAACGCCGAAAGTTGCAAATCCTACGTGCGCTTCTGTTACGCATTACATTTAGGTGTCGCGTACATAGTGTTGGTGTAAAGGGGCAATAATATGCATAGGTTCAGCAAGTGCCTTAAAAACCCTTTTTTATCAAGAAGTCCCTTTCTAACGTACGCTTCGCTAATTAACGCAGCGTTAACGTGAGATTAGTTTGAACGCTGAATGCGAAGATAAGTCCAACGGTTGAACCCAATAACCTATCTACTACCAGTTTGGACATACTGGAGCTAGAAAAGCCTATCTTTATATGATTTCAACGTCCCAATAATCTATAAAAGATTATGGAATCTTACCGGACTGATATAAGGACAGATAGAATTATACTGTCTATCACCAACAGCGATCTGTCTTTTACTGAAAATAGGTTCTTGGGCCGTTAGACGCAAAAGACGTACCTTTAATATAATAACACAGAAAATCAGAGACAGAAGATCTACTTGTTGTCTGCAAATAGAACCGCTAACATGTTATTTTATTTTTATTTTCCTAATTCTATTTTAGTTTTTACTTTCATTATTAATTTATTACGATGCACTTCCTAGCCTGAAGCACGGGTTCAACCTAGTTCAGGCAAATAAGCAACTGTGGTCTATTTAATCGTTAAGTTACTTATTATAAATGTGCCCATTTCAATAAATACACGACTATTAATATCAATAGTTTAAGCACTGAGGTCGTTGACCGCCTTGCAATACCCGTCATCACAAAATAATTAACAGAGCATTCGTTTGTACCTACCTCGGTCGTCACGGTCCGAATGTTTCCGAATAAAAGCGAGTACTCCCGAAGGTTGGCTTTTACTTTGGTCAAAGTATTTATGGGCATGGCCGGTATTTGCCATTCGACGAGGCAATTCTACGAGCATTTTGAGTTCGGTACCAGATGACAGCCAAATACCTACCGAGAAATGTTTTGATGACTACTATGTACCTACACCTTTGCTGTCTATGTTCTGCGTGTGTTTTAGCATCACAACTATATTCCCCGAAAGGTTAGGCAGAATCACTTTATCATGGCTTTGTAAACCTACTATCTACGTTTACTTCGTGGAATGCAATAAATATATTGAATACTAGCTTCTGCCCGCGACTTGGTCCGCGTGAAGTTTCTTGTTTTAATATAAAACATCCCCTATGGCACTCGGCAATAGTGTAGCTTTCTATCATTGAAAGAATTTTCGGAATCGGATCAGTAGTTCCGTAGGTTACCACCGACATACAAACTCTCAAATTTTACCTCTTCAAAATATTAGTATAGATTGAGTTGTGACAACCACATAATGTGGTTATCAGAACTCAAAGAAAGAACTTCGTTCCAAAAAAAAATAAAGGATAATATATTATATTTTAATTTTTTTTGGAAAGAAGTTCTATAACGCAGCTTGCGGTAGGAGTTGACTGGTAGAAATCGTCACTTAGTGAAAAAGCGTTCATACATAAACGTTCTTATACATTGTGCCCCT
This sequence comes from Fissipunctia ypsillon, assembly GCA_947568875.1. Classification (NCBI taxonomy): domain Eukaryota; kingdom Metazoa; phylum Arthropoda; class Insecta; order Lepidoptera; family Noctuidae; genus Fissipunctia; species Fissipunctia ypsillon. The sequence continues at coordinate 19,079,902 of OX387655.1, read as the reverse complement.
TCCATGCAACTTTCTTCTTTCGAATTTGGTCAAAATGAAAATCCAAGATGGCGGCTGCGAAAATGTTTACATTTTTTTCATTATTGGTGTCGTATTCATGGTTTTCGAGGGTGCTAAAATCGATAGTGAAGTCAAAATGAAAATCCAAGATGGTGTCTGCGGAATTTTTCAAATTTTTCATCATGGGTGTGATTTTCATGGTTTTCTAGTGCGTTTTATGTATGTATTCTGTCACATGACGACTATCATCAGCTTTGTATAGTTTATTATCTCATTCCAAAAATACACTTTCCATAAAAAATTCAAATAGGTCTGGCTTAGCATGTAGGTGTATTCTAAGAGTACCATTTGGCGCAGTCTGCACTGCAACCCCTATAAGACCTGTTTGTCCATCGCCACGTCAACGGGATGTCAAAGAGAACGAGATGACAGCGCTGAAGTAACGATACATACATTTACTATGGCCGCGTGTCCACCCCACACCACCATAACGTTTGGTTCGAATAACCTCGTTTCTCGTTGACGTCCGGTTTATTATTTATTTATCCTCCCACTGGAACGCCATACAGCAATTACACCAACGGAGCAAACATACTTTATGTGCTGCTTTCCATCCATCCTGTGCGCGGTGGACATCGGATGGGCGGCGATGGATCACGTATGTCCACACAGCGTCAAGACACTTCTCCATAGTTCCATAACCACCCATATTGCGCACGTTCTTTACGATTTTTTCCGGACTCAATGAATGTTAAAATAAATACATTAAAATTGAAAAAAAAAACGGAAAATTTTGACGTGTTCCTGCCTGACCGTTGACGTTGTGCGGTGGGCAAACAGTGTTAGGCAAGGCACACGTACAATTTCTGCTGTAAGATAATTCGCTTTATTCATGAATACAATCAAACATCAGGTACGAAGCATTTGCCATGGAAGAGGGTTCTGAGACCGTTGCGCTAAAAATAACCAGTTCAAAAGGTCCATGATTGATACTAGTCACAAAGCTATGTTGTAACACTTTGAGGATGACCTTTATTATAAGATATGTTTGTTAATTGCATTTCGTATATGTTCTGTCTGTTGGATAAATAATTTTGATCTTATTATTGCTTATCATTCTTACAGTAATAATCAATTTAACCTACACGTCACCAAAATGACATAACACGATACGATCCCCTTTCAAGTTGAGACAAAATACAAAATCGCATGATAAATTACATATGTGCCCGTCTCTAACCTACAATTGTGCGCATATCCGCACTTGCCATGCAGATTTCACTGCGTCATGTTTAAGACAGGCTCCACGGAATACAGCGGGATTAAGCAGTGTGTAGCAGTGTATCGCGCTTCACGTAAATTATATTAATACACTGCCTCGTAGGACGGTGAAAGGTAGGCTGGCATTATTGCTTGTTACGCTCTTCACTTGTCCTAGTTAAACATGCTACATTATGTCTAAAGCAGGTATACTTTCCTACTTTCGACATAACCTATATATACAAGTAAATAAAATGATTGAAATGTCTGTTTGTAATGTCAAAATAACAGCTGTTTCCTAAATGCATATGAAAGTATATAGTATGTACGATACTTATAACAAAAAAACAATTTTTAGAATAAGACTGCCTCGTTGGTCTAGTGGTCGCAAGCGCTACTGCTGAGCTTGAGGTCCTGGGTTCGATTCCCAGGTCGGGCAGTGTTATTGGGTTTTTTCTATCTGGAATTTCTCAGTAGCAGCCCGGAGTCTGGATTTGTGCCCGGTAGATGGCAATAGGCTCGCCCCCTATTACATAGGACTTAAACATAACTGGCAAAATGTGGGTGTACTATAATAGGTACACCTCTGCCTAACCCTTCGGGGAAACAAGGCGTGATGTTATGATGTTATTTATTTATTTATTTAACAGTTTATGTACACATATATAAACAAACAAGAAGAAAGGAACAGAAAAATACGTACAAAGGTGATGCTTATTTCTAAAGAAATCTCTTCCAGCATACCTGCGATAGGAAAGTAGATAAAGAGATGTAGACAACGTGTGTAAGAGTAAAAGAGAAAACAAAATACATAAAATCACAAACGATACACTAATATGAATATAAACAAATATATATATAAACATAAAATATGAGTACATACAAATACATACATTATACTACCAAAATAAATATCACAAAAAAAAAAATATACGATAATAATGAAACATAACATAATAAATACTAATAGCTATGACGAAGTGGAGAGATAGTGTTCTTTCACTCTTCTTTTAAACACTGCAACAGTTTGGCAGTCCCTAATATCAGGCGGAAGTGAATTCCATAACCGAACCGCATGCACAGTGAAGGAGTAGGAGTAGAAGTCGGTTGAGTGGGGAGGGGATTTAAGGAGATTTCTAAGATGTGACCTGCAAGGAGCATCATTATGTTAATTTTTAGAATTTTTGTCTGTCTGTTTGTTCCGGCTAATCTTAGAAACGGCTGGACCAATTTTAACCAGACTTTCACTGGCTGATAGCGGATATTATAAGGAGTAACTAAGGCTACTTTTATTTTTGGAAAATAATTAGGATTCCGCGCAAAAACTAAAGCCCATCAAATTGTGAACAAAATTCGTTTCAATAGGGAAGTACTGACATCCACGCTGGTGAAGCCTCGGGCAAAAGCTAGTTTATCAATATATTATTACGAGCTTTCCATAACGAAAATATATTAGTTACTGAAGTGCTTCGTAGAAGTTTTATTTTCAATATTCTAATAACCAGAGTTTAATTAAAGACTGAAAATGAGGCTTTCACGTTTTGCAGTTTTCGCCCTCTTAGTAATGCAATTATATCACTCACTAGAATAGTCCTGTTGTCTGGATTTTTGTTCAATTATTGGCAAAGGGTCAAATTTAATTAGCTAGCGAAGCTCCGCAGACGTGATGGGTATCAACATAATAAAACAAAAAAGGATAACCTTTTCGTTAGGGTCAATGACCGTAGGTAATGTAGCTACTTGAAATATCAGTTAAATTTTTTTTTAATTTTTTGTTTTCAGAGGTATAATGAGTCGATCGATATCTAAACACGATAAATAAAACAAAAAGTGTGTGTCTGTCTGCTCCGACGCACAACTGGAGTTTGCTCCTCATACATGATTTCAAAGTGAAAGGTGCGCAAGGTACGTTCCGCAGAAAAACATAACGCTTTTGAGGTAACGCTTGTTTTTCTTGTTATTTCACTCCTCATAAAATTTTCATACCAGGGGCCTTATATGAAAATCGATTCTTAAGGAGTAAACTTCAAAAAACTGATTTTCTCAACTCGTACTTCAAGTAACTACACTACCAGCGGTCATTGACCTCCAAAAATTTCATGAAATCAATTAGATTTTTTATTTTATCGTGTTTATATCTAAACACGTGACGTATCTAAAGACGTATTGGGTATCGGTATCTCGATACCCAACACGTCTGCGGAGTTTCGCTAGCTAATTTAATTTGATCCTGTAGAATCAAGAAGTTCTTCTAACTTAACAGATAGCTATGCTGCTGGGGAGTTTGTTGCACCACTTCTTCCTAACTAAAGCACTAGGAAGTAGTGGAGGCCGGGCGATTCTCAGCCTAGTTAGAATAAATGACTTTTGATTTGATTTGATGGGACTATTATCATCAAGTGGTTTACTATAATTACCTACATACATCTCTGGCTATCAACCCCTTAGAGGTATACAAGCGTGTTTGTTTGTAGTTGATAAAAATCTGGAAAGTATTACTTTATCTAAAAGCGCTACTCACAAGCGAGATACGGCAGAAGTTTCCATAATTGTTTTAATTCATGTCCAGTTTTTGTGCACCTCACTGTACAGAGTAACGTCGACGTTTTTACATTTTGCAAACACGTAGTTCATTTGCAATGTATTCAAAATGACCCAGTTCTATTTAGTTTTTAAAGGTAACCTAACTTTTAGACGGGGCAGTATTTTTATTTTTAATGTTCCTTTCGTCGGCCATTTACGTGTTTGCAAATGAGCTTTCAGTTTATAGCTTGGTAGTAGTTTTTTGATACTGAGTGGATAATTTACTCATTAATTTCGTAACTTTTTTTTTACGTTCGCTGGTTACTTACAACATAATCAGACTGTAATGTTCTCACTGCTGGGTCATTAGTTTTGAACGTGAGAGTAGGGCGTACTATTGAGCCCAGTGCGGGTAAAGGCTTCTGTAGCGGCAGCGACGCGTATCGCGCCTGTTTGCAGGAGGCATTAAGCATTGGTTTCCTATAGAAGTCAAACTGGTCAAAATCAAACTGGTTGATAATTTAATTGTATTATTTATTTCATCATCTGCCTAGCCTTTTCCCAACTTTGTTGGGGTCGGCTTCCAGTCTAACCGGACGCAGCTGAATACCAGTATTTTACATGGAGCGACTTCCTATCTGACCTCCACAACCCAGTAACTGGGTAATACGATACCCCTTGGTAAGACTGGTTGTCAGACTTTCGAGCTTCTGATGACCCGTAACGACTGTCAAAGATCCATGAATGACAGCCGGGACCAACGGCTTAACGTGCTTTCCGAGGCACGGAGGAGTCTCGGTATGTAAAAATAGTCACCCATCCACGAAATAACCCCGGCAAGCGTAGCTTAACCTGATGGATCGACCCGTGCGGCTGTTATTACTTAGCCACGAGCTCCTCCTCCTAATTGTGTTGTATTGTATTGTTGTGTGTGTTATTTATTTTTTTTATATTGATTTTACATTCTGTGATTACTTTAACACACACACTGACTTCTTACTTGTTAAAATTTTAGGATGATCGTCTATACTTTTACAATGTTTGTAAATATGTAAGCACCAAATGTATCTATAACAATTTATTTAACTTATTTGTCATTGTTTCATTTTTATAGTTTTTACTTATTGTGGTATATTAATTTTATTCCAGGTGCATTGTCTTCACATATAATGATATAATTGATGTATATAAAATATTGTAAAACATTTTAAAAGAGTAACGGTGGAGTTTCTTGCCCATTCTTCTCCATACGAAACTACCTTTTGGAAGGTAGAACTAGAATCAATTCTATTTTTAACAGACTTCGAAAAAGGAGGAGGTTCTCAAATTGGTTGTATTTTTTTTAATGTTAACCTCAGAACACCATCATTTATAAACCAGTTTATTATTATTTTTTTTAAAAGGATATACTTTCATATTGGTCCCATATAAATTTTGTCAAGTTCTAATGAGCGGTTTTTGAGTTAGCTTCAGTAATACGTATTTTTTCCACTTAGTTTATATTGATGATGTTGTAATGATTTCCTGTCACTGTTATTTACATTGCAAGTAGTAGTATACGACTTTATGTGGGGTAGGTACCACAGCTAAAAAGTGAAAAATAAAAACATTTTTGCAAAATACAACCGACTTCCAAAAAACAAACACTACAACTATATTACTATACTCTATGCACTACAAAGTGAAAAATAACTTTAATTTCGGAAATCGGTGATGAAAAACTAAAATACAAATACAAAGACACCGACTTCCGAAATTAAAGTTAATTTTAAAATTGTAGTGTTTTCTTTCTTGTTAATATTTGACGTTCAAAAGTACCTTGTAAGTGCCTATCTATACAAATAATGGAAGTGTCCATTTGTCATGTTAAAATAACAGCTTTTTACTAAATAAATGCATAAGAAAGTATATTTTATGGTACTTATAACTAAAAGGTCAGGTGCGTAGTACTCGCAACCGGCGTGTGTGTATGACCAGCACTCTAATTTCCTATCACACTATCAATCACAATCTGAATTATTTTGGAGCAAATTGCTAATCCATTGCTTCATATGTTGGAAAATTTGGTCTGCTCAACAACGTAACTAACGCAATGAATGTTGTTGATCTGTCAAAATGAAACCGATTCCCAGTGTAAGTGTGTTACGCAATTGCCCCGCAGATGTATGAATGTAAACGAGGCAAAAGGAGTATTTAAGGATCGTAGCAGATAGCGTTCTGTAGTTTCTGCCTACCCCCGTGCGAAGAAGGCATGAGTTTATGTATGTATGTATGTTATAACTAAAAATCCATTTTTAAAATTTTGTCTATCTGTTTGTTCCGGCTAATCTCCGAAACGGCTGGACCGATTTTGATGAGACTTGTACTTAAAAAGTAACTTGGACTACTTTTATTTTAGAAAAATAATTAGGGTTCCACGCAAAAAATTTAAACCCGTGAAATTGTGAACAAATAGCGTGGGTGGGCAATGCAACGCGGCGGGTCGGGGGAGTTTTACTAAAATGTGGTTTAGTATATTGTGTATCTTACGTCTTACACGCAAACGAAGTCACGGGGCACAGCTATATATAATTTAATATTATAAATGCGAAAGTGATTTTGTTTGTTTGTTTGTTACGCTTTCACGCTTAAACTGCTGAACGGATTTGGATGAAATTTGGCATATGGGTAGATCATGACCTAAATTAGGAGATAGTATACTTTTTATTTAGATATTCTCACGGAATCAAGACTTATGCGGGTAAAGCCACGGGGCGCACCTAGTTTGAAATAAACGATTTGACTTTGAAAAAAGAACAATGGTCAAACAATAACGGCTGTTCAAATACAGAGCTTTTTTGACACCTTAATGCCAAATACTGGTGAAAATGACAGATATTCCGCCTTCCTAGGAAACTCAAGCTTTAGTGAAGATATATAAAAAAAAGATCACAATGTGTCATCTTACAATGTAAATACTACTTGTGAAAACAGTTTACACTGTAAATCCACCTGCATTTTGTGCAGTCTAAATTAATACACCACACAAAATTCGTTAGAGAGCGTTTTCATAGAAAATTCACCTTCGAGTTGCTTTTGGCATTCCCACGCAGCACCCACGCCTCTTGCACGCCTCTTGCACGCCACACCTACGTACCAACGCCGTATGGTCCATTATGATCCTTCCACGTTGAAAAAAGGATAAGAAAAGATAGATGGTAACAATGAGTAAAATTTCGATTTAATAATGAGTTAATAATCTGTATATATCTTACTGTGTGTACATAAATAAAAAACAATCTTATTTATAAATCTCTCTTAATCAATCGATAAGCAACTGATTAGCAAAATCCTTATATAAAAACGCTATTTAGCGATTAGTAGCTGACAAAATTAAACACCGCACCGGTGTTGTTTAATTTTAATAAAAGTCTACATAATTAAGCTTGCAACTAGCCGTTCTAATGATGTTCTAATGATTAAGGACCTATGTACTATAATTTCATTAACAGGGGTAAAATTCCCAGTTCTTACTACGTAGGTAGGTAATTATTTCATCATTGTCTGCCTAGCCTTTTCCCAACTATGTTGGATTCGGCTTCCAGTCTAACCTGAAGAAGCCTACTACCAGTATTTTACATGCAGTGACTGCCTCTCGGACCCAGATACTGGATAACACGATACCCCTTGGTAAGACTGGTTGTCAGGCTTTCGGGCTTCTGACGACCCGTAACGACTGTCAAAGATCTACAAACGACAGCTGGGACCAACGGCTTAACGTACTTTTCGAGACACAGAGGGGCATGGGTACTTACGTAATGGATGGTCACCCATCTACGGACCGACCTCGGCAAACGTTGCTTAACGTTGAAGATCTACCCGTGCGGCTGTTATTAGCCATAATCCCCTCAAGTAGGTAATTATTTGCTCTTCTAAAATTATACAACAGTTCATAATTGAACCACATTAAAAAGAATTTCAATAAAAAAAGTTCTTTTAAAGCAACGAATTAATTTAAAGCTATTCTCGTTTGATTCAGTTTGTAGTCAATAAGTATTTTCCATTAGAGGGAAATGTAATGAGAAAGTAAGCCACTTTATATTGTTCTGTTGCGGGTAAGTGAGCGCAATGTAGACCAGGAGCGAGCATCCGGCTTTTGCTTTTTGTGATTTCTGAATACTTGAAGTTGAAGTCTGTCATGTTTCTTACTCAACGCTGCTAGCCGTAGAAATAGGTGCCTAACGTGTTGGAATAAGGCTTATTTGACGATGATAAGATTTAACGTACTTATTCATAGGATGATATGAGACAGGGGCATGGTCTGGTGATTTTATCAAAAGCAATAATAGCTTCTGTGGCTCTGCTTACATTACTCAATACTCAATTCTTTATTGCATTCCATATAAAAGTAAAAGGTCAATATGGACCCTGCTGGGCACAGCAAAATTAGGAGAGAGGAAGAGGGCTAAGCAGAAATTCAAGCAATTCAATATTATTAAAAGTTATTAGAAGTGTTTAATTGGGTGTATAATTATGTATATATATTAAAACGTTTGGGTATATAGGTATAGTTTAATAGTTATTTTAATTTTATATATTGCATAAGAATAGTTAAGGTAATTATTATGAAATACTTAGAAGTATTTTCATTATTATTAAATTATGTTATAATTTATGTATTCATATTTTCATATTTATATTTGATTTTATATATTCCATATTATATTCCATATTAGGGAAAAACGTTAAAAAAAACACACTTTCAAAAAACCTAAAACTAATTTACTTCAAAATGCACTTAATTTAAACAAGAATTCAATTAATTAAATATCGAGCAATCACAAATAACCGTTAAAATTCAAAACATAAAATAATCCAAACAAAACGAAAAACCACTAAAAATAAAATATGGAACGAACTTAATGCAAAGTAGCGTAAGTAGGTAGGGACACCCTTACCGTTCCTGTGGCTAAAGTATTCACTGGATTTGATTGATTTTTTGTATACGGGTTTATGTTCTTTAGAACATGATTCTCTTTACGTGGTTTAAAGGAATGTCAATCGTCCTGTTCGACCTTGTATATACAACGTCCCGACATAAAAAGTAACACAACGATAAGATAATAAAATAGACAAAGTAGTAGTTCAAGTACCTGAAAGATAAGCTAATTAGGCTTATAGGCTTTTATAGGCTTTTCGACTAAAATGTAATGTAATGAGATAGTGTCCGATTTTTCCCTTCTAAATAATTTAAAAGCCGTGCTGCATGCGAAAATGTTGTTAGACCAGGAGTATAAAGCCAGTTTTTGTAAACCTTTTTTACGGAATACTCTGGCAATTATTATTTAAAAAAAAAAAAATATTTTATTTATTAGGGAAAACAAACAATGACACATGACGTTTTGTAGAAAGAAATACAAAAAAAAAATACGACCAATTGTGTAAGCAACGACATTTTACACAGAATACACTAAAAATAATCTTTACAAACTAACGGTCAGCTCTGAAAGTATTTATTTTGATCGAGACATTTTTAACATACACGTGCTAAATTAATTACTTGAACAGCTTCAGCCGTAAAAAAAACGTCTATACATAAATTGCTTAGAATTAGTTAATTGGTAAAATCTAATTATTTTAAAGGCCGACGAACAAAATTTTGTTATGAAATAAAAATCTTTGAAGTTTTATATTCCCTACAAGCTTTTTGATTGAAAATTGAATAAACTAATTACAAAATAAATTGTTTGGTCGTAAGTCTAGATTTTTCATTATCATTCATTATGTTGTAGGAGCATTAATTAAACCTTGAGTTAGCTAGCTTAGTTTAAGACCTGTTTGTGATTATAGAAGCTTTAGTTATAATTAAAAACTTTTCAAAAACTTGCGTTTCTTGCGTGTTTTCTTTAATTTGTGTCTGTTTTCTTTCATCTTACGAAGTTGAATCAAGTATTTTTGGCAGATTTTGTTTGAAAGTAAATGGTTTTTTGTTATGCACAGTGCAAAAATTATCATAATAATGACATACTCGTAACTCTTAAAATTATGTTACTAAGATTTTTTTTAATAGTTCTCTGTTTTTACGTCTATTTTAAAACCTTTCATCCACAATAATATAAAAAACTTCATCATCCCAGCTCCCGTGCTATTACTAATGGAGTTAAGTTGCATGTTTCCTTTGTCTTACTTGTAACGTTACCGTGCACGGAACCCATAACAGACCCCATCGATCATGTGCTGTTGTACATATGTAGGTACTTTCCTGTCTATACCAATTTAGAAATACACTATTTCTACGTACATTCCAGTACCTATGTGCAAAATTATTACAATCGATTGTCGAGATACAGGGGAGATTTAGATGAAGTATGAAAATTTTTTATTTATTTCAGCAAGTGAAAAAAATTAGCTCGTGGTTAAGTAATAACAGTCGCTCAGGTCGATCGAAGGTTAAGCTACGCTTGCCGAGGTCAAAATGGGGATGACTGACTAACTATAGTCAACGATTTAGTCCTGGCTGTCACCCGTAATAAATAGATCTCTGAAAGGCTGACAGCTAGTATTACCAATGTGTTACCCAGTAACTGGGTTGTGGAGGTCAGACAAGTAGACACTCCATGTAAAATACTAGTATTTAGCTGCATCCGGTTAAACTAGAAACCCTCCCCAATATAGTTGGGAAAAGGCAGATGATGTAGTGAGAAAGTTCGACTTTGTAGTCGTCCCTATCACCTTTATCTAGAGTATTTCCTCCTCTAGAGTATAATAGCATTATCTATGACAGATTGTATAGAAAATGTCAAACATTAGCTTTACATTCCGTAATTTCGAACGCCATATTGCACGGAAAGTGCATTTTATCATACTGTAGCTTTTTGAACGGATTTGTCGTCTAGTTCTGTTGTATGGTCCAAGTTACAAGAAATGTGGAGTACAGACACACATACACAAACTCACGCCTTCTTCCCACTGTAGTAGGCAGAAACTACAGAACGCAACCTGCTTTGATCCATACACACCCCTATTGCTTCGTTTTAAGTGTGGAGTATTGAAAAAACTCATATTTTTATGAAGTAGGTTGGTCCTCGTCCTGCACCCTAATTGCGTAAAACACTATCAATCACAATCTGAATGATTTTAAAGCATATTGCTAATCCATTGCTTCATATGTTCGAAAATTTGTCTGCTCAACAACGTATGTAACGCATTGAATGTTGTTAAACTGTCAAAATGAAACCGATTCCAACTGTAAGTATATTACCCAATTGCCTCGCTGAGGGCCCAGACAAGTGGCAATCCCGTTTCCTAATTCTCCAACGACTTCCAACAGAATAGACATAAGCTTTTCGGTAGCTTGTCAATCTAATCCATTTTTAGCGTTCCGTACCTCATAACGAAAAAACGGAACCCTTATAGGATCACTTCGTTGTCCGTCTGACTGTCTGTTTGTCTGTCAGTCTGTCAAGATCCTTTTTCTCAGGATCGGGTGGAGTTATCAAGTTGAAATTAATATAAAATACGTAGGTCTACGGTCCCTCGGAGCTTTAAAAAAATCAAGTTTCTAAGTCAACGCAATAAAAAATACATCCATTTGTGCGACATATTTTGTTACTCGCAAATAAATCAAAACGTATAGGGTACTTGCCGTTAACTTAGAATACTGACATTTAGCAAGAAGCAAGGTCTCACGGCACAATTAAAGGAAAAAGCCCGAAAATCGTTCATTTGTAGTATTATCACATTTTTTTTTATGATTACAAGTTTATCGATGTATGGGAGAACATTTTTTTCAACTACAATGTCTAGTTTGTTTTTGGGATAAATTCATCCCAACTAACCTTCCTTGTGCGTGGTCCGACACGCACTTGGCTGTTTTTTTACTTTTGCATCATCGTTATCGATAATAGAATTTCACTTTGTCAACGCCCTCTGTTATAAGCAAGGACATGATTAGAAATTTAAAATTATCTGGGGTTGAAAGGGATAGTATGTTTCGACGAAGGAGACTTAACTTCTCATGCATAAAAAATTAGAACAACTTATTGATTCTAATTCATTCTTTTCGTTTCAGAAATACCTACAAAACCTAGCTTACGTAATCACGATGAGTTTTGGGACAATGACATGTAACATATCCCTCGATTAACAAAATATAATAAAAGCTCATTATCTATGTCTGTACGCATATATAACAAATTACCATGTAAACTTAAATGACTAAATAGCAGACTGCTTAAAATTCACTTGTCTATATAGATAATTATTGCATTAAGAAATACTTTGAACATAGGTTATGTTAATCATTTTGCAGCTTTAGGCTTATGCAAAACAGGTATGATCTCATCTTTAACTCATGTAACATATTTTATGCCTGTGTATACCATGTTTTATGCAAACGAATAAATATAAATATATGCAGGTTCCAAAATACATCGTGTTATTTTGCTGTCAATAATAGATAAATAAAACATTAACACTGTCCCACATTTTCAGCAGTCCGTTCGCTTATAACCTGCATCTTAGCTAAACCCGTCAGCGCCAAGCGCCGGCTTAAATAATAACTTCCCTCTAGCTTGCTCTTACAGGAAATAGTGGCATACTTGTATGGGATTACCTAAATCGAGGGTTTGACCTCCGCGAGATTTTTTGCCAAAATGGGGAAAATAATTATTTTTCCTCATCGGTAGGTACGTATACTAAACTGTCACTTTTAATCTTATAATGGGCTTCTACGACGATTGGGTAGCGACCAAATATGATTCTGATGACGTACCTAGTTTTTCTTTTCTTACTAAGGAAGAGTTGCAGCCGTAAATAAGCAGTGACGTCATTAATAATGCGTGAATTCAAACGTAACGATTTTCATTTGTTTTAAAATAAAACAAATTACAATCATTGTTAATGCACAGCTACACACACATATACAAGCTTTTCATATTTTTTTTATTTCTTAGCAATAATATTGAAAGCAGCTGGACATTGTGGTTAATTCTCAAAAACTCAAATCAGAAAACCAATCAATAAAAATATAAGACTCGATTTGATTTCATATTTTTAATTCCATCACAATATCGTTTGCTATTAATTGATAGGATTGCCTAGATCAACAATCCGAATTGGATTCAAAGCCGACAAAAAAATGAGCTGTGTGCAAAATTAGATAGGTATTTGAAATTGTATATTTTGCGACGATTTACAATCAACTCTCAGCTTCAGCTCTCTCTCCTCTACTCCTACTCTCTTTTCTCTCAGCTTTAATCATAGTTTGCCAGTTTGAGTAAATTATGCGGCCTACCCAAATGTCCTTTCTTTGGTATTGTTCGTCGAATCGTTGAGCTCCTTAACTTTTATGTTGAGCTGTACGATTACTGACAAACTGACTGGACAGGTCCACTCAATCTGTGTGGTTCTTTCCTCAAAAGACCATTTCAGACACCAATCTACATGGTCTTCACATGATCTGACCAAGATTATGTCTGGACTTTAAAAGAGACTGTGACCTCTGAGTTTGTTTCGGCCTTTCTTCTCAGAGTAGTCAGATAGGAAACGCCGGCCTCATCTTGTTAAAAAAAAAAAAAAATGTTTGACATGTAAAAGTATTTATATAAACCTACTTACAGAAATAAATCATTTATCATTTACCATCAACTGATGAGAATGAGCGCTATGTTTAACGTCCACCTGACATTTTGTTGCCTTATGTGCATTTTGCTGCAACCCTGTCAAGTACTACAACAGAGGGGCAATCTATTAATTTTAATAACGTTCACAGTCTGATCTCAGTCTCAGTATGTCAAAAATACCTATAATTTCCCAACATTTTTGACATTTGATTGTCGCTGAGATGAGATTGCGACTAGATTTTGAACGTTTTTAGTTACGGGGATTGGGATTCTGATCTCACAGTTAACAAAAGTAATGTAAGCTGCATAGTTTACGGTCACTTTTTTTGTGAATGGCATGTCGCAGGTTAACCTAAGAGCTGGTCAGCTGCTTCACCGGGCCATCCCTATCGGGATAGGGATGGAAATTATAAAGTAAGCGACTTCACGTTATGAATTTAGGGCATCGCTGGGGGAGGGCAGCAAGGGACATGCTCAATCATCGACCTGTCGATCAATCGTGGTGATTGCGGGAGTTTAAATATTCAGTTCTAGCGATTCATGGAAGACAACAATCCAAACGGTTTACGGCCAACATGACAATATAAATAATTTCATTTCATTCATCCTGAAAGAAATTCAATCTCTTTTGAAATATCCTGTCCTATTCCAATAATATTTCTTCGAAAACACAATGTTTATCGTTTATTTCGTGTATTCACGTCGACGTGACGCGTCTACAGCAATGTAAGGCTGTGGACACATTTTCTTGGTAACACGCTGTCGCTGACTGTCAGCTGTGTCGTATTCAATAGAAAACCAGGAAATACCGATCAATGCGGATAGACGTTTCACAAATAACATTTTCCTTTTTTAATACTCGACATGTATTAATAATACTTCACACCTGGTGTTAAAATTCGTCATCTGCTTTAAAAAAAATGTTTGGAACATAAAAGGCGGATCCGGGGAGGTTTGCCTGGCCACTAGTTATCCCGCCAGGAATCGTCTAAACACCAAGCAACATAATATAGTTACTTAGTTTAGATATTATATTGCCCATTCCTAAAAACCATGATGTAACTTAATGATACTGAACAATATTACAGACAGCGAAATATTTCCGTAATGATAATATTGCTATCATAAGATCATAAATCCACACGCGATGATTGCAAAGAGTTAAGTAGGTAGGAGGTTCCGCTTGTCTAAGAAGATGGTCTTTTGATATTTGTAACCTAAACATTTCTCCCCACCTTTCAGAATATTATGTGTACCAATAGGGATTTGCGGAAAGCTTTTTCGCTGTAAAAACATGAGAGTGAAAATCAAATCACAATTTGTTTAGTTTCCCACAAATGTGTCTACATCCTTACCTCATGTATTCAAATAGTTCACAGCAACACGTTTATAATACAAAATTTTACTTTTATGTTAAAGTTTCAATGAAAAGGTTACATACAGCTACAGAAATTGAATCAGGTTGATTTTTGTGAAGAACATAATTTTCATGTGAATCAAACGAATTCGTTTATTGAATAGGAAGGTTTTTTATTACTTTGAAAATGTAGGCACCTATGATTGAATTTGATTAAAAGGAATGAATGGAATTAAATGAATTTGTTTACGAAAAAGCGCTACTTTTTGATTTTTACCCGCGTCTGAATTGAGTGGCGAGCAAAAATAATACAATAAAAATACAATAGTGTTAAACAAAAAGAACGGATTAGAAGAGCTTTTTTAATATCTTTTTCAAGGTGCTTGGTCAACAAGACTTAGTCGCTCTGTAGTTAAAAATTTAAAAAAAACCCAAAGAATGAGGATTAAAAAAATACTGCCGACAGAAGTTAAAACTTAAGGCGAAAGCTCCAGGTAGCCCGAGAAATTCAAATTTTCTTACGTTTTTGCAATTTGCAAGTCAGTATTAGGTTGTATGTTGATCAAAATATAATTTGCGACCGTAAAAAGTAAGTCTTTACATAATTATAATAATGAAAGTCATCAATAAAACTATTTAAGTCCAGATAATTCTACTGTATGACTATTTCATGAAATCTTGACAATTAGGATTATACACACATATAGAGTTGTGTTACTGGTTTTGAAGATTATAATTCTGTAAATGAATATATATTACGGTCGCGAATGATACTTTAATCAACATACAACTTAATACTGACTTGCAAATTGCAGAAAACATAAGAAAGTTTGAATTTCGCGGGCTACCTGGCGCTTCCCCCTTAGACCTTTGGATTTCAAAGATATTAGCGTGCTAAATAGAGTAATTTGGTTAAAGCGCCCTCTAGTGTTGAGTAGTTGAACTCATTGGAGCATGTCGCATGTCGCGAACCCGTAAGATTTTCCGCTTCCAAAAAGCACTCAACGGGCCTAAAAAAGTTTTCACTTTAAAAAAATAAATAACAACATCACGCCTTGTTTCCCCGAAGGGTTAGGCAGAGGTGTACCTATAGTACACCCACATTTCGCCAGTTATGTTTAAGTCCCATGTAATAGGGGCGAGCCTATTGCCATCTACCGGGCACAAATTCAGACTCCGGGCTGCTACTGAAAAATTCCAGATAGAAAAACCCAATAACACTTTGCCCGACCTGGGAATCGAACCCAGGACCTGATGCTCAGCAGTAGCGCTTGCAATCACTAGACCAACGAGGCATTAAAAATAAATAATATCGAAAGTTTGATATTGTACGTAATCAAATTATGTACTCGTGTTAAGTCTCAAAAGCGTCGTACCCTACAAAAGTGTTATATAAGCACTGAATTAAATTGGCTACTGTTTGTTTTTTTACTACATAATTTCGCGTTATATTTTGGGAGGTCGTGCGCCACATAACTACACCATCACACAACATAAAGACATTTTTCCTAATTGATTGGGTCCCAAACTCAATGAAACAGAAGTTTCAATGCGCTTCTATGAATCAGGTTGCTGCTATGCCAGGGCAGAGTTGCTACAGTTAGTCCTTCGCAATTAACATAGGACTTTGATAAAAATAGGTACTATTTAAGCATTGCCTAACAATTATATATTACATTTATGCATAAAATTGCCCACTTATATTCCTTGAAGCAGTAAGAAGAGGCGTATGGCACACTCACAACTATAAGTAGACCAGTTAGGTTTTTCATAAATTACGTGAGGCAGGTCTGCTATTTTGAATTTCCCAATGAAAAAAATCCAGTAAGATTTGGCCCGATTTAATTAAATTCACGCCCAACCATCACACATGTTGCATTAATGGACTTATTTTGGTCCGATGTGATCTTATTTTTTTAATTTCTTTTGTAACTAGCTGTGCGCTGCGACTTCGTTCGCATGGAAGTCGTAAGAAACACAATATGCTGAAATAACAGACACATTTTAATAAAAACTCCCCCGTCCCCCGACCCACCGCGTTGCATCGCCCGCCCGCGCTATCACTTCGTTTTCGTTTAGCGTTCTTTTTGACTTTTTTTCTTTTCGCTCGGGTCCTAAGAATCATAGCGTGATGTTAAATATAACTATCCTCAAGAACTGCACCCTAATTGCGTAACACACTATCAATCAGAATCTGAATCATTTTGAAGCAAATTGCTAATCCATTGCTTCTTAAGTTCGAAAAATTGGTTTGCACAACAACGTAAACAGGGCAATGAATGTTGTTGAACTGTCAAAATGAAACCGATTACTATTGTAAGTATGTTACGCAATTACCTCGCTGGGCTAACAAATGTGAAAAATATTTTTTTTAATTCGACTAGCAGTTCCAGAGATTAGCGTTTTAATTTTTTGCGCGCAACCCTAATTCTTTTTTTAAACTAAAAGTAGTAAGTAAGTTTCTCCTTGTAACATCAGGTAGCGGCCAGTGAAAGTCCCGTCAAAATCGGTCCAGCCATGAAAGAGATTAGCCGGAACAGACAGACAGACAATTTTTTTTTAAATTGTTTGTTTTTTTATAAATACCGTAAAAACTTTCATTTGCATTTAGTAACAGCTGTTATTTTGACATTACAAACAGACACTTACATTTTATTTATTTATATAGATGTATAGATAAAATCCAATAAAAATGTTGAATTGGCACAGTATTGTATGTTCAACATAGGCCATCTTGTAAACAAGCCTCTTCTGTCCATTTTACACCGAACCCCCTTCATCACCAACCAAACAAAAGACAAATAAAACATTTTTTTCACAAAAACTCGAGCATTCTTCAGGAATTTTTTCCTGTCTTTGTTAGTCGAGACGAGAATTTCTAACTGTCATGATCTTAATATAAATCTTGCAGATAAGTGGCTGTCGCAGCGGCTCCTTGGTTTACACTAGTCATTTTTGTAAAAAAAAAAAAAAAATAACGAAAGATTACGGATAGTGGAAGTTTTCGGAGGACGAGTTTTTAAAAGTTTTTCTTGAGTTCTTTAGGTGTTTATTTTACGTTGAATTCGCGTTTTTTTTTGGGTTATTGAGCAAAGTTGAAGAAAAGGCTTGTTTATTTTGGCTACATTTCAGTCTGTTGAATGGTTATTGACTCTTAGTCTGCGGGCACGAAATTAGCGGCGACCGAGCGATGGCGATTGCGGAGCGGCGTGGCGCGGGGCGATCCAGCAGCGGGCTTGGTGTGGGCACGAAACTGGCGATCGATCCAGTAGGAAGTAGTGGCCGTCGAGCGGCGAAATCAAACAACTTTGTTCCCGTCGCCACAGCGCCGCCACCGCTCGCACATCGCTCGATCGCCCCGCACCGCTCCGCCCGCTTCGTGCGCGTCTCTTCAGAATGCTATACTTTTGTTTACGCCGCCGCCGCGCCGCGCCGCCCCGCAATCGCCATCGCTTGGCCACCGCTAACTTCGTGCCCGCAGACTTAAAACATTACCATTTTGCGAATGAACTTGTAAATTTAGTGATGTATTAAATACACAGATATGTGTACCACCTGATATACAGGGTCAAATTAAACTACCTAGCGAAACTCCGCAGACGATTACGTCTGCGGAGTTTTATTTTGTCGTGTTTAGATATCGATACCCATTAGGGCAGTGGTTCTTAACCTTTTAGTGTTATGGGACCATTTGACAAAATTTCCGTCTTGCTATGGACCACCAACTGTTTGGAGGTAATGTACAGTAAATGTAAATGAATAAAGCGTTGTTCTATCTATAAATAAGACACGCATAACAGTATTTTAAATTCATCACTTATTTAATATTTTTAGGATGACTTCGCGGACCACTTTGGGTGCTTCCAGGGACCACCAGTGGTCCGCGGACCACCGGTTAAGAACCACTGCATTAGGGTATCGATACCTAAACGCGACAAAATAAAAATTAAAAGATTTGATGATTTTTTTTTTGGGTCAACAACCGCTGGTAGTGTTGTTACTTGAAGTATGAGTTGAGAAATCTGTTTTTTTTTTTGTTTTATCGTGTTTCGATATCGATAGGTACTAATCACATCTGTGAAGTTTACACGAAATGAAACTGATTTTTAAACGGATATTTCAACTACACTGCGGTTGGTGACTCCAAAAAATTGATAAAATTATTTTTTTTTCTTTATCATATTTAGATATCGCTACCCATCACGTATGCGGAGTTTCGCTAGCTAATTTAATTTGATTTTGTATATGTACCACCAACTGATTGTACAGAATCAAGTTTTTCTAACAGAACAGACAGCTGTGCTGCTGGGGAGTTTGTTGCGCCACTTCTTCTTCCCAGCTAAAGCACTAGGAAGTGGTGAACGGCGCGTGTTTTGGGGGACTGTCAAAAAAAAAACAATATCTTTGCATTTCGCTAACTCAAAACCAAAATAATGTCTTTGCATTTCTACCACAGAACGAGGCAATAGCCATTCGTGTCGAAACGCTACATTGTTGTTTATACACTCACGTCTTTGTTTCTGGGTTTCTTGAAGTTTATTATCCAGAACTCAAATGGAACGCGTGCTTATGAACTGACCGACAGGTAACTTAAGCTGCACGATTATGTTACCTGTTGATCAATACCTAAGTAGGCGTTACAGAGTCCGGAAATATCCACAATAAAATTTTTACTGTGGAAATTTCCGGATTCGGATTTAATCATAAATAAATCTTCTGGTTTTTCTTCTAAATCTGCGTATTATTTAACTATAATCTATACTAATACTACTACACATTATAATAATATTTAATAGTACTCGTATATTAATACTAATATAAAGTTGGAGAGTTTGTTTGTTTACACGCGCATAATCTCTAGAACTCACTGTTGGATTTGAAACATTATTTTTGCATTTGATAAGCCAATTCTTGAGGAAGGCTATAGGCTATTTAACATAGCGCTACGGCCCTTAGGAGCCGAGCAAAACGAAAAAAAGTCCGAAAGAACGCTAAGCAAAAACGAAGTAACAGCATGGGTGTTGGATGCGATGTGACGCAGTGGGTCGGGGGAAAAATAAATTTCACGCGGATGAAGTCACGGGCAGAAGCTAGTTTTCCTAAATAAAGTGACTGTAGCGCCTATAGTCAAATGGCAATCGATTTTAAAGCGTTTCGTTTAAACTACAACGAATTTCAACAGGATTGCCATACGATTTTTGTAGCTTATGTCAATGCTGAGAGAATGTCACTTTGTCTAGGCCCCCTTGTCAGTCGACAAGGTTGGTACTGTCACTGCCTACCTACGTAGCCCAAACTAAGCAGGAAGTAGAATTTTATGAAGCAACCTTTATGAAAATTACATCGTAACTAATGAAGGCTATTTTAAAGCAGTCAGCCAGGTGTGTCTGTGTGTAAAACACACAGCAATAATCCCCCTTCACACTCAAACATCCATACAACCAAAAAACTCATGAACCATAACAACCAAAAGTAATCGACATCGTACCCGTAATGATATCTCGCGCCTTGAATGCCATCTGTCATGGCCGACAGAAGATTGATGAAGACGCCCCTAGCAAACATGTACGGCGGCTTGTTCCGAACAATTAGCGTTACACAGATTAGTGAATGTAACGTAATAAATGTGTACGAAGAAACTGAGTGATAGTGTTTTGTTATGTTATTTATTAATATTTTATTGCTTAGTTTTATCAGTAGATAGACAGTAATACTTACGTATCCTTTGCCTGGTTCTGATGTTCATGGATCATTATGTGTCGCGGGATGTTCGAAGAATGTTACCGCGGGCCCTGGTACAGGCAACTGAAGGAACGGGTGGATTTTAGTCAGTAAAAGTTTGACACGCCCTCCCGCTCTGCGCAGGGTGGGAGAAGTCATTTGATGATTTCCCACCCAAAAAAAAAACCGACTAAGTGCGTGTCGGACCACGCGCAATGAAGGGTTTCGTAGTTGGGATGAGTTTAACCCTAGAACAAACTTAACATTATAGTTGAAAAACATGTTCTCTCATACATTCCAACTGCAAATGTAAGTTGGTCGACTATTACTCGTTAACTTGTAAAGTCTAGGTACTTAGTTGTGATAGATTTCTTTTTAACTTCGTTGTATATACTACTACTGTGAACTTTTTTACATATGCAAAACTAACTGTTTAGCTGGCACGGGGGGGGGACGGGACACTTGACTCTAACAAAAATTAGCACTTTAAAGCTTAGTATTTCAGAAACGGATACCTTAATCGAAAAATTGTATTCACAAACCCGAAATATTTTTGAAAAACCTTTAAAACAACACCCCACACCATGGGGTAGAGGAGAAAAAAAAACATCCCCACTTTACGTGTACAGGTACCTACCCTATTATAGGGTGTACCTACCCTATAAAAAAAATCATGATTTTATTTTACCACTTTGTTGGCGTGATTAATATGTTTATCCATGCCATATTATAGCTTTATGAGTCTCTGAGCTAAGCTGCGGACGAACGGACGGATGGACGGACGGACATGGCGAATTTATAAGGGTTCCTTGTTGACTACAGAACCCTAAAAAGGATAATCATGTGAATGTCACTTTACTAAAAGGTCTGCAGTAAAACGTGTTAACGCTTCTAAAGGATAACAGCTTCAATTCAACCTGCGATTCAAACTACGATTACTTACAACAATATTCAATCAATATTTTCAGAGATACAAACAGTTAGTAATAATAATAATACCAGCTTATTAATGTCCCACTGAATCTCATTCGAATTTACTAATAATCTCATTTGACTCTCATGTGACAACGCACAAAAAATATAACAGAGATTCAGAAAGGTTTATGAAATCGAGAGTATTTTTATGTTAATTCACCTATATACAGTTATCGAATTTCAGTGTAATAAATAGTTGTCGTATAAAAAATCAAAACGAACAATATAGTAATACCAGCCTGTCACTGCCCCACTGCAGGGCAAGGACCTCTTCTCATACTGAGAAGGTACGAGCATTGATCACCACGCTTGCTCAAGACGGGTTGGCGATTTCAAACTTTTATAACTATAAAATTCTATAAATCCGTGTTTCCTCACGACAGTTTCCTTCACCGATGTCAGTGATTTCCAACATAAACTTAATTGTGAGTTCAAGTCGAGTTCATTTCGAGTTCATTGATAAACACACCTGCTTTTGTGACAAAGCAGGTGTGTTTGTCAATGAACTCGAGCTAATTTACTTCCGTTTAAAATCAATTACAATTGCATTATGTAAAAGGAATTATACTTATTACATTTATACCCATTAAAATCAGTACCCTTTTACCATGTAGTAATCATATAAAGGGTCTCTCAGTAAGAGTGCACTTTTTCATTTTAAAATAAAAACAAGTATTTTATGACAGAGTTGTGATATTTTTATTGTATTGTAAAGAAGACATGTTCCGATTAAGTATGGAATAAACGGTAGCCAGTTGACATCAGAATTTCGTGAGATAATGTGTTCTGGAAATCGTTGCTGCAATAAGTCGATTGTTTCATGCGCGGTGTGGCAGGTTGCGCCGTCCTGCTGAACACACACACATGTTGTCCAGATTCATGCCGTCCAGTTGAGGCCACAAGAAGTCCGTTATCATAGTCCTGTAACGAATGCCGTTCACCGCTGTAATGGGTTTTCACAATTATAACGCGTTGTTCTTTCGAAAAGCGCTCCATTTTTAATAATCGAAATAAACAGAGGTGACAGCTGTCAAATTTCAGAGTTGCCACTTGGATGAAAAAAACAATATTCCAATTTTAAAAAGTGCACTCTTACTGAGACACCCTTTATTATTATCACAGTAACATCAGTATCCGTAATGCGGTAGTAACACTGCGGTAATATTTCATTCGACGCCCATGGGAATGTCTCGTGAATCGACGTATGTTAACCTGATTTACGTTAACGATGCCGCGTTTTGTACTGATATCATTTTTGTTTATTGTGCCATTGATTTAGAGTTGATTTAATACCGATGAATAATTGGCATTTGGATGGTGGAAATAAATCTGCCTAGCCTTTTCCCAACTATGTTGGGGGCAGCTTCCAGTCTAACCGGATGCAGCTGAATACCAGTATTTTACATGGAACGACTGCCTATCTGACCTGCACAACCCAGTAACTGGGTGATACGATACCCCTTGGTAAGACTGGTTGTCAGGCTTTCGGGCTTCTGACGAACGACTGACAAAGATATACGAATGACAGCCGGGACCAACGGCTTAACGTGCTTTCCGAGGCACGGAGGAGTCTCGGTATGTAAAGATGGTCACCCATCCACAGACAACCCCGACAAGCGTAGCTTAACCTGATGGATCGACCCGTGCGGCTGTTATTACTTAGCCACGAGCTCCTCTACCCTGTGACCTATATTAGGAATAAAAATAAATAGTTTGTTTAGAAACAAAATACCTAATGTCTTGTTGTAATATTTATTCCACATTTTTGTTAATATTTTGATTAGGTACCTCTTTGTTTTGTGATATAACATTATGTGTACGTTCGTTGAGATTGTAGCAAATCATGAATGCTACTCAGTTTTCAGAACTAGCTATTAGGCTGGTGACCTTACACCCACAGGTCTTCTTTCATGTTCTAAAATTCAGTATTGTACTTAATTTACACTCGTAAAAACTGTAGACCATTCAAAAATACGACATTCAAACCTTTTCCTTACCTTCACTGCGCCATTTCCAAAGCTGTGACCCTCCTATATAATGACGGTACCTATACCTAATGAATGATTAAATAATTCATAAAACTCTATCAATAGCTAACTGAAAGGTCAAAATATTTAACTATCATACACTTGAATATTGTATGAACGGACCGTGTGTCCGGCTGTTTTTGTCACGCCAACAAAAAGTACACACCTTTTCCTTTTGGTGTGGCTTTTACATTCTAGTTTTGGGTGGGCGTATGCTTTGGGAGTCAGACTCAAAAACATTGTAGTAATAGTCTAGGTTTATTTATTGTTCCCTAAGTTAGTTATTTATAAGCCTTGACAATGGTACAAAACTGATTCATTAAACTTTATTAACTTAATGGAGTAGTACATTTATAACCGTTTTGACGAGCTATTATTTTCGTAAACGAAGCAAAATGAATGTGTAAGTATCGTAGCGGGTGGCGTTCTGTAGTTTCTGCCTACCTGCAGATCAGCTGCAGCAGAATAAATCTTCTGTTCCCTACATTTATGTTCGCACAACTCGTCAAAATGTAAAGAACAGCAGATTTTTTTTCATGATTTCAGGTTTGGTCCCATAGTAAAAGTTGTTAACAATGACATCTTAAGAGGTTGTGCTTTATTTAAATTACACCTTGTAAATATATGTACATATATTGTTCTAACTTATCTTAATGACAATTATATCCTTTAAGCTTACCTTTATGAATTGCAACCTCTCGAATAAACCCGGAAACAGAGAAGTGAACATTACACAAATCATAATGATTACTTACCTACATTCAGCTTAACCCTAACAATGCGTAAATATGCTAACACAAAATAAATTCCGTTGTACAAAGCGTCTAAAGCGAACACAGCAACGGAACTAACCTGCCTCAGCTGCATAGTTTTACAACGCAGGAGCTTGAAACAAAACTGTGCAACTGAATATTTTATCAAATAAATTGCGTTTTCTTCGTTTTTCGTCGCCACCGTCGCGTCGCTGGCAGTGGTCGTACTGTGAAATTGTTATTTTTGAGTTTTTTGTTTGTTTAAAATATGGAATGGTCTGTGAATGTGCTGTCTTATTTGCTATTTTGTTATATTTTTTAGTGATGCTAATTTGTGTGAAATCTTGCAAGTGTCGATTTTCTCTTGCACAAGTAGGGAAGTTAGTTAAGTTGTTACTTAACTAACTTAACTTTGTTGTTGTTGTTTTTTACGGTTCCTTAATCAACAAACCAAGGAACCCTTATAGTTTCGCCATGTCCTGTTTGTCTCCCTGTACTGTCATGTCTTAGCTAACAGACCCTTAGTACTAGAAAGCTCTAATTTGAAATTAAATGAAATTGTTTATTCTGTAAATAGGATATCGGAATCACTTACGAGTCATATAAAAAAAAAATTAAAGCTAGATGGAGTCGACATTTCATATCTGACTACCCCTGAGAAGAAATGGCGAAACAAACTCAGGGATCAGCCTCTTTTAAAGTCCAGACATAATCTTGGTCAAATCATGTGAGGACCATGTAGATCCGTGTCTGAAATGGTTTTTAAGGAAAGAACCACACACATTTGAGTGGACCTGTCCAGTCAGTGCAAGCATTTGTCAGTAATCGTGTAGCTCAACTCAGGACTTAAGGAGTTCAATGACTCGACAAACAATACTCGTACCAAAAAAAGGACATTTGGGTAGGCCGCATAAGATGAGAGGTGTCGTTGGATAGGCCGTACAAAAATATTTCGGGTGTGTGAAAACCATTTTTGGATTCAGGGATCTGTTTGCGAGGAAGCTTTAAAGTGAAATTTTTTTGTTAGAGTCAAGTGTCCCCGTCCCCCCCCCCCTGCCAGCTAAATGGTTATTTTTGGACATGTTACAAAAATCACGTCTGTAGTATATATAACGAAGTTATAAAGAAAACTATCACAGCTAAGTAGTCTTTACAGGTTAACGAGTAATAGTCGGCCAACTTACATTTGCAGTGGAATGTATGAGAGAACATGTTTTCCAACTACAATGTTAAGTTTGTTCTTGGGATAAATTCAGTCTAACTACGGAATCCTTCATTGTGCGTGGTTCGACATGCACTTAACCGGTTTTTTGATAATGATATGTTAAGGTTGTGAAAATAAATACCTACACTTCTGTGTTTCACCTCGTTTTATTACGCTACGTGCCAGCAATGAAAGGACTAGATGACCTTTTAAACTATCTTTTAATAACCGAGGTCAAAACTTATTCTCATTCAAATCAAAAGCAAACAGCCTACATATTAAAAAACTTCAAAATATAAAATCTTATAAACTCCTGTCGGCAAAATTGCTAAAACAAAAGAAAAATCTCGGCATTTCCATATCGCGGTCACGTTCAGCAATTGTAATAAGTATTCGAATGTTTCGTGCGGAAATATAATATAACGTGTGTTCGTCGCGTTTGACGTTTTATGTGTTTTAATGTTTTTAAGATGACGCTTTGTCGTTCAATGTGAATGTAGCCTTGTATATTTTTTCTCTTCAGAGAAATTTCTTGGTGAGACGATCGTTTTTATTTAGTTACCAATTTTTGTTTTACTACGTATTATAAAAAATGATTTTATTTTAGCTGAAAGTAAAAAAAAATACTGATGTCTTTCTCATGATACCAATCTTTCAAGTTTTATCTCACCTAGGTTCATCACATCGAGTCATTTTAAGATGCTAGCATGCAGTCTTCTTCATTTTTAACCGACTTCAAAAAGGAGGAAGTTCTTAATTCGGTTATTTTTTTTTCATGTTTGTTACCTCAGAACTCCGTCATATATAAACTGATTTGAAGAATTATTTTTTACTTCCAGACTGGTCCCATATAAATTTGGTCAAGTTTTGATGAGTGGTTTTTGAGATATCTTCTGTAACACATATTTTTTCCACTTAGTGTATATTGATGATGTTATAATATGTGATTTCCTGTCGCTGTTATTTAATTGCAAATAGTGATATACGACGTTGTGTGGGGTAGGTACCACAACTAAAAAGTGAAAATTAAAAAAAAAATGCAAAAATACAACAGACTTTAAAAATACACTACAGAGTGAAAAATAACTTTAATTTTGGAAGACGGTGGCAAAAAAATACAGATCCAAAGCCACCGACTTCCGAAATTAAAGTTATTTTTCACTTTGTAGTGTTTTGTTTTTGGAAGTCGGTTGTTTTTTTTTTGCAAAAAGTTTATTGTATCGTTGGTTTTTGGGCTCAGTAGGTGACCACGTATATTACGGCGTCAGAGAACAACAGTTCAGATCGTCAGTGGTGCTAGTAAATGGAAATTTGGGCCACACTCCAACAAATGGGACACAGCCTGACCAAGAGCATTGTACTCGCACTGGGTGTTAGATGAATCGATAATACCCCATTGCGTTTAATGTATTTCAGTTAATGTTTGCAGCAGCCTACTTGGGTATGCAATCCATGCAGTACCTATCCTTTTAGCATAATGTCTAATTGTCGCAGAATGTGACTCTGAAGTTTAAGCACCACTAGATGAACATACATATAAATACAGAACTGCAACAAGCCATAACTTCGACAGAACGGAACTCACACACGGCTCATCTCCACCATCTACACTACCTTGAAAGTCACTTTCTTAGTTTCTAAAACGTATGCTATAAACTGTGTGCACAAAATAGTTGGTAAGTTTGTTTGCTAACCATCATCATAGTTAGTCAATTTGTTTGCTAACCATCATCATAGTTGGTCAGTTTATTTGCTAACCACCATAGTTGGTCAATTTGTTTGCAAACCATTATCATAGTTGGTCAATTTTTTTGCTAACCATTATCATAGTTGGTCAATTTGTTTGCTAACCATTATCACAGTTGGTCAATTTGTTTGCTAACCATTATCATAGTTGGTCAATTTGTTTGCTAACCATCATAGTTGGTCAGTTTGTTTGCTAACCATCATCATAGTTGATCAGTTGGTTTGCTTACCATTATCATAGTTGGTCTTCTAACTACCCGTAACGACTGTCAAAGATCTACAAATGACAGCCGGGACCAACGGCGTAACGTGCTTTCCGAGCCACGGAGGGGTCTCGGTATGTAAAGATGGTCACCCCTCCACAGACAGATCGAGGCAAGCGTAGCTTAAACTCAGATCGACTCGTGCGGCTTTTATCATTTAGCGACGAGCCCCTTCACACCAGCCAATAACATAAAAAAACGTTTGTTTAGTCTCAGATACACGTGCAGTGAACGTATTTCCGTCACCAGCTTGGTCAACATATATCGATGGCACGTTAGACTCAATCCAGTTAGTGTCCGAGCGAATGAACGAGTAAACTGTTTGCTTTTTCGACCAAAATCAATTTGTGTGCTAAAACTGGTTAAAGCTTGATCAAGCATGTGTGTAGCGCTGAAAAAGTGTGGAAACACATTTCGATTTCTTCTCTCGTTTAACAGAATATGCCGTATGTACATGCCGTTACAAAAAGTATTATAGAATAAGGTGTAAACGCAGCGTTTTCTTTATGGTACGGCGCGCTAGCCGCTCCTTAAAATAATCGTGTGAGCTTATGGACTACATGGTAAACCACCAGACGAAGCGTACGGTGACGGCGCCGTGCCGTAGTGCCGCCGTGCCTACACACGACGAATCAACTGTAGTTTTTCATGGCAAGAAAAACGTACGGGCTAATAGCACAACATTGCCATTGCCGGGGCACTGATCTCCTCTCTGTGAGAGGGCGTGGGTCGTAATCCATCACACGGGCCCAGTGCTGATTGGTGGATGTCCCATGTCTTCGAATTTTTGGTTCTAGGATATGCCCGTTTTTTCACAATGTTTTCCTTCGCCATTTTGAAAAAAGCGGTGAATAAATCATTTACACAAAGTAAAGCGCCTGTCAGTCATCAGTGTCACAATATTAAATTATGCACTTACCCAGATAACTCCCTCTTTATAATAAAATTATAATATCTATCCTGAAAAAGGTGTTTTTTAATGTAAAGAAGAAAAAAACAATATTTCCTTTTAATTCTTTTTATTTGTTGTAAACAGTCTTATAATCGAGCGATGAGTTTACATTTTATTTTTATACGTAAACAATATTTCAATTTGGCTGGTTTGTCTAAGCGAATACACGATCTAATCTCACAATTATGTTATCGTTGTCATTACATTACATTTAAAGATACATCTTAAGACAATATTTACAAGAATTGAAACAATGTAATTGAATTACGTTCTCTCGTTTTATTCTTAAGCGTGAGACGCTTTAGGTGTGATGTACGTTACAAGATTTAAGACAGGGGGCTAAAACGGCCACTTTGGCAGAATCATAATAGGATAATATTATGAACTTTAGTTAAATTAATCGTAAAATGGTCACAAATTGACAATTCATAATATTAACTGCGTACAATTCATATCACGCAATTCATCTGTTTGACAGTTTTGTACGGAGATTCGTAAAATGGTGCACAAACTATGAATTGATTTAATGTCAAATAGCGGAATCATAAGAAGTTAGTCAAGAGCAACATCTTACAATTCATATTGAAGATTTTGTGAAGAAATATTGTAATGGCAGATTTAGACATTTATGTAATTTTTCATGAGGACGCACGTGTTACGGAGACCATTTTATATCGCCGACGAAGTGTAGCTCTTTAGAAAATGAAAATAGCTTTTGAAATGCCGGACCTAGAGTTTGTTGGTGCCTATTACCTAGGCAGATTATCTAGCATAAGCATGCATAGCATAATCAGCCTATAATGTTCCCACTGCTGGGACACAGGCCTCCTCTCTGTGAGAGGGAGTGGGCGGTAATCCACCACGCGGGCCCAGCGCGGGTCGGTAGATGTCACATGTCTTCGAATTTTTGGTTCCAGGACATGTCGGTTTCCTCACGTTTTTCTTCATTATTTTGAGAACAGTGGTGATGAAAGAATTCACACAGAAAAAAGCGCCTGTCTGGTTTCGAATCTACGACCTACAATTTGGTAAGTCGCGACCGATACCAATGGGCCACTACTGCTCTTAGATCGCAGATTATCTAGTGTTGTCAAATATTACTGTTATTTTTCTAATTGCTTAGCTAAAATAACAAAAAACCGATCAAATAGGTAAGTTCCCATGAATCTCATTTGAACTTACAAATGACTCTCATGTGACAACGGACAAAAAATAGAATAGAGATTCAGAAATGTTTCTGAAATCGAGAGTAACATAACATCACGCCTTGTTTCCCCGAAGGGTTAGGCAGAGGTGTACTTAAAGTACACCCACATTTCACCAGTTATGTTCAAGTCCCATGTAATAGGGAGCGAGCCTATTGCCATCAGCCGGGCACAAATCCAGACTCCGAGCTGCTACTGAGAAATTCCAGATAGAAAAATGCAATAACACTTTGCCCGACCCGGGAATCGAACCCAGGACCTCATGCTCAGCAGTAGCACTAGCGACCACTAGACCAACGAGGCAGTCGAGAGTAAGCTGCAGGAAAATTATTGCAACTACGAGAATTATGTTGGTTCACCTATCTACAGTTATCGAATTTCAGTGTAATGGTTGCCGTACAAAAAATCAAAATGAACAATAGTAATACCAGCCTGTCACTGTCCCACTGCAGGGCAAAGGCCTCTTCTCATACTGAGAAGAGACGAGCATTGATCACCACGCTTGCTCAAGACGGGTTGGTGATTTCCAACTTATATTAACTATAATAAATCCAGGTTTCCTCGCGATGTTTTCCTTCACCGATGTCAGTGATATCAAAGATAACCTTAGAAAGAACATATGAATTGAAAAAAACACATTAGTACTTGTCCGGATTTGAACCCATAACCTCGTCCATAAAGGCACGGCCTTAACCGCAGGGCCATCACGACAGTACAATATAATACATAGCAACAATTAAAGTATTAAATTATACCTACATTGATTGGATTCCTATAACATCAAATCTGAAACACTATTAACAGTTATACTATAAACTATATCGGGTATAATATCTTGCAGGAAAAAATATTTTGGTCAGAATTCCGTTGTGACTACAACCAAATTAAAAGGTCTTTTTTTTCATACAATATCACTGAATATGCAATTACCCCTTAATTAAAATAAAAAGTAAACTTTGATGCGTATTTGATAGTAGGTATCAAGCGTTCTGATCCTGCCTAACCATAATCGCAAGGACACTAGCAGAAGGTTAAGACAGACCATCCAAACAAAATGAAAGGGCTTTTCCTTCCTTCCAATTGACCTGGTCTCTACATCACACCCAAAACACATCCTAATCGTATGTACAGACTCACAGTAACTACGTGAACAATAGGGTAACGTAGCAGAGCAGCAGGGTTAACATCGTCCTCTCCCGGTGGAATGCTCGGCAGCCGCCCTTAACCGCCTCCGTCAGACCTGCGGTAAGGAAGGGTTAAGTTTTAGTTGCGTTTTGATGTGCGATTTGGGATGGGCCTGTGCGTATGAGTAAATATTAGGAAGTTCATTTGCATATTATTTCAGTTTTATTTTTATTTTTTATTATTAAATAAAGAACAGTAATCAGCTAGGCTAGGATTGGGAATAGAATCCAAAATATTAACACGTCTGGTGTATGAAGTCCCACTCTGAGCTAAACGTGTTTCTATTTTCTCAATATCTTTGGGGAATTTGACAGAACCAAATAAAGATTCAATATAAACACTGAGTTTGAAATGCTATCGACGCAGTTAACCGATACATACATTTTTGAGGGGTAAATCCCGTATTTCTAAAAACGTTCTCAGTCCCAGCCAGTCAAAAAAAAAAAACCGCTGAATTACCTACATTTTGACATGAGATTGTGACTAGAATTTGAACGTTTTTCAAGTACAAGAATTGGCCTTCTGATACCATTCCACATCATTCGTGATGACAGACGTAAAGCTCATAATTTCTAAAACAGTATGACAAATAACTTATTCAACCAATTAAATCAAACTTCTTCGACTTGATATTCAATAAAAACATTTATTTATTTACCTACCCACTATAGCAAGAAATTATGATATACAACAAATCGCAACGAACTTTTAAAATACACCAGAGGGCGCCGTGTACCTCCAAGCATGAATAAGATGAAAATTAGGCTCAGACGTCAGTATCGCAATTTGCTTCGCGAATAGTCTTTTTATACGAGGCTGTAAAATGAATAAACTATATCTATTCACTACCGTGAATAGTCAGTTTTCCAATATCGGAACAGTTTCAATGAAATATTTTGTAAGGGGTATCAATAGAAATATTTACAATATTGCTACCTGTTACGTGTGGAATTTCATTGCAGTGGCTTGAGTTGATAATTAATAACATTAATAATTTGTATATAATATAGATATAATATAGGTATATACATATTATAGTAAATATGTATGTATGTGTATTTTAAGTTTATGACTTATTTATGTACAAATTGTTCCATTTCTAACAGAGCACCTGCCATCTAATCTCTTCACCACCCTTGGTTGACTGGTAGAGAATGCCTAAGTCATTAAGTCCGCCTTTGTACTTTTTTAAGTGTGAAAAGTTTAAATAAATAAATAATAAATAACACTTCCTTCATTTTGATGTAAATGACTGTCATTTACACTTAGAGAGTGCATTATTACTAAGCAGATGCTACCTGTTTATAACTATATTTATTTCATCCCCCTCCTTTTAGCATGTCGACGGCAGAAATAGTTAAAAATATATTTTTATATTGTTAAGTTATTAGGACATATTACTTACCACCAGCAACGCTGATCTGATTGCCGAAATCTTCTGAGTATGAGTTGAGTTTTATTTCTGTGAACAAAAAAAAAATTTAGGTTCACTATTAATAGCCAATCCAATTAATCCAATTGAGAACCTTACACAGGGTCTTAGCTCACTGCGATCAAAGCTAACTTAAACAAAAAAAAAAAAAATCAATGTCATTTCGACACTTTGACGAGAACTGGCTACCATGGGATTCTGAGAAACTTTCTACTTATTTTGTTATCCTATCTTCATGAGATCTTGGTTAGCTAGTGTATTTAGCAAGGATGTTATGACATAAAAATCAATAAGAAGAATGGGAGCGAAGCTGATTGCCGAGAATACGCCAAATATGAAGACTTTTGGAAATAATTTAAGATAAGACCTATATCTACATTCTAGCTGTTGCCCGCGGCTTTGCCCGCGTGGATGTCAATACTTCCCTATTTAAATTGAATTTTGATCACAATCTCATGGGTTTTAATTTTTTTGCGCGGAACCCTAATTCTTTTTCTAAAACAAAAGTAGCCTAAGTTACTTCCTAGAACATCACTTGTATGCCAGTGAAAGTCCCGTCAAAGTCGGTACAGCCGTTTTGTAGATTAGCCGGAACAAACGAACAAACAGACAGACAGACCGACAGACAGACAGACCAACAGACAGACAAACCGACAGACAGTCAGACCGACAGACAAAACTTTTAAAAATTTATTTTTAGTTATAAGCACCGTATATATTATACTTTCATATGCATTTAGTATAAACCTGTTATTTTGACATTACAAACAGACACTTCAATTTTATTTATTGGTATAGATAGACTAATATAATAAAGTCGAGTTTGTTTATTTGTTTGTTTGAACGTGCTAGTCTCTGGAACAGCCAGTCGGATTTGTAAAAATATTTTTGCATTTGATAGCTCAATTTTTTAGGAAGGCTATATGCAATTTAACATCACGCTAAGATCCTTAGATGCAAAATGAATGCTAAGCGAAAACGGAACGAGACGGGGTGGGTCGGGGAAACAAGAAATTTCACGCGGACGAAGTCGCTGGCAGTAGACCATAATATCATGTTCCACTCACCATAAAGTCGGAGTGTCCCCTCACTCTTGCCAAGTGAGTTGGTACTCACACAGTTGTAAGTACCGATGTCACTCCTGGAGAACTGTCTGATGGTCAGCCACATCGTCACCTGGTACGACTGCTTCTCCTCCGTTATTGTGTATTTGGGCCTATAACAAAGAAATTTTAATAACAGACACAATATTCATATGAGCGCTTTTTTTCTGAAACAAAAGGATGGCCCATAAAATAAACCTGTCACAACAAATATTTTTCCAAAAAGTTTCGTTTTTTATGTATTATTTCCAAGATAATATTTACATAATTTAAGAGCTTAGACATAAAATATAAATACGTGCAAGTATATAAAAAAATGAGGGGGAATAATCAGAGGGCATCGAAAAATTCGTCCGTATCGCTGTCAACAGGAAAAGTGACCAAAAGGCTGGTAGCATTGCCACGTTGTGAAAAAAGTTTCTTTAAACGGTGCGAAAGGACTGAAAGGGGCAGAATAAAAGCAGTAGGTAATAAGTCGTCCCAGGTAGGTGATGTATTCTTAGTGGACCTCTTACTGGTTTTTCACTTTTTTGACAACATCACCATCTGCGTAGCCTTTTCCCAACTACGTTGGGGTCGGCTTCCAGTTTAACCGAATGCAGCTGAATACCAGTATTTTACATGGAGCAACTAACTGCCTCTCTGACAACCCAGTTACTGGATAATACGATAACCCTTTGTAAGACTAGTTGTCAAACTTTCGGGCTTCTGACAACCCGTAACGACTGTCAAAGATACACGAATGACAGCCGAGACCAACGGCTTAACGTGCTTTCCGAGGCACGGAGGGGTCTTGATATGTAAAGATGGTCACCCATCCATGGCCCAACTGCGGCAAGCGTAGCTTAATCTGATCGATCGATCCGAGCGGCTGTTATTTCTTAGCCACAAGCCCCTCTGTTGTATGTATAATAAATTAATAATGCATCTAATTTGGGGCAGGACTCCGTGATGGGCGAGTCCTATTACTGGGTGGACGTACGACGCGTTGTGTGAGCTCAGCACAGAACATGCAAGCTATGCACTCGGGTTCTGCTTGCGCAGAGGTCTTTCATTACTAGGTACTCTTACATGGGACTTAAACGTAACTGGCGAAATGTGGGTGGACGTGCACCTCTATCCAACCCCATAGTCCAACTCTTCCGGGAAACAGTTGTGATGTTATATGTACTAACGTTTATCATAACCATGTCTAGTCACATTTTTAGACTAACATTCTTCTAAAAGTTTATCAATTTAAACTTTTAATTTTACACAACAAGCCAGACCGCTAATTGTCCAACTTTTATTAAAACTTTAGCAGACTGTAGACTAGGTTTTGTAATAATTTTCCAGAAATAATGTTCTAACTATGCAGCTCTGATAACTGACATGATAATTTTGTTTCGTAACTACATTCTAGTTAACTGCAGCGTAATAAACACGAAAGAAAAACATGATACCTACTTAGTATTTTTTTTTCGTGACTGGAAATGTTATCCAGAATTTTTTTTCCAGCTCTATGACTCAAAATTGTCCAAACAGCTTTGCTTTTTGGACCTGACATTTTTAGAATTTACTTTATAATAGTACTCATTTAGTAAGATACTATGACTTAGCATAATCAGCCTATAATGTTCCCACTGCTGGGACACAGGCCTCCTCTCGGTGAGAGGGAGTGGGCCGTAATCCACCACGCAGGCCCAGTGCGGGTTGGTAGATATCATATGTCTTCGATTTTTTGGTTATAGGACATGCCGGTTTCTTCATGATGTTCTCCTTCATCGTTTTTTAGAGCAGTGTTGATGAAATAATTTACACAAAGTAAAGCGCCTTGATAGACCGAGTTCAAAATGTTGAGATCCGAAGACGAACGAAAGTTTTCGATATCGGAAAACGAGTTATGGAACTCAAATGGAGTTGGGCAGGACATCTGGCAAGGCGCAGTGATGACAAGTGGAGTAAGGCAGTGACTGAGTGGCGTCCAAGGACTGGAAGACGAAGGTCGTCCGGCGACGAGATGGGCAGACGACATTGTTACCATCGCGGGTAGAAGCTGGATGAGTTTGGCACAGGAGCGTGGGGATTGGCACATGAAAAGAAAGGCCTATGCTCAACAGTGGGTGAAAGTGCCTGCCTGAGTTCGAACACACGACCTCGTAAGTCGGAGCCAGTACCACTGGGTCACCACTGCTCTCTACTATGACTTGCCGTTTGTTACACGATACACAATATAATACGAAGTTATACGGAGGCCTTAAATTAACAGAAATTAAAAAAAAAACTGAGGAAGAAATATGAATGAAATCACAAGTCCACCAGCCAATAGATACCCCGCAATAATGACGGTATTTTTTCCTTACATTTCCAGAATATCTCGCTCCCAAAGTAACTCTTTACTTTATAAATATTTATGCACAGTAATTTGACGCCAGTATGACTGAATGTCGATACACAAAACGTAAAATGTGT
The DNA here is from genome assembly GCA_947568875.1 of Fissipunctia ypsillon. Classification (NCBI taxonomy): domain Eukaryota; kingdom Metazoa; phylum Arthropoda; class Insecta; order Lepidoptera; family Noctuidae; genus Fissipunctia; species Fissipunctia ypsillon. The sequence goes on along the minus strand of OX387655.1, from coordinate 19,044,144 downwards.
GTAAACAGGCCCCAGGGTGTTATATTTATCACACCAAGAACTGAAATTAAAGTATTTTCTCTTCAAAAGGGAAGATTTACTTAAGTTGCTTTTTCGGCTTAATGAAACTTTATACTTTTCTCTTAATATGTTGACAAAGCGGTTGACGGACAATCTGATATAAAGAAGTTGTCGCTTATGGGTGAAGCAGAAAGGAATTAGCAGGCTCCTCTAGTACTAAGGTTGGGGGATTGGAATGAACGGCTATATCTATACAAATAAATAAAATTGAAGTGTCTCTTTGTAATGTCAAAATAACAACTTTTTACCAAATATATATGAAAGAATACATACACAGTACTTATAACAAAAAAGCAATTTTTAACATTTTTGTCTGTCTGTCTGTTTGTTCCGGCTAATCTCCGAAACGGCTGGACCGATGTTGACAGGATTTTTACTGGCAGGTAGCTGATGTTACGGAGAGTAATTTAGGTAACTTTTATTTTAGAAAAATAATTAGGGTTCCGCGCAAAAAAATAAAACCTATGAAATTGTGAACAAAAGTCGGATTTGAACATTTCTTTTTGTATTTGGTAGCCCAATTCTCGAGGATGGTTATAGGCTATTTAACATCACGCTATGACCCTTAGGAGCCGAGAAAAAAAGAAAAAAATCAGAAAGAACGCTAAGCGAAAACGAAGTAATAGCGCGGGCGGCGATGCAACAAGGCGGGTCAGGTGACGAGGAAATTTATTAAAATGTGGCTGTTATTTTAGCACATTGTGTATCTTACGACTTCCACGCGAACGAAGTTGCGGGGCACAGCTAGTTTTATTTTTTATTTTTATTTGAGATAGGTTTGCTCTTGACTCTAGTCTAGGTCAGATATGACAGAGACAAAGTCGACGATAGAGCGAGCTTACTCAGAAGAAGCCTGTTCACTCTCACTTTGAAGAGATCGGGGTTATATGCGTTCGGAAACAGACGCAGACAGAGATTTCTACTCCTTTGCTGTGCGCATCACAAAAGACATTTGGAAACGCTTAGTGCGAATTGGTGGAATAGCAACTAGGTAAGGATGGTAACCTGCAGTGTGTCTAGATGTCCGATGGTAGAAGGGGGCCGGCGGGGGCGGTGGAGTTAACTTATATTCGACGGAACGTAGACCCGTGTGTTATTTCTTTGCAATTTAGGTAGTTGTCATAATCATTAGGTAGTGACTGCAACTATTTATTTCTAATGATCCTGTTTCCAACATTATATTGTTCCAACGCTGCATTTTTATTTTTGGATACATTTATAAAATTAAACAGTATGCCATTGATATACAAAATTAGTATATCAATGCTGTATCCGAATGAACAAAAACTTTTCAAAAGAGGTATCTTTTTTTTCTTCGTTACTACGAAAAGTTTGTATCGAGAGTATTCGAGATTTTCTCTTTACCCAGACACAGCGTCGCATGGTTAACGTTTGACAACCAATTGGTATGCTTCACGTTATCAATTGAACCAAATAATTGAATCAGTGTTTGTGATTCCTGCGTATTGACTAAAGGCAAACACGGATGTAGAAATAAATAAATAACTTAAAATGTGTGCGTGCGTGAAATAAAGCGAATGGAATAAAATGTATTCATTTATTCCGGAACATGATATCATTTTGCCTGTCACGGAAGAAAAACAGCTTTTTGAGGGTGAAATCATTGTTGCTTTAACATCTTTCTTAACACTATAATTTACTTTGACTATTTAAACAAACTATTTATATATTTTAATCAAAGTTGTCGACATAGCTCACATAATAAGCAAGCTGAAGTGGCAGTGGGCCGGCCATATTAGCCATAGAACCGATGATCGTTGGGGTAGACGTGTTCTTGAGTGGAGACCGCGAATCGGCAAACGTAATGTAGGACGCCCTCAGGTTAGGTGGAGCGAATATCGTTGCAGGGTGGCTGGTAGCAGCTGGATGAGAGTTGCCGAGAATCGAGCTGAATGGTGCGCAATTGGAGAGGCCTATGTCCAGCAGTGGACTGCTATAGCTGATGATGATCAGTATTTTACACCTGCGCAACCCAGCTGCTAGGCAAAACCAAAACCTCCAGTCATTGGACTACTCACATCTGAAAGGCACAATATTTTGCATGGGATAACATGCTATCTGTCAAGCTAAGTCGAAATGCTCAAAGTTTCTATAATGTTGAAGAAAACTTAAATCAGAAACAAAAAATATATTTACGAAGAGTTTGGCTAGTGATCAACTTAAAATTCTCAATTCACAAACCGGCCATATGAGCACATAGCTCATATAGTTTTATAGCTCATATTTATGTAGATTTATGTAACAACTAGTAGGTGCCTAATTCTTCAACGAATTATAGAAAAGTTTAAATACGCGTTCCATGACGTTGCTGTAAAAGTGGGTTTAGACCAAACGAACATAGAAACGGCACCAGTTCAAGAGCATTATTTTCATGATATTTTTGATACTTTGCTATGGCTTGACCAACGAAAGAATACTCTCTGGCTATTTACATAAAAATAATTAAGGTTAAAATTGTGTATTCGCTTGTTTGGTCAAGCCCAACCTTGAACCAACCTAAACCTAGGTTCGCACGGGGGTTCTTTTTATCGCGACGTTAATTGCCACGCACTGGATTTTCAACGCTCGGCTTTGCAGCGTGAGTTGAAAATCCAACTGTGTACTTTTTCAACGCGCTAGGGATGCACCCTGTTGGATTCTCAACGCTCGGTTCGACGCCGAGAGTTGAAAATTAAGAGCACGGTCAAAAACTTCGCGTTAAAAAAAATACGTGATAAGAGTATCCTTACCCATCTAGTAGCATCTCCCCTCTATTCTTGATCCAGTAGTTGATGGTGTTCGGATGTGCTTCTACGTAGCACTTCAGTTTGACGTCGGTGCCCAGAGGAGCACCCAGCAACTGATTTGGCACTTTCACTGTAGGTGCAACTGTTGACAAAGACAGAAATGATAAGAGTACAGGATCATAAAAGATCATCACCTTTTAACTGTTCCACTGCAAAAAAAACTTGTATTCATTCAAAGTCAATTCAGTTCAGGTTGTTCTCGATGTTTTTCGGTACCATACACCAGTAGTTTGATTAACTTAATATGAAGATGAAAATATCACATTGATAACACGAGGTTTTGCTTGAGCATTATGGTAATTAAAAAGCTAGTCATTTTCTCACTTGTCATGGTAATGAAATGAAATGAAATTGTTGCACGTCACATTAAGAAAAATAAGCTATATGGAGTCGACATTTCTTATCTGAGAAATAAACGCAGGGGTCTGTCTCTTTTAAAATCCAGACATAATCTTGGTCAAATCAAGATCCGTGGCTAAAATGGTATTTTGAGGAAAGAACCACACATATTTGAGTGGACCTGTCCAGTCAGTGCAAGCATTTGTCAGTAATCGTACAGCTCAGCTCAGGACGTAAGGAGTTCAACGGTAGACCGTCAAAATAACCATGATTGGAAAAGGTATGAGTGTATCGCTGAAGGATTTGGTTTTTATCTACATAAGAATGCTCAGTAGAAGAGCCTTTTACTAATAAGTCGGGAGCAAGTAGATACTTTATCTCAACGTGTTATTGGAAATCATAATTGTGTCAGTCTAATCTCTTTTACTCATAACGTAATTAAACTTTATAAGCGTAGTATAAAAACACACGTTTCATTTCTTATAGACAATGAGAGCGAGACCAAGTAGACACGTTTTGACAATCAGATCTTTCTTATGAACGTACAATGAAGACTTTATTGCGGCAACAGCTGTTTTCATCAAGACATTCGTTCCGTACAACTATACTAAGTTCAATATATTTTAAGTCGATTTTCTAGACACTTATGATTCCCTAGTAGTTGCTTACAATGCTTACAATTTTGAGGTAGTTATTCCATTTAGAGCACCAATTTAAACCGCACTTGGATGCATGGCACCTTAACTTTTTAACATTTTGGGTGCCATTCATGGAACAGTTTACAAATATTAATTTTATTCTACACACAGCACCTTCGTAGAAGTTGTAGAAGCAGGATAGCACGTTCCTTCTTCACGAAAGGTAGATACATAACTTATTCCGCATGACGATGGCTAATGGCTAATTTACATTTGCTTTAGTCTAGCTCCAAAGTAGTGACTCTAAGGTAGAGAAATTTAAAGACCTCCTATATTTTCGACGAGCCTGGTGGCAGGTGCACTTCACCCGTGCCTTCCCCCGCTTTGACAGAAGGTTGACGTGATACATGGCACTTTTCAAACTTAACTCACTAATTTATAGAGTGGGCTAGAGATGTCTTGACAAAAAAAAAAACCGGCTAAGTGCATGTCGAACCGCGCACAATGAAGGGTTCCGTAGTTAGGATGAATTTATCCCAAGAAAAAACTTAACTTGTGTTTATTTAATTGAAGTTGAAAAACATGTTCTCCCATACTGACATTCCAACTGCAAATGTAAGTTTGTACGCACAATATTGGGGGATTTACCATGTTATTTTAAGATCACAGACTTCTTTTAGGTTTTCATGTAATCTATAAGTATAGAACAAATTTATGGCTCTGTAGTTTCGGAGATAAGGGGAGGATGGCCAATTTTCATCTGTTTTTCTTAAATAACTTTAAAATTATTTAAAAAATATTTGAGACCCTCACAGCAAGCCTTTTCATTTAATGTGTCACACGGTGCAGTTAATAAAACGATTATTTAAAATTAATTTGTCCCTCAGAATTGACCCCCATAATCAAAATTCATTTATTTACGTCACATGTCCGTGTTTGGGTCACAGAAATTCATATGTATACTGTACAACTTAATCGGTCCATTAGATTCGGGGTAAAATTGGCTGTGACAGACGGACAGACAGACAGACAGACAGACACGAGTGATCCTTTATGGGTTCCGTTTCTTCATTCGGATGTACGGAAACCTAAAAAACCTTAATACCTTTGCCAACCTAGCGTCAACAAAAACACACCTTGTGAAAATATATAACAGCTATTTCAGAGCAATTACAGCGTTTGAAGAAAAGTTTTGAAAAGTAGACGCCGAACCAAAGTCGATGCTTTCCTTCGGCCGCCAGATTTTCCGGGATTTTTTATATAAACTGATGACAGAGGTCGGCTTCCTTGTGATTTTAGCCTTTAAAAGTCTACAATTTCTTCAGAGGAATTTCTACATGAAAATAACTTACACCCCAGACTCTCAGCACGTTTTTTTGCGCCATTTTCTATAAAGGCTCCAACAAAAACTCCAAAACTTTTTTAACGTCTGCAACTAAAAGATAATTCTCGGGCTCTGTATTTTCATTATAACTCATTAAAATTCATAGAATATGATGAAATCTTTAGTTTTATACTTGTTTGAAATTTTAATACAACTTTACTAAGCGGCTGTTCACTGCATTTAATCTTGTGCCGTCAAAACTTCTTTCACTTTGCAGTTTTATGATTATGAATATTTTCTTGTGCAATCAAATGTTTAGAACAACTGATAACGGCTTCTGCCAATGTCTACTGGTATAATATGAAATGATTTCAGAATAATAATCGTCATATAAAGTTAATCAGCAAACGACTCGACTTAGGGCGAATTCAACCAAGTTTTAATACATACCTCCTTACTAATTATTATTGTTATTTATTATTATATTTTATTTAATAAGGGACCAAGTCCCAATAAGTGACACGGACAACAAATACATTCAGCACGACAAATAATTAAAATTAGATACATTAATATTCATTAAATCATTAAAATAAAATAAAAACAAAAAATAAAATACATTACATTAAATCTGAATACTTATTCATTAAAAACAAAAAACAAAATAAACAAATAAATTACACACAGGTTTCATCGTCGGTTGGCACTCCGATGGACTTCGAGCCAATATCTGCGGATCGGACTGTTCCAATCCGTGTGACGTGTGTGCGTGTGTGTACGTGTGTGTGTGTGTGAGTGTGTGATTCGTGTGTGTGTGTGTGACTAATGAACGTATTGTATGTAATATATACATATATCAGGTGAATAGTTCACCCTGACTTCTCTCTTTCAGTCGTCAGTAATTTGACTTTCAAAAGAAGAAGACAAAGCATTGCAGACGCTATACAACGTTTTTTTAGTAAGGAGGCTAGTCAAGTCTAATCCAGCGAATAAATTTTTAATTTTTGACAGATTCTCCATACAAAAACTGCCAGACGTCAATTTTAATCCCCGGTAAGAAGACAAAATTTTTTTCGCTCGACTTTGGTTAAATCAGCCCTTAGCTGATATAATTCTAGTATATTGTAAATGCGAAAGTGAGTTTGTTTGTTCGTTACACTTTCACATCTACCGATCATCATAAAATTTTGCATACACGTTGTCAAGGGGACATATGATACCTTTTATGCAAAAAAAAAGTACTGTTCCCGAGGGATTTGATGGACAAAATCTACATTAATGTGAGCAAAGCTGCAGGCAACAGATGGTAAGATATAAAATCATGTAGATGAGTCTGATAAACCTTATGCAACTTCACGGACAATTAAACTCTTCAAACCGAAACACAGTGATCGTGCTTGATGGCAGAAAAGCGTATGGAAATACAACTTTCAATGCTGAACTCATGCAACGACGCTGATGTTTCCTAATATGGTCTGTTCCGAACAATTTAATAGATTGATAGAAGATAGATAGAATACTCTTTAACAAGTACACCATAAATATTACAGATATAAAGTAGAAATTTTACAAGGAGTGACACAATGGGCGGTCTTATCGCTAAGAGCGATATTTTAAAGACAACCTTTGGATGGATTAAATGAGAAAGGAGAGACAGTACTGCAGGTGGTGTGGTGTACCATTTAATAATGTTACTCAAACAATAATTGGTGGAAAAAATGGTAAGATATAAAGTTGAATCGTTCTAATTACAGATGAATGTGTCACTAATTCCCTTTATTTTATTTTATTTTATTTTATTAGGATTATATAGCTTACAGCTAACAAAAGGTTGGGTAATTCACTTCAAGCCATTTACAAGCCTCCACAGTTAGCAATAGAGTATTGTGGTACAAGTTTTGAAATTGATTAACTATTCATTAACCATAAGACTAACTAAGTATAACATTAAATTAATTATTAAATTAAGTACTGCATAGGCAGAAACGCATGCGCAACCACTATTTAGAATACCAGAATATCAGAAACAATACAGTTCTTAGATAAAACAGTACTAATGAACGCTAAGTTACGTTGCAAACAAATCGATTGAGGGGTGTTTATTATTTATTGAGTGATTGCGAAAGAATCTGAAAAGGGTTTGTAGTATCCGATGAAACACTTTTTCCAACAATTTTTGTTTGAGTTACATTGTTAAATTGTTGAAAAATCGTGGACAAAATTGAGGTTGTAAAGTTAACCTCAATTGTCAAATAAAAAATATCTTTCAATGTGATTTAAAATCATCTATACAAATTAAAAAAATTGAAGCCTCTGTTTGTAATGTCAAAATAACAGCTTTTTTCTAAATGCCTAATATGCATTTAGTCAACAAAATTTGTACAAATTTTAAAATGTTTGTCTGTCTGTCTGTTTGTTCCGGCTAATCGCTGAAATGGCTGGACCGATTTCGACGAAATTTTCACTGGCTGATAACTTAGTAACTAGGGTTACTTTTATTTTAGAAAAAGAATTAAGAGTTCCGCGCAAAAAATTAAAACTCATGAAATTGTGTTCAAAAGCCGATTCAATTAAGGAAGTATTGACACCCATGCGGGCGAAGCCACGGGCAGCGCCGCGGGCAGCAACTAGGGAGAAAGTAATCACAGCAAAGCAGTTACCATTTTCTGATCCATTTGTTCACATGTTAAACAGATACTTTTGGAACAGATTTCAAAAGTATTGCTACTAAAAACAAAAAAACTCAAAAATAGAAATATAAATCTGGCATCTATTCAGTAGGAACCGTTCGTTTCAGTCACGTTTCCTGGTTACTGCTACATAGAGCGACTTGTACCATTTTGGATGCCATCCAAATTCGTGACGGGAGCAACCCTGAACGGATTATATTATTCAAAATGACAAACAAACCGATGGAGGCATTTTATATTGGCTTTTGGGGGGAAGGGGGGCGTTGATAGTTTTCGTTGTTTGGTTAAAGGACAGGTCTTAAGGGTATAAGGTAACGTCATTGAGTTTTTGAGAAACAGCCTCATGAGTATACGTTTTTTACTTTCCAAAGGTTACTTACTTTAATAACATAACATCACGTCTTGTTTCCCCGAAGGTTTAGGCAGAAGTGTACCTATAGTACACCCACATTTCGCCAGTTATGTTTAAGTCCCATGTAATAGGGGGCGAGCCTATTGCCATCTACCAGGCACAAATCCGGGCTGCTACTGAGAAATTCCAGATAGAAAAACCCAATAACACTTTGCTTTTTTTATACTTTAATAAGGATAAGAAATCGTGCGAAGAAAACTATAGGCAATAGTTTGTTTCTCTGACCTACCTATTCTTATTAGCAAGTCACGCGTTTCCAAACAATGTGATTATAGCCATCTTCACGAATGCTTTTGGATGTGTTCTGTAGGAAGCTCTAGGTATTTTATTTAGCGTCAGGAATTATATCGTTCATATCAGTTCGTATGCTAAACAAGTATGAAAGGTTGATGACCACTGAAAGTTCAAACAGTACAACAGCGCCAAAGTCCTATCTGATTGTTTGACGCTCGACGTTTCGATAACACATTCATGGAACACATTGTAAAATCCAATTTCTGGAACTATGCTAGCAGACTCGTGATGTCTGGAATCTGACTGTTTCTTATGATAACTAAGTGGATTTTCTCAGTATTCGCTTAGGTTTAATCTATCAACATTGTCATAATAATCAGAGCTCCACAATTATAAATAAAAATATTTTAATGTTAGTATTACATCCTACTTAAAAACTATACAGGGTGTAAGGGACAGCCCTCCGCAGACTCATGGGGTGAATTCAGTATACCATACTAAGAAGACCGGTGTAGGAAATTATTTCAGAATTGTTAAGGGAATCCAATAAACCTGATTTGTTTTATTACCTCACACGCAATGTATCGTTACCGTGGCAAAACGCGCTTAGCGAACGGCAGCGCAGCGAGCCTTCAGCCGCCGAGATTTCAACATCCATTGCTGATTTTTTGATTTTAGCTGTTTTATTTGCATAAATGAATTTTACATTGAAATAAAGGAATAGTAACTGAAAAAACGATAAAAAAATGAAATTTTCCTAAGAATATTTCCGGTGTAAAATGATTCAAAATAAGGAGCTGAATGCACCCTGTTAGTTTGCGGAGGGCTGTCCCTTACACCCTGTATTAGTAACATGCAGGAACACTAGAACTAAATAAATGAAAATCACAATCACAGGAAGGTTTACCAAGCCTTATTGCCAACATGTAGCTTGATAAACCTCCCCATTGTAGCCCATCCAGCCAGAACAAGGTAAGGCCCATTGCTTTACCTTGTTCTACAATATGTAGTAAGACTATTATGTTCTCACTGCTAAGACTCAGGCCTGGGGGCCAACCACCACCTCTTAAAGCAGTATTATTTTAATGTTACTTCGGTGTGAGAATAAGATGGAGCTATACAGGACGTCTAGCTCCATCTCTTTCCCACACTCAAGTAAGATTACAATAATACTACGTTAAGAGGTGGTGGTCTAGCTTCTGCTCACTATGTGGTTAGAAGTAAACGTCACATCATATCATCATATTTATTAGTCCAAGGATATTCTGTCTAAAGCCGAAAGCTCCAACGTAACCCGCGAATTGATTTTTTTTTTACGTTTTTCGCAATTTGCAGGACAGTATTAGGTTGTATGTTGATTAAAATATGATTCGCAACCGTAACAAATATGTATTTGTAGAATTATAATCATTAAAGTCATCAGTACAACTTTCTAAGACCAAGTAATCCTATTGAGAGACTATTTCATGAAATCTTGACATTTGAGGATTATACTAACTTATGGAGTTGTATTACTGATCCTAGTGATTATAATTATTTAAATACATATTTTTTACGGTCGCGAATCATACTTTAATCAACATACACCCTGACACTGAGCTGCAAATTTCAAAAATCGTAAGAAAATTTCAATTTCGCGGGCTACCTTATCGCTTCCCTCTTAAGAGCAGCGGGGAGGAAACAAGATGGGTGCCATTCCTTGATTTTCATCTCTTTACAGCGCCACTGTAATTTCTTTCCCTTTTCAATACGGAAATCAAATCCATTAAAAGTGAATAAATAATAGTAGGTACTCACAGTTAACATTAAGTATGATTCTCTTGCTGACGGCTGGCGGCACGTCGTTGGCCGCGATGCACAGGAACGCGCCCATCTGTCGACGATCCACGCGCCACAGGGGAAGGGAACTGCCCGTGTAGCTCTCAACTGGATGAGAAGAGAAAATATAAATGCTGTAGTCATAATCTAAACATTTAAAACAAGTTAAAGGTTGGCAAACCCGTAACTCCGTATCTGCGATCTACGCGCCATAGGGGGAAAGAACTACCCATTTCGCATCGAGAACATTCGTTTTACTTACAATATGAAACAGTAATTAATTACAGGATATACCTAGCAAAGAAAAGAAACAAAGAATAAAATTTATTTCGCAACAGTTCGTGACATACAAAATACAATTAAAAAAAAGTGAAATGTGAAAATAATTTAGCAGACTATTGTGCACCTTCGTCTGTGCATTGTGTTTCCATTGTAAATGTTGATCTCCAATTTCCACCAACAAACTTCACTACAAATTATGTTTTATAAATTTTGGGCTTAAAATAGATTTGTATTGATTTTCATTTCCATTTTGTGGAGTGCATTAAGAGCATAGCATCAATCAACGTATAATGTTCCCACTGCTGGAACACAGGCCTCCTCTCAGTGAGAAGGAGTGGGCCGTAATCCACCACGCGGGCCCAGTACGGGTGTCACAGATGTCACATGTCTTCGAATTTTTAGTTCTAGGATATGCCGGTTTCCTCGCGATGTTTTCTTACACCGATTTGACAGCAGTGGTGATGAAATAATTTACACAAAGTAAAGCTCCTGTCAGGGTTCGAACCTAGGACTTACAACTCGTAAGTTGCGGTCGTTACCACTAGGCCACCACTGCTCTCTTTTCGCTCAAGTTAATATTTGAGTTCATTGGAGAATGTTAGGTTAATTTGGCATTTAAAAAATGTGCACGTAGAGTGCAATAGTAGATATTAGTCCTAAGAGTCTAAGGGCTGATTTCACCATTGAAACTGAACGCGATCAGCACATAAACCACGTTTAAGGGCTGTCAGTGTCATTATTTTATTTGGATTAATGACACTGGTCTTTAACGTAGTTTAGATGTGCTGATCGCGTTCAGTTTCATTGGTGAATTCCACCCTAAGGATCATAAATACCTTAAGCACTAATCAGATCACAGACAACAATTGCATTCAATTCTATTCATACGATAAGCTTCCAGATTACAGCATAACCTCTACAGTCGTTAATCATAATAGCCTACAGGAAAGACCTATATTGTGTAATGGAGGCTTACCGTTTATAACCGCACGGAAGTCGTAACTGTTACTGTTAAACAAGGGAAATAACTGTGGTTATGAAACCGTTACTAATTCTCTGACTGCTTAGCTACAAGTTTAGTATTGTTATGGTTTTAAGACTTGTTACTTTGATTTGAGAACTTAAATACAGCTGAATAGAATGTAATTTTATTTGTTACAGGTAAGTATGAATTTGAAGATGATCTTTTTCACTGTAAGGTACACACATGGTGTACAATACAGGGTTATTTTAAATTGGCTAGCCAAACTCCGCAGGCGCGATGGGTATCGATATCTGAACATGATAAAACGAAAAAAAAAATAATTTGATGATTTTTTTTTGGCCGCGTTTGTTGTAGTCACTTAGAATATCAGTTTAAAAAATCTGTTCTTTTTTGTATAAACTTCACAGACGTGATGAGTATCGATATCTAAATACGATAAAACATAAGAAAATAGTTTTTCTTAACTCATACTTCAAGTAACAAGACTAACAGCGGTCGTTGACCTGCCACAAAAAAAAACATAAAATCTTTTTATTTTTAAATTATCTGTTTAGATATTAATACCCATTGCGTATGCAAAATTTAGCTAGCCAATTTGAAATGACCCTGTATATAGAAATAAAAAGATGAGTGTTTTTTTTAAGTTTGAGTGAGACTTTAAGATGCTCAGTATGAAAAATCAACAGTATTTAGATTTTATGTAAACCAGCTAAGACTGAGGGCTTGCCTTTGATATAATATATGTATAATAACTTAATTTACTCAATAGAGGAGAAAAAACAAAAAATCTTTAGAAAAACTACAACAGCAACTTTTTGCTCAACCCCAGATTTGTATAATTTGCTGATTTGATTGATTTGTTTGATGGTCCTTCAATCGTTTTTTCATACTTTATTAAAACTTTTTCCGCAATTTAATTTCTAACACCTGCTCCACATTTAAAGTCACAAATTAACACTAAAAGCCTTCCCTGATGATCAATATTACAGTAATAATATTATCACTACGGTAGCGTTAGTTAAACAAATAACATAAGTAGGTTACACGCAAGCGTAGAACGTCGACTCTACGAGCTCATGAATGCAAACAAAAACAGAAATATTAAATAGAAGAAATTTATTTTTGCTATTAAGTTTTGCTTTGCAAACGACATAAATGAAGTTACTGCTGACAGGTATGTCGTGAATATATTTCTTGCATTTTATTTTAAATAAAAACCTTACTAAGTAAACTTATTACATATTAAAACTTTAGTAAGAATCATTGGAATAATATTATCGAAATAAGTTTGTGTCTGCTTTTTTCTTCGGCTAATTACTGCATGCTGAAATCAACATCCACCGAGATTCTAACTATTTTATAATAAACTAGCTTTGCCCCGCGACTTTGTTTGCGTGGAAGTTGTAAGGTACACAACATACTAAAATAACAGCCACATTTTAATAAAACTCCCTCGTCCCCCGACCCGTCGGGTTGCATCGCCCGCCTGCGCTATTACTTCGTTTTCGCTTATAAATCTTTATGATTTTTTTCCTTTTGCTCAGCTCCTAAGAGTCGTAGCGTGATGTTAAATAGCCTATAACTATCCTCGAGAATTGGGCTACCAAATGCAAAAAGAATTTTTCAAATCCGACTGGTATTTCCTAAGTTATTATTTTTGTTCACAATTTCATGCGTTTTAATTTTTTGCGCGGAACCCTATTTTTCGAAAATAAAAGTAGTCTTAGTTACTCCTTATAACATCAGCTGTCTGCCATTGAAAGTCCCGTCAAAATCGGTACAGCTGTTTTGGAGATTAGCCGGAACAAACAGACGAATCAACAGACAGACAAAAATTTTAAAAATAGTTTTTTTGTTATAATATGTAGGTACCGTATATACTTTCGTATGCATTTATTAAAAAGCTGTTATTTTGATATTACAAACAGGCACGGCAGCTTTATTTATTTGTATATATTTATAACGTTCACGCTCTTTCAGTTAGGTAATACCTCATTAACATCTTAGGAAACTCAAATACGTAGATTCTACGAGTGAGTTTATGACAATAGTTCGTAGATCTATATCAACTCGAACGGCAGTCAATGCCAAAGCTACGCTATTGAATTCAATTGAATGATAACTGTCGATACGACAATATGCTGTGCGATGCGTCGATCGATCATTAAACCACAATAATGTGTCATTAATATTTTATCAACCCATTCTTGACGTTAAATTGTAGGTGTCAACAGAACCTTATAATTATTTATTTTTCAAGACATATTTTTTTATTAAAGGGCTTGTTCTATACATCGTGTTCCTTTTTGTATCCTATAACTCTAGGGGGTTATTGTGATCAGCGGCGACGATCTCTAACGTCCGACCCTGGCCCAGGCCTTCACCTCCTTCTGCGAAGCAGTAATGCTCGCAAAGAAGGCGGAACGCCTGAGAGAACGGCAAGCTTTGCCCCCTCACGCCCCTAGTCCCTGCAGGAGACGCCCTAGCGTCAGGAATTGATAGCCGATTCCCGGCCACCGTAGGCGCGGGCTTGCGGGCGGCGAGCAATGGGTAGCTCGCTGTCCGGTAAGAACCAGGTCTGAGTCGACAGCGCGTTGTGTTCCACGCGCGCCTCAAAGATGTCAGCACTATTGACAGGGCCCGCTAGGGCCAATGCCAGCTAGAGTCGCGGGATGTTCGAAAGAGTTACCGTGGCCCCGGCACAGGCAACTGAAGGAACACGGGTGGGTTTTAGTCAGTAAAAGTCTGACACGCCCTACCGCTCCGCCCAGAGCGGGAGAAGTCATTTGATGATTTCCCATCCAAAAAAAGGGGGTCATTGAACTCATCATTACTAACAACTTTTACTATGAGACCAAATCTGATGACGCTAAAAAAATTAGACTTTCTCTACATTTATGTTCGCATAACACGTCAATATTTTGGGAGCACCTGATTTTTTTCAGAGTTTGGGATATCAAAAGGTAGACGTTGTTTAATTATTTCTTTATCCTCAACCACAAGTGAACAAAAGCAATTTTCTCACAATTTCAATTTCAATACTAATCCTATAAGTTCATACTTCCCGCTTCTCACAAAGTTATATTTACTCAACTTACGCATGACACTCCTCCTCGTAAATGGAGAACAAACATTTTAGTATTCCAAATAGGTTCCTCACAAAACGTAATGTTTATTTTTGACTTCGCCAAAGTAAACGGAGAGAAATGACTTAATATGCTGTTAGGCTCGCGTGACTCGTACACATAATTCCCAAAATATACCAGGACCGTATCGAAATACAACCATTAGTTCAAGCTTTAATGTTAAATGAATATTTATACGTTTGCAAAGAAGTGAATAGTAGACTGTCAAAGTGACTTATTACCGTCAAGGCTTAATCTAGTTTTATATTACACTAGCTATGCCCTGCGACTTTGTTCGCGTGGAAGTCATAAGACACATACATACTTAAAATAATACCACATTTTAATAAAACTCCCCCGACCCACTGCGTTGCATCGCCCGCCCGCGCTAATTGTTTACAATTTTATGTTTTTATTTTTTGCGCAGAACCCTAATTCTTTTTCTAAAATAAAAGTAGCATACGTTACTCCTTATAACATCAGCTATCTGCCAGTTAAAGTCGTGTCAAAATCGGTCCAGCCGTTTTGGAGACTAGCGGGAACAAAGAGACAGACAGACACACAAAAATATTATAAATTGATTTTTTGTTGTAAGTACTGTTATTTTGCTATTACAAACAGACTCTTCCATTTGATTTATTTGTTTATGATACAGAATGTATCAAAAAGGTGTTGGTCATATTTACGGTGTGGTATAGATCATCAAATAATCTGCCTAGCCTTTTCCCAACTACATACGTCGAGTTCAGCTTCCAGTCTAACTGGATGCTTCTGAATACCAGTATTTTACATGAAACGACAGCCTCTTTGACCTCCACAACCCAGTTACTGGGTAATACGATATCGCTTGGTAAGACTGGTTTGGTAAAACTTCAATACCTACTCGTTCCAAATGTATGGGACGGCTGATTATTTTTTCACGATTACTATGTTGATCCCATGGATAAATTGATTCAGTTTGATGGTCTGCACCTCACCCTTAAACGTGACCACAACTTTCTGATAGATGGTGCATAATACCAGCCTTCATATTAGTGTCCCACCGCAGGGCAAAGGCCTCTTCTGATACAGAAAAGGCACGAGCATTGATCACCACTTTTGCTCAAGAAGGGTTGGTGGTTTCAGACTTAAACATATTAACTATAACTACTACAAGTCCTGGTTTCCTCACGATGTTTTCCTTCACCGATGTCAGCAATGTTCAAGATAAACTCAGAAAAACATTAAAAAATGATTCCAATAATTACTTTGAATTAGTGTTATTTAACCACTAACAGCGCCCCGCGGTTTCACCCGCATAAGTTTCGATCCCATGGGGACATCGGGATGAACAGTATTTTATATGTTCATCCAGGTTATAAACTATAATTATGTGTACTAAATTTCATCTAAATCCGTTTAGTAGTTTTTGCGTGAAAGAGTGACAAACTTCCAACTATCCGTCCATCCATCCTCACAACTTTCACATTTATAATATTTGTAGTATTCTACGACAGTCTAGTAACTCCTGAAACGACAATTCCTTATAAAACTTTAGGGTTAACGGACCACGTCAAACTTTTTACTGTGACACAATATCTTATCAAGCGCCTTAACACGCCTTTATCGCCAACTACAATTGCCCCTTAGGACCATAAATTCTTAGTTCAACCCTTTAAAAGTTTTTTTGCCATAGTGATCAGAACTTTGGTCCTTGGGTACAAAATAAACAATTATTTTTAAAAGGCCTTATAATTCAAGACATAATAGTACCTACCTCAGTAGTTTGTAGATCGATAGTTAGTAATGAAACAATATATTATTCAAGACTCAATTCCTTAAGGTTCAATTGGATAAAAAAATGGCTGCTACAAAGTAACATTAATGTTCGCTTAGCTTGACAAAATGTAGGGAATAACTTTTTTATTTTTTTGGATGGGAAATCATCAAATGACTTCTCCTGCTCTGGGCGGAGCGGGAAGGCGTGTCAGACTTTTACTGACTAAAACCCACCCATGCTCCTTCTGTTGCCTGTGCCGGGGCCACGGTAACTCTTTCGAACATCCCGCGACTCTAGCTGGCATCGGCCCTAGCGGACGCCGTCAATAGTGCTGACATCTCTTAGAGGCGCGCGTGGAACACAACGCGCTGTCGACTCGAACCTGGTTCTTAAGCTTGCCGTTCTCTCACGCGTTCCACCTTCTTCGCGAGCATTACTGCTTTGCAGAAGGAGGTGATGGCTTCCCATGTACTCTCGCTCCATACCATGGCCTGGTCCAAGACCGGACGCGAGAGATCGCCGCCGCCGATCGCTTCCGCGAGGACACGGCGGTGCTCCGCCCAAGCCGGGGAGACCTCCACCGTATGCTCCACCGTGTCCTCCGGGCGATCCACACAGTGGTGACACCCGGGCGTTTCCTCCCGCCTTATCCGGAACAGGTACCTCCCGAAGCACCCGTGTCCGGTTAGGACCTGCGTCAGGAGGAAGGTGAGGACGCCGTGGCGCCTCTCCAGCCACTTCTCAAAGAGGGGACTTATCGCCGCAATTGTAGCGTACCCAATGTAGGGAACAGCTGATTTCTATTATCGATTTCACTGTTGGTCCCATCCTAAAAGCTGTTATTTCAATTAGGTTCACCTAGTTATTATCTTACCATTTTATTATTACTGGCGAACCGGCGAATTGTAGGTGTACTATAGGTACACCTCTGCCCAACCCTTCGGGGAAACAAAGCGTGATGTTATGTTATGTTATGTGTTATTTTATTATTACTTTTCGTTTTTTTTCCTTGAAACCCTAATATCAACAAGGATCCAATTTGAACAAGATCTTTTATTAAAGTGAAAGGGATCAAACAATACATAAATAAGTATTTTTACAAAAATAGTTCGTCTATTTCGAAACGCTTATCGTTACATATCAATGAATCATGTTGTCACACCTACGCTGGTTGTTATGATGTTTTGATAATAATGACATTAAGTTTGAGGTTATAAATAGGTTTATGGTAAAACAACAACACAACAATTACCGCCAAAGCTAAATGAGTAAGTTTGGTTATCAATACGTGTCTGTATGAGAAGAAGCCTTCGTACTATCACCTCATATCAGAAAATAAGCACATGCCCATAATAATTGCGTTAATCGTCCCTTAAAATCTGTGAATAGTTCAGTTGATGACATTTTAAATGAAGACAAGTCTGTTATCATTAGAACTAAGTAAGTATTTACTTTTTTCTCATTTGCCTTTGGTCGTTTTAAATGATTTTGATGCTTTACGATTTCTATTTTTATTTCAAAACGAAAAAAAACGTTTGAGCTTTAAATCAGCAGGATTGAGGATCAAAGTTCAGTGAAATTTTGTCTATATGCTAACCTAACTGGCTGATTTTTAAATCTTCAGTTAACTTTTACTAATTTTTACTAACTTTAACTTTAACACAACACAGCATTCTATACACACAGCATTCTATGGCACCGAGAATGTGTATTAAAATCCCAAAGCATATAAGAGAAAAACATGAGCTAAATGATTTAAAAAAATAGTTAAATAATTTCCTAACACACAAGGCATATTATTCCATTAATAAATACCTAGAAGATAATGCAAGATATGTGGATAAATATGTGCGTTAAGAATTAGTTTTATTTAATTCCTAGTATTTAATTTATGATTTTGTTTGTCATTCGCAAATATATTTAAATTTATTATTTATACTTAGAGTATCAGAAATGTTATTATGTTTCTAAAAATTTATATGTTCGAAATACATTTTATTTGCAATATTGTTAACTTTGTTTTAGTATATAATGTAGCTTTGATTTTACTTGTCATTCAATTTTAACAAAAATTCTGTTAAATTGAAAAAATTTCGTATCTGATATTTGTACGCCGTTAATAGCAAAACATAGAGATCTGAGTAGGTACCTATTTCATTTATAACACCTATTTTTACACCTATGATTAACAAATAAAAAACTTTGACTTTGACTTTAATGTGACGAAAACAACAGTTGCGGTACAGAAAATGTGTCAAACCACAATAAAATTGGCCCTAAAATAAATATTGCAATAAAAACATCAATGCAAAAATAAAGTATTCTGCTATATAGTATGCCACTCATGACGTTTAATAGATTCCGTTTATTGATTATGTTCTATAAATAGTCATCATCTATCATTTATTTTATGCCTTGCGGAGTTTATGCCCGATTATTTACCAATTTATTTATATATAATTTATTTATTTATTTATAGTTTATTTTGCCCTGCCTGGTTAAACATCTTTCGTACTCAAGCTTGAAAGACTGTACTTGATAAGAGTTAGTGCAGTCTCGTTGATTTTCTGTACGCCAAAAAAAAGTTTGGGAGCTTAAAATTTTTCACTATAGCTACAGGAAAACGGTCTTAAGAAACTGACCTTATATTTTTGAAAAATTTGAATCCCCATTCACAGATATTGAAAAATATGTACAGTCAGCAAGAAAATGGGCCATTTTCACAACTTTTTTTGATGCCATTCGATCCTGTTTATTATAAGGATAAAAAAATACCGGGCCAACTTAAGTTTGAGTACATTTCGCAGGAAATTAGACTCGCCCAACTTACTTTTTTACTATGAATAGCCCTTACTGCCCCATAACAAAATCCATCCTGTATAAGAGGAAGCCTGAAAGTGGCGCGCGTAACCGAAAAGTTGTGTCGAAATTGGGTGTGATGATATGGACATGTGGTGCGGATGAATGAGGAAAATGTCGTGAGGAGGTTTGAAATTCATATTTGGATGGCTATAAGAGTAAGGGAAAACCAAAGAAAGAAAGAAGATATGGTTAGAAAAGGGGAGACTACTGAGATGATGACTAATAGAAGAGTATGAAAGAAGATAGATAGATATTATTCTCTTTGTTATGTACACCATAAAAATTACAGATATAAATGTAGAAATTTTACACGTAGGGTAACACAATGGGTGGTCGTATCGCTAAAAGTGATCACAACAAAGAAGACTTTATGCTGTACCAACCCCAAATAAATTGATTTAAATAAGGCAAGAGAATAATGATGATGTTAAAAAAAACCCTTCAGATCTTCTATTTACAAAAGGCTTGTTGCAAAATGGGGTGAATAGGGATGATGACTCAATTGTTTTTGTCCATCAGGTAGATTATTATTGACTGCCTCGTAGGTCTAGTGGTCGCAAGCGCTACCGCTGAGCATAAGGTCCTGGGTTCGATTCCCAGGTAAGTGTTATTGGGTTTTTCTATCTGAAATTTCTCAGTAGCAGCTCGGAGTCTGGATTTGTGCCCGGTTGATGGCAATAGGCTCGCCCCCTATTACATGGGACTTAAACATAACTGGCGAAATGTGGGTGTACTATAGGTACACCTCTGCCTAACCCTTCGGGGAAACAAGGCGTGATGTTATGTTTTGATGTTATGTAGATTGTTAAAAAATATTGGACACGTATTTTTTCTTTTGTTACATAATCAAAAGATTACGGCGATACATTGAGTTAAAAATGTGGCAAGTCGTGTTTTTGTTTTTGGGGAATGGCATCTCGCAGTTCAACCTATAGGAGGTTGTCGACTGCTTAACCGGGCTTTCCTGTGGATGCCTCAATAAATTAAGGCCTCCAGCCAGGCTTAAAACTAAGACTAAATACTAAGCGACTACACGCTAAGGGCACCCCCTGTGGGGTACGGACCTCGGCTTAGGGCGTCGCTGGGAGAGGACAGCAATGGGACATGCTGGATCGGATTATTTGGGGGCAAATTTAAAATTACGGGCTCAGCTGCGCGGGCTGGCTCGAGCAAGGGTCGGGGTGGGTATGGACGGGGGCGTCGCGGTGGCCCTCGGCGGCGAGGGCGGAAGCACGGCGGTCTCGATTTGAGTTTCCGGATCGTGCTGGTGGCGGGATTACTCTCCTGGAGGAGAGATATGGCGTCATCCGGGACGGTTAGGGCGTGCCTAGGACGGCGGATGCGACTTATGCGCGACGGTGTGTAGCGGGCAGCCGCCGCAATCAGGGGATTCGGGTGTTTGGTGGCAGATTCAAAGAAACGCTTGGCGAGGCGTTTCATGCACTGCTGAACGGTGGGGATTTTTAGATCAACGTGAAGAGACTCGTTGCGTACATAATAGGGTGCCCCCGTGACCTTTATGAGGAAACGGTTCTGTAGGGTCTGCATCCTATGGAGCAAGTGTGGCTTAGCGTGCGCAAATACAACACAAGCATACGTCATGATGGGACGGATGACTGCGGTGTAGATGCGCAGCGTGGCAAGACGTCACGGCTTGCTAGATTTTATACTGAGTTGTGACTTAGCGAGCCCCCACTCCTCAAATATAATGCGTTTTATCTTGGTCATTTTTTATTAATATGAAAAAGTAAAAAATACGTGTCTAATATTTTTTTATTATCTGATTGACGGACTAAATAAAATTTCCTT
The DNA here is from genome assembly GCA_947568875.1 of Fissipunctia ypsillon. Classification (NCBI taxonomy): domain Eukaryota; kingdom Metazoa; phylum Arthropoda; class Insecta; order Lepidoptera; family Noctuidae; genus Fissipunctia; species Fissipunctia ypsillon. Next base: position 19,023,000 of record OX387655.1, on the reverse strand, counting down.
TTTTTTACCCAAGCTTTAAAATATTACTAGCATATTAGGCATTAGTTTAAAATAGCTTTTCATTATTATGTTTGTACATTGAATATTTTGAGGTAATGTGGTTTCAATTTAACGTAATGTATGAAACACCTGTTTTGGTTTGTGCATCGGTAACAACGTATTAATAAACACGAACATTGAAAGTTAGGAGCTACGCTTGCCGGGGTTGGTCCGTGGATGGGTGACCATCTTTACATACCGAGACTCCTCCGTGCCTCGGAAAGCACGTTAAGCCGTTGGTCCCGGCTGTCATTCGTGGATCTTTGACAGTCGTTACGGGTCGTCAGAAGCCCGAAAGTCTGACAACCAGTCTTACCAAGGGGTATCGTGTTACCCAGTAACTGGGTTGTGGAGGTCAGATAGGCAGTCGCTCCATGTAAAATACTGGTATTCAGCTGCATCCGGTTAGACTGGAAGCCGACCCCAATATAGTTGGGAAAAGGCTAGGCAGATGAATTGAAAGTTAGGAGCTGTTTATTAATAAACTAATTTAGTTTATAGAGTAGTTTATATTGTTACACTGTAGGGGAATTTAAATGATGACGTATTTTGCGTAAAATATTTTAAGAAAGTTCGGCTGGTTGCATCATTATAATCAAGTTTTACCAAAGACATTATTACGTTTTAAGGAGTTCATACCAGAAGTATAAATATTAGGATTTGGACTTAAGACGCGTCTTCATGCAACTAGTCAGTTAGCATAACATAACATCACGCCCGTAATCCCCGATGGGTTAGGCAGAGCTGGTGTACATACCTATAGTACACCTGCATTTCGCCAATTATGTTTGAATCGCATGAAATAGGGGCGAAGCTATTGCCATCAACCGGGTACAAATCCAGGCTCGGGGCTACTACTGAGAAATCCCTGACGGAAAACCCAACAACACTGCCCGACCTGAGAAACAGGAACTAAACCTAAAGGAACAAAAAAAAACCTTAATCAACCCAGGACCTCTCGCTCAGCAGTAACGCTTGCGACCCCTAGAACAACGAGGCAGTGTTTACCCTAACCGCTATATTATTTCTGTTCATATTAAAACAATATTTCAGAAAAACACTTATACAAACTTTAAAAAAAACACACTTGTTTTAGTTTACATAATAGAATAGGACAGATTGTTAAAAATAAGCGCAAAAGTACCTACATTTGCAACTTACTAAATTATCCAAACAAACGAGCCGAAACCGCGGCAAGAAGCCAGCTTATTAAGGAAACACCTACGTACATATATTTATAGAGATATTATAAATATGTCTGGTTGAGCTGCTACCTCCGCTCATTTCCTACTTTGAATTAAGAACAAGGGCATGACATAGAGCTAGGAATGTCATGAAGTGGCCTATGAGACTGGTCCTTTGTTAGTGTGAGAATTAGAGAGAATGGTAAGTTAGAATGCAAGATTTACTGTCGACTACACTGTTAAAAATCTTGCAGAATATCTGTTTAAAAATACAGCACTGATGGTGAGATAGAATGTTGTATTTTTGTCTTAAAAGGTTTGGTTGGTTTAAGATGACAAGCAAACGTAGTGTTTACATTTTAATTAAGTTTTACGAACCCCATAAAACTTAAATAGGTTAGGGCTAGGGCTGGGCTGGGGTAGGTTAGGGCTTTAATAGGGTAGGTACATAAAGTTAAAACTCATAGTTAAACGGTGCATCTCATGATATAAATAAAATAGAATTAAAACATTTCTGCTAGAGAATAAAAACTTTTTTGCAAAAAAAAACAACTGACTTTAAAAAGAAATACTACAAAGTGAAAAATAACTTTTCGGAAGTCGGTGTCTTTGGATCTGTATTTTAGTTTTTTTTGCCACCGTCTTCCAAAATTAAAGTTATTTCTCACTTTGTAGTGATTTTTTAAAAGTCTATTGTATTTTTGCAATTTGTTTTTAAATTTCACTTGGTGTCTACCCCACACAACGTCGTATATCACTATTTGCAAGTAAATAACAGCGACAGGAAATTATTATAACATCATCAATAAACACTAAGTGGAAAAAATACGTGTTACAGAAGATAACTCAAAAACCACTCATCAAAACTTGACCAAATGTATATGGGACCAATCTGGAAGTATATTCTTTCAAACAAAAAAGAATTCTTCAAATCAGTTTATAAATGACGGAGTTCTGAGGTAACAAACATTAAAAAAAATACAACCGAGTTCCTTCCGAGAACCTTCTCCTTTTTTGATGTCGGTTAATAAAAGAATATATATTATATGTATAACCCAAAACTTTCCTTTCACGAAACACGAAAAATAATTTAAAAAATTTTTACTCAGCATGAAATTGGCAAGCACCGCAAAAAATCTAAAAACAGCAAAACGATTCGAAGGACCAGATTGCGTTCCGTGTACCTATCTAGTATTTTAGACAGTCAACGGACCGGGTAATGGGAGCAACACGTTTCCCTTACCTACCAATTTGTTCCGGCACCTGTGCCCGGTTATCCCATACATGTCGGGCTTAATCTTAAGATTAAACTTTAAGATGTAAACAAAGTTATGTTTACACAAAATTGTTCTGTTTTGAACTGTTGTGTTTTGTGGTGAGGTTTAGGATTTGGTTTTGAGTGCTGTGTCAGAGGAAGTTATTATGAAATGATTTGATTTGAAAACGTTAGAGCAAAAGTTTTAATTGCCATTCCAATTTGGATTAATGACCGAAATAAGTATTATTTATTAAAATTGATAGTCTCACGTTTGTATACTAATCTCATTTCAACTGACTGTCTCAATTTTAGCAAGCTTGTGTTATCTGATCTAGAAGTAAATATCTATGAGTGGCAACAATTTCATCTTGAGCTTGTCTGACTAGCTTTTCTAGCTGGTTCATTTTCAACTCAAACTCAAAACATTTATTTCAATTATACCATTTACAGGTATTTTGAATTGTCAAGGAGTCAGTCAGTCAGACACATGAAGCCAGTTGCCCATTCCAAACCGTAGTAGGTACCTATGGAGAAGAACGGGCAAGAAACTCCATGGACACTCTTTTAAATTATATTGTTCCAAAAATATTAGATACTGTAAAATATTAGAAATGTTGAATTTATAATTAAATGTGAATCATCATCATCTGCCTAGCCTTTTCCCAACTATGTTGGGGTCAGCTTCCAGTCTAACCGGATGCAGCTGAATACCAGTATTTTACATGGAGCGACTGCCTATCTGACCTCCACAACCCAGTAACTGGGTAATACGATACCCCTTGGTAAGACTGGTTGTCAGGCTTTCGGGCTTCTGACGACCCGTAACGACTGTCAAAGATCCACGAATGACAGCCGGGACCAACGGCTTAACGTGCTTTCCGAGGCACGGAGGAGTCTCGGTATGTAAAGATGGTCACCCATCCACGAACCAACCCCGGCAAGCGTAGCTTAACCCGATGGATCGACCCGTGCGGCTGTTATTACTTAGCCACGAGCTCCTCATAATTAAATGTGAATGATGTAAAAAAAAAACAATAAAAATATAAAATAATTAAAGTAAACCGTGGCAGCTACGAGATGACCAGTCCCAGCTGACGGCGCCCGTTCACGAACATAACGCATGGGTCAGCACCATTTAGCTCAACCATTTTGAAGGAAGCTGACCCTTCATCTTCTTACCTTTATCAAACTCCCTAGACTGTGGCTTCTTCAGCAGCACAGGTTCGTGGTCCTCTCTCCTCCAAGTTATCTTTGGAGGTGGATGGCCCGTCGCCTTGCAGGTGAGAGTCGCATTCTCCAACTCTTGGACTGACACGTCACCTGAAGTCTCGTCACTCATGATGTCAGGCGGTACTGTGGACAAAAAGATAAGGTTATTTACTGAAATATTTATGTAACAGTTCGGCCTAGTGATGTATTATTTATTTAATGGCTGGAATATCGTTATCTCAAGCAACAAAATTAAAACTTATTTTTTAAAGAGACCGAAATCGAATTACCATTTTAAAGGCACTAAAGGGTCTACCTAGCTTTAAGCCCGAATTCCCGAGTGCAACATGAAAACTAAGTTAAGCATTTATATAAACAGCATCGTAACACCTTCCAGACATAATATATAAAAAATGTACGATATAACCTAAAACAAAAAGTGAACCATAAAAACGTATACGCACGACTCACCGCAAGGGGCTGGCAATTTTTAACGCGAAAACTTTTTGTACCACTGCCGGGGGGTGAACCACGGCGAAGAGGGGTGAAAAAAGGTGAAGAGGGGCGAAAAAAAGGTGAATTTTCACAATATTGTTGTGATTTATTGTACCGCGCACGTTGTAGAAAACTTTTCGGTACTTTAGCCGTTTTCGTTCGACGCCAACGATTTGCATTCAACTGAGACCTGAATTTTGTTACGTTTTGCTTTATTTATGATTTTGAATCTTTGTTAATGTCGTAAATTCGTTTGTTAAGGTTTTGTTCGGGAATTGAATAAGTTGGTTGGCAGTTTTGATTGTTTTTACTTGGAGTAAAGGTGAAGGTGATATTGTTTGATGTCCTAATTCACAAGATTTAAAAACTATTGAAAAATCAAGAATGTTTTAAGATTACTGATTGCAATTATTATATAATTTAAAGTAATATTCTGGCATATTTTATTAAATCAAAATAAAAAATAAAACTTTAATAAATACGTCAAGGTTTCTTACTAATTTACTTACCCATTTAGCACAGATATCACACAAATGCCTTGAGTGTCTTAAAAATACTTCACTCAAAAAATAAATCGAACTTTTATCTTGATCCATTTGTCAAACAGAAAACCTGTCTGCCTTTTAAATTTCTGATATATACCGTTACTTAGTAACTGGCATATAAATTACTAAAACGTGCAAAATGTCAAGATTTAGTCACGCCACCTAAAATTGGGTCAGATTGATTAATGAAAAATATATTGGTTGAAGTTTCTTTTCTACTTTTTTTGTAATTAAAAATAAGAAGCGGTTTTTAAGAAACTAAGTAACGAGGCCAATGAATTCTTCGTGTTATCTGAGGTTTGAATGAATAAAATTAATCGTTGGTTTTTAAAATTGGGCCGAGTTGAGTGCCACTTCAGTTTTCTTGAATTGCAAAATGCCACTTAGGTTTTCTTAAACTTTTTCTGTATGCAAATCTATTTAAAGGCGGCAAAGGTGTAAGCATACCTTTTATAGTACCTGGTTATAGTACAGGGTCAAAAGTCGGTCAAAGGTCATGTCACAATGTATCTGTTTGTTAAAAAAATATTCGTAAGGACCAACTTTTTGCTTGACGATATGTATTAGTAATTATTTGGCCAAATGAATAGCTTATCGCAGTACAATCGTTAACACTTATGGATTCACAAATCACCGACTCATGAAAAACACAATCTTAGGCTGATTTTCGTACGTACCTCGTAAAATGAGAATACAACAACAATAACTTAATTTTCAATAGTGTTTCTTCTTGCAGTCTAGTAATTCTATTTAAGGAAAAAACAATCCATTATCCGTATTTTGCCGTCGTACTGACTGCGTCGGTTCGATACGCTACGTTTTCCTATACATGGTCTACTATTTTTAAACCCTTCGCATTAAAATTGTAAGGGCTTCAAGCGGCATCGACTCGGATAAATAAATAATATTATGTGCATTTTACTTTATTTCTTGAATTTTTAGGGCCATAACTAGCAGTAGATTGTGATAGGCTGATCTATTTAAATTCGGCTTGAAGTTGGTAGTAAGTTTATCAAATACATTCAAGAACTAAGATATTAAGTTCATATTCAATGATATAACGACGATGTCCTTCTCACCGCTCTGGTTTCATTCACTCTTCTTTCTTTGTCCAGGTGGTCTTTCTTTGGAATTCGCTCTCTCTGAACATCAGGACGGTAACAAATCGGTTGTTATTTAAAGTCAAGGCACGTGAGCATATACGTAAGAAGTTGGCAGAAACATCCCAGCGCTGATTTGGTGGATTCGTTTTCTCCTCTTTTGATAGTTATTTCTCCTCTACCGTTCGTTATTTCTCCTGACGAAGTTTATTCCATTTATAAGTATGTTTGTATATATCTATGTATTTATTCTAGTATTTTATAGTTATTTTCGTGTTATCTATCCCTTATGTTGCACCTGCCATGTTTTCTCTCTGCATCACCCTAAGGTTGACTGGTAGAAAATGCCTCAGGAATTAGGTCCGCCTTTGGACGGTATTCTTTTTTACTTGTGCATAAAGTTTTAATAAAACAAATAAATATAATATGGTAAAATATCACATAATCAGTACTTACTGATTATGTGATACCTATACACACCGCAAACTATAGCTGTGCATGCAAATATTTATATTATTTAACACTGTCGTTATTTTGCGTGGTATAACATTATGCACTTGGTACTTTTAGGCAAACAATGATACTGTGGCCACTTAGTACACACACAGCTCTATTAAAATTCAAGTGTTGTAGGTAGCTGCATAACTGGGCCTAGTGCATGCGGAGAAAACGTAAATTCGAACGACTTTAAAAAAAAAACTGAAAATTCTTATATATTTACTTAGTTTTAAGACTTCATTCATATTATCCATGGGTGATACATAATCTGCTTGTCGCAAAATGTAACCAAAATGCTTTACGATAGTTGCATTTTTGATTCAAAAATCGTTCCGAATTTACGTTACTTTTACGTTACGTTTTGTTGCGTTTCGTTTGCGTTACGTTAGTTACGTTTTCGTTTAGTTTTCGTTACGTTTTCTACGTTACGGTTGCGTTACGTTTACGGCAAGCGTTCGTTTTAAGGCCTCTGTATAACTTTAAAATGGGCGTTTTGATCAATCATACGCAAGGACCGCACGTGTAAAATACTTAGATACTAATGAAACTAACATATTGACGAGACGTAAAACGTAATAACGGCTCTTTACGTTTTCAAATTACAACCCCTCACATAGATAAGGTAGAACAGGACGATTGACATTCCGTAAAGAAAATCATATTCAATAGCTGTATTCAAATAATCAGTCAAACCCAATGAATACTTTAGCCACAGGTAATAATTTTCCATTTTCTTATTTTTCAACATGGTGTAGATCTGAATCCATAATAATTTACAAAAAAAAATGCAAAAATAAGAAAACGAAAAATAATTTCCTGTAGCTAAAGCATTCATTGAATTTGTTAATTGTTTTGTATACGGGTAAAGAACATAATTCTCTTTACGGAATGCCAATCGCCAAAAAATGTACTCTGTGGTCAATCGCCCTGTTCCACCTTATAATTAATGAGCTTATTATCTATCTACGCCACCTAACAAGGTCACAAGGCTGTTAAAACTTTTGAAAAGTTTGTTATTCATTAGGTAAGCTAGTGTTAATTGGACTTATCAAATTAATCGTAGTTGATATGCCTAACAAGTACAATTAATTGCATAAGTTCCTTTTAATTCCCTCCCCCCCATTACCCCCCCCCCCCATTACCTACATTTATGTTCGCATAACTCGTCCAAATGTAGAGAACAGCTGATTATTTTTCGCGATTTCAGGTTTGGTCCCATAGTAAAAGTTGTTCATAATTATGAGTACAATGATCCCTTAAGAGGTTGTGCGTTAATTATGTTACACCTTGTATACGCGTGTCGACTTGAAAACCTTCTCCTTTTTTTTTCATCGGTTAAAACCCCACTCACTTTTATATTGACTATTCACATAAACGTCGTTTAAAGCCGTGTTCAAAATGTATCAACACTGTAAGGCAATAGAGGAATACGTGCATTTGGGACCGCCAATCAAAATCCGACAGGGACGATCAACGTTTGATCAATGATCCGTGGTTTAAAATTTTTATTTTGTGTCATAGTAAGGTGGCCAGACTTTATGTCATACATGAGACATTTTCCAAGTTTTATAGGGAGGTAGAAAAACATAATAAAAACAAAGTCACTTCGAGTCTGTCTGTGTGACCGCCTAGATATTTTAAACTCCAAAATAGATTTTTGTCTGTGTGACCGCCTAGATATTTTAAACTCCAAAATAGATTTTGATGCGGTTTTCACCACCATTTAAAGCATTTATTTGGGAAGGTTTATGTGTGTAATACATTAATATCAGACTTAACTATAATACCTAAATCGCAATGTTTTTTCAAGTCGTGAAAACCGTGCGAAGCTGAGGCGGGTCGCTCTAGTAAATGAACGATAAAAGCATTTCATATAGTGTTGACTTGTCACCACAGTGCCCCCCTCCAGCTGAGTAGGTTGAGCCTGAAGAAAAGCTCCCAGCGGGCCAGGTGGGTCGCTGCAGGTACCTACAACTTAGTCAGGTGGGGCCACATTACAAACGATGCCTCACCTCTTGTCGTGCTCTCTGTGTAAAAACACCTGCACTATGGAAGACCTTTGCGAGGCCAACGCTAACGCTATAGAAGTAGCCGAATTCTGATCGAAGCTTATATAAAAGAAAATCATCAATACAAAGACAAAGAAGAAGAATTGCACACGTTCAAAGCAGAGTAGTAATTATACAAACATTGCCTTGCCTTCTTAAAACTTCTTACCAACTTTAGTGGCCTCTTACTAGTCCCAATCCCAGAAACAACCCATGGTAACCCTACACTCGCTTGCCAAAATGTTGTTGTATCCCTGAGTGCAAAAACTGGTCGATCAATCATTACGGATTTAACTGTTTAGACTACGGAATTAAAACTGACATGACATTGGACAGGACGGGTTAATCTTTTATCTATAATTTATTTTTATAAAAACTCTGATCTATTTTAGGGCTGTGTGCACATTCAGAGGCCAAGGAACGTGTGACGTAAGCGTTACGTGAATTTGAACGATTTTTTAATTAAAAATACAACTATCCTAACTAAAGCATTTTGGTTTAAATTATTGCTAAAAGCACAATAATTAGTACCACCTATGTTGGTACAGTCAGCCTCAGAAAGATGTAGCTAGAAGAATTAATTTCATTATCTGCCATTTGTGTTCCATAATATTGTGTAGCTAGAATTAAGTACCCAATGTGTTATATGTTTTGTGCATACATTGTGTATATATCGTAGCCAACTAGCTTAATTAGCCATTTAGTTAAAAGTGGCGAGCGCTACTTCCAAAGGCTAGGCTGGACTTTGGTGTAAGTAGCGCTCGCCGGCCACTACCGCAGCACCGCTCGCTTCGCTCGCTCGGCTCGTGCACGGTTGATTACAGTTCTAACCTAACCTGACCCGTTTGTTCGGGGTGTTTCGGCTTAGTTACTGCGGCTAATTCGGCTTGCGTGTGGTTGGTCACAGTTCTCTCTAGTTGAACGGGACCGTTTAGTAAAAAGGCTAGGCTGATAGCTTTAAGGCTAATTAATCTAGTCGGCTGCGACATATTATTATACATCTTTTTAAGGCTGACTGTATGCATAGTGTTAAAATTAAGTAAATATTATGTGGGAAACGATTATTTACAATTTTAAAATTTCAATTTAAGTTACGTTTACTCTGCGCGTCAGTGCTAGGACCACTGGGTCTATTTTAGGCCCGTGTGCACTTTTAAATGCATGTTTAATATTCAGTGTGTTTATCACAAGGCTGTAAGTGGTCTAAATAAAGGGGAATGAAAAAGTTTATTTTGTAATTTGATTAAATAAAGTGAATTTTGTAGTATTCAGTTACGGGTTTATCCGACACGGGTTTGTTGGAAATGGTAATTATTGCAATTGACTTTTGCTTGATTGAATAGCATTTTTTTTTTGTGATGAAATTGTTTACTACCACTATGTAGTGTTTTTTTTTGGAAGGAAGTTCCTTAACGCGGCTTGCGGTAGTAGTTGACTGGTAGAAATTGTCACGTAAGGAAAAAGCGTTATGCCTCCTCCATGCGACTTTTTCTCTCTCTTTGTCTCTTTCTAAGCTTCAACTGACATGATATGAGACACAATTGAATTTCTAATTTTACCGACCACTAGCCGGGCGATCGACAGCTGAAAGGTTATGGTACATATAAATAATAATAACAAATATCAGGTTGGCACAAAAGTAATGACATTATTACAATACAAAAAGCTTAGTCAATGATTTAATCACCATTAGCATCTAAGACTTCTTGCCAACGATCCAGCAAAGTTTGAATGCCTTTCGCCCAGAACTCTGATGGCTGTGCCTCGAAAAATTTGTTCAACTCCGCCTCTACATCCGAGAAATCATTAAATTGTTTACCCCGCAAATGTTATTTCAGGGCTCTAAAAAAATGGTAGTCTGATAAGGCGAGGTCTGGTCAGGTCTGGGTCTGGTCTGGGGTGGGTGGGGTATCGTCTCCCAGCCCAAGTTCTCCAACTGTTGGCGAACGGCAGATGCGACGTGAGGTCGAGCGTTATCGTGTAGTAAAACTACATTGACTCGTCTTCGTCGTTTCTTCTTGATAGCAGCATATAGTTTGGTGAGCTGGGTTAAATATTTGTCAGCGTTTATAGTTTCATTGTGTAATAGTTCATAAAACAAATGGCTTGCGCGTCCCAGAAACAGCAATGCAGAACTTTTAAGCGGTTCTTTTGACTCAGCTTCGGTTGAGTTGGTGGCGTTTCTTGTCGAAACAGCCAGAAAGCACGACGTGTATCGTTCTCGTATTGAATCCATGATTCATCTACAGTAACCAGATCAGACAAAAACTCTTTACGTCGGGGGTGTAGCAAAAGTGATTGACAGATAGCGACACGGACTGCACGACTGGCGTCTGTAAGGATGTGCGGTACCCACCGAGCCAAAACTTATCAATACCCAAGCTCATGCAGATGGTATTCCTCGGCGTGGTGACTGCAGTTAAGTGCTTCCGCTAATTGACGAGTGGTAGCATCCGGATTCGACTGCACTTCGCGGCGTAAATTGTCATCATTCACCGCAGGTGGTCGTCCTGAGCGTGGCTGAATTTCAAGGCTCCTGTCTCCTGATTTAAAACGGTCAAACCATCGGGACACCGTCGCAAGGCTTGTACTTCCAGCGCCCAATGCAGTGATTATATTGTCAGCTGCAGCCCGCGCACTGTGACCTAAGAAGTACTCGTATAAGTATAGTGTTCGAACTTGTCACTCGTCCATTTTTCTTCAAACTGACTAAACCGATCGCGAGGGCGGCTTTATATACCCCCCACATCACAAGTACCTAGAATGTTCTACAACATTCTAGAATATTACCGAAAACAATTAACTTGAAAAAGGAAATGTATAGAGTTTTGTAGAGTGTCTCATTACTTTTGTGCCAACTTAATAAATGCATGTATGCAGACACAAAATAAAAAAATAATAAACTCTATAAACGTGACATTTAATAACATTGACATTTTTTCTGACAAAAATCTTGGTACATTACGAAGTTATATTAAAATTAAATATCTTTCGCTTTCATTAAACCTTTGGCAGGACGGAAGAACTTTTAGCATCGTTGAAAGCCAACACTACACAGGCCAACCAATACTTTAACACTTTGACAGCTACGAAACTAAGGGCATTACCAAATAAAAAATGTGCAAAAACGACTCGAACGGCCCGAAGTGGCGAAAATATGGAACAAGTTGGAAATTGCAAATACTGGCGACTTCCCGTCTGAGTCATGCAAAACGGAGGTGTGAATAAACGTAAATTGGTAAACTTTAAGTATACAGCGGCCGGTACAAGTAGTGTTGGGAATAGAAGGAACCACGAGAGCGACTTGTACGCGACAGTTTGAGTTTCGAATTAAGTTTTGTTTCATATTTTTTTGTGGTTAGAATGGTGGCTGGCCACCGTTTAATGACAACTAAATGTCATTAGACAAAATGTTTTTTTTTTTAATAGGCTTGGATTTAGATCATTGAAAAAAAATTTGTCTAATGTCATTAAAATAACAAGACGAGTATTTTTTTAAGGTTAAATCATCATCTGCCTAGCCTTTTCCCAACTTTGTTGGGGTCGGCTTCCAGTCTAACCGAATGCAAATGAATACCAGTATTTTACATGGAGTGACTGTCTATCTGACCTCCACAACCCAGTTACTGGGCAATACGATACTCATTGGTAAGACTAAAAGGTAAAGTTACATAGAGTTTTGTTAGGGTTTTAAGGTTAAATATTTTTTCTTTACTTTTCTCGCATAAAAATAATTGACAGTCATAAAAGTATAAATAAAGTAAATTTTAAAAATATGCAAGAAGAAGCTTTGTTTTGAACTAAAAACACAAAATAACCAAAACATTAAAACAGTCAGAAGTGCAGTGATAACTGCACTTCTGACTGTTTTATATGTGAGTTATTTCCTAAGCTTAAAGTGAAACCTCTGAAACAAACTTCTCATTAAATCTTTAATTAAACTAAGTATATCAAGTTTTCGTTTAATTTCATGTAAAATGTAAGCATGAATAAAAGTAAATTGCTAAACTTTTAAGTATACTACAGCCATACTGTTAATAGCGTTGCGAAACAACAGGTGACTCGGCCTTATATTATAATCGACTGATTTTATTTTTGCAAGCGCCTTTTAGGTAGGTATTCACAACAAACCATCACGCCTGTAATCTCCGAAGGGTTAGGCAGAGGTGTATCTATAGTACACCCACATTTCGCCAGTTATATTTAAGTCCCATAATATGTAATAGGGGGCGAGCCTGTTGCCATAAATCGGGCACAAATCCAGACTCCAGGCTGCTACTGCAGGAATTTTCATTCCTGATGGATGAACCCTATAACACTTTGCTCGGCCTGGGAATCGAATACTGGACCTCATGCTCGACCAGTAGCGCTTGCAACCACTAGACCAACGAGGCAGGCTATTCATTGATTTAAAATGTCACGGAAGTAAGACTTCCGACTATTTGTGTTAGGTAAGAAGTAATTATTCTATCAGTTTTTTTCTATGAACTCATTTCTTGATTATCATTGCATGTATATTTTAGCAACAATTTTCCTAAAACACTTTGTATTACGAAGAAAATTTATTTCTTAATAAACCGCGATTTTGGTAATTCTAACAATTCTAACCTTGTTATTAATTATACAAACGTAATTATTATAAGTGATGTGTTTTAGATAATACTAGCTTCTGCCCGCGACTTCGTTCGTTGAAATTTCTTGTTTCCCCGTGGCATCACATCGCCCCCGCGCTATTAGTTCGTTTTCACTTAGCATTTTTTTTTCTTTTTACTCGGGTCTTTAGGGTCCTAGCGTGATGTTAAATAGCCTATTGTCTTCCTCGAAAATTGTGCTATCAAATGCAAATATATTTTTTCTAATCCGACTGAAAGTTCCAGAGATCAGCGCGTTCAAACATACAAAATAACAAACTCTTCAGCTTCAATAATAGTATAGACTTAAAGAATTTATTATAGCTTTATTTAAAAGCTGTTTTTTACAAATTGATACAAAAATAATACATAATAGGCAATTAACTAATTCTCTCTTTACCACAAGCTTGCGACAACTTGTCCAGCGAGTCTAGTCACTCGACTGTAACAAATTGATGTCCCATCACTACATCAAAGAAACTTTTCCTTTGTGTAAACGTGTTAACGTAGCTGCTATAGAAATATTTGTAAAGTCAGAGTTATTTTATTTGGAACAGGAAACAGTTATTCCTGTAGAGTAAGATTAGTAAGACTTACACGGATTTAATGTCAATTTAAGTATACAAACAGCACCCTTATTGCGTAACACACTATCAATCACAATCTGAATGATTTTGAAGCATATCGCTAAACCATCGCTTCATATGTTTGAAAAATTTGTCAGCTCAACAACGTAAATAACGCAATGAATATATTGAAGTGTCAAAATGAACTCGATTCCTATTGTAAGTGTGTTACGCAATTGTGAAGTTTATTACCAACGACTAAAATAATGACTTTTTTTTATTAAATTTTGTAGTTAGATTTATTATCATGTCTCAATAAATTAATATTTTACATAACAACTTATACCTAATTAATTAATAAAATATCAAAATGATATCCTAACTTAACTAAAACTGTTCACAAACTAAAATATGGCGTTATTTTGTAGTTGGATTGATGTTTGAGAACTATATCAGCCTGCAGATGGAGTGCAACAATCTCTTAATTTACGTTACAATGGCAACATATTATTCCGAAATCGCAAAAAAATATAAAGAATATTTCACTAAAGTAACTCGGAAATAGTACAGAAAGGTTACAATAGATCCCTTACTCAATGAAGAGCCTATCAAATTGGGTGCAAAATTTTCTCCTTCCTTATCTTACCCTAACAAAAGTAAACAAATACAAACCGGGCTTTGCAAAACTCTTCTGTATCTAACACCAACGAAGTTTACCCTCTATAAAACGAAGAAAACATTCGATTTTCATCGAATACAAGTTCAGATAGAAAGCAATCTTAAAGTTTTCATACTATTATGTTTCTATATATCACAGTCACGTCCCTGTCGCCACTTGAGACCTCACAGATGGAGTTCCACACAAACTTTATTTATACCAAGTTCCTCGGGAAATGTTTAATGTTGAATTTTTATTCCTTCCCCTTTGAGGGGCGCGTTTTACTTAAGAATTTTTCATTTTAAAATGCAATATGTGCCAGTTATCTAATGTGCCATTTAGGATATTACTATGCATGTGTGATGTTTTCTTTGAGTTTCGTGAATGGAGTTGTTAGTGGGTCATTTTTAGTCTCTTGAGTGCTTGTAAATATTAAGGTTTGTAAGTGCTTCTTATCTTCAACATTTGGTTTTGGTGTACATGTGCTGTGTAGTCTTAAGTATGAAAAACTAGATTATCCCGCGTCTTTGACGTTTGTAGCGTATAATCACTGCCATTGATTATTTAGTTCAAGTAGTAATATTATAATAGGATTCACAATACCCTATTGCAGCTAGTCAAGGTATATACATGACGGAGAAGGTACATCTCTCTAGTTATCGTCAGCCATATTTTAACTACTGTGGGCGTGCTGTGTTGGTTATTGTGCAATAGAAAACCTTTTTGCAGTTCAAATCAAATTATTCACACTAGCTTTTCACACACTGTAGGTACACGACACAACTACATAAATGGAACGCGCGACAGTTTCTAAACATGTTCACTGCTCGACAGCCACCGACAAAATTCTGCTTAACTCCAGTCGATGAACGTTATGTTATAGACTCTGTCGAGCGCCGCTTGTTGGCGCTGGCATCCCGATTAGTTAAACGACGACTAACGTATTTCCGACATACAACGTGGATCTGGATGTACGACATTAAATCAAAACGAGCAGTACTAGTCCATCGAAACATGTTAAAACACGAAGATTAGAATTGTTAATGGAAAATTTAAAAATTGGAGTTTTAAAACCAAATAAAAAGCAGAATCAACTGCATAAAAGTAAACACGCTTTATCTACGAAAACTCACTGACATTTATTTACTGATAATTAATTTAAAACTAAGAATAATTTTGTTAGTATGTACTTTACACAAGTCCTTTCTACTTTCTTAGAGTCTGATATATTAATATAAACACTTTGTTCATGTGTCATTGTCATTATTATTTCTACACCTTTAACACTACACTAACTCTTGGTTTTGGTTTTAGTCTTCGCACTATATTTGTTTGGTCTAAGAGCTGAATGGCCTGGATGCTTAAATGTCGGTGGAGTCGGTGTTCATGAGCCTCAGCAAATTTATAAATTATGTTGCTGACGGGTTCCATTTTTAGGTTACGATGGAGGTCGTCATTTCTTATAAACCGGGGCGCATTAACAATTCTCCTGAGTACCTTATTCCGTAATATTTATATAATTTTGATGTTGGTCGGTTTGGTACAGCCCCACAGTTGGATGCCATATGTCCGTATGTGCATAAGAATATCTGGCTTATACAAAATTATTTTTAGTATATGCGAAACCTGAATATAGTTGGTTCAGAATAAGTAACTGAATCGATTCCAATAATTTTTACATCATGTCATATTTTGTCCCAAAAATATTTTAAAAAGGTTACAAGTTGGCCACCGAGCGACACTAAGTACTCTATAGGTACCTACTGCCAAATTATTATCAACGAGCGCAAGACGACGCTGGAGGCGCGGGCGGCGCGGGGTTGTCGCGTGGTGAGCATGTTTTTGTACGGACAACCAGATAACATAACAAGCTTATAACTTTGTGATTTTTCATGATACAGTTTTGAAATTTTGTACATAGATTCTTTATAAAAATACCAGACACGTGTTGCGGGTTTCGCATAAACTTAAAATAATGTTGTATATAACGCTCTTAGCACGGCAAGCCTAGAGGTCGGACTTCAGATGAATATGTCAAAGACCAAGTTGATGACGAACAACGCGTATCGCAGGATCACTGTGGCGGGTGGGGAGGTTGAATACGTGGATGCGTATCTCTATCTTGGTAAGATAATCTCTTTCGAGGCAAGGCAAAACAAAGAAGTTGCAAGACACACCGAAAATGTCTAGAAGAGCTATTGGGCCATAAAAGATCTAATGAAGGGTGATCTTCCTTTGTCTCTTAAGAGAAAACTCATTGACGTGTGCATTCTTCCCTTCTTGATATCGTCGCCTTAGAGTGAAAACCTCGGGAATGCATTTTTGCTCAAATTTTTTTTATTGCGTTTCTAGGAAGAAAACCTCGCAACGCACATCCTGATCTGACTCATTTGTTCAATCGATACTCATAGCACCATCTATGACAGTAAATGAGATTCTCGTAAATACTCGGATCTGTCAGTTTGGCGTGAATACCTTGCAACGAACGTGTCGTTTCTCATTCGAAAATTGAATACTTGAGTTTATCCTGCTGTAGCTGTACAATTTAGTGTTTTTCGAAAGAAGGTAAGTACTGTTCATATTTGAAACGTATTTTTATATAGACATAACTAAATATTTAAAAGTTGTGGCTAGTTTTCTGTTTAGTAATCTCGTAAAGAGTTATATTTTGTTAGCCAATGTGCATTTTTAAGTTTTGTACTGATCATATTTTTATAAAAAAATGTTATATTTTTCAATCCAAAATATCTAGAAGTATATCAAACTAGAAGTAAGGGTTGAGCAGTAATATAAGATGTATCGATGTATATCTACCAAGAACACTAGTGTATTTACCTGCCTTCCAAAGTTATCTTGAATATTTTATTAATTAGTGACATTTAGTTCAGAGAACGTATTAGATGTAACTTCTGGATTTAACTATTATTGTTCACACACTGTTACTTACACAGAGAAACATAGCGCTCAGTAATCGTGATCAACGTTGTAGGTCTTTTAAAGACGTTTACCACCAAAACGTGCCTTTTTATAACACAAATTTAACCTAAAAATAAAATAATTTAATGAAATAAAACGATTTTAATTCTCATCCTATCTGTGAAAACCTAGTATTTGCATGCTAAAGCATGCAAATACTTTAGAAAAAACTCGGCCTAAGGGCCGAGTTTTTTGTACGAATACCTCGTAAGTAGCATTTTATGCATTTGGGACAATCTTATAGTATCGAACCGTTTTGGACATAAAAGCGGGTTGAATCTCGATATTAATTAATAATAAAATATAAAAGACGCCGTACAAAAATTTTACTGTACGCAGCTTTTTCTTCCTCCTGAAAAGTTACCTCTTTTACACTTACGAGGTTTTCACTCTAAGGCGTCGATATATGGTTCTCAAACATGGTCTTTGACAAATCAGCTGAGATCCACGCTCGGGGTTTGCTAGAAGGCTATGGGACGGTGTATTCTGGGTATTCAAATAACAGACCGGGATAGGAATACGATCATCCGTTCCATCACAAAGATAACTGATATCACTTGGAAAGCTGCCATGCTAAAATGGAATTGGGCTGGACACATCTGCCGTATGTCAGACGACCGATGGGCCAAACTTACGACCCAATGGGTCCCTCTTGATGGCCGGCGACATCGCGGCAGGCCCAGACGGAGTTGGCGGGATGAGTTGGACTCCTTTAACAAGAACTTATCCTTAGCAGCTTTAAACATAGAGAAGTAGAAAGAGAGCCTTTGCCCTGCGGCGGGACATTTAGTGCAGTGGAAAAAAAATAAGCTTTTCCCTAAATTTATGTTCGCACAACTCGTCAAAATGTAGAGAGCACCTGATTTTTTTTTCGCGATTTCGGGTTTGGTCCCATAGTAAAAGTTGTTTATAATGATGAGTACAATGACACTTTAAAAGGTTAACAGTGATTAAAATTACAAACACCATAACAATAAGCCAAGACAGCGCTCGGTTTTTAACCGTCACGGCAAAGCAGACAACGCCCTCAGTACCTTACATTCCAAGTATACACGTATCTAGACAGTCCATAACAGTGGCGCTAGCAAAGGCAACAAGATTTTAATAGCAGGATACTGGCTTTATTTTACCGCTGCAGGATGAAATAGAACATAAATATTATGTTAGTTCGACCAGCCGTCGTGTGAAATCGACTGACCTTCATAAGCACACCTTTTGAAGACTTGAGGCCTATTTAATAAAACCGACAGGGGACAGGTGATAGGCGAGTATCCGACAATATTTATTTATTTATTAAAACTTTATGCACAAGTAAAAAAATACTGTACAAAGGCGACTTTTAATGCCCGAGGTATTTTCTACCAGTCAACCTTAGGTGATGCAGAGACAAAACATGGCAAGCGCAAGCTCAGAAATAACTATAAAATACAAGAATAAATACTAATACTTATATACATACATACATAAATAATAAATGGTTTTATTTCTGTAAGTAGGTTTGTACAAACACTTTTACACGTCAATCATATTTTTAAAACTAGGTGAGGCCGGCGTTTCCTATCTGACTACTCTGAGAAGAAAGGCTGAAACAAACTCAGAGGTCACGGTCTCTTGTAAAGTCCAGACATAATCTTGGTCAGATCATGTGAATACCATATAGATTGGTGTCTGAAATGGTCTTTTGAGGAAAGAGCCACACAGAGTCATAAGTCGTAAGTAATTTATTTCATAACAATATAAGTGCATTGTGTTGAAAATTAAAAAAATAACATATTACAATTGCAATTAAAATAAAATTCATTAAATACGTTTAGAAAAGTCAATAAAAACAATAACGGTCAATTAAGAATTCGAGTACAAATAGATCATAAATAATAAATGTCTATGTAATAAAATCAATAATAAGTTATAATGAAAAAAAATCAAAAATCATCATCATCATTAAAATCATTTATCATTTATCAATGTCACATATCATCTAGGAATTCATTGATACTGTAATAGCCTTTCCCCAATAAATAGGTCCTCAATTTGTTTTTAATTAAATAAGTTAACACTGTAAATGGTTTTTAATTCTACGGGTAACTTGTTTTATAAAAATACAGACTGATATCTTGGGCTATGTTTGACAATTTTTAATTTCGGTTGAATAGTGTTGGGCAAATCTTTTCTACGTGTGCTAGCTCTAATTTGTCTTTGCTCATCAGTCTCAATTTTGTGCAAATTTTTAACTAAGCTGGTTAGCAACACTAAAATGTAAAGGCACGGCACTGTCAAAATTTTCAAGGTAATAAAATGGTCTTTACATGATTCTGTCTGTTTCAGGCGGAGCATAGTCCTTAGAGCTCTTTTCTGAATCACGAATGCCATTTGTATGTTGTACTTGTAGCTATTGCCCCAAAACTCAATGCTGTACCTTAGCCTGGACTCCACCAAGGCAAAGTACACATTTTTAAGTTGAGGCAAACTTAATTCTTCCCTCAGTGTTCTAATCGCATAGCATGCCGAGCTAATAGACTTAGCTATAGACAATGTCTCAACCTTCCAATTCAACAATGCATCAATGTGCACACCTAAGAACTTGACACTGTCAACTATCTTGACCTTGTTGCCACAAGATACAATATCCAACTTAACGTTATTTCGTACCGTGGGCTTAAATAAGACACACTTTGTTTTATTTACATTAAGTTTCAAATTATTAGTACTGAACCAGTTTTCAAAAGATTTCAAGAGAGCATTAATCTTAGATTCTAATTCCAGTATATCGTCTGCAGTAACTATCGCATTTGTGTCGTCAGCAAAGATTATTAGTTTTGTGTCCTTTACACGTTTTTTTTAATATACTCCATTAAATCATTTAGAAATATAATAAAGAAGATTGGACCAAGGACGGACATAAAGAAACAGGTTTCCGGTACAGACAAACCCGTGCGGGTCGGTACCAATCGGTACAGGGTTCTTATGGTAGTCGGCTCCGACAAGTTTAAACCTGTTTCTTTATAAATGAGCACATAAGATAACATGGGAATATTATACCTGCACCGATCGATACCGACCCGCACAGGTTCGCCTGTATCGGAAACCTGTTTCTTTATGTAAGCACCCTTATACAGGACCTGTCGTGAAAATTGTCACTTTTGTCAGTTTTTCTAAATAGGGCCCAGAATGAAGAATTTCTCAGCATTGGGACGTTACAAGCTGCCAAAAAAGCATTTCTACATCTTCTTAGATGGTATGCGTGGTTCTCTGCAGGTCTTCTGTGACTTGCCTACTTCTCACTAAATATTCTCAATGTGAAATTGTATTTACATGTTTCTTGATAAATCACGCTTAAGCGGCTGACCGGATGCTAATGTTTGACACATGATACCTACGTGTACGTACGAAAACACATTTTTATCCAGTCCGTGTTCCCAGTAAAATAATATCCGTTGTCTATATTGACTACTTCTTATATTTTCTTTGACTCCAAGATCAGCAATGCGACATTTTAAGTTCCGAGATTGTGTTCGTGCGGTAAGTTTTAACAAGTTTCCAACTTATCCATTGCCTTCAATAAATTCGTTGAACTTTATAGAAAATACTTTTCTGTAATCTTTTTGTTGCGGTATGAAAATGTGTTAGTATTGATTCTACTTTTCAGGTAAGTAATCTGAGTTATGATTATTTACACGGGAACAAAAATTTATAGACACGTAAGAATTTTATCCAAAGATTGTATGGAGTTTTAAAAGCTGTAAAATATATTGTTGATAGACGGTACAAACCAATTACTTTATCCCATAATATCTCGCTACAAATTTACAATTTATTCTTTAGCAAACATCGTCTTATATAGAGTAGTCTATAGAGCGCCAGAGTGATTGTCATTTCCAGAATAAATCAAGTCTAGGCTAAAAATAAACTTATTTTCATTGATCCTGTCATCAAAGCTAGAATATATGTCTCATTGTCAACAAAGCAATGATTTCAGACACCAACATAAATGGTCTTCACATGATCTGACCAAGATTATGTCTGGACTTTAAAAGAGACTGTGACCTCTGAGTTTGTTTCGGCCTTTCTTCTAAGAGTAGTCAGATAGGAAACGCCGGCCTCATCTAGTTTAAAAAAAATGTTTGGCGTGTAAAAGTGTTTGTATAAAACTACTTACAGAAATAAAATCATTTATCATTTATCATTTGAAAGGGGCGTACTATTTAAAATAATTGCCTTGTCGTACACCAAAATTAGAAAAAACTTTGTACCTACCTAGTTATTTACTTTTATTAACACTGTCATTACCACCAAAGCGTTTACTCGTAATACTAAAACTTTAACACATAGCAATCATTACTTGTGTACCTAGTAATCCCTATTTATGTACCCAGTAATCACTATTTATGTACACAGTAATCACAATTTATGTACCCAGTAATGTCAGTATTCCAGTATTTTGCTCGCAAAAGAAACATATGCAAGTAAAAACTATGTTTAGAAAGCTTGAAGAAGGTTCTCTAGTGTCTCAAAGACAGTAAAAAACGATTTGCAAAGGATCTTTAGCAGGGTTGTCAAAGAAAATACTGTGTGAAGACTGTGTACTTCTGGGGGAATAAAATAAATGTGAGACAGTAATTTGGAGTCAATCAACCATCGATCAACTCAGCCTATTACAGTCCACTGCAGAACATGGCCTCTCCCCAACACCTTGTCCTCCACCTTCCAGCATCCAGTCTACACACTTGCCGATACACGGAGACCGTGTAGCGGCACTTCAGGACTCATCTGCTCCACCGGCTATTGGTCCTTCGACAAACATGACCAGCCCACTGCCACCTTAGCTTACTTGCTCTAAAAGCTATATCAATAACTCCGGTTCTTTCCGTATATTTCCATTTCCTTTCAATTTTGAGTAACTTAACTAAACTATGACTAAGGGAGTCGTTAGAGTTAGACGGATTTTGGCGTAAATATTATACTTCCTCCTGTCAGTTAATAACAATAAACAGGGATTACCGATGCATCTTTTACTAAGCGTGGTGGTAACGTATGGCAAGATCTATCAAGCTGGCAACCATGGTGATAAAATATAGTAATAAGATGCATGAGGTTACTCATTGCTGATCTTCTTTCAGTCCAGAAATCAACAAAATCTGCCGACTGCCGCTGCTGCTTTAGCAGATGACCATCTGTTAAAGCAGATAAAGCTTTGTATTTTCGATCCGGGATGCAATTCGCAAGGTATGTATAATTTTAATGGTTTGCATGTTAAAATTTTCCGTCAAAACGCTGTTTCGTACCTACTTCTCATTCACTTAAGGTGAAAGCGCCAGGGTAGCCCGCGAAATTAAAATTTTGTTACGTTTTTTGCAATTTGCAGGTCAGCATTAGGTTGTATGTTGATTAAAATATGATTCGCGACCGTAACAAATATGTATTTATGGAATTATAATAATTAAAGTCATCAATGCAACTCTCTAAGACCAAGTAATTCTATTGAATGACTATTTCATGAAATCTTAACATTTCATGATTATACTAACTTAAGGAATTGTATACTGATTCTAATGATTATAATTCTGTAAATAGATATTTGTTACGGTTGCGAATCATACTTTAATCAACATACACTCAGACACTGAGCTGCAAATTGCAAAAATCATAAGAAAATTTGAATTTCGCGGGCTACTTTAGAGCTTCCCCGTTAAGCACCTAAGTTTTCGTTTTTTGGTAAAGCATTTTAACTGCAGATTTGTGCCAACCCTAGTGTATGATATTAAATTCTAACTAGTAGCTGTGCACTACTAACGAGGTATCGTTTTATACGGTAAACTAGAGAAAGTGTCACAGTGCACCGAGTAGTTCTGTGATTAAAATGTTTTCAAGAAAACTGTTTCGTTTAATTTATTTATTTTAACAATAATAGTAGTTTTTTTTTAAAGGTAACAGAGTGGTTTGTTGTACTGCTAGACATCCCCTCTCCCAAGCGTCGCGCGTGACATCGACCTGTCCTGTGTTTCTCGTAACCAGCGGGTGAGCCATTCACCAGGTCATTGTTGCCCCTTGTGGGAAGCATACTTTCATAACAATAGATAGTTACGTACACACTTATATAAACTCACGCCTTCTCTTAAGGGTTTAGGCAGAAACTACAGAACTCAACCTGCTACGATTCAAGCCTATCGTCCATGTCGCTACTCAAAAGTGACATGTTACAAACTCAAATCAGCAATGAGTCGCCACAATGGCGTTCCATACACGACGCAACCAACCAAAAATGAAGGGTAAGGGGCAAGAAGAATTAGAGGTAACAACGCCATCTAGTAGAGACTGGTGTTCTATGATGTAGTGAAAACAGAAACAAAAAAGAAACCTCACTATCCACAGACAGTCGATATGAAAAAACTAGGTTCTTTGAAAAAGATCATTGTCAGTACTTCATTTAAAAAAAAAAGACCCTGGACTATGAGAATGTAAGACTTTATTATTTCCATCGCTAATGTGATTATGACCTTTCTTCTCTCCTTACCCTTCAAATGCACCCGAACCCGACCCGTTCTTTACCTTCATTGAAATACCAGTGCTGTTGAAGTAACACGTTACTTTTGAGTAGCGTTTTGGACGATTGGCCTTACATATAAAATAATACCCGAACATAATCACCTCTAACACGAAAACTTAATCTCCTACGTAACAGGAATCAAAACGTTTACCATTCGTTACCGCCTTGTCAACCCAAGTGACACAGCGGCCCAATAAAGTCACGAACAACTTCGAAATTGAAAAAGAAATCCCGGCCCGGGCATGCAAATATCGCGGGAACACAAAATTGCTAAACTCTGGACCATCTACTTGGAAATTTTGCCATAAATTAGACAGAAGTTGTGTAATGAAATATGATTTCAATAAGGTCTTTTTGTGAATTTATCTTGCTTTTGGGTGATTAAAATTTTGGTATTTTTTTTATTAACGCAACAAATGGTATGCCCGATGGGGAATTCCATCGGCAAAAATGACGTACTCGTTTATAAAAATATAATAATGTTTGATGTATATTAGTTAGTGAATTAATTAGATTTAACTAGTGACCCACATGTAAGTAATTTGGCAATAAGTGGGCAAATAGAACGTTTAATTTAATATTGCCAATTAATTAAATAAAATTATTCGCTTAGCATTTCTGAGAATAAGAAAAAGGCCTTGTTTCTAAAATGGCAAGATAATCATGTGGAAATCTATTTTATTTATTTACGAGTTTTTGTACACACATAAACAGATAAGAAGTAAGAATCAGAAAAATACGTACAAATGTGATGCTTATTTCTAAAGAAATTTCTTCCAGCATACCTGCGATAGGAAAGCAGATAAAGAGATATAGGCAACGTGTGTAGAAGAAAAAACTAAATAAATAAACATAAAAACTATTCACTAATATGAGTATATACAAATATATATAAACATACAATATGAGTACATACAAATACATAGGTACATACATATTTCCAAAATAAATGTCACTAAAATATATACGATTGTAATGTAGCATAAAATAATAAATACTAGCAACAGTGACGAAGTGGAAAGAGAGTGTTCTTTCACTCTTCTTTTACACACTGCAACAGTTTGGCACCCTAATGTCAGGTGGAAGTGAATTCCACAACCGAACCGCGTGCACAGTGAAGGAGTAGGAGTAGAAGACGGATGAGTGGGGAGGGGATTTAAGGAAATTTCTAACATGCGACCTGCATGGTGGACCTGCAGGTAGGATTTATTTGCGTATCAGAGTATTTTTGATAAGAGACGTATTATTAGAAGTAATTCTACGATTCCAAACGTTCCATTGACTTATGACCAGTTTTTTATTTCGAAGACATCTCATTCTAAACGACCTCGTAATAGGAATTACGAGATCGACTACATACGTTTAGAATGTGGTCTCTTTGGCAAAGGATTACCACACTGAGGTTAAGTGTTACTTGCACGAGATAAAGCATCAACAGGGCCTAGACAAAGATTAGTTCCATAATATCAGCGATAACGACGCGACGGTGGAAACATCAAAAATGTATGGGACTGACGCAAGCTACCAAAAAGCTTATGCCAATCCTCAAAAGTCATTGTAGAAATACAAAACGGTTTTGAACCGATTGTCACTTGTCTAGGACATAAAGTCTATTTTAGCTACATCGTTTCAATCTAAGGCCCACTTGCACGTTTAATCGGGTTAAATTAATAAAAATAGAGTTTGTAAACTCCGAGTTAAGTTATTAAGATTTTAACTCTTATTACGCGTTGCGCCACTAAAGAGTAACACCGGATTAGATAACCTAACAATAGTGATTTTGAGTTGGGAACATTGCAGTTCAATCGACGAAACATTACACTAAATTACGATACGTAATACTTTCTTGTTTTATAACATGACATTTCATTTTAATCGATTGTATGTAGTTTCCATGGAGACTTAGTTTATTGATTGACAAAACATCAGATATGGAAAAATATCTTTTTTTTTTGTTATAATTTTTATGATATTTATTTTTAAACGAGCTCATGAATATATTGCCTGCTGATATAGTGCCGAATTTTTACTTGCTTTAATATCGAATAATATAAAATACAAAAAAGTTATCAGCGGGACCTCATAACGTTTTTTTTTTGACATTACTTACACTAACTCACGAGTTTAGCGACGTACTCTCCCACATCGGTGGGTTAAGTATTTAATAGTTTAACTCTAGGTTTACCTCTAACTCTTGGTGGCGCAAGATAAATTATTTAATTATCCCTGAGTTAGCTGTTAACTCAGACTTATATAGGAACCCAACAACGCGCAACTGGGCCTTAGAGAGGTTTTAATTTACCGGGATTTTTTGTGAAAAGTGTTAATTCAATATTACGAGGTCGAATATATTCTGTGCTGTGACCCTATGCGACCCACATAAGACAGTTTAATGTAGTACGTAACTAAACCCACCTTACCTACATGTCGCCGCACCCATTTTATTCCATTCCAGTTTCTGGCACATGTACCTCGGTGATCGATCGCTGGCGAGGCCCGCACCTCACGGGTGGATTCTGATTTCCGGAATCTATTATAATTTTAATGTGACCCCACTATAATGTGTTGACCTACTGTCATGTGTTGTGAAAAGGTCGAATGGTCGGATGGAAGAATGTAATATTTTTGGTTTTGAATAGGCCTAGAAAGTTGGACTGAATAAATAGAAAATATTGGGTTTTTATGGGTTTTGTAGTGTAGTTATAGTAGTTATGTGTAGGAGGCAAAAAGGTGACATTTTCATATAAAAAAAAAAATACTTATGTCAAGGAATTTTCGAGAAAGATGTCAGAAACAGACAGACACACAAGAATAATCTTATTATTGGAATGTTTTCCATTGGTATTTTTAAGAATAAGGAACCCAATTGATCTATTAATGATAAACAAACACAAAAATAATTGTTTCGCTATCTTTTAACGAAAGCAAAGATCGCCAACACTTATCTGAGATATATAATCATTCCAGCTCGTAAATGATAACACAGTTACCGTTATAATTATCATTTGATTAAGTTTATTACAAATATCTACTTTATTTTGTATTCTATTTTTGTTGTATTTTAATATTATGTTTTCTTAGATAATTACGTAGTTGTCTTTATTGTGAATGCTGCGTATACCTGTAGTAGGCAGACTTACCAGCACTTTTATTTTGTCTTGTATTCTATTAATTCCTTGTATGTACTGCTACTGGTGTACCAAATAAATCTATGTCTAGACATCTATACAAATAAATAAAATTGATGTGTCTGTTTGTAATTTCAAAATAACAGCTTTTTACTAAATGCATAGGAAAATCATCTAGGGTACTTATAAAAGAACAAATTTTCAAAATTTTTGTCCGTCTGTCGGTCTGTCTGTTTGTTGCGGCTAATCTCCGGAACGACTGGACCTATTTTGACGGGACTTTCACTGGCTGATAGCTGATGTTATAAGAAGTAACTTAAGCTATTTTTTAGGGTTCCGCGCAAAAAAATAAAGCCCATGAAATTGTTTACAAAATCCGATTCAAATACCGAAGTATTGACATCCACGCGGGCGAAGCCACGGGCAATCGCTATCATGAGTAAGGTTGTTACTACGTATTTTCCCTTGCCTACTTCCTTTAGTGTAATTACTCCACTGCCATTAAAACGCAGGTTTCCGGTACTCAACGTTGATATGAATGATTAATTATTTCGTTCAATCTTTCAAAAGTCATGCGTGATTATACCTACGTAAGTTTGTACGAATGAGTGTTTACACAACTATTTTTGGATTTACTTCCAGACTACCGACGCATGCACCTGAAAATCTCTAACGAATATGACGCGTTTACCATCTGACCTTTGCAGTTAGGCCAGCTCTCAGTCTTTCATAAGTATCATAGTCGGGACTACACTTCGCGCGCTCTCACTCGCACGCAGCTCGACGTCTCGCTGTACAACAGAGAGCGCGCGAAGTGTAGTTCGCGTTATCGCAACAATGTAGCCGTAGCATAAGTGTAATACGCTTGTCAAGGCGTGAATATGTCCCAATAGGTTGAATAAACATCCATCAGCTTATTGACAGCAAAAAACCTTAACTTAGTTCCGGGTTTGGAAAGACTAAGGGCCTGATACACCATCGACAATTATGTTCCCGTAAACTTACTTGTTTAATAATTTCATACAAATTCTGTTCCATTTTTGAATTTATTCGTTGAGTCGTGACACATCACAGTTTGCACTTTTTCCGCACTAAATTTAGCTAGCAGAGACAGACAGATTGTCTTGATTGGATGTTGTTCCAGTCAGCCAAACACTACAGAAAAATGAGTTTGTAAAAATTTCATGTTATTTTTGAGTAGACTCTCAGAACAAAACTCACCCCACAAGTAACTTAACCCTCGAAAACGCTCACCTAATCCTCCAAAAACAACCCAGTACAGAACTGCAGCACACGCGATTCACGAAGCCACACCTATCACTTAAACTGAGTGACCCATATCTTCAAGACGTTTCTAATCTATTCCTAGTCGGATTAAGTGAGCTGAGGCACGGTCGCCGGCTATACGGGTTTTGTACTGGATAAGCCGACTATCCGTCACTTAGGACATATAAAAAGACGTTTAAGTTGTTAACCTCGCCTTAATTGGTTGATCTATGGCGGAATTAGGAACTAGGGGGTGGTGGATAAATGTGTAACAAGCGTCCTAC
The DNA here is from genome assembly GCA_947568875.1 of Fissipunctia ypsillon. Lineage (NCBI taxonomy): Eukaryota > Metazoa > Arthropoda > Insecta > Lepidoptera > Noctuidae > Fissipunctia > Fissipunctia ypsillon. Next base: position 18,994,571 of record OX387655.1, on the reverse strand, counting down.
GAAAGTCGAGTGGAAGTTTTATTGTGGTTTTTTATCAATGTTTGTAATCGTTTTTTAAAGGGGCTTGTTAGTAAAGTGGTGTGAAGAATGATCGATCTTGAGCAGCTAAGTTGCACTCATTCTTTTTTTACACATCTAAACACGGAAATACTTATTTATGCTACAAGTGCGGAAAGTTAGTGATTTCCGGTGAGTGGTATTTTTATTCACGAGCGAGCGAAGTGAGCGAGTGTATAAGTCGACTCGAGTCGGAAATCATCTTAAGCACGTGTATCATACAACGTTTTACTAAGCAGTGTGCGAGGAAATAAACAAAATATTAAGATTTCCACAGATCGACTCCGAACTAAGCAAGAAATTAGTAAAATGGCGGGCTTATTTTAAATACATGCGCGCTCAGCATATCTACTACTGCGCATGTGCAAACAGCTGCCACATCGTATCGCATAAAGACCTGAGCAAAATGTACGTTCAGCCAAACATATTTAATGAATATTTTAAATTAATGCACTAGTGTGAAAAAGTGGCACTTTCCACACAATTTGGCTGCTTGGGAAACGCTCTTTTCGAGCACATGCATTGTAAATAATATTATTTGATAACAGGTAAAGGTAAAGTGACTGTTGTTGGGGAGTAACGAAAATACTGGTATTCAGCTGCATCCGGTTAGACTTGAAGCTGATCCCAACATAGTTAAGAAAAAGCTAAGCAGATTGATATACAGGACATTTTTTTTATCACTACCCTCACCCATGAATATGAACAACTCTCACTATGGGACCAACTCTGAAATCACGAAAAAAAAAATTTGCGGTTTCACACAAAAGTTACCTATTCGACCAAAATGTATGAAACAGCAGATTTTTTTTTTCATGATTTTAGATTTGGTCCCATAGTGAAAGTTGTTCATATGCATGGGTAGAACACCCTGTGAAAATTTGGGTACTGATAAAAAATTGCCCTGTATTGGTGAAGAGTAACGAAGGCTGACAAAATAATCTTATCATTAATAAGTCATTGGTATTCCTCAGTAGTTTATATACTGTCAAGTTTGTATTGCAGTCAGTGGAAAAAGTATTTACATACAATTTGTCCAGCAAAATTTCGTCACATTTCATCAAAATACCGACCCAAACAGATCTCGAAAAGGCTATCCTGTACACCACCATTTATAACCTATTAAGTTTTTTAAAGCCTCATGTTTCACGACAACGCTATAAAGCGGTGAACAGAAAAACTGCACTACACTCACGATGAAAAGAAACCGAAAAATAAAATAAAATCAAGTTGCTCGTGTTTTCAAGTCACAGTAGCGAACAGCTAAACGTTGACAGGTGATGGATAGGTTGTCAGGACCCGTTCAACTGGGTGGTCAACCGACTGTAGAACTGGGATTTATCTTGGTGTACGGAGTACGAGAAATGTTAGTTTTTGCTGTGTTTTGCTTTGTTTTCTATGTAGCTTTGTATTGTTTTTTTATGAAAATAAAAATTGTTTAAACAAAGTGTAAGGTTATAAATAATATACACGTAATAAACATAAAATTGTGTTACCCTAGATTAACTGAAACAAGCAAGTCATTTCTTATAAACAGTATCCGCTTTTATAACAAGTTGCCAAAGTCGGTTACAGAACGATGGAAAGTTCAAAACCCACATCAAACGTGTCCTTATTAAAGAAGCATATTAGAAGATTAAAGACTACGTTGAAGACAGTGAAGTTTGGCGCTAATCCCTTCTGCACACGGGGCTTCCCTGGTACCTCAGTAACTATTTATGTAAATGTCTATTAACTGCTCCCAAATTAGGTACTTAAATTTAATTTATTTTATTGTTTTTTTACATGCTTCCAGAACATACCTAATATTTTCATTATTTTACATTTTATAGTCTCGTCTTTTATATTATTATTAATTTATATTTTGTGAATGTGAGAACGTTGTAGGCTATATAGACTGTAGATTTGCAGACCATTTTCTATTTTGTTATATACCTGGTACTTGTTGACAGGCCTACACTGTCCTCCCATGCTTAATAATACTGTAATTTGAAAACATTGTAAAATCATTTTTAGAAGAGCAAACATGGAGTTTCTTGCCGGTTCTTCTCCATAGGAAACGACCAATTGGAACCGTGCACATAGCTTCTGACGTTTCATAAGTGCCCATGTAGGCTTATGTGAAATATAATATTTTGACTTTTGATTTTGAATATGTTCTGATAGTGTCCCGTGTTTCTTATAATATGTTCTTCTCTACCAGCAGTAAGCAGTTTTTCAATCAAACTGATTGGGGGTCTAAAAAGAGAATCTACTTCACGATTGGCCCAGAATTCATAAAAAATTGTTTCCAACCTTACTTATACCAATCCAAGTATATTAATTGGGTCAAATCTTGCTATTTGAGAAAATAAAACACCCATTTTTCCTATTGACTTGAAAGGTGAACGACAGGTTTTGTACAGCATACTTTTTTGTTGTTTTGTACCACTTAATATTGCAACTAAGCCATTTATTTTCATGTAAGTGTACTATTTATAGAACTTCGGATTAATTAATAAAATCAATAAAAATATTTAAATAAATAAACGCAATAATTTGAGGGGCTCGTGGCTAAGAAATAACAGCCGCACGGGTCGATCGGTCAGGTTAAGCTACGCTTGCCGCGGTTGGTCCGTGGATGGGTGACCATCTTTACATATCAAGACCCCTTCGTGCCTCGGAAAGCACGTTAAGCCGTTGGTCCCGGCTGTCATTCGTGTATCTTTGACAGTCGTTACGGGTCGTCAGAAGCCCGAAAGTCTGACAACCAGTCTTACCAAGGGGTATCGTATTACCCAGTAACTGGGTTGTGGAGGTCAGATAGGCAGTCGCTCCATGTAAAATACTGGTATTCAGCTGCATCCGGTTAGACTGGAAGCCGACCCCAACATAGTTGGGAAAAGGCTAGGCAGATGATGATGATGAAACGTAATAAAATCGTAAACTAAACGCAGTTATGTTTTTAGAAGTTGCCATATGTGAAATAACACAAACATTAAATGATAATTAATTATTTAGAAATAGAAATAACATTAATATATAATTAGAAATATGATTAGAAATAAGTATCTCATAATGCACCCCTCTGATTAGGTATGTACGATCCTCATCTCAATCTACCTACTTAATGATAAATAGAACACTACAAAGATAGCGACAAGTTATCTAGAACATTTACTTTGTCACCAAAACAATGTTAATCCATACTAATATTATAAATTCGAAAGTAACTCTGTCTGTCTGTCTGTATGTTACCTTTTCACGCCTAAACTACTGAACGGATTTCGATGAAATTTGGCAAGTAGGTAGATGGCATCCTGGGGAAGGACATAGGCTACTTTTTGTCTCAAAAATAACCCTAGAAGGGGTGATATAGGGGATGAAAGTTTGTATGGGAAACCCAGCATTTTTTAAGTTAGGGATATGAAAATTCAAATTTATACTTTTGGTAGGAAATAAAGAATTATGTGGTTCAGCGTTTTTGAAAAATCATCCCCTAAGGGGTAAAATAGGGGTTGATTTTAAAAATCACAAATAATATTAAAAATTTTGTGTACCTCTTTTTAAAAGATTTAAGGGATTGAAAATGTGGTTATAGTTCGTATCTTGACTTCTTGAGGTAACATTTTAGTCTTTATTTTTAACCGACTTTAGAAAAGGAGGAGGTTCTCAATTCGATTGTATGTATTTTTTTTAACTGATTTGGAAAATTCTTTTTTTATATTGAAAGGACATACTTCCAGATTTGTCCCATTATTATCAAAATCCAGTTCTGATGATAGAATCCGTGAGGAACTGCAAATATTATAGGCATTTAAATAATATTAATTACGTATTTTCATCAACAAGTCAAGCATTTGCATTCAAAAATATCATTTGGTGAAGCGGAACTGATGCAGAAGACCACATATGTCCACGGGAACTCCTCAATGATAGTTATTTCATGGGTGGCGATATCTGGATTAAGATAGTTAAGCGACTAAGACGAAGTATATTTAAATAAATGGTTCTGATGAAAATGGTAGCATTGAACTGATCTGATGATGAAGCCGGAACGTAGGCACCGGAACTCCGTAATAAAATAATGTATCCTAGCCGTGTTTGGGCTTATTGGAATTTTCATGAGATGTACTCTGGCTATAAATTATTTTAATGGTAATATGCTTCAAATTGCGCTACTTGAGTCGTATGTTATGTGTGGCCTTGATTGTCAGAAGACAGATTTGGTCAACGATCTGTCATCGTGTGGTTGACTTAATAATTTATTGGTGACGGCGTCCAAACCTGATGAAACTACGCCTTCCAAACTTCTGACACGACTTAGCGCGACATATATTTGCCTTTTTGCAAAGTTTTTATTTGAAAGGGTATAGTCCTGAGGTGGTTGCATATAAATTTGGTCAAATTCTGTTGAGTGGTTTTTGAGTTAGCTCCAATAATACGTTTTTTCATGTTCGTTTCGTGTGTTTTTCGTGTTTTCCATTTAGTGTATGTTGATGATGTGATAATAACTTCCTGTCATTGTTATTTACTTAGTAAGTAGTGGTATATGAATTTGGGTGGGGTAGGTTCCACAACTAAAAAGTGGAAAATAAAAACTTATTTATAAAAAAAAACACCGACTTCCAAAACTAAAGTTATTTTTCGCTTTGTAGTGTTTTTTTTGGAAGTCGGTTGTTTTTTTTATTTTTATATAAACAAGTTTTTGTCAAAATCGGTTCACTCGGTCAAAAGTTATTTCATATTTGTTATTGAACGGCATAATAGTTTTGCAAATTCTTTTTGCAAAGTCCTCCCGCCGCGTCTGTCGTTTATTTTCAGGCATCGACGGCCCATAGCATGTTATTATTACCAAAAAAAACTTACAAACTATGTTAGTAGTACCACACAAAAAAAAACAGTATCCAATTAGAGGAAGATTTATCAAGCCACATGTCTGACATGTAACTTGATAAACCTATCCATTGTAGGCCCTTCTAACCTATCTGAAAAAACCTTCAGTACGCTGTTGCTGCTCCCCCTCACCCTGCGCATCATTGATGCCACTTTCTTGCGCAAGATCGCGAAATAATCGTCCGTTTGTGCGTCAGCGAACATCCCTGACGCACTACAGTAACGCGGAAGCCTCAACAGCGCCCTGAAGGCATTGTTATATTGAATGCGCAGTGTGTTGTCAGCTTTTTGGGCATGATTAGCCCACAGACAGCTGGTGTAAAATATTTGACAAAACGCCTTAAAAAGCATTATTTTAACCGGTACTGAACAACCAGGTAACCTGCGAGCAAGCATGTTTCCCCTCACAGCCATCGCCCTGCGCTCTCTTTCCATATCCGCGTCATCTTTAAGATCCTCCGTAACAATATGGCCCAAATATTTAAATTGTGTTACCCTCTGCAAAGGTGAACCGTTTAGTTCTACGGGAGGGACATTTGAGGGTCTTTTATTTCTTCCTCTAAATACCAACAGCTCACTCTTTGTAGGGCTATATTTTAGCCCATGCTGCTCGGCGTATCTTTCACAAATGGTGAGCAATTTCCTAATTCCACCGATTGTGGGGCTCATCAGCGCCATATCGTCTGCGTATCTTAGGTTATTTACACTAATTCCGTCTATATGGCATCCTACATGAGTGTTGCTGAGCTCAACAAGCAGGTTGTTAACATAGATATTAAATAACTTCGGGGAAGTAAGACCTCCCTGCCTGACACCACATTTGAGTTTGTAAGGGTCTGACAAGGCATTGGATCATTTCACAAAGTTCCTCTACCTGTCATACCAGATCGATAATATTGACACTAAAGATGCAGGAACTCCCGCCTTCCGAAGCTTTTCCCATAAGATCTTATAAGAAACCAGGTCGAAAGCTTTGGAAAGGTCCAGGAAACAAGCATACACTGGTGTTTTCCTGTCCGTATAATATTTGACAGTGTGCTTCAACGCAAGTATTGCACTCTCAGTAGACAGCCCAGCACGAAAACCAAACTGTGTGTCATGTAGTTTTGTATATCTACTGAGGTACGTGTCAAGCACATTATCAAACACTTTGGCTATCACAGTTGCCAGTGAGATTGGCCTATAATTCCCTTTGTCTGCTATGTCTCCTGTCTGATTCTTTACTATAGGTACAACTAATGTATCTAGCATCTCCTGTGGTAGGTAAGAATGCCCCACACATAAATTTAAAAACATCGTCAATACTCTTGGCAAGTGCAGACCAGCATTTTGAAGGTGCTCAATACTGAGCCCATCATGACCAGGAGATTTTCCCCGCTTCATACCTTTAATCACGGCTTTTATTTCTGAACACGTAAACCGCAGGGGTATCCCTGATCAATAGGTCTCAGCATCGTTCACCTTCCCCACAGACTCCAGAGGTGAGCTCACTATGAACTGTTCCTTAAATATATTCGCTATTTCAGTGTTGTCACTCTCACCCTCCACGCTAACCGGTAAGCTTGGAGAGATATTAAGCTTTTTAGTGCCTTTCCAGAAAGAAGAAAAACATTTCTTTATATGGAGCGAGGCCAATATATCCATTTCTATTTTTTCTTGATTCTTAATTACCCATTTCAATGTTGATTTAAACACCTTACGACTTAAAATCATATCCTCATATAAAGGCCCACTACTGGTAACTAAGGTTTATGTAAATTGGCTGAAATATGATGATTGTTGAAGATGTCCAAAAAAATCATGCCGACTGGGAGCTTTCTGGCGTCCGCCGTGAAAACCATTAGAGTATAACGGAAAATAGGGTACTTTTAATCCCGGTACTTCCCGTGGGATATTTTCCGACATCCACGCGGGCGAAGCCGCGGGTAAAAGCTAGTGTACCTATATTTAACAATCTACATTGGTACACTAGTACATAACATTAAAAAATAAAACTGGTTATAACTTTTACGTCCCAAGTTCTAAAAATCTAAGAATTTAAAAAGGACTCGTCTATCATTTTAACTGCCAATTGAAACAAAACATATCCTAAAACACGATATTTTATTAGCTGAACGAAATTCCCATACAAGCCTGCCGTTCGCCTTTTGCATGTGTGCTAAAAATATGCCCTTCATACATTTTACGACGATTAATAATTATTGTATTATTTTACTTGAAAATCTTTTTGGTCTATGGTCTTCTAGACATCTAATGAGGGATCTTCTAAGCCATTGATTTATAGAAAATAAAGAACCAACCAATCTGATCTTCAAAAAGTTCCACTCACCATAAACATCAATACACCCAATCTGCCACTTCATGCTGGGCTGCGTGTTGATCTGGCACATGTAGCAGCCGCGATCTTCTGCCCGAAGTGGTCTGATCCTCAGCTGCCAAGTCCTGGGCGCATCCATGTGGACTGAGTACCTTGCGCTGAGGACTGCTCGGTCGTGCATCGTGAGGACTGTCTGGTCTTCTGCTCTTAGCCAGCCTACCTGGGGAAGAAAAAAGGGTTTAAACTTTAGAATGTTTCAAAGAATGACACACTGGATCTGGACCTAACTCTTATTTTTTTATTTAATTTGTATAATTTTTGTATGTAGATTAGTTTAAATAATTAAATAGAATGATAATTACACAAGATGTAACATAAATAACGTACAACCTCTTAAGAGATCATTGTACTCATCATTATGAACAACTTTTATTATGGGACCAAACCCAAAATCGCGAAAAAAATCAGCTGTTCCCTACATTTTGACGAGATAATATTAAGCGAACATAAATGTAGGGAGCAGCTGATTATTTTGTCGCGATTTCAGGTTTGGTCCCATAGTAAAAGTTGTGCATGAGTACAATGACCCCTTAAGAGGTTGTGCTTTATTTATGTTACACCTTGTATACATCAAAATTAGGTTTTGGATCTAAACATTGTGACTTTTATAATGATGACTTTTTACTATCGACCCGCCTCTGCAACACACGGTTTTTACGCCTTGACAAAACATCGCAATTTACACAAACCGGAATAAATTCTCTAAATTATGGTAAAAACCGCATCAAAATCCGTCACACGTCACACAGACAGACAGGAAAAACGACTTTATTTTATAGATACTATATATAGATGCTGCCCTATGAAAAAAAATAGGTTATCCCATTCCTGAAGATCATTGCTGAAAGGTATCTAAACAAATAAATATAATTAAAGTGTCTGTTTGTCATGTCAAAATAACAGCTTTTACTAAATGCATATGAAAGTATATACGGTACTTATAAAAAAAAAAAAAAAAAAAAAAATTTTTCTGTCTGTCTGTTGTTTGTTCCGACTAATCGTCGAAATGGCTGGACCGATTTTGACGAGACTTACACTGCCAGATAGCTGATGTTATAAGGGGTAACTCAGGCTACTGTTATTTTAGAAAAATTATTACGGTTCCTCGCAAAAAAATTAAAACCCATGAAATGGAGATTCAAATAGGGAAGTATGGACATCCACGCGATCGATGCCGCGGGCAACAGCTATCTAAAAATGTATTTGGAGAGGCTGAGAAAACCAACCACAAAAGGTCGGTAGGTCTAAAAAGTTAGTTAAGAACATTTTCGAAAAATAATGCTACAGCTAAATTCGACCGACTAAATTTTCCATAGAAACAGAGATATCCAATTATATTTTTTTTAAATAAGATATTTCGATAATGTACTTAACTAACTTTTCAGACCTATGTATCTTGCTTATGTTTATGAAGTTTCATCAAAATCGGTTGAAAGTTTGTATGAAATGCCGTGCGTCGTAAATGCTCTTAAAATGCTACTATCATACTATAGTTTTGACCTAAATCACTGATGTTCAGTAGGTAATGTCTGTATGTTTACAGACTAATGGCCGAACCCAATAAACTATTTTCAGTGAAAGACAGATCGCTATTGATAGTACACAGTATAATTCTATCTGTCCTTATGTAAGGCCGGTAAGATTCCATAATCTCTTATAGATTATTGGGACGTTAAACCATAGATAGGATAAGTTTTTCTAACTCCACACTAGCACATGTGTGAGCACTATGTACCATTAACTGGGTACATCTTTCATTGACTTGAATGTGCCCTGGCGACTGAGAGTATGTCATGCTCACTCAAATGTCTCGCTGGTGGTGGCGTGTGTGTTGGATCATTAAGTTCCCTTCAAAATGGTGGTAATCCATGCGTCATGTTCGTGAACGGGTGCCATCAGTAGGGACTGATCATCTCTTAGCTGCCGATGCTTATTTTAATTTTTGATTCTTATCTTTTTGTTGCGGACGCTTTTAACGTGCACGTCTTTCTACATTATTCTCACATACTTAATTTCAACATGAATGATGTAACCAATATTTTGTAACAATATTTTGATTTAAAAGAGTGTCCGTGGAGTTTCTTACCCGTTCTTCTCCATAGAGATCTACGCTTTGGAATGGGCAACTAGCTTCAACTTTCTGACTAACTGACCGATTCTTTGACAATTCAAAAGTGCCTGTAATTGGTTTATTTGAAATAAATGCTTTGAGTTTGAGTTTGAGTTCCACTATGCCAAAACTGGTGGTAGATAGCTTATTGGGTTCGGCCGTAAAACCATATAGGTATACCTGTCATGACAAATTACTCCGTTTCCACGGCGTTTACCTACTCTCCCGTAAATACTCAAGAATAACTTTCCAGTTATCAAAATGTTTGTTAGTTCAACGCGTGTTTATGTTCCAACATTGGCGTGGTTTTGTTCCCAAACAATGAAATAGAATAGTTTAACTACCAAGGTTAGTTGTTAACTTTTTAGACCCAAATAAATGTATACGTATGAGATTAAATTGGGGCTTACTCGGGTAGGTTGTGGGTATCACGAATTGATAACACAGTACCTATATTTAATTCAGTGAAGTGTACTTTTTAAAGTGAGAAGTGTCATAGAGCGATAGCTATATTATATCTCTAATAGCAATACGCATACCTACGCGGTCATCATCATCTGCCTAGCCTTTTCCCAACTAGATTGGGGTCGGCTTCCAGTCTAACCGGACGCAGCTGAATACCAGTATTTTACATGGAGCGACTGGCTATCTGACCTCCACAACCCAGTAACTAGGCAATACGATACCCCTTGGTAAGACTGGTTGTCAGACTTTCAGGCTTCTGACGACCCGTAACGACTGTCAAAGATCCACGAATGACAGCCGGGATCAACGGCTTAACGTGCTTTCCGAGGCACGGAGGAGTCTCCGTATGTAAAGATGGTAACCCATCTACGAACTAACCCCGGCAAGCGTAGCTTAACCTGATGGATCGACCCATGCGGCTGTTATTACTTAGACACGAGCTCCTCTCTCAGCCTATACCTACGCGGTCATACGCCGTAACAATTAATCTTTCGCATGTCGTAATTACAGACACAGTCAGTAAACAATTGACTCTGTACCTATGGGGTTCAAACGACATGCAAAGACTTAAAAAAACCAGCCAAGTGCGTACGCACGATGAAGGGGTCCGTAGTCGGGATGAATTTGTCCTAAGAACAAACTTAGCGTTGTAGTTGAAAAACATGTTCTCTCATACATTCCAACTGCAAATGTAAGTTGGCCGACTATTACTCGTTAACTTGTAAAGCCTACTTATAAAGGGTCTTTCAACAAGGACGGGTCGATGTTAAAATTGAATAAAACCAGATGTGTGTGAGATATTAACGAAATTTATTTTTTATTTAAAAGGCCCATTTATGCCATTATGGGTGGAATATGACATCGTTCAAATGTCCGCCGCGGCTCCGTATGGTGGCACGAATCCGAGAGGTCCAATTTTTAATGACTCTGCTGCATAGATCCGGTTGAATCCGAGCGATGGCCTGCGTTATGTTGGCTTTCAGGGCAACGGTCGAATGTGGTTTATTGGCATAGACCTGCGACTTCATAAAACCCCACAAGAAAAAGTCTAGCGGAGTCAAATCACACGATCTTGGTGGCCAATTCACGTCACCTCTGCGAGAGATAACTCTACCCTCAAATCGTTCATGCAGAATGTCGATTGTGTCGTTCCCTGTGTGGCAAGTAGCGCCATCTTGCTGGAACCACATGTCGTTCACGTCCATATTGTTCAATTCAAGCCAAAAGAAATTGTTTATCATTGATCTGTAGCGCGTACAGCGGCGATGTTCTCGGCCGATCTGGCGTTCCTTTTACGTAAAGGTGTTGGTTGGTTGTTTACCGAACCGATCCTCTCAAATTTAGTCACCAATCGTTGGAGAGTAGACTTTGAAGGGCCACCGCGTCTGCCGTAAAATGGGCGCAATGCGCGCAACGTTTGCACTAACGAACACTCATTTTGATAATGAAGTTTTATCATTTGCACATGCTGCTCAACCGTGTAACTTGCCATGGTGATTTGGCATCACTGACTGCATAATATACAACAGATTTTACAGATCCCACCAAAATAGTATGGCTGCCACAGACTGTCAACATCGACCCGTCCCTATTGGAAAACCCGATAGTTTTCCCTTGTAACTTCGTATATACAGTATACTACTTCAGTGAAATTTGTCACATATCCAAAAACAAATATTTAGCTGCTCACTTTTGTTAGAGCCAAGTGACCCCCACTTGACACTAAAAAATATGAGCACTCTAAAGCTTAATATTTCGCAAACGGATCTCTGAATCGAAAAATGGTTATCACACACCCGCAATTTTTTTTTTTTTTTGAGCGGCCGAACCAACGATATCCCAGACCCTGAGATAGACGAGAAAAAAAGTCATCCCCACTTTACGAGTACCAAGCACCAAAAAGAATTTTATTTTCACTTTGCCGGAGTGATTAATATGTATACCCGTGCCAAATTATGTACAGCTTTCTAGTACTAAGAGTCTCTGAGATAAGCCGCGGACAGACAGACATACGTGGCGAATACATGGCGGAACCCTAAAAATAGTGGTAGGCACTAATCAACAACAAAAGTCGATTAACAATGTAACTCATACCTACTATTGCTGTTTTCTACGAGTTTGCATTGTCAGGGATCAGGTTGTCAGGGAAGACGAAAGTAACACGCACCAGTAAGATGGAAAATTGTAATTTACAGTCATAAAGTCTTTCATGAATTAATACACTAAGTTTTAGCCACTACAAGCCTCAAAGGTCTAAATGTGAGAAGAGGCGTTCACGAGTTCACAGATCTCGGATAATCGGGAAGTACATCCGTGTGAGCTAATAGTTCCGTATGGTTCACTTGCGAAAAATAGAATGTCCAAATTCAAAACCCTTCATCACTGAGTCAAGGGCCCTAAGTCCCACCCCTCGCCCCGTGACCACGGTCAGCTGCAAAAATGCATGCCCACCTCTGCACGTTTCCCTAAGTATTTCTAAGAAAAACTTAAGTTTACAAAACAATATGAGAGGTAATAAAGATGTTAGATTTATGTCTAGTTTATGAAGTGCTGTGGGAAAGGAACAAGTTATCGTTTCATCATTTTAACTAATTGACAAAACTTGACCAAGATAACATTATGAGATTTATGATGACATGTTTACTCTAAATTAAATATAGGTGAATTTTACAAAGTAGATAGCATGGGAGTAATAATCACGCTTAAAAAATGTACTGCAGGCGTAGTTAGGCTACGGGGGTTTGTACCCTGGCCTGGCGCCGACATATATTATAAATTGATACAAAATGGTTCGATACAATATATCGAACCATTTTATTATTTCATGTAGGTTCTAACTAAGAGTTAATACTCTCAATAAATATTAATATGAATAGTTTGCTCAATATTTAAGATTTAGAAAACTGAAGTGTCAATCGACTTTTGTTGCTGACCGTACTAATGAAGCTTCTTGATAAGAGACAAATGAAAACCTTTTTTATTAAACATTTGATTAAATAAATTACTCCATTACGTTTTATTTCTTCTATCTTTGAACAGATTTCAATGTGGGGCACATTTAATTCCAAAATCACACACTCTTTTAGCGAAGATTTTCAGCAAATCCTCTTATAAAAGGTTAGGTAAGCCAAGCTTTTGTCTGCAGTCTTTTAATGTTCGTGTGCTTATCACAAGACTGCAGGTGGTAAGTAATGGTACCACTTTGATCGAACAAATTGTTCCTAAGTAAAATTGGTGAAATCAGTGTAATTAGTAATGATGTTTGATTTAAAAGAAATTGTAGAACATTGTTTTTTCTGATATACAGTGCACAAACCGGGAACTGATAATGAGAATTGTTTATAACTAAAACTTTAGTCATATTTTGATGGACACTCGATTGGAAATCAGAAAAATAAAAAGTAAACAATTATAAAGATTAAAAAAAAATTAAAACATAGATAATAAATAAACCTTATTACTTAATCTATTTCCATTACGATACAAACCTAAATAGAGAAACAAAACTGTACCTATAATATAAACATGAATCTCACGTCAAATTCAAATTCACGGCAAACATTGCGAATGGCGCTCTTGGAACACAAACATTCAATTTTCCAGACATATGTATCTAATAAACCAATGTGTACTACCTAATATAACTCTATATACCTACCTATCTGCAATGTATCATGTTCACTTCAACTAGTATAATACCTCATATTTAATGTGATAATATGGCTTTAAAAAAACTAAATAAAAGCTTCAGCCGAGACGTTCACACGGATGTAAAAATAACGCGGTGGTATTTTATCGCGCACTGGATTTTCAACTCTTGGTGTTTAGCCGAGCATTGAGAATCCAATAGAGCGCATTCCAACGCGTTGAATAAACACATTGTTGGATTTTCAACTCTCGGCACTAAGCAGAGTATTGAAAATGCAGTGCGCGAAAAAAAGTCGCTGCGATGTTTTACGTCCGTGCGAAGGTCGGTTATCTGTTAAACACTCAGTGTATGTGTTAGCCAAAATCTTATAATCACGTCAAAGTCACCATTTGCTTAGCCGTTTCCCAACCATCTTAGGATAGTTTTCCAGTCTAATCGGATGCAACTGAATACCAGTATTTTACATGGAGCTAATGCTTATCTGACCTCCACAACCCAGTTACTCAGTAAAACGACACCCTTTGTTAAGTCTGGTCAATACCCCTTTGTATGACTGGTAAAATCACCACAAATTTTTGTGGTGTACAAAATAAAGAGTATTATATCCATCAAAGTGTTTGGTTTCATACTTAAACAATGAAAAGAAAATAGACATACTTGATTATTTGGCAAAACGAGTATATATGGATCGTAGCAGGTGGCGTTCTGTAGTTTCTGCCTACCCCCATGGGAAGAAGGCGTGAGTTTATGTATGTATGTATTGATTGTTCGGACCATAATAAGATTTTGTATGTTCAGGTTTTTATTCTTGTATTGAATATGAAATGTGAACTGAGTTCAAGCTTGAATGGTATATTGTTTTTTTTTCTCTCTTTTTTGATAGCTGTGTTGTGTTGTTCACACTCTTTCTTTCCAATCTGTTTTTAGAAGTGACGACTTTTAATTGGCTGCCAGTCTCACGTACTATTTTTTATTCTGTTTTTTTTTTAGCTGTTTCATCCATAGTTAATAAATAAATAATGTCGGTATATTGCGTAAAAATACACTGAATTCGTACATAGTCATTTGTAGTCTAAAAATATAGAATGGATATTTAATTGTATAGTTTTTAACAGATACCTACGTAATCACTCGTGAAAGAACATTTGCGCCCTACATTACCATTGTTAATGGCTGTATATATGTAGAACAAAGTCTTTGTGATCGTGTATTATGCCTCACGTAAGGCGTCAGACATGTAATTACTTACTATGCTAACCTACCATGTACCATCTGGACATATGCGGTGAACCACTTTTAGACCTTATAGCTAAGGTAATAAGGTTGAAAAGTGGATCACCACAAATGTCCACGATACATAAAATAAGGTCGACAAATAGAATTAAAAGTATCAATAATAAAACAAAATTGGGTAATGACTTGAAAATGAGGAGAAAAATATTTACTTTTAATTTTGTGGAAAGTACTTTTCCAACGAAATATAAAAAAATGTCGAACTGTCGAAGACACTAATTGTTTGATTTAATAGTAGTGATACAAGCTAGAAATTAGACAGTAACATTGGAAATATAATATTGACGCTGAATGAGGTATGACCCCTAGGTCATATCTTATTCAGCGTCTATTATATTTCTAATTTGTGTGTTTAACCATAAAATCGATTGTGGAATACGTCATATTTTACTTTACAGCATTGCTTTGTTTTTCTTGTAAAGTATTTAATACAATAACAAACTTGTCGTTTCTAAATTAACTAATCTTTTACCCCTAATAACACTCGAATTACTTTACCAACGGATAAAAGCAGCACTTTTTCAAGCCCGCAGAGGGCACGACAACCATAAATTGTACCAAAAAATGGCCCACATTTTCATAACAAAAATACATCACAAACATTTGCGCCCACAAGACAAGTTAGAAATCAGTTCAAATATTCGATATCACCGATGAAGATTTCTTTCTAGGTCAGGGATCCAGTTAAGTCTTCGACCTTCGTATCCCTTTGTGTTCAGGCTCTTATCTTTCATTCTGATACTTTTCTGGCCTGTCAAATTTCTTCCGGGGGATCACTGTGGAGTTTTAGTGTCGTAACTATTGTTGAGTTGTTTTGTGATTTAGCGTTGTAACTATAAGAAAACGTTTTTTATATAGTGGCTATGCCAAATAGGTATTATTTTGTTTTTATTAATTGATTGATATACGTTTGCTAGCAAAGTTTTTTTTTTATGTATCATTTTTTCAATAAAACTATCTTTCACATTCAACCTGTAATGATCAACCCTGTAATTTGAAATGCTAAACCCCAAACACTAATTAACTATGTCTGAAAGATTTTATTTATTTACATAACTTTGTGGCGGCATCTAAATCGCCACATGCGAAAACCCTGCATCGCGCAAGCAGAGTTTACCGAGCGATTGGTATGTATACAACATCCCAACATCAACCGTCGGGCAGTTGCCCACCAGACACAACAACCGTCTGGTCGGCGGATCCTCCCTTTTCTACGGAGGAGAGTGAACTTTACACCCTGTTCCTCATGCCTCTATAACTTCATACACATTTTTATTAACAACACCCATTTTACACTCCACTAGCCAAAAGAAGCAGATGTTACAGCAAACAATAAGATAAAATCACGACAAAAGCTAAAAGAAAACAAACAGACAAATTCAACAAAGAATAGTAGTACAGCATTCATCTACCGGGTATTAAAATTCACGACGTGAAAAGGAGCAGCACTATTTCCTGCATTGTTATTCTAGGCATCGAGCCAGCCAGTGTAACAACTCTTAATGAAGGATAATCGGTAAATTTTTGTGGCTCTAATTGCTACAGACAAAGACAGGAAGATTTTGTTTCCAGTGCCCGTTCTCCGTAAAAGACACGGCCATTTTGACGGTTATTTTTTTTTATAGCGGGATTTTCCGTGGTTAGAGATTGTAAGGATTTAAGGTGGAGATTATTGGGATTTTTGTTTGGATTTATCATGATATTATTATGCTTTTTGTGGAATTTAAGAGTTGGCAACGGTAGTGTAAATGATTAGTCTTTTTGATTAAAATCGTTTTCAAGATTGTATCGTATGTTATATGTATTTTTTTTCACTCTAGCTCAAACGTTTATATTGTGTCGCTCTTATTTCTTCCAAGTGAAAGTAGAAATTGTTTTCTAAACATATTGACACGATGAGACGAGACGCAATGCAGCAATACCCTTACTTGCAAAGTTCAATAAACTTCCATTCCTTGTGTCAGTGCCGGATTTACTAGCAGGTTGAATAGGCTGGAGCCTAGGGCGGCAGATTTTAGGGGGCGGAAAAATTTGGGCATTTTTTTTTTGTCTCACAGAAATGAAAAATTAATAAATACCTAAATGCTATTAGGTCTACTCATCCAATTCAAACAACGTGTAATATGTTTCACCACTTGAAAAAGAATTTGGAAAACATTTATCCAAACTTGGATATAGCAGTTCACATGGCTCTATGCACATCAGCGACAAATTGTTCGGGTGAGAGAAGATTTTCTTGCTTAAAGCGGGTGAAAAACTATCTACGATCTACTTTAAATCAAGAAAAGCTAAACGCCTAAGCTCTTTTGTGCATAGAGTGTGAACTAATGGACAAGATTTCATACGACGATATAATTGATGATTTTGTGGACATAAAATCGCGCAAAAAGGTAATGTAAAACTTGCATTGTCATCATCAACCGGATTGTTATAATTTAATAAGAATATTGTTCGTATAGTTTTGCAAAAAAAAAAAATTAGTTACGTTTACCAAATGTAAATTATTTTGTGTAAGTAGTTTTAAGGCATACCTTAACCTACCTTATTATTAATACATGATTGAGCTATTCTTAGCCAGAAATATACCCAAAAACTATTTCTTGTGTCATCTTCATCAAAATTATCTAGGGACTTACACATCGATCCCTTGGTTCACAACACAATCATACTAATTACGGGAAAAAGCTGATGTAATAAGGAAGATAGTGTACAAATCATGTAATATACAAATTGACAAAAAAAATTATATATATATATAATTGTAAACTAGGGTATAGAATTGTAGAGGTCAGTAGAGGCAGCAAAATTTGAATAGTCTACTGGTGGCAAATGTGTAAATCCACCACTGCTTTGTGTTTTCATTCTAGATCCATACTATCTGCAATATTTTAATACTATTTCTTTATACGTAGATTAACTTACTAGGAGCGCCCCGCGGTTTCAACCGCATAATATCCTATGTGTTAATCCAGGTTATAAACTATCTGTGTGCCAAACTTCATTCACATCCGTTCAGGAGTTTTTGCGTGAAGGAGTAACAAACATCCATCCATCCTCACAAACTTTCGCGTTTATAAGTTTGTAAGATAGGAAGTAGGATACATAACATCACGCCTTGTTTCGCCGAAGGGTTGGGTAGAGGTGTACCTACCTACAGTACGTAACGTACTACAGAGCTACCATTTAACCGGGTAATATGTCTTTCATTGCCTTGAATGTGCCCTGGCGGCTAAAAGTAAGGAATACTTAGTACCGTAAGAACAGTAAGGAACAGTACTAATACTTTTTCGGAAGTCGGTGTCTTTGGATCTGTATTTTAGGTCATTGCAAACTATAGTTTTGTATGAATTAGAAGCATTTTTTCAATTTTGTAAATGTGAGTACCATGGAGCGGTTTTATGTTATGATGTAGGTATGTTGACTTGAGGAGCTCGTGGCTAAGTAATAACAGCCGCATGGGTCGATCCATCAGGTTAAGCTACGCTTGCCGGGGTTGGTCCGTGGATGGGTGACCATCTTTACATACCGAGACTCCTCCGTGCCTCGGAAAGCACGTTAAGCCGTTGATCCCGGCTGTCATTCGTGGATCTTTGACAGTCGTTACGGGTCGTCAGAAGCCCGAAAGTCTGACAACCAGTCTTACCAAGGGGTATCGTATTACCCAGTAACTGGGTTGTGGAGGTCAGATAGGCAGTCGCTCCATGTAAAATACTGGTATTCAGCTGCATCCGGTTAGACTGGAAGCCGACCCCAATATAGTTGGGAAAAGGCTAGGCAGATGATGATGATGTAGATATGTTGACTTGAAAGAGTATGGCAGTTGAGAGTATGTCATGCTCACTCAAACGTCTCGTTGATGGTGGCGCATGTGTTGGATCATTCGGCTCCCTTCAAAATGGTTGAGCTAAATGGTACCGATTCATGCGTTATGTTCGTGAACGGGTGTCGTTAGTTGGGACTGGTCATCTTTTAGCTGTCACGGCTTATTTTAATTATTTTATTTTTGAATTGTTTTTTATTTTTCTTGTTTCTGTTTGCTACTCTGGACGCTTTTAACGTGTACATCTATTTTTAAATCGTTCTCAATTTAATCATAAATTCAACTTAAAGATGTAACTAAGATTTTTGTAACAATTTAATTTTAAAGAGCGTCCGTGGAGTTTCTTGCCCATTCTTCCCCAAAGGTACCTTCTACGCTTTGGAATGGACAACTAGCTTCATATTTCTGACTGACCGACTCCTTGACAATTTAAAAGTGTCTGTAAATGGTTAAACTGAAATAAATACTTTGAGTTTGAGTTCGAGTTAGTACACCCACATTGCGCCAGTTATGTTTAAGTCCCATGTAATAGAGGGCGAGCTTATTGTCATCAGCCAGGCACATATCTAGACTCCGGGCTGCTACTGAGAAGTTCCAGATAGAAAAACACAATAACACTTTTCCTGACGTGGGAATCGAACCCAGGATCTCATGCTCAGCAGTAGCTCTTGCGACCACTAGGCCAACTTGGTAGTCGGCAGTTATAATAATTTATGTTCCTCAGCTATGTGAACTATGCAAGAATTGTTTTAACAATTTCTCACTTCATCACTATACAACACCCTAATTGTTCTAGAAACTTCCAGACAAAATGTATGACCTTCTAAAGCTGACGTAACACCAACTTTCTTATAAAAATACGACCATTAAAGTATGAAAAAAAAAAACATTTGAATATTAACACCCTAAATACAGATTGATGTTAATGGTATTGGCTGTACAAGTTGGCGCATGTACGCTGGTTATTGGCGATATATCAAGCTAAGTGTGAAAGTTCGGAACATGTTAGGAACTGGCTTACAAGTGGCTTTAAGTAGGTGTAGGTTTAGGCGTAGGTGTTATAGTTGGTAGCCATGTTGGGCTTGTTATAGGGTATGTTGGCCGAAGTTGTGTGTAACTAAAGTGTGACTAAATAGGGTAAATTATCTGGGGAAAGTACTTAAAGTTGCTGCAGTTGTGTGCAAACCCAGCTGCGGCCTTTTAGACGATGGAGTCTGATGCAATTTACTGTCCATGGCTTAATTTTAGCCTTAGTTTGTGAACACAAAATTTGATTATTATCTCTTACTTGATACTTCAGGTGATTGTTAATATTCTCTCTTAAATAATAAATAAGATTAATCTTATTTGCCAAGCTACAACAAAAAAAATCTTTGATTAAGTAAATATAAAAATTATCTATACAAATAAATAAAATTGAAGTGTCTGTTTGTTATGTCAAAATAACAACTTTTTACTAAATGCATAAGAAATTATATTCGGTACCAAAGCAATTTTTAATTTTTTTATCTGTCTGTATGTCTGTCTGTTTGTTCCGGCTAATCTCCAAAACGGCTGGACCGATTTTGACGGGACTTTCACTGGCAGATAGCTGGTATTACGGCGGGTAACTAAGGCTACTTTCATTTTGGAAAAATAATTAGGGTTCCGCGCAAAAAAATTAAAACCCATGAAATTGTGAACAAAAAGTCGGATTAGAAAAATTCTTTTTGCATTTGGTAGCCCAATTCTCGAGGATAGTTATAGGCTATTTAACAGCACACTACGACCTTTAGGAGCCGAGCAAGAAAAAGTCAGAAAGAACACACAACGCGACCGTTCCCCACGAGGGAGTTTTATTAAAATGTGGCTGCTATTTTAGTATATTGTGTATTACAACGACGACTTCCACGCGAACGAAGTCGCGGGGCAAAGCTAGTTATTAATATTCTCTCTTAAATAATATTGTTCGATTTTTTTGCTGTAGCTTGACAAATAAGACTAAAAATTAGAATCATAATCATAATTATTTATTTGTCAGAATATGGTACATTATTTATGGTCTTAAAATTAGTCAATATGGTATCATCACATTCTGCCAAGTGTGGCGCAAATATTAGGTACATACATTTATTACAGGACAGAGAATGTTAGGTTAGTATTAACATTATTGATTGTATAATTACAAATTAAAATTGCAATTTGAGGTATGCCAATAAAAAATAATATCACACACACAATTTATTTAGGATGTCAATGTATCATTAAATGTCTAGAGTATTCAAGAGTATGATGTCAAAGTATAAAAGATTACAATACAATATTAGGATGTCAAGGTATCATTCAAATAGTCGTTTAAATTATAACAACATTTATTACATAGCAAGTCTTTTAGTTTCTTTTTAAACCCATTTAAATTTAACACTTGGATTGATTTTGGAATTTTGTTATAAACTTGCGGGGCTATGCAGAATATGCTTTTCCACATTAAGGTTGTTTTGGCTCTCCGTCCGCGTAACATGTCATTCCGCCTGTTACGTTTAACAGTATCTGATAGATGGGGAAACAAGTGTGCATTTAGCTTAACAAATAAGCCAGTTTCATAAATATACAGAGCCGGTAGTGTCAGAATTTTGTATTTTTTAAAGTACGGTTTACAGCTGTCCATTACTTGTAGTCCAAAGATGGCTCTGATGGATCGCTTTTGTGCTTTGAAAGCGGCTTCTCTGTTTGTAGAATTACCCCAAAATATAATGCCGTATCTTAATACAGATGCCACAAGACCATGATAAGCTGTAAGCAGTGCATCTGAATTATCTATTCTATGTATAATTATAAGCCATCTTTACAGAAAAGTTATAAACCTTATATTCTATGTTAATCCGAGCATAGCTGTATATTAACGTGCATATCTGCGTAATGGTAGTTTGTAAGTACTTATATTTTGTGTTAATAAATTGCCACTTAATGTTGTTCTCGGTTGAAAATAACATTAAAGTGTTTATTTTAAAGTAAATAAAAGTGAAATATACAAGGTGTAATTTTAATCACTGTTAACCTCTTAAGGGGTCATTTTACTCATCATTATGAACAACTTTTACTATGGGACTAAACCCGAAATCGCGAGAAAAAATCAGGTGTTCCCTACATTTTGACGAGTCATGAGAACATAAATGTAGGGAAAAGCTGACTTCTTTTTCACGATTTCCGGTTTGGTCCCATAGTAAAAGTTTTTCATAATTATGAGTACAATGACCCCTTAAGAGATAAACAGTGATTAAAATTACACCTTGTATAATTAGCTGGTAACGTTCCCAATAGTAACGTTCCCAAGTAACACCGGCCTCTCTGTAAGAGGGAGTGGGCTGTAATCCACCACGCGGGCCCAGTGCAGGTTGCTAGATGTTACATGATTGTGTCTTCGATTGCTTGGTTCTATGACATGCCGGTTTCCTCACGATGTTTTCCTTCCCCATTTTGAAATATTCTATCTAATCTATATTAAATCTGAGTCTTAGTCACATGATTAACATCGTATCGTGTAACATGGACAGCCAATCTAAACCTTCATCACGGTAGCAACCCCGACCGAGATATTAGACAAAGAACAATATCAAGGTGACGAGTCTGGACAGAACACCTTTTGTTTTAGACTCAGATAACATAACTGGAACAATGGCGGGATAGGCAGAAGTTAAACTGTATTTACACTAATTTACATTCCTTTTTTGGCCTTAGAAAAACCTACAGCTATATAACGAATCACAGTTTCAAGGGTGAACTGCTAAAGACAGGGCAAGTCAGCACAAACAAGGTGTTGACAGTAAGATTAATTTGTAACCACCGTATTGTACCGGAGAATCCTGCCTGCGTCTGTGTTTCCGAACGCATACAACCCCGATCTCTTCAAATTGAAAGTGAACAGGCTTTTTCTGGGTACGCTCGCTCCATCGTCGACTTTGTCTCTACCATATCTGACCTAGACTAGAGTCAAGAACAAACCTACCTCAAATTAAAAAAAAAGAATTTAATTTGTTTGAAAAGAAAAGAAATATTATTGGAAAGAAAACTATGCGAAGTCAACTATGAGAGACCGAAATGCATAATAGACATTGACTTATATATTATATAACTGCGTAAGAGCTGGGCGGACCGCATGTTACAATGACGCAGTGATGACAGGTGGAGTAAGGCGGTGACTGAATGGCGTCCAAGGATTGGAAGACGAAGCGTCGGTCGCCTGGTGGAGATGGGCAGACGACATTGTTACCATCGCGGGTAGAACCTGGATGAGGTTGACACAGGAGCGTGGGGATTGGCACATGAAAAGAGAGGCCTATGCTCAGCAGTGGGTGAAAACGGGCTGTGGATGATGATGATGATGAAATAATCTATACAGTGAAAATACGTATTTAATATGCAGATTTCCCACTGATTCCGTGCGGAATGAAGCTTGGAGTCGTATTATTAAACAAACAAACTGCAATAAGTATAACTTTTGGAAAATAAAACTTTTTTTATTTCGTTGTACCTCGAAAAATATCATGATCTTGCAAGGTTACGTCAATGAGCAGCTAACGATGATCGACATCGTAGTTAATTCTAATAGATGGCGTTAGTGTTTCTGTATGGCGAACGCGTCAGGCAAACGTTCGGACGACCGTATCTTTACTTTTTAAATCAATGATAATAGAGATAATTAAAGTGTGGTTACATCAAATTTTGATTTTAACATTCACCCTTCACATGTCTTCGTCCCACACATAGGTAGGTATACCAGTATACCTACATGTACCTTTCCCATCAAACACACACGCACATAGACAATAACAATCATTTTAAAATGAAAATCCATTAACTATGATACTGATTACAGTTGGCCTGTTTAATAACCGGTATCGTGATGTGCCCACATTAACCTAACGTGCTCGTATTGAAAACCATCTAACTTTAATCATTAAGGTTTAGGGTTATGGAACTTTGGGGTTTTCAGTTTTGAATTGTATACTTTAACGTATGCTTGGCAACTTGCTTGGTATCTTACAATGCATACATAGATAGGGTGGGTTTTTGAGATGGGCAATAAGGGCTGGTACCATAACTGTTGTAGCTACAGAAAAAACGGACTTAAAACCTTCTTAACTTTTTGAGACATTTTGATCTGTAGTCGCAGATTTTGAAAAAAAAAACGGATTGCAAGAAAATAGCACAAATCTATCCATCATAATAAAGTAAGTTGGAGTTCTTTGCGTTTTTTACTTTTTTAGTACTCAAACCTCAGTTGGTCCTATAAAGTTTTTGATCTATATAAGAAATAGGATCGATTAACATCAAAAAAGCTTTTGCTTATTTTCGTGCTGACTGTAATTTTTTTTTCAAAATCTATGAATGCAAATCAAAGTTTCTCAAAAAGTTAAGAAGAGTCTCTTATGACCGTTTTCCTGTAGTTACATCGATTAAGATAGGCACCTGCCCTTACTGCCCCGTCTCAAAAATCCACCCGGTATAAGAGTGCTACAAGGATCTTTTGGTATCTGGGGGCCAACCACCACTGTGTTAAGAGGTGCGAGGATTACTTAGCCGCGAGCTGGTACATCCGCATTTCGCCGTTTTTGTTGTTGTTGTTAACTTACGATAAAGCTGTAAGTAACTGATTTTAATTGATTTTTTGTCTCAAGTTCATCCTATAGGTACAAAGTTGGTAGATAATATATGTAATGGTCGATATTGTAGTCATTAAAATAAAGTATCGTATGTATTAGATATCTATCAAACTTGAATCTAGATTAAATACTCGTAAAATTTTATGAAATATGTTGCTCAGACAAAAGGCGACGCGATGGCGCGATGTGACTCTGGTGGAACAATTTCCATGAAAATTTCATTAAAATTTTCTGCGGGAGCCTTAATACGAGCATTAAATTAAAAAGAAATAAAAGGTCGGTAACGGCAAAACTTCTGAAATAAAGAAAACCATCGTAAAACATACTCCTTGTATTCTAATCTTTTGCCCACAACACGAGAGAGAAGTAGTTTAAACTTACTTTATGTTTGCCCAGATTCGTGACAGCACAGCCTAGCACTGCTTCTCTTCCTAAGAAGAACGTGTGGTTGCCGATAGGACGCTCAAACTCAGGCTCCTCCGAAAACTTTTTTGTCGTCATCTGAGAATCTGGAACAATTAACACGAAATATTTAACATCTTTGTCAAAGCAGTATATGTAGTTTTATTGCCATTGACAGGCAACAAACTTCTGACTGCCATTGAAGCTTTTGCATTGTGAAACCCAGACCGTTAAATCCGTCATCACGTCAACGCCGGTTGTCACTGAAAACGAGCGCTGGGCTCTGTCTCGCAGCATTATGTTGAGCGATGGCCGTTTTGCGTTTTAACAACAACACAATGCAACATCCGTGTCACCACTGTGTGGATCGCCCGGAGGACACGGTGGAGCATACGGTGGAGGTCTGCCCGGCTTGGGCAGAGCACCGCCGTGTCCTAGCGGAAGCGATCGGCGGCAGCGATCTCTCGCGTCCGGCCCTGGTCCAGGCCATGGTACGGAGCGAGAGTAAATGGGAAGCCATCACCTCCTTCTGTGAGGCAGTGATGCTCGCAAAGGAGGAGGCGGAGCGCGTGAGGGAGAGGCAAGCTCTGCGCCCTCACGCCCCTAGTCGCCGCAGGAGACGCCCTGGGCGTCGGGAATTGGTAGCCTATTCCCGGCCACCGTAGGCGCGGGCTTGCGGACAGCGAGCAATGGGTAGCTCGCCGTCCGATAAGGACCAGGCCCGAGTCGACGGCGCGTTGTGTTCCACACGCGCCTCAAAGAGATGTCAGCACTATTGACGGGGTCCGCTAGGGCCGATGCCAGCTAGGGTTACGGGATCAGTAAAAGTCTGACACGCCGTCCCGCTACGCCCAGAGCGGGAGAAGTCATTTGATGATTTCCCATCCAAAAAAAAAAAAAAAAGACCATTAAATCCGTCATCACGTCAACGCCGGTTGTCACTGAACACGAGCGCTGGGCTCTGTCTCGCAGCAAGATGTTGAGCGATGGCCGTTTTGCGTGGATATAACAACCACACAATGCAACTTCATGCCTTGTTTCCCCGAAGGGTTGGGCAGACGTGTACTTAAAGTGCACCCACACGTGCGCACGCGTTTATGTGACGCATATTTTCCCCCAACTTGTTTCTTTTTTGTGTTGGTGTTCTTTCTTTGCGTCATGTTTACCGCAAATAAAAGTATTGTCTTTCTTCCTTTTCCTTCTTAAAATAACACTATTTGCTCGACCTTTTTCTTTTCGTTATCGAGCTTGGTAACAAACCCAGGGTTCCAAAATTCTGTCAAAATATCCTACAGCTTTCTACAGCTATAAATTTGTAAGCAATCATTGCATATGCAGGTACGTTATCTTTAATATCGCACATGAGTCAAACTGGAATGAAAACATTACACCACAAACAGTTCATAATAGTAGTACCTATTAAGTATAATGCATCCATTGATTTATTCAGTCGTCTCACGCAAACGACTATAACAGAATTAGTTCCACCAGGTGGTTATTTTCCACATGGAAAAATGTAGAATGTGAGAAACTAGGGTAAAACAATATAATTAAATGAAGCTATTATTTTAATTTACTTGGGTTTTTCAGTATGGACTATATAAATGGATCGTATAGCTAGAATTAACATCGCCACTTTGACTAACGCAGGACTGTCTTCTTTAAACTCAACTTTTATAATCAACACACAGTCATAACATAAGAAATAAATAACTATCGTGCCTGTTCTCCCCGGAGGGTTAGGCAGAGGTGTACCATAGTACACCCACATTTCACCAGTTATGTTTAAGACCCATGTAATAAGGGGCGAGCCTATTGCCATCAACCGCGCACAAATCCAGATTCCGAGCTGCTACTGAGAGATTCCAGAAGGAAAAACCCAATAACACTCACACTTGTTTTATAATCAACCTTAGTTTTTAAAGTATGCTCACTTTAATTTACCCGGAAAAGGAGGTTGTCTTCCGTGGGGTAATTGCGCTCCACAAATAAAATTACTATAATTGATCGGTCTCCACTGTTCATCCGCGTCCGAAGCTTTACAATTTTATAGTGTGTAGATGTTCTCGTGTAAATCACTTTCGCAAAATTTTACATTGCGCAAATGCCTAGTTTTGAGAAAAAAAATCCTAAAGTTTCAGAAAATTCAACAAAATATGTAGAATATGTATAGTCTTTCAGTTTTATTATTTTTGTGTTCTTTTTTACGTTAACCTATTACACAGTACACTGTAGTGTATTGTGTAACACTAAACACTACGATGCAAGAGTGAGCGAAGCGAGCTCGGGATTTGGGGCACTCCGACTCGGACAGGTTAGGTTAGAAGGGGATGGCGGGGTGTGAAAGACCCCGCCTTCCCCTTCGTGGTTATTTTTTGTTTAAACCATAGAGCCCCGCGAAGTGGGGTTCCGTCTACCACGCTTTACTAGTTTTTTATTCTGTTTTCAAATATACACTAAAAAGGGTACATTGTACCAAAAAAAATAGCTACTATAAAAAAGCGACGGGTGTTAATGTACAGTGGCTCCATTGATCGCAATTCCTTTTATTTTGACAGATCAGCCACGTTCATTGCATGAGTGACCTTGTTGAGTAGACGAATTTTTCAAACCTATGAGGCAATGGTTTAGGAATTTTCTTCAAAACCCTTGAATTGTGATGTGTGATGTGTACACAATTAGGGGGCTGGTCTCAGTTTTAACCAATAACAATCAGTAATTTAAAGTAATCGGACCATACTCAAAATAAACCCTTCTTCAATTATAAACGTAGCAACAACGTTAAAAATGCCATATTTAAAACTCCTAGCACTAAATAAAAAGTTAACGGTTTAATTTTCAAGCTAAATTCATAATTTTTACTTCTTAGGAGTTGGTAACTTTTTGGGCCATGATTTATTATTCTGTTTTATTTATTCCGCAACGTAATAGAAAAGAGGTAATTTAAAAGGTTTAATGAACTTTAGCTGCATTTATATATAGGGTTAGTCACGCATTAAAATACCTTAAAAAGTACAGCCGTTCATTCAGCATTGTGGATCGCATAAATCTACATTAGAAGTGAAGAAAACTGCAAAGACGCTATAAAACTTATTTATATTTTTCCATCCAAATTATATTTTTATTATATTCAATCCATATTTTTCCAAATAAAAACTCGCCAAAAAAGCGACTGCGCGCGTCGATTGTTTCAATGATTACAGTCCGGCCGTCAAGAGAATGCGTTCCTGACACCTGTCAGTTGGACAATTTCTAATTGTAATAAGAATCAAATTCGCAAAACACGTATTCGTTAGCATGAAACTGGCAGATGTCAACAACGCATTCTCTCGACGGCCGCGGCGTGACTGTAGGATGTTACACAACTATTTGCTCCGTTAATAAAAGTTAGTTGACAAAACCGGAGCCAGTGAATTCCGTCCCGTACCCATTTCAATTCCTAGATGATTGCCCGATTATAACACTAAAAACAGTTTAAAAAAAAAATCCTAAGCTCAAAAAAATTATCCACAACGTAAAAATAGAGTATTACGAGAACCCTGCATAATCTACCTTTTTCTTTTTTCCATCATCGGAAGCAACAGGCTATTAAACACTGAACTACTAAAGTTGCCATAAAAAAAAAACTAGTTAACACTTTAAAACTGGCTGTCAAGTCCCCGAGACCCAATCAACGTGAATTTTTTATTCTTTTTTAAAGTTGCAACACAGCTCTGACGTCATTCGATCGAGGAGGTGTGAATTGTACCAAAGGCGTGTGTTTGTTGCGTATTTTTATTTAGAAAAGTGAGTTTTGCTAGGGTTTTAGAGCATGACGTTACTTGAAGGTTTTATAGACTTACATCGCTGCATTTTTCGTAGGCATCCAGGAATTTCCCTGCTTGGAAATTCGGTATAACTGGCTACATAGGAAATCGTTTGTGCATAGATGTTTGTCATTAACAACAGTTTATGAAAAAAGCTGTATACATCCTCCCCGTCAAAATGACTTAATCCAAGTAGCCATTCACTTAGTGCTACTTGGAAAGAAGTATTCCATCTAGTTCTACAAGTATGTGTGATTATTTTGACTCTACTGGCGAAATGTGGGTGTAACTGACAAATTGTGGGTATTACTATAGATCAAGGGCGTAGCCTTCATACAACCCGATTCCTATCGGCTTCCCTTCGGAACAACCACTGTTCTTAATGTCTGCCATTGCCAAATAATATGGTACACCTGTGTGTGTAACTGTGTATCACATCACTTTACATAAATATGATTTAAACCAGTTGAATACATCATAAGATAAAAACCTATAGTCTTTGTCTGAAGTAAAGAAAAAGAAAGAAAGAAAATACGTTTATTTGCGGTAAACATGACGCAAAAAAAAGAACACAAACACAAAAAGAAACATGTTGGGGGAAAATATGCGGCACATCCACGCAAAACGGCCATCGCTCAGCATAATGCTGCAACCTTATGCGAGACAGAGCCCCAGCGCTGGTTTTCAGCGACAGCCGGCATCGACGAACCATCGAACTATTTTTTCTTCGGCTTTCCTATAACGATAATTGTAGCTGCGCCACTGATATACACCCCTGCCTACCCGCACTGCGTGATGTTATGTTATGTGTTGGACTCCACTAAATATGATTTTCTTGTTCCATCTTTTACTAATAAACCTATCGACATTGATTCGAGGAAACGTAAATTATAGAGTAAATAAAACCACCCTCTTCCATACTAAAAATGAGGCAATACAAGTTTAGAAGTACTATAGTAGTTTGACTAAATCATCAAGAATATTACAACTCCGCCACTTCAAGGCTTATTACAATTCTCCAAATACCAGCGGTTAACGGTTCTGTGTTTTGACAGCCTCTCGCAGCGGTCTCATTTACATAGATCACTTCAAAGTTTGTTGCTATAACTACAGACTGTTGGTCTGTGTAGTTCATCTTCATAGAGTGCTTAGTGAATATCTAGCGATGTTTAAGTGTATTTGGTGCAATGTGGTTGTAAGAAGTTGATTTTCTTCTCTCGTTTGTGCTGCGGCTCGTGCTATGGAAGAAGGGTGTGGTATAAATGTTGGGCTGACTGCAAGTTAGGTAGATGAGCTGATTGCCCTTGCTACACACATACAAATTATTTTACAATGCATGTGCTAGAAAAGAGCGTTTTTTATGCAGCCAAATTGTGCGGAAAGTGCCAGTTTTACGCACTTGTGCTTTTTACTTTTCAGTTTTTGTTTTATTTTTAACTCCGTCGTCAGCCCGACGCAAAGAGTTTTTTATTATTTGAGAAAAGTTTTACAAATAAGTCAAGTACAGATTATCATTCAGATAATAGGTAGGTACAATAAAACTAATACTTCATTAAGCGCGTTATTAATTACTCTAGATTTCGATTTTGATCAATAAATTAATTTTATTCATTAAATATGTTTGGCTGAACGTATATTTTGCTCGTGCCTGTGTGCGATACGATGTGGCAGCTATTTGCACATGCGCAGGTAGTAGATATGCTGAGCGCACATGTATTTAAAATAAGCCCGCCATTTTACTAATTTCTTGCTTAGTTCGGAGTCGATCTGTGTAAATCTTAATATTATTTATTTCCTCGCACAATGAAACGTATTTCCTCGTAAAACGTTGTATGATACACGTGCGTAAGAGATGATTTCCGACTCGTGTCGACTTATACACTCGCTCGCTTCGCTCTCTCGTGAATAAAAATGCCACTCACCGGAAATCACCTACCTTTCGCACTTGTAGCTTATATAACTACACTTCTGGACACATCTATTGGCCCACCTTGTATTTTCAGTTTCGTTTGGTCCTAGCTAAAATTTTATATTAAGTCGAGCAAAAAGTTTTTATGCAGTTTTGAACCTGGCACATTCACAATTTCATTCAATAGTCTTTTTTTTGAATTTCGAACACAGAATTTAAAGAAACAAAAGACAATTTGGAGCCTGTTTGTTGATATCAAACAATCGAATACTAAGAAAACTTGGTTTTATTGGTTTACTTGGATTTAATTCTTGAAAAAGTGATTGATATCTTTAGTTTTGCAACAAACATTACTTATTCTTAACATTAAGGTGAGGTTCTATCAATAATCTATGGATACTTCACCTGAAGTCGCCGCCCAAGCTGTGGCACTTATTCAGGCCGGACACAGCCAAAGAAACGTGAGTGCTCAACTTAATTTAAGTCGATCTGCGGTCCGAAATGTTTATCGGAGGTACCTAGAGACTGGCGGCTTTGTTCGTCGCCAAGGAAGGCCACGATCTCGGGTCACAACTGAAAGGCAGGATCGATTCATCGTGACGACCAGCTTGAGAAATCGTCACCTTACCTCCATTGAGATACAAAACCAACTTCGCGACTTCCACGGAGTATCTGTGAGCGCTCGAACTGTTCGGAGAAGGTTAAAAGAACGCGATATGGTACCACACAAGCCAGCTAATGGGCCCAAACTAACACGAGCCCACCGAACAGCGCGCCTTCATTTCGCACGCAGCCATTTAAATTGGACACAGCAAGATTGGAGCCGTGTACTCTTTTCTGATGAGTCTAAAATTGTGTTACATGGCAATGATGGAAGGAAGAAGGTCTACCGACGTAAGGGAGAGCGTTTCGCACAATGCTGCTTTGAAGAGAGGGTTGCTTATGGCGGTGGCTCATGGACTGTCTGGGGCGGTATATCCGCGAGCGGCAAAACTCAACTTGAGGTTGTTACAGGACCACGGCTGCCAACATTAAATGCTGAAAGGTACATTCGTGAGTGCTTAGAACCTCACGTGATACCATACGCGGACTATGTGGGCCCAAATTTCCTTTTTATGCATGATAATGCAAGAGCCCATGCGGCCGGCATCGTCAGGGAATATCTTCGGGATGTGAACATCACAGTTATGGACTGGCCAGCCAGAAGCCCAGACATGAACCCCATTGAGCACATGTGGGACGAGCTAAAAAGACGTGTTAGGGCTCGTCAGCCAGTTGCCCAGACGATGCAGGAGTTGAAAACTGCCATAGAAGAGGAATGGGAGATGATCCCTCAAAATTTCATAGAGCGGTTGATAAACTCTATGCCTAATCGTATGAGAGCTGTGGTAGATGCCCATGGAGGCAACACGCGTTATTAAATTAAACCTTTATTTGATAAAACATGTTTTTTATTCAAAAATCAATTGCCTTTAACAAGGCGCATATCCGACTTGTTAGGCGTAGCTCCATGTCGTATGGTATTCTGAATTCAAATTTAAAACAATACGATCGAAAAAGATGGTAAAATGTATCAGGTTTAAAACTGCATCAACAGTTTTTGTTCAATCTAGCAATCATATTTCGGTAGGGGCCATCGAAACCTAAACTCTAAGGTGGGCCAATAGATGTGTCCAGAAGTGTATAATAAGCATGTTGAAACTGTTTGTTACTTCGTCACACCAAAAGGTTCATTAGAAAACCACTGTCAGACAGCATCTGTCTGGCATATATTAATATGCCAGACAAATGCCAGACTAAAAAGGTCCATTTCAGCATTAGCTGAAATTGACCTTCTTGGCGCAATCGTGAGCCACACACTATTGTTGTTAAAACATTATTTTTACTTTTTGGAACGCTTGCGCTAGTCCTAAACTGGTAGAAATCATCACGTGTCAAAAGTTTTTGTTTTTTTAATACAGAGCCATCTAGTATACTAGATGGCTTTGCATTAATACATAAGGTGCAGCAAAAGGAACTTTCTTCCAACCTGGTGTCCCACGACACCTCCCGATTTTTTTTCGGGTTTCACATTATTCTTAAACGTTATTCTTTCTTTCTTTACGCCAGATGTAAACAAGGTCAAAATAAATAACTTGGTGAAAATTCATAGACGTGATGGGTATCGATATCTATGCTATTATCCTTCCTACTAATATTATAAACTAGCTGTGCCCCGCGACTTCATCCGATTGGAAGTCGTAAGATACACAATATACTAAAATAATCGCCACATTTTAATAAAACTCCCTCGTCCCCGACCCATCACGTTGTACCGCCCGCCCACGCTATTACTTCGTTTCCGCTTAGTGTTCTGACTTTTCTTTCTGACTTTTTTTCTTTTTGCTCGGCTCCTAAGGGTCGTAGCGTGATGTTAAATTTTAAAAAAGCAATTTTTAAAATGTTTGTGTCTGTCTGTTTGTTCCAGCTAATTTCCGAAACCGCTGGACTGATTTTGACGGGACTTTCATTGGCAGATAGCTGATGTTACGGCGGGTAATTTAGGCTACTTTTGTTTTAGAAAAATATAGGGTTCCGTGCAAAAATATTAAAACCCATGAAATTGTGAACAAAAAGTCAGATTTGAAAAAATATTTTTGCATTTGGTAACCCAATTGTCGAGGATAGTTATAGAATATTTAACATCAGGTTACGACCCTTAGGAGCCAAGCAAAAAGAAAAAAAAACAGAAAGAACACAAAGCGAAAACGAAACGAAGTAATAGGGCGGGCGATGCAACGCGACGGGTCGGGGGACGAGGGAGTTTTATTAAAATGTTGCTCTTATTTGTATATTGTGTATCTTACAACTTTCACGCGAACGAAGTCGCGGGCACACACACATAAAATCAAACGAATTTTTCAAACAATTCATGCATTGGTATTCTTTTATTTACGATACTTATTTTCATGAAGTTAAAAAAAATCAACTGCTCCCTACATTTTGACGAGTTATGCGAACATAAATGTAGGGAGCAGCTGATTTTTTTTCGCGATTTCAGGTTTAGTCCCATAGTAAAAGTTGTTCATAATGATGAGTACAATGACCCCTTAAGAGGTTGTGCGTTAATTATGTTACACCTTGTATAAAAGCAGTGCGAGAAGACATAGTTTACCTGGATTTAACTAACACATAGGCTACTTTTAATCCCGGTAGTACGTTCCCGTGGGATATTTCCCGACATCCATGCGGACGAAGCCGCGGGTAAATGCTGGTAGTGATATATTTATGCTCATGGTTGTAAGTTCGCGTTGTCCAACAACACAAAGAAATATTTTACTCAACAAAATCCTCCTGGACTAACTAGTAAAATACCTTCGTAGTCGATTCACGACCTGAGAAGCATCAAATTAATCAATTCCGTTCAATAATTAACTCTACAACCACTTGTTAGCAAAATAAGCCTTAGCTTCTTAGAAATAAAGTTTGGAATTGGGTGTCGATACCCTATCATTGATTAGCCGACTTAGTACCGAAACTCTCTTTGTTATTACTAACTTAGTTTCAAAGTTTGATATTTCGCTGGTAGTTAGCAAATGAACCCTTGCTTTTGGTAGATTTTTTGTGTGAATTGACTACGAAGTTGGAATGAAGATGAAGTTAGGAACATTTATCTTGGTTGGTGACAGTCTGTATATTGATCATTAGCAAATCCTTTTCCAGAGAAGCTTGTGGCTAAATGATAACAACCGCACGGGTCGATCGAAAGTTAAGCTACGCTTTCCGCGGTCGGTTCGTGGATGGGTGATCATCCATTACTTATCGAGACCCCTCCTTGCCTCGGAAAGCACGTTAAGCCGTTGGCCTCTGCGGTCATTCATACATCTTTGACAATCGTTACGGGTAGTCAGAAGCCCAAAAGTCTGACAACCAGTCTTACCAAGGGGTATAGTTGTACCCTGTAACTGGGCTGTGGAGGTCAGATAGGCTCCCAGCTAGTAGACTGAAAGCTGACCCCAAAATAGTTGAGAAAATTCAAGGTTGTTTAGCAACTCATTTTTCTCCTACTGTTTTAGGTATGTTTCCTAGTTTAATGTGAACAGCATAGGTATTTGTGTTTCTAAACAAAGAAGCAAAGAGAGAGAATTCTTTAAGACTACTCCATTGGAACAATCTATTACTGACACCTATTTTCAGCAGTCGATCTATCCAAAAATGGCACAATTTAGGTACCAACCGGTAACCATTTCACAGCTAGGCAACGGCCTTATGTCCTTCCCACTAACACTAGACGACTCCTAAGCCTAAATAAAACCGCGTTGTTGGATTTTCAACCTTAGGCGCTGAGTCGAGCGTTGAAAATTCAACACCTACTTTTATTTAGACATTCATTTAGATACGACCAAGTGTTAGTGAAAAGGAGCATTATTGTTTCAAACAGAAAAAAGAACATTGATCGTCATGCTTGCTCACTACGCGCTTGCGATTTCAGATCAATTAATTCTAATTTCTTGGCGATAGCTTTCTTCAACTTCAGTCATTACGGTAGAAGTTTTTGAGGGGCTTGTGGCTGAGTAATAACAGCTGCATGGATCGATCGATCAGGCTCTGCTTGCTGCGGTCGGTCCATGGACGGGTGACCATCTATTTCATACCGAGACCCCTCCGTGCCTCGGAAAGCACTTTAAACCGTTGGTTCCGGCTATCATTCGTGGATCTTTGACAGTCGTTACGACTCGTCAGAAGCTAGAAAGTCTGAGAACCAGTCTTACTAAGGGATACCGTATTACCCAGTATGTGGGTTGTGGAGTTCAGATAGTCATTCGCTCCATGTAAAAATACTCATTCATGCGCGTGTGTGCGTATTCAGCTGCATCCGGTTAGACTGGAAGCCGACTCCAACATACTTAGGAAAAGGCTAGGCAGACGATGATGGTAGAAATTTTGATAAAATCCTTTGTGAAAATATTGTCACACAAAACATCTCCGTATATCTTAAGGTTAAATAAATAATAACGGTCGTCCTCTACTTTATTATTCCCTTGGGTTTCACGTCCGTTATGTTGAACGGGGTCCCCAGGTCAACCCTTTATGCGAGATTAGGAGGCTTAACTTTAAAACGGTGATAATGCTGCCATTCCTGGGACAAAACAAAAAGGCATACCGTTGAGAATTTTAGCTATGAGTAATATTTATTTATTTATTTAATACTTTAAGTACACAAATGTACAGAGGTGGACTTAATCCCCCTTAATCATAAAAGTTGCTTAAAGTTAACTAATGATTAACGTCTGGTTGCTCATACATTTTTTGATGTTTAAACATCACTTAACTTGAAGCAACGTTTATGAATAAGGGGGAATGCCATAGGCATTTTCTACCAGTCAACCGTTGGATGATGCAGAGACAGCCGTGGTAAATGCAATAACGAAAATTATTGAATAACTAATATGGAACATATTGTATTATATAGATTTGGAAATTAGCTAAAAGAACATGCTGTAGCCCATTTCCATACTGTACGATTAAAAGTTGACGTTTTTCATTAGTCTCAAACCAGGGGGCCAACCACTACCTCTTAAAGCAGTATTATTTTAATGTTACTTCAGTGTGAGAAAGAGATGGAGCTATACAGGACGTCTAGCTTCATCGCTTTCCCACACTGAAGTAAGATTACAATAATACTGCTTTAAGAGGTGGTGGTCTAGCTCCTCTATATACTGCTAAAAATGTGTCTGATTTACTATGACTATGTTGGTATTAAGTTGTAATCAATGGGTGAGCCAAGGTCGCTCAGCAAACTATGGAACGGGCTATGCTTGGAGTCTCTTCTAGGGAACAAATCCAGAGCAAAGTGATCCGGCAGAGAACCAAAGTTGTCGACATAGCTCGCAGAATAAGCAAGCTGAAGTGGTAATGGGCCGGCCATATTAGCTGTTGAACCATATTAGCCGTTGAACCGATGACTGTTGGGATAGACGTGTTCTAGTGGAGACCGTGAATCGGAAAACTTAAGGTGGGACGCCCTCAGGCTAGGTGGAGCGACGATCTTCGCAGGGTGGCAGCTGGATGAGAGTTGCTGAGAATCGAGCTGAATGGTGTGCAATTGGATAGACCTATGTCCAGCAGTGGACTGCTGAAGGCTGATGATGATGATGATTAACGGGTGAGCAATGGACGTGTTGCTAACATTATCGGCGTAAAGGAGCGTACTGGTACTTAATACTTTCCTTATTTACATAGTATTAACTTGACACCCTTGAGCAAAATTCTTGGAACTTTCAATAATAGTTTGTTTTTAACACTTTCTCGCGCGACATCCATTATCAATCACAGGCACACATAAAAACTTTTTTGAAAAAAAAAAACAACCAGCTTCCAAAAAAAAATTACTTTAATTTCGGAAGTCGGTGTCTTTGTAACTGTATTTTAGTTTTTTGCCACAACTTCCGAAATTAAAGTTATTTTTGCCTTTGTGGTGTTTTTTTTTTTTTGGAAGTCGGTTGTTTTTTCGCAAAAAAGTTTATTTTTCACTTTTTAGTTGTGGTACGTACCCAACACAAGTTCGCATACCACTATTTTCAATGTAAGTAACAGTGACAGGAAATTATTATAACATCATCAATATACACTAAGTGGAAAAAATACGTATTACTGAAGCTAACTCAAAAACATCAGAACATGACCAAATTTATATGGGACCAATCAACCTTTCAAATAAAAAAATAATTTTGAAATCGATTTATAAATGACAGCAAACATTAAAAAAAAATACAACCAAATTGAGAACCTCCAACTTTTTGGAGTTGGTTAAAAAAGGGCGTAAATATAAACTCCAAAAACAACATAACCTAATAATCATCCATCAGTTTATGATACTCGAAACTCCTGTTTATAAATGTGACCGATAAAGAAAAGGCTCTAAAACAACAGTCAAATGAGTAACATGAAATGGGCAAGGCCGGGTGTGGTGCGACGTGTGACGGCACCGCGGCAGTTCGCACCTGTCACCAAATGCTAATGCATGGGCTTCACACAAAAACGTCTTGGCTTGTGTAAAGGAGAATGTACTCGTATATTGAAGTAGGCTGAGGTTCGAGGCGTGGTTGTAAATATAAGGTGTTTTAAAATTAATCCAACAAACTTTAAGTGGTGCTTTAGACCATCGAACTGAATAACTTTTACTGTACTGTCCCGTACAGTTTAGAACCTTTAATTTAATATATTTTTATTTGATTTAATTTAATTTGATATATTTTGATTTGATTTGATTTTTTTTTATTAGCCGTTATTGCCCCGCTGCTGGGCAAAAGACCTCCCTACTCTCTTTCCACTTTCGACTAATGGGCAAAACTTACGACTTACGCTTAATGGACACCGCGGCAGGCCCAAACGGAGATGGCGGGATGAGCTGGACTCGTTTAATAATAATTGGTCCTTGGTAGCTTGGCGACAGAGAGATTTAATTTAATTTGATCTTATTTTTAATTGATTAATTTTATATGATTAAACTTATGTGATAATGTTTTGGCAATGGGTTTTCTTTACCTAAGAATAAATTAATATATTATTTATTAACTTTAGTATAGAACAGCAGAATTTTTTTTCCGCGATTTCAAATTAAAAGTTATTCAGTTCAATGGTCCAAAGAACTTCTTAAAGTTTGTCGGGTTCATTTTGTAACACCTTATATAGCAGAACATTACGTAAATGCTTATTTTTTTTTTCTTTCAAGTAATATACCTACTTCTCGGTAAAGTATATACCTACTTCTCGGTAAAGTATATACCTACTTCTCGGTAAAGTATATACCTACTTCTCGGTAAGGAAAGTGAAGAATCACGAAAGCTCTTGTCGTTTGGGTAGATGACTCAAAGGGTCAAAAATAAACGTTACAAACTACGTAGGGCTGATTTCTCCAATGAAACTGAACGCGATCAGCACTTAAAATACGTTTAAGGGCTGTCAATGTCATTATTTTCTTTAGAATAATGACACTGACAGCTCTTGAACGTATGTAGTTTAGATGTGCTGAACGCGTTCAGTTTCACTGGTGAAATCCACCCTTAAAAATGATTTATTTATTTTATAAGAATGTCTTGGAAAATTAACCTCTAGAACATTTTTCACTTAAAACTCCATTATCAATCAGAGCTACTGCCTTATTTTCTAATATTCTACTTCCG
This sequence comes from Fissipunctia ypsillon, assembly GCA_947568875.1. Taxonomy (NCBI): domain Eukaryota; kingdom Metazoa; phylum Arthropoda; class Insecta; order Lepidoptera; family Noctuidae; genus Fissipunctia; species Fissipunctia ypsillon. The sequence continues at coordinate 18,956,001 of OX387655.1, read as the reverse complement.
CCAGGGTCTGACTAACACTGCAACTGTTTATAAGTATGCAAATATTTAAAATAAAAAAAACAAGGAGTTTATACGCCAAAATCTCTAGCAGAAAACCCAAGCTTGAAACAACCACAAGATATGAAATAACTTACATCACACAGAAGACCGTACATTAACTAAAGCGTTACCATTAATTCCTAAGCACCTGCACACAATGTAACAATGGTTTGTAACACAATATAACGATTAAGGAAAACACGTGCAGCCACACATTTATAACAGGTCTGAACGTGCGTATGTGGAGAGTGAGGAGGCAATAAGTATCACCAGCTGTCACTTCCAATATGATACATCGAGAGGACGTGGTTTACACGACAGATGACAGTATCGCTAGAGGAAGTGGTGAAAATATGAGTGTACAAACTAAACGCCGACAGACTGAACACCGACAAGACTTTGCTTCGACGGGACTCTTCGCCAACAGGACACTTCGCCGACAGGGCATCTCCTATTCGAATAATTCCTAAGTAACTGCGACCAACTTGGATGTAGTGCTCGCCAGGCGCTGCCGCGGCACCGCTCACTTCGCTCGCTCGGCTCGCACGTGGTTGGTCATAGTTCTAACCTAACCTAACCCATTTGGTCATGCCCTGTCGGCGAAGAGTCCCGTCTAAGGAAACTCTTGGAGGAAACTGAAAAAAAAAATAAGTGTGGGGATTATTTTTCTACAATCCTGCTTAGTTTCTTATGAAAACCATAAATCACGAAATTGATTGAGCACCTGAAATGTATTAAATTGTGGTGACAGATATTACATAGTAAGATTCAGTCGAGAGCATAAACAATTAAACACCTTACAATTACGCAAGATTCAAAAGCGATTTTCTCCTAAAGTATTGGCAGATATTTTATGGTGCTAGGAACACGGTATTCTCAAAATCACACTATTATGAAATAGGTCTTTTTTGAAAGTTGCAATTTTAATTTCACAACAAAACGCTTTTGATTGTTGTATAACAGTAAGATATTTATGCTCGTAACTGTACATGCATAACTGTTTATTACCCCAGAAACACATGCATATAAAAAAAGATAAGTTAACTCCAAAACAGAGATAAAAGAAGAAAAAAAATAGACAAAATATTATCAGATCTTTATTACGAAGTTATAGATACCTAAATGAGCCATCTATAAGGTAAGATGATAAATACTTTAATAAGGTAAGTTAAATGTAAAGGAATTTAATCTAGACTTCATTAGCTTATAAATATCCAATAACGACGTGTTATAAAAGCTTTGACCTAAATAACTACCTATATCCGTAGAAATAACTGACACTCATTATAACAATACAGCCTTCGGTCAATCTAAGCGTTCCTAAATACCCAACCATTACATTCATAAACATCCAGTATTAAAGAAGACCTGTCATAAAACTTTTGACCTAAATAAATATATCCGTCGAAATAATTGACACTCATCATAACTATACACCAGCCGGGGTTGCGGGATGTTCGAAAGAGTTACCGTGGTCCCGGCACAGGTAACAGAAGGAACACGGGTGGGTTTTAGTCAGTAAAAGTCTGACACGTCCTCCCGCTCCGCCCAGAGCGGGAGAAGTCATTTGATGATTTCCCATCCAAAAAAAAAATCATAACTATACAGCCTTAGGTCAATCTAAACGTTCCTCAGTACCCACCATTATATTTCGGACTAGCTGTGCCCTGCGACTTCCTTCGCATGGAAGTCGTAAGATACACAAGATACTAAAATAACAGTCACATTTTACTAAAACTCCCTCGCCCCCCCCCCCCCCCCCCCCGACCCGTCGCGTTGCATCGCCCGCCCGCGCTATAACTTCGTTTTCGCTTAGTGTTCTTTCGACTTTTTTCTTTTTGCTCGGCTCCTAAGGGTCGTAGCGTGATGTTAAATAGCCTATAACTATCCCCGAGAATTGAGCTACCAAATGCAAAAAGAATTTTTCAAATCCGACTTTTTGTTCACAATTTCAAGGGTTAATTTTAAGGTTTAATTTTTTGCGCGGAATCCTAATTATTTTTCTAAAATAACAGTAGCCTAAGTTACCACCCGTAATATCAGCTATCTGCCAGTGAAAGTCCCGTCAAAATCAGTCCAGCCGTTTCGGAGATTAGCCGGAACAATCTGACAGTTTTAAAAATTGCTTTTTTGTTATAATTACCGTATATATGATACTTTCTTATGCATTTAGTAAAACGTTGTTATTTTGACATTACAAACAGACACTTCAATTTTATTTATTTGTATAGATTGGTTCGCACGATTTATTCCCGCGTACCCTTTGCTCGATCGATTCCGTCAGGTGTTTTACCGCCTAACTGTGGATTGTACCGTTCATTGTTATTTGGCAGTCATGCTTCTACATTTATTGGGTAAACAGAAACAGAAGTGGCTAAATATTTTATACTGTTGTAGCTGTAAATGAGTAAATATTTGAAAAATCTCTGTGTATTTTTTTATTAACAATTTATTGCCTTTTCTGGTCACAGGTGTGGGTGTTACCCAATGATTTTATTTTGTTCGTCCAAAACGTTACAAAAATAGGATTTCCGAAATTTGAGCGTTCACTGTTGACGATGTTCACTCTCAGATTCGCAGTTATTTTTGTACTACAAATTAATATACCTTTATTGTATTGCTATTTTTGGTAGTAAAAGAACTCGTGGGTGAATATTTGATAACATAAATAGAGTATCTTATTGACATAAACCCAGTACATTCCCACGCTACCTCAAGAAAACTTTTGCGTATCATAAAGAAGCTTCAGTTATTTTGTAGGTGTTTTGAGGTGGTAACGTAATTTTCTACATACAATTTAGTTCATACCAGGCTTAAATAATATCTTTAAACAAACTTTCGTAATGTTTAAAATATATACACATACATAAACTCACGCCTTCTTCCCATAGGGGTAGGCAGAAACTACAGAACGCCACCTGCTACGACCCTTACATACTCCTTTTGCCTCGTTTACATTCATACATCTGGTCATACACGCACGCCGGTTGCGAGTACTCCGCACCTGACCTTTCTAAAGAACATCACTAATAAGATCACTATATGTCTTCCTAGGGCGTCCCCTCCTGGCGTTTCCACTCACATCTGCCGTGTAAATACCTAAACTTTACCCGTTGCCTACATTTAAAATAACTTTAGCAAACAATTTCTAATATCTAACTTAAAGCTATTTCCATAAATTATTACCTACAATAATCGTAACAAATTCACCAAAAATCCATTACTTAAATAAAATCCAAAAATTATGAAGCACTTCTAACCGTTGCGGTTTATCTTCTAATTAAGCCCCACTAAGTTAGAAGTAAGTTGGTAAGTGGTGCTAAGCTAAGTTAATAAGATATGAATTTTAACTGCCTGCCCAAAAGCCGGCGTTAATGAATAAGTTTAGTTTAGGTTTAAACAGGCCTTTTGCTGTGGTTTTCCTTGTGAAATAGAGGGTGGATTATTTGGGGAAAGGTAGTGTGACATTATATTTTAAGTCAAAGTAACCAGATTTGTACCTAACTGACTATGTAAGTATGAGTAAACACACCAACAGAAATTATGATTTGGTTAGATTTAGTATCTTTTGAAAAAAAAATGCTTTCTTTTATTTAATTTAAAATCTTATGTCTTTCTGAACAATAACTTAAGTAAGTTCTCAAACGACGAGTTCGTTTTATCAGAATCATTAGTTTTCTGAACAAATAAATAAAATTGAAGTATCTGTTTATAGTGTCAAAATAAAAGCATTTTAATAAATGCAAAATAAAATATATACGGTACTTATAACAAAAAAACAATTTTCACAATTTTTGTCTGTCTGTATGTGTCTCTCTGTCTGTCTGTTTGTTTGTTCCGGCTAATCTCCAAAACGGTTGAACCGATTTTGGCGGGATAATCACTGGCAGATAGCTGACATCATAAGGAGTAATTGAGGTTACTTCAATTTTAGAAAAATAATTAGGGTTCCGCGCAAAAATATTAAAACTCATGAAATTGTGAACAAAATCCGATTCAAATAGAAAAGTTGTTTTCCGACATCTACGCGAACAAAGTCGCGGGCACAGCTAGTGGTTATAATAAAATGCATTTGTCGGACAACGAACCTTAAAACAAAAATAAGGTATCTATAAAACTGTAGTATTTCTTGAGAAATCTCTTGAAACATTTCTGACAAGAAACGTAAAATATTATTATTTGTAGTACGACACTAACTTCGGTCGCTTTCTCCTTAGTTTGGTAGACAAGAAACAATCCATTATTTAGTAATTAAGTTGTCTACGAACACAATACATTTCTTACTTACTCTAAATTGTTTGGCCGTTAATGTTATGATTCCGCACTTAGAGTACCAGACTGTTCATTGTAGCCTTTTAAGGCGAAATGGTATTGTAACGAGATTTGGAGCATATTCTTCTTCATATGTCTTTTTAAAATTCTCTCTGTTACCTAACAGAGAGAATACCAACTTATTTATATTTATTACATTATATAACTTATTTTTATTTATTTATTTATTATTTTAATGTACCTACATTAAAATAATAAATAAATAAATAAAAATAAGTTTAATTCATACATCTCATTTGGCTGACACTGCATATCGAGGAGTCTCCATTTAAGCATAAAAAATGCCTGTAGTTGAAGGCTCCGCTCTTCCCTTACATTATAAACGTACGAGCTAAACAGGTATAAAAAAAGAAAAGCAGAGAGGAAAAACTAAAAATACAAATACAATCACTTTTACCAGTATGAATAAAATAAACCCATAATCCCCTTCTGTCTTTAATGGTGAACGTGTAGACGAATTATTATTGAAATTGTTCTATTTACAATCGAATAAAACAGTTTTTTCTCATAAAAAATTTTGAGGAAACTTTAGGATTTTTTTTATTGAGCCAAATTGTGTCAATCGTGTTTTGGCCTTGATATTTCACTAAAGAAAATCTAATGTTTGTATAGTTATGAAAAAATAAGGGAAATTTGTAGTTTTTGAGGATAAAAATTGATTTTGCGTGCAGCCGAAATGCGTCAAAATATCCTCTTTGGGACCCATAGGAAGTTCGGACTTGTTGGGAGTCGTCTCTATCACCAATTAATGTATTTATTTATTTAAGTGTACATGCATAACATTTTTTTTTTAAACGTTGCCTCACACTAGGAATTTCTCCTGTGTCGTGGGTGCGTTTTCAAACATAGAAACTCACAAACACAAACGCCCAGACGCGAAACAACTACTTGTAGATCATACAAATATTTGCTCCGTGCGGGAATCGAACCCGCGACACGCAGTGCAGCAGTCCAATCGCTCAGCCACTGCGCTACCCGTGCCACCAATTCATCATTCAACATTAGATGAGAGAAACAAAGACGTTGTACCTCGTGATTGCTTTACCAGTTTTGACAATTCTCAGGAAATTGAAACTTCACTATGGTTGTAACTATATAAACATCACAGAGACAAATATAGCTTGTCGTTTTATGATGTAGTTACAACTCAACCTTATGGCTCTTTTTCATTAGTCGATAAAGGCTCGTGAAAACAGCCGCGACACGCGACGCGACACAAAGGCACCGCTCGTCGCACGACATGCAGGCGGTGCCTTTGAGTCGCGTCGCTTGTCGTGCCCGTTTGCAGGAGCCTTAACTCTGTCGATATACAGCATACGGGGTCTTCCTGCAGATGGGGTAATGATAAATGTAATAATAATGACTAATGAAAGTCGTAAGTCGATAACGCGGTCGGTACACCATCTGAGAGACTCACATCTAATGAAAATGAGCCATCAAAGTAACTGCCAAACGTGCAATGCAGTTTCTTCGTATACCGCAATCGTTCCCTACAGACCAGGGACAGAAAACCTTTATAAATTACGGTATAGGTATCGAAGAATTTGGTTACCTCTACGACTAAAATGTTGTATGCTATTTAGGTTATCGTTTTAATAAAATTTACGAGAAAGAAAGAGAATATCGCCAGCCAGCCAGGGCCGCGATTGGTCGGGTTCGCCAGCGCGCGGGTCGGCTCGACTCTGACACACACTCAGCAATGCTGACGGGCACGTGGAAGATAAAGTTAATATTTATTTCGGTTACCGCTATTAATACTGATTGTATTCAATTTAAGAATGGAGGTAACCTTAAAAATGCCCATACTAATCATACCGGTTTCGGTCCCTGCTATAGACTAAAGAAAACGACTCCCCAAAAACGGGCGCTATGGCATGCTTGTCGCATCAGCCAATGAAAATGAGCCTTTGGTAATACAACTACGAGGTTGACTATACATGTGTGACAGTTTTGTCTAAAGCTCCTTGTGCCTTAACTCCTCATGGTCATGTACCTACTGTACGTCACTAAGATACGCAGAAACGTACCACTGTCTGCTAATAACAATATACCTTGCCCACCAATCTGTCTGTCAAGCATGGTGATTTTGACAATTTGAACATTCCTGTTCATTGCAAAATCCTTTCGACTGTGGACGTAGACACCCGTATCGTACCCATACCATAAACATAATATTAAAAAAAACATATCTATGACCTACTAACTCGTTAGATGATTTTTCCGTATAGCATAATCAGCCTACCTTGTGTAATTTTTGACGTTCGAAAAGTGCTGATTCTCAGCCTAGTTTGAATAAATGACTTTTGATTTGATTTGGTCTGGTAGAAGCTGGATGAGAGTTGTCGAAGATCCAGCTGAATGGCGTGCAATTGGAGAGGCCTATGTCCAGCAGTGGACTGCTGTAGGCTGATGATGATGATGATGATAATATAACCACTGCTGGGACACAGGCCTCCTCTCTTCGAGAGGGAGTGGGCTGTAATCTATCACGCGGGCACAGTGCGGGTTGGTAGATGTCAGATGTTTTTGAATTTTTGATTATAGGGGCTTAGGATTCTAGTTTTCCTTCACCGTTTTGAGAGCAGTGGTGACGAAATTATTTACACAAAGTTACAGCGCCTGCCTGGCTACAACTCGTAAGTAGGGACCGTTACCACTGAGCCACCACTGCTCTCATTTTTCTTCATGATGAGGTAATTTTTATGTCGGTACCGACATCGTATTACATGCATTCATCCCTATGAGGGTTTAAAAACGTCTGGAAACTTAGACTGCTTACTGAAGATCTACAGTTTAAACATACACAATTAATATATCTACTTAAGTTCACTATCTTCTAAAGCACTCCCATGAGCATCGTAAAAGAGCAGGTAAACAGCAGTATCAGGATAAACAATACAGGGAACAGTCTGGCACTGACAGCATCTTACTGTGATAAGTAATCCACTTACTTAGAGCAGCCTTTAAGGCAGTACTAGTTGAGAATTTGTTTTTGTAATTACTAATAAAGTGATAAACGGGGGGGGGGGGGGGGGCAATAGGCTCCTTGTGTCCTTAAAAACGATCGGGTTAGTCCTTTAGGCGTGAAAAGCTAGCATACAGACAGACAGACAGAGTTAGTTTCACATTTATAATTTATGTATGGGTGAGTAACAGACTTATCCTAAAAAAACTACAATGGCCTTCCGACACTGTTTTTGTTAATTACTGCATCTTCAACCCATTAAATGAATACTTATTTTTGTAAAGTAATATTCCTAGTAACAAGTTATTCAAAAGCTTACCTTTCAACGCCATCGTGGGTAACAAAGCGAAGGCCTGTAGCATCGACCAAAAGCACGTCTTCCCGTTCTTCATTCCGTTTTCATAAACTTTTCACACGATTTTACCCAAAACAGTACATTTTACACTCAGAGTCACTCTGTGTTCTTTCATTTAAATGTTCATTTATTTCGGTCACGATTCATTTAATCTCTTCACCCTTTCATTTGTTTTTTTACGCGAACGCCGCGTGTTTGCGTACGTGTCGACTTTTATATTTTTTAAATAATGGAAGTTTGTGAAATCTGGTATTTTTTTTAGTTAAAATTTATGTTGACTGTGTAATCGTGTGGCCAGGTGTTTCAGATGTTCAGTCTGTTTGGCTGGAAATTAAATGTTGGCTACAGTTTTTGTGTCATTTTAAATGAAAACACAATTTGATTGATATTTTTTTGTTGACTCAAAACTCTCAATATAATGTATTAGTTTATTTATAAAGACCAAATTCTATACTTAATATTATAGTAAACCCAATAAATAATTATTCTAGTGTATATAGGTATATAGGTCTACTCCAATTAAACTGACCTTTGTTTTATTTTCATTGTTGTAATTTCGTAGAATATCTTCAATAAACTGACAACTATTCAAATATATATAATATATTACATTATTGGTCTACCGTCATCGAGACTTCAGATTAAATCTAGGCCAACTCCTGAAATCTGAACAATGAAACTAAGAGTACCTCAAAAAGTTAAATTGCTTCTACTGCCATGTTATTTAATAGGAAAATAAGACCTAGAACACAGTTCCCAACTCTGGGACAAACTGGTTTCTCTAGTTTACTGTAACACAAGACAAATATTTTTCAATAATTTGTCATGAAGAAATACCGTCTAAGATATTCACTTGTCTGTTTCAGAAAAAAGAAAACACCAAATTTTACAACTCACACAAAAACCACGAACCAAAAGCTCTAAACAAACGTCAAAACACCACTGTTCACTACACACTTTTTAAAAGCCTCCGTTCATTTAAAAACCGCGAACATTCATTTAAGAAAACCGAACACAAGTTATAACCGCGAACATCGCATCGTAGCGCTACGAAACTGAACTACGAAACGTCCTCCCCGCTGCGGGTCTCGTAGCAAACTGGAGCGTAGCGCGTAGCACACAGCTACGCCGTAGACTCACTACGTCATGAAAAGGTTATCGTTCAAACTCTTACACATTGCGCCTTTTGGCTGAATAGGAATGTGTCATTTTTGCCTATTCCGTTTTGTGTCACAAAGTATGTTTGGATTTCTTGCGTGAAGCTGAATGGTGTGCAGTAAAAGTGTCTATGTACAAAGGAATGACGACTTTGAAATAGGGCTGTGCAAGTAGTCCTTCTTGTTTTATGACTGTCGTGGAAATTATAACGGGACTTTGTAAATGGCGTTTGTAATTGCATGTGTAAAATATGCTGCTTGAAAAGCATTATGGTGTAAGGAGAGGTGAATTAGTACTTGTGACGAATGCGTATTCAAGACTTGATTGATAGCTATTTTAAAATATTATTATATTATAGCTTTATTAATACAATCGGAGTAACGAAAATTGAAGATCTGTTGGCCGTAGGTGTAGTCTAGGACTCCTAATGCATTTTGGCATTTTGCGGTTATTATTAATAATATTATTTATTTATTGTATTTTTGTCAGGATCTTCAAAAATACAAACGCAGCAAAATTAATAATATATTATTTAGAAACAATGAATAGTTTTGCAACAATTCTTTACAAAAACGAAAATATTAGCTAAGGGTATCATAAAAAAAAACAGTTTTTGATTTCTCGTCTTTTTCTTCTTGATAGGATAATTGTAATAGAATAAGATTTTAGATTTCTATTCGGTTTTCATTCTATTCTATCTAGGTATTTACTTAGTTCGTTTCTAGGGTTATTTCATACCCAAAGCGTGTAAATGGGACCCTAAAACTAAGGCTCCGCTGTCCATCCATCCGTCTGTCAAATTGTCTATATCTTTTGAACCGTAATAAGACACAGTTCGTGAAACAAAAAATACAAATAACAAAGTAAAAAAGTGAAAATAATATTTACTACTACTAGTGTACCTACTGTTGTGTACTAATATAGCCGCTATAAAACAAAAACAAAATGAAAAAAAAATAAAGTAAAATGAAAGGGACTCCCCATACAAGAAACGTGATTAAAAAAATGTAGTGTTAAATAATGTACGGTGGTACGAAACCGTTCATCTGCGAGTCCGACTCGCACTTGGCAGCTTTTTGAAAGCCCATTAGCCAGTGAATTATTGGTTTTTTCATTTATAGTCTAGTCCTTCGATATACGGTTTCTGTTGTTATCATTCGTTATGTGATCACAGGAAAAAGGTCTCCGCATGTCCATTACACCTTTGATTGAGTTATAGGACCAGCTCTTGTGGCGTCATCTTTGTCCAGTCTCTTGTAACCTTTATGTTTGTAACTCGAATGATATCTGAGAAAAAATAAACTAACCTGCAAAAACATCTTTCTTTAATGTTCTGGTAATAATATAAATATTGCGACCACAAAACCAAGCTTGGTGATTTAAATGATTTTCGGGACCAAAAAGGAATAAAACGTGGGGCGAACATGGAATAAATCTGTGTGATGGGGCGAATGCGGAACAAATCTTATCTTCATTAGATAGCCATAATTTTGAAGCCCGTTCATGATATTTTATAGGCTGATAATAAAGAAAGGTATAAAATATTTCGTCGGTAGGTATACCTATTACTAGAACTTACTATTTCCATGTATCAATTAACTCACTAGCCAATTAAAGGTCTCATTTTATAAATCAGTTGACATTTCCACGTATACTAATACAAAAACTCTAATTATTATGAATTGTGCTAGTAACAAACAAGCTGACATTTGGACAATAGACCCACAAATATTTCAGTACATTATAATAGGCTTTAAATCTTTCCTGACAACGTAATTTGAACTGTATACCTCCGTAATAAGGTTTAAAATTGACTGTCGTAAAGTTTCGATTAGTTCTGCCAGTACATATATTCTATCGCCTGTGACTATGAATGTTTGATAAGAACATAAACACACCCTGTATTCTCTTAAGGGTCAAAGGTCTAAAGTTAAATAAGAACAATGGCACATTATGAGAAGAAGTTAATTATGAATTATGTGGAAAATACAAAATAAAGAAAGAAAAGAAAGAAAATACGTTTATCTGCGGTAAACATGACGCAATGAAAGAACACAAACACAAAAAAAAAACATACAACATTAACAAACTTTCAGACCAAAATAACATAACATGTGTATATGCTACACTCACCCACATTTCACCAGTTACGTTTAAGTCCCATGTAATAGGGGGCGAGCCTATTGCCATCAACCCGGCACGAATATCCTTATATATCCAGGACCATAAAATAAGTCCCATGTAATAGGGGGCGAGCCTATTGCCATCAACCCGGCCCGAATATCCTTATATATCCAGGACCATAAAACAAGCCCCATTATCCAGCATCTGTCATCGAATCATTAACCTGGAATAGTAGACGTCTTTGCACTCCATGCCTAAGAAACCGCAATATGATGAAGAGAAAGAATTCATGATGAAAAACTCCTTTATACGAGTACATGTCCCGCAATTAACGCACAACCTCTTAAGGGGTCATTGTACTCCTCATTATGAACAACAACATTCTTAAGTTGACACTATAATAAACTTTATCTCCTGAACTGACATAGGTATAACTTTGACATCAATTATTTAATTAAAATTTGTTCCATAAAATTCCTAAAGCTGTTAAATATTTGGTGTCTTTTTTTTATTTAATTGAAATAATATTATCAATGTGCAGGATACAATTTAAATATGTGCACACCATATTGTAGTGATAGAATGTAAACGGGTGATTATAGTTTAAAGATGTAAACCTACATTCTGGCAAATAAATTAATTTGAATTAGAACAACTGTTACTATGGGATTAAACTTGAAATCGCGAATAAAAATCAAGTGTTCCCTACATTTTGACGAGTTATGCGAACATAAATGTAGGTAACAAATCAATCTGCCCAGCCTTTTCCCAACTACGTTGGGGTCGGCTTCCAGTCTAACTGGATGTAGCTGAATACCAGTATTTTACATGGAGCGACTGCCTTTCTGACCTCCACAACCCAGTAACTGGGTAAATACGATACCCCTTGGTAAGACTAGTTGTCAGACTTTCGGGCTTCTGACGACCCGTAACGACTGTCAAAGATCTAAGAATGACAGCCGGGACCAACGGCTTAACATGCTTACCGAGGCACGGAGGAGTCTCGGTATGTAAAGATGGTCACCCATCCACGGACAACCCCGGCAAGCGTAGCTTAACCTGATGGATCAACCCGTGCGGCTGTTATTTCTTAGCCACGAGCTCCTCAACATAAATATAAATATAGGTAACAGCTGATTTTTTTTCACGATTTCAGGTTTGCTCCCATAGTAAAGGTTGTTCACAATGATGAGTAAAATGACCCCTTAAGAGGTTGTGCGTTAATTCCGGGACATTTTGCATAAATATTTAGAGCCTGCCGTAAACTTGTATATCATTCAAACTTATGTTATTATTCAAAGCATTTATTTCAATTAAACCATTTACGGTTTAATGTTTCTATTATATTGTCAAGGAGTCCATTATAGTTCGAAAATTAAACTAGGTGCCCATTTAAAATGGAGAAGAACAGGCAAGAAACTCCATGGACTTTCCATTACAAAATTTTGGTTACATCATTTATGTTGAAATTATTCAATAAACCTGTGCTTATTTTATAAAAAATCAGATATGAAACTCAGAACGCAACCCTGCCACCTATGTATGTCATGTGTAAGAAGGCTTGTTTCCTCACTTACCATTACGCCTACAAGGATGGCTCCAATCATACTTGACGAACAAGATCGCGTGCAATGTCACAGTACCGTCACAAAGGCTGTGAGAATTCGCACTAATGAGCCAAGATATACCACTGTTGCTTATCTGTTTGCGCCTGATGGAAGTAAATACTGTGCTGAAAGTTACTGCAAATAAAATAAATTGTTTTATTGTTTGGTTACGTATTGGCGACTAACGAGGCAGATTTGAGTGGTAACGCCGGTAGGGAATGAAAAATGTCTTTAATATATCTCGAGACCCTAGGGTCCCGGACTTTTGTCAGGAGTACGAGGGGCCGAAGCCAACTCGCAGAGGCCCGTTAGACATTTTTACTGAATTAATGAGGCACCAACCGTTTTTCCCAGTTCGCAGTATGCAAGTGCACCCAAAGACAACCCCCGGTTGGTGTAGGACTATTGCAGGATATGGAAACAAAGATGTTGGAATATGTGTTTGGATGGTGAAAGTGAACTGGTTACCTAGAACTATGACCCCTGTCCGATCAATGTTTCATTATACACGGAAAAAATGGCAGGGGGTGACTTGCACACTCAAAAATGGGCTTCCGGAAACTCTCGCTAGCACTGAGTGACGTAGTGACAAGGAAGAAACAAATCCTGAGGCACTTGAGAAAAGCAGAGGTATTCTACGGCTATCAAGACAATCGCAGAGCCCGGAAGATAGTCTAGATCCCTACCAGCACATACTGAAATACCTCCTTCCTCCGAGCACGTTTGCTCTTGCGAATCTCCATTCAAGCAGACTAATAAAGGCAAGAATGAGATGGGAGCGCTGTTCTTCGTCAGTGTTCACTCGAGCCGTTCAGTAATGGCAAGCCAGAGGTGAGGAATAATACTTCTGCCGGGAGATAGGGTTCGTGGGGTCGCTACTGCCCGACAACTCACCACATGCTGCCCTGCCGGTTTCTGTATCTCTTTAGGTCTGGCTTTTCATCCTAGACCTGTTCCAGTAAACTCTACCGGCACAGACTTAGAATTCGGAGTGCTCAAGCCCCACCACGACGTCAGCGTAGTGATACGGTGGCGAGGTTATTATTATAATTATATAGTGACCTTACTTAGTACTCGCAGCCAGCGTGCGTGTATGACCAGATGTATGAAGTAAACGAATGAAAAAGAGTATGCAAGAATCGTAGCAGGTGGCGTTTTGTAGTTTCTGCCTACCCCCATGGGTAAAAGACGTGTGTTTATGTTTGTAGCATAATATGTATTTAGTTCACACCTGTATTCGAAAAGCCCTAAAGTAAACCCGCATTTAGCCGAGTGGTTAGAGTCCCATGTCATAGACTGCGAGTCTATTGTAATTACTAGAGAACCACCTTATTTGCCTGATGCGTATAAGACGATTTAAACAATACACTACCCACGACACACGACCTGTTGTTTGTACGTTTTCCCACGAGCGAGATTCCAGCAACAGCACAGCAATCGTGTACCTAGCAATCCTACAATCAAAACGAACTAAACTAAACTGTAGTCTCACGTCGTGCGGTCCACCGTGTCGTGACTCGTGAGCAAGTTCATACAGATTCCGTACCGTGGCTATATTGTCACCGCAAAAAAAAGTCATAACCTAAGCAGTTAACCACATAGTGAACTGTCGTTTCAAAAACGTGTGTCGTGCTGTACGGTGTCGTTGCGTAAGTAACGGTTCATAGAAATGTAAGGTGCCCGGAGTCGTCACCGCACTTTGTCGTGTCGTGAGGTGGCTCATAGAAAAACGCCTTTAGAATCTAGTTCACCATATTTTCTTTTTGTTTAATGTGAACAATATAAAAAGTGAACGTGCCCTAAGGACAGCTCTTAAGTCAAACTTAAACTCAAACTCAAAGCATTGATTTCAAATAAACCAATTACAGGCACTTTTTAACTGTCGGTCAGTTAGTCAGAAAGTTGAACCTAGTTGCCCATTCCAAAGCGTAGATCTCTATGGAGAAGAATGGGCAAGAAACTCCATGGACACTCTTTTAAATCAAAATATTGTTACAAAATATTGGTTACATCATTCATGTTGAAATTAAGTATGTGAGAACAATGTAGAAAGACGTGCACATTAAAATCGTCAGTAACAAAAAGGTAAAAACCAAAAACGATTAAAAAATTAAAATAAGCCGTGGCAGCTAAGAGATGACCAGTCCCTACTGACGGCGCCCGTTCACGAACATGACGCATGGATCAGTAACTTACCATTCAGCTCAACTATTTTGAAGGGAACTTAACGATCCAACACACACGCCACCACCAGCGAGACATTTGACTGGTGTTAAGTGGTGTTAATAATGCTAATATCAGTTTTACCTTGAGTTTAAATGTAATGGAATTTCAAGCAAAGGTTGTCGGTAAGTAACTAGGGAGGGGCTCATGGCTAAATAATAACAGCCGCACGGGTCGATCGATAAAGGTTAAGCTACGCTAGCCGGGGTCAGTCCATGGATGGACGACCATCTTTATATACTGAGATCCGCCCGTGCCTCGGAAAGCACGTTAAGCCTTTGATCCTGGCTGTCTTTCTTGGATCTTTGACAATCGTTATGGGTCGTCAGAAGCCCGAAAGTCTGACAACCAGTCTTACCAAGGGGTATCGTGTTACCCAGTAACTGGGTTGTGGAGGTCAGTAAGGCAGTCGCTCCATATAAAATACTGGTATTCAGCTGCATCCAGTTAGACTGGAAGCTGACCCCAACATAGCTGGGAAAAGGCTAGGCAGATGATGATTTGTTGTTGTAGCAACAATAGAAATCAATACACAATCTGTGAACATTTCAACTGTCTACCTGTTACGGTTTATGAGATACAGCCCGCTGACAGACAGACGGACGGACGGACAGCAGAAGATTAGTAATAGGATTCCGTTTGGCACTCTTCGGGTACGGAACCCTAAAAACAAGATGTCGACTTGTAGCGCCATAAATTATTATTTAGTTAGATTGTGACAGAACAGTTTTGTCGTGTGACAAAACGGTTTGTTAGTACAATTTATTTGACTTTATCATGACACTATTTCATGATTGTTTTATAGAGCAAATCCAGTTTACCAGACAATCTTGCCTCAGTCTATACGCAGTATCATTGTCCGTTAACAATATTTGGTAAAGAATAGGCTATGTTGTATTATAATGATAAACTAGCTGTTGCCCGCAGCTTCGCCCGCGTGGATGTCAGGACTTTCCTATTTGAATCGGATTTTGTTCACAATTTCATGGGTTTTAATTTTTTTGCACGGAACTCTAACTATTTTTCTAAAATAAAAGAACTAAGTACCTCCTTATAACATCAGCTATCTACCAGTGAATGTCCCTTCAAAATCGGTCCAGCCGTTTCGGAGATTACCCGGAATAAACAGACAGACAGACAGACAAAAATTTTAAAAGTTACTTTTTCGTTATATGTAAGTATTGTTTATACTGGCATAATTATGCATTTAGTAAAAAGCTGTTATTTTGACATTACAAACAGGCACTTAATTTCTTTTTATTTGTATATATAATATTATTTATTCCAATACGAAGAAAACGAATCGGAGGTTAGGTTATTCGTACAAAATATTAAATAAAATCATTACCAAAACTGAACGCAATTGCGAAACATTTTTTCCAAACTTTCCCAGAAAACGAGGAAAAAGATAGAAAAAAGTTGCCATACAAATAAAATATGAACCATAGACATGTTAAGGAAAATTCACCTGAAGATTTTGGGGGCAATACAATGATGGATGGAAATGTTTGCTAGCATGAAAAATATTTATTTTGTGCGCGATATTACCTGTGTGTTGACGTAATAGTTTACTGTCTATGTATAGATTACTTTGTAAATATTGTTTGTGTATAGATTTTATGTAGGAACACTATCTACCTCTGTCTACTTATTTCTTCGGATTCATTTTTTCTTAGTATGTGTAGGGTAAAATATTTTAATGCGTCTGTTATGTGGTGGTATTATTTACAAAAAATTGATGGCAATAGATCCGCCCCCCTATTATATGGGAATGATGAAATAAACATAACTGGCGAAATGTGGGTGTGGGTGCCCTTCGGGGATTACAGGAGCTAGACCACCACCTCTTAAAGCAGTATTATTGTAATCTTACTTCACTGTGGGAAAGAGATGGAGCTAAACGTCCTGTATAGCTCCATCTCTTTTTCACACTGAAGTAACATTAAAATAATACTGCTTTAAGAGGTGGTGGTTGGTCCCCAGGCGTGATGTTATGTGTTACCGTAAAACGGGGTGGATAGGGATGCAGGGGTGAATCGGGACGAAACTTTAAAAGGGATTTTAACATTGAATTAATATAGTTTTTTGGCAAAAATTACACTTATGTGTTTATTGTATTATAATTAACGATTAAGTATCCTTGTTGGCAACAAACTATATTATTTCAACGTTATAATCCATTTTAAAGTTTCGTCCCGATTCACCCCTGCATCCCTATTCACCCCGTTTTACGGTATGTGTGTTATTTACAAAAAAAAAATATAAGAAATAGGCCAATGCATAAAACAATGTCACCAGACAGAAAAAGTATAATTGAAAAAGTTAATGCATTCACTTGGCTCAATTAACAAAAACACATGTATGCACATAAGGCGTTTTACTTTATGTATGTATCTATGTGTATATACAAATATGGAATTAGTTTTATACGCCTCTGCCGATTTCAATATTAATGACTAACTTCTGCCTGCGACTTCGCCCGCGTGGGGTCGGAAATTATCCCACAAAAACGTACTACCGGGATAAATATCTATGTGTATGTGTTATAAACCATATGTGCCAAATTTCATCCAAATCCGTTCAGCCGTTTTTGCGTGATTGAGTAACAAACTTCCAAACATCCGACATATTCGTATGTACTTAAGATGAAGTACCCCTTACCGTCTCGAACTCAAGAACTATTCAAAATAAAATTAATTATTTGAAGCAAAGCAGTAACTTTCTTTTATAAGTCAACAATGTTTAAATACCCAATTAAGCACAAAAATATCCCCCCATACATAAGATTCACGTACATGACAAAAGCGTAGTACCTACACACAGAGCAAGTAAGCCGTCACTTAATAGGACGAGAACACATTAGTGGGTCGAGACGACTAATGAGTAGGATTTACTAGAGTTGTGGTGCGTTTGAGTTATAGCCGAAGACGCTCGTGTGGATCAGCCTTAAGAACGTTAATGACGTCATTTTGATCAAATGTGAGACGTGAGACGTTCTGTCTTTGGGTTTAGATGCGTTTTGTGCTTGCATTTGGTGTTTGCTTTGTTTGAGAAGTTCTGTCTTTGGGTTTAGATGCGTTTTGTGCTTGAATTTGGTGTTTGCTTTATTTGATGTTCTCTGTGCGTTTGGCTTGCAATAGTGCCACTGACTGGAACAGTTAACACTGTTGTATGATTGTAGTCTTTGTGGTTAACTCAGTGGAATTGAAGTGTAGGTACTAATAGACAAAATTTCTTTGACTAACTGCGGAGTGTAGGTAAAAAGCCAAAATTAGTCTCTTTTTCTTGTTGTAGAAGAAATTATAGATAAAAACTTTTTTACAAAAAAAAAATATCTAAATAATAATCGACATCCAATAAAAACACTACAAAGTGAAAAATAACTTAAATTTCAGAAGTTGGTGTCTTTGGTTTTGTATATTCGGCTTTTGCCACCGACTTCCGTTTTTTTTTTTTTTTTTTGTGAAAAAGTTTTTATTTTTTTCTTTTTAGTTGTGGTACCTATAACAATTATAACCTGCCCCACACAAATTCAAATACCACTACCTGCTATGTAAATTACAATGACACGAAGTTATTATAACATCATCCACATAGATTAAGTAGGAAATTATTATTGAAGCTAACTCCAAAACTCCTCAAGCAAAGTTAATAAATTTTACATGGGGCCAACTTTGAGATCTTCCCGAATAAAACAAGTATCGTTCAAATCGGACAACTCTGTAAAAAGTTAGGCGCGGTCATACATAAAAAAGTATACGCGTCAACTTGAGAACGTCCTCCTTTCTTTTCGTCGGTTAAAAATCCTCACTTAGGTATCTGCTAAGAAAACCTGCCCGAGCCTAATACGCGATGACGTCAAAAACGCTCGAGCATCGGGGGAATTCCGACAATTCCGACGGCGTGGTACGTTTGTGACTGCGCGCACAAAAATTGCCATATGATTATTTTTGGTTTAGGATTATTTATTTGACGAGAATATCTTCCATACCATGAGTAAAACTGCCCACAGCCGATATTAAACTTAATTATAGTAATTTTATCCGCGCGTGAACCACGCGAGTCACCAGCGCCTTTTTGGGTTCGGTGGGGCTTGACGGTTTGTCGACGCGCGGCGCCGAAAAGGCGCCGGTGGTGCTCGGCCGGTATCAGTAAATATCTCGTTCATTCATTCACTGTCAGATGACGCACAGCCTCAACAGCTGGGTCTACTAGAAGCATGCACAAGAGTTACTTATAAGGGAAGGTGAGCACGAAGGAAGGACTTTTAAAAATTCATACCCTAAAGAGGAAAAATTCTTTGAAAATTTTAAAATTCATACCCTAAGCCGACTTTCGCACGGACGTAAAAAATATCGCGACGAGTTTTTTTTCGCGCACTGGATTTTCAACGCTCTGCTTAGCGCCGAGAGTTGAAAATCCAACAGGGTGTTATTTCGACGCGCGGGGATGCACTCTGTTGGATTCTCAATGCTGGGCTCAACACTGAGAGTTGAAAATCCAGGGCGCGATAAAATAATGCCATGCAAACGTCGGCTAATACTTTCAAGGACACTATACAGCTATTAATAGCAGTCGTAACAATGAAACTTATATTGTGTCTCGTTTCCCGCGCGTGAACCTGTTAAATAGGGAATGAAAGTTTGGAAGTTGGTCATTATTGCCGATGGGACATCCCATAGGACAAACGGCTTGTTTATTAAAATACTAGCTGTGCCCCGCGACTTCGTTCGCATAAAAGTCGTAAGATACACAATAATTATACTAAAATAACAGCCACATTTTAATAAAACTCCCTCGTCCCCCGACCCGCCGCGTTGCATCGCTTGCCCGCGCTATTACCTGCTTCCTTTACGCTTAGCGTTCTTTCTGACTTTTTTCTTTTTACTCGGCTCCTAAGGGTCGTAGCGTGATGTTAAATAGCATATAACCATCCTCGAGAATTGGGCTACCAAATGCAAAAGAATTTTTCAAATATTTCATGGGTTTTAATTTTTTTGCGCGGAACCCTTATTATTTTTCTAAAATAAAAGTAGCCTAAGTTACTCCCCGTAACATCAGATATCTGCCAGTGAAAGTCCCGTCAAAATTGGTCTAGCCGTTCTGGAAATTTGCCGGAACAAACAGACATACAGACAGACAAAAATTTTAAAAATTGCTTTTTTATTATAACATAAGTACCGTATTATACTTTCATATGCATTTTTTAAAAGCTGTTATTTTGACATTATAAGCAGACACTTCAATTTTATTTATTTGTATAGATATGTAATAGATACTAGGACATTTAAAAAATATTTCTAACGAGTCTATAGTTTATTTTCATCATAATTAACATTATTATTAGAACCTCCTCTGACTGCCTCGTTGGTCTAGTGGTCGCAGCACTACTGCTGAGCATGAGGTCCTGGGTTCGATACCCAGGTCAGGCAAAGTATTATTGGGTTTTTCTATCCGGAATTTCTCAGTAGCAGCCCGGAGTCTGGATTTGTGCCCGGTTGATGGCAACAGGCTCGCCCCCTATTACATGGGACTTAAACATAACTGGCGAAATGTGGGTGTACTATAGGTACACCTCTGCTTAACCCTTCGGGGAAACAAGACGTGATGTAATGTTATGTGTTATTAGAACCTCTCAAGCCATAAGGTCGTATGTCATGTTCAAAAGGTTTTTTCATTCACAACGACATGCTAACGTTATCATAATATTCACGGTCATGGCCTTTAACATAAAAATAATTCCTAGTTATACTGTTCGCGGAAATATAGACAAGTGCAAAGTCGGACTCGTACACGAAAGGTTCCGTACGTCCGCGTCCGTACAATATTTAATACTACATATTTTTTGTTTCTTTTATGGAGTTTCTTTATTTTATTTTTATTAGATATTAATTGTTGCTATAGCGGCCATAGTAGTGCACATTCTGTGAAAATTTGAAGATTCTACCTATTATGGTTAAAAAAGAATCACTGTTCACAGGGGTGTCTGTGGTAAGCTAGCTTCCCACGGTCCGTGATATCGACGGACGGACGGACGGCGGGGCCAAGTAATAGGGTACCGTTGGCATCCTTTGGTTACGGAACCCTGATAAGAAAACTGTGCGTGTTTGACGTCCATTTGTGGCCTGCTAAGTACTGTTTATTAATGCTCTCAATTAATATAAATAGTCCGTGGAAATAGGCATGACGTGTTGTTTGTTTGTTTAAGAAGATTTTAGCACTATATACTTGTTAGTCAGGCAATAGTTTGATCTGATTGCACAGTCACGAGCACTAATATGCACTTAGGGAAATTCAAAAGCAATTTTCTCGTGGAATAACGATAGCAACTTAGAGATACCTGCCTATTTATAATTCTATGTGTTCCAGAACACTATGTTCGTAACAACATAAAATTACAATCAATACAGTAGAATAAAATCAGTTTTAAAAGTAGCTAAGTGTATATAAATTAATGCTCGTGATTGTACTCAAACCCCGGAAAGGTTTCAGTTAATCTCTGTTTAATGAAACTTATTTCTATATGAATTTAAAAAAAAGCAAAATAAAACCTACGCATGCGACCGATAAAAAAAAACTAAATAAAAGCGGTAAAGCCCAGTCTGTAGACCGGTTTTTCCTACTATTTTTCTGGTTTTGAATTTTACCTGAATTTTTGTGATACGGTGTCTCGCTTACATATCAATCGACGATGCGATCGGTGATAATGCATGCTTTCTTCAGAAGTAAACAATGCACTCAAGACCAATTTTGTTTAATTTTTTTCCTGTTTATATCTGGTCGAATGTGCTTTTAATTACGTCAATACCCATACACTCCAAACCGGTGGGCTTAGCACGAACGCGCGGATTAAACGTAACGTAAATTGAAACTATTTTAAAATTGAAAATACTTGTTTTGCACATAGTATTCACTTAGTTTAAGAGTATTCTCATATCCATGGGTGATACTGATAGCGGTCGTCGCAAAAATTTAAACCCAAATCCTAGGATAGTGGGCTGTAATCCACAACGCGGGCCCATTGCGAGTGAATGTCACATGTCTTCGAATTTTTTTCCCTTTCGACGAGAGCCTGAGAGGCCTGTGTCCCAGAAATAGGAAAATTATAGACTGATTATGCTATAAGATAGTTGTATTATCAATTCAATAATTTTTCGAATTCACGTAACGTTTACCTAGGACGCTTATGGTGGAGCCTCAGGTCTATCAGTGACCTGCATAACCCGACCCCTGTTCCCCTCTTCTTGTTTGTAAGAGGAGTCAGGTAATGCAGAGCACTGACCGTACCTGTAATTACATCGAGAACGTACCAACTGAAACGCAGCAATGTTGCTTGGTACTTAGTACTTTCCTAGGCGATCTCCTTCTCAGATCTTTTACTACCTACTACAGTATTTTATCTGACAAAGCGACGCGCGCTTTACTTGTGGTAACTAAGGGTACAAACACGCTGTGAATGTGTTCGTCAAGACGAGAAGCGTCAGCACATGATGCGCATACACACACTCTTACGACTTCGCCATTGTATCGGACGGTACCGAGAGCTCCTGCGCTTACACACACATTCACAACGTGTTTGTATACTTGGTAACCACAACAGTACTCTAACTAGACCTCTAAACTAAGCCTGTTTACGGCACGTATTTCAGTTAAGCCTCTCGTTATCCAGTTTAAAACAAAGGCCACTACTCAAAAAGTACGTAAAACCTACTGACCACTGGGTAAGCGGTTTTGTATGTAGGTATGTTCTACGGCAAAAGTTGTTAAAGTCAAACTGGTGAGTTTAACTCGTAAACAATGAAGCAACTACTTTATGAGCTGAAACCCGACCTGTTATTGTTCTGTGTATACTTTCACGCTATTTTATCATACGGGTCAGCAGAAACAAGACAAAAATAGTGCAGTTTGTTTAGTGTGGTTTGTAAAAGATCAATGTTTGCGACAAGTATTGGCGACAATATTGTACCTACTGTTTACTCAGTTGTAACTCTTTTGTTATACTGGATGATTTTTTTTTACCGTCTCGAAATTTTTACAGGGTGTTCTACCCATGAATATGAACAACTTTTACTACGGGACCAACGGGACCAACTCTGAAATCACGAAAAAAAAATCAGCTGTTTAATAGAAAATTTCAAACCTACTTGACCAAAACGTATGAAACAGCTGATTTTTTTTCGTGATCTCATAGTTGGTCCCATAGTGAAAGTTGTTCATGTTCATGGGTAGAACATCCTGTAAAAATTTCCAGTATATTAAGAAGAACGAGTCTATTACGTTTTAATTAGTGAATAGTTGTTCAAGACAGATCAATGCGAAGGAACTATATTCAATCGCATGTGATCGACGAGAACGACTTCCCACGCCAACGATGTTTAGAAACCGCAAACCAATAAACCACCAGTAAATTATGAAATTATTTACGTCAAAAATTCCTCAAAATCATAAAAACATCAACGAGCGCATTATTTTCCTTTGGCCGTCCAATCGATGGGCAAAATTTAGTTTCTGAACTTCCAAAGAACAGAACCATATTTAAGCACTCGACCAAAAATAACATATGTATTAACACCTACAAACATCAATACGGAGATAAAACCAACACGAAAACAAATGAAATCGGTTACAAACAACATTATAAGCTCCAAAAACCAATTTAATACTAATGTCCTTTTATCCAAGCACCATTAAGCTACCATGTTATAGGTACAGTAATTTTGTATATATTAAGTTGGTCGCGTTGTAAACTTTGATCATTAGAACAAGGCCAGTATGTAAGTGCTTTGAGACTGTTATGTCTACACACCGTGGACAGGTGGGACCGCAAAGTGTCAAAGTGTGATCCAAGTAATGGGGGTTCGAGGGTTAGGTATTTGTTTTTGTCATTTATTTACCAACTCACAGAAAATAAGACAAAGAAAAAAGGACAGATAAGTAAAGTACTAATACATGTCTTACTTGATTTTGACGTAAGAGCCAAAGATAGCGATAAATATACATACGTAATCTTTGCGGATCCTACGTCTGGGGGCCAACCACCACCTCTTAAAGCAGTATTATTTTAATGTTACTTCAGTGTGATAAAGAGATGGAGCTATACAGGACGTCTAGCTCCATCTCTTTCTCACACTGAAGTAAGATTACAATAATACTGCTTTAAGAGGTGGTGGTCTAACTCCTGGAGTTATTGATTGAGCACAACGCAGCGTAGAGATGTTTGAGCCTGAAAGGTAAATTACAACGTAGGTACTCCGTTACAAAGCCAGTAATAATTTAAAAATCTTACCTCCACGACATTTTTAAACATTTAAGTTATTGTGACCGATGTCTGATGATTGCGCCAATAAGAAATCATTCAGTGTTTATCTTTTGATTTGTGATCAGTTTTTACGACAAAAACAATACGTCATGTTTTTTATTACCTAGTAATGTCATATTTGTTTAATTATCATATTTATCATTAAATCAAGCATTGAGTGGCACACAAAATCATTTGTGCAAGAAATTGCAAAATATTATCGACACACCGTAAGCTTGAGATAGCAGAACGGCTTTTTCTAACTATGTTCGGGTCGGCTTCCAGTCTAACCGGATGCAGCGAATAGCCAGTATTTTACATGGAGCAGCTGCCTATCTAACCTCTACAATCTAGTTACTGGGTAATACAATATCCCTTGGTAAGACTGGTTGTCAGAATTTCGGGCTTCTGACGACCCGTAACGACTGTCAAAGATCCACGAATAACAGCCGGGTTCAACGGCTTAACGTGCTTTCCGAGGCACGGAGGGGCTCGATTTGTAATAGATGGTCACCCATTCACGTACCGACCGTGGAGAGCGTAGCTTAACCTTCGATCGACCCGTGCGGCTGTTATCACTTAGCCAGGAGGCCCTTAAGCGCCATAAGCTTATGACTTGTAAATCATAAATGTCTAGGCGCGCTAACTACCAAACTTTCTGCTATTATATGTCAAAACAAGTTTCATTGGAGCCTTTTGTATGTACCGTCTTTGTCAACTATGTAGCAATGTGTAACATATTGTAATATTTTGGTGTTAGTTTGTTGCAAACTAGGTGGTCGTCTCTTTAGTTTAATTGTAGTGTAGGTACTCTCTACTTTCGAATGTTAGTTGATAGGTAGGTACTTAATTGTATGTATTCGTTATGTTTCGACCTACTGACTTTTGAAGCTATAAAGCTGCACATTGTACCCACTAGCTAGGGGCTATTATACTAAAATACAACATATCCCGGAATTAACGCACAACCTCATAACATCATTGGGTCATTGTACTCATCGTTATGAACATTTTTTTACTACAGGACAAAACCTGAAATTGCGATAAAAAAATCTGCTGTTCCTTACATTTATGTTCGCTTAAGTATCTCGTCAAGGTGTAGGGAACAGCAGATTTTTTTTTGTGATTTCAGGTTTGGTCTCATTAGTAAAAGTTGTTTATAATGATGAGTACAATGACCGGCGTTAATTCCGGGACATGTTGTTTATACAGAAAATGTTATCAAAAAAAAATATTGTTTTGAGAATTTCGAGTTTTAAGCGCACTAAAGAAGAGAGAGATTCATTCGTATTTTACAGTGACACCTTTTTACGGATAATTTTTATAATATCGCGGGTGAAGCCAAAAAAAAAGATATTTTCCAGAATCAAGAATAAAACCGACATATTATATTTCGGCGGCCATTTTGATTTATATTTAAATGCAGCGATCAATTTCACCGGTCCCAAATTCGAATCCACTGTCAGTCAGGAATCGACAGAACCTTCCAACCGGTATCACTCGCTCGCTAAAACTCACTCGCTGATTGACAATAACCTTATTCACACCAAAATTGTGATACAAAAGAGAAAAATTTTCAAAGGGCACACCAAAAAATATCCACCACATTTTTTATTTGATCAATTTTTGTAGCAAGCAATTGATGGCTCCGGGGAAGAGGAATTTGGGAGGGAAACGATCTCATTTGTACGCGTTCTTTGATGAGATGACTGACTCGGTATCGACGCATAAGAGGATCATGGTCTTATTCTGTGAAGAAATTGTGGTTCATTTTAGTCGCTAAAATATATGTACCAACCTATATTTTTTGGTCGACTTCATGTCAATGCCCATAGTCTACTCGTCCATGGCCACATCATCGAATATCTACATAATATTTCTATTAGGTATTTTTATTGGATTTGTATTATGTAAGTATTTTTACGGTTTCACTAAAAATTTTGGTGTTCAATTAATTTAGAACAGATTTAAAGTGTTCTTAATTAATTCTAATTCTAATTGTTTCGCAAAATTGACTATCAACGTAAATTGTCCGCTTATTCAAATCTCAACGGTCATTCTTTAACAGTCAAATGAAATGGTTATACAAGGCTAATTGTTGTTGAGTGTCAGTTTGTCAATTAATTTCCCTGACCATGATCTCTAGAGGTTAGTGCTTCAATTTCCCACAATCATAAGCCATTTTATTGCTGTACATACCTACCGAAGTTCATTATAATAATTATGCTGTAGGTATCAGTAAGAAGAATACGTAATACAAAAAATATAAGCACAAGAACTAACTTTGAAATAAGTAAAAGACTGCTCAAAGTCCTACCTCTCTGGGAAGGATTATGCAAGTTATTGGAATAATTTCTTCGTTACTTTCTGAATATTATAATAAAGCAGCGAATCCCAGAATATTACGTTTTATATAGTGAGGTAAAAAAATATTTAAAGGAACGTAAAATATAATCTTTTTTATTCCAACACATTTGATTCCGACCTACATTGTTGATCATAAAATTGATGTAATCAAGGATTCAACACTTGTGTTGTTATTACCTAAAATTTTATGAAAAGTATTAAAACCACAAAATGTAAAAATTTAACTGCATTGCCATAATTTACTTCCTTTGGAGATACTTAGATTAAAATGGTTTAGTTCTGTCAAAACGAACCAACCCACATCAAAATTTCTCTCATTTTCCAAAGTAATTGTAATGATAACGCTGAATAATTTTAATTCGTATAAAGTTTGAGTATATATTGTTAGTGGACTGATTTTGCTGGATAATAAAGCCCTTTTGGAACAGTTTGACGTAATTAACCTAATAAGAGATTGTGGGTATGGCTCATTTCGCAGAACCAAATCCAATAGATAAAGACCTATCAAAGAACAAAATATATCAAAACTTCTTACAAATGTAGCTTCACAATAATTAAAATAATTTAAAAATATTATAAATATATTCACATTCTTGAGTTTCCTTTCAATTTCTTCAGAATACAGCCGCCATCGTCTACCATAACACCGATGGAATCTTTCATTAGGCCGCTGTAA
This sequence comes from Fissipunctia ypsillon, assembly GCA_947568875.1. Taxonomy (NCBI): domain Eukaryota; kingdom Metazoa; phylum Arthropoda; class Insecta; order Lepidoptera; family Noctuidae; genus Fissipunctia; species Fissipunctia ypsillon. The sequence goes on along the minus strand of OX387655.1, from coordinate 18,928,857 downwards.
AACACTTATCAAATCACTGCTCACTGACCACTAGAGCACAACGAGGCTGTCACATCAAAAAAGTAAAAAAAAAGTCAGTCAGTCGAGGAACATCTCACTGTGAAAAGGTGAAGTGAGCTGTCAATAGTGTCAATCCATCAAAGGTAGAATGACAGCTCACTTCACGTAAATTTTCACGTTGGGATTATTACAGAATATACCAGCTGGTACTTATCCAATTTACGAGATATTTTAAAGAAAGAAAGAGAAAAAAAAAGAAAAACATTTTATTTGGGACACGCACAGGAAATAGAAAAAGTAAAAAAGGAGCATTGAAAACTAACAAAATGAACATAGAATTCTCTCAATAATTATTTAATTACTAGTTGACTGCCTCGTTGGTCTAGTGGTCGCAAGCGCTACTGCTGAGCATGAGGTCCTGGATTCGATTCCCAGGTCGGGTAAAGTGTGATTGGGTTTTCCATCTGGAATGTCTCAGTAGCAGCCCGGAGTCTGGATTTGTGCCCGGTTGATGGCAATAGGCTCGCCCCTTATTACTTGGGACTTAAACATAACTGGCGAAATGTGGGTGTACTATAGGTACACCTCTGCCGAACCCTCCGGGGATTACAGGTGTGATATTATGTTATGTTATGTACTAGCTGACCTGACAGGCGTTGTCCTGTCTTTTCAAAAGTTCATACAAACATCCCATACAACAAACAATGTTCAGTTTTTCCCGAATTTGAACAAATTTCTTTTCATAAGACCTAATTCGGACTTTTACGAACATTTTAAAATAAAAAATAGCCAAATCGCTCCAGCCGTTCTTAAATGACTTACTACCGGGCGCTTACCACCTGGCGCTTACCACCTAACGCTTACCACCTGGCGCTTACCACCTAACGCTTACCATCTGGCGCTTACCATCTGGCGCTTACCACCTAACGCTTACCACCTGGCGCTTACCACCTAACGCTTACCACCTGGCGCTTACCACCTGGCGCTTACCACCTGGCGCTTAGCACCTGGCGCTTACCACCTGAAGCTTACCACCTGGCGCTTACCACCTGGCGCTTACCACCTGGCGCTTACCACCTGAAGCTTACCACCTGGCGCTTACCACCTGGCTCTTACCACCTGGCGCTTACCACCTGGCGCTTACCACCTGGCGCTTACCACCTGGCGCTTACCACCTGAAACTTACCACCTGGCGCTTACCACCTGGCGCTTACCACCTGGCGCTTACCACCTGGCGCTTACCACCTGGCGCTTACCACCTGGCGCTTAACACCGAAAAGCATTTCGTTAACATTTTGTTAGTTGTAAAAAAAAAATATTAGGTTCAATTCACACTGGGATGGCAGCGACCGGCCGACAGGAGCAGGCAGCGTCGAGTTCAGCGAGTAGTCTCGCTAAGAGAAGGCCGCGGTCTCGCGCGTGGTCGCTAGACAGCGCCACCTTTTCGAGTATCTCAAATGATACTGTGCATTTTAGTAATGACGATCTTTAATCTCATTCCAATAAGGTTGCTGATGGGTTGGCACCACTGACAAGATTGTCAAAATGATGGGAAAGTGATCTTTATAAATGTTACTAGCGGTCGCCCGCGGCTCCGCCCGCGTGGATGTCGGTTTTCGCGACAAAAAGTAGCCTATGTGTTATTCTGATTTATATAACCTATAGCGGTCCCCCGCGGCTCTGCCTGCGTGGATGTCGATTACCGCTACAAAAAGCCTAAGTTTGATCCCATGTGTTCAACTACCCAAAAGTAAATTCAGCATTTTAGCCGACAAACAAGCAGATAAACAAACATACTTTCGCATTTATTTTATTAGCAGGATAAGATAACTTCATGTGTTAAATATTGTTTTAAAGGATAAAATTTTTGTAAAAAAAGTTACTGAATTAGAGCTTCCCTTTATACAACATTTAATGTAATTTTATCTTGTGACAACAAAATGTATTGATGTTCGGGAGACTCAACTCGTGATAGGCCAACGTACAGTTGGCCATGGGTAAAGCATTCCTTTCGTAGATCAATCCCTACTAAATTGAAAGTTTGGCCCTGGGACTTGTTAATAGTTAATGCAAAAGAAGTTTTCACCGGAAATTGAAGTCGTTTAAATGGAATTGGTAAATCGGTGGGGATCATCGGTATCCGAGAAATGTGAGCTAATTCACCAGCAACAGGGCCGGTGATAATGGTCGCTATAATTAAATTGTCTTTTAATTCCTTTATAAGTAGCCTCGTTCAATTGCACATATTGGGAGGGCTCAAATTTCTGAGAAGCATTATTGGCGTTCCGACTTTTAACGACAGTTGGTGAGGTGGCAGTCCAGCGGGGTTGAGAGAATTTAAAAATTCCTGTGGGTAATGTACTGCGTCTTCGATATTAGTGACAGTGACTATGGATTTATAATGCTTAACTTGACCCGGGACTCTTTGCATAATTAAATTGTTTATTTCATTGACCGTGTTATTCCTAGGTGACACTATTGCTCTACAACACAGCCAACGAAAGTCATTTCCATGTAAATTTTCTATGCCAGGGTATACTGCATTTATCAAGCTTTCTAAAGAATGGACTCGATCGACTCGACTCGAATCGACGCTCGACACTCGACTCTCGTGCGCGTAACTCAGACGTTCTTACATTTTGTTCATGAAGTCGTTGCGAACGCTCGACACTTGACTCTCGCGTGCGTAACTCAGACGTTCTTACATTTTGTTCATGAAGTCGTTGCGAACGCTCGACACTCGACTGTCGCGCGCGTAACTTAGAGGTTCTCAGATTTTGTTCGGCAAGACGTTGTGAACGTTCAGGTGAAGATTCTTCAATACGACGTATTCTTGCTGCCCTTGCTTGAGAACTGTGTTTAGAAAGTTGAGACCTCGTTCTTTTAGGCATTTTGCAGACTTTAGATATATCTGTAGATATGTAACAAACGAATAATATATATAATTAAGAAAATGTTAGTGGCGTGTAATATTTTAGCTCAGAAAACAACTGTTTAGCCCTAAAAAGAACTGTTCTTTTAGCCCTGTAAAGAACTGTTTTTTAGCCCTGAAAAGAACTGTTGTTTAGTTCTGAAAAGAACTTTTATATAGATCTGAAAAGAACTTTTATATAGCTCTGAAAAGAACTTTTACATAGCTCTGAAAAGAACTTTTATATAGCTCTGAAAAGAACTTTTATATAGTTTTGAATAGAAACTTTTATGTAGCTCTGAAAAGAACTTTTTGTTAGGTTTAGTTTTAACAACGAAATCTAAAAATTTTCGTACGAAAATTATTAGAAACCGCGCGCGACCGCTGCGTAAGGAGCCGCGCGGGTACCTTACCTACTCATAGACCAAAAGTAGAAAGTAAAAATAGTATTATATTGATTTCGCCATATCTTTCAAACCAAACGTCAAATTTTAATGTATTAAATACTAAATATTATCTACATAAACAGTACTTTGTGACAAAATAGTTTATTTTGATAAGGAGTAATGACATGTGTAAAATAAATGCGTATAAATGAAGTCCTAAAAAAATTCAAGATTTTTAAATAAAAAAATGGTTGTTGTGCTTAACTCGAAATAGATAGGTATAGTATGTCGCGGACTTTTTTGTAGATATTTTTAAGGTTTTTAATTAATTAGAACATTTTATGGTTCTATCTTTTATAGTTTAGGCGGCGTACGCCAAATAAGGAACTTTTTGGATGATTTCTTACACCTTGGGTCCGAATAACCCAAATATCTTACGGATCCCTATTTTTTCTATAATAAAATATAGCTTATGTTACTCGCAGATAATGTAGCTTTCTAATGGTGAAAGAATTTTTAAAATCGGTCTAGTAGTTTTTGAGTTTATCCATTACAAACAAACAAAAATACAAATTTTTCCTCTTTATAATATTATATATACTATATTAGTGTAGATTATAAGATTGATGATAGGTTGCTGCTATCAGAGTTAAAATAACTGTAAAGGATTGTACAGTGCTCAAGGATCTTTTGGTGCTTGAATGACATTGACAGGGGCGTTATTGGTAAATATTAATTTTTATGAAATAGTATATTAAAGAAACAAGATGGCGGCGTTAGTTCCAATTTTGGTCCCGCGCCAATAGATCCTTGTACAGTTCTGTACAGTTCTGTATAGTTTTGTACAGTTCTTTATAGTTATGTACAGTTCTGTGCAGTTATGTTTGGTTCTGTTTAGTTCTGTACAGTTCTGTGCAGTTCTGTATACTACTGTGCAGTTCTGTTTAGTTATGTACCGTTCTTTGTAGTTCTGTACAGTTCTGTATAGTTCTGTACAGTTATTTATAGTTCTTTACAGTTCTGTGCAGTTCTGTTTAGTTCTGTTCATTTCTGTACAGTTCTGCGCAATTCTGTATAGTTCTGTACAGTTCTTTGTAGTTATGTACAGTTCTGTGCAGTTCTGTTTAGTTCTGTTCAGTTCTGTATAGTTCTATGCAGTTGTGTTTAGTTCTGTACAGTTCTTTATAGTTCTATACAGTTCTGTGCAGTTCTGCATAGTTCTGTACAGCTCTTTATAGTTCTGTACAGTTCTGTTCAGTTCTGTACAGTTCTGTGCAGTTCTGTATACAACTGTGCAGTTCTGTTTAGTTATGTACCGTTCTTTGTAGTTCTGTACAGTTCTGTATAGTTCTGTACAGTTATTTATAGTTCTTTACAGTTCTGTGCAGTTCTGTTTAGTTCTGTTCAGTTCCGTATAGTTCTATGCTGTTGTGTTTAGTTCTGTACAGTTCTTCAGAGTTCTATACAGTTCTGTGCAGTTCTGTATAGTTCTGTACAGTTCTTTATAGTTCTGTACAGTTCTGTTTAGTTCTGTACAGTTCTGTACAGCTCTCTGTAGTTCTGTTTAGTTCTGTTCAGTTCTGTACAGTTCTGTTATATCTGTACAGTTCTGTGCAGTTCTGTACAATTCAGTACTACAGTTCTGTATAGGTCTGGAATGCGGCTGGAAAACGTCACTAAAAAGCAATTTACATACCAACAGCTTATTTAAAATAATACCACTGATTATCGGTGACAACCTCTTATCGTTTCTAATCCTAATTGCTTATAGTTCAAACAAAAATTGTATTAATAAAGTAAAAAAATACTGTATTTAAATATTTTTACAGTCCAAATTATTTAATCTAGACTTTAATTACGTTGGCCAGAATCCAATTACGTTGAGTGGGTCCTTAAGGTATAAAATTTATAGGTGCCTAGATTTTAATGAACATATTTTATTACTTAATTTCTTCACCTTCCATATTTAGATTAATAATTCCAAAGTGAGTCTGTTCGAGTGTTTGTCACCACTTATAAATTACCACTTTAATCGTATGGGTCCAGATAAAAAGTTTGGAACCAAAAGACTAATCCTTGATGATGCATTGCATATACTTTAACGGCCAAACCTATCTGTGGTTTTAACGTCCCAATAATCTACAAGTTGTAACATAATTAACGCACAACCTCTTAAGGGGTCATTGTACTCATCATTATGAACAACTTTTGCTATGGGACCAAACCTAAAATCGCGAACAATAAATCAGCTGCTCCCTACATTTATGTTCGCATAACTCGTCAAAAAGTAGGGAACAACTGATTTTTTTTCGCGATTTCAGGTTTGGTCCCATAGTAAAAGTTATTCATAATGATGAGTACATGAACCCTTAAGTGGTTGTCCGTTATTTATGTTACATCTTGTATAAGAGATTATGGAATCATACCGGCCTGACATAAGGACAGATAGAATTATCCTGTCTATCATCAATAGCGATCAGTCTTTTACTAAATATAGGTTATTGGGTTCAGCCGTTAGGAGACTTAAAACCGAGGTTACCGCAGTTTTTGCCAACAATATCAAATTACGAATTGACTTTTGGTGACGACACTCTCCTTTTAATAGCTAAGCTAGATCTGAGCTGAGGTGGAGCTTTTAGTAGTAGAGTTAGATGCTGTTGTGATAAGATTACCTATTTATAATAACAAGGCTATAATGGGGCTGTATGTGTATGCTTGGGGACGTCCTCACTCACTATGACATATGTGGTTTAACCAACTGGAAACTCTTTCAATATTCTCTTTCGAGTTTTCTTTTTGCTGTGATGAATCACACAATCACACTGTCACTTTGTCTATATATTATATCTATATTCCTCATTCTACCGGCCCCCTTCTACCAGAACCCCCCCCCCCCTTCTACCCTTTCTTTCTTCTTCTATCGGTATCTAGATGCACTGCAAGTAACAATCCCTGCCTAGTTGCTATTCCACCAATTCGCACTAAGCGTTTCCAAATGGTTTTTGTCATGCGAACAGCAAAGGAGTGGAACTTTCTACATGCATCTGTGTTTCAGAACGCATACAACCCAGATCTCTTCAAAGTGAGGGTGAACAGGCTTCTTCTGGGTAAGCTCGCTCCATCGTCGACTTTGTCTCCGTTACCTCTGACCTGGACTAGAGTCAAGAGCAAGCCCATGTCGAATAAAAAAAAAATTGAAAAAATATTTTGACTTTGTCTCTTACTACTACTGAAGCAGTATTTTAATAAGAGACAAAGTTAAAATTTTTATTTCAAGTAACCCCAATATCTTAATATAAAACAGTTTCACATTTAGGTACTACCCTTGCCGGTGTAGAAATATTTAAATTAAAAGTGTCTAATTAGCAAATTCTTTATCAGGAAATTAAGTTTACAGTCCAATTAATATTATTGCAAATTATTTTCAAATAAATGCTATTTTAAGAAAATATGTAATTTTTTAATACAATGTCAAGTTTTATAAGTATTATATTTTATTTATGAATGAAATGTTATAATTGACTACTAATGCCGCCTGCACTCTACTTCTTTTGTCTGGCGAGCGCATGCACTCAAGCGGTTAGAGTTAAAAACTAAAACTAAATAAATTGTGTTAGTCAAAGCAAAATCGCAGGATATCAGTATAATCAAATTGTTTATGGGTTTTGCGTGGGCAGTAATAATGAGGATATGACTATTTTTATTTCGTAATATACGGGATTAAGTTGATATGCCGGATGAAACTTATAACTTTATTACTTGGAACGATCTAGATTCAATTGTAGGATAAAGTGATTAATATTATACAAGGTGCAGATGTCAATACTACAATAATTAAAACTTCGTATATATAATGACGTTCCCAGTCTGCATACAAAAATTCAACCAAATATATCCAATAGTTTAGTCACTATAGCTAGTCAAAGATTGGCAGAACCCATAATCGGCCCATCACTACTATTTAGTATTTTAGTTTGTTTGAAATAATCACTTTTTTTTAATTTTGATGCTTGGATTTATTTGATAGTTCCAAAATAATGTTATGCATTAGAATTACCAGTGTTTTCATTTTTTATCGTATTGTTGCCTCGACATCTATAAAAATAAATAAAATTGAAGTGTGTTTGTAATATCAACATAACAGCTTTTCACTAACACCTTTACTAATAAACGTATTATATCAGTTGAATAGTTACACACCGATTTCTCTCTTTCATTCGTCAGTAATTTGACTTTCGAAAGAAAAAGACAAAGCGTTGTGTAACTATACAGACGCTATACAGCGTTTATTAGTAAGGAGGTAAATGTATAAGAAAGTGTATAAATAAAACCACATTTTTTTTTAATTTTTGTCTGTCAGTCTGTTTGTTCCGACTAATCTCTGAAACGGCTAGACTGATTTTAACGGAACTTTCACTTGCAGATAGCTGTTGTTATAAGGAGTAACTTAAGCTACTTTTATTTTAGAAAAATAATTAGGATCCCGCGCAAAAAATTAAAACCCATGAAATTGTGAACCAAATCTGATTCAAATAGGGAAGTATTGACATCCACGCGGGCGAAGCTGCGGGCAAAAGCTAGTTATATATATTTTTGTAGAATAAAACGATAAAAAGGTAATACAGATAAAGTGTAACAGACAGATACAATTAGTGTGCTTCTAGACTCTCTGGCCCGATAGTAAATTATCAATCAAGAGCATCTAACTAATTAAGATTTAGATTAGAAAAAATATTATAATTTGTTTCTTTACTTACATTTATTTTACTAGATACCAAAATGCCTATTCGCATTCGAAAATTAGGTAGGTAACTTGAGTGATCAAATTGATTAATATTTTATTTCAATAAAGCGCTGTTACACACCTGCAAATTCGTGTGCTTAAGTACCTACGTTTTCTATATGATAATAAAATTACCGACTTCTATTTCAGCCTGATGTGTCGAAAAGCATCGCAGGCGTAAACATGCCAAATGCTATGTAAACTTTCCGTCACGTAATTTCGGATTGCTTAGATTTAAATTATACGACGAAAGAAGACTGCACGCCAGCCTGCAATGCAACTGATATATTTATTTATTTAATTAAACTTTTCACACTTAAAAAAGTACAAAGGCGGACTTAATGCTTTAGGCATTCTCTACCAGTCAACCAAGGGTGGTGAAGAGATTAGATGGCAGGTGCTCTGTTAGAGATGGAACAATTTGTACATAAATAAGTTATAAACTTATAATACATAAACATTTTAATAAGATTTTATTTTAGGAAGTTATTATAATAATTATATGTTAAAAAAAACTTAAAATATCTTTTTCTACTAACTAACGAACTAACTAACTATACAAATAAATATACAAAACAAAAGGAAACTTAGGCGTCGAAGTACTCGTCCGCATCGCTGTCATCCGGAAACGTGCCCAGAAGACTGGCAGCATTGCCACGTTGAATGGCAATGCTAATTCTTTGGCCAAAGAACGAGCCAGCCCTCTGGTCACGTGAAGTGTCGACCAGTCGGCGAGAAATTTCCTTAAAAAGGAGACGCGCACTCGGGCCCCATGACCCGAGCGTTTCGACCCCAAACGGCTCAAAACTGTAGTTACCGATAAGTTTACAGTATTTGCGCCGCTTAAGGGTCTCAGCAGCCGCAGCAGCGGCGCCAGCACAGCTCGCCGTGCTTGGAACATGAGACGGCGCAAGGGTGTCGACACAGGTTGCGTCCCACACCAGAGGTCTACCCACCTTCCAAGGCAACAACGTCATGCCGTCTGGTCTCTTCCCATCGTCACGTACCAAGCCGCTTAGTTCTAATATCGCTGGTACGCCGGCGGTGACAAGAGCTCGACGAATAATATCGTTAATGCTGGCGTGTCGTGCTATGCGGCCTGCACTCCTGCAGCAGGACAGGCCATGGTGTCCGAGGTTGTCGACAGCTTCACCGCAGTGACACCGATGCGGAGCAACACAAGGTGCGCCTAAGCGGAGACACGTAGCGAGCCGAAACGAAGAGTCATCCATCATAGTGCCTATGGTGGATGACGGAAGCGCTTGAAGCCACAAGCCTGACTCCCATTCTCCCACAGCCAGCAGACGGGCACGCTCAGCAGTATTAAATGACGTATTTACTAGGGTATTCCGTATAATACTGCAGAGCGGCACGTCCCACCGTTTCTGGGAGGCTGGGTTGTCAGGTAAATCCGTATTGGGACAAGCCATCTTCCACGCGTTCAACGCATCGGTCAAACACTACCGTGTTTACCACCAGTGAGGAAGATAAAATTTTCCTGGTTAATTTGTCGGTACCGTGGACCGAAGAGAGGAAGGCCGGTAAACTTATACTTGAAATTTTGCGGACGCCGAGACCACTCAGGCGAATGGGAAGTGTAGCTTGCTGCCACGCTCGGTCGTTCAGGGCCACATTTAGAATAGAAGTTAGTGTGTTTCTAATAATTTGGTCTACTTTTTCTAAAAGTTGTGGATGCTTCCATAGATGGGAGGCGCGAAGGCTATACGTAAATTTTGGTCCAAAGCAGCAGTATCGAATTAGTGTGAAGGCCGAATGGATGTTAATTTTGAATAGTCTTTCCGAGACGTCATGAAAATTTTGAATTTTTTCCTCAACAAACGTTGGAAAGGATTCGTCAAAAATTGGGGACCCTAGGAGGTAAAGAGAGTTTCTTTCCGTAATTTTGATATTTGGTGCTATTGTATTAAATTTTGCTATAGTAGTCTGTCTGTCAGTGGTTTGGGGAAGATAAATTTCACATTTTGAAAGGTTAAGGTCTAGGCCGATGGAACTAAATTTTTCTTTTATAAAAGCTAAATCTTTTAAGACTGTGTCTACATTACCTCCTAGGGTTCCGTCATCCAAATACCATACGTTGAATTCAGAATTTAGTTGTCGAATAATTGGATTTATTGCCAAACTAAAAATGACTGGCCCAAGAGGGTCACCCTGTTGACATCCAACGGCTGATTTCAAAAGGTTGTCTTTATAAAGTAATTTAGAGGGGTGCCTGTAACATTGATATAGGAAACTGTAAATTTTGGGTATTTCTTTTTGGACTTCTGTCAACAAGGTGTCCCTGTTTACGGAATTGAAGGCATTTTTAATGTCACCCTTAAGGATGACCTCACCTTTACCGCTGTTGAGGTAAGTCGATAATGCATGTACCGCAGCCTCACAGCCCCCTTTCGACCCGAAGCCCAGCTGTAGGGGCTGGAATTTGCTGGCCAGTGTTTCGCTGTAGAAAGCACAGCATACATATACATATATATTTACTATAATATATGTTATATATATGTATTATATACAAATTCAAGAGAGAGAGGTTTTGAGATGACTCTACGCTATTTATTTTGAAAATAACTCCGCAATCTCCGCTTAAATGCATACCGACTGGTGGCCATCCTGATGTCAAGAGGTAGCGCATTCCAAAGAAGAATGGACTGAATATGAAAGGAAGAATGAACAAAGTCAGGAGTATGAGAAGGACAGAGTAGGAGAAGATTGTTAGAAGAACGAAGATTCTTAGCGTGTGAAGAACATACATAGATATTGGAAGTGAGACACTAGATAAGAAGGAGGAGTGGGAGAGTTAAGAAGGGAGAAAAGCGTGGTCAAAGCACGTAAATTTCTTCTCTGGCGAATGGGCATCCATTTGAGCTCAGACCTGTAGCTCGACACATGGTCATATTTTCTGAGGTTGAATATGAACCGGATACAATTGTTAAGCAGTCTGTCAAGCTTATCCAGCAACACCACATTCAAGTCAAAGTAGCACACGTCACCATAGTCAATGATAGGGAAAATCAAAGTCTGCACAAGCATAGTTTTCGTCTTAGCGGGCAAAAAGTTTCTCAGACGATACAGAGATCGTAGAGTACCGTTGACCCTTTGACTAACATTAGAGACCTGGCGCTGACAGCTAAGCGTCGAGTCAAGATGCAAACCGAGATCTTTCACAGAAGGGGTAATGGGTAAGACGGTACTATTGAAAATGAGAGGAGGAAGAGAGCTAAGCGTCACCCTACCCATCATGCGCGAGCTTCCAATTACAATGGCCTGACACTTTGAGGGGTTCACTGACACCCCAAAACTATCAGACCACTTATACAAATCTATACTCTTCTATACATTTACAATACATGCAAATAAATAAAATTGAATTATCCTTTCGTCATGTCAAAATAACAGCTTTTTACTAAATGCGAAAATATACATATAGTAATAGTAGGTACTTTTAACAAAAAATCTATTTTTAAAATTTTTGTCTGTCTGTTTGTTCCGGCTAATCTCCGAAACGGCTGGACCGATTGGGACTTTGACTGGCAGATAGATAATGTTATAAGGAGTAACTTAGACTACTTTTATTTTAGAAAAATAATTAAGGTCCCGCGCAAGAAAATTAAAGTCCATAAAATGAACAAAATCCGATTCACATAAGGAAGTTGTTTTCTGACATGCACGCGTAGTTCAAAATAAAACGTTTTCTTATCTGAAAGTTGCACCCGAAATTTTCAAGTTCCACCAGTTCGAACAAGACGCAAAAAATATTTTTACCAGAACATTCCATATGGATTTAAAGCCATATTCCCAAAGGAAATATAAATACTGAATTGAAATATTGCATAATGTGTATCGGAATATCTTTCCTTGGCGAAGAGTAGAAGACCAAAGTATCCAGAGCTCCCCACCCCGTCTTCGTGGAAGGGTTAGGGAAGTGGTGAATGCGTGGTCGCGGGTCAAGCAACACTGGCTAAGTGGTAAACGTTCGATAGGTCGGGAGCTACTTATGACTATGAATATTTATAACTTATTAGCCGAACGTCGTTTGCGTTGCTCCCGGTGAGTTTTAAGGGTGGGTTGCTGGAGTAAAAAAATGTATGTATTAAGGTTTTATTTTTGTGATTGTAAAATATCTAAGAAATGTGAGGGAAATATGATAATTTTTATTTAATTTTTTGAGGTGAATGAGGTAACTTAATTTACACAGCTATTAACAAAATGATATTTTTAGTATACCTATTGCTTTAAATACATATTATATTTTCTAGTAGGTATGAAGTTTTACTTATTCACTTGATATGAGATCCTCTTCTGATCCTTGATTATTAACGAGGCTTTAATAGCTAAAATACATTTGTAGTGTATGTTAGGTCCGGTTGGTGGCCTCGAGCGATGCAACTTGCAACGCGGTTTGTATCAGGAGGCCAACCACCACCTCTTAAAGCAGTATTATTTTAATGTTACTTCAGTGTGAGAAAGAGATGAAGCTATACAGGACGTCTAGCTCCATCTCTTTCCCATACTGAAGTAACATTAAAATAATACTGCTTTAAGAGGTGGTGGTCTAGCTCCAGGTCGTGTCTTATTTAATACCGATCGCCGTGCGAATACGCGAACGGTCGCGTGCATCTGCATAATATGACAAGTTTTGTTTGGAAAACCGGAAAGCGCCCTCTGCCGGGGCGACCACGCATTCTGGTTCACCGAACAATGATTATAAAGACTGATTGTTCAATAACACACTATACGACTAAACACCGACAGACTGAACACCGAGAAGACTTTACTTCAATGGGATTCTTCGCCGACAGGACACTTCGCTGACAGGGCATCCTTACTTCTGATTATTCCGAACCTGACCTGAAAATCCTAACCCTAGACGGTCGACGTCAGGGGCACCTCGAGGTTCGGTTTGGTTAGGTTTCTTTTAAACCCTGCAGACAGAAATATGAGCCCCGCGTAGCGGGGCTCCGTCGACCTGCTGTCAGTCTGTCGGCGAAGTGTCCTGTCGGTGAAGAATCTCGTCGAAGTAAAGTCTTGTCGGTGTTCAGTCTATCGGCGTAGTGTTTGTCGGCGTTTAGTCGTACACTCTCAATAACAACACAAAAAAAAATTAACGTCAAAAAAAATGCGCTTTGTACGCGCTTGTTTGTTAAAAGTTACCAACAGATTATTAAACTCGTGTTTTGATTAGCTCTCCGAAAAAATAATTGAAAATCTAATCATTTGACGTGCGATTTCAGAACAGATCGAATTATTATTTTTAAGAAATTATACCTAAGCTAATTGTTCTACGTTATCCAATCAACTCTCTTCACATGCAGCCTCTAGCCCTGCAATTGCACCCTAATATAAATTGTGATACTTGTTTTCAACAAGTCGTGTAAAGAACATTTACTTTATAAAACATGTTCACATACGTATGATACGTGTGTGTGGTGAACATTGTTTCAGGCATGTTTAGTTAACTATTTTGTTCACCTTTTTGATATGTTTTTTTAGTAAGTTTTATATACAACTAGTCTTTACAACTTGTTTTAGGTATAAACAATAAATGAAAACACAACACAACATGTAGACACAACATGTAGAATACATGTTTTATAACTTTGTGTAAACGCAGCGTTACTACGATCATCGCCATAAAACGTCCCCTTAAATGCAAATTATAAATGTTTATATAAAGAGTTCAATTTATATTCTAATTCGATGGCTTGCCACTAGAGGGCTAGGTGTCGCCAATGACAGCACTTTTCAAACTAAATTAAGCTGTTCTGACAAAACTGCGGTTTAAAATGCACGATAAAAGATTGTATCCTGCCCTCAGTTACGATTTTTAGCAAGATACAAAAGCTTTTGTAAATATGGTTAATATATTTAAATTCTGGTTCGAAAGAAAACTAGTTAGGAGACTTTTCTTTTGTTATGAACATTCTGATAACCTTTTTTCAAGGTTGTTTGGGTTGGTTGATGAAAGTCGATTGGTTTAGTTCTAAAGTAACGTACAGTTTGACAACGTTCAAAGGTTCCATCGTTTACCTTCGGATTAGCCGACATTATAGCGAATAAAATGTGACTATCAACTAATAGAAATTGATTTATATCCCAACCTAAATTATTGTAGATTGACGCACTAAATCCTTCACTCCCTTGCAATCTCTGAAAAAAAAACTGTAAAATGATGGTGGTCGTCAAATGAAAACTTTTTTCCAAAAAAAAATACTACGAAGTGAAAAATAACTTTAATTTCGGAAGTCGGTGTCTTTGGATCTGTATTTTAGTTTTTTGCCACCGATTTCCGAAATTAAAGTTATTTTTCACTTTGTAGTGTTTTTTTTTTTGTTTGGAAGTTGGTTGTTTTTTTTTACAAAAAAGTTTTACTTTTAAATTTTTAGTTTTGGTACCTACCCCACACAGTCGTATACCATTACTTGCGATGTAAATAACAGTGATAGGAAATTATTATAACATCATCAACATACACTAAGGGGAAAAATACGAATTACTGAAGCTAACTCAAATACCACTCATCAGAACTTGACCAAATTTAAATGGGACCAATCTGGAAGTATATCCTTTCAAATAAAAAATAATGTTTCAAGCTTAATCTGATCAGTAGACCCATGCAGCTGTTATTACTTAACTACGAGCCCCTCGTGCCGTTACTTCGATTGTACTAATTATCTATGTCCCTATAGAAGTATGAGAAACAGGGTGTAAAGTTCACTCATCCTCTATGAAAAGGAAAGATCCACCGACCAGACGGGTCTTGTGTCTGGTGGGCTACTGCCCGAAGGTTGATGTCCGGACGTTGTATATATGTCGTGGCCAGATCATAGAATTGATAATTTCATTTAATTAAGACTTGTCATGATTTATTTCAAAATTTATGATTTTGTGTGTGTGCCAGGAGGCAACGCAGTGTCGGATGGCCAAATGTTATGATTTCCAAATATTAATAATATTATCGTTATGAAAATAAAACACAAAAGTATTTCTTATGTTATCATAATTTATACTTATACTGATCGATTACATTAATAAAATTATTTACAGAAGGCAAAATATATATGTATTTAGTAAAACTGATAACCACATGTCAGTCCATAGTCTTTCTAATAACTATCCACTTAAAATAATTTTTTTATTAAACATTTTAAAGGTTAAAATCCTGTATGGTCGCGTCCTATTCAAAAGCGATCGTCGCACGAATACGCGATCGTCGCGCTCATATGTCACTTCTTGTTCGGCGAACCTCGCGGTGTCACGTCAACAGAGGGCGCTTTCCGGTTTTCCGAATAAGAAGTGACACAAGGACGCGACGATCGCTTTTCTATAGGACGCGGGGTAAGAGCGTCCAGAAATGTCTCGAATTCAAAATAACACCTAGCTTATTATCAATGTCATTAAATATAAAGAAAACAATCTAACCTCAAAAATCATCGCCTCTAACTCAAATTACAAACTACCCCAAATTATATTTTAATAAAAAAGAATATTCTATATGTAACATTTGCTTATTTCTCTAACATACTTCACAGTAATAAAATGCAACATAATATATTATCATCTCTCCATGGTATAAGATCGCTAGAAGAAACTAATCATAATTATGACACATCGAGCATTAGAACGAGAGCGTTATACTAAAGCCGAACTTAAACTCCACGTGCCTTATTAATAATAACCGGATACTGAACAGTGTACATCAACTCACGTGGAAAATGAAAAGATTTCTAAATTAATAGATCAGTAAAAATATGGCGAGTATCCATTAAACAAGTTCTCACGTGACAGACTTGCTTTTAACAAATAAACTTCGTTCCACTTTGATTATCACACAAGCACATTCACTATAGAAAACAAAAATTAATCTGAAGCACCGCCTAGTAATTGTAATAACTTCGTTTCTATTTGTCACTGTCTGAATCTGGTGTAGGAGATACAGTAGTCGTCTCCGTTGTTGTAACAGTTGGTTCCTCTGTGGTAGCAGTCGGTTCCTCTGTGGTAGCAGTTGGTTCCTCTGTGGTAGCAGTTGGTTCCTCTGTGGTAGCAGTTGGTTCCTCTGTGGTAGCAGTTGGTTCCTCTGTGGTAGCAGTTGGTTCCTCTGTGGTAACAGTTGTCGGTTCCGTAGTTGTTAAACTGTTCCTGCATTCGTCCAGCTCACCAATTAACCCGTTCTTCTGACCAGCCAATGCTAACGTAGACACGAACAGGGAGAATGATAGAAGTGACAAGAGAACTATGATCTTGTTGTTCAACATCCATCCCAAAGTCCTCTCAGAGTAATATTTGCAAGAGTTACTCATTTTTGTTTCTGTATCTGCTTCGTTTCACACGAGTTTCACTATCCGATCTGTTGCGATGAATACTTCAATTTCGTCACTGTTTTATCAATATTATTTTATATCTTTTTTTTTCAACTGATAAAGTACCTATATCTTTCTAACTGTATGACTTTGAAATTGAGTCTTATTTATTTAAAGATAAAGTCGTGTTTGTATTGATAGGTTGCACGATATTGATATTGGGCAGGATTAGATAATGGTGTTTGCAATTATTTCGTTGGTCAACTTTATTGTGTTAAATTACTCGTATTGTTTCGTCATGATTATATTAATATGCAAAAAAGTATTTGTCGTGATGCAAATAGAAATCGCCATCATATGTCAGGAAATAATACTGTTATAATTGATGATGCAGAAGGTGTGAGACCCTAATATAGTAATCTACGCAATAACGATGAGTCATACATATAAAAATCAATAGCTAGCACTATCATTAACCTTACACCATTATTATAAGTCATACGTCATTGCAAGTTGACGTGTTGTGATTCTGTTTTAGAAGAGCAAATTAAATTAACGAGCAAAACTTCACACACGTTATTACGTACTGATATACAGGCTGTTTTTTTTTATGTGTCATAACTCTAGGGTATGAATAAGATCGTATCAAAGAATCAACTGGCATATGAATGATTTTTCAATTAAGTAACATAATTTTTTGTTTTCGTTTTTCATACAAAACAATGCGACAAAGTTACGATTATTAATTAAATAAAGTTTCTTAGTTTTAATATAAATGATGGGTATGAATGTATTTATCAATGAAACTTAGAGTGAACCTAATTTAATTATGATTGATAATATCTTCGAAACTATGCATTTTTAGACCACATATTCTAGGACTTTTGTATTATTTTTACTTTTATAACCCTAGAGTTATGACATATAAAAAAAAACGTTGTATAAAATGTGGAGATGACAATACGACAATAAATGAAAACACTAGCAATACACACAACAACAATATCAAATGTGGGTGTACTATAGATACACCTCTGCCTAACCCTTCCGGGAAACAAAGCGTGATGTTATGTTATGTGTATGTGTACTAGCAATACATAGAAGCTTGCGTAGAAGTATTTTGGAAGTATCAAATTAATCCTTACACCGAAATAACTAAAGTGATTTTTCCAAACAAACTATGGGTTTTGCCAAACTTTGACTAGGTAATAAGTCACTTAACTATTGGATATACGATTAATCGATTGAGTTTTTGTATGCAGACTGGGAATGTCATTAGATATATATTGTCGTCTCTACCATGTATAATGATGATACAGCAAGTTTTCTTTTCAATTCTAGATAAAGAGAATAATTTCCTCCGCTCATACTGTAGCTGTAAGTATAGAAAATTTGCTCCCCTCGCGTTTAAGGTTAATGATGTCATCCGTATAACAAATTGTACGAATTTATATGAAACCCTACGAACCTCCGCCCTATGTCTTCAAGTGAAGTAATTTCTAAGAATAATCTGACGGTTTGTGACGGAATAGAGGTGAACTTCGATATTTCTGGTTCTCTCTGAACAAGAATTATCACAGGGCATACATAAATAAAAATTCCCATGATTTGAGAACCTCCCCTTTTTCGAAGTCGGTTAAACTGAGCGTGTCTTTAACCGATTCATTTAAAATATTATATTTATTAATTTTTTGTTTTATTTATTTATTCATATTTTTTTTTTATTTACTTATTCATATTTTTTTTTTTTTTATTTATTTATTCATATTTTTTTTATTTTTTATTTATTTATTCATATTTTTTTTATTATTTAGTATTTACACGGCAGATGTGAGTGGAAACACCGGGAGGGGACGCCCTAGGAAGACATATAGTGATCTTGTTGGTGATGTTCGTCAGAAAGGTCAGTAGGTAGATTAATTTGAAGGACAAGGCTTTTGGCGATATTGAATTGTTATCAGATTATTTTTTCTCACTGTTTGCATTCAGATAACAACCATGTGCACAGTTGCCCGTGTTGTCACTTATATCTGTTAGCCTATCTTTCCCTCACACTGGCCACACTACATCCGATTCGAATCCGGGAAAAGACGATCCGAACAAAATGTCACACGTTCCAAATTCGAACAGAGTTCTGATCTAGAATACAACTCGTTATACAGCCAGGGAAATAATTATTAAGCTAAATGACACCCTACGCCAATTTGCCGTGTTTATAGCTAAACGACCATCAAAGAATGAGAGTTGTAATTTGAACATACGGACAATTTTAGTGAAATGAAATGAAATTGTTTATTCTGTAAATAGGATATCGGAATCAATTTTACATGTCATAATAAAAAAAAAATGTTGGTAGTCAATTTTCTTAACAACTCATTTCCTAGACTTTACAATTGCTGCTACAGATACTTCCAACCGTCATTTCTCGAATTTGAATATGATACAATACACAAGTAGTGGTAGCTGTACAGTACCAGGTGTATAGTTTCTAGAATGTATTTTAAAAAAAAATCTGAAGATGAACTCATGTAAAATGATTGATTTTCTGTTGTTCTTTTGTTTACGTAGTAATTTCCATACAACTTTTCGCCGTCGAGGGGCGGATTTCACCAATGAAACTGATCACGATCAGCACATCTAAACTACATTCAAGAGTTGTCAGTGTCATTATTCCAAAGAACATAATAACACGGACAGCCCTTAATCGTGGTTTATGTGCTGATCGCATTGAGTTTCATTGGTTAAATCAGCCCTCAGTGCATATACTATAAAGATTTTATTGCTAAATATAAAAAAAAAACTCGCTCTTCAATACCATCGATTTAATTTAACGCTTTATATTTTTCTACCAAGTTCCCCAGTCTTTTCTAGACATTACTTGTGTCTACTTTGTGAGCGCGTGGCGCCCCATTCTCTTATCTAACGGAGCTCATTCCTTACATCGAACGAACGACAGCCGAGCATTTGTCTACGGAACCCTTTGTATTAGCACCAATGTGTAGGGTTCCTTCAACTTTTATTAGCTGGCTTGTTTTCGGTTTTTGAGGGTAATTCGGTCTAGGCAGTGATTTTGGCGCAGGTTTCGTCGCTGAACCTTTAATTTTCTAGTTTTTTTTGGATTTTTTTATAGGTCGGTATTTGATTCTGTGATTGAAATTAGATCTTGATTTCGACCAACTATATTTTCTACGTAATTGAAACGTCAAAACCCTGTTAAAATAAGAATCAAATACTTTCTTTTGGTCTATTTATTACAGAATTTTAATGTCTGAATTACATCGAGTAATCTGGTATTTTTAATTAATAAAATGAAGAAATAAATACTCATTTCAAAAACTTATTAAATACTGCTTAATATAATACAATATACGGATTATAATATTTATAATATCCCACAATGTGTATGTGTTTGTGCTCCTTATCAAAAATCACAATTTAATTATACATACAGTTTACTTTTGGTAATCAATAACCTAATTAGCCGATGTTCGCACGGATGTAAAAATATCACGGCGGGATTTTATCACGCACTGGATTTTCAACTCTCGGCTCTAAGTACAGCGTTGAAAATCCAGTACGCGAGAAAAAATCGCCGCGATATTCTTACGTCCATGCGAACGTCGGCTTACAAACATTTGGATTTTGGTCTTAATACAGATAAACTATTCACTATAAAACAATCTACAGGCACCTACCTAAAAAAGACTTACAGAAAAAAAAAATACTCGAAAATAACACAATCACACTCAATATCCTAAATCAAAACAAAACATGTACATAAAATTGAAATCAAATTTTCTATCGGTGGCCGCATACCCCTGGGAAATCATGACGTCACATACCAGACGGTTGATTTTGTGTTTCGCTTGCAAAATAAATATTTTATTGATGATCGCTCCCACTTTGATCCGCGTAAAGTTTTTAATGCTGATTGCTTCGAAAAAAAAATATCTGTAATATACGGGAAGGAAGAGTGACAGGGGTTAACACACAGTTGTACTTGGGTTAAAATGGGATAGAATTTTGAACAAGAGTTCCTCATAATACGAAGATAAAGACTAAGGCCCGGACTCTACCAAAGCGGAGACGAAACGAGAGGAGAGGAGATGCACCAGAATTTCGTTATTCACACATCTCGTCTCCTCTCAGCTTCAGTTGATACTACTGAGCGGAGATGCATCAAATTTGTATGACGCGATCGAAGTCGAGATGTGAGCTGTGCCTCGCAAGCTGGCAACAGCGCGCAGCGGAGATGAGAAGAGACGTGAGCGGGGCGTACAGTGAGCGGCGCCGCTAGTTCACCCCGCATTGCCCAACCCGCCAGACGCGACCGCCAGCACACATGTCTGCTCCAATCAAGCCAGTACGCATCTCCGCGCAGCTTCGGTGGATACACCCTAGCTGAAAAACATTTCTTCTCGTCTCCGCTTCGGACATCTCCGCATACCTCCGCTTCGGGGGAGTCCGGGCCTAAGGAAGGCTTTTTGAATATTTAACCCCTGAAGAGGTTCTACATGGGATGGAAGTTCGTAATTTTTACCGATGTGCAATCCCACTGGGCACACAGTTAATGTATGTGCCTACATTTATCATTTATTTATTTACCTATTTATTTAATTTTTTCACGCTTAAAAAAGTACAAAGGCGGACTTAATGCCTTAGGCATTCACTCATTCATCATTTTTTTTTTTTTTTTGGTATCATTCGTTTATGTTATTAGTAAGCAGGTTTATTTACATAGTTGCGATGGCATTTTATTATACTTAATAATTATTATTTAAGTTTGGATCTTACTGTGTATTTGTTCAAGTGTACCTTATAAACTTAGTGTATACTATAAACTTAGAAACTATGTAAGTACTTTAGTTGTAACTACGTTTTAATGTTTACTACAGGTGTACTGTATCTAAAATGTATAAATGAAAATTCTAATTTTAGTTCTAATTCTAATGTACCTACTCCTAATCTTAGTAAACTGTGATATTACTGTCATGATTTCCAAGTATTAATAAGATGTGTAGTGATTTTATATTCTAAATATAAAATTGAAAGTATGTGATTTGCCTCAAATGATTTTTATAATAAATTCATTTATTTCAGACATAGTCCATAACAATAAAATAAAATCATATACAATACATTACATTAAAATAATCAAGAACAAATAAAATTACACATACACATGTCATTAGAATTACATAAACAATGTCCAGCAATACAATTATCGATATGAAATAAAATGAAATAAATTAATACACAAACACATGAAAACAATTAATAACAAAATAAAACATACACAATAATCACACACGCATGTTAAATAATACGAGGAGAGGCGCTAAGATGAATCTGCATCCACCTCTGTATCAGGGAAAGGTCCCACCGCTCGGACAACACCCTCAGGAGACTGTTCGAGCTGCTTCGTAGGCGACTTAAAAGTGAAGCGCTTCGCTTCATTATTATAGCGAAAAAATCATCGGTCCGCGCCTCAGCAAACATAGTCGAAGCACTACAAAACCGCGGAAGCCCTAACAGTATCCTGACAGCATTGTTGGACTG
Source organism: Fissipunctia ypsillon (assembly GCA_947568875.1). NCBI lineage: Eukaryota > Metazoa > Arthropoda > Insecta > Lepidoptera > Noctuidae > Fissipunctia > Fissipunctia ypsillon. The sequence goes on along the minus strand of OX387655.1, from coordinate 18,906,906 downwards.
TTCGCGCAGTGCGCTGTACGCCCGCTGCGTAAAGTTGGTCCACAGGCTGCCCGTGTAAAACGACGGCACGTGTAAAGTTTATCAGTGTATTCATGAAGTTTAAAAGTCATTTAGCAGTTACCGTAAAAGTACTGGCTTTTTAACGAAAGGGGAATGGAAACATGATGTTTGGAGCGTGGCACCTGTTTTGCTAAGTTAGTTCTCTTCGAGCCTCGGAGCCCAAAGGTTATCTTTAAGATAGGTATACGGTTAAATTGAGTAGTAAGTAGTACCAAGTTTGTATTTGTTTGAGAATATAAATACAGCAATATTCATACTGAATAGGTAGATGTATCATTTCTATACATTATTATAATGGGGTACAAATATATGTGTAACCAGTCCCTTACATATTATTATATTGTGTTTTATTTTAAAGTAAATGTTCGTGTGTCACAGTGGCACTCAGAAAAAAATAATGTTTGCATCCGTTGATACGTCATCGCTACGAATGAGATATCATATCCATCCGATAGTCTGACATTTACAGAATCAGAGTAAAAATGCTTACTTTAAAAAAAAAGCAGTAATTCAGATATTGTTGGTAACAAGGACCACATTAAAACTCATTGAAGATTTTTTTCATCAAGAAATTTTCAGTAGAAGCCTGGAGTCTAAATTAGGCATGCGTGATATTAGTTTCGCCCCTCATTTGCCGTGTCCATAATACAAGTGGAAAAACCTATAGATGAAAGTACTGTATAGAAGACCTCTGCCTTCCTCATCGGGGAATAAAGGCGTGATGTTACAGGATTTTAATATAAAACTAAATTGCAATGTACCAAATGTCCTTTCTTTGGTATTGTTCGTCGAATCGTTGAGCTCCTTAACTTTTATGTTGAGCTGTACGATTACTGACAGACGCTTGCACTGACTGGATAGATCCACTCAATCTGTGTGGTTCTTTCTTCAAAAGACCATTTCAGACACCAACCTACATGATCTTCACATGATCTGACCAAGATTATGTCTAGACTTTAAAAGAGACTGTGACCTCTGAGTTTGGTTTCGGCCTTTCTTCTCAGAGTAGTCAGATAAGAAACGCCGGCCTCATCTAGTTAAAAAAAGTGTGAAAGTGTTTGTATAAACCTATTTACAGAAATAAAATCATTTATCATTTACCTACACACTTTTAAAATGCAGACAGAAAGACATTCCCTACCTACTTATTTCACTAAACTCGATATCAACTTCGGTCCTACCTCAAAGCACAAAAGCTAGCTTGAAGATAAGAATTATAGCTTAATAGTACTCGGTACACAATCCTGTGATCTGTTGGTTCAGACACTTGGGAAGTCCATAATTCAGATTATTATGGCATCAAATGGTATCTTAATTTTACAGCGGGGATCATTCGGCTTTTCAGAGCTTTTGATCAACTTTGAATTATTATGAAAGGTTTTCGAATACATGTTGTTAAACTAAAACATTTATTCTTTCATTAAATTAGTCTGGGCTTAGTTTCCTGAAACCAGGCTAATTAAAAATTTATATACGTAATATATGTGTCTGATATTATTTTCATCGAGCCCAACTGATAAATATGGGTGTCTACGGTGTTATAGTAAACGGTTATGGATATTGCCAGAATTACCAAAGATTTAAATCGTTAGATTCGCTCTACCGCGTCAAATGATGGTGTCGTTTCTGTTTCGTTTCGACACCTCTGACACAAATAATGTCGCATGCTGCCATGGAAACGCCGTATAGGTAAGGGATGTGTGAGCAACTCTTCTCAGAAATGGCAATTGTCACGTGACATAAGTACGATGACGGCATATCTTACGATTTCAATCTATGCTTAATTATGATATTATGTTTGGCAGTTACATCACAGTATCCGGTTTATGATACAATGAAGTTTACAATTCACTTAAGCCTTCAGGCGTAGGAAATTCGCAAAAACAATCATCTAAATCAAAACTCGTAACCTACGATACCATTTATACAATCCGATTTTAACAAGTTACTGCTACATTGTCCTCCTTAAACACATAGTTCCGGTCTGGGATAGGGCTGGCACGCACACAAAAATGTGAATATAGTAAGATAATAATTAAATATTTAGATAGATAGATCTTTATTATGTACACCATAAAAATTACAGATATAAATGTAGAAATGTTATATAGGGTGACACAATAGGCGGTCTTATCAACCGGAACAGACAAAAATTACCACAAGTCTGACCACAATCGTAACCACATTGTATTTTTGTAAGAGCTGAAATTGTCACTTTTCGAAGATATTTCGTCAGTTATCAAAAAAAAAAAACAGCAGATTTTTATTTTGTTTCAACGCCTGTGGGTCTAGAATCATGTAGATACTGAATTCATGGGAACAGTATGCGCATCGATGTCCCTTACACCCTGCATAGTTTAATTATTTCATTAAAATAATTCTACCTTAGGAATCTACAAATCGAAACCTATCAAATAACTTCTTCTAGTTGCTGAAAAATAACATAAAAGATTTAACAACCCAAAAATATCAACCCCCTACATAATTGCCAACCCTAGCCCACATCGTGTAAAGCTTCAACCGCTTGCCTTTTCACTTGAGGAGTTAAGCCAGCGCGCTATCAGGGCTGGCAGACCACGCGATTGTTGGCTCAAACGCTTAATTACATTCGGCTCGATTGAGCACTACAGCTCCATTGAGCGTGCTGGACTTTTAGTTTCATAGTTTTATTGTTATAAGTGGGGTAGATTGGATTTTATGGAGAAGAAATTGATTTTTTATGGATTAGATGGTTAGGTGGAATATTTGAAGGTTTGATTAGCTGATTGGTACTGTCACTTATTTTTCTTTATTTAGTACCTACCTATACTCGTACGTGAATAAGTGAAGATAAGATATCTATACATATAATTATATACAAGGCGTAATTTTAATCAAATTTTACTAAATAATAAAACCAGCGCTGGGGTTCTGTCTCGCATAGGGTTGCAGCATTATGCTGAGCGATGGCCGTTTTGCGTGGATGTGACGCATATTTTCCCCCAACTTGTTTCTTTTTGTTTGTGTTTTTTTTTTTGCGTCATGTTTACCGCAAATAAACGTATTTTCTTTCTTTCTTTTCTTTCAATCAGTGTTTATCTCTTAAGAGGTCATTGTACTCATCATTATGAACAACTTTTACTATGGAACCAAACCCGACAACGCGAAAAAAAATCATCTTTTCCCTACATTTATGTTTCGCATAACTGTATTATATGTCGGTTCAGGAGGCCGATCAGAGTGAGAATCTTCCCCAGAGAACATAATGTGTGGTGAAGTGTTGGTTAGCGGGCAACAAAGAAAGTATTTTAGATCACACTACTATTTTTTATTAAAATAGGTACACTGAACACAACGAGTCGTATGACAGTTTCTAGACTAGCGTTGTCCGCGCGGCTGCCAGCAGAGAAGTGCCATGATCCCTCCCTGCGATCGGACATCTTGAATTCAGCGCGCGCGAACTCCAATCTAGACTCCGTCGAAGCGTTGTCGTCACAGCGCTTCCGCCTCGTTGTCAAGTCGAGCTCCCGTACTAATGACTACTCCGACACGGCCATCCTACGGGACACACGTCCCTGTGTGTTACTCTGAAACAATACTCATTGCATAGTATCACATAGCTCGGTCATTCCTGACCAAAACAAGTCGAAATTTGACAGAACTCTTTATTTAATTTAAACTAAACTATGGCCTTATTACTATCAACCAACGACAAATTAGAGGAAAATTAACATCTTATGAATAATCAGGAATCACGAAGAGAATAACGTGTATCAGGGTTTTCCGAAAATCTACCCCTGACGGGGTACTAAAGTACGAAATCCACACGGATGAAGTCGCGAGGGAAGTACTAGTATAGAAATAAAGATAAAACACAATGAAGATGAAAGATTATGCTGCATTTTATCAAACAAGCACTTAAGCAGCTGTCTCATATCTCAGTATGATATTCCAGGGTCTATTGTTTTTTTAACGTAAATTAAGTCATTTCACAGACAGGAAAATTTTTTGTTTATCAAATTAACACAAAGTCAATTTGCTATGATAAAGCCGTTTCATACAACTATTTAAAAAAAATGACAGAATGTGATCTGAATGTGATTCGATTATACGGACTATTTAAGATGGTCGTCAATTTGCTTTACAATTAATTTCTCCGACTTTACATAGAAATAATGAAGAGTAAAAATAAACAATTAAGTTCGCTGACTTTAAATTTGTATGGACTATGGACTTAAGGTAAGGTCACATTTACATTATCATATTTTTATCACCATAGAGGAATGACATCTTATCAGTCATATTTAAATGTTGTGACAGCTAGATTAATTGAGTACGTTATGAGTCAAATTCATAAACTACATCGTCATACCTATTTCTGTAAGTCATAGATTGACTATCGTATGCAAATACAATAGTATTCTTAATCACTGGGGATTTTTTCAAAACAACGTAAACAACATTATCGTTGCTAAATTCTAGATATTATATCGATGGCATGACGAATTTTTGCTGTACCTACATCCTACATAGTGAACAGTAAGTTGATTTGGGTGTCGTTTTTAAGTCATCTATACCTACTGAAAACATGTCTATAGCACTCTGCAATAGTGTAGCTTTCTATCTTCGATTAGCTCTTACCAATGACCATATAGTCGTTGGCTTTTACAAACTGATTTTCTAACAGAACAAACAGCTGTGCTGCTGGGGAGTTTGTTGCGCCACTTCTTCTCCCCAGCTAATGCACTAGGAAGTGGTGAAGGGCGCGTGTTTTGGGGGACTGTCTTATGTAATTTTTACGTTCGAAAAGTGCTGGTTCTCAGCCTAGTTTGAATAAATGACTTTTGATTTTTAAAACATACTTACCTTTATAAAATAACATACGAAATATTCGTATCTCAAGTTCCGAGGCCAAGGCAAGAGAGAAAAAACAAATCATTCATTAGCGTTTTTCTTGGAAGTTAACACATTTTAACAACAAAATATTCAGTAACTTCTTTTAAATAACTGTACAGCAGTTAACTAATAATAACAAGCTACTTAACCAATTAAGCAGGCCGTACTCTATAAAATTGCTAAACCAACAGTAATAAAGAAAACAAAGAACATAAATTCAAACCAACCAATCCTAACACTTTAGAGTGAGTTTTTAACGCGCAATGTAAATAAAACATGATTTTAATAAAGTGGGCACACAGCATTGCCAACTTAATAAGCCACAGCAATTTATGCTTTCATAACATAGCCTGGTTACGGAAATGTACGAAAATAGTCGAGGATTTACGAATGAGAGTATCATGATAAATTCCGCCATTCCACATTTTTGTTTTTATTGAAATTTCTGAGTTTATCTTAGACATTACTGAAAAAACATCGTGAGGTAACCTGAAGCGAAAAATACGAAGTATCAGCCGGCCGAATGTTTGGACGTTAAAAAAAAATCATTTGTTCCCTACATTTATGTTCGCATAACTCGTCAAAATGTAGGGCACAGCTGATTTTTTTTCGCGATTTCAGGTTTGTTCCCATAGTAAAAGTTGTTCATAATGATGAGTACACCCTTTGAGTGGCTGTGCGTTAATTCCGGGACATGTTGTATAGGTTTATTTTTCTTTTAGGTATAAGAAACAATAGTGATTCATTTTTGCAAAAAGGTTTTGTTTTCTGTTATCATAGAGTACCTAGTTTATTAGTAAGCAGCTTAATAGCCTGATAAGACAAATCATTCTATGCTTCTGTATTGTTTTTGGTTTTCTTGATCTACTGACAAAGGATGCTTACATAAAGAAACAGGTTTCCGGTACAGGTGAGTCTGTGCGAGTCGGTACCGATCGGTGCATGTATAATATTCCCATGTTATCTTATTTGCTCACTTATAAAGAAACAGGTTTAAACTTGGCGGTGGTCGACTACCTTATTTAGCTTGCAGCGAACGGTACCGACCCGTACAGGTTTGTCTCTACCGGAAACCTGTTTATGTAAGCACCCTAATTGACTGCTTACCTACCTTTCATACGATGACACACAATAGTTCACACGGAAATACACTTAACAATCGAAACAGTTTAGTGTGCTACGTTCTTCTGCTGCGGCCAGATCGCACCAGGCCGACAGGCCGTGGGAACCATCGCATCCGATGAGGCCTGCGGTGGGAATGCTCGGCACGGGCTGTGACAGGCCTCGACATGCCAAACAATGCTAAGCGTGGCCTGTCAGTTAACGGGCCGCAGCATTACGCTGTGGCCTCACTTTGCCCGACCTAGGAATCGAACCCAAGACCTCATGCTCAGCAGTAGCGCTTGCGAACATTAGACCAACGCGGCAGACCATAATATACCATATCCAATCCCCATCCTGCATTCGTAGCAGCAACTCGCATTAAATCCGAGGTGGAGCAACAACGCTTCGTAAGTCGTGTATAGCTGAGCATCCTCAATGCTAACTGAATGGAACCTTCGCGGGGTTTAATAAGCTTAATTAGATGATTCTTGAATCATTTCTGGATAATTTGTGGGGAAACTGGTGTTTTCTAGGAATAAAAACTATGAAGATTCTGTTTCCTTTCAAACGTAGTAAATTGGGCTATGGGTTATTGAAATCGTGCCAAAATTAGGTTTATGTGCAAATATACAAAAACTTACGGACATATTTTTGCTAAATATTAATTAACCTCCTTACCGTTCCATTTAATGTTAAAGCACTATCTGTACAGCAAACATCTACAGGCTGTTACAAAATGCATCCACCTTAATTAAACTTCCGATTTTCCCGTTCGGACCCTCAATTTACATGTACCCGCAAATATTTTTGCTTCCATATTTGCCGTCGTATTAGACAAACATGGGTTGTTTGCGATGCTAAGTTTAATAAGGCCCAGATGCGCCTCGACCTCGTCTTTGATATGTTTGATATTAATATCAGTACCCACGGTAGAGGGCCAAACCAAGTTGAAGAGCGAGTAAGGCAGAGGATAAACCGTGACGGGATGCATGCAATTTTTCATTGATATAATATAGATTTAAGGAACTTCGGTAAGCGATTGAATTGTAGTAACAAGCACCGCATTTATTATCAGCCTTGAGTTCATTCATAATGATGTGACTAGTTAACTTTTCACTTTTCAGACAAAAAAACACACTCATAAAACTTTCGAATAAAAAAGTTTTTAGAGCATGAATATAATTTTGTAAACATCATTTTTCGTCGAGCACTTGTCACCGCCGGCATACCAGCGGTAACAAACGGCTTGGTACGTGACGATGGGAAGAGACCAGACGGCATGACCTTGTTGCCTTGGAAGGTGGGTAGGCCTCTGGTGTGGGACGCAATCTGTGTCAACACCCCTGTGCCATCTCATGTTCCAAGCACGGCGTACTGTGTAGGCGCCGCTGCTGCGGCTGCTGAGACCCTAAAGCGGTGCAAATACTGTAATCTTATCAGTAACTACAGTTTTGAGCCATTACAGTTTTGAAACGGTCGGGTCATGTGGCTGAGTGCGCGTCTCCTTTTTAAGGAAATTTCTCACCGACTGGTCGACACTTCACGTGACCAGAGGGCTGGCTCGTTCTTTGGTCAAAGAATTGGCATTGATATTCAACGTGGCAATGCTGCCAGTCTTCTGGGTACGTTTCCAAATGACAGCAATGCGGACGAGTACTTCGAAGCCTTAGTGTTTTTGTATAGTGTGTTAGTTAGTGATTGTATATTGTATTTAAGATTAGTGGGAAATAAAAATAAGATTAGTGAAAATATTTTGTAAGTTATGCATTAATTACAACTTGATTTTTTAGATGTGAGATTTTAATACAAAGGCGAAACTGATACGAACTTGTCCTATGTTTTAACATTAATTTATTACATCATTATATTTTTCTGTGACAAATAAATGTATTTTTCTTTCTTTCTTTCTATACCAAAAGCGTTTTTAGTGAGATTATGTATTACGTGTTCTGGGAGGTAAATATTTATGTAAGAAACTGCTCGTAGGTATGTAGTTTTGAAGCTATACTTATGAAAAAGTGACAAAATATTAATTGTATATGTACGTATACATTGTTAATAGCGTATTGTTAGCTCTACTGCATACTGCTGAGAATCAGGCCCTGGGTTCGATTCCCGGGTCGGGCAGTGTTGTTAGGTTTTTCCATCTGGAATTTCACAATTGCAGCCAGGAGTCTGGATTTGTGCTTTGGCTCGCCCCCTATTACAATGGTACTTATTCATAACTGGCGAAATGTGGGTGTATTATAGTTACAATTCTGCCTAAACCTTCGGGGAATACGGGCGTGATGTTATGTGTTTGTGTTAATATTGGTTGGGTCTACCTTACCGTAGGGAAAAGTATTTGATTTCGATGGCGTCATGGTGAAAATAAACATCATATACCAAGGAACATCCGATTTTGGCTGAAGGTTGGTGTGTCTACTACAGTATTAAAGACTGTGTGACTTGAATAATTTTGTAGTAGTCACTTAAAAGTTGGGTTCATTTATAACTAGCTATTGCCCGCGGCTTCACCCGCGTGGATGTCAATACTTCCCTATTTGAATCATTATTCATAATTATATTTATGAAGAATTATATTTGTAAATTAAAAGTAGCCTAAGTAACACTACTCTTTATAACATCAGCTATCTGCCCGTAAAAGTCCCGTCAAAATCGGTCCACGGACAAGTTTTTAGAAAGTGGTTTTTTGTAATAAGTACCATCTTTACTTTCTTATGCATTTAGAAAAAATCTGTTATTTTGACATTACAGACACTTTAATTTTATTTATTTGTATAGATTAGCTGTGGATTTCTTGTCGTAAATGCGTTTCGAGAGTACAACAAGAAAAATACAGAATAACTTAGCCAGAATATTATTTTATTTCAATAGTTTCAGTAACCAGTCTAAAGTTATGATTAAACCAGAGTATATAATGAACATAACATCATAAAATCACGCATATAATCCCAGAAGGGTTAAGTAGAGGTGTACCCATAGTACACCCACATTTTTCCAGTTATGTTTAAGTCCCATGTAATAGGGAGCGAGCCTATTGCCATGAAACTGGCACAAATCCAGATTCCGGGCTACTACTGAGAAAGTCCGGATGGAGAAACCCAATAACATTTTGCCCGACCCAGGAACCGAACCCAGGACCTCATGCTCAGCAGGAACACTTGTGACCACTAGACCAACGAAGCAGTCAGTCAGTAAAAAATGAACTCAGTGATAAAATAACGTTTCATTAAATAAAGTTTGTTCTATAATAATTTTGAATTTGTTTTTCACCATCATAAAAAGATCTCATGAATAGAAAAGCTTAATTACATTTAACATTAATTACAATTTCAAACACCTCTTCATTACTCCCCAAAGTACTGGAAAAGAGGTCTCAACATTAAAGTCTTAAAAAAAATGTTTCTAACCCCTCTCAGACACAATCTGGTAATGTGACGTCATTTGCTATCTTGGGATTCACGCGTTTTTCTGCGTTGCACTGAGCATGCCTATGTAGGTAGGTAGGTAAGTGTTATGTTTATGGTAATTTATTAAAAGGTTTTAGGCGGTGGATAAAAAAAAACGTGCAATACAATTTTGAAGTCGATATTTTTTGCTTAATTCGTAAATGGTAGGTTACTTACCTAGCTGACCTTAAGAATGTGGCTGGGACAGGCTGGATGCGGAAGGCGGAGGACAGGGTGTTGTGGCGCAGCCTGGGAGAGACCTATGTCCAGCAGTGGACTGCGATAGGCTGAGTTGATTGAGGTCAATACTTAATTCATTAACACTCTACTACTACTTTATTCATTTTTTTTCATTCATTTTTTGTATTTTTCCTGTCGGCGCATCACACATGCACGTGATTGACATCACAAAAACAGATCAAAATACTTATTGAGCTGAGTTTATTAGATAACACAATAAAAATGTGTTTTTCATAATGACCTATTAAATTAATATTATTTATTAGTACGCCAATTGATTATATTTTTCAAAAAAGCATCGTTCTTAAAAATTTGGTGCCGTGTGAGCGAGAGAAGTGACAAAATGCGACAGCCCTCTTAAATTGATTTGACCTGGACACATCATGTCAGGCGATCAATGGGCCAAACTTATGACCCAATGGGTCCCGCTTAATGGCAAGCGACATCGCCGCAGGCGCAGACGGAGATGGCGGGATGAGCTGGACGGCTTTAATAAAGATTGGTCCTTGGCAGCTCAGGACAGAGAGAAGTGGAAAGAGAGTAGAGAGGCCTTAGCCCAGCAGTGAGACAATGACGACTAAAAAAATGTGACAAGCAAGCAAAGGAAATAAATAGCAGGCCACAGCAGTCAAATCTTTGGGGCTTTACTCGTGGACCTACTTTTTGGTCCTATCAGTAGGTCCGCAAAGGTATGTTATTTCTGTTGGCCTTACTAAAGTGTTGAAGACAAAAAGCACCTCCTGTATAAAAAAATTAGACTAAGTGTGCTCAGTTTCAGTTGTCATAATGCTTTCATATTGCGTGGTCCTCACTTTCAGTACATGCCTCTTTTTAAAAATATCGATGATGCAAATAAAACGTTTTTTTTTTTTTTTCTGTAAGTAGGTTTAAACAAATACTTTTACACGTCAAACATTTTTTTTTAAACTAGATGAGGTCGGCATTTCTTATTTGACTACTCGGAGAAGAAAGGCCGAAACAAACTCAGAGGTCACAGTCTCTTTTAAAGTCCAGAGTGAAGACCATCTAGGTTGGTGTCTAAAATGTTCTTTTGAGGAAAGAACCACACAGATTGAGTGGACCTGTCCAGTTAGTGCAAGCATCTGTCAGTAATCGTACAGCTCAACTTAAAAAGTTAAGGAGCTCAACGATTCGACGAACAATACCAAAGAAAGGACATTTGGGCAGGCCGCATAATTTACTCAAACTGGCAGACTATGATTAACGATTTGACGTTTACAGGCATTTTATTCGTTTAGTCTAATATTCTACGACGTTGACTGAAGTTTAATTTGAATAAGGTTATTCCTTACAGCAGACAAAATTATCCACAAGTGTTTATTCCACTATCGAGTTATCACAACTGTCTAATCGGCTAAATTGACCAATCGGTGAAACTGACGAATCAACGAAACTGGTGAATTAAATAAACTGACGACTGAGGGAAACTGATCAGTGATACGCGGACTCTTTTCGACTACTGCCTCTGGGCAAGCAAAAAAGGTTGATGATCACTGATAATCTAGGGTCGCGGGATGTTCGAAAGAGTTACCGTGGCCCCGGCACAGGCAACAGAAGGAACGCGGGTGGGTTTTAGTCAGTAAAAGTCTGACACGCCCTCCCGCTCCGCCCAGAGCGGGAGAAGTCATTTGATGATTTCCCATCCACAAAAAAAAAAATCACTGATAATCTAACTAATATATAATACCGACTAGATGACTACCGAGGTGACCACCGAGATGACGACTAACATACTTCTCAGTATGGATGAAAAAGACATGTTGCGCCGACCCCAAATAAATTGGGATAAGGACAGGAGAATTGTGATAATCACTGATAATCTAAAAGTTCAGGCGAGAAATAACGTTCAACCTTCTTAAACTTCAAACTCATCCCTTCAAAAACAATATTTCAAAAAGTTAAGGCGAAAGCGCCAGGGTAGCCCGAAAAATAAAAATTTTCTTACATTCCTTGCAATTTGCAGGTCAGTATTCGGTTGTATGTTGATTAAAATATGATTCGCGACCGTAACAAATATGCATTTACAGAATTATAATCATTAAAGTCATCCACATAACTCTCTAAGACCAAGTAATCCTATTTATTTTGTTTTTATTTATTTATTTTACTGTTTATGTACACACAATAAAACCCTATACAGTTAGGACATTATGATCATTGAGTACAAAGGTGCTGCTTATTTCTTAAGAAATTTCTTCCAGCAGACCTGCGAAAGGAGAATGACTATTTCATGAAATCTTCATATTTGAGGATTATACTAACTTAAGGAGTTGTATTACTGGAGCTAGACCACCACCTCTTAAAGCAGTATTATTGTAATCTTACTTCAATGTGGGAAAGAGATGGAGCTAGACGTCCTGTATAGCTCCATCTCTTTCTCACACTGAAGTAACATTAAAATAATACTGCTTTAAGAGGTGGTGGTTCCCCCAGATTCTAATAATTATAATTCTATAAATATATATTTGTTACGGTCGCGAATCATACTTTAATCAACATGTACCCAGGCACTCAGCTGCAAATTGCAAAAATAGTAAGAAAATTTTTATTTCGTGGGCAACCTTAGCGCTTCCCCCTTAATATCAAAAACTACATTCCCCAGTTTTTGTACACCAAAAACCTCAATTAAACATCAAAACAATAAAAATTAACTCTGCCAAACAAACTACGTGGTTTTATAACTACCGAAAAAACTTTAACACAAGCATCATTGCTCGAAAATTATTTCAAACAGACCAAAGTTAAGGAACGCATCGATCTAAAGGGACATCCCTTGGGTTCTCGACGACCATTCACGATGACCTCTTGAACTGTTCCCAATCCCCTCTTTGACAGTCTTAGGGTGATACATTCTAAGGGGTGTGGTAGTTCAAGCGTTCCTGGTCACGTTATACATAACAATTGGTTGGTCCCCTTATCTAAAAGGATCATTTTTCACGTCACTGCAACCGCGAGGCGACATTTGTCACAACTCCTTCAAGGCTTTTTATGGGTACCTTTTGCTACCTAGAAAACAAAGATTTATATTGCTAACGTTTTTGTTTTTGTTCGTAAATTGATGTAATTGGATTTTGTTTCGAAACTTTATTTATTCTAGTAACTTTTTGTTGTGGATTGAAAAATAGTGTCTTAATAATATACATAATGTAGATGTAAAAGGTAGAGGTTGAGAGGTTGAGATTAATTAGACAAGTATAGTTATAAACCAGACTAGCTGTTGCCCGCGGCTTCGCCCGCGTGGATGTCAATACTTCCCTATTTCAATCGGATTTTGTTCCCAATATCATGGGTTTTATTTTTCTGCGCAGAACCCTAAATTATTTATCTAAAATAAAAGTAGCCTAAGTTACTCCTTATTACATCAGCTCTGCCAGTGAAAGTCCCGTCAAAATCAGCCCTGCTGTTTCGGAGATTAGCCGGAACAAACAGACAGACAGACAATTTTATTTTATTAATTATGATTACCGCATATACTTTCATATACATTTAGTAAAAAGCTGTTATTTTAACATTACTTTTTTTTTATTTTTTTTTTTTTTGTGGATGGGAAATCATCAAATGACCGGCTCTGGGCGGAGCGGGAGGGCGTGTCAGACTTTTACTGACTAAAACCCACCCGTGTTCCTTCAGTTGCCTGTGCCGGGGCCACGGTAACTCTTTCGAACATCCCGCAACCCTAGCTGGGAATTCCTCATACCCAGGGGTATTCGAAAATATCCCATGCATGTTCCGCGATTTTTTGTAGTTTTAGAGTTATAATTTTTTTTTTGTATTTTTTTAGTTTTTTTGCGGGTGAAGCTTCAAAAATTCATATCTTTTTTGTAGTGGGTATTTTTCAGTTTTTTTTTTTGTGACATAATTGTCTTGAATGTTACTTGCATACTTAAAGTAATAAACCTCCTAATATTCCTGCAAGTTACCCAAGAAAGTATCGATAGCAGGGATTTAAGTTTTTGATGGGATAGGCTCAAATTTTAAATAACTCGAAAACTACAAAAAATCGCGGAACATACCCAGGGGTATTTTCGAATACCCCTGGGTATGAAGAAGTCAGATTTTTGTTTTGGACGTCACTATTTGGACCATCCTATATGTAGAAGATGACAATACGTCGCGTTGCATTGTGAACAGCTAGGCTGTTAGTATAAATCGTAAAGTCGCGTCCAAACAGCGCGGGGCATTTGCCTCGAAAGGTAAGTATACCAAACTGGTAAGAAAGAAAAAAATAAAATCTATTTATAACCTAACTACGACAAAAACGCCACCAGAAAAGGTACAATAAACAAGACATCACAGACTTAAACTTACTTAGATTTTTAATTTGTCTTGTTTATTGTACCTTTTCTGGTGGCGTTTTTGTCGTAGATGGGTTTTAGTTATTAACTTTTTCGGATCATTGAGTCGACCAATACTTTGGTTTGGGAATATTCAATTTGCGGCTTAAGTATTCATCATAGATAACCAATATATTAGCAGAAAGAACTCCTTTTGCTATCTAATTAAAGGTTATAAGGAGTAGGTACACGATAAATTAACCTTAATTTTTAGAACGAAGTTCTTTAACACGGCTTGTGGTAGCAGTAAATTGAGAGCAAATGTTACGTAACTAAAAAGTGTTATGCCGTCAGTTTCAAGTGTCAAAAGTATTGGTTTTTGTTTTTTAATAAGAAATAACAGCCAAACGGCTCGTTCAATCAGGTTAAGCTACGCTTGCCGTGGTTGATCTGTGGATGGGTGGCCATCTTTACAAATCAAGACTCCTCCGTGCCTCGGAAAGCACGTTAAGCCGTTGCTCCCGGCTGTCCTTTGTGTACCTTTGACAGTCGTTACGGGTCGTCAGAAGCCCGAAAGTCTGACAACCACTTTTACCAAGGGGTATCGTATTACCCAGTTGTGGAGGTTAGGTAGGCAGTCGCTTCATGTAAAATACTGGTATTCAGCTGCATCTGGTTTGACTGGAAGCCGATCCCAATATTGTTGGAAAAGGCTAGGTAGATGATGAGTCTGTATTAAAAAAACAAAAAATTTTGACACTTTTTTTTTGTTTGAAAGCGCTAACCTCTAGAACTACTAGTCGGATTTGAAAAATTCTTGTTTACCTTTTATAGCACAATTCTTGAGAAAGGCTATTTAACATCACGCTAGGGCCCTTGGTAGCCGAGCAAACAGAAAAAAAAAAGACAGAAAGAACGATAAGCGAAAACGAAGTAATAGCGCTACCAGGACAAGAAATTTCACGCGGACGAAGTCGCGGTCAGAAGCTTGTACATAATATACAGCGAAAGGAACTCCGTTACAACTAGGTGTCCCACAGCACCTCCCGACTTTTTTTTTCGGTAACACTTTTCTTCCGCTATAAGCCGCCATGTTGGATTTTTGTGACGTCTTATAGCATATAACCCGCAGAACAACTTGGCGCTTCCAACGACACCTCGTTTGTCAAAATACGACGAGAACCTTAGGAGTTATGAGGGAACAGATCAACATATTTTATATACATACATACAAATATACATATTATACATATACATACAGAGCTTGTTGCTAAGGAGCTCGTGGCTAAGTAATAACAGCAGCACGGGTCGATCCATTAGGTTAAGCAACGCTTGCTGGGGTTGTCTGTGGATGGGTGACCATCTTTACATACCGAGACTCCTCCGTGCCTCGGAAAGCACGTTAAGCCGTTGGTCCCGGCTGTCATTCGTAAATCTTTGTCAGTCGTTACGGGTCGTCAGAAGCCCGAAAGTCTGACAACCAGTCTTACCAAGGGGTATCGTATCACCCAGTTACTGGGTTGTGGAGGTCAGATAGGCAGTCGCTCCATGTAAAATACTGGTATTCAGCTGCATCCGGTTAGACTGGAAGCTGATCCCAACATAGTTGGGAAAAGGTTAGGCAGATTGATTGACATACAGAGCTTGTTAAAACCCTCCTTTGGCTTTGCTGTAGTTGGATAAAAATATCCTTATTTGCACTAAATATGACAAACACAACAAAAACAAGTCAGGGGAAAATATGCATCGCATCCGCACAAAACGGCCATCGCTCAGAATAATGCTGTGACATTATGTGACATTATGCGAGGCAGAGCCACAGCGCTGGTTTTCAGTGACAGCCGGCGTACGTTATGCCTCCGGCTAACTAAAGCATCTGACATACCTATGTATAAAAAATGCATTTGCGGCGCATGCCTCGCTCTGTCTGGCCACATCTTAACAAAAACAGCATAAAATGTACCTATGACTGTTCTGTCGAGATGAAGAACAGTCAGAGGTGCACCTTACACAACACACACTTACACACATTGGACACACCAGCACACACACACACACATTTGACTAGTTATATTATAAGCCCCGTATAATGGGCCCATTGCCATTAACCGGGCACAAATCGAGACTTTGGCATAGATACTTAGAATTTTCTAATAGAAAACCCAACAACACTGTCTGACACAGAAATGAAAAATCAAGGGACAGAAATCTACAATATTATAGGAAGTAAATTAAAAAAAAAATCGACTTCAAAATGAAATAAACTCAAAATGATAAAATAACTTTAATTTCGGAAGTTAGTGTCTTGGGATCTGTATGTTAGATTTTTTTTTTGCCACCGACTTCCGAAACTAAAGTTATTTCATAATTTTGAGTTAATTTTATTTCGAAGTCGATTTAATTTTTTTAAATAACTTTTTTATTTCATAATTTTTAGTTATAAGTAAAAATTGGAATATTTGTTTGGAATAAGTAGTTAATAGTTTTGTTTTAAACGTTTCAAATACTACACTACAATTTGACCAAGGTTTTGAGAGGTTTTTCCTTTGTCACCACTCCCGTAGCTCGTATCAATAAGCCAGGCCGTCACACTTACACATATTAGTCCATATCTTGAAAACTACTGAACCGATTTTGATGAAACTTACGCTGTTCTCTTAGTTGAAGTAAATGTAAGCAAATAAAATCACAGTCCGATCAATAGTTTCGGAGAAACGCGTGGACAAACTTACATACTAACATACATACACGTATAAAATTTGATATATTTTGATTAGAAGCCCTAATAGGTTATCATAATTATGTCAATATATTGCAGTTCCAGTAATATTACATACATACGTGTCGAATTGATAACCGCCTTCTTTTTTGAAGTCGGTTAAAAAAGCCATTTTGGTCTTTTTACAGGATGTTTAGTGTTGGGCTAATAAGATTGGTTTATAGAGTTCCTTCAAAGAATTCATTATAAATATATAAATATCTAGCCTATAAACAAACATTCCCGGATTATCAAGGGAACTAATAAGCTTTGTAACTTATAGTGTTTCCAGTGAAGGCACCTTTATAAATCTTTTGCAGTTTACTATACTCCATTTGAATTAAGATTAGAAATTTAAACAAACCTTTTTTACAGTCCGTTCAACAGTTTCGACTTCTATCCCGTAGCCCTAAGGATGGCATTAAAGGCAAAAACGTGGTTACAATACCAACTATTTACTGCAGGTGCCATTTGTCATGCCACCAACGGAATAGAAGTTAAAATTGGTTGAACGGACTGTGAAAAAGGTTTAGTTAAATTTCTATTCTTATTTCAAATGGAATTTAGATTTACAGAGAATCTGGCTTTTCCTCAGCAGAATCATCACGTTACCTGGTATTGTTGCTAGTATTCAACAAAATAACATAACATCACGCATGTATTTCTCGAAGAGGTAGACAAAAGTGTATTAAAACAGAAATAAAAAGAAAAATAGATTAATTGTACCCGTTTGCCATTTATCTAGTTACATATTTGAAAGTCCCATTTAATATGGTAAGAGCATGGGGAATGAACTTGACACTTATTAACTACACCTCTCCTTGTCTTTCCAATGTCAAAGAAGAGAGAGGAGTTAAGGCGATTCCTTCAATGTAGCCCGCGATATTAAAAATGTCTTACGTTTTTTGCAAATTGCGGTGCTGTCTTACGTTGTATGTTCGTTTTCATTTCATAATCAGCCTATAATGTTCCCACTGCTGGGACACAGGCCTCCTCTCTTCGAGAGGGAATGGGCTGTAATTCACCACGCGGGCCCAGTGCGAGATGGTAGATGTCACATGTCTATGAATTTTTGGTTCTAGGTCATGCCGGTTTCCTCACGATGTTTTTTTCACCGTTTTGAGAGCAGTGGTGATCGAATTATTCACAAAAAGTAAAGCGCCTGCCCGAGTTCAAACCTACGACTACGACCTACAACTCGTAAGTCGGAGCCATTACCAATGGGCCATCACTGCTCTCATTTAATCATTATTGATTTAATCATTATTCCATCATAATTGCCGCATATTGAATTTTGATCAATATACGACGTAAAATAACGCTAATACTTTTATCCGCTATTAGCATAAATATACCTATTCGACGACCACTCAACAATGAAGAGTCATTCGGGAAACTGTCATATTAAACTTAGGTAATTCTAGGCAACAAAACTATCTTTTTTCCACTCATCAGCCGGCTGCACTCATAAGTGCAGTCGTAGCGTACTATGGCTACATTGTCGCGATAACGCGAACTACACTTCGCGCGCTCACTGTTGCACAGCCATTTCATGAAACACAACCATTTCATGAAATGGCCGACCACTTCGTGAAATGAACAATTCTAAGATCTGGCCACGATATAGCCGTAGCATCAGGATGACAACATTATAATTTTCCTTCTGATAAGCTTAACCGGGTACTTATCCGTTTAGCTGGCAGGGGGGTGACACTTGACTCTAACAAAAATTAGCACTTTAAAGCTTAATATTTCAGAAACGGATCCCTTAATCGAAAAATCGTTTTCACAAACTCGCAATATTTTTGAAAGACCTTTCCAACAACACCCCACACTATGGGGTAGACTAGAAAAAAAATACATCCCCACTCTACCCAAAAAAAAAAAAAAATTAATGATTTTATTGTACCACTTTGTCGACATGATTAATATATCCATGCCAAATTTAAAAAGCTTTCTTGTACTAAGAGTCCCTGAGCTAAGCTGTGGATGGACGGACGGATGGACATGGCGAAACTATAAGGGTTCCTAACCTTGTTGACTACAGAACCCTAAAAATGAATGGCTAAATGTGTTGATAAGCGCAAAACTCGAGAACGGCTGGACCAATGCGACTAGTTCTAGTTTTAAAATATTTGTAACAGTTCGAAGTAGGTTCTTACGGAAATAAAATATGGAAAAGTTTCCCGGAAAATGTTCAGACTCGGGAAAATTGAAAGGGCTTTATTCTCACGTCTGGCGGGTCAGCTAGTAATACATAGAATAATATTATAGTAATGCTTACCTTTGCACCGCACCATAATTGCAATGGCAGCGCGATCACGGTGGTGACGCAAGTAACTGGTGCTTATAGCACAGGAATCCTCCTAGTTTAAGCCCAGTTGCACATGCTTTGTATCTTGCCACTAACTTATAAATAATAATTTCATTTAAATTTAACAAGCAGTAAGTAATCACCACGCTTGTTCCCTGAATTTCACCAGGTGTAACCATCTAGATATCAAACAAAAATCCAATAGCCGTACACAACTTAAATCATATAAAGTGATACACCACAGAATATCTAATTTCGAAGTCTTCTCGTTACGCGTATCCGAAAAAGTCGATAATACCAGTTGATACCGGTTTAATCTAGTAACGGGTAAATTACGCGCCGTAATCCCTATTCGGGGGAAAGCAATCAGTATTAAGTAGGAACTAGGTACGCGGTGTGCGTTAGGTACCTACCTATGTGAAAAGAGTACTTATAAGTACCTACCTAAGTCGTAGAATTAAAATGTGGAGTGTAATAATTGTGGGTGAATGAAAGACTTTTTTAAAAGGGTCTTGCTTGACATTTTTATTCCGAGGTATTGACGGTATTGACATGGAAATACAATGTGTTCTGTGTTGTAAAAATATGAAAAGCGAGTTTTTTTTTTTAAGTAAAAACTTTTTTAGACGCGTTGAGCGCGTTTTGGTAGGGGAAAATCTTACGGGTTCGCGACACGTGACGCTCGATTCACGGATATGCTAATATGACGGGTTGCGCAAGACTGGCGATGCGCAGCGGCCCGTGTACATGTTAATGTTTAAAGTTTTCACTCTTGTCGGCAGTCCCCATGACTTTTTTTTAACATGACTAACGTATTTCTGTGTCATGTGTCCAGTAACAAAAGCCTCATAATAGAAAAGGCCTTCTTTACTTTTTCTCTATAAAGGAGCATGCCCCATGCATTCTCAATGTACCTAAATATGAGTGTACTTACAGTATCAATAAAAGAAACAGATTAAAAGAAAAACAACCAGTGCATTTACATATTATTAGATATTCTTTCTCCCGTCGGAAAAAAAACAGGAAATCCAAGGCAAACTTTACCCAAACGAAGTAAGTTAAATATTTGTCAATCTAACAGCTGATCACTCAGCCACACTCTTCATTAACGCAAACACTTCTAGCACCGAAATTAATAAATCCGTGTGTCTCGAGTACGTTCCTCATTGATTTCCCTCGAGTTCCACTACCTACAGGCAGACGAAATATCATTACTTTACCCCGGGCGCCGCTTTTCATTTCCGAAGTCACTTCGACGAATCACGCGTTTTGAAGAGCTGATCAATCAAATTCAAGATTATTATCTTTATCTGTGAATAGGAGGGTATTTTGAACTGTCAAAGACTGGAGTGGTTTTGAGAAAGTGTCTTTGTAACTGATGAATTAAAACAACTATTATTTTAGTTAATATGCATTTATTTAAAAACACACTCTTACAACTCACCGCACACACACATACTCACACTCAAGATACATTATTTAGAATTATTTTACTTTGGTCAATTGATTTTCATTTTATCTTGATAGTTCTCTACTCACCCTTAGTTAAGTATTATGTCCATTATCAAACATCCTTAAATAAAATTTAAGATAACGCAACTCAGGCCCCCAAGACACAGGCGCTGCCTAGTTTGGGGACCACTGTTCAAATAACTATGTTAAAATATTCTAGTTATAGTAAGCATACATTATAAATAATTAAAAAAAAAATGTAAAAATGGACTAATAAAATATTCTTATTCTTATTTATTTATTTTTAACATTAAATGGCAACTATGTGTGCCATGCACCTTATCACGTCTAATTCAGTCATATTTTCATTCTGTAAAGTAAGTACACAGACACCAATCGTGAAAAAATCCTCACGACCAAAAGAAGACTTATTTTGTGTAGGTACTAAATATCAGTATATTCAGTACAGTAATTTCACCAGTATAATACTTTCAGCATTAGGGCGATGTAACAGACAAATAAACAGGAAGGCTTACTTGCAATTTTAGTCGGGTTTAATGAATAAATGTAGAGTTTGTAAGCTCGAAGTTAGGTAATTAACATTTTAACTCTTATTACGCGTTGCGCCACTAAAAAGTAACACGGGCTTAGATACCCTGACAAGCGTGATTTTTGAGTAAGGAACATTGCAGTTCAATCGACGAAACATAAAATAGGATTGCAGTATGGCCTGATATGTAATCCGAGCAAAGATGAATTAACTAACAATGAACGGAAATTGTATACCCGTCTCTTTTACACTACATTACGAATTTACGATACGTAATACTTTCTTGTTTTATAACATGACATTTCATTTTAATCGATTGTATGTAGTTTCCATGGAGACTTAGTTTATTGATTGACAAAAACGTCAGATATGGATAAATATGTTTTAAGTTTTTTGTATTTATTTTTATGTGAGTTCATGAATATATTTATTGCCTGCTGATATAGTACCAAATTTTCACTTACTATAACGTCGAACAATATAAAATACAAAATAACTTATCAGCGGGATCGCATAACGTCAATTTATTTTGACATTGCTTACACTAACCCAGAGTTTAGTGACGTGACTCTCCCACATCGGTGGGTTAAATATTTAAAAGTTTAACTCCAGGTTTACCTCTAACTCTTGGTGGCACAAGATGAATTATATGATTATCCTTGAGTTAGTTGTAAACTCCGAGTTATATAGGATAACCCATGAACCAATTAAAATAAGCAGCAACTAGTTATAAAACAACTGCCTCGCAGGTCTAGTGGTCGCAAGCGCTACTGCTGAGCATGAGGTCCTGGGTTCGATTCCCAGGTCGGGCAAAATCGCGGAACCGATCGGCGGCGGCGATCTCTCGCGTCCGGCCCTGGTCCAGGCCATGGTACGGAGCGAGAGTGCATGGGAAGCCATTACCTCCTTCTGCGAAGCAGTAATGCTCGTGAAGGAGGAGGCGGGACGCGTGAGGGAGAGGCAAGCTTTGCACCCTCACGCCCCTAGTCGCCGCAGGAGACGCCCTGGGCGTCGGGAATTGGCAGCCGATTCCCGGCCACCGTAGGCGCGGATTGCGGACGGCGAGCAATGGGTAGCTCGCCGTCCGGTAAGGACCAAGCCCGAGTCGACGGCGCGTCGTGTTCCACGCGCGCCTCAAAGAGATGTCAGCACTATTGACGGGGTCCGCTAGGGCCGATGCCAGCTAGGGTTGCGGGATGTTCGAAAGAGTTACCGTGGCCCCGGCACAGGCAACAGAAGGAACACGGGTGGGTTTTAGTCAGTAAAAGTCTGACACGCCCTCCCGCTCCGCCCAGAGCGGGAGAATTCATCTGATGATTTTCCATCCAAAAAAAAAAAAGGTCGGGCAAAATGTTATTGGGTTTTTCTAGCGGAAATTTCTCAGTAGCAGCCTGGAGTCTGTATTTGTGCCCGATTGATGGCAATAGGCTCGCTCCCTATTACATGGGACTTAAACATCACTGGAGAAATGTAGGTATACTTACTATAGGTAGACCTCCGCCCAACCCTTCGGGGAAACAAGGCGTGATATTATTCTACTTATAATAAATGCGAAAGTTTGTGAGGATGGATGGATGATGGATGTTTGTTACTCTTTCAGGCAAAAACTCCTGAACGGATTTGGATGAAATTTGGCACACATATAGCTTATGACTTGTATTAACACATAGGTTACTTTGTATCCCGATATCCTTACGGGATCGAGATTTATGCGGGTAAAACCGCGGGGCACTGCTAGTTTAGTTATAAAAAAACAAATAATTAAGAGTTTTTCAAGGAGTAAGCTTTTCCAGAGTAACAGTTTTTCTTGTTAGATAAACATAAACGAGAAATAGCTTCACTATCTAATGTTTTTTTCCACAAAGCCTGACACTCTAATAACCTCTAATTAAAAAGCCTCAACCTTATACAATTACTCGTTAATCACATACAAACTCAAAGTACACAAGGGTTTATTTTATCCAACGAGCAAAAATTTTCACTTAAACTCGCTAACACCTCAAACGGGGGCCAAACAATTAGTAACATCACAAAGCTTTGAATATGCAGAAATAATGCTTTTCATTATAAAAATCTAACTTTCTAATTAGCCCTTTACGTAGCGAGAGCGTAAAAACTGTGACCACAACGCTGTGCTTGGACAAAGTGCTCCTTTCACAAACACAGAGAGTGTGGACTATGGTTGATTATGATCTAGATAATTTTCATAGATAGGCACATAATCTCACGCTTTCCTCCCGAGGGGCAGAAACTACAGAACGCCACCTGCATACTTATTTACTTGCTTCGTTTACGATCATACGTCTTGTCGTGAATACACGCACGCCGGTGGTGAGTACTATGCACTATTTATTGAATTTTTTTTTTGTGGGAAATAATTGAATGACTTCTCCCGCTCTGGGCGGAGCGGGAGGGCGTGTCAGACTGTTACTGACAAAAATCCACCCGTGTCGCTTCAGTTGCCTGTCCCGGGGCCACGGTAACTCTTTCGAACATCCCGCAACCTTAGGTGGTTTCGGCCCTAGCGGACCCCGTCAGTAGTACTATGCACCTGACCTTTCAGAAGAACATCACCACTGTATAAAGTCTCCTCATGGTGTTTTCATTCATATCTTCATTGTAAAAACCTCAAAAAACAAAACCTAAAATCTTTACAATACGTGCCCCATGCCTGAGATTACCGCGTATATAATACTGACTTCTATATTTATATACATATATACACATAAATAAATAAAATTGAGGTGTCTGTTTGTAATTACAAAATAACAGCTTTTTACTAAATGCATGTGAAAGTATATACGGTACTTGTAACAAATGAAAACAATTTTTAAATATTTTACGTCTGTCTGTTTGTTTGTTCCGGATAATCTCCGAAACGTCTGGACCGATTTTGAGGGAACTTTCACTGGCACATAACTGATGTTATAAGAAGTAACATAGACTATTTTTATTTTAGAAAAACAATTAGGGTTCGCACAAAAAAAAATTAAAAACCATGAGTTTGTGAACAAAAATAATAATTCTGGAATAACCAGTCGGACTTGAAAAATTCTTTTTGCATTTGGTAGCCCAATGATAAATGAAACATGATTGTATTTCTGTAAGTAGATTTATACAAACACTTTTACATGTCAAACATTTTTTTTTTAAACTAGATGAGGCCGGCGTTTTCTATCTGACTACTCTGTAGGGTACATACCTACCATATTATTTATTCATTTATATTATATACTTACACAACACAACACATTTATGTACAAACACATCATAATATTTATTTACATATATTTGTATCAAGAAACATAACTAACACAACATTCACATTCACCGTCATCAAATAATACAATAATATAATTACGTCTTATTATCTATGTTGGTTGATGACGGACCACCCCGTACCGTATACTACTGGACTCGCGCACGCCGAGCTACGTCATGATGACGTAGCCGGTAGACGCTCAGGTGGGAGTGAAATGCAGCGAGCGTTCGATCACCTTGCCGTGACCTTCAGTCGGATCTAGCTAACGCGACGCTCGGCTGCGCATGAGTTTCGTGACACCTTGTTTCCTTATTAATATCCATATTGTTCCAAAACTAACTTTTATAAATGTGCCGTGACTA
The DNA here is from genome assembly GCA_947568875.1 of Fissipunctia ypsillon. Classification (NCBI taxonomy): domain Eukaryota; kingdom Metazoa; phylum Arthropoda; class Insecta; order Lepidoptera; family Noctuidae; genus Fissipunctia; species Fissipunctia ypsillon. The sequence goes on along the minus strand of OX387655.1, from coordinate 18,882,182 downwards.
TCGTGACTGTGTGTGCCTTTCGTAAATGTGACTATTCTCCTTCTGACTGTTTTCTGTGTTGTGTGTGTGTGTGTGTTGCTCAATACAACCGTGAGTACTTAGCAGATTGACTTCTATTTATTACTCTGCCTACTACACACACCTAAGCAACTATACTGGTGACCCCGACGTGATACCCTCGTCTGCGTCTACCCTCGTCGTCTGCTCAGCGATCGTCGTGCACCTACGAACTACCAACTCGTGGCCGCGAATGGGACGCCCATTCAAACGTATGGTTTCCTCGAACTCAACTTAAATCTAGGACTTCGTAGAGACTTTAAGTGGCGTTTTGTGGTAGCTGATGTTACTAAACCGATTATCGGAGTGGACTTTCTTTGTTTTTACTCATTGACCGTTGACTGTAGAAACCAACGGCTAATAGATAGAGCACCAATGTTTTTGCTTTAGCCTCGAATCACTCAGATTCGTCTTTATATTCTGTAAAGGTTACTTCTGGTGATTCAAGGTATCACAAAATTTTAGAAAGCTTTCCCGACATCACCCGACCCGCCGGAATACTACGCACTACACCACATAACACTGTACACCATATCCGCACGACCCCAGGCCCTCCAGTATCTTCTTCATTTCGGCGATTAGCGCCAGACAAATTAAAAATTGCCCAGCAGGAGTTCCAGCTGATGTTGGCCAATGGAACTGCCAGACCCTCGGAGAGTCCTTGGTCATCCCCACTCCATCTCGCGCCGAAAAAGGACAACGGTTGGCGACCTGGCGGAGATTACCGTATGCTCAACGCGCGGACCGTTCCTGACAGGTACCCGATTAGGCATATTCACGATTTTGCACACAGCATTTCAGGCTGTCGAGTTTTCAGCACTATTGACCTAGTGAAAGCCTATAATCAGATACCAGTCAGCCCGGACGACATCCCGAAGACGGCGATCACCACACCGTTCGGTCTGTACGAATTCCCGTACATGACGTTTGGTCTGCGCAACGCAGGCCAGACATTTCAACGTTTTGTTGACGAGATGACGAGAGGACTAGACTTCTGCTATTGCTATTTGGATGACTTCTTGGTCTTCTCCAGGACAGAAGCAGAGCACGAGGACCATCTTCGCATCATTTTCACTAGAATGAAGGACTTCGGCATGTTGATAAACACGTCCAAGTGCGTTTTCGGTGTCTCAGAGGTAACCTTCTTAGGTTACAATATCTCCGAAAAGGGCACCAAACCACTTGACACTAAGGTCGACGCCATCAAGAAGTTCCCTCAGCCTAAAGACGTTCGGCAGTTGCGCCGATTCTTAGGCATGATTAATTTTTACAGGCGTTTCATGCCCCACGCAGCTCAAATACAGGCGCCACTTCACAATCTCTTGATCGGTAACGTAAAGGGCTCGCATCCTATATGCCTTGCGGAGAATACTTTGCAGGCATTCGAGGACTGCAAGGAAAGCCTAGCTAATGCTGCTTTATTAGCTCACCCCGATTGCAATGCCAAACTCGCATTGGTTACCGATGCGTCGGATACTGCAATTGGCGCGGTGTTACAGCAGCTTAGTGACGATGGTTGGCAGCCATTAGCTTTCTTTTCCCGGAAGCTCAGCCCTTCGCAAGCAAAGTATTCTCCCTATGACAGAGAACTGCTGGCCATTTATGAGGCCATCAAATACTTTCGCCACATGCTGGAGGCTAGGCACTTTGTCGTGTATACGGACCATAAGCCGATCAGTTTTGCATTCCATGAGAGGAAGAAAAACTGCTCGCCACGCCAATTTCGATACCTAGACTTCATCGCCCAATTCACCACCGACATTAGACACATTTCTGGTAAAGACAATGTCGTGGCCGACCCTTTGTCTCGCGTGGAGGAGCTACAAGCTCCAGTCAGTTTCGATATCCTCGCAAAAGCACAAGCCACAGATCCAGAACTGAAGAAACTTCTTCAGGATGGATCTTCTCTAGTACTGGAGAAAGTGCAAATCCCTGGAGAGCGTTCAACTGTGTACTGCGATGTCAGTACAGCGTCCCCCAGGCCATTTGTATCCAAAATGCTGCGGAAACAAGTCTTCGACAGCTTGCACTCTCTCAGTCACCCAGGCGTCTCAGCGACTGCCAAATTAATTGCAGAGCGCTTCGTTTGGCCAGGCGTCAGGAAGGACTGCAGGGAGTGGGCACGAGCTTGCCTCGCATGCCAGCGGGCTAAGGTGAGCCGTCACGTATCAGCACCTTTAGGGACGTTTCACCTCCCACGCGCCAGGTTCACCACGATCCACATCGACCTTGTGGGCCCGCTACCAATTTCAGAAGGCTTTAGATACTGTCTGACGGCAGTCGACCGATTCACCAGGTGGCCAGAGGTCATACCTATTATCGAAATTACTGCCGAGACAGTAGCTAAAGCATTGCTGTCCGGATGGATTGCCCGGTTTGGCTGTCCTACTGTCATTTTTACGGACAGAGGCCGTCAGTTTGAGTCGGCTCTGTTCGAACAATTGTCAAAAATTGTTGGTTTCCAGCACAAGCGGACAACGGCATACCACCCGGCGTGCAATGGCATGGTGGAGCGTTTTCACAGGCAACTCAAGGCGTCCATCATGTGCCATGCCAATAACAAGTGGACAGAGTCCTTGCCGTGGGTATTGCTTGGCATAAGGAGCGCATTCAAAAAGGATGTCCAAGCGTCTTCCGCCGAACTTGTATATGGCGAGCAGCTAAGACTCCCAGGAGAATTTTTTACTCCCAGTGATGACGGAACGACCGACATCACGGAATTTACTGCGCGCATTCGTAACTTTGCTCAGAAACTTCACCCAACTCCAGCTTCCCGTCACAATAAAATGAGCATTTTTGTTTTTAAGGATCTGCTGACCACTGATCAGGTGTTCCTCCGTGAAGACGCATTACGTAGCTCGCTGCAACCAGCCTACACAAGTCCTCACAAAGTTCTGCACAGGAGTGATAAACTCTATAAAATACTATTTAAGGGGAAACAGATCACGGTCTCAATAGACCGCCTAAAGCCAGCCTATATATTGGCCGACAAAGTTGACCCGGAAGAAGATACCCATACCAAGGTACCAAGGTACCCATCTGGCGGCATAAAAGAGTATAAAACTCGTTCCGGACGTCGTGTGAAGTTCCCAGATTTTTATCGCCCTTGACGGTCTCTGGAGGGGGGTGGTGTAGGGTACATACCTACCATATTATTTATTCATTTATATTATATACTTACACAACACAACACATTTATGTACAAACACATCATAATATTTATTTACATATATTTGTATCAAGAAACATAACTAACACAACATTCACATTCACCGTCATCAAATAATACAATAATATAATTACGTCTTATTATCTATGTTGGTTGATGACGGACCACCCCGTACCGTATACTACTGGACTCGCGCACGCCGAGCTACGTCATGATGACGTAGCCGGTAGACGCTCAGGTGGGAGTGAAATGCAGCGAGCGTTCGATCACCTTGCCGTGACCTTCAGTCGGATCTAGCTAACGCGACGCTCGGCTGCGCATGAGTTTCGTGACACCTTGTTTCCTTATTAATATCTATATTGTTCCAAAACTAACTTTTATAAATGTGCCGTGACTATCGTGACTGTGTGTGCCTTTCGTAAATGTGACTATTCTCCTTCTGACTGTTTTCTGTGTTGTGTGTGTGTGTGTGTGTTGCTCAATACAACCGTGAGTACCTAGCAGATTGACTTCTATTTATTACTCTGCCTACTACACACACCTAAGCAACTATAACTCTAAGAAGAAAGGCCGAAAGAAACTCAGAGGTCACTGTCTCTTTTATAGTCCAGACATAATCTTGGTCAGATCATGTGAAAACGATGTAGAATGGTGCCTGAAAATGTCTTTTGAGGAAAGAGCCACACAGATTGAGTGGACCTATCCAGTCAGTGCACGCATCTGTCAGTAATCCGTACAGCTCAACTCAGAACTTAAGGAGCTCAACGATACGACGAACAATAGCAAAGAAAGGATATTTGGGTAGGCCGCATAAATTACTCAAACTGCCAGGCCATGATTAACACTAAATGAGAGAAAAAAAGAGAAAAAAAAAACACGGAGCCACATAGTCTTCACATTCACAGTAATTAAAATAATATAACACTTTACAAAGTAAATATTCATGTCATTGTATATATAAAATTCATCAATGTCAATGTGTATATAAGGAGAAGAAAAAAATTAGCAAAAAAAGAACAAAAAATTTCCGAAGGTATGTTAATAAAAAAATGAAGCAGCTCAATCCCATGCCTTGTTGTCTTCAATATAATCTTTAACGGTATAAAAGGCTTTCTGGCACAACTTAAGTTTAATGAATGATTTGAATTTATTTAGGCTCAGATCTAGAACGTGGCTTGGAAGTTTCAATCAATTCTCGAGGAAGGTTCTAGATTTAAAGTCACGCTACGACCCTTAGGAGCCGAGCAAAAATTAATAGTGTGGGGACGAGGGAGCGGCTATTATTTTAGTATTGTGTATCTTACAACTTCCACGCGAACGAAGTCGTGGGGTTAGCTTATAAACATTCACTAATAGATGTAGACCTAATGCATAATGATGACAATATAACATTTTCTTTCTCGTGAATAAAAAAATCGTAGAATGTAAGGACGTAATCGTAGGAGCCGGTAATTTTGCGTCGACCATCAGTATTTTCTTCAATATTTCTCATCTTTCCGAAAATGTCTTGCGAAATGACTGAGGAACATATTCCTTTTGTTCTTTTTTTCCAAAACATCTCATTACATACCATCACATAACATTCATCTCAAAAAAACGCAGTATTCTCAGCCGAAAACCATAAAAGCATCAGCCACAATACGCAGGGAATAAAGCCTCCCTTTTCACACACCGTTAGGTCCACATTCTAAGTGGTCGCAGTATTTACTAAGCATACATTCTCGTCGGCTCTCATTAAACGAAGCCGGGAGGAACTTTTTGCCAGTTTGCGACCATAAAAATGGCTGGAAAATATAGGGCTTAGCGAGTTTCTTTTTATTTAAAACCTGCCCTTTTGAAACCGTGTACGACAATGAGTATTTATTTGGTTTAATTAATGTTTTTGTGATAAAACTTTGGATTAACGAATGGTCTGGTTTAGTGAATTCTTTTTATTGGGGTGTATTAAAAAGGTTCCTATAAGCGTCGTCACTTGAACTAGTCCAGCACACCTTGGATAGTCACCCTGAAGGCTGAACTGATGCTGAGTTCATAAGAAGGTGCCATATTATGACGTTTTAGTGCCGTCATGATTCCAGTGCGTGAGAGAGACCGAGCTATACATGACCATAACACCATCCTTTTTTCGGACTGGAATCATGATGGCGTTAATACTTCACAATACGGCCCCTGACCCGGAAAAGCTATGAGTTGTACTATTTCTTTTGTGTGCACTAAATAAATGATTCATCTATCTATCTAGGAAATAAATAGAAAATAATACCTGAACAATTCCATTGATCAATGATCAATTTGATTGATCCATGAAAATACTTACATGCAATCCCATGCGTGTTTCAGGTACCTAGCCATGTTCAGTTTTTATAACAAACACGGAAAAATAAAAAAATCCTATCAGCACGGCTATATTTCGTTTTAAAATCACAATAATTTTAGCAACACAAATAATTTCATATTTCATCCCGACATTTTATTACTCAACACAAAAGTGGGGGTGACGGCCTGTAAAATTAGAGGTTTTTAAAATCCAATCTTAATATGTTAATGTGGGATATGGTGCTGTGAGTTTTTGTTATTTTAGTACTAATTATAAACGTTGTTTTGATGTCAAAGCTTTGCGTGAACGATTTACTATTTTTGTGGTGTTTATTTTCAATTGTTTTTTTAATGACTGTTAGGTGTGTGTATGTGTGTGTATGTGGTGTGATCTTTGCTTAATATTATCAGCCTGTAATGTTCCTACTGCGAGGACTTAGTCCTCTCTGTGAGTCTGTGAGAGTGAGAGAGCCGTGTGACCATCATGCGCCCAGTACTGGTTGACCATTTTTCGCATACAAGCAGGACATTATTTCATGACCGGTCGTCATCATCATAAATGACAAATATAGGCAATTTACTTTTACAACTAAATAAGTTTAGTGAGTTTTAGGATTTAGGTAGGTAGGTATTTAGATAGGTACCTACTACGACTTCTATGAAGTTCTGGATATTATACGGGTGGACAACACAACCTGATACCATGGATTCAGTACATGATTCTGGACTCAGGATTCTGGTTATAAAAAAAAATTGCTGTCCCATACATTTTGGCCGCCTAGGCGTTGCACTTTTTGTTTTATTTGAGATAGGTTTGCTTTTGACTCTAGTCTAGGTCAGAGATGACAGAGACAAAGTCGACGATGGAGCGAGCTTACCCAGAAGAAGCCTGTTAACTCTCACTTTGAAGAGATCGGGGTTGTATGCGTTCGGAAACACAGACGCAGTTGCTGTGCGCATCACAAAAGACATTTGGAAACGCTTAGTGCGAATTGGTGGAATAGCAACTAGGTAGGGATGGTAACCTGCAGTGCGTCTAGATGTCCGATGGTAGAAGGGGGCAGGTGGAATGAGGTCGTGGAGTTCTCGAGCACACTCACCGAAGTAAAATCTGGAGAAGATCGACAAGCAGGCAACCTTTGTAGGAAACAGCTGATTTATTTTTAAGAGGACTGTCACATTTTGTCACCTCTCTCGCTCACAATCAATCTGCCTAGCCTTTTCCCAACTATGTTGGGGTCGGCTTCCAGTCTAACCGGATGCAGCTGAATACCAGTATTTTACATGGAGCGACTGCCTATCTGACCTCCACAATCCAGTAACTGGGTAATACGATACCCCTTGGTAAGACTGGTTGTCAGACTTTCGGGCTTCTGACGACCCGTAACGACTGTCAAAGATGCACAAATGACAGCCGGGACCAACGGCTTAACGTGCTTTCCGAGGCACGGAGGAGTCTCGGTATGTAAATATGGTCACCCACGGACAACCCCGGCAAGCGTAGCGTAACCTGATAGATCGACCCGTGCGGCTTTTATTATTTAGCCACGAGCTCCGAGAATAATTAAAAGCACATTTTTATTGTGGCATTTATTTAAATCATCTTAAAACAGATCATAATAATTGAGCTAAGGTTATTAGATAACACAATAGAAATGTGTTTTTAATAACTACCTATTAAATTAATATTATTGAGTAGATCGCCACTGATTACATTTTTCAAAAAAGCATCTTTTCATTTTCCATTCTAAAAAATTTGGTCTTGTGTGAGCGAGAGAGGTGACAAAATGTGACAGCCCTCTTAATAACCGAAGAAAAATTTTAACGTAAAAGGGTTCAGAATCATGTACTGAATCCATGGTAGCAGGTTGTCCTTCGATATCCCTGTCACTCTGTATAGATATTTATTTTTCATGCCTCTGCTTCTGATATTCCCGAAGAAAATCCTAATACAGAAGTCTAGCTGCATTCAGTAATACAGAAATTGACGTAGGCACAGTTTGACAGCGTTCAAATGTTCCATCGTTTATTTTCGGAAAAACCGAACTTTGCCGAATTAAATGTGACTGGTCCATTATGGGAGTGACGGAATTAGTGCGTCAATCTCTAATAATTTACACTATTTGCGGTGTACAGTGCGCGCAAGATAAGTCTGCGCGCGACTGATTTATTTATTATTTATTTATCCTCCCACTGGAACGCCATACAGCAATTACACCAACGGAGCAAAAATACTTCATGTGCTGCTTTCCATCCATCCTGTGTGCCTGTGTTAATGTTGCCTGTAACCTGTATCTTACAGTATTAGATGTTTATCAACATTTCTAGCTCGTGGAAACGTGGTCTTGACAGAAATATAAGACCTGAAATTATTAAACCATATTGACCTGACATAAACAAAAAGACGGCGGCATATGATTAGTTCCGATTTTAGCCGCGCGCAGACTTATCTTGCGCGCACTCTAGCATGGTGCGGGTGACATTAGAAGAACTGTTCCTTTTCACACTTGAACGTTACCGCGATTTACAATCATGATTGGACATTTTAGCTGCACCTTAAGTATCATCAGTTATAACCTAATAAATGTAGTAAATTGAAAAAAAAACCCCTTGCCAATATGTCTACAAATAAAATAAAATTGAAAGAAAAATGAAGCAAAGTGTTATGCGTGCAACGTAACGCCATAGACACGTTTAGTGGTGGGATGTATTGCTGCTGTGATGGATAGTCGATATTTTTTATAGAAAAAGATGTTTGCCTACTGAATATTTTTTTAATTTTAGCGCTAGCACTCTTACTGACGCAAAATGGCCGCCGACGCACCGCGTAACATGGCAAAAATGTTACCACGAAGAAAACAAAATTGAAATATCGGTTGTGCTTTGAGTGTGTTTTTTTTAATGCTTTGATTAAATACATAATTATGATAAAATAAATTACAATAATAATAACAATAAAGAGAACGAGATTTTTGCTGTGAGAATCGTTATCGATAAAATTTAATTGCATTATGTCACTGACCTAGTCATGCGATACTGACATATGTCACCCGCACCATACAATTTCTATTGGTCAATAGTCACATTTTTTTCGCTATATTTCGGTTTTTCCGAAGAAAAACGATGGAACTTTTGATCGTTGTTAAACTGTAGCAGTTGATAACCCCTGGTCGGCTGTCAACCTCTGTCGCATTTATTTTATCTTCAAATAATACCAATCATTTCTATATAAATAAATAAAATTTAAGTGTCTGTTTGTAATGTCAAAATAACAACTTTTACTAAATGCATATGAAAGTATATATGTTGTAGCGAAAAAAAAATAAAAGACGGAGATTCTCTTTTCTGCTACGACACGTTTAATTTTGTTTTTAAAATGAAAATAGAAAATAAACATTAAAAGGTAAAAAAAATGAACATTATGGTATAAAAAATGCAGGTTGACTTGTGTGAAGGGAATAAAATAGAGAACTTTGGTCCGATAGGTACGCGAATAACGAACGAGAAATAAAACGTACTAACTAGTCGATTGCAATCTCTAATAAGTAACGCTACCAAAACATATCGTTATGAAAAAAAAATATGAGAACCAAGGTATCTCGCATTTTACATATTTGAAAATAAAAATTAAGTAGTTAATGAATTAAAAAATCTGCAGAGGGTTACTATCTACACTATTAAATTAGAACGTAAAATATCATAGAAAAAACCGTGGCATAAGTAATTGCGTCCGGCGAGGTGACGTAGACTGTAGGGAGTCGTAGTTCTTTGTTCAGGAACTGGCGTTGGTTGCGAGACCTTCAGCGGTCAAAATGCGGTCCAACTCTCGACGTTGGCCAAGGACGTCCAGCGTTATTTTAGGCCAAAACCTGGAGGCCGAAAGGCGGCCTGTTCAAAACTGTTCAATCCAGAAAAAATAAAGATGAATGGTTAGACTCGTACTTAATATACCATACTTAAAATTGCTTTGCCCTATGGTATTCGGCAGGGATATAGTGTGCGAACACTTTTACGATAAATATTTTCCACTAATTGTAATTTTTGGGACGTAAAAATTCGTTTTTCTTCAATAAAATCACAAACGACAGCAAATTGTCCTGGCGTTCCCATCGAATCTAGTTTGAAATTCGAATCACGAAATAAAAAGATAAAAATCGACCAGGCTCAAATACAAACGGAAAAAAGGTTGATTATAAAGAACCAAAAAGTTTTGACATGCAGAGTTATGCTGCAATGTACATACGGTACTTATAACAAAAAAGCCGTTTTTAACATTTTTGTCCGTCTGTCTGTCTGGTTGTTCTAGCTAATATACAAAACGCCTGGACCGATTTTGACGTGACTTTCACTGGCAGATAGCTGATGTTATGGGGACAAACTAAGGCTACTTTTATTTTAGAAAAATAATTAGGGTTCCGCGCAAACAAATTAAAACCCATGAAATTCTGAACAAAAAGTCGGATTTAAAAATTCTTTTTCATTTTGCATTTGGTAGCCCAATTTTCGAGGATAGCTATAGGATATTTAGCATCACGCTACGACCCTTAGGAGATGAGCAAAAAGAAAAAAGTCAGAAAGAACACTAAGCGGAAACGAAGTAATAGCGCGGGCGGGCTATGCAACGCGACAGGTCGGGGGACGAGGGAGTTTTATTAAAATGTGGCTGTTATTTTAATATTTGTATAACTTACGACTTCCACGCGAACGATGTCGCGGGGCACAGCTAGCAGTATATAAATCCAAGTAGCTAATTTATAAACAAGAATACAATACATTAAAAATTCCTGGATCACGGACACGAAAATATTTATTCCCTTTAAAAAAATCACAGAAAAAGGGCAATATACAGGGTGTCCGGTAATTAATGGATAACCTTGCGATAGCATATAATAGACCCTACGGCCGTTCTAAAAAAAATACAAAAAAAAATGTATATCCCAAGTAGTAAGTACCTAGGATATAATTTTTTTAGAAAAAAAATCTGTGTAATTTCTAGTCACATTATTTATTGCCTCTCTGTCGGCGGCATAGTCAACGTACAATATTATAACAACAGATAACCGATGGAATTCATTCATTTGTGGTTGTGGTGATGAAAAATGTAAAAAAAGTTAGTATTCTTTTTCAAAAAAATCTTAGTTATTACTTGGGATATATTTTTTTTAGTATTTTTTTTAGAACAGCCATAAGGTCTGTTATATGCGATTTCAAGGTTATCCTTTCTTTACCGGACACCCTGTATAAAGAAAAACATAGTATTTTCCTTATATCCGAGAAACCGGAAAAATCTAAACAATTCGTTTAAAGTAGGTACATACAAAATGTAAGAGACAAATAATTTTATTACTTTTAAATCTCACGGACGGTACAGCCAGCAAAAGTAATTAAAATGGAGCCGAAACAAAAACTCTGTGAAGCTTAAACAGCCAAGATAAATTACTAAGTTTGTCTCTAAAAAGATTTTTTTTTGCTACCAGTGCAAGTGTTTGCTTGCTGTTAAAAGTAGTGTTCCGTACTGTTTTGCTAACTAAGAGTTTGTTTATTATAATAATAATTAATATTTTTAAGTTCTCTAGTAATTAAGTTTTCTACATAGATATTTATATAGTCGTCCTTTTGTTAGCTAGCTGCCAGGATAAAAAGTCCATCTCCAGGTGCCAGGCTAACTAAGTCGAAATCTGTCAATTTCATAACGATCTGTTCAGTTAAAGAGAGGTTTAGGCGTGAAAAAGACAGACAGAGCTACTTTCACATTTAGAAATGCGAAAGTAACAGTGTCTCTATCAGTATGGATGTGTGGCGGCATCTACAACGCCACATGCAAACTACGCAACAAAGACCTGACGTCACACAAATCTTGCATCGCGCAAGCAGTTTTCCGTGCGACTAGCATATACAACATCCAGACATCAACCGTTAGGCAGTAGCCCACCAGACACAACACCCGTCTGGTCGGAGGATCCTCCCTTTTCTATGGAGGAACTTTACACCCTGTTTCTAATACATTTATACCTTTATACACAAGAATAGTAGGTACCTACATTTTTTATGTTTACCATACCTTAATTGTCCAGTGGGTGAAAAGGTCTACCAATGTTCCTCTGCAATACCCAGGAGGTAGTGTACACGAGATGTCGTGCGGTGTCCCACAGAGATCGGTCTTGGGGCCGCATCTGTGGGACATTGGGTACGACTGGGTGCTGCGCGCCGACCTCCCTAGTAGCGTCAGCGCGGTTTGCTACGCTGACGACACGCTGGTCCCAGCGCAGGGGAGCTCGCACCAGGCGGCGGGCGAATTAGAGACACGCGGGGTTGCGACAATCGTAGAGAAGATCCGGCAATTGGGACTCGAGGTGGCCTTGCACAAATCCGAGGCCATGTGTTTTTATGGTCCTGGGAACGCACCACTGTCGGGTTCCCAAATAACGGTAGGAGATGTTCCTATCGGCGTCGAGTCGACGATAAAGTACCTGAATTGATTAATTTTGTATTAAAAATGTAAAAATTCATGGTCTTCCTTTTATTTGTGATACTATTTTATTTAGCAAAAAATAATCCTTATGATGAAGCCTTTCGATCGGTATGATAAAGTTACAGGGTGATTATTTTTCTCATGTAACGGGTTCGATTTCCGGTTCAACCATGTAATTATTAAATATCTATGAATGCAGTTTAAATTGTTTTTTAAATTCAAATAATGTCTTCTTTCAGTAAAATGTTCCATCTACAATATTCAAGGTACTTTCCCTCCATGTGGCAGATTCGTGGGACGCCCTGTAGATTACCTGATTCATAATATCCGAAAAAGCACCATATCCATAGTGCAAATTGTGTTAATTTTTTTTTTCATTTATCTTTTTGATAGTGCGTAAACAGACATTGTGAGACAAATAGATTTCGCTTCAAACAAATTTTGCTATCTGTTCAGATCAATCCTTCATGAGTTCATCCGAGCTGATTTACGAACCACCTCTTTTAAAACAAATAACCCTACTTTTTCCTCATTCTCCAAAAAACAAAACAAAATGGCAAGATACGAACCGGAACAAAAGTACAAGCGACCAGCTTCAAGAACATACAACATTTCCTTTATTACCATACATTTTGAACATCACTCGGTCTGTTTGTCCGGCGTCTGGCACAAAAGAGGCTGAAATTATCGCGTCCGGCCGGAACTTGGGGTACGGAACCACCCCTTTAGCTAAAAGACGGTTAAAAGCCGTTGCTGCTTCGTTTCGGGGTAATTGAGATGTGTAGGTATGTTGTCTTATAGGCACTTGTGACGTAATATTTTATTATGTTTTAGGAGTACTTTAAACAAGCGATATTTTGGTAGGCGATTATGTATTTATGACAGATTGCATACTCATCTCAACACGAATCTTATTTATGTTATAGAATCTAAGTCAATAACTAGCGCAGTGCGGCCTATAATTGCGTCCGCGCGGATTTCGGATTTACCTAGGAAACGCCGGTGTGATGACTTAAGGCGGATTCCACCAAATAAACTAAACTGCGTTCAAGAGCTATCAGTGTCATCATTGTGGTGGAATATTGACACTGACAGCTCTTGAACGCAGTTTAGATGTGCTGATCGCTTTCAGTTTCATTGGTAAAATTGGCACTTAGAGGCGTTTAAGGGAGTTAGGCCGAAGAAGGCAACACACGGAAAAGTGGAAAGCTGTTGGGGAGAGACCGTTGCCCAGCAGTGAAAAAGTAAAATTAAAAAAACTGGAACATCCTATTATCTTCACCGCTTTACACAGTTTTAATATTATTTATTCATGTATTTATTATTTATTTATTTAAACCACAATTAATATGGATATTATAATTAGTAGGATAGGTAGTAATCATCAATCTGCTGTCTAAGATAATTGAGTAATTATGCGGATATTTTTTCCAAGTTGTTAGTTGCTCTAGTATAAATATAATTGGCGAAATGTGGGCGTACTTAATAAGTTCACCTCTCCCCAATCCTTCGAGGAAACAAGGCGTGATGTTATATATTATGTAAATAAATAAATAATAGTGTGTGCAAGCCACCACTAGTTGTTATTTAGAGAAGGGTTCACCATTTTTTCTCGAAGCTCGTACTGGGCAATATGTGAGTAAAAAACTCCGTAGCAACGACGTATTCGCCAAATAAGTTAAACAAAACTGTTATTGGACGCTGGAATGTGGACAGGCTTTATTGGGGAACTTCTAAAAAACTCTCTTTTCGGTTTTCTTTACCTACATAGTTATATTTATTGTATACCGAAGAAAATAAACTTCACGTCGCGCGCAACAATTCATAGTGTAAAAACATTTGTTGCTTATATTTATTTTTAGTTTATAAATTACTAGTTACCCGCCCGCTGCTTCGCACGGGTACAAGCAATGTACTGATGTGGCGACATGTCAAAACATCGAGTTTTCTGAACTATGTCAAAGTTAAATATTAATGTTTTATACAAATAAACCTTCCGGATTAAATTCTCTAAATGATGGTGAAAACCGCATTAAAAGCCGTTGCGTAGTTTAAGAGGAGTTAGCGGATATACAGACAGACCCAGAAAGTGACTTTATTTTCTACTATGAAAAAAGGAATCTATTTTTATTTTCTTAAAAAGTAATTCTACTGACACGAAATTACATTGCCAAAGAGTACAGAATCAAACAAAGGGCCTATCTGAAGACTCAGCACACAACTTCAATCCTCCATTGACATCGGTAGATACGTGGGGTGTCCGGTATTGAGGATGAGACTGTCCAGGGCAGGGTTTACTTAAAGTGCTGACCGTGCCACCGGGCTGTATGATCCGTTCGGAAATTTAGAGACACGAGCGGATTGTCCTGATTCACGAGAGATTGGGGGTCGCACGCATCGATAGGTAAATACTGATGAAGTGGAGTTTGGAACATTTTTTATATGATTTTTTTTAGTGTGGGCAATGAATGCGCTATTAGATCCATTTCGAGTAATTAAGCTAGTGATTAGAGTAGCATTAAGACTTTGAGTTAGTGTATCAGGCTGTGTTCGAACTCATGACAACTCCTCTCGCTCGCTAGTTAAATTTTTCTATGGGAAATCAACGCTTTATTGTGGCTATAACGCCACCACAATCAAATGAATAGCTTTATAAAGCAAAGTGTGCAAAAAAGGAGTGTTAAGGCATATTATTTTGTGTCAAAGATTATTTACATATTTTGAGTGCATTTCCCATGTAAAGTTAGTGTCATGATTTCCAAATATTAATTAGATATGTAGTGATTTTAAACACTAAATATAAAATTGAAACTATGTGAATTGCCTTAAATGATTTTTGTGTCAGTGTAGTCATGAAGTTTAAAAGTATCTCATTTGACAGTTACCGTAAGAGTGCCGGTTTTTTAACGAGATGGAATGGAAACATGATGTTTGAAGCATCGCCTAGTTTTCTAAGTCAGTTCTCTTCAAGCCTCGGAACCTAAAAGTTATCTTTAAGAAGTCAAAATCTATACCTACAAAGATATAAGAGATAAGATGAGAGAAGAAGATAATTATATGGAGTACCTATTTAAATAATTTGTTAAATATTGCTACAATATATAGCAAGTTTGTATTTGTGTAAAAATACAAATAGAGAAATATTCGCACTGAAAACGTGTATCATTTTATTACATGAAGCCTTATCAAACAACCTGTATATACATTTATTTTATTTCAATTTTGTCCCAAGTTCTTAGTCTACATCTGCGAACCTAACGTGTATCGGTTTAAGGCAAATTGCATTGAAATCTGTGCGAGTCCAGTTCTGAGACTACTTGCTACGTAACGTTCAGTACATCTATCATTTCTAGGATATGTGCAGGTAGTCTTACGATTTATTTATTGTACAAACTCGTTGGATATTAAGGCGTGAGTTAATCATGTATTTCTGCTTCATAATATAGCCGCTGTGTTAATGCGTGTATTGGCAAAAGAAGCAAAACCAAATCAAAATAATAATGATGCTAATGACTGACACTATTGACAGCTCACTTCTCACGTTCAAGTTTTAACGCTGAGATTCTTACAGAATAGATCGGCTGATGATAAGAATTGACACTATTGACAGCTCACTTCTCACGTTCAAGTTTTCGCGATGAGATTCGTACGGAATAGATCGGCTGACGATAAGAATTGACACTATTTACAGCTCACTTCTCACGTTCAAGTTTTCACGCTGAGATTCTTACACAATAGATCGGCTGATGATAAGAATTGACACTATTGACAGCTTACTTCTTGAGTTCAAGTTTTACGGTGATATTATAACAGAATAGCTCGGCCGATGCTAGGGATTGACATTATTGACAGCTTACTTCTCGAGTTCAAGTTTTTACGGTGAGATTTTAACAGAATATATCGGCTGATGCTAGGGATTGACACTATTGACAGCTCACTTCTCGAGTTCAAGTTTTTACGGTGAGATTTTAACAGAATAGATCGGCTGATGCTAGGGATTGACACTATTGACAGCTCACTTCTTGAGTTCAAGTTTTAACGGTGAGATTTTAACAGAATATATCGGCTGATGCTAGGGATTGACACTATTGTCAGCTCACTTCTCGAGTTCAAGTTTTCACGGAGAGATTCTTACAGAACAGCTCGGCTGGTGAACTAATAGCTCAGTTCACGTAAGTTTTCAAGGTTATTTTTTATAGAAAATACCGGTTTCACTGACTATCTAGGGTGTGCCGGGCACGGTTCCCTGTGCCTACGCCGTGAATAGATTGCCTCTAGTGGTTTTGGTCTACAATAAATATCTCGATGTAAAAGGGATGCCCATTCCTTTTACATCCCCGAGAGAATCGAAAACTTTGACCAACCCCGTCAACACTTCATACATAACTTATTAATACAACATCCACCAATGATTACAGGTAACAAGGTCTCAAATTGACAATCGACTGATTGAAATATAAAGGTGCATACACAATATCACTAAACACAGTGGTCCCGGGGGAAATCACGGGACGACGACAAATCTTTCCCGCGATCGCATAAAAATACCGTAGGACTGTTAATAAATTCAGTTTATTGCGACCACAGGCTCGATTCTGTGTGTACCTACGCATTTTTTAAAACAAATAATGTGCACCCAGCTTTAGGATACAGATGGGTGTGGATTAATTGTCTTGTTTCTGTTGTTTTTTACTTCGGTATCGTTATTTATTGTCGTTTTTGTTGAATTTTAACCCTTAATTGGACTAAAGGAGAATGCTTCCCACATCATTTTAAGAGTCTGTAAGCCGTCAAAAGTTACATGAATCCCACAATATGTCAATTATTATATGAACAAACAATGTGCCTTTGCCCATATGCCACGCATTAGTAAATATAGAAGATATAAACTCTGTAGCACCCGAGCAAAAGAGCAGAGGACAAAATATTCTTGTTCCATATGTTTGGTATCCTTATGTGCTGCTCCATGCTTTGAGAATTATCATTCTAGACCAGCACTCTCCAACATGTTGATTATTTCCCACGTAGAGCTCATTTCATTTAGCCCTACACTTGTAGTAGGAGTATATTTCCCACGTTGTTTTTTTATTTAAATAATAAAAAAAAAATTAAAAAAAGATTTTCCTATAAAGATTTTTTTTTTTTTTTGATCTGCTACCTTAATAAAAATTTCCCACTAGGTTTATAAAACCGAGTAGAACCCACATACGGCATGCCCAATTAAGGGTTAATCAGTGTTAACATTTTATTCGAATTGTTTTTGGTAATCTTGTTGTCTGTGTAATCTGTGCGTTGATTTCTGCTTAGAAAAATCGTCCTCTCAGTGATGAGCGAAGTTTTCTTTTTCTGTCCGTTTTATCATTCTCTTGTATACCTACTTTCGTGCTGGCTGTAGTTCTCGCAGCAATAATAAACTCACTCATGCTTCTTGGCTCATGCTTGTGGGTATAGTAGTCATTCAGTAAGTTTGGTAGTTTGACAGACACCCCATTTTCTGTGGACGTTCTTTTTTTATTTTTTATTTGAGTTAGATTTGCTCTTGACTCTAGTCTAGGTCAGAGATGACAGAGACAAAGTTGACGATGGAGCGAGTTTACCCAGAAGAAGCCTGTTCACTCTCACTTTGAAGACATCGGAGTTGTATACGTTCGGAAACACAGACGCTGGCAGATATATTTTTTATTGTTTTTTATTGCTGAATGGGACTGTTCTTGACCTCGATCACGCCTGGTCTGAAGGCGTTTGGCTGTGCACATAATAAATGTGGAGGAGAAGCGCTGAGTACGACTGGTCGGGATATCAACCAAGAGTTGCAATTTTCGTGGAAGCTAGCTCAATATAGTGTTTTCACTCAAATACTGTCTACCTACTCAAATACTTTTTGTTTATATATGCTCTCTTCTATCTGTGAAAACTTTTAATTGGCCTTATTTTTGTTACTCTCAACCGTGCAAAAGCGTGTTCAGCTGTAAGTTTTCCAAAAACTGTAAAATATAATAAAATAAAATATCCGTCATAAATTAAATTTTATATAAAACAAAAATAAACTGCTTAACGACAACCACCATCCACGCTCCTTAAATATTGTTTTAACAAAAAAATATTCCGTTACCGACAAAAAAGAGGAGGATTTTATAAAAAAAAACAACTTTCCGATAGCGAATATTTTGAAGGGCAAAATAACAACTTCCCTAATGAAGATAATCATAATTAAAAATTAAAGCGTCTTCATTTTGTTTATCCTCCCTAATAATATTATTATTATTAATATAAAAGCTCTAAATTACTCTTTATTATGAGTTATCATTATTACAGACAGAAGGAGCGCTTAGCAACAATAAGGATTAATCATGTTTATTTTATAAGTTACGATTATTGGTACTGTACTTGGCTGGTTGCTAGTTGCTCCCCTGTGAGTGAAGAAATAAACTCTTAGTAAAACATTTTGTTTTTGAAATATGAAATATCTTAAACCTAACCTACAGGCTGACTTCGAATGACTTAATTCTGAATCTTATCGTTGCTTCTTATCTAAATAATAACAGCTGCATGGGCCAATTGAAGGATAAGCTACGCTTGACGCGGTCAGTTTGTGGATGGGTGACCATCCATTACATATCCCCTCCGTGTCTCGGAAAGCGTGTTGAGCCGTTAGTCCTGCCAGTAATTTGTAGATCTTTGACAATCGCTACGGGTAGTCAGCAGCCCGAAAGTCTGACAACCAGTCGTACCTTGTTACCCGGTAACTGGGTTGTGGAGGTCAGATAGGCATTCGCTCCATGTAAAGTACTGATAATCAGTTGCATCAGGTTAGACTGGAAGTTGACCCCAACATAGTTGGGAAATGGCTAGGCAGATTGACAGGAGTGTAACTTTTGCTATTGGACCAACTCCGAAAAAGCGCAAAGAAAAGCATATGTTTCACAAATTGTGACTGGGTAAGGAATTTTGATATTCATTTTGATACGTACGCTTTCCACTGCCAACTTGTTTTCGAATTGGTATGTAACTAATAAGGCAGTCGTATCTAAATATAAAGAAAGAAAGAAAAGAAAAATAGGTTTATTTGTCACAGAAACACGTGCATACAAAACGATAAGAATAATATATCATCATGAATAATGTATCATATTTTATGTTTATATATTTATTTGTAAATATTAATATTATTGTATCGTTTGTGATTTTATGTATTTTGTTTTCTCTTTTACTCTTACACACGTTGTCTACATCTCTTTATCTACTTTCCTATCGCAGGTATGCTGGAAGAGATTTCTTCAGAAATAAGCATCACATTTGTACGTATTTTTCTGTTCCTTTCTTCTTGTTTGTATAAATGTGTGTACATAAACTGTTAAATAAATAAATAAATAATAAATAATAAGAAAATAAAACAAAATAGATCCACATTATAATCACGAGCTCAAAACAGAAATAGCCGGAAGCTGCACGCCATGACTGTGACAAGAAGGCATGATGACTCAGCATGATGCTGTGCTAAATATATTTTCATAAAGGTCATACAATCCTTTAAACCAGAATAAAAATTATACCTAGATAATTAATTAAATAAAAATATAATATCCTAACATAACTAAAACTATTAACAAACTAAAATATAATAAGCATTATCATCCTATATCGTGTTCCCACTGGGACCCAGGCCTCCTCTCAGTGTGAGGGAGTGGGCTGTAATCTACCACGCGGGCCCAGTGCGGGTTGGTAGATTTCACATGTCTTCGAATTTTTGTTTCTAGGACATGCCGGTTTCCTCGCGATGTTTTCCTTCACCGTTTTGAGCCCAGAACTTGAACTAAAATATGGCGTCGAAAAATTCCTCCGCATCGCTGTCAAGTGGTACCCAAGAAACTGGTGGAATTGCCACGTTGTATGGCAATGTTTAACCTCTGGCCAAGGGAAAAGCCAGCCATTGGGTCACGGGAAGTGTCGACCGCAGCTGTTTGGAGATTTCATTGAACAGACCGTGAACACTCGGACCCCATGGCGCGATGGTTTCAATCCTTCATAGCACATTTCTCTTGCTAAAAGTCCTCGCGATGTACAAAGTATAAATCTCAGTTCTTATTTAAGGTGTTTCGGATCTTCAACTAATGAATATTTATAGAAAAGTACCTACTCAACAAGAGATTGCCTGAAATACAGTTTGTATTTAAGGTACAATTAGCTAATTTCATTAGGATTTAGCGCATTTAGGCACAAAAAAATTAGAAAGAAACGGCTATGAATCAATCCTTAGGGAGTGAATTCTTGAATATAAAACGAAGAAACAGGATTTCCTTCGTTGTGATTAAGGAATTACTTAATGTAGATATTTATCATGGGTAGACGGGTGACTGCCCCGTTGTTGGTCGCAAGCGCTACTGCTGAGCATGAGGTCCTAGGTTCGATTCCCGGGTCGGGCAAAGTGTTAAGGGTTTTTTTATCTGAAATTTCTCAGCAGCAGCTCTTTTTTTTCTTTTTTTTTGGATGGGAAATCATCAAATGACTTCTCCCGCTCTGGGCGGAGTGAGAGGGCATGTCAGACTTTTACTGACTAAAACCCACCCGTGTTCCTTCTGTTACCTGTGCTGGGGCCACGGTAACTCTTTCGAACATCCCGCAACCCCGGCTGGAGCAGCAGCCCTGAGTTTGGATTTATGCCCAGTTGATAGCAATAGGCTCACCCCCTATTACATGGGACTTAAACATAACTGGCGAAATGTGGGTGTAATATAGGTACATCACTGCCCAACCCTTCGTGGAATACAGGCGCGAAGTAATGTTTTATCACGGGTAAGTAAATCATCGTGGATTCAACTCAATTCAATTTATTTATTCTATTCTATAATCGAATATAAAAAGAGCATAAAATATAAGTATTATTATTGTAGATTTGAAAAAATATAAAAGAACACAATTGATTTAAATTAGCAAATATTATAAAGATTTAAAAAAATACATATAATAACACTACCATTCTAACTCGGAAAAGTGATGCATTACGTGAAAATTTCAAAGTGATGTTCAGAACTAGTGATGTGCTTTAAGGTGTATGCAAATAGCACACGACTATATTTGGTAGTGGAACAGAGGAGCAATTCCCGTAATTTATGAACGTTCACAGTCTGATCTCAGTCTCGATATGTCAAAAAGACCTATAATTTCCCTACATTTTTGACAAGTTTTCGACATTTGATTATCGCTGAGATGAGATTGCGACTAGATTTTGAACGTTTTTAGACGGGAATTGGGCTTCAGATCTTTCGTCAAACAAGACATATGTGTCACAATTTAGATACGACACAGTATTTAGCTTTTGTAGCTCTTACCGTTTCTATTGTTATATGCCAATTTGTTGTTGCTCCAAATAAAAAAAAAATACTTTATTTTTCTTTAACACTAGAAAGGAAATCTATGGTAAACGCCTGCACCATATTATTATCTGGTCTCTGTCTCGTCTTTCCACGTTTTGTCTTAAAACATAACAAGCACCACGCCTGGTTTTATCCGAAGGGTTAGGCTGAGGTGTACCTTTAGTATACCCACGTTTTGCTAGTTAAGTTTAAGTCATGTAATATGGGGCGAACTTATTGCCATCAACAGGGTACATATCCAGACTTCGGACTACTACCGAGAAATTCCTGATGGATAAAATCGGTCAAGACCGATTCGGATTCGCGCACCGAGGGTTCCATACCATCATATATAAATATTTTGGATGTGTTACTTTACGTACAGTCCTTCAAAAGTAAGAATTATAATAATAAAAGTAGGAATTATAGTATTTAACACTACGGTGTAGAATATTGCAGTTTTAGGTCATCGCCATCTCTTGATCGATAGTGGAACTAATGTATTTTTTTTATGATTTCTGAAAAAGTGTGATAATTAGAGACATCGTTTTATTTTACATGTTTTTTTACATAAACTTCTATCACATACATTAATTTCAGATTTTTTTCAATGCAAACTTTGGAGATAAGGGGTGAATGTTTTTTTTTTTAATTTTTCATCAAAAGTCGAAAGCTATGCGGCCCAAAAAAAGAAAAAATGTTTGAGAATGTACAAACAGCGCTCTTTCATATTTCTTAAGACCCCCGAAAGAGGGTCTAAAAAAAATTATTTCTTATTTGTAAAATAGTTGGGCAAACGTCATCTAAAACTTCCAAATTTCAAGTTGATAGCATTAGTACTTCATGAGATATCCAGCTGTGACAGACGGACAGACAGACATACTGATTCGCACCATAAGGGTTCCTTTTTACTATTTTGGTACGGAACCCTAAAAACGAATAACACTTTACCCGACCTGGGAATTGAATCTAGGACCTCATGCTCAGCAGTAACGCTGTCGACCAACGAGGCAGTCAGTCAGTGTTTTAGTCTTATCTTCAACCATAACGACATAACCTTCATTTTTGCTGCCCCATTACATTGTAATCAATAAGATTATATTCATGTTAAAGGACACTTTATATTTTATTTTAAATTCATGACCACTCAGAAGGTAATAAATTATTCACATGATATTATCCACATTCCCGTAACCGCTACGCGCCCAATTTTTGGTATATCAAAAATGTTGTGTTCACAAAATAACTAGTGGAACATAACGTTAATTTTAATCCTCTTAAACGGAGCAATGGATACGGTTTAAAACTATACAAAATTGGTGAAATGTGCTGGCTTTGTGGTGGAATCCATTGTTATAATATTACTAGATATTATGTTGTAGCAGCTGCGTTCATAGACTGTTGCATACACATCATACTTTTGCGCTCAACTCATTGCTATTATAATATTTTTAAATAAAAGAATTTATCATTATCTATAGAATACTATGCATGATGATAAATTGTGCTATGGAATATAATAGCCAGTATATATCAGTACATCTGCCATTGTTGGGTTTATGCATTTCTTGTATCAAATAGATAGATAAATACCTTAAAAAATACAGATATAATTGTATAGGGTGACACAATGGACGGTCTTATCGCTGAAAGCGATCTTTTATAGACAACCTTTGGGTGGATTAAAGGGAGAAGGAGAGACAATACTGTAGTCAAATAGGTATTCAGATGGTCTAAATATTCATCTAGGCCTTGTGCTACTTAAATCCAATTTTGTGCTGCGATACTAAACAGTTCATTTTGTGGACTACACAGACACAATTAGCTGTCCTCAGTAGCCATAAATACGAATTCAAGATGGCGATACAAAAAATCAATATACAAGGTCCAATTAAATTAGATAGCGAAACTCCGCAGACGTGATGGGTATCGATATCTAAACACGACAAATTAAAAACAAAATGTTGGGGTCAATGACCGCTGGTAGTGTTATTACTTGAAGCGTGAGTTGATAACATTGTTTTATCGTTCGGATATCGATACTCATTACGTCTGTGTAGTTTAAAAAAAAAACTGATATTTTAAGTGAAGTCCCCGACTACCGGCAGTTGATGATCCCAAAAAAACATCACCAAATTAATTTCTTTTTTGGTTTATCATGTTCAGGCATCGATACCCAACACGTCTGCGGAGATCCACTGGCTAATTTAATTTGACCCTGTACAAACCCTTTAGAATTATAATATTAGGTCCTCACATATGAAATTAGCGTTTTGTCGTGCTGACCACTTTGATTTGAAATATCTCCTCTTTGGTTAAGAATTCCAAATTTAAATTTATAAATTCATTTAGCGGGTATATTTGAATTTTGAAAACAGTCATTCATTTGTTTTTTCCTCATTATTTTTTCTTTGGCGTCGCTTATTACCGCACAATGGAAAACGTGAAATATCGGTATATTTACGAGTACGAGTTCTACCGTGGCACCAGTGCTGCAGAAACAGCTCGAAGGATTAATGATGTGTACGGCGCTGGTGTCGCAAAAGAAAGCACGGTACGTTTTTGGTTTCAACGTTTTCGTTCTGGAAATTTCGACCTTCAGAACCAACCTATTGGACGGCGGGATACCAAAGTGGAAAATGAAGAATTAAAGGCTATTGTGGAAGCGGATCCATCACAAAGCACTTCAGAGATAGCTGCAGGCTTCGGGGTAAGTGATAAAACTGTATTAATCTACTTAAAGCAAATTGGGAAAGTAAAAAAACTTGAACGATGGGTACCTCATGAATTGAGTGAATCGAACTTGCAAACACGTGTCGACTGCAGTGTTACTTTGCTCAACCGATACAATAATGAAGGGATTTTAAATCGAATCATTACTTGTGATGAAAAGTGGATACTGTACGATGATCGGAAGCACTCGTCGCAATGGCTGAACCCTGGAGACTCAGCCAAATCCTGACTTAAACGAAAATTGACTCAGAAAAAGTTACTTGTGAGTGTTTGGTGGACTAGTGCCGGTGTCGTTCACTACAGCTTTCTAAAATCTGGCCAAACGATTACGGCAGATATCTTTTGTCAGCAACTGCAAACCATGAAGGAAGAACTAGCTGCTAAACAACCAAGATTGGTCAATCGCTCTAGGCCACTGCTGCTTCACGACAACGCAAGACCACACACTGCACAATAAACAACCACTAAGTTAGATGAGCTACAATTGGAATGTGTGCGACATCCACCGTACTCCCCGGACCTTGCTCCAACAGATTACCATTTATTCCGGAATTTAGACAACTTCTTACAAGGAAAAAAATTCAACTCCGATGCGGCAGTCCAAACCGCCTTCAAAGAGTTTATTGATTCTCGCCCGCGTGGTTTTTTTAATAAAGGGATCAATGAACTACCTATGAGATGGCAAAAGTGCATAGATAACAACGGTGCATACTTTGATTAATTAAATATATTTTACAAAAAAAAATTGACTTTATATTCTTCCCGTACAAAACGCCAATTTCATATGTAAGGACCTAATATATAGGTATCTGTATTTTTATGGCGTACATAATAAACTGGAACTCAAATAGAGTTGGGGAGGACATCTGGCAAGGCGCAGTGATGACAGGTGGAGTAACGCAGTGACTGAGTGGCGTCCAAGGAGTGGAAGACGTAGCGTCGGTCGTCCGGCGACGAGATGGGCAGACGACATTGTTACCATCGCGGGTAGAACCTGGATGAGGTTGGCACAGGAGCGTGGGGATTGGCACATGAAAAGAGAGGCCTATACTCAGCAGTGGGTGAAAACGGGCTGTGGATGATGATGATGATGATGACATAATAAAAAGTATTCCATTTAGCTATCTAGAATTTTTCAAAATGCCCCGGTCATACAAAACCTTCACAACAAAGTTCTTCAAAACACCTCCAAATCCTAAAACGCAGAAACCACAGCAGAAACATTATACTGCGCACACAACCAGAGTCATAATGGCACAATATTGTACGTATATACTGTATGAGATACGCGTAACATTGCACTTTAACCTCCTTACTAATAAACGTTATATAGCGTCTGTACAGTTGCACAACGCTTTGTCTTCTTCTTTCGAAAGTCAAATTACTGAAGACTGAAAGAGAAAAATCGATGTGTAACTATTCACCTGATATAATACGTTTATTAGTAAGGAGGTAAATATATAAATCAATGTTGTGTAATTTGACGGTTCACCAAGCGAAATAGTGCCTCCGACAATTTAGATCTTTGCCTTCTTTACAACTATTTAAACTCTACCGGCCTATACTAAGACCATACCATGTTAGTTAGTTTAATCTTCTGTTAAAATGTTAACGGGACATTAAGAGTAGTAGAGTACATAGTGAGTGTTTCACCATACTCCTGTCTTAATCAGACGCCCTAGACGTTCGTTAACTTGCTAACTGACATTTAGTCACTTGTCAAAATCATCGAAATGATAAACGCGAGTCTATTCTATACGGCTAGCTAAAATGATGCATTGTCAGTAAACATTGTCATGTGCAATTGCTACTTTTTATTTTGGTTGCTTTGACAACTGACCGATATGAAAGTAAATGGATACCTACATCCTAACGCCAGGTTTCTTAATGTGATGTTATTTTTTTCTAGTGAAACGTACCTAAATACCATTAACAGCGATGTTCATTTTAATGGCTGATTTACTAATGTCCGATTAAGTACAGTTTTGTGAAATTAGCTCTTAGAATGTTATTCTAATAAAGCTGCAAGATCAATTTGCCATTACCTCTTTAGACATCTTCCAAATAGATAAATTCTACCACAAAACTCCAACGAAAATTCCCCAAAAATTCCCCAAGTTCAAACCACAGCAGAAACATTATACTCGGCACACAAACAGAGTCATAATGGCGCAATATTGTACGTATATACTGCATGAGATACGCGTAACGTTGCACACTATCTGTATAAATCAACGTTGTGTAAATTGACGGTCCACCAAGCGAAATACGCAGCTGCCTCCGTCGGTTTACGGAGATGAGGGACGAATAATGGATATGGTTGGTTGATTTTTAGGGTTCCGTAACTCAAAAGGAAAAACGGAACCCTTATAGGATCACTTTGTTGTGCGTCTCTCTGTATGTCTGGTAGTCTGTCAAGGCTCTTTTTCTCAGGAACGCGTAAAGGTATCAAGTTGAAATTATTATCAAATACGTAGGTCTACAGTCCCTTAGAGCTCTAAAAAATTCAAGCTTCTAACTCAACGCAATAAAAAAATACGACCATTTATGCGACATATTGTGATACTTGCAAATAAATCAAAACCTATACGGTACTTCCCGTTGACCCAGAATCATGAATTTTGACCAAAAGAAAGGTCTCGCAGCACAAATAAAGGAAAAAGTCCGAAAATTAATCATTTGTATTTATATCATACAAAAAACATCTTTTTGCAGTTGGAGAATTGACCGTGACGTAGGTATATCGATGTATGGGAGAACATATTTTTCAACTACAATATTAAGTTTGTTTTTGGGATAAATCCATCCCAACTGCGGAACCCTTCATTGTGCGTGAACCAACACACACTTAGCCGTTTTTTTGTTGTTTATGACCTTTACTTTGAAAGGTGATATGAAATCACGTTTGAACTGAAATAGATTTCCAGGAATTGCATTAATATTTTAAAAGGCTTCAGGATACTTTCAGGAAGCAGGTGCCAGTAGGGAGGGTATTTCATAAAGTGGCATGAAAAACAAATTCAACCTATTTCCAAAATAAACTATTCCACTGTATTTGATTTTGTATTTTGGGGTTGAAAGTCTAGAAACTATTATTAATATTACTAAATAATGTCACCTAAAATCAAAATGTATGCACTGCAGACGCGATGAAATAAAGAAAGTTAGGTACTGCTATATCTCTATAATATAGTCTACATAAATTATTACGAAGATTAAAACAAAAACAATTTTCTTATATGTAATAAGCGGTTTTAGTTTACACAAAATATATGCCACGTTTGACCATACAAGTATTCGCAAAACACCTTCTCCCTTCACCAAGCCCCTTCAGAACTCCTCACATTATATACTTGTATGTGTTGGTAACAAAATAGCATACGATGTTCGTTGGCACTACATTATTCAAGCCGTAAATTTGATTGTCCAACTCTAAATAGAAACTCACATCATTTAGTTACGTTTCTACAAATGGTACGTCTGAATGTGTTAAAGATTTATTTTCAGTTATATTCTGTCTTCGCTCTAGATTCATAAGTTATTTGGGAGAGTTAGACAATAACAAGACATTAGCTGCTGCGCGCGGTTTCGTCCGCGTGGATGTCAATACTTCCCAATTTGAATCGGATTTTGTTCACAATTTCATGGGGTTTTTTTTGCGCGGAACCTTAATTCTTTTTCATAAATAAATGTAGCCTAAGTTACGCTTATTTATCAGCAGCAAAATCGACCCAGCCGTTATTATATTTTCTGCTGGAATGTAAATACTATTAGCCTCGATGTTTATTTTAATGGCTAATTTACTAATGTCCGATTATGAACAGTTTGTTGAAATTAGCTCTAAAATCCGTTTTTTTTAATCCCAGATAGTAATCTGACAGGTGCAAATGTCAAACTATGAAACGTCAAATTACTATCTGGTATTATGAAACGACTTATACGTCAATTTGCCGTTAGCCATTTCATACAACTGTCAAAGAAGGACAGTTGAGATTTGATAATGAGGGCAATTTAAATTGTTAGTCAATTTGCTTTACAATTAACTTCCCTGACTTTACCTATGACAGTAAACTAAAGATAATATTTAAATACAGCTAGAAGAAATAGCAGGTAAAAATTGTTATGCATATTTCAAAATTTCAATTTCATTTTACGGCATCGCTAGTTTCAGTGATTTTCGCCCTCGCGCAGGTTTGCAAGGAGATGCACAGAAATGATGACTCGTAACTTTAGATTTAGCGCACAAAATCTGCTACCGTGCATGCCTTATTTGACCTCAAGAGCGTGCGAATCCGAGCTAGTCTTAAATTGAGGCGTTCAACGAATTCTGAGCAGTTTTTCAAAGTTTATTTATATCATAACATCACGTCTGTAATCCCCAAAGGGTAAGGCAGAGGTATACCTGTAGTATACCCACATTTCGCAAGTTAGTAAGTCCCATGTAATAGGGGGCGAGCCTATTGCCATCAACCGGGCACAAATCCAGACTCCGGGCGGCTACTGAGAAATTTCAAATAGAAAAACCCAATAACACTTTGCCCGAAATGGGAAATCAAACCCAGGACCTCATGCTCAGCAGTAGCGCTTGCGACCACTAGACCAACGAGGCAGTCCTTGTTTATTTATTTCTACACTTCATTGTATACCATCATCACGTTCCTGCCCTTGTCCGTCACGTTATCCTTCACTTCCTTCGCCTTCATATCATTCCTCACACAATCCATCCATCTTTTCTTTGTTCTTTTTCTCCATCTCCATCCATCAACATTATTTCATATTCATCACTCTTTTACTTCAGCAGTGGAAACGACCGCGACCTACAATATCGTGAGGAAACCGGCATGTCCTAGAACCAAAAATTCGAAGACATGTGACATCTATCAACCCGCACTGGGTCCGCGTGGTAGATTACAGCCCACTCCCTCGAAGAGAGGAGGCCTGTGTCCCAGCAGTGGGCACGTTATAGGCTGTTTATGTTACTCTTTTAGTCACTTGAGTTTCATCTTCATCACATACCAAGCCAAACGATTTACTTTATTGGAATGTATACCCATCGCTGATAATAAATATTAGAGTTATGTTTAAATCAATTGTAAAATTAATGGATGTTGATATTGCTCCAGAAACCATACAGTTTTAAGAAGTGTGAATGAGGAGAAAGATAGGGTAGATATTTGCATTTATATGAATCTAAAATGCTGGAAGGTAAGACGATCCAAGATTACATAATTTACAATCATATCTATGCAAATAAATGAATTTGAAGTGTCTGTTTGGAATGTCAAAATAACAAATGTTTAATAAATATTTATGAAAGAATACATATACAGTACTTATAACAAAAAAGCAATTTTTAATATTTTTGTCTGTCTGTTTGTTCCAGATAATCTCCAAAACGGCTGCACTGATTTTGATGGGACTTTCACCGGCAGATAGCTGATATTACAGGGTAAAACTTTGGCTACTTTTATTTTAGAAAAATAATTAGGGTTCCGCGCAAACAAATTAAAACCCATGAAATTGTGAACTTAAAATCGAATTTGAAAAATTCTTTTTGCATTTGGTAGCCCAATTCTCTAGGATAGTAATAGGCTATTCAACATGACGCTACGACCGTTAGGAGCAGAGCAAAAAGAAAAGTCAGAAAGAACACTAAGCGAAAACGAAGTAATAGTGCGGGCGGTGCAACGCGGCGGGTCGGGGGACGAGGGAGTTTTATTAAAATGTGGCTGTTTTTTTAATATTTGTGTAACTTACGACTTCCACGCAAAAGAAGTCGCGGGGAACAGCTAGTCACAAAATATTAATAGCTAAATAAACCAGCGTGCTTGTATGAACAGCGCTGGCCACACTGGGAACGAAGCTAAGTTCGTTTAGGTGCGCTCATGTAGCTAGTGCGTGTTTGCATACTTCACACCGCGATCTATGAACCGAAGTATGAAAAAACGCGGTAGCTACATGAGCGAAGCAAAACAAACTTAGCTTCGTTTCCAGTGTGGTCTGCGCTGTATGAACGTAAACGAAGCAAAAGGATAATGTAAGCATCGTAGCAGATGGCGTTCTGTAGTTTCTGCCTACCCCCCTGTGAAGAAAATGTATGTACATATAAACCTGCAGCTAAAAATAACTAACCTTATATCTGCATAAAGGCAAACTCTTCCCCCAATTTGCATCAGCAAACGAACAAAAACCTGACATGGGTTAAAACAGTTCCCAAAACAGCAAGCGTCAGCGCTAAGAAATGCCAATTTCTAAAACCAAACTTTGCCTCAATAATCCAGAATGTTCTGTTCACAACTTCACGTAAGCCGCTTACGTCGTTTTTGTGTACGACTTTTTGTCGCAACGAGCTAGAAAATTGTAAACTAGGAGTAGGAAGTTAATCTTTGGCCCTTAAAATTTCTGCAGTGAAGTTTTGGTGTACGATGGTGTTTCTCTGTAATTATGTGTTGTTATATTTTATCTAGGAGCAGTGGAGGCCCTGCGGTATCGGCTGCGACTTACGAGTTGTGTAAGCCGCGGATTCGAACCCAAGCAGGCACTTTATATAACGGTGAAGGAAAACATCGTGAGGAAACCGGCAAGTCCTAGGACCAAAAATTCGAAGACATGTGACATCTAGCAACCTGCACTGGGCCCGCGTGGTAGATTACGGCCCACTCTCTCGGCACACATTATAGGCTGATTATATGTTTTATGTGATAATATTTATCGAAAACCAACATTTATAGGAACACAAAAGCGATTTACGGAAAACAAAAGCTATTGCGAGTCAGACTGCTACAATTATTACTGCTATGTCAACCGAAATGGTTGCAAAGAATTTGAAAATGCTTTCCCCCTTTCGATGCATTTTAAAATTCTTTTCGACAATTTTTAAACAAGTCAAGAATGAGTAATAACCGTCTTCTAAGTTACACCCGACCACCCATTGTACAAACTAGTCACGGTATGTTTGTCATTTTTGTTTTATGAAGTGTACAAATCAATAATAATATACAATTTGATCTTAGCCATTGTCGTAGTCCACAATCAGCGTAGTCAAATTATGAATATTTTACAGACTGCTAGGTTCAAATACTTAAACCAGCATATCGATCAAACACATATGATATTCATCGCTCACCATCATCAATAAAGCAATTGAACTGAACAGACCATTAAAGATTCCGGCTCAATACGTACCCAAGACGAATGCCAATGACGATATCAAGCCATTCCGGTGATAATTGGCGTAGATAAACAGATGGACAGCCGGATTGCACGGTAGATGGACAACACGGCCTAATTGGCGCTATAATCACACACGGCTGAAGCACCCAAAATGAGGAATTCGAAATTCGAAGCCCGGATGACGTGTGAATGGAAATCGGGAGAATTCCGAGAAGGATGGAGAAAGGAATGAAAATGTTTCTGGTTTAGAGATATTCTCTTTTTGAAATGGGTGTTCGGGATTTGTGTTGACAGTTTTGAAGGCTTACCTTTTTTGTGTAACGTTTTCTTTGGTCCTTAATTTCACGTTTCCTCAATTCTCGGTCTTATAGCAAACACTAGAAATTCTAAATTTGCTTTTTCCATGCTAGGTTCAATTTTGTTTACCTTTGTTGTAGCAAAGATGATTTTCCCTTTAAGCAGGTACTAAGTTATAAATAATCATGTTGATAATTTTCATTTCAGAGAAACATTATTTATTACGTTCAGTATTGTGAATTTGTAGGAATCTTAAACCACTTCTATTTTTTCTACACTTAGTTTTTTTTTCACACTCATTATTGCGTTTGCCCCTATCATCTCTAGCGGAAAAGAATCGTTCAAATAAATGGACACTTTAGGGAAAAACCGAGACATCAAAAGGGCGAAATCCCCCCACAATTATTGTAGTCATAAACCAAGGCCCATAACTCGAAGACTATCAATCGGCTATAAAATTAACTGTAGCCTATGTGGCTATATTATGGGCTTGGTACGGAATCCTTTGCCACCGTTTTGTTTGTGTTTGTGACAAACGACAGCCCTTATTTATTTTGGAGTTCGTCGACATTGCTAGCAAATCCGGAGCGCTTTGCTGAGAATTAGGGTCACCATGGCGGTAGAATAATTGGTTACAGTTACTGAAATTGATATTTGGAGGTATTTAAGTTGGCACAGATGTGTATGAAGGGGTGAGTTTATGTATGTATATGTGTGTGTATACATACATTAACTCACGCCCTTTTCCCATGGGGTAGGCAGAAACTACAGAATGCCACCTGCTACGATTCTTACATACTCCTTTTGCTTCGTTTTGCGTTCATACATCTGGTCATACACGCACACCGGTTGCGAGACCTTTCTGAAAAATATCACCAATAATTTCACTATATGTCCTCCTAGGGCGTTCCCTGCCGGCGTTTCCACCCATATCTGCCTTTTGTTTCTCTATGTTTGTATGTGATATTATTGTCGTCGGAATTGTTTTATGTAGGTACTAAGGTTTTGTTCATGGGGAACGAAATCAGGCATTTTTACGATTATTTCGTCATTATTTCATTGTTTTGTTAGTGTTTGAATTTTAAAGGTGGAGTATTATGAAAGCTAAGAATTGTAAATCATCAGTAAAATTATTATAAAACATTTAAACGTTCTAAGTTATCACTGATCACGTTGATCATTGATGATCAGTAATAACGAATATCAATAGAGCGAGCCGTAAAAAACATAATTTACATTCATAACACTATCTACAATTTACAAATATCACACATTACCATAAATATTCAATATCGATATCATCAAATAAAATTTCATGACGTCATAATTTCAGTCCTAACTTAGAATCCAAGATGGCGACCCTAAGAACGATAAATACAGACTGTTTGCCGACTAAGGAGAGAGAGTACAGTAAGTTGGCAAAATACAATAGTTTGTGTTGCACTGTTTTACAGCCGATGGGGTGGAAACCCTATGAAAGGGGGTCACGTGCCCTTTAAATGGGGCAATCTTTATGAATTTATATCGTCAAGACTTTTGTATGAAAAGTCCAAGAAACTACAAAACTACTACTAATCTGTCATCTTCATTTATATTGCAAGGTTTATGATGAATTAAAAATGCGTTCATCAAACTCAAACTCAAAGCATTTATTTCAAGTAAACCAATTACAGGCAATTTTGAATTGTTAAAGAGTCAGTCAGTTAGTCAGAAAATTGAAGCTAGTCGCCCATTCCAAAACGTAGATCTCTATGGAGAAGAATGGGCAAGAAACTCCATGGACACTCTTTTAAATCAAAATTATTACAAAATCCTGGGTACATTGTTCTTGTTGCTTCTATATGTGACAACAATGTAAAAAATAAATAATTAAAAACAATTCAAAATATAAGATTAAAAATAAGCCCTGGCAGTTAAGAGATGACCAATCTCCACTGACGGGGCCCGTTCACGAACATGACGCGTGGATCAGCACCATCCAGCTCAACCATTTTGTAGGGAACCGAATGATCCAACACACGCGCCACCATCAGCGAGACATTTAAGTGAGCATGACATACTCTCAACTGCCATACTCTTTCAAGTCAACATACCTGCATCATAACATAAAACCGCTCCATGGTACTCACATTTACAAAATTGAAAAGATGCTTCTAATTTATACAAAACTATAGTTTGCAATCAAATAGGACTTATTCATACTTAAAAGTTAGTTGGAACTACATCACGGAGTGTCTTTATATTACAGGACTAGCTGTTGCCCGCGGCTTCACCCACGCGAATGTCAATACTTCCCTATTTGAATCGGATTTTGTTTACAATTTCATGGGTTTTATTTTTTTTTTGCGCTGAACCTTAATTCTTTTTCTAAAATAAAAGTACTCCTATAACATCAGCTATCTGCCAGTGAAAGTCCCGTTGAAATCAGTCCAGCCGCTTCAGAGATTAGCCGGAACAAACAGATAGTCAGACAGACAGAGAGATCGACAGACAAACAATTTAATAAATGTTTTTTGTTATAAGTATTATTTTGTTATTTTGACATTATAAACAGACGCTTCAATTTTATTTATTTGTATAGATTTTTTCATAAAAAATAACTGTTGATAATACACGGATGCACTTTATTTCTATGCTGACTGTACCTTTTGTTAGTGATGTGGCGGCACATCTACATCGCCACATTGGAACGCATCACACTGAATTCACGCTGTAGTAGTTGCACGAAGGCTGCGCTGACGTACATGTTCGGGGCATCGCTACAGTTTAATCCATGGTGATAATCATTGAAAATTGCCAGTAAGTTTGCGAAAACTACCAGTCAACTGGGTGCGGGCTGGGGAGTTCTGTCAGCTGGACCCTGAAAGATACTGTGTATTGCTCAAATAATTTGTATCTGTACTGCGTTAGATGACGGTCTTTCCACCGTTTTTTTTTTATTTGAGATAGGTTTGCTCTTGACTATAGTCTAGGTCAGAGGTGACAGAGACAAAGTCGACAATGGAGCGAGCTTACCCAGAAGAAGCATGTTCACTCTCACTTTGAAGAGATCGGGGTTCTATGCGTTTGGTAACATAGACGCAGGTAGAGAGTTCCACTCCTTTGCTGTGACATTTGGAATCGCTTAGTGTGAATTGGTGACATAGCAACTAGGTAGGGGTGTTTTCGTATTTACTTTTAATTATTAATTTAAAAAATCACCTAGTTAACAGTAACAAATCATATCCACAAAATTACAAAAAAACTTTAGCTCGAACCATGCATCTGGACTGGAATACCTAAGTACTAACCTACATAATGCATCTATATCTACGATTGCGAGTATGGGCAATGCCCCGAGGACTTCTAGCGAGCAGCGCCATCTGTCATACTGAACATGAGCTATCGGCGCAACGTGTGCGATTTGTACCCTGAATGCATTCCCTGCTTTTAACGTAAGTGTGTTCATGCTACCTAAGAAATAAACAGTAAATTTCTCATTGGAAAAACGCCGAATGAAATTGGAATTTTAATCGAATTTGACATTTCTATAACATTCTCATCTCAGTTGCATTCAATAATTGTGTTTTGTTTTTTGTTTTGTTTTTGTACGTTCCAATTCATACAAGACAAGAAAAACTTTTCTTTTACCTTTTGGAGACGCAAATGGTTTCCATGATCTGCCGCTAGATCATAATGACTGAATGAATTAATTTTTATGCCATATTTTCTTAGTAAAGATTTCAACTTAACACCTGCACCGCTAAAATATCAAAGTGAAATTCTCAATTCGAAACTCTTTAAGAATTTAACCATTCGATAATTAATAAGCTACAGACTTCTAAAATTAATTCTATTAACATTCAACTTTTCTTTCTACATCTATGCAATTATTGGCATGCTTTGCGATTTGAAACTGTATCTTCATCACTGCATAGTTTAATTTTTATTGCTACTGAAATATCTTTATGACCTTTTCAACAGTATTTTGTTAATCTAAAATCAACTTAATATTAAATTGCATAAAGTTTATATTGATGTAATTACGAATACCATGTATTTCTTTTCATATTGGCTTTTAGTATAAAAGTGGTGTTTCCTTGTGAATGTAATTTTCTCTTTTGAGAGAATACGGTGGTTTAATTAGATGCCGACCGATGCTCAAAGCTGACTGCGTTTCAAAAATTAAAAGCAAGCGCAATTTCAGTTTTGCTAAAATGTTTTATACACGGGTCGTAGTTACAAAGTCAATATACGCTTGTAAATGTTTTATCATTCATTTTTACTCGTCAATATAATAATCAGGGTGTACAAAAAATTTTTTTTTTTTTGGATGTGAAATCAAAACCCACCCGTGTTCCTTCAGTTGCCTGTGCCGGGGCCATGGTAACTCTTTCGAACATCCCGCAACCCTAGCTGGCATCGGCCCTAGCGGACCCCGTCAATAGTGCTGACATCTCTTTGAGGCGTGCGTGGAACACAACGCGCCGTCGACTCGGGCCTGGTCCTTACCGGACGGCGAGCTACCCATTGCTCGCCGTCCGCAAGCCCGCGCCTATGGTGGCCGGGTATCGGCTGTAAGTTGATCATTCCTAGTAGTTGAATTTCGTACTAAGATCGGTTGGCACTAGGGACCTGTTCAGAACAAAATAGAAATTTTATCAACGTTCCTAATAAATTCCGGAAAGTGGGATCCGACCGGAATAAGGCATTAGGCAGTTTAGGCAACTTTTGTAGAAGTTGTATAATAGGTATGTAGACTTACCCATTTGTGTATCTTAGGAAAACATGTTGGGCATACCAGTAAACAGTCCGCAAAGACCGAAAAGGCTTTATTGAAACAATACTCAGCTGCTGCCACAATAATCACTGTTTATAAATAATGGCGGTTTACAATAATCAGCACCATGAGCAGGTGAGTGAAACTGTTTACCCAACACCTTTTTATAAAATCACTAAATAGAAACTTCCTAAAGATAAACCTGGAAGAAATTCAATAGTTTCATAAGAAACTGAAAACCAAAATCATAAACAGAAATCGACCCGAAAAAAATCAAGCTAGAGATTGCAAAGAGCCAGTTACCAACAAGCATCTCTATGAGCCAAATTTCCCCAAAACGGCCTCCCATTGATTTCGATACCCTTATTTCCAAACAAAATGTCTGAAATTCCCGGTCAATTCCGTTGGTACGTACGGCATCCGTCTAGAAAGAGGGGCGTATATTATTTGCGCTTAATATTTTAGAGCTAGACCTACGAATAGCGTTGCCATCCGTCCGAATAAAGCCGGACAGTGTAAGGCTTTTTGACCTCTTGTCCGATTAAATTTAACTTCTTCCGGCCCGTCCAGCTTTTCTTAGGCTTTTTATATTCTGTTACTACCCGTGCGGCCGCGGTTACTTATTTCAAATCGCTGAGTAACATAGATTGTTCCTCGCTCTTTGCGAGTATTACTTTTCAATACCGGGCCATAATGCAAATGTCGAGAGGGTATTCTCGTTAATAAACCAACAATGGACAAGACAAAGGTATAGGTTAAGTCCAGAAACCATTGCCAAAATGTTGATCGTCGAATTTAATTTGAGACATTTAACATGTAAACAATTTTATTAGAAAATGATTTAAGAAATTGATCTCCTGAAACAGGTTTCTGCAAAAGAAAAATATTTAAATGTTGTTGCTAATTAAAATTTTCTTGAAAAATGTGTGTTTTACTCGAATTGTTGGCAAAAATCCCTTTTTTTGCGTCCGGCCTTGGGACTCAAAAGTACGGCTTTTTTAAGGGTAAGTCCGGTTTTTTTTTATTTTTAGAGATGGCAACGCTATTTACGAATGTGGCGCGTTTTTGGTCAATAAGTTTAGGCTATGGAGTAGATTTTTTTGTAAAGTTTAGGGGTAATGATTATTATTTTACTGAGGGTTAAAGTACGCCCGCTTATAATTAGTTTTATTGAAGTGCAAGACAGGGTAAGCCGAGCCCAGATGTCGTGTTCGGTCCAATCTGGGGATCGAACTCAGGATACTTTGTTATGAAGCAATCCATGGAGACGTTTAACAGTCTCGAATGTATTTGAGCATTTTCTGTTTATGTTTTTCCGTGTGAATCTTCTACCTGGCTGTCTGTAGATATACATATCCAATATCTCATAATTATAAAGATAATATTAGCAATATTTAGAACTCCTGTTACCTAACACTTTCAACTATGCTATAACGAATGTCGGGCGTAGGAGTTCTAAGCAGAATCGCGTACCCATAATCGCTAGTCGCACGTTGGCGGAACAGCATAACTTCACCATTATACATCCTACCCTGAAAAATCTTTTACTGCTCAAAGGAATTTAACGTAATAAACACGTTATTTTTACTTTTAAAACATTCTGTCTTGATAATGACATCGCCAAAGGTCACAGGATAAAAGCTACAGCCTTACCCAACGGTTAGTCTAGAATTTCAACACAGTAATTGGGAAATTGAATTTTCATGTCGCTTTCTGCCTAGGCTGAGGCAAATTTGCTTTAATTTTTAAATTTCCAAGACTAGCTTTTAGATCGCAGTTCCGTTGACTGGATATTTCCACCACTTAAAAGGTTCGTTGTAATTTTGGAGTTTATTTGCGTATCTGTATGTTTGTTTGTGGTTGTCTTTGATACCTCTACGCGTAGAAATATACTTTTTTCTCAGTAGTTTGTGGTCTTCTGCAGCAAATAACTTCTCTCGCCAAGATCAGTACATTAGTCTTGATAATATGTACATATGTTTGGCGATTAATATTTACAAATTTTTTTTACCTTTTTTAATCGGATAAATATATTAAAAATCAGTCACTTAGGATCAAAGTGCCATGCACTAATGCACCTACGGCTGAACCCAATAACCTATTTTCAGTAAAAGACAGATTGCTATTGATTGTAGACAGTATCATTCTATCCGTCCTTATGTCAGGCCGGTAAGATTCCATAATATCTTATAGATTATTGGGACGTTAAAACCATAGATAGATAGGTTTTTCTATCTCCAGTATGTCAAAACTGGTGATAGATAGGTAATTGGGCTCGGCCGCTAGTTGCATCCATACGTACTCTTCAAGCAGGAACACAGAAGGTAAATATTTCTGAGCTGCAGCAGTAGTAATAGTGGCTGTGCTTTCTTAAGATTTTTTTCAAAATCAGCCCTACTCCATAATTTCTAAAAGGGTTACTATATAGCCAAGTTCACAATGTCGGGCCCATTAATCTACAAGTTAAGGCGAGCCCATCTGGTTGTTGTCTCACGCATGTTGTTAAAGTCGGCTAAGTGAGATGGGCTGCTAAAATATTCATACATCTGTGCACCAACCCGCATGCGTTCACATAAGTGATTCCAGTTCTACTATTTGATATTGCGAAAGTTATTTTGTAAAAGTCACTTATGAAAAAAAAAACCTTTTGAGAGAGGTCCCTAGAAAACAAATAGGGATATTACATTGATAAATATGTAACTATAATCATCGATAATGACGATATAATATAATCATAATTTATGAATGATTTTTGAGCTTCAGTTTATTTGTTTGTTTGAATGCGCTAATCTCAAGAATTGCCACTCGGATTTGATAAAATATTTTTTAATTTAATATCCAAGTTAGGAAGGCAGTTTAAAATCACGGTAGGACCATTAAGAGCCGAGCAAAAAGAAAAAGTCAGAAAGAACGCTAGGTGAAAACGAAGTAGTTATGCGGGCAGGCGATGCGATGCGACGGGGTGGGTCGGGGGAACAAGAAATTTCACGCAGACGAGGTAGCGGCCAGAAGCTAGTGATATATATTTCATACGGGGTCAGAGATATGATTCTAGAGATTATTATAATGTACCCTGAGACAGTGCGCACACCTGTATCATAGCAGTTTTGTCTGCAGTAGATAGATTTATATAATAGTCAACTTTGCTTTGTGTCAAAACAGTTTTTCAATCGGTTTTTAACAACTTTGACTATGAGACTGTTTAAAAGATGCGCGTGATCGTTTTTATAGAGTGATAGTCTTTCTATATACAGTTTTGACTTCTGCGCATAGCCTTAAACTCCATTAAGCTAAATAAAAGTTTCATAATGATTTTGTGAAATAAAATAATTATTTATAACGTTCTTTCAAAATTAATATAATCCTAGGCAAGTCCAAATTCCGTGACAACATTTCAAACATTATTTTAGTTGTTGTTGCATAGACTTTTTGTTTCTAAGGGAAATGAGGAAAATCGAGTTATGCATATGTAGGATCGTCAGGATTTACTCCGTTAGATTCGGACATCATGTGGGCAGAAGATAGGTTTCGTGCAATGATAACACACTGTGTACAATACACGGTGTTTATTAAAATCACAAATTAACACAATAACTGCAA
This sequence comes from Fissipunctia ypsillon, assembly GCA_947568875.1. Lineage (NCBI taxonomy): Eukaryota > Metazoa > Arthropoda > Insecta > Lepidoptera > Noctuidae > Fissipunctia > Fissipunctia ypsillon. The sequence continues at coordinate 18,842,253 of OX387655.1, read as the reverse complement.
ATTACACTTATCGCGATAGCTGAGCACAACGAATCGAGTACAGTTCCGCGACGGCTTAACCCCGATGCGATCAGACACTGGAATCTCCTCCTCGCCATGGGCTTAAAACATCACGACTCTGTAGAAGCGCGCCGTAGGTGTGGGTAGATCACATGACGTCGCCAGTGGCGCGCTTGCGATTCGTTTCGTGTCCGTACTAATGACCGGATCCGACACATATTTTAAGTTAAAATGTCTTAGTAGTAGACTTAAAACTCTCTTCAGAGGGAATCTCCTGATCATAATGATGTGTAGTTACAAGACTTTTCATTATTTTCTTATTACTTTTATTAGGGTACCGTACCTCAAAAGGAAAAACCTGAACCCTTACAGGATCACTTCGTTATCTGTCCTTCCGTCCGTCTATCTGTCTGTCTGTCAAGACCTTTTTTCTCAGGAACGCGTGGAGATCAAATATGTTATAAGTCTATAGTGCCTTGGAGCTCTATAAAAATCAAGCTTCTAAGTCACGCAATAAAAAAATACGGTTATTTATGCAACATATTTTGATACTCGCAAATAAATCAAAACCATAGGATACTTCCCGTTGACCTATAATCATGAAATTTGGCCAGAAGCAAGGTCTCACAGCATAACTAAACGAAAAAGTTCGAAAAACGTCAATATGTAGTTACATTAATATTATTAATTAATTTTTATTAATTAATTATTTTTTTATTTTACCGTGTTTATATATCGATACCCATTGCGTCTGCGAAGTTTATCTAGCCAATTTAAAATAACCCTGTATAGGAGAAAAAACTAATGCCCACAATTGTAAAAAATACAGCCTGAAATTACATTACCACCTCACCTTTTCCCTCACAACAGATTAAACACTAATTATTACATTGTAATACATGCCAGTCGTTCCAACAAAGCAATAAATTCTGGCTGAAAAACTACACGAAGCAATTCATGCTCTGTTTAACAAAGATATTTGGAAGCGGCCACTAGAATGATAAAATTTAATATCACGGCCGAAGGGAGCACATTGCTGCCATAATTTTTGCTAGAAGAATTCTATCCCTAATAACCGTTATTGGTATTTTATTATTACAGTTTTTTTTCTTTTTCTTTTTCGCAAAGAATTCGAATTATGATTGTCTTTTTATTAGATGAGGGTGTTCTTTTTTTAATGCGTTTCTGATGATTTTATGGATTTTTTTTATAAAGGTCGTTGGGGGAAATAATTTTATTGTATATTTCCGGATCTCTTTAGTGACGCAGATAACAAAATCACCTCAGATATTTCAAGGTTCTTTGCAAATTGTGGGGATACTCGGGGCAAGTGCACATAGTTCAGGTTACTGTTAAAATTGGGAGAGTAATATAAGCGTCATAGATCACTGTTTAATGGCACGGGCTTGATTCACAGAAAGCCCAATTTCTATCAACATTTTGGCTGCGAGTAAACTGTAGCACCTATCCTAAACTCGAGTTGGACAAATTATTGTATTAATGCATAAGTAATTCATTAAGATTAAGCCATAAAAAAGCTTTTAAATAAAACTACCACCACCACTGCATTACATTATAGGCACTTTTTAAATTTTTTAGTAACAGACCAAAAAGGAAATCTAGTTCAGGAGCTGGAGGTCAGATACTAAGCCAGGAACTTTTCACATCTTAGTGCTCACTAAGCGGCAAACGTTTAACATCGCACTGTTCCGGTAACCTAAACTGTGTGCATAGAATCACAGATATAGGAAATACAGAGGTAGACTGCCTCGTTGGTCTAGTGGTCGCAAGCGCTACAGCTGAGCATGTGGTCCTGGGCTCGATTCCCGGGTGGGGCCAAGTGTTACTGGGTTTTTCCATCTGGAATTTCTTAGTAGCCGCTTGAAGTCCAGAATTGTGCCCGGTTGATGGCAATAGGCTAGCCCCTATTACCAGGTACTTAAATAACGATAACTAGCACTCAATTTATTTGAAATAGATTCTTAATTACTACATAGGTACAAGATAACACTTAAATATATATATTATGTACAAGTAAACAATAAAAAATAAAAAGGGGGAAGAGCTCATTGGGCATCAAAAAATTCGTCCGTTTCGCTGTCAATGGGAAAAGTGCCCAAAAGGCTGGCAGCATTGCCACGTTGGATGGCAATGCTGATTCTTTGGGCTAAAAATAAGCCAGCCCTCTGGTCCCGTAAAGAGTCGACCAACCACTTGGCGAGGACCTGAAATACTCGATGAGCATTCGGACCCCAAGGCCCTAGTGTTTCAACCCTAAACGGCTCAAACATATAGCTTCCAAGCTCTTTGTACCCTGAATTTGTATCATACAAGACGACCAAAAAAAAATATCCGACAAAATTGCTTCACATTTTAAAACAAAATCGTTCACCGGACATAACCCTAAAAAGCTCTCCATCAGTCAACACACACTTAACCTCTTTCCAGGTCGCATAGACCCTTAGATTTATCACCACATTATAACTGGTAATCACTGTTGATCGATCACGGCTGTCAGCTTCAGACCACAGTCTATCAATCAAGCTTTTTGTCAAGCTTACTCTATTGTTTAGCTGTTTATCTTACACTGTGGTTCGACGTAATCTTTGACTCGTCATGTGAGCTTCGATGTTCGAAAAACGATTAGCTTTGATCCTTTTTTGTTGAGGCAGTGTTGTCTTTCGGATAATTTTGGGACAACTTTCGTTTTTCACGAATTATGAAAGATAGATATTATTATCATTTTGAATCGTTTGAAAATGTATCAATTTGAATGTCGATCTAAGTATTAGTGTATATATATATTTTGGTCGCTGATATCGTGATGAAGGGGCTTAAGAAATCAAAGTAACGACTGGCACAAACATTTAAAGCAAACATTCTTCTTTTCATTAACATATTCAGGAACTTGAAAAATATGACAGCTACGGCTATGTAAAACAACTTTCTTCAAACTAAAACTTCTAAGATTAACAAAGCTGCAAATCCTCAAACAGAACCTCAAATTAACCACCAACAGTAATAACCTTTCTGAAACAGCTCTAAAAACCACAACCGTAACTGAACCCATTATATTTCTAAAACACAATTACATAAGACACTTTGAAGACTCGGAGACCATAACTTTCGCGGTCTGCAAGCACCGAAGCAGTTGTAAAAGCATCGTAAAGAGTGCTCACCTGTTCTCCATAAGGTAAGACCTGAGGTAATGAACCATTAATTCGCTAGAAGAGTTAGTGCACTTACAACGAACAATTGCAGATAAAGCTGGAAGAAATGTTATTCGGGTCGTTTGGTTAAAGGAAGGTGGGGAATTGGATGGGGTATGTTGGTTTTGATTAAGTTAGAAAATTAGGACTGGTATGATGTCGACTTGGTTCAAATCTTGCTGGCTGGCAGTGGCGCAGATACAATCATTATAGAGGGAAGCCGAAGAAAAAATTGTTCAGTTCTCATAAACTCAGACAAAAAACTGTAGGTTTTTAATCTTATGATGTATTAAACTGGTATTAAGTATGATTTTGTAATGTGATCTGATACACAGTTATACACACAGGTGTACCATATTATTTGGCAATAGTAAACATTAAGAAGATTGGTTGTTCCGAAGGGAAGCCGATAGGAATCGGGTTACTTATATGAAGGCTTCGCCCCTGCTGGCTGGTTGACTATACAGGGTTAGTTTTCAATAACCGGCCAAATTTTCACAGGGTGTTCTACCCATGAATATTAACAACTTTCACTGTGGGGCCAACTCTAAAATCATGAAAAAAAATCAGCTGTTTCATACAAAAGTTCGATACCTACTCGGCCAAAATGTATGAAACAGCTGATTTTTTTCTCGCGATTTCAGAGTTGGTCCTTTATTGTAAGTTGTTCATATTCATGGGTAGAACACCCTGCGAAAATTTGGCTTGTGATTAAAAAATTGCCCTGTATTCCTGTAGCTTTGAATTTTTAAATAAAAAAACACAGAATTTAAGATCTCATGTTGTTTATTCTGATTGACTGAACAAAATATTTTTAAAAAGAGAGTTTTAAAGCCGACTACAGAATTATAAGCTTTCGGCGCTTTCAGGAACCACGGAACGTAATTATTTTTTTGGTTTAACATTTTATTCTGTATTTTACGATGGTATCTATAATTGAAAATATCTGACAACCAGTCTTACCAAAGGGTATCGTATTACTTAGTAACTGGGTTGTGGAGGTCCGATAGGCAGTCGCTCCATGTAAAATACTATTTAGCTGCATCCGGTTAGACTGGAAACCGCCCCCAACAAAGTTGGGAGTTCGGCTAGGCAGAATAGATGATGATGATATAAAAATTGAAAATGGAATGACACAACATTCATTGGTTCTACGAAACGAATTATGATTCTGGAGTAAAAATTAAACAAATAATTTTTCCTTGTGTATTTTGAGCATCCTTATTCTGCCGTAATGATTATTCAGTATCCTTAATATACCCGAAATCAAAACCTAATAGAATAATGAAACCCAGCTGTTTTTACCTCTTTAAAATATTCATCATTCTAGTACCTATAAGAAAACGAAATGAAAATTCATAATGAAATAACTTTTCCGCGATGTAGTAAAAGTTTAGAACAATTTTATTTATTAGAAAAGTTTTAACAATATGCTCAAACTTTACTACTATAGTTTTAACTATTTGCTAACTTTTCTCGATTGAACTTTGATTTACGCGAGATCTGTCACCTTTGGAAACTTTCAAAATACATTTTTTGTCAAAAGTATTTGAACGTATAACGTAAATCATGAATTGTTATTATAGAGACAAGTATGCAAGATTGCACGACAAAATAAAAAATATTTTCTTAATTTTGTGGTACAGGAGTAGTTTTAATTTTATCATTTTTGAAAGAGTAACCGTGGAGTTTCTTGCCGGTTCTTTTCCATAGGAAACGACCGATTGGAACCATGGACCTAGCTTCTGACGTTTCATAAGTGCTCATGTTGATTTATGTGAAATAAAATATTTTCATTTTCATTTTTTTGATTTTGATAAATAACTCGTAATATTTGCGGCTACATTTTGTACTTAATTCAGACCTTTAACTGATTACCAGTTCCTTTACTGAAATGAGACCTAAAAACTAAAAAATACCAACACTCAACACAAGGAAACACAGTGTCAACATTTACTTGTTTTTCGAAGGGAACTATTTGCACGGTTCCACACGGTGCACCATCTGGAAAACGGTGAATTATAAAAAGCTGTTTGCGAATCTTGGAACACTGAACCGCATTGCGGTCGCCGCCGGGATGATGGTAATTACCGGTACCGACTAATTCATTACGTGAACTGTTTCCGTGCACTGCAATTGATGAAATCAACGCAATGATAATGATATTTTGAGACGAGATTTACAGCAAGAATGATTGAATAATGATGGTGGTGATTGTATCTGAGTTGTGCATAATAATCAGCCTATAATGTTCCCACTGCTGGGACACAGGCCTCTTCTCTTTGAGAGGGAGTCAGTAGGCTGCAATCTACCACGCGGGCCCAGTGCGGGGTCTTCGAATTTTTGGTTCTAGGACGTGCCGGTTTCCTCACTGTTTTGAGAACAGTGGTGATAAAATTATTTACACATAATAAAGCGCCTGGTTGGGTTCAAACCCTCCACCTACAACTCGTAAGTTGGGGCCGTTACTGCTGCATGGGCCACCATAGCTCCGAGTTGCGATTGGTGTGAAATCTGACAGATTTTAAATTCAAAAGTGCGTACAAAAAAGATCAACGTTTTCGAAAGGTGATCGTAACCTTTCGAAAACGTTCATCTTTTTTGGACATTGTCATAATTAAAATAGAGGAAAATCCCCTTCAAGAAATGAATCTTTAAAAATCCTTCCTTTTTCGTTATATATGGAACTCTTGTGCAAAATTTAATGTTTCTAGACCCAGTGATTTAGGCTGTGCGTTGTCTGTCTGTAAATGAATTGATGATTTTTTATAACGTAGTTGTTAAATTGTATAATATATATGTATATATAATATATATTTTATAATTACTTCTTATTTTGACAAAAATCTTAAACACAATATACAATCTACCACCGAAATATATACAGGGTGGAACAGGACGATTGACATTCCTTTAACCCATTGTATGAATAAACGCCGAAAGACACTACACCGAAAGACTGAACACCGACAAGACTTTACTTCGATGGGACTCTTCGCCGATAGGCACCCCGAGGGCACCTCGAGGTTCGGTTTGGTTAGGTTCCTTTAAACCCTGCACACAGAAATAGGAGCCCCGCGCAGCGGGGTTCCGTCGACCTGTTATCAGATATAAGGTATTAATGTACCTAGATTATGCCCTGTCAGCATAGTGTCTGTTGGCGTTTAGTCGTACACTCCCTTTAAACCACGTAAAGAAATTCATGTTCTTTACCCGTATACAAAAAAAAACAATCAAATCCAATGAATACTTTAGCCACAGGAAATTATTTTTCATTTTCTTATTTTTCAACATGATGTAGATCTGAGTCCGTAATAATAATAGGTAAACATTGTAAGGTCAAGAGCCTGTGCAAAATGTATGATTCTATTATCTGCGTCTCAATATGCTTGAAAGACAGAGAAAGGTGTCGGGCCACGCGCGTTTTGTCGTGATTTTATGAAAAGCTTTAGTTGCTATTGACCTGACACCAGTGGATTTCTTTTTGTGGAGGACCGTAAAAAACGAGGTTTACGCACAAGAAGTGAACACTGTGGACGATTTAAAAATTAAAATAATAATTAATGCCTTCGACAAATTAAAAATAATGGCAGATTGGGGAATTATCACGTTACGAAGAGTCCGTGAAAATTTAATAAGACGATGTCGCTTGTGCATAATGAACAACGGACACTTTGAAAATTTAAAAATTTGACTATAATGATGATGTAAATTCTGATTGTGATTATAGGTATATCAAGTGATTAATCATTCAATCAGTGATCTTTTAATAACAACGCGCAACTTTGAGTTCGTATTGTTCTCCGACTAAAGTACCTACCGGCGCCCCGCACGACACCGTTAGTCAGTGACTTTTCGTAGATAAAGCGTGTTTCTTTTTATGCAGTTGATTCTGCTATTTATTTTGTTTAAAAACTGCAATTTTAACGTTCTCCATTAACTACTAATCTTCGTGTTTTAAAATGTTCCGATGTAATGTGCTCGTTTTGATTTAATGTACATCCAGATCCACGTTGTATATTATGTACAATAATATAAAGGAAAGAAAAGGGAGAGTTCATTGGGCATCAAAAAATTCGTCCGCATTGCTGTCAGTGGGAAAAGTGCCCAAAAGGCTGGCAAGCCTTTCGGGCACTTTTCTTTTCTTTTGAATCTGGGCCTGAAGATGCAACTATACTACAGTCAATAGACGTCAATCGATGATGACGGAAATCAATCAATCAATTAATCCAACCGTTCCAGTATGGAACAAGATATTTTGACGTCGCCATTTAGGAACGTTGTATTCTATACTATTACTAGCTGTTCGCCCATATGGATGTCAATACTTCCCTATCTGAATCGGATTTTGTTCGCAATTTCATGAGTTTTAATTTTTTTGCGCAAAACCCTAATCCTTTTTCTAAAATAAACGTAAATATAGTTACTCCTTATAACATCAGCTATCAGCCAGTGAAAGTTTTGTCAAAATCGGTCCAGCCGTTTCGGAGATTAGTCGAAACAAACAAACAGATTTAAAAAATTGCTTTTTCGTTATTAGTATCGTATATGCTTTCAAATGCATTTAGAAAAAACTGTTATTTTGTCATTACAAATAGACACTTCAATTTTATTTATTTGTATAGATTATAAAAAGGGAAATTTTGTTAGTTTGTAGGTAGGGGGTAATCTCCGAAACTCTTCATCCTGTTTCAAAAATTAAATTACTGATAGAAATATACAAAACTCAAACTCAAACACAAAGCATTTATTTCAATTAAACATTAAGCATTAAGCATTTATTACAAGCACTTTTGAATTATCAAAGAGTTGGTCAGTTATTCAGAAAGTTGAAGCCAGCTCATTCCAAAACGTAGATCTCTATGGAGAAGAATGGGCAAAAAACTCCATGGACACTCTTTTAAATCAAAATTATTACAAAATACATACATACATACATACATTGTTCTTGTTTCTTCTATATGTGAGAACAATAATAATAATAATAACCCCATCGCCGTATCTCTACGTTGACATCGTGATGGGGCTTGCGCGCTCCGAACTCTAGGTCTGTGCCGGTGGAGGTTTCTTTGCCGGAACAGGTCTAGGATGAGGAGCCAGACCAAGAGAGATACAGAAACCCGCAGGGCAGCATGTGGCGAGCTGCTGGGCAGTAGCGACCCCACGTACCCTATCTCCCGGGAGAAGTCATGTTCCTCATCTCTGGCTTGCCTTTATTGGCCGGCTGGAGTGAACACTGACGAGAACTGACCTCCCACCTCATTCTTGCCTTTATTGGCTGGCTTGAGTAGAGATTCGCAAGAGCAAACGTGCTCGGAGGAAGGAAGTAGTCCAGTAAGATGCTGGTAGGGATCTTGACCGTACTTCCGGGATTGTCCTGATAGCCGTGGAATATCTCTCCACTCCTCTTAAGCACCTCAAGACATGTTGCCCCCTTGTCGCTACGACACTATGTGCTAGCGACCGTTTCCGGGGGCCCATTGTTGAGTGTGCAAGTCACCCCCTGCCATTTTATCCGTGTATTGTATTTATCAAACATTGGTCAGGCAGGGGCCATAGTCCTTCCATAGTTTTAGATAACCAGTCCACTTTAGCCATCCAAACCCATAGCCCAATATTTTTTTTTCTCCATATCCTGCAATAGTCCTACACCAACCGGGAGTTGTCCTTGGGTGCACTTGCATAGTACGCACAAGGATAATCGTCGGTTGGTGCCTCATTTCCATTGAAAGCGTCTAACGGGCCTCTGCGAGTTGGCTTCGGCCCCTCATATGCCTTCCAAAGGTCCGGGACCCTAGGGTCCCGAGAAATATCAAAAAATAATTATAATACCAACAATACACAAAAATCTTATATCCCTAGTGATATCTAGGGATATAGCTATATACCGTAATGTAGTAACTATCTTACTAGGAATATAACTGCTTCAGGGAGGGCAATACACGACCACGAGTGATGCGCTTTGTAAGGCCGCTTGTATTCTCGGGGACTGGAATCAGCCCTCGAGAATACATGTCCCGTATCACAGAGCGCATCGACTTCCTGAAGCAGAAAGTTTGTGCATGGGCGAGTCGTATTCGGCGGTATAAGCGGCGGGTTGATCGATACACGCAGAATCGCATGTTCCAGAGCGATGAGAGGTGGGTATATAGAGCTTGGGAGCGACCTGAACAAAATGTGACAGACGTGTGCCGCCCGGATGATGCCGCTACGAATGTATTCTGGCGCAGCATCTGGTCGGTGCCCATCTGTCACACTGAGGATAGCTGGATGCAGGACGTCGAGCGAGTGTGTGAAACAATACCAGAAATGGAAACAGTCCTAATTACGCCATTTGACGTAGCCAGAGCAGTCCGTCCGTTACCGAATTGGAAATCTCCAGGACCGGACGGACTGCACAACTTTTGGCTGAAATGGCTAACTAGTTCACACACTTGCCTGGCATCTCAGTTCCAGTCATCCTTAGAGTCTGGGTCGCTACCGCAGTTTCTAACAACAGGCGTTACCCACCAGCTCCATAAGTCAGGTAGTCCCGCGAAACCCAAGAATTATAGACCGATCACGTGTTTGTCGACAGTCTATAAACTTCTTACATCCATTTTGAGAGCGAAAATTAATATACACATTGAGAGTAACTTGATTATATCTGCCTCTCAAAATGGATGCAGGAACGGGTCCCGTGGTACTAAGGAGCTACTCCTCATCGACATGGCCATTAGCCAACAGGTTCGTCGATCCCGCAAGGATATGTTGACATGCTGGATAGATTATAAGAAGGCCTACGACTCGGTGCCACATACATGGCTCATGAGGGTGCTTGAGTTGTACAAGATTGACGTAACTCTACGCACCTTCCTTGAGTCGTGTATGGGGCAATGGAGGACGGTCCTTCGCTATCCAGGGTGTGGTCAGATCCAGAGGAATGATGAACCTGTATGGATTAAACGGGGAATATTTCAGGGCGACAGTTTGAGTCCACTTTGGTTCTGCTTAGCCCTGAATCCTCTAAGCACACTGCTGGAGGATTCAGGTCTAGGCTATCGGATGAGGAGAGTGTTGTAATTTCTACAAATTCGTAGCAAGGGAGCGTTGATACCAAGGTTGGATTTGCGGAAAAGGTTATGAAACAATCTAGTGATAGGATATCTGGGAGGTTTTGAAGGGACTGAATATTGGATACGTTTACACTACATTTACTACATTTTATAAACCCATTTTATAACCCCATTTTATAAAGGTGCCTTTGTGTCGCGTTGCATGTCGCGCCTATTTGCAGGAGCCTTTACGCAATGTAACGCACGCAAAAGATTGTGATTATAGGTGCTAATAACAGTACAGGCATCGTGGGAGTATTTAAAGGCTTACCTTTAAATACTCCCACGATGCCTGTACTGTGTACTGTGCACAATCAAATTTTATAGGTTATATCTTAATATAACCTATAAAATTTGATTGTGGATTAACAAAAACCGTTGGAATTTTGACCTTCAATATCTCTGTAACCAGAAGGTTCTCAGGTAGGCTCCAGTACAAAAACATTATCACAATGGCGGGAAAAATAAGCGCCTCTCGGCTTTGTTGCATGTTTTTACACCCGTTATAACGCTTTATTCCAAAATTTTCAAATTAAAAGTTCAACTGAAAATAAAATCATTTCTGTAACTAGCTCAGTTTTTTAGATACATTCTCTAACAGCCTCCTCAAAAATATGGCTTAATTAAAAACTTTACAGGTTTACGATCCGCGAAGCAGACACTATAGTAATTTTTTTTAAACCATAGTTACAAGTTTTAGTACATTAATAATAATAAATAATAATCGTTTATGTATAAAAAGGGGCACATTTACAAAAAAATATATATCGAACAGTTATAATAGAGCACAGTTCCTTTTTGCCTGAACTAGGTTGAACCTGTGTTTCAGGCTACAATGTGCATTAATACCTACTTAAAAACAAATAAATGAACATCAAGTGAATAGTAAAGTACTAAAATTAAAACATAAATTAACAAAAACAGCGTGCTTGCAGTTTACTTGCAAACAACAAGTAGATCCTCTGTCTGTTCATAAGACAGAGGTTGTAAAAAGGTAATTACAGATTTTTTACAGCTAAAATAATTTAGCTTATATATACTTAGTTTTCTATTTAATCTATTGTACAGAAATGGACCTAAGAATAAAAAGAATCTTTCCACAAAGGCATGTTTGGAGGTAACATTAGAAATGCATACTATATCATTCCGTTGCACACACATTGCATTGCATCTACACGTGCTAACAACTAGCTCTACAAAATTAGATACCCAGACAGTTAGGACCATAATGATACACTATGTGTATCACATTTTGTTTTTGTTTTTGGGGAATGGCATCTCGCAGTTCAACCTATAGGAGGTTGTCGACTGCTTAACCGGGCTTGCCTGTGGATGCCTCAATAAATTAAGGCCTCCAGCCAGGCATAAAACTAAAACTAAGCGACTACTCGCTAAGGGCACCCCCTGTGGGGTACGGACCTCGGCTTAGGGCGTCGCTGGGAGAGGAAAGCAAGGGGACATGCTGAATCGGATTAATGTGTATCACATTTTTTTTGAACATTTGATTTACCCGTTCGTTGTAAACGAAACCAAAACGAAATCTAATTCGACGCCACCGCCATCTAGAGAAGCATGCTAAATAATGAAGAAACAACATTCATTATTTTGTACTTTTTAGGGTTCCGTACCTTATAAGGACAAAACGGAACCCTTATAGGATCACTTCGTTGCCCCTCTGTCTGTCTGTCTGTCTATCAAGACCCTTTTTTTCTCAGAAACGCGAGGTATCAAGTTGAAATTAGTATCAAATAGGTAGGTCTACGGCCCCTTGGAGTTCTAAAAAAATGAAGCTTCTAAGTCAACGCAATGAAAAAATACGGCCATTTTTATGCGACATATTTTGATACTCGCAAACAAGTCAAAACCTATGGGGTACTTCCCGTTGACCTAGAATCATGAAATTTGGCAAGAAGCAAGGTATCATAGCACAAGTAAAGGAAACAGTCTAAAAATCGTTAATTTGTTTTTTTGTTTGCGATTACACACATTTGGAGTTGGAGAAATGACCGTGACGTAGGTATAACGATGTATGGGGGAACATGTTTTTTAACTACAATGTTAACAGGTTCACGCGCGGTATTTATAGATAGGTAAAATTGTATGTTTTTTGTTTCATGACTGCTATAGCCGCATAGTGTCCTTGAAGGTCTTGTTTGTTTTTGAGATAAATTGATACCAACTACGGAACCCTTCATTGTGCGTGGTCCGACACGCACTTGGCCGGTTTTTTTATATTGGGTATGGGAAGAGTAGAATATGGTTGTAGCGGAATACAATGAGTAGTAATTAGCTATTGGATGTTTTTTTCTATACAAATAAAGAAAATTGAAGTGCCCGTTTGTAATATCAAATTAACAGTTTTTACTATGCATAATTATGACAGTACTCATAACAAAAACTATTTTTAATATTTTTGTTTGTCTGTCTATCTGTTTTTTCCGGCTAATCTCCGAAACGGCTAGACCGATTTTAACGGGACTTTCACGGGCATATAGCAGATGTTATAAGGAGTAACTAAGGCTACTTTTATTTCAGAAACAGAATTGGAGTTCCACGCAAAAAAATTAAAACCCATGAAAATGTGAATAAAAACAGGATTTGAAAAATTCTTATTGCATATGTTAGCCCATTACTCCAGGACGGTTACAGGCTATTAAACATCACGCTAAGACCCTTAGGAGCCGAGCAAAAGAAAAAGAATCGTATAACGCTAAGCAAAAATGAAGTAATAGCGCGGGCGGGCGATGGAACGCGGCAGGGCGGCGCGGCTGAGTTTTATTAAAATGAAGCTGTTATTTTAGTACTTATATTGTGTATCTTACGAATTCCTCGCGAACGAAGTCGTGGGGCACAGCTAGTTTTCAAATAAAATTAAATACACTTTATAAGAAACCTAAAAGCTGTACGAGTTCATAAACCTCTTTGAAACGAGTAAAAATAAGTTAAGGTTACGTTTTGTTAGATATTAAAGCGAATGGCTGAGTGTCTGGCTAAATGCAATTAATAGTGAGTACACAATGATGGTAATTAATATACTTTAATTAATTCAAAAATTTGAAATAACGAGCTATGCTATCTAAAAAGTTATTTGTAAAACGAAATGCTTATAAGTCGTATAATATTGGCTTAGCAAAATTCAAGAAAATAATTTAGTTTTAGTTATGCTGTATAAGTACAGTCAAGGGTAAAAATATCTATCCAATTATAAATTAAAATAATACCAGCCTGTTATTTTCGCACTGCAGGGCAAAGGCCTCACAACACAAGGCTCACAAGGCTCAAGGCGAGCATTGATCACCACGCTTGCTTAAGACGGGTTGGCGATTACAGACTTAAGGTAAAAACAAAGGACAGCCAAAGAAGGAAGACAAAGGTAGCAGTGCATTTGTGTGCGTCGCGTGTCGCGCCTGTTTGCAGAAGCCTTTAATATTGACTACATGTCCTGCCAGTTTATTATGTAAAAAAAGAGGTGAAGTGAGCTGACATTCCACATGATGCTGGGGATTGTCAGTATTGACAACTTACTTCAAGCTGATTTTACCTATCGGCAGGTTTCCTCGCGGTGTTTTCCTTCACCGATGCGAAAATTTATCAGGATAAACTCAAAAACCAGCCAAGTGCGTGTCCGACCACGCACAATGAAAGGTCCCGTAATTGGGATAAATTTATACCAAGAACAAACTTAACACTGTAGTTAAAAAGCATGTTCCCCATACATTTCAACTGCAAATGTAAGTTTGTAAAAAAAAAACATGGTAAATCACTCAATATTGTGCGTACAATAGTGAGTGATTTATCAAGTTTTTTTTAATACTTCTTCTATTTTTTTATGTAAGTAATATATAAGTATAGAACTATTCTCTGTACTTTTTTCAAAATGGGCTCAGCAGTTTCAGAGATAAGGAAGCCCAATGGTCAATTTTCTTTAATAACTTTAAAACTATTTATTTTAAAATTATAAAAAATAATATAATTGAAATCCTCTTAATAAGCCCTTTCTTTTGATATGTCACACGGTACAGTTTGCGAAAGTTATTTTAATTTTCTAATTTTTCCCCCAAAAGTGAACCCCATATTCAAAATTCATTTATTTACGTTACACGTTCGTGTTTGTACCAAAGTTCAACTTAATCGGTCCAGTAAATTCGGAGCAAATTTGCTGTGACAGACGAACAGACAGACAGTATAACACGAGTGATCCTATAAGGGTTCCATTTTACGATCGGACGTACGGAACCCTAAAATGCTATAGAAGCATGAGGAACAGGGTGTAAAGTTCACTCATCCTCTATGAAAAGGGAGGATCCTCCGACCAGACAGGTGTTGTGTCTGGTGGGCTACTGCCCGACGGTTGATGTCGGGATATTGTATATATGCTAGTCGCGCGGTACACTCTGATTGCGCGATGTAGGATTTTACGTGACGTCAGTGTGACACGTTCCATTGTGGCGATGTAGATATGCCGCCACAATGCACTTGAATTGAAAAGTCACATTGGTACTCGCCTGGATTTGAACCTACAATCTATTTAGTTAGCCAAATTATAATTAAAAAAAGAAATCTTCTTTTTTAAATTCGCTTAATATAAATATATTTTAGCCACTGTTATAATTTTTTTTTTATATTGTCTTAAAGACAACCCTGTAGACACTGTTATAATTTTAACATGCACGTTAGCGTGCAAATTTGATAGTCCATTTACTGTGTACTGGGCAGGTTTACACCTGCACAGAAATAGGAAATAGACTAAGTAATTATTGTGTAACTTATTTTGTTGACTAACAAATTTTATTTTTATTTTTGTGTGTACTAGTAACACAACCCTACTAGAGCGCCGTCTTTTTTTTTTTTTTTGTGGATGGGAAATCATCAAATGACTTCTCCCGCTCTGGGCGGAGCGGAAGGGCGTGTCAGACTTTTACTGACTAAAACCCACCCGTGTTCCTTCTGTTGCCTGTGCTGGGGCCACGGTAACTCTTTCGAACATTCCGCAACCCTAGCTGGCATCGGCCCTAGCGGACCCCCGTCAATAATGCTGACATCTCTTTGAGGCGCGCGTGGAACACAACGCGCCGTTGACTCGGGCTTGGTCCTTACTGGACGGCGAGCTACCCATTGCTCGCCGTCCGCAAGCCCGCGCCTACGGTGGCCGGGAATCGGCTGCCAATTCCCGACGCCCAGGGCGTCTCCTGCGGCGACTAGGGGCGTGAGGGCGCAAAGCTTGCCTCTCCCTCACGCGTCCCGCTTCCTCCTTCGCGAGCATTACTGCTTCGCAGAAGGAGGTAATGGCTTCCCATGTACTCTCGCTCCGTACTATGGCCTGGACCAGGGCCGGACGCGAGAGATCGCCGCCGCCGATCGCTTCCGCGAGGACACGGCGGTGCTCCGCCCAAGCCGGGCAGACCTCCACCGTATGCTCCACCGTGTCCTCCGGGCGATCCACACAGTGGTGACACCCGGGCGTTTCCTCCCACCTTATCCGGAACAGGTACCTCCCGAAGCACCCGTGTCCGGTGAGGACCTGCGTCAGGCGGAAGGTGAGGACGCCGTGGCGCCTCTCCAGCCACTCCTCAAAGAGGGGACTTATCGCCGCAATTGTGGCGTGCCCAGCGCTGGGTTGCGACAATCGCACTCTCCATGCCGCCATGAGATCCTGCCGGAGCTCTGTCCGCTGTGCCGCGATTTCTCGCGGTAAGAGCGCCGTCCTTGTAACTACTTTTGCACTGCGTTATTTTTAATGGACTGCTGTCTGAAATAAAGATAAATTATTATCATTAAACTTTCACCGATTAAATTCCACTAAAAAAATTCAGGTAAAACCAAACCAAGTTTCAATTTAATTTTTCAAAGCACACACACACACACCCTCACACAACACATCGCATACCTACATTAGAAAAATTGTTCGGACAAAGTATTCACAATTTTCTCTCTCCGTTCAAACGAGTAAATTTCCATTTCAACTTCGTATAGTAATCAATGTGGAATACACGAATCCTTATCTGAATGTTACAGGATTGCAAACGAGATGAAAACATTATTGCAGAAAATCTTTTTACTTGTTTTCTTGCCTCATTATTGATCGAACTAAATATTAACATAAACTAGACCCGACAGACGTTGTCCTGTCCAAATAATTCATACAAAAATCCCATAGAAAAAAGCACTTTCAGTTATTCCGAAATTTTCTAATTTTCCGGGCCACTTTTCAAATTTTTCTTTTCCTAAAAACATTATTCGGGCTATATATTAATCTGCCTAGCCTTTTCATACTATGTTGGAGTCGGCTTCCAGTCTAACCGGATGCAGCTTAACACCAGTATTTTACATGCAGCGACTGCTTATCTGACCTCCACAAGAATTTCGGGCTTCTCACGACCTGTAACAACTGTCAAAGATCTACGAATGACAGCCGGGACCAACGGCTTAACGTGCTTTCCGAGGCATGGAGGAGTCACGGTATGTAAAAATGGTCACCCATCCACGGACAACCCCGGCAAGCGTAGCTTAACCTGATGGATCGACCTGTACGGCTGTTATTACTTAGCCACGAGCCTTATTCGGACTCTAATGATGAACAAAAACCAATCTGTCCAGCCATTCTCAAGTGATGCGCTTACCAACGAACATCTTTTTAATTTATAGATAGGTAAAATTGTATGTTTTTTGTAAGAGTTAATCTCCGATTGCAAAAATTATTTCACTGATACAAAGCTACACTATTTACGAGTGCCATAGGATATCTTTTTTTATAGTGTAGGTGATTTCCACGCGGACGGAAGTCGCGGGCAGAAGCTAGTCTATATTTCTGATACTGTAAATAGATTATCATGTTACCTATCAGATTGTAAGCGCACATCGTATTAGTTTTATAACTTGTCTTTATATTAAGTGGAAAATGATGATGGTTTATACATTTACTCACTCTATAGCTCAAATTTTGTATAATACTGAACTGTGTAACAGTTTATTTTCCCAAATAAATAAAATAAAATATACTTGTAGCAGTAATTTGGTTACGAAAGTACAATAATATCTGTTTCCCTCATTATTGAATTATTACTGTGTTTTTGTTTACTAGGTTCATGTGTGTATGTTGTGTTGGAAATTGTTTACTACCTTTTGTAGCTATACAGTGTAGACTAACGCAAAATTATGAAACAAAAGTTGTATACTTTCGGCCCCCGTAAACATATTTTTGAGGCTGACTCTAGTAGTAATGTATTAATAAGTTGAACTTTGAGTTTAAGGGAACAAAATATCAAGGGCGTAGCCTTCATACAACCCGATTCCTATCGGCTTCCCTTCGGAACAACCACTGGTCTTAATGTCTACTATTGCCAAATAATATGGTACACCTGTGTGTGTAACTGGGTGTCACATCACTTAACATAAATATGTATATTTAAACCAGTTTAATACATCATATGATTAAAACCTACAGTTTTTTGTCTGAGTTTATGAGAACTGAACTATTTTTTCTTCGGCTTCCCTCTAACGATAATTGTAGCTGCGCCACTGCAAAATGTATAGTCTGATCTGTGGTGCTATTCTGGAAAGATCCCATCGTGAAAATTTATGTGAAGTGAGCGTGATGTGAACTGTCATCCCACCTTACTCTACTAGGGATTGAGCTCACTTCAAACTCACTTCACCTAAGTGCTCACGGTGTGATGTTTACAGAATAGATCGGCTGTATTTAATACATACATACATAAACTCACGCCTTCTTCCCATGGGAGTAGGCAGAAACTACAGAACGCCACCTGCTACGATCCTTTTGCTGCGTTTACTTTCATATATCTGGTCATACACGCACGCCAGTTGCGAGTACTACGCACCTGTGGTGCTATTCTGTAAAGATCCCACCGTGAAAATTTAGGTGAAGTGAGCGTGATGTGAACTGTCATCCTGCCTTACTCTACTAGGGATTGACAGCTCACTTTAAACTCACTTCACCTAAGTGTTCACGGTGTGGTGTTTACAGAATAGATCGGCTGATCTTTCTGAAGAACATCACTAATAAAGTCACTATATGTCTTTGTAAGGGGTTAATGTCTAATGTTCATATTTTATGAGGTAGTTTTTAAAGATAAACTACGATTGATATTTTTATGCCTTAATCTGTAAATAAATCATACAGTAGCTGGATTTGCAGCTGCTAAAATTCAGTCTCACATTTTACTTGCAATTTCAAGCGGTGCGTTATATTTTTTAAAGTTCTCAGCTTGTTAAAGGAAATCCTCACGGTTGAATTCTTAATTTGTGTTGACTTTTTAAATTAAATTCGCGGCGGTCATCGCTTGCAGCTTTTGCAAAAAAAAGGAAACGTTTAATTATCTACAATGTTGAAGTACTGGAGTTGTAATAATGCCGTCAATCTCATTACATTCCCTCATAAATGGCTAAGGTTTCCGTTCCTGTCGTGTATATATTTATGTAAAAACTATCTCGTGCACACAAAAAGCAGTTGTCACTAACACTGGTCAACAAAATTTTAACTTTGTCGTGCCACACGGACTTTTTTGATATTTTTTACTTTAATTGTTCGATTGCGGAGTTATTTTCAAAATAAATAGCGTAGAGTCATCTCAAAACCTCTCTCTCTTGAATTTGTATATAATATATATATATATATATATATATATATATATATATATATATATATATATAATATAGGTATATATTATAGTAAAAATGTATGTATGTGTATTATAAGTTTATGACTTATTTATGTACAAATTGTTCCATTTCTAACAGAGCACCTGCCATCTAATCTCTTCACCACCCTTGGTTGACTGATAGAGAATGCCTAAGGCATTAAGTCCGCCTTTGTACTTTTTTAAGTGTGAAAAGTTTAAATAAATAAATAAATAAATAAATTGTTGATTGTAAGAAAAAATAAACAGTTAAAAAAAATTTGCTAGACAAGGATTTTATTCTATTGAGTAATTTAAAATATTAAGAAAAAACACAGATCTCGTAAATCAAAAGTTTATTTTTTTAATAAATGACATAATAATCTAAGATTTTCTTGAATATTTAGATTCTGGTTGGCCCCTTTTAATTGTCCAGCAGTAATCTGCTAACATATTTGGGCTCCATTTGCCCTGGTACCGCTTTTCCATATTAGAAATGTCCTGATGGAACCTCTCACCGTGCTCGTCGCTGACAGCCCCTAAATTGTCAGGAAAAAAATCCAGATGCGAGTCTAAAAAATGGATCATAAGTGACATGTTGCAACCCAATGCTTGATATGACAATAACAGCTCGCTAACCAACTCCCTGTAGCTGTCACTCTTGTGGTTACCCAAAAAATTTGCAACAATATTTTTAAAAGCCTTTAATGCAGATTTTTCTAAATCGCTTAATTTTTCTTCAAATCTTGAATCTTTTATTAACTCCCTAATTCAAGGGCCAACAAAAATACCCTCTTTTATCTTTGCATCACTTATTTTAGGGAATTTTTCTTTTAGATACAAAAATCCACTCCCATTGCGATTCCCAAATTCCCCCACAATTAAATTTGCCTTCACAAATTTTTTTATTAATCCTAATTTGATATGTAATGGCAGTAGAAGCACATTATTTGGCTGTACAAGGGGTAAATACTTTACGTTTTTTTGCCCAGGAACTAACAATGCACGCGTAGGCCATGTTTTTTTTATATAGTGATTAGTTCTGTCTCGGCTATCCCATTCACATAAAAAGCAGCAAAACTTTGTATAACCCAGCTGAAGTCCAAGTAATAGTACTGCTTTTTGACAAATTTAAATCCCGAACCAAATCATTTAGGTCTCCTTGAGTTATCAAATGTGGCTCGCTTACAATTCCTTCAAACTCAAAGTCATCGTCCTCGTCAACACATTGACCCGAAGTGGACGGTTGTGAATTGTCGTTCTCAACAGACGTAGTTGCAACTGGTATTAGTTCTGTCAATTTTTTACAATGAGAGACTGGTCTTCTAGCCGAAGATAAGTAAGGGTACATAACTGTGTTTTTTTCTTGTAATTTATACCTTTTATGTTAGTGAGACAAAAGTAGCAATCTGAAACGTGATCTCGCTGTTCAGTCCATATCATGGGTACAGCAAACGGCATAGGTCGTGCACCTTTCTTCCAGTCAGAGCTGGTTCACATTAGATCGGACCGACAGTTTTACCGGCCCGACAAACGTGTCGGATCCATATTGGCGTATGTATGTCGTTAAATTTTTCACACACGTTATGCAACAGACATGAGGGGCCCAGGATTTGTCTTGATGGGTGACAGAAAAACCAAAACATTGGTGATAACACTCCAACACAAGATTCGTAAAATTTCGTCGTTGTTTTTTGAATGTAAGTTCTCCGCAGACATAACAAAAAGAGTTAGGATCATTATTACACTTCCTCGACATGTTCACAGGGTTAACAAATCACAAAAAAGTGTTCAAATTCAACGACAAATATTTTTATAACGATTTACTTGTAAGCGTTTCTGTTAATTTACTGCCGTAGTACTAGTTATGAGTATTACCGTATCACAACAAATACAAGGCTAATTGACATATGACAACTGTGATTTAATAATGAGGGTATATTGATAAAACAAAATAGCTACCAAAGTTTGTGTGGCAAAACCAGTGTTGACCAGTGTAATTAATATCAACTGTCAGTCACCACGAACGGCGGGAAAAAGTTGAAAGCGAAGCAGTGCCTGTACGAGGAGGCGTCGTGTGATGGTGATGATAAGCCAGCGAAGGTACTAGTGTTGTTATGCTTAAATACGGGATCAACAGAATTCAGGATCTTACATTTGCTTTAATCTCATTTCGTTCTTTGTTCTGTTTCAAACTTCATCTCATCCAAAATCCGTCTTTCTGCCGATTATGCACTCTAAATGTAAAAACAGTATTAATTTCCAAGAGTCTAGCTCCGTCTTTCCAGGTTATATCCAGTTATCCAAATATCGTAATAACAAAGAATTCCTGGACCGCTGCAAATCCAGGGGAGACGCGGCAGAGTTCAGACACACCCATCATGAGACTTAACGCCCACGCGGCGTGATCCCTGATTTCCCCCGGGGCAGCGGTACTGCGCCGGTTACAGATGTACTAGGATTTGGATATGCTAGTCTTTCATAATTTTGTATATATATTCTTGTTTGTGCAGAATAAACAAGTTTTCTTTCTGTGTTTTGATTTATTTTCTTGCTAATTAATGTCATATATTTTTGGTTCATCTTATTTTTAGGCGCAATGTCTGGATTCTATTACAATTTTAGGAGTGCTGTCCTTGGTTCTATATTCTCTCTGACCACTTCTTAGCACTCATGATTACCTACGTTAATGTTGTGGAAGATAGCTAATAGTAGAACTGTTACTTCCAAAATTACTTTAGCAAACAATTTATCACGAGATTAGTTCAGTCATATTGCATCCTGTAATCAAGCCAGTCTTTCTTTTCCAAGATCCATGGAATCATGAAATATTTAATTCCGCGCGCATGACGAGGGCTCTCTTTATTGCGTTTGCACTTGACAAATTATATTAGAGGTCAAGGTTTTTTTGATTTTCATGGTTCACCTGACGACGTTTAATCAATTTCCTTTCATTCCTAAATTGAATATCACTGATCGTTGTCGAGCTGGGCTGAGAGTCAAATATGAATTCCGCTGAAGTAGTTGTACTTACCAAGAATTATCTTGTACGGTCAGGGAAATTAATTGTTTATCAAATTGGCACGCTACGTCAATTTGCCGTGTGCCGTCAATTTGCTATTTCATACAAGGAACGGCAGTTATGATTTGAATATTGAATAATATAATATAGGTACTTAAATTGTCCGTAATTTAAGTTGATATGTATGTATGTGTATTATAAGTTTATAACTTATTTATGTACAAATTTTCCCATTCCTAACAGAGCACCTGCCATCTAATCTCTTCACCACCCTTGGTTGACTGGTAGAGAATGCCTAAGGCATTAAGTCCGCCTTTGTACTTTTTTAAGTGTGAAAATATTAAATAAATAAATAGTCAGTTTGATAAACAATTGATTTCCCTGACTTTACTTGTTGTGTTTTTGGAGTAATGTTTCGTTGTTTTGGATTCGATTTTCAAAATTCAGAACATAATCACGATGTTGCATCATTGGCTATTTTGCTCACCTCTCTTACTTATATGCCACAATATTTCATGAATACTTCATGAATGCTGCTTAGTCAGCCTTGGTGCAATCAATGCATTGGCACTGCCAGGATTTAACGTTTCAAATATAAGGATAGAAGCTGGAGAGATTGTTTCTGCATATACAATGAGATTTACTTTCAGTATTGCACCAATATTCAAAGTGTATTGTAATTTCGGTCAAGTGAAATCAAATATGCATTAGTTTTTGTAAAAATATGCAATATTGTGTACTCTGTGAATCCCCAAGCAAAGTTTGTTTCATGTGCATTTGTATATTCTGAATTTTCTTTGTTTTTAAAATTCTGCATCCTCATTTCGTTCGCTGGCGTCCACATATGTTTCTTACAACTAAACCTACCCAAATCTTCATAATTCCATTACCTTTGCCTGTGGAATTTAATCACTAATAACGCAAAGGATATTTAAAATATGCATCTGGGTTAACCATTTTTAAAAATGAGTCCTAACGCAGGACATACCTCTATCTTTTTCCCACAAGTGATAGTTTAAAGAATTTTAAACATAGTACTGTCTCGCTCACCGTAATCGTATTTAAATTTGCATATTTAAAAAGATGCCAGGGAAAGCTGCAATATCCTCTCATTTTGTATGCGTTTCCTATTTTAGATGGGGAAATATTTTTTGCTGCAAAGCGAGGGGGTGACGTTTGATCTCGGTGTAGAGGAAAGAGGGGTTTTTAGCTTCGTATTACTTTGAGCTATATTTTACTGTGGCAAGTAATGATTGCAGAAACACGACTATTAGTTTTGTAAAAAGTAATTTATTTAATGCAGATTTATTACTGCTGCACTGGCTGTTTACATCTTTACATTTTTATTTAATTGTCTACCTGTACAGCTAATACTGTGTAGTCAATATTTGTAAGCCTTGCAAGGCAGCACAGTGATACATTTTGTTTTATAACATCATGTACCACCACATTATAACAATGTGTAACAAATAAATTTGAATATTTTTTGTACGTATTTAATCCCAGCTTATAAATATTGGAATATCTAAAATAAAAAAAAAATGTATAGAAAACTGGCTCTCAATTGGGCGAGTTTCATACGCTTGTTCCAATCTGCAGCAGCAACGATAACTTCAATCTAAATAGAGTTTTCTAGAACAATGCAAAAATGTACTCGTATCGGACTATCCAGTCCGGCTCAACTTTCACCCAGAGCGCTCGATTTTGTTCATTGCAATAGAGGAATGAGTAAAATTTTGTACAATCACTGGAGTTTGGTTGGACTAGTTGATGAAATCAGATTTGGCTTTACACAATACGTAAAGTCGACCTCGTAATTCCTTTATCACTTTTGACAACAACTCTCAGAAAATAATTGAAACTTCAATAACGTTCAAACTATCCAACTGTCACGTAGACAAATAGATTTTTTGTTTTATGATGCGCAAGTGACATTGAAACATAGATAAATATACGTACTTAAATAATTACTTGTCCTGACTGATTTATCAACGCAGAGCCTAAACCGCTGCGGCTACAAACTTGAAATTTTGGCAGTTGATGCCTTTTATGTTGTAAGCATCCACTAAGAAAGGATTTTTGAAAATTTAAGGGGTGAAAAGGGGAGTGTGTGTATGCAAAATCCTCTTCAGTTAATAAACTTAAAACATGGCACGAACACTTATCTAAGTAAATTATGAAGTTTGTCAATTTTGTTTTTCTAAACTACCCCCTAAAGAGGGCTTGGGAGGTATCAAAATTTGTATGGAAGAATTTTAACGCGCCGTGCGATTAACTCGAAACTTAGTATTTATACTTAAGACCGAAAATAAAGAATAACGTGTATCAGAGTTTTTGAAAATCTACCCCTAACGGGGTACTAAACTACGAAATCCACGCGGGCGAAGTCGCGCGGGAAGTGCTAGTTGATGATAAAGCAATTACGAGGTTGACTGTGCTATTACTTCATGCCTGTAATAAAATACATTCGTATCTGAACGACTTTTAAGTACCAGAAGGGAGTTGTGTGCATCAGTCTTTTAATAATAATAATAATAAAGAGTCTCGACCAACACCTAAGGAAGAGCCTCGACCAACACCTAAGGAGGCTCTCGTTGGGCAGCTGGATTAAGGGCTTGATTCAGAAAGCGGTACTTCTGGACACGGCTCGCATTGTTAGGAGGTTCCTCTCTCTGGAGCCCTGACCTGTAGCTTGGACCCTGTTCCCGATACCGGCGGGCTACTATTTTTTATATTTTTAAATGTTTTTTTTATAATATTTATATTCTAATATTTAAAAATATAATTTATATGTATTTATTGTAATAAAGGAAATAATAATAATACCATTTATTTCAGGCGACACAGGCCCATAGAAAAATACCTTAACCTAAACATACATATTTTTATTATCAAACAATTGTTTTAGTAAATAAGGCTTAACACTATGTTAGTAGCACTTCACTTTGCACTAGGTTGACTTTGTGCTGTCCTGTGGAACTTGTCCGCGGAAGCGACGGAACACCACGTCTTGCGGCCAAAAGTCTTCTTCCATGACGAGGGGCAGATAAATAATAGATAATTTTAGGGATAGAATAGGTTTTCAATTCCTGGAAGACAGCATTGGCATTTATTTTAATTGGGCCGATAACTACATCCTGTAGTCTCAAAAATAGCAGTTTAAAATACTGTATAGTATAATTTTAGTACTTATGCCTCAGGAGACGAAGACTCAAAGTGATTCATAGAAATGACACCTTTTACGAAAAGGAGCGGAAAGTAAAATATTAAAATTTGAATGAAAGAAACATCAGGGTTTCCAACGTTGCATTTTCTTTTACCAAGGAATCAGGACTATACAAGATTTTTTTTTTAGTCTGATAGAGAATCCGAAAGCTCTTTTATCTACAGAAATTATGAAGCTCCGTTCAAATTACGGAATGTTTGCGGGAGACAGTAAAAAGTATAAAACGTCTTCTGGCGCGGTGGGGGTTTCTCTTGATCTGTGTTGGCGTTGGTGGATATCGAACTGTATCTGTGTACTGTATTATATATGTTTAGCTGCAATTATATTAATATTTTCTACAGTCAAATGATCTTTTTGCTGCTCTCTTCGGGAGGATTTTTCAACAGTTTCACTTTATAAGGAATAAATAATATGGTTTGACAACTTTTGCGTAGAAAATTGTCTGTCTAACTGTCATTTTCATATATCAGTCTTCATACTAAAGATGATTCTTAGTTTTGTAGATATTGAATAGTTTTCCTATGAGGTACATTTAAAGTGATAGGATAGGTATTCAGACCTTACTTTTCCGCAAACATGCTTAGTAATTCGAGCATCATTTTGACAACCTTCTTCGAGATAAATCGAAAATGCTGTACTGGTCAAACACATGCGAGCACCGGCAAGCAATGTTAGTGTGAAAATCTAAAAAATCAAAATCTAGAAAATCTATCGTGTTTAGCGGCTGAATTAATTGTGATGAAAACTCGTATCTACCCCGTACCCCCGCAACCCCCCCCCCCCCCCCGCACCCGTACCCGTCGTCGTCGTGTCTCGTATCTCGTATCTGTCGTGTAATTTAAAAATGGAACGAACTTTTTACTTTGACACATGGCAACCAAGGAGATCCAAATTAAAGAAAAGAGAAACAAAGATTTTATTTAACGATTTATCTTGCAAAACGAGAAACAAATGAACATATGGGCGCGTCATTGATCCTGGAATTTATAATTAATTTACTTTGAATTTCCGCGCATCATTTGAGAAAAGCTGTACAAGCCTTGGCTGCAATCAGGCATTGATGGACTCACGAATGTGAGCCTCGGCTTCACCTCGACCCACATTTTCACGTTCGTCCATCAATGTCCCTTTTGCAGGCCGTGGCAGCAATGTACTATAAATGTACTTTAATAGAGTACACCTGCATGATTTGCAAGCTTCACGTCTTGCGGTAGGAGTTGACTGGTAGAAATCGTCAAAAAAGTTATGCCCCCATCATGCGACTTTCTTCTTGTAATTCACACTTTTTCTCTTCACCGAGAAAGAGAGAAGTGTGAATTCGAAAGAAGAAAGTTAAAGAAAGTGTGAATTTGGTCAAAATGAATATCCGAAGGAACACGGGTGGGTTTTAGTAAAAGTCTGACACGCCCTCCCGCTCCGCCCAGAGCGGGAGAAGTCATTTGATGATTTCCCATCCACAAAAAAAAAAAAAAAAAAAGATGGCGGCTGCAACATGGCAGCATGGAGAGTGCGATTGTCGCAACCTAGCGCTGAGCACGCCACAATTATGGCGATAAGTCCCCTCTTTGAGGAGTGGCTGGAGAGGCGCCACGGCGTCCTCACCTTCCGCCTGACGCAGGTCCTCACCGGACACAGGTGCTTTGGGAGGTACCTGTTCCGGATAAGGCGGAAGGAAACGCCCGGGTGTCACCACTGTGTGGATCGCCCGGAGGACACGGTGGAGCATACGGTGGAGGCCTGCCCGGTTTGAGCGGGGCACCGCCGTGTCCTCGTGGAAGCGATTGGCGGCGGCGATCTCTCGCGTCCGGCTTTGGTCCAGGCCATGGTTCGGAGCGAGAGTAAATGGGAAGCCATTACCTCCTTCTGTGAGGCAGTAATGCTCGCGAAGGAGGAGGCGGAACGCGTCAGGGAGAGGCAAGCTTTGCGCCCTCACGCCCCTAGTCGCCGCAGGAGATGCCCTGGGCGTCGGGAATTGGTAGCCGATTCCCGGCCACCGTAGGCGCGGGCTTGCGGACGGGGAGCAGTGGGTAGCTCGCCGTCCGGTAAGGACCAAGCCCGAGTCGACGGCGCGTTGTGTTCCACGCGCGCCTCAAAGAGATGTCAGCACTATTGACGGGGTCCACTAGGGCCGATGCCAGCTAGGGTTGCGGGATGTTCGAAAGAGTTACCGTGGCCCCGGCACAGGCAACTGAAGGAACACGGGTGGGTTTTAGTCAGTAAAAGTCTGACACGCCCTCCCGCTACGCCCAGAGCGGGAGAAGTCATTTGATGATTTCCCATCCAAAAAAAAAAAAAAAGATGGCGGCTGCAAAAATTTTGGATCATTAAGCTCCCTTCAAAATAGTTGAGCTGAATGGTGCTAATCCATGCGTCAAGTTCGTGAACGGGCGCCGTCAGTAGGGACTGGTCATCTCTTAGCTGCCATGGCTTATTTTAATTTTTGAATCGTTTTTGGTTTTTACCTTTTTGTTGCGGACGCTTTTAACGTGCACGTCTTTCTACATTGTTCTCACATACTTAAGTTCAACATGAATGATGTAACTAATATTTTGTAACAATATTTTGATTTAAAAGAGTGTCCGTGGAGTTTCTTGCCCGTTCTTCTCCATAGAGATCTACGCTTTGGAATGGGCAACTAGCTTCAACTTTCTGACTAACTGACCGACTCTTTGACAGTTCAAAAGTGCCTGTAATTGGTTTATTTGAAATAAATGCATTGTGCTTTAGTTTGAGTTTCGTTTTTGTTTTAAATCATACGTGACAAAGAACTTCGTTCCTGACAGGGGTCCCCGTCCGCATATATATATATATATATATATATATATTACTTATTACTATTACTAATTGTATTACAATTAAATATAATAAAATTATGATTGACATCTTGCATACACTAATACAACGTTATTGAAAGGTAAATTAAAGTATTAAATTGATTTTAATACTTTCATTTACCTTTATTTAATATACTGTGACAATGTGAAGCTCACCACATAATCCGATCTGACTGGGAACACTTAAGTGTGCCATACGCTTCCATACATGATGGAGTTTGAAACTATCAACTAGGAGTATGTACATACGATAAGTCGGTACCAGGCACGGTTTCAAACTTAGTGATAATAAATATATCTGCTACTTGAGAATAACACTGGTACCTACTGTTTGAAGTTTCGATACGATTCCCACACCTTAATTATTGTAGTCTATGCATGACTATAATGTAATAGGTACAGTCGACCGCGCATCGTTGGTAACATTTTGACCTTGAGCTGGCCTCGCATTTTGCGGAGTTTCAAGAGAATATGAAAAGAAGTTTTGTTACGTGCTACCTTCTGTACATTTGTGTAGGTACTACCTAATGTCGGTAGACATTACATATATATTGATGACAGTGGCACAGTTTCGCTTTTACAACTCAATGCGGATGATGCCTGGGTAAAATAAAGAATTTCTATTTAGTCCGTCAGTCAGATGATAAAAACATAGTATACAGGAATTTTTTGCTTTATTATATTAATAAAAAAAATACTTAGATAAAACGTATTAAGGTTGTGGAGTGGGGGCTCGCTACGTCACAACTCAGTATAAATTCTAGCAAGGCGTGACGTCATACCACATTTTAACTCAATATATCGCCGTTATCTTTTGATTACGTAAAAAAAGAAAAAATACGTGTCCAATATTTTTTAATAATCTATCTGATGGACAAAAAAAAATTTGTCATCATCCCTAAGTATAAAATGTAGGTCAATCAATAAATAGTCAATAGATCGCCTACTCTAAAATTTTGCTAGTAATAGCCATACATCCAAAATAAAATCACGTACCGTTATGATGGATTTTTATCCATCAGTCAGACCGACGGACAGACCGACACACCGACAGACCACAAAGAAATACGTCTGAAAATTTCAGATCTCCATGACTCAATGTGAATAGATGACATACCCGAACAGTAAATGCCAAACACAACCTTATTAAGGCATCCGTAAACTCGGAAACTCGCCAAAAATCCTCCGACAATAGTTACAAGTTTATTAGAATTCATCCGAAGACTGTAACAAAGCCCGTCCGAGCGTGTAATGGAGACAAAATGAAAACGACCTTGTAATCTTACAAATTGGGTGCTCTGGTACTCCGAATGTATTATCTGCTCAACTTAACCACCTCGCACACCATCCGACATGCGACTGCGAAAACTCGACGACAAAACGCTGACCTGTCGGCTGCGGCGTCGTCCTAATACAACGCGACTACACGATCATCGTAAGTTCGCGAGAACTAAGTTCGTACGAAAGCGCGATCAAACATATTGCTAATTTTAATTGCATAATGCTAACTTTTGAAGGAGCACAGCTTTATAACAAATTACCGTCCTGTATAAGAAATGTACACTCTTACAATGCCTCCAAAACTCAACTTAGCCAGCACATAATTGCGGATCGATCACTTCTGGAGAAATAAATGCATTGGATGGGTAACTACTCGTATTAAATTGTAATACTGATGACGAACATATTGTAATCTATATTTTTAGTATTGTTCTCAAGTAAGTGACTTATGTCTTTATTGGGAATAAAGTTTCTTTAAACCGATATTGATATCAAATAGGTGTCCTAATTGAATTCGCGCAATAATTGCATCGCGCCGTCGAGGAGCGGAGCGGCAGAGCAGGACCCGACCGCGCAGAGCGTCGTTAATTCGCGCGATGATCGCGTATTCGCGTTTTATTACGACACGCAGTTTTTATTATCGTGCGACCATGCGATGGTTGCATCGCTACTCGCGCAATAAACGCGTAGTCGCGTTGTATTAGGATGACGCCGGCGACTGTCATCGGGTGTGCGCGTGCACCGTGCGTCTAGACTCTACCAAGTAACGAGGACGTGCAACTCCCCTGACCTGTCGATGCGACTCTGCAACTCGACGCCAAATGTAGGGAGCTTTGAACAAAATATATTATTATGAACACTAGCTGTGCCCCACGACTTCGTTCGTGTGGAACTCGATAAGATAATAAGATACACAATATACTAAAATAACAGCCACATTTTAATAAAACTCCCTCGTCCCCCGACCCGCCGCCTTGCATCGCCGGCCACGCTATTACTTCTTTATCGCTTAGCGTTCTTTCTGACTTCTGTTCTTTTTTCTTTTTGCTCGGCTCCTAAGAGTCGTAGCGTGATGTTAAATAGCCTATAACCATCGTCAAGAATTTGACTACCAAATTCAAAATGAATTTTTCAAATCCGACTTTTAGTTCACAATTTCGCGCGGAGTTTTATTTTTTTCGCGCGGAACTCTAATTATTTTTCTAAAATAAAAGTAACCTAAGTTACTCCATAAAATATCAGCAGAAATATCAGCCAGTGAAAGTCCCGTCAAAATCGGTTTAGCCGTTTCGGAGATTAGCTGGAAGAAACAGACAGAAAGACAAAAATTTTAAAAAGTTGTTATAAGTGCCGTATGTATAGTTTCATAGGCATTTAGTAAAAAACGGTTTAACATTTTTAAATTACAAACCGACACTTCAATTTTATATGTTTGTATAGATTGCCGGTCGAAGCCTGTCGTTGCGTCTTGTCGTCGAGCTGATACAGCCGCATGTCGTATAGTGTGCGAGATGGTTTAGACTTCACTCATTCCTCAGTAATGAGTTCACCGCAGAATTAGGAGAAAAACTGCTGAAAATGTAATGAGAAAATGTATTAAATTCTTTCTAATCTTCTCAACTTTGAAGAGTATACATTTTTCTTAAGAAATCTTCCACAAAATTAATGAGAGGGACGTGGATTGTTTTTGAAGGGGATTTTGTTTTTAAAAACGATAATACCTTATTTGTTTTGACTGTCTTTTTGCTAGAGGTAGAAGGCATTAAAGCTGCTTATTATGAAGCGCGTAATTAATTGTTAAAGATTACTCAGAGAAAAGCTGAAGATGATGGGTTGGTCCGTATTAACAAACAAAGATTTAACAGCTGGCTATATCTAGAACCTTTCTTTTCAACATAGTTCTCTTCGATCTTACTAGAAATTTAAGTACTTAGGGCGACTTGCTGCCTTAACTTAAATCTCGATTTAAACTCGACTTAGACTTAAACTGAATTTAACAATATGCATGTCATCGACTTAGCTTAAATCTCGATTTAAATAAACGTCAAAGTTAAACCGGCACCTACATAGGTCGTTATAGAGTTGTTAAACCTCGAGTTTAGAGACATCTTGACATTGGACATTAATTGGGAATTGTTCCACTTGAATAAATGCATTATTTCTGCCTTGGTAAAATTAGGTGCCCTAGATCTCTTCATTGTAATTTATGCTATATCGGTATATTATGACTGACGCTAACGAAAACTCGAAAATAACACAAGAACACAACTACAATACAACCAAAACAGACTATTACATTGACATTTTGACACTGACATAATTGCCAAATCAAATTATTTTTTCTCTAACCGCAAAACTGTGTTGCCATCACTTTTTATTTGAAAATGGAACGCAAAGAATAAATGGCGAATGAATAATTGACTTAACCTCAGTTTAGTTAAATCGAATGTGAAATATGACTGGGCAAGACATGCTTAATAATTTTTAAGTTAAGTCGAGTTTAGTTTAGTTTAGTTTTTTTTTGCCAATTATTTGGTATTTTTATTGTACCCTAACTAAATGTAACAAAAAGGACACAAACTATCCAATATTAAGCATACTAAAACGTCTGCAGAGTTCTGATCGACCCTTGATGACGTCTTTTAACGCCCAAAACCACTTAGTAACTTACCAATAATAAAGCAACCTTCATACTTAACGCCGACCCAAGGCTAATCTCTTATTAATTCTGACAAAGTTACGCAACACCACTCCACAGGAAAACCAACCTTGTATCTTTATGATAATAAGGTTGTGGAAGACTGTAACGAGAACTTTGCACAAAAGTCACGAACTATAGAACTCCTCATTGTTTTAGCAGTCCCCTGAAAGCGGGAAGTTATGGCTGAACGCATCATGGGAATGATTGAACACAATACTTCGGTAATGGTTTTTTACAGAAGTTAAACAGACTGTCAAGATTTGGAACGATTTTCTGTAACAGGTTATTATTTTATTGGATTTTGTTGAGAAATATAGGAGGAAACATTGGCTCCGTATTATAATAATTATTAAAAATAGAAAAGTACTGCTTTTTGACACATTACTAGTGAGAATCTGGGCACAATTAGTGAGTGCTGGTGTTATTCGGACGGGGAAGTAAGTAAATTACGTAATACCGAAGCAACCACCAAGACCAAGGACCAAGGTTGCCTGGAAGAGATCGCAGTATGCGATAAGGCCGCCAATTGTATATTTTGTAGTTTAAGATGTATCTTTATGTAATGTATAATCTGGTGTACAATAAATATATATAAATAAATAAATAATACCGAGAACTGTGTGAACTGTGTGTGTGTGGTGTGTGTGTGTGTGTGTGTGTGTGTGTGTGTGCGTGTGTGTGTGTGTGTGTTATGTATGTATGTGTATTATAAGTTTATGACTTATTTATGTACAAATTGTTCCATTTCTCACAGAGCACCTGCCATCTAATCTCTTCACCACCCTTGGTTGACTGGTAGAGAATGCCTAAGGCATTAAGTCCGCCTTTGTACTTTTTTAAGAGTGAAAAGCCTAAATAAATAAATAACTGTGTTGGGTGTGTTACAGAGGGACATAAAGTGAGATTTAAACTAACTATTCCTATTGTGAATTATCAAAACAGTGCTTGGCGAATGCTCAAATAACATTTGGTAGCAAGAATTGGTATGGTGAAAAGATATTATTCGGAAAATCTGGAATAACAGATTTGCTGAATCTGTTTTTTATTCAAACGTTTGTGCCAATTTATCACGCTGATAGATAGCCAATAACAATTAAAAATAAACCTTGGCACTAGCTGATGCATCACGTAAAGTGACCAGTTGGAATACAGTAAAAGTCGTGACACAATTGTTATCGTTCGGAAACACAATTTACTATCTTAGATACGAGTCTTTTCAGATCGACGTATTCACCTTACATAATCGACTATTTTGGAAAAATCGAATAATTAGAAGAATAGTTTTCTATATAAAAAACATAATATAAGCACAAAGAAGCATTATAATAATGATTATTCACCTACTTACCAAAGTTTGTTAAATTATAAAAGAAATCACGGTTTATAAAATGGATAAACCCAATGTAAATGTTAAACCAAGAAGAATATTTACGTCAAGATCCACGAAATCTCTTAACACTTCTCTCATTAGCACGGACTCAGAATATTTAACAAAAAGTTTAGACCTATCTACTAATGTTAATCATAGCTATATCGAAGAATTAAAAGTCGTTACGGGTCGTCAGAAGCCCGAAAGTCTGACAACCCGTCTTACCAAGGGGTATCGTATTACCCAGTTATTGGGTTGTGGAGGTCAGATAGGCAGTCGCTCCATGTAAAATACTGGTATTCAGCTGCGTCCGGTTAGACTGGAAGCCGACCCCAACATAGTTGGGAAAAGGCTAGGCAGATGATGATCGAAGAATTAAAAGAAGAAATTAATAGCTTGAAATCACAAGTAGGTACGAAGGACAGAAAATGAACTTGACACTGCCATCTTAGAAAAAATAGTCAGTTAACCTTTTAACCGCCTACGTCGGATTAATCCGACAAATATTTTCGGGCCTATTTCGCCAGAGTCGTATATGTACGACCAAAATATCACTGCTCTCTTAATCAGCTTTTTTATTTAATTACGCTGTATTCTATCAAAAATATGTTTATATTAGGTAAATAGTTAACTAAGTAATCATTTTCAGTTTAATACACTTTAGTCTCTTAATTAGAAGTCCTAAAAAAAAGGTCCAAAGTTAGATGACTTACTAAAATTATTTTTAGAAAATTGTATTGATGTGCAACGCCCATGACGACAAAATCCAACATGAGGGACGGGACATATGCCAAGATTTACCGATACAAAAATAAACATAAATCAAAATATTTCTCGTTATACTGACTAATTATTAACTTTAAAACAAATACAGCAATTGTTAATAAAACATTTTTTTTCAAATATTTGTATTTCATTTAATTTCTTTAAAATTAAGTAAATTTACTTGTGAAATGTCAGCGACTAAATTGATGATCATCCCATCCCTAGCCTACATGTTCCGAAACTTACTTTGTTAGTACGCCCTGCGCCACGGTCGTATAAAGACGACCGCTTCTTACGTCATAAACGAGTGCCGACTTCTGGAATTTTCCATTAGTGTTGTGCTTGTGCATGTAGTTTTACGTTCGTATGTCGATAAATGTACATGTCAGAAATTTATCATGACGACTACTGAAGAGTTAATTAATACGAATTCTAGAAGGCGATGAAAATGAAGAATTTTTATCAGACGAAGAGTTGGACATTGATGTAGAGGTAATTATTTTTTTTTGTTACACACCTAGTTATATTTTAATTTATTGTGTAGTATGGTGGTGATGTCTGAATGAAAATTTTAAACTTAATTAGAGTGAGTGAGATGGCGAGAGCGCACCGTGCGATAACTTAAATAATAATAATAATAGTTTTTCTTCTCTGGACTGATTTTATTGTGAATAGCCTAAGTACTAATTAATAAATCGTTCAAATTTTTAAACACTTTTTGATTTTACTGGATTACGAAAAATGCCGAATAATTTCGTAAGGTAAGTAGTATTCAAGTAGGTACCTACATATATCTCCACGTTTGCACCTCACTGGAATGCGGCGTGTACCCGTGTACCTATGTATAATATAATGTTGAAAACAATAAATGCAAAGTAAAATCTAACAAACATTTGTTTACATTTTTAAAGTCATAGCGAATCCTTTTTTGCAGCCCGTACCTAAGCGTTAGTGTGACGTAATCGACGCGAGGTGCAAACTTAGCTTGGTCGAGTTGTAGTTGTTAGTTAACCACGCTTGCAAATGCAAATGTCGTTATTAAAACGAAATATCGACATCGAAAAGTTAAGTACTGCACATCCCTCTTTGTTGTAGGTATATATTTTTCGATTCACTGTGCCGGGCGAAGGGGGCACGCCAACTGATATGAAGTCAGGCGGTTAAAAGGTTAAAAGACATTGAACATATCAATCAGCAGATTTTTGCCTTGAAACAATTATGCAAAAGTCCTTTGTCAAGATTAAAAAGAGCTACATCAAAGTCCAAGAAATCGTTTTATTTGCATGCTAAATATTGGACAAATGTGTGTTACTAAATATTTTATATCAGAACTTCATGTACCTTCCATATTTGATGCAATAAATGAATTGAATTGAATTTGAAAGAGGAATCAATTTCTTTAGAGCGTATAAAATTGTAAAATAACACACCAACATTCTTCCAACGATTTACAATACCTACGGAAACTTCACTTTGTGTCTGAATATTTTGAGGGACTATTATTTAAGTACTGTGCCAGTAAAAACTAACGATGAAAAAGACATTACTTTTTTTATTTACTTTACGAGGTGTTCGAACATTGAACTGATAGAGGGAGATTATCAGTTCAAAGTTCGAACACCTCATCATGGAATTTTTAAATTTCAACAAATAATTTATACTTTCAAGTATTATTGATACAATACAATAGCCCAACAAAAAATACGTACCTGAATAGGAAGACTACTAAATATAATAAATTATTACTTATATTGAAATCAATGAAATCAGATTTCGCACAAATCTTTCCCGAGCAAACACACACCACTCCCTCTTACTACACGCTTCTCACGATTCTACTCCACCTGATTAGACCATCTCCTCAGGTCTCAAGCAATTACATCACGACAACTCGATCAAACCGCACGTCAACGCAGCTATTCGAATTTCGTCGGAGTAAGCTCAGCAATATGTCGTCACCGACGCTTTGACGCCCTTATTCGTCGGAATGACGTTTTCGACGTCCGACATCGAGCGGCGAGCGTTCGAGTGTAAATGATGTGCCAACGGTGGAATAAACGTCAGTCGTCCGCGATCCGGCCAATGGTGAGGAGGTATGAATGTGGAGGATGGGATATGATGTGTTTTGCTTCATTTGTTTTTTAAGAGGTGAGGTGAGGAAAGTTTGCTGAAACGATCTTCGAATGACTTGATTTTCATTCATTCAGTTTAGTGGTGAATATTAGTATTTAACATGTGTGTGTGCAATAAATAATAAAATTTTCTGTCTTACTAAACCACATGATATAAAATCAGAAGCTTTCTATTGGACAACCACTAATGCTGTACCTATATCATTATTTGCCAATCCAGGATTGAGAGCTGAAATAACCAGAACGCGCAGTCGTCTCTAGAAGATGAAGCTCTAAGTTATGAATTGAAAACCCACCTTCGACTTTGAACGACAACTGGGATTATAGACCAAACAAAAAGTGTCAATAAACTACTTATACACACACACACACATATAGATAACTTAATACCTCCTTTAATAATAACTCCTCCAAACATCGTAGCTCTATGGTTCAAAACACACTCAATTTAAATTGGGAGCTCGATTTAGATCCCCGATTTCAATCAACTGTCACATGCTACGTGCCTTGTATAACACCATATTATATTGATTACATTATTATGTTTATAACGATGTAAACTTTTTAGTTTCATCATTTATTTAACACTTTTTTTTTAATAAAACTTCCTCGTCCTCCGACCCGTCGCGTTGAATCGACCGCCCGCGCTATTACTTCGTTGTTGCTTAGTGTTCTTTCTGACTTTTTTCTGTTTGCTCGTCTCCTAAGAGTCGTAGCGTGATGTTAAATAGCCTATAACTATACTCGAGGGTTGGGCTACCAAATGCAAAAAGATTTTTTCAAATCCTAATTATTTTTCTAAAATAAAAGTAGCCTAAGTTACTTCCCGTAACATCAACTATCTGTCAGTGCAAGACCCGTCAAAATCAGTCCAGCCGTTTCGGAGATTAGCCGGAATTTTTCGAATCCGACTTTTTGTTCATAATTTCATGGGTTTTAATTTTATTCCGCGGAACCCTAACTATTTTTCTAAAATAAAAGTAGCTTAAATTACCCGCCGTAATATCAGCTATCTACCACTGAAAGTTCCGTTAAAATCGATCCAGCCGTTTCGGAGATTAGCCGGAACAAACAGACAGACAAAAATTTTAAAAATTGCTTTTTTGTTACAAGTACCGTTTATACTTTCTTATGCATGTAG
The DNA here is from genome assembly GCA_947568875.1 of Fissipunctia ypsillon. Lineage (NCBI taxonomy): Eukaryota > Metazoa > Arthropoda > Insecta > Lepidoptera > Noctuidae > Fissipunctia > Fissipunctia ypsillon. The sequence goes on along the minus strand of OX387655.1, from coordinate 18,804,840 downwards.
TAAATAGTTGTTATTTTGACATTACAAACAGACACTTGAATTTTATTTATTTGTATAGATATGTATTACGCCTTTTCCAGGTTGACATGGTTTCCCAGTGGTCAGTCTTATGAGATTCATCATAATGGTTACGATTGTAAAACCTCTGCGTCTAATTACAAAACGACTTCTAACTTTAAGGGGGAAGCGCCAAGGTAGCCCGCGAAATTCAAATTTTCTTACGATTTTTGCAATTTGCAGCCTGATGTCTGAGTGTATGTTAATTAAAGTATGATTCGCGAGCATAACAAATATGTATTTACAGAATTATAATCATTAGAATCAGTAATACAATTCCTTAAGTTGTATAATCCTGAAATGTTAATATTTCATGAAAGAGTCATTCAATAGAATTATTTGGTCTTAGAGAGTTGTATTGATGACTTTAATGATTATAATTATGTAAATACATACATGTTACGGTCGCGAATAATATTTTAATCAACATACAATCTAATACTGACATGCAAATTGCAAAAAACCTAAGAAAATTTGAATTTCGCGGGCTACCCTGGCGCTTTCTCCTTAAACACGTCATGTTAGACACAGATTTAAACCATCGAGCCATTTTTGAAGTTCATTCCGACTGTGGTTCTTAAAAGCAAGCGGTCTAAGTTGTACCATTACATAAGTACCTACACATGATCAATGCTGTCCCGCAACAGTGCATTGATTTAATTTAAATTTAATTTTGATTTAATTTTTAATTTAATTTGATTTTATATATTAGGTTTAAAATACTGTACCTGCTAACAAAATATGGATTATTGTCCGAAATAAACGTTTTGATTGACTGATTGATTACGAGACGGCGAAGAGTTTTCAAGTAATCAGTGCTTAATGGAAAATGTATTAAGTTAGCTCTCTTGGATCGTGAGTACCTCTGGAAGATATGAATGGCTTATCTGTGATGTCCTAGCTTATTGTAAGACTGGTAGCATTGGTGATCTTTAGCTTCATTGACCATATAATCTTATGAGGTATAAAACCCTACATAATTATATTAGCTCTGCGTTTAACTTTTTTTTAGAAAATATTTCATTTATGGAGCAGTTGAAGCTAATTACCGCCCACTGCCATCACAAATCACGAAACACATTTAAAGCCAAACGAATTTAAAATATCTAGGTATCTGTCTCTGTCAGTCGTTTGGAGATGACAGAGAGTACGGAGTCGTACTTTACTTAAGTTTAGCGCTAAATGTTTAGTGTATGTTTGGTGTTTAGTTGTGCAAATGTGCCTTAGACTCGGTTTTAAAGTCAGTGTTTGTAATTAGAACTTTTACTTTTGTCGGAATAAAGTTCAAAATACAATAACTGGCTCGAAGGTTTGGGCTGGGACCAAAGTTACAGCTCGTTCTGCAACGAGACGGCTGTTCTATTTCAATGAAAGATTTCTGGACTGTCAGATAGAATAAGACTTCACAATATTTTTTATTCTACTGTCTTTCTGGCACAAGAACATGCTAAACCTTTTCTTGAAGATCTTAATCACGTTTTACGAGATACACAGGAGAACCCAACCCTTTCTAGAACAACATAATATTATTACAAGACCCGTGGCTTCACTTTACAATAGATTTTACTACCTCCATGTTCAATAGCCGCAGTCCATTTAAACTGTGGTTCGATTTGAGCAGGATTTCAATCATTGGTCACAGGTTGGCAAAGTACTGGCCGCAAGAATGCTATTACCTTTATTAGAATAACATGAATGATTCTCTTTTGTTTTTTCAAAAAGATATTTTTAACTGGATTAGGTTGTATATTGATTAAAATATGATTCGCGACCGTTACAAATATATATTTTCAGAATTATAACCATTAAAGTCATCAATACAACTCTCTAAGACCAAATAATCCTATTGAATGACTATTTCATGAAATCTTTACATTTGAGGACTATACTAACTTAAGGAATTGTATTACTGATTCTAATGATTATAATTATATAAATACACCCAGACACTGACCTGAAAATTGCAAAAATTGTAAGAAAATTTGAATTTCGCGGGCTACCTTAGCGCTTCCCCCTTTAATCGTTAGATTCGTCCTTTTTTTTTTTTTTGCTCCATACATTTTGACCTCGTAGTTTCAATTAATGTGATAACCTAATCGCCACCCTGTATAAAAACGGCTATTTTAGTCAAAATGTTCACGAAATAAACAGCCTCACTGTTCCACGTTCGCTCTGTAAGCCACGGTTCGTGAGTTCGATCCCCAAGGGACAGATGTTCATTTTTTTAAATAATTCTCTAAAGATTTCAGTATATTTTGGTTGCAACACACACAACACACACACAGGACCACAGAGAAGGAGATGAGGGAGGGGGATTTACAAGGTTTTTAATAAAAATGTGGCTCTTATTTAGGTGTATTGTGGTGTCTTACGACTTCCACGCGAACGAAGTCGCGGGCAGAAGCTAAGTAAATAAATAAATAGTTTTTTTTTTTTTTTTGAGATGGGTTTGCTCTTGACTGTAGTCTAGGTCAGAGGTGACAGAGACAAAGTCGACGATGGAGCGAGCTTACCCAGAAGAAGTATGTTCACTCTCACACTGAAGAGATCGGGGTTGTATGCGTTCGGAAACACAGACGCAGGTAGAGAGTTTCACTTCTTTGCTGTGCGCATCACAAAAGACATTTGGAAACGTTTAGTGCGAATTGGTGGAATAGTAACTAGGCAGGAATGGTAACTTGCATGTCCGATGGTAGAATGAGGTCGTGGAGTTCTTGAGCACATTCATCGAATTACATTCTATAGATGACCGAGAAGTAGGCAATCTTGCGGCGATGAGCCAAGCTGTGAAGCTTGGCATCCACCAGATTTTCGTCGCCAATGAGCCTCTTAACTCTGCGGTCCACCGAGTCAAGTGCGGCAAGTTGGTATTTAGCTGAGCCATCCCAAAGGTGGCTGCAATACTCCATACAGGATCGGACTTTTGCGCTTTGTAGAGTATTAAAAGCTAGCCAGGCGTAAAGTATCGCTTCACCTTATTTAGGATGTCCAGTTTCTTGGCCGCAGTTTGGGCTTTGTACTCGAGAGTGAGGGCAAATCTAACGATTTCAATGTTGGTTAAATGAATTAAATGCCTAGAGTGGACAACAGCTGCCGTACAGTGTAGGTGTCTGATAAATCATTTCTTCCTTCAATATCTGTCAAGCATATTATTTTTAACTGACTATCAAAAAGGAGGAGGTTCTCAATTCTTCGGAATCTTTAGGTAAAGTTTAATCGTTTATCCAAAAAGATATAATCTAACAAATCCCTTCAAAATTAAAGGACCTTGTTATATTCCTTTTTAGTGTAGTTCTAAGTGTGTTTAATGTCTCAAAACGGTACTCTGGGCAATAATTTAACATTAAAATTGTCTAGACGTAAAGATAATGTCTTTAAAACTTTAATGTAGTACTTAACATAAACGTAAATCTACTGTAATGACGGACTACGATACGATCGGACTCAGCAAGAATGAAAAAAGAAACTACTTTTCTTTACTAAGTAACTATATTCTAACAAACATAATATAACATACACCTTGTCATACCTTGTAAAAGCGTCCACAATGTAATCTAGTCCTAAGTTATCGAATAAATTAATTTAATTTAACAACACGCCTGTATTCCCCGAAGGGCTAGCAGAGGTGCACCTATAGTAAACCTACATTTCATTAGTTATGTTTAAGTCCCATGTAAAAAGGGGCGAGCCTATTGCCATCAAGCGGGCACAAATCCAGACTCCAGGCTGCTACTGAGAAATTACAGATGAAAAAACCCAATAACACTTTGCCCGACCCGGGAATTGAACCCAGAACCTCATGCTAGGCTTCTGTCAGTCGGCAGTCTTACTATATTCTAATGTACCCGTAAACTACTAAGGTGCACCAAAATCAAGGCACACTTGCGTCACAAATCACTTGAATGCATTTATAATTTAATCAGGACCCTCCTACATCAGACACCTTTCTCTATTTCAGATTGTGCATTTTATTAACCAGTGCCTGTAATATGATGTTGAGATAAATAAAGCTATAAGAATATGATTATGATTATTATGATAGTATTTTTTAACGCTAAACGTATTTAAAACATCATTCTCTCTGTGTCATCTTGGTGTTGTCCTAATACAACGCGACTACGCGATCATAGATCAGTGTTAGCCCAGTGGTAACGGCCGTGACTTATGAGTTGTAGGTCGTGGGTTCGAACCCAGTCAGGCGCGTTACTTTGTGTAAATTATTTCATCACCACTGCTCTCAAAACGGTGAAGGAAAACATCGTGAGGAAACCGGCATGTCCTAGAACCAAAAATTAGAAGACATGTGACATCTACCAACCCGCACTGGGCCGGCGTGGTGGATTACGGCCCACTCCCACTCACATAGGTCCCAGCAGTGGGCAGAATATAGGCTGATTATGTTATGTATGTACGCGATCATCGCAAGTTTGCGCGAATTTTATTCGTACGTATCCGCGATCAAACATAATGATGTCGAATAGGCGTCCTAATTGAACACGATTAGTTGTGAATCTGCGAAGCGGATTCCGCGGGGGCGGCTGCTCGCGTCGTCAATTCGCGCGATGATCGCGTTCTATTAGGACACCCAGTTTTTGCTATCGCGCGACTACGTGATGGTACGCGATGCAATCGCGTAGTCACGTTGTATTAGGTCGACGCCTCAAACGATTGATGAAATTGAACGATGTTTTAAACTCGTTTAGCGTTAAATGTGTTTATTTGATTTTTTGTGGAAGTGAGCGAAAATTACTTTCAGTAGCTCCTTAAATGAAAAATGTTTTTTTACAAAAAAAAATAAGCTTGGTAGCGTATTTTGCGTATTTTGCAACGTTAAACGCAGAGCTAACATTATTATATAGGGTTTCGTACCGAAACAAGAAACCCGTCTCACTCTAATTCTCATAAGATTATATGGCCAATGAGGCTATAGATCTTCAATGCTACCAGTCTTACAATAAGCTAGGACATCACGGATAAGCCATTCATATCTTCCAGAGGTACTCACGATCCAAGAGAGCTATCTTAATACATTTTCCATTAAGCACTGATTACTTGAAAGCTTTTCACCGTCACGTGCTGAAACAATGCACTGTTGTTGAAGACAGCATTGGTCATGTTTAGGTACTTATGTCATTGTATTGAAGATGCCACGTTTGCAGTTCATTGGCTGGTAGTTATATGAAGTTAAAAAGACTTATCATAATGGCGGCATTCTACGGTAGTAGGTAGAGGATCATTAACATTGCGCAAATGATGTTTGAAGGCAGCTGACGTCGATTCAATTTTCACTTTACAAAAGAGGGCAATCCGCGCGATCTATAAAATTGGTCCTTGTGAGTCCCTTAGAATTTTTTTTTTAAAAATTGATATACTAACTCTGCCTTCTCTTTATGTCTTGGAAAGTATTTTGTATGTTCGCAAAAACTTAGGACTTTTCAAAATAAGAAGCGATTTCCGTAATATAAATACACGTAGTAAACATTCATTCACAAAGTCATTTCTTATAAACATAATGGACAATATTTTTGAATGGATCAAAAAAATGTACTTCATAAACTAAAGTATATTATATATTGATGTACTCTGTAATTGGAGTTCCAAGTTGCGTTCCTTGCTTACTGTGCGATTATTTTTTGATATAGATATTTTCCTTTAACAACCATATACACGGACTGACATAATCTAGACTCGATTACTATTGCTGTTCATATAGGATTCGTTTTACTTTTCGATTTGGATATTATGATGAGGTGCATCAATTGTGGCATCGCTGTGCAGCGGATTCACAGACATTTCGTGTCAAGGATGGCGTTACCCCTGTTAGAGAGCCTTGATCGATGGTTAGCAAATCAGGTACGCCTTTGTACTACGGCAGTCGTGTAAACCATGCTGTAAAGGCAGTATGTTGAGCAGTTGTGTTATAATTTGAAAAATACAACCAATAGGTAAGCTGCCGACGATGAGGGATTGCTAGGTCATGCAATGGTTTGCCGTGGTTGTGGTATCTCAGTCGGACTCGGAAATCCAAGAAGCCGATCTCTCTATACTGTTGCAGTGGACAGCCCTTTAGTACCCCTTATTTTCAATGATAGTAAAATAACAGGTGAATTTTTTTATTTTCATAATATGTAGGTAAAGTCTGCAAGAAAATGGCTAAATGAATGGGGAAGGTCGGGCAAAGTTAATTATAGATGGCGTGATCATAGCTAGGTCCCCACGGCCTATAATAAGTTTGACATTTCGTTCATTCATGAGTTTACTTTTATTTCGCTATTTCGTTATTTTCGGTGATTTCAATATTTTAAATCAAGTAAATGACATAGAAAGTACCAAATTTAAAACCATAAATATATCCTCAGTCTCTTCAAAATGTTTTTACTCTGTTTTTTTATTTATCATCTCTAAGAATAGCTTTAAGCCACCATCTTTTAATTTTAGAGTCTCTCGGGAAATGGTGCACTCCAATTTCGGAGTATTTAGTAACACAACAACGCATCATTTGCGCAAAAATAAAATAAAACCAAGTCACGCCTTGTATTATTGGCTTGTGTTGGGAACTAGCTATGACAGCACCATTTTGACAGTTGCCTTCCCCATTGGACAGATCCGTCAAAACTGGAAGGACGGCCGATGGAATCGACGATCACGAAAGATGGAAGGAGTGTTCGTCATGTAAAAACATAACATAAACATAACATCACGCCAGCGACCGGCAGTCGACTGTAGCTGTCATGTCATGACGTTAGTGTGGTATCTTGGCTGGGCAAGGCATCAGGAATAACGTGCTCGCACCAGCATCATTTTTGGACAATGTTTTGGTGTCTTTTGAAGAAAGTCATTTTTTTTATCATTTTATTTAAGTATGTGTGTACCTACAATAAAATAATTTGTTTGACAATAATACATAGTTTTATTTATTATAATACCAATTCAGTACTAACAAGTAGGTAAATATAAATAATATTATGGGTATTGAGGATAGAAACCAAAATACGGAGATGATACAAATATCATTATGTGTATGTATTTGCACATTAAGGAAAAATGCTGAAAATGCTTTGCGACTAAATAAAAAAAATGTTAAGCACTTATGATACCTATAATAGTTAAACTATATGACTGTGCTTTAAATTTTGTTACACAAATAGAAATATCCATAAAAACTGCAGAATCTGATCTCAGACCAAAAAAATATTAAATGTTTCACTGACCTCACAAAGGCATACCACCAATTAGTACCTGTGTTCGCTCACAGATGGCGTTATATTAATAGAGACTAAGAAAATCCGCAACGTATAAACCATATTTTGACCAGGTTTTGCAAGTTTCTGACTCCTGAAACTTATTAATTGATAAACTGTAAAATACGACGGTTATAATAATATAACAATCATTACTGAACATTGGCTTTGACTACCTAGACTAGACAATCGTCCATTTGTCCACCAGACATGTCCTTTAGTAAGCGCAAATATTTTAAGTGGTTTATTTACTCATAAAACTGAACAACTTATCCCAATAAACATGGGTCGTAATACGATTTTTTACGAAAAGTTGTACGTTCAGCTGACTGGATACCGGGTTAGATTTTTTTTTTCACATTTTTACCCATGTTTATTGGGAAAAGTTGTTTAGTTTTATGAGTAGATAAACTCCTTAAAATATTTGCGCTTACTAAAAGACCTTATATATCGTGAACCAACAAAATAATTGGTAAAATGTAAGTGTACTATTATTCAATAATAATATACTGCCTTTAATATGTAGAGGTTTTCGAAAGGCAAGCGTTATGTTATAATAATAAAAAACCAATATATAAATGCTCAACCCGAATTTTATAACCATCACAAAAACGTTTTATTTTTTCCCTCCATTACCAACTTTACTACAACCAAACCACATTTTATCAATGTTTAAACAGCATGATCAAATGAAACCGTTCGAGGCGAGGGTTAGAAGAACGCAATAAGTAGGGTACTTAGAGTTAGCGGTCTTGTACCACGTACAGCCTTAAGTGAGGCGGTACGTGATCGCAGAAGTACTTCTAACGTACTTTGGTAGGTATATGCATGGTAGGATGTGGGATTGTATAGAGAGAATCTTGCAGAATTGTCTTTATAATGGGGTTAAGTAATTTTTTTTATTTTTTTTTTTTATTATTGGTTGGTATTGATTAGACTGGCAAGTACTTTATGAAAAGAAGTTTCTTACTTCACTGACTTTCATAAATATTCTGAACCTGAAAATGGTAACATGCAATTAACAAATGATTGCTCTTTTCTCCTCAAGGTAAAATTTTGCCTTAAAGAGTGGGGCCGAGGTAGATGCTTAAAGTACTTCAAGGAATCTGTATCGCAATTTGTAAGACTGCCTCATTGGTCTAGTGGTCGCAAGCGCTACTGCTGAGCATGAGGTTTGGTTCATTTCCCGGGTAGGGAAAAGTGTTATTGGTTTTTTCCATCTGGGATTTTTCAGTAGCAACCCGCAGTCTAGATTTGTGTCCGTTTGATGGCAATAAGCTCGCCCCCTATTACATGAGACTTAAACATAACTGAGGAAATGTGGATTTACTATAGGTACAACTCTGCCTAATCCTTCGGGGAATACGGGAGTGATGTTATGTTATGTAACAAATTCCAATAAAACCTTACAACTTTTTCAAACCAACATTCACACTCGTATTTCAATTTCTACTCCTCTCTAAAAACAAAAAAAAAGCATCGTAAAAATAACGTCAATTGTTTTATCAATGACAAATAAACATGTACTCGATTCACAGTCAATCGTGAGTCGAGACAATTCCTTCGTCTCTGTTGTCTATACAAAGGTAATTTACCCTTTTTTACTAACTCAACCAGATTTCTCAGAGTAACGGACGTGTAAGGCTGTGTTCGCATGCGGCGTTTTTTGTTGAATACGTTTGAAAAGCTTGAGGAAACATAGGTAAACGTAGGTAGGTATATAATTTGATGGTTTATTTTGTTGCTCGATGGTAAATACAACGTAGAGACGACAGTAAATGAAAACACTGACAGGTTTATTTGGAAAACTATGATATCAAATAAGGATGAAGGATGAGGAGCTCGTGGCTAAGTAATAACAGCCGCATGGGTCGATCCATCAGGTTAAGCTACGCTTGCCGGGGTTGGTCCGTGGATGGGTGACCATCTTTACATATCGAGACTCCTCCGTGCCTCGGAAAGCACGTAAGCCGTTGGTCCCGGCTGTCATTCGTGGATCTTTGACAGTCGTTACGGGTCGTCAGAAGCCCGAAAGTCTGACAACCAGTCTTACCAAGGGGTATCGTATTACACAGTAACTGGGTTGTGGAGGTCAGATAGGCAGTCGCTCCATGTAAAATACTGGTATTCAGCTGCATCCGGTTAGACTGGAAGCCGACCCCAATATAGTTGGGAAAAGGCTAGGCAGATGATGATATCAAATAAATCTTAACATCGAAACTGAAAAAATGATTTTTTTTAACCAAACTACGAGTAAATAGTAGTAACTATGGGATTTACCAATCTTTGAGTAGCTATAGTGAGTAAACTTGGTTTAATTTTTCGTATGCAGATTAGGAACACCATTAGAAATACGAAGTTGTATTTACTGTCGTAGTGTCGTCTCCACCTTGTATATTCTTGGGCTGTACGCAGACCTGACTCAAAGTCGTTAGATACACTATACTTCCGCGCTAACGAAGAATGCAATAATTCGATTTTGACAAGAATGATTATTGTATTTTTGATTAGTGAATTTGTCATGAAGTTTTAGTTATTGCATTCTTGCTTACTGAAAAACCGAGTTCCTGAAGGATTCATAAAGTTGCTTAGAGAGAGTTAATAGATCTCGATTCGCTGACTCCGAATATACGAGTATGTAAATATGTATAACTCAAAATCGTCCAAAATCGAGTTATTGCATTCTTCGTTAGCGCGGCAGTATAACACGCCAAAGTTTTTCTGTCTATCAAGCAAACCGGTTTAAATATTTTTTTACCGGTATATCTTACATCCAGAATTCTTTTTGAATTCTGTAAGATCCGTATGAACGATATTCTCTTCTCAATATTTTATTGATTTTATTCGATTCGGGTAACTTACAGTTAACTTAAACAATGTTCTTATACAATACGAAATTTAACGCCATTTACAAGTTTCGACTGATAAATATCTTGGCAATTTAAAACTGGCTAATTTTAATATGACTGAAGTCTAGTTTTCCATTCGAGCATTGTTCTAGAATACGGACGTCAGCGAACAGAGTTCACTCAAAGCTTAAATAAATAGAAACTGTAGAAATTCTCTTCATCTTTATAAGAAACTCTAAATTAAAATAAGCTGTTTATATAGAGAGTCAAAAGAAAGAAATCGATACGGTTACACGAGGAAACAAAAGAAATGAAATGGCAAGTATAGTCAGTGAAATTAATTGTTAAGAAAATTGACACCCTACATAGATTTGTCGTGCCATTTCATACAACTGTCAAGAATGACAGTTGCGATTTGAATATGTCAATTTGTTTAACAATTAATTTTCTTAATCATTCCATAGCTCAACCGTTTCACAAGAAACTTGTATTTCTAATATGTAAATTAAAATCAGTGCTGACTGTTTGACAGGTTCAGAACCTTGAGGAGTCTTTAGTGTTCGTACCTATATGCGCAAGAGTTTGTAGGATTGTTAACAGTCTACTCTTGTGAAAATCCTCTGCATGTGTCTAAGTGTTGTGTTCATAATTTATTACAAACTAGCTGTGCCCCGCGACTTCGTTCGCGTGGAAGTCATAAGATACACAATACACTAAAATAACAGCCACATTTTAATTAAACTCCCTCGTCCCCCGACCCGTCGCGTTGCACCGCCCGCCCGCGCTATTACTACATTTTCGCTTCAAATCAAATCATTTATTTTCTTGCTTAGCTTAGCGTTCATACCGACTTGTTTTTTTGCTCGACTCCTAAGGGTCGTAGCGTGATATTAAATAGCCTATAAACTTTACTATCCTCGAGAATTGGGCTACGAAATGCAAAAATGAATTTTTCAAATCCGACGTTTTGTTCACAATTTCATGGGTTTTATTTTTTTTACGCGGAACCTTAATTATTTTGCTAAAATAAAAGTAGACTTAGTTACTCCTTATAACATCAGCTATCTGCCAGTGAAAGTTCCGTCAAAATCGGTCAAGCTGTTTCGGAGATTAGCCGGAACAAACAGACAGACGGAGAGAAAAAAAATTAAAAATAGTTTTTTTGTTATAAGTACCTACACAGGGTGTAAGGGACAGCCCTTAGCAAATTAACAGGGTGCATTCAGTTCCTTATTTTGAATCATATTCCACCGGAAAATTTCTCAGGAAAATTTTAATTTTTTTAACGTTTTTTCAGTTACTTTTCCTTTATTTCAATGTAAAATTACATTATCTGTACGCAGCACTCCATTTATGTAAATAAAACAGCTAAAATAAAAAAAATCAGCTATGGATGTTGAAATACTCGGCGGCCGAAGGCTCGCCGCACTTCCGTTCGCTACGCGCGTTTTGCCACGGTAACGATACATTGCGTGTGAGGTAATAAAACAAATCATGTTTATTGGATTCCCATAACATTCCTGAAATATCATAATTTCATGTACCGGTCATCTTAGTATGATATACTGAATCCCTGTATACTTTCATATGCATATAATAAAAAACTGTTATTTTGACATTAAAAACAGACACTTAAATTTTATTTATTTGTATAGATGATTGCCTACTCAGTCGACAGTGTGAATGTAAAAGATCTTATGTCTAACAAAAAATATTAATAAAAGCATTTATTTCCGATTGGTTGGATTTGTGCCCGGTAGATGGCAATAGGCTCCCCCTATTGCATGGGACTTGAACAAAACTGACTAAATGTGGGTGTCCTATAGGCATACCTCTGCCTTAAACTTTCAGGGAATACAGGCGTAATGTTCTGTTATTTATTCTTTATAAAAAAGAAACTCGTCCTGGAGTGGAGACCACGTATTGGCAAGCGTAGTGCGGGACGCCACTCGGCTAGATAGACCGACGACCTTAAGATGGCGGCTGGGACAGACAGGATGCGGAAGGCGGAGGACAGGGTGTTGTGGAGCAGCCTGGGACAGACCTATGTCCAGCAGTGGACTGCGATAGACTGAGTTAATTTTGTTTTTTTTTTTTAAACTGTTTCTAATGTAACTGCTAGCAGTTATGGTCTGGGTCGAAAGTCTGTCCATAATCAGCCTATAACGTTCCCACTGCCGGGACACAGGCCTCCTCTCTGTGAGAAAGAGTGGGCCGTAATTCACCACGCGGGCCCGTGCGGGTTGGTAGATGTCACATGTCTTCGAATTTTTGGTTCTAGGACATGCCGGTTACCTCACGATGTGCTCCTTCACCGTTTTTGAGAGCAGTGATGATAAAATAATTTACATAAAGTAAAGCGCCTGCCTGGGTTCGAACCCACGACCTACAACTCGTAAGTTGGGGCTTGTTAAAGTCTATGAGTCATAGTTATTTGTCAATGTAATATAAATTATCGTAGACATAGTGATCCATTTTTAAGCTTCGCTAAGTTTTATATTTCTTAATAGATTAAAAATATGATCGTAGATAATATTGTCATCATCATCTACCTAACCTTTTCCCAAGTATGTTGGGTTCGGCTTCCAGTCTAACCGGATGCAGCTGAATACCAGTATTCTACATGGAGCGACTGCCTATCTGACCTCCAAAACCCAGTTACTGGGTAATACGATACCCCTTAGAAAGACTGGTTGTCAGACTGTCGGGCTTCTGACTACCCGTAACAACTGTCAAAGATCTACAAATGACAGCCGGGACGGGTTTAACATGCTTTCCGAGGTACGGACGAGTCTCAATATGTAATGGATGGTGACCCATCCACGGACCGATCTCGGCAAGCGTAGCTTAACCTTCGATCGACCCGTGCGGCTGTCATTATTTATCCGGGAGCCCCTCTCCTCATGATCCTAGATATGTATGTAGTGTAATATCTCCCATAGACCCTTGTTGACATTAACCCATGAGTTTAGTTACAACTCATTTTATAGTGATACAAGTATCTTTGGGGCATTGAATGACGTTGACAGGGGGCGCTGTTGGTAAACGTTGTGTAATAGAGATGATGACAATTTTTTTATGTCCGTCAGCGAGATTATTAAAAAATATTGGACAAGTATTTTTTTCTTTTTTTACGTAATCAAAAGATTACGGCGATACATTGAGTTAAAATTTGGCATGACGGTACGCCTTGCTAGATTTTGTTCTGAATTTGACGTAGCGATCCCCCACTCCCCAACTTTAAATGCTTCTAAAAACAGGCGCGACACGCGACGCGACTCAAAGGCGCCGCTCGTCGCGCGACTCGCGGTGCTTTTGTGTCGCGTCGCGTATTGCGCCTGTTTGCAGCAGCCTATGCGTTTTATCTAGGTTTTTTTTTTATTAATATTAATACGGGCGTGATCGCTGGATATAAAATGTGAAAGCTCAGGAATGTTCAAGCGGCGCTGACGTCCTACACCTGTAGGTTCCGGGTGGTCTGCACGAACATACGACGACTATGTTGTGAAGGAAGGTTTCTTGGTGAAATCAAAGTCAATAAGTCTTCATAATTCTTCAGGAAGCGATTTGCGTAATTCTTCAGGAGACTTGTTCCTAGCCGATGACTACGAATAGTTCAAAAATACTGTTTACTTAAATGCCTCGAAACTTTACCTTAACGAGGACCGCAAATCACTTGCTAATTGTAAGTTTATTTTTCACTTGCGTGCACATACAAAACGACAAGTAAATCTATTATTAAATGCATGAATCAGGACATGTGACCTATCGTTATAAAGCTCACAAAATTGTCTGTCTCCTGAAACTGTAACCTCGATTGCATCTATTATGACTGAAAAACTATAGCAGTGTAAAGCAAAATATTCTACAAAATTCCACTATGATTTTACTTTTAACAGGTCGCTATTTCAGGAGACTTTACATTACGTTAGGCAGCCTATCTATTCCTATTGCGTGATCTAGTATTTATATCGACATATCTATATATAGGTATTTCAGGGTTTCAGGTCCCGATTCATTAACAACCACAAAAATAATCTTTACTAAGACAACAAACAATGTACATGACATCTATTAGCATCAATCAAGTGGGTTTTCTAAAGAATTTATAACTATAAAATTTAGGTCCAGGGCTAGGTCTCGATCTAGGCTACCTGGACATAATAAAAACAAAACTATTTTACGGCTGCTAGCCCACTTAATCAAAGCCACAAGGTGCACTGTACTTAAGGCTTTCACAAAAAACTAGATTCTAGGTACTATTTTAAACACTATATGCTATTCACTTAACAATTTTTTCCTATGGTACACTAATAGTTTTTTGTGTGACGCTTCGTCCCGAACCAATATGATAGAGTAAAATATACGTGTCTAATATTTTTTATTATTTGACTGACGAACTAAATAGATTTTTCTTTTTTTACCCAGCCATCATCCTTTTGTTGTGTGAAACGCATTGTAAAAACAAGATGGCGGCGATAGTTCCAATTTGGACCAGGCGCCAAGAGATTGTTGTACAGTTTTCAATGTCAAAATAGAATTTTATTTGTCTAATATAATAATTATATATATATAAATCAGCTGTTCCCATTCATTTTGACGGGTTATACGAACATAAATGTACTGAACAGCAGATTTTTTTTTCATGATTTCAGGTTTGGTCCCATAGTAAAAGTTGTTCATAATGATGAGTACAATGACCCCTTAAAAGGTTTTGCGTATTTAACGTTACACGTTGTATATGTATATATATTTATTTATTATATTGAACAAATAAAAGTCTATTTTGACATTGAAAACTGTACAACAGTCTTTTGGCAATATGTATGTATATATTGTATATGTCGGAGGAAGTAAACGAAGAGTTGATTGTTGATTGCATAGATTAATTGATGAGATTGATTGTTAATTAAAAATAACTAGTAAAATCCTAACTTAATTTGATTTGAATTATTACATTTTAATATTGTGTAAAAGCTAACTAATTTATTTAAAAGTCACTGCAATGTATAACGTCCAATCGGAGCAGAGGATAAATCTAGAGTGGGGTCGAGGCGCCATCTTAATTTTGGCGGGAAGGAGCGAGGATCCTATTTTTGAGAGAACGGTGGTTGATCGAGGTGGATCGCCAGTGATAAAGTTAAATTGGTGTCGCGAACCTGCTGCTTGAATATAATTGTCTAAACAAATTAGTTATTGTGAGATATTGATTCCTTCAGTGATTCTCAACGTTGTAAAAATTGCCCTTAAATTGTGTGAAACAGTGAATACTTTGTTTTGTGCTCGCATTTCACCCGAATGACGCCCACTAAACTCGTGAACACTAATGACGATGTCGAGGGGAATGCTGTTTCTCCGACATATGACATATATATTAAAAAATATTATTATTTTAGATAGTAGGTAATTACAAACTTTTCAGTACCAATATCAGAACTTTCCAGACATCCATTTCTTACCTATATTCGACATATTTAAATGTCAGAAGCCAATCCTAAATAATTTCTAACTTATAAAAATAATCAAAACAATCAGAAACCGGAGGTGGAAGTTTAGTGAAATATTCGTATTTCGTGCGGCAGCTTATTAAAGATAATAGGGCTTTGCAATGAGGGACGTGACATTTAGAAAACTCAAATAAATGGATAAGTAAGTAATGGCAAGATTTGCGAAATAATAACGGTAAATATTACATACATAATTAATATGAGTTTTAATTTCACGATATCCAAAGAACAGTCGCGTCGTTATTGTACGACCATGAATTATTTGTGACTAGCTTTTGCCCGCGGCTTCGCCCGCATGGAGATCGGTAATTATTCTACGGAAACGTGCTACCGAGACATAAATTATCCTGTGTCCTGACTCAGGACACAGGATAATTGATTTAGAGGTAGCGGTAGGCGCCTTGGGTCAGGACTCCTGACCCAAGGCGCCTACCGCTACCTCTTATAGCAGTATTATTTTAGAAAAGGAGCTATACGTCCCGTACAGCTCCATCTCTTTCCCACACTGAAGTAAGATTTAAATGCTGTAAGAGATGGTAGTAGGCCCCCAGGTCATGGTAAATCCCTGTGCCAAACCAGACAGAGTTACTTTCAAACTCAAACTCAATGCATTTATTTCAAATAAACCAATTACAGGCACTTTTGAATTGTCAAGGGGTCAGTCAGTCAGAAAGATGAAGCTAGTTGCGCATTCCAAAGCGTAGTAGGTAACTCTGGGGAAGAGCGGACAAGAAACTCCACGGATATTCGTATTTATAATAAATAATATTATAGTATGGATATGGATTAGTCTAAACTACTTTTGGTTTAAACTACCGACTCCAAAGAGATTTGCGAGTTTCATTGTTATCACAGCTTTTACAAAGAATTTCCCTAAGCGCAGTAGTATTTTCCCGTGGTTTTTTGTGTTACATTTTGTTTTATTGAATCTATAGAAGACGTTTTTATTATCCGAAATTAAACCGTGGAATGTAAAAATAAAATTGTTGCTTTTATTTGGGAAAAGGGGTCTAAAATTCCAGCAATGCAATAACTTCATTTTATAACTTCTATAAAATGCACGTGTCGATTATCTAGAATCACACAAAATTAATATTTTTGATTTTCTTTTCCTAAATTGCGTGGAATTATTAGGTATGTACTATATTCTTACTAAACTGTCAGAGTATTTCTAGACGAATCAATTCCAAACGAAACCATGTTTTTGATGTATAAGTTATTATCAATAATAAATGTAGTAAACTCAGTCGATGTTTTGTTCACAGAGCATGTAACTTTGTTATGTTTAGGGTACGTCATCTAAATAAAGTCAGATAAATTGTTATAAAAATACTTTAAGTATATCAGAAGATGTAGTGACAAAAATTGAAAAGAGTATGCTTAGATGGTTTGGTCATGTTGAGAGGATGAATGAAAGTCGACTAACAAAAGGTATTTACACGGTAGATGTGAGTGGAAACGCCGGGAGAGGATACCCTAGGAAGACATAGTGATCTTATTGGTGATGTTCTTCAGAAAGGTCAGGTGCGTAGTACTCGCCACCGGCGTGCGTGTATGAATGAATGTAAACGAGGCAAAAGGAGTATGTAAGGATCGTAGCAGGTGGCGTTCTGTAGTTTCTGCCTACCCCCATGGGAAGAAGGCGTGAGTTTATGTATGTATGTAAATAGGTATATCATAAAATATTTTAAAACAGTTCTGCTAAATTACGAGATTTACTTAAGACTGTCAATATTAAAAGTAATTTGGTTTGAAAATGGCGACAATGTTGGATGTGACTTGAGGAATATAAGGGGAAACGATAAAATATGTACCCGCCAGCCATGGCCGCCAAGTCTGGGAACTTTGGAAAACAACGGTGGTGAAAGATGGACGACAATGTGCATGTAAGTTCATCATATTTCTTTATTGTTGCTGATAACTACGTTTTCTGTACTTATGTGTTATAATATGTCTCATGTGTTAAATCTAATTAAGGAATATTAATGGTCTGTTTCTGTACGTTGATAAGTGGCTGTAAGTTTCAGAAATTATCGAAGAGATTAATGTGATAACGATAATTTATAGTAATGTAAAAATGTGTTGATAATATTTTAAAACAAGCTGTCATGTAATTTCTTTGTCCTTCTTCTCCATGCTGACCTAGTTTTGGAACGGAAAACTAGTTTTTACATTAACGTTTATAACTGATAAGCCTAAAAGAAATTAATGCCTAGTCTTGTCTTTCTGTGCTTTTCTTCATAAAATCCTTTTCCTACACACCATATTCATAGGTACTTTCATACACAGTAAATTACTAGTAACCATTTTGACACTCAAAGCTTGTTAAATAAGTGGATAACATTACTTACACATATAGTTCTCATCCTCTTTCTGACACACGCATGCATACTGTTTTTTACCGTCACAACAACCAATTGGAACCGTGTACCTAGTTTCTGACGTTTCACAAGTGCCCATGTAGGCTTATGTGAAATATTTTGAATTTGAACGGAACACTTTGAGGAGCTCGTGGCTAAGTAATAACAGCCGCATGGGTCGATCCATCAGGTTAAGCTACGCTTGCCGGGGTTGGTCCGTGGATGGGTGAACATCTTTACATACCGGGACTCCTCCGTGCCTCGGAAAGCACGTTAAGCCGTTGGTCCCGGCTGTCATTCGTGGATCTTTGACAGTCGTTACGGGTCGTTAGAAGCCCGAAAGTCTGACAACCAGTCTTACCAAGAGGTATCGTATTGCCCAGTAACTGGGTTGTGGAGCTCAGATAGGCAGTCGCTCCATGTAAAATACTGGTATTCAGCTGCATCCGGTTAGACTGGAAGCCGACCCCGACATAGTTGGGAAAAGGCTAGGCAGATGATGATGATGAATTTGAACGGAACACGCAAAGTACCTTTATAGTCACGTTTCATGGGTACTATAGGTATGTACCTACAAATAATAGTAGAATATGGAGTAGCAAACCAAAGGTTTGCTTTAGAGAAGTTCTTTGGCCACTGATATGTCTCAGTAGCAAAGCAAAACGCCTAGTTGCAACTCTGGAAACTGAAAAAGTCAATGTTTTATAGCACACAGAAAACCAGCAAAATTGTAACTTCCCGCCGGGAAATAGACGAGAATTGCTCCCTGCAAAGCCACTTTTACAATAAAAAATAACCGCCAAAAAATTCACAGCGTTTTCCCGCCAAATCTATAACTGGACTAAACCAGTTTCGTCCTGTCACGCCCGTCGAAAACGGGACACAAAGGGGCACTCCGCAATCACGCTATTTGTAAATCTTTCACGTAGGCACGTGAGCCGGAATATTGAGTATTGCCTCACACGGCTGCATACTAAATAATAATCGTGTTGCCTACTAAATATTGTGGTTGCTGAAACTAATGTTATTGCTATCACGCTTTCCCCGAAGGGATGAGTAGAGAACTATATTATTATTATTAAAAAAATTCTTTGCTTTGCCCGAGGATATTTCCGCGCGTGCTTGCCCTTTTTACATACACACACACATTACACACATGACACACATTATGCCCAGTCAAAATTTTTTTAGGTGCGCAGGTACACTCAGACGTTCACTATGTACAAATTTGCAGCCAATCTTAGAACAAAGCAAAGAGGCTTCTGGAATTTGGTTCTTAGAAACCTTCCCATTTTCCATGGCAACCGCTTCGTTACCTTGGTCTCCTCCCATTCCAATTTCTACTTACTTCGTCCTTAACTTAACGCACGCAACCCTTAACAAAACAAATTTCCTTTTTCAAATACAGATATATTTACATAGATACAGCAACATCAAAAGTATGCGAGAGTTTGTCTTCAAACTTATTTAATGAGGGTTACTCATTAATAATTAAAAGTCGGACGATTCGAGGAGACTCGAGCAGAAATTACTTTGAAAAGTTATGTTGGAGCCAAGTTTATTTATTTGATAGAAACATATTTCCAAACATTTATCTCTGAGAGTTGGATAGGGATTTGGAGTATAGAAGATGTTTTATTTACTTTAATGATTAGCTTACCTTGGCGAATAGTATGTAAACCGCACCCTAATTGTGTAATACACTACCAATCACAATCCGAATGATTTTGAAGCATATTGCTAATCAATTGCTTCTTAAGTTCGAAAAATTTGTCTGCTCAACAACGTAAATGGCGCAATGAATGTTGTTGAGCTGTCAAACTGAAACCGATGCCTACTGTAAGCGTGTTACTCAATTAGGGTTTAGACTGTTAAAAAATCTCATGGGTTTTTCAGTTTTCCTCCAGCGCAATGCTTGATAGCAGATGAAAACAACTGTTGTAGTGGTACTCTGCTGAGGTCGAAACCTGTTACTAAGGAGTTCTACTTCTTCTATCAATTTGTCAAAACTATGTTATGAGAATAGCTCATGCCGCAGCGAATAGATTTGCCAATTTTTACCAAACCTATCGACACAGCTTGCAGAGTAAGCAAGCTGAAGTGGCAGTGGGCTGGTCACGTTTGTCGAAGGACCGACGGCCGGTGGAGCAGACGAGTTCTGGAGTGGAGACCGCGTGTCGGCAAGTGTCGTATGGAACGCCTCCCAGCTAGATGGACCGGCGAACTTTAAAAGGTGGCTGGGACAGATTGGATGTGGTGGTGGGTCGACTCGCACGAATTCACTCGCCCGGACCGAACGAATCGTCATTTTCAAATAATATTATTTTTCTGTGGCGATCCGAACGAAGCTAATTTTTTTGTGGGCGAATTGACAATTCTAGAAATACATATTAGGCAATTGACACGTTTTGAATTTATGCAATAAAGTTAAGAAAAAAGTACACTCAGGATGTTGTGGCGCAGTCTGGGAAAGGCTTGTTCCAGCAGTGGACTGTGATAGGCTGAGATGATTGAAACCCAGAATACATTTGGCTTACTAAACTATCACCACACTGGTCTCTCTTAAAGCACAAAACTACGAGGAAACTACAATAATTATACTACAACCAGTAAACCGCTCCAAACACAACTTCGGAACAAGCAAACACAACCCTTTGAAGGAAACTTTCTGAATAGAACCTGACCACTAACATACGTCACAAGCGACGATTAATCAATTAGCTATCGACTTTACTGCGGAACCCTTGTTTATTTCACAACGACATTTTGGGGGTATGTGGTTTTGGGACTGTAAATCTGTTTGTGAAGCCCCGACAGGTGTTGGATTTAAATACTCAATACTCAAAATATACAACGTGTTTTTTTATATGTCATAACTCTAGGGTCTATATTCTATAAGTAAAAATAATACAAATAGACCTAGAATATGTGGTCCAAAAATTAATAGTTTCGAAGATATCATCAATCGTAATGAAATTAGGTTCAATCTAAGTTTCATTGATAAATACGAGTAATTCATTTTCATTCATACCAATAATTCATAATTAAAGCTAAGAAAAAGTGACGATGTTATATTTCACGTAAGGGTGTTTTACATTAATAATCGTAACTTTTTCGAATTATTTTGTATGAAAAATGAAAAAAAAATTACAATTGAAAAATAATTCATATGCCAATTGATTCTTTGCTATGGTCTCATTCATCCCCTAGAGTCAAGGCATATAAAAAAACATATTGTTTGTAAATAATATATATATATGCATATGCATGTTTATATGTATATCTATTGCTACCTCATGTGAACTTATGTGGATTGCATTGGTGGTGGTGGGTTTGGTTGGGTTGGGCATAATGGTATTGCACAAGATTTGAAGTTCCATTGTAGCAATTCCAAATTTAAAATGAAGGTGTTTTAGAGGAGGTTGCTCCATCACTCTGTTTTGAAAAGAAATACGTTTTAAAGTGGTCCACATTTTACTAACAAAACACATTATTATCAAATTCTAAAACGTTTTCTTAATGCTCCACAACTACAGAATTCACAACAACACTAATGAAGCGCAAATAAACGACTAATTATCCGTTCCCCAATGCATAAAATAATCCCCATTATTCCTTTTCTGTCTACGAAAAACGGCGCAAAAGAATACAGTATTGGAAATCGTTGATTATCGTTCGTGTAGAATGGTCATTTTCTTATTTTAGCAAGTCTATTGGAATGTCCCGACAACGCTCGGCACGTGCAAGGTCTTAATGAAATGTTATTTCTGACCATGGTGTAACCATGCTTAGACTTGAACTTAAGAATAAAAACATGTAACCCCTCCAACCCCCTCAGTTTCCTTTTTCAGTATCTACATACTCAATGGTTTTATCCGTGAAAATATAGTAAATGAATGCATGAATGTGGTAGTATATTTTCTGCAGTCTATGTATGTCTGCAGCCTACCTATTAATTGGGCCCCTGAGTCATTTCAGGTCTGTGAGGTATTTCAACTTACAGAACAACATGCTTTGCTATGGTGAAACGAATATTTTTATTCATTTATCGTGCATCTTTTTTAAATACCAGCGATTTACCATTCCAACCCAGATTACTTCAACTAACGTTTTCATACTGAGCCTCTGAAAAAAAATTTCCAAGGTGTAACATAAATAACGCACAACCTCTTAAGGGGTCATTGCACTCATCATTATGAACAACTTTTACTATGGGACCAAACCTGAAATCGCGGAAAAAAATCAGCTGCTCCCTACATTTATGTTCGCATAACTCAAAATATAGGGAACAGCTGATATTTTTTCGCGACTTCAGGTTTGGTTCCGTAGTAAAAGTTGTTCATAATGATGAGTACAATGATCCCTTAAGAAGTTGTGCGTTATTTATGTAACATCTTGTATACCTATTATATATTGAAAAATTAAACCTAAAAAGAACATTTCTAGTGGAATCAGAAAATATTCCGTACAGAACAACAAAGTAACTGAAATTCACAACTATTTTTGTTACCATTCGTTATACGCGGCGTATTGCCAAAACTCAACTGACTTCAACCGACTTCGACTTCAAGAGGTTGTTTGTGAGCACGCCAATGTGCCGTGTAATGAACCGACTTCGAATCTCGGTGGTTGTCACGAAGTTTATATTCTTGTACCTACTTATTTCGGTAAACAAAAATAAGGAGGAATATTGAATTGTGTCAACATTGTTAGAAGAGGGTGTGAAAAAAATTACTGATATATTGTCGTGAAAGAAAACCAAAATTCAGGCTCTTAGCATTTTGACCTTCTTCTTCTGCCCTCTTTTTTTTTTTTTTTTTTTTTTTTTGGTTCGGACCTTTTGCTAGTTGGCTCCGGGAGCCTTTACTGCGTAACCGGGCTTCGGTGGGGCCATAAGGGCCTCTCACCGTATAACAAAGTTTTTAAGTAGCACGTCTAAGGGTGCCCCCTTCGGGGCTCGAGCCTAGACTTAGGGCGCTACTGATTACTGAGCAAGTGGGGACTTGTTGAATCTGGTTGATATTATTATTTGGGGCTATATTTAAAGCTACTTGCTCCGCACGGGCGGGCGGGGTCAAGGGTCGGGAGGATTGTCTTACTGCTTTAAGTCGCGGCGTAGGTACTCGCCGGCGAGTACGGAACGAGGGACGTATGTCATGTGTAGTGGTGATTGCTTTGCGAGCTAGCTTTTGGCTTTCTTGAAAGAGTGTGATATCGTCGTCTCTGTCTAGTAGTGCGTGTTTGGGACGACGTATGCTAGATATGTGTGATGGTGTGTATCGGGCAGCTGCTGCCACTAATGGGTTAGTGTGAGTAGTAGCAGAATCGAAGAAGCGTTTGCTTGAAGTTTTAATAAACTGCTTGATGGTCGGCAGATTTAAATCGGAGTGTAGTTGTTCATTACGTACGAACCAAGGGCTACCCGTGGCTCGGCGCATGAATCGATTTTGGAGGGTTTGCATTTTATTTAATTTTGACGGCTTAGCGTGTGCGAACACAACGCTAGCATATGTCATAATTGGGCGTATACACGTAATGTAGATTCTCACCTTTGCCTTAAGGGCTAGTTTGCTACGTGTATTGAGGAGACAATGGAGGCGACCGAGTGCAAAGTTAGCACGGTTACGTACTGTCTTTATGTGCTCGGTGAATTTAAGTTGGTTGTCGAGTATCACCCCTAGGTATTTGGCCTTTTTGTCCCAAGGGACTTTTTGGCCTGACATGGTGATGTGACGGGTACGGGTGTGTGCATTGAGGTTTTTACCCTTTTTGGTAAACAGTACAGCTGTACTTTTGATTGGATTTATTTCAATCCGCCATTTCTTGAACCAATGCTCTAGAGCGTTGGCTGCTGATTGAAGTTGGCGGGAGATGGGCTCGGTGCAACGACCTCTGTAATATATAGCTGTGTCATCGGCGAATAAGGCTAGCTGACACTTGCTATGCTTGGGTATGTCGCTAGTGAAGAGCGAGAATAAGGGGGGGGAGAGCACGGAGCCTTGTGGCACACCAGCTCGGATCGGGTGCGGTGATGATAGGGCTTCTCCCACGCGGTAGCGGAAGGTGCGGTTTGACAGGTAGTCTCGTATGATGAGCACGAGCCGGTCTGGCACATTGAGCTGATACTCTTCTGCCCTCTACAAGCTATCCTAATTTATAGGTAAGATGTTGCCATGATAAAATGATAAGCCAGTCAGCTATGTGGTAGCTGGACTGTCTGCCCATGGTACACTGGACGAACGATTAGTGTCGTCGCTATTGGAGGTTCTTTATTGCACCCAGTTCTATTAAAAACAGTCCCTTATTTTAGACCGCCGTATTGACAAACTGTGAATGAGCACCAGCCCACGCTGAGCCTCGGTCGCAATTTGTCAATGAAACTCATTAGTTTTTCCGTGATGATTTACTACCTAAATTTTTAATCAGTACAAATTACATCCCCCCTTGTTAAACCAAAAAAAGCACAAAAAACAAACAAAAAACAAACACAAAACAGAAAAAAACAAAAACACACAAACCACAAAAAAAGCAAAAAAAAACAAACCTTCAACAAAACTTCAAAACCCCTACATCTTTTCTCCTCCTTCCTGTTACAAATCTTTAAACCTGACTTGGTTTCAACCACTGGTTGACCACTGCAAACCAGCGCTGTCGCATCATGCTGAATGGAAGCCTGCTTTGTCACAGTCACGACGTGCAGCTGCCGTCTATTTATGTTCTGTGCTCGTAATTACTGATCTGTTTTGTTTTGTTTTTATTTTTCATTCGAGTTAACTTATCTATTGTATTTTGTATGCTGCGTGTTTCTGTGACAAATAAACCAATTGTTCATTATTTTTTCCTTCGAGGTGCTCTGACTTGCCTCTACGTTCATAAACATCCAAGCAAGTGGTTGTTTATAATAACCACTTTCCATCAGGTAAGTCACCACTATGTTTACCAACCTATTAGATGGAACTCGAAGTGAAGTTCAGTGTTTGGAAACACTTGCTTCTGGGATAAACTAATTTTCGTTCATCTTGAAACTTTAGGTTCAAGTTACAAGATAATTTACGTTAACAAAAATTTGTCTAAAAGATCATCATCCAGGAATTTGGAAGTGGGACGCACCAATTGTTTGTAAACAGGGTGGCAGGGACATCGACGCAAAACCTGTTACCATGGATTTCAGTACATGATTTTGGATCCAGGGGGTCCAGAATCATAGAAATTATTCGTTTGTTATTAAAAAAAAAAACAACTTTTTCCTACAAAAGTGCCATACCTACGCAGTCAAAATGTTTGGAACAGCACTTTTTTTTTTAATAACCGACGAAAAATTTTCGAAAGGTCGAGAAAACCCAACGCTGGGCACGCCACAATTGCGGCGATAAGTCTTTGAGGAGTGGCTGGAGAGGCGCCACGGCGTCCTCACTGGACAGGGGTACCTGTTCCGGATAAGGAAGGAGGAAACGCCCGGGTGTCACCACTGTGTGGATCGCCCAGAGGAAAAGGTGGAGCATACGGTGAAGGTCTGCCCGGCTTGCGTGGAGCACCGCCACGTCCTCGCGGAAGCGATCGGCGGCGGCGATCTCTCGCGTCCGGCCCTGGTCCAGGCCATGGTACGGAGCGAGAGTACATGGAAAGCCATCACCTCATTCTGCGAAGCAGTAATGCTCGCGAAGGAGGAGGCGGAACGCGTGAGAGAGAGGCAAGCTTTGCGCCCTCACGTCCGTAGTCACCGTAGGAGACGCCCTGGGCATCGGGAATTGGCAGCCGATTCCCGGCCACCGTAGGCGCGGGCTTGCGGACGGCGAGCAATGGGCAGCCGATACCCGGTCACCGTAGGCGCGGGCTTGCGGACGGCGAGCAATGGGTAGCTCACCGTCCAGTAAGGACCAGGCCCGAGTCGATGGCGCGTTGTGTGCCACGCGCGCCTCAAAGAGATGTCAGCACCTTTGAAGGGGTCTGCTAGGGTCGATGCCAGCCAGGGTTGCGGGATGTTCGAAAGAGTTACCGTGGCCCCGGCACAGGCAACAGAAGGAACACGGGTGGGTTATAGTCAGTAAAAGTCTGACACGCCCTCCCGCTCCGCCCAGAGCGGGAGAAGTTATTTGATTATTTCCCATCCAAAAAATTAAAAAGGGGGGTCGAGAATCACGAGTACTGAATCCATGTGAACAGGTTGCGCATCGATGTCTGATGTTTTTTTCACTTTGTATATCTTTTTTCTCCTAATGTTCAATGCCATAATTTTAACTAGGTACCTAGTTTGAAAATGAGTTCAACGAGATTATAGAATTATCAATATCAAAAGTCACATAATCAAATTAAACTGGAATCAGCACTTATTGAACGTCAATTTGATCAAAGATTGATCCTATCTGCTTACACTAATCAAAACTGAGTTATGTTAGGTAGGTTGCCGGCAGAGGCCGATGGTTTCAGAAAAAGTGCGACTTTGTAGAGCGCGTCTGTCACTCAAAACCAGTGATAGGAATAGGTAGTGCTAATTTGCCTAAACTTCGAGGAAGGAAGTAACATGGAGTAGATAATACCTCCTCTAAAATCCTGGAATCATTTTAATGACGTTTAAATCCCGGGATTTAAAAACCACGAATTATTTATTGGACTTTATTTATAGATAGATAGAATACTCTTTACTATGTACACCATAAAAATTACAGATATAAATGTGTGTGTGTGTGTGTGTGTAACCCTAAAAAATGATATGATTTTTCAAATCAATAATTTGTAACTACAAATAAAGTCCGATAAATAATTCGTGATTTTTAAATCCCGGGATTTAAACGTCATTAAAATTATCCCGGGATTTTAGAGGAGGTATTATTCACTCTATGTTACTTCCTTCCTCGAAGTTTAGGCAAATTAGCACTACCTATTCCTATTACTGCTAATAACACGTAAGACTAAGGGCGAATTTCACCAATAAAACTGAACGCGTTCAGCACATCTAAACCGCGTTCTAGAGCTGTCAGTGTCGTGTCAAAATGGTTGTGGAATATTGACACTGACAGCTCTTGAACGCGGTGTAGAAGTTCAGTTCAGTTTCTTTGGGTAAATCCGAACTTAGAGAGTAAGGGCTGATTTCACCAATGAAACTGAACGCGATCAGCACATAAGCCACGTTTAATGGCTGTCAATGTCATTATTCTAAAGAATATAATAATGAAACAGACAGCCCTTAGACGTTGCTTACATATGTGCTGATCGCGTTCAATTTCATTAGTGAAATCAGCCCTTAGTTTCTGTGTAGAACTCCATATTTTGCCTTCTTAATGGCCGCTTCCTGTAACACAAATCAAGAAAAAGAAGGTCAGAAGTTCCGTAAAAGAAAACCGGCGACATTATCCCCAGTATATCCAGCGTACTGCCAAACCCAACCTGTCCAAACTTCAGAGCGGTTGTTTGCAGCGCAATGTTCCGAATAATGAACGTCTTCGACTGTAGTCTGTTTGTCAAAAAGTTTGCACTTTTACCCGTCGAAAGTTCGTGTGGTAGACTGTCTATTGTTTTCGTGGTTGTGATTTAGTGTTACTCGCGTTGTTTTGTTGACTCAACTGTGGAGTTGTTGATAACAAGATTTAACTATCCACTTTTTCCGATTGATTTTCTTTCAGTTTTGTGATACATTCCGTGCTATACTGTAGGTCATCAACATCGTCATTCTTTTGCCCCTATCCCAATTGATTTCTTCCCTCGCTGTATTTCGTCATCGATTCTTATAACCTCTCTGCTAAGATTTTCTGCGATAGTTCTTATGAGCATTGCGGTGGCATTTAATAAATCTCCCGGCACTAGAAAAATGGAAGTCTTTAATTCTGAGTGGCTAAGTAGCAGCTACGTTTAATGAAGATAAAATAATAATAATAAAAAAAACAAGAAAGCCTTTTTTTCTTAGGACTGACTCGTTGGACTAGTGGTCGCAAGCACTACTGCTGAGCATGAGGTCCTGGGTTCGATTCCCAGGTCGGGCAAAGTGTTATTGGGTTTTCCTATCTGGAATTTCTCAGTAGCAGCCCGGAATCTGGATTTGTGCCCGGTAGATGGCAATAGGCTCGCCCCCTATTACATGGGACTTAAGGGCCTATACTACCTCAAATGGTTTAGCATGATCCTCCGTTATGTCGAAAATACTGCAGCATTAATTCTGAAATAAATATATGATAAAGTTGAGGATTAATGTTAAGTCTTATGTTTGGCGAAAACACGATTCCATAAAATTTTCTCGATAGAAAAAAATTCCAAAGTTACCTCCAAATCGAAAAATAAACCGCTGGTATTCAAAAAATACTTGCAACTAGATCATGAAACTTTGCATACTGACTGAACTAACTATAAAGCAGGTCTCATGTTTTTTATTTTTATTAAATTACCATTATTTTCATCGTAAAAAGCAATTACCTAAACTATCGGCGCTCCCTGCCGCCCAGCACCGCACTCAGTCCCGCTCTCACTCATACCGCGCGCAGTATCGTGCGAGCGAGATGAAGAGTGAATTTTAGCTGAGGTAGTATAGGCTCTTAAACATAACTGGGGAAATGTAGGTGTACTATAGGTACACCTTTGCCTAGCCCTTCGGGGAAACAAGACGTGATGTGATATTATTTTATGTTTATTTGTACCTAGTAAATTCTACGTAGATACCAAATTGATAATTAATAAGGTGTGAGGTATAACCGCTTTGTATTGTAACCGTCTTGTAGTATGTACTTACGTACAAACCTGTATAAATAAGGCAGGATTAATAAATACGCATATAAAATTGTCTCCTAATTATGCCCCGACCTTTGTCTAATTAAGATAATCCGGTGCCGTTTGTTTACATGAATATATAATAAGTACCTTTTGCGACCTTTGAGGACCAAATAAATTAATAACATCGACAACCACTTAAGGTCGTCGGTAAATTATTAAAGAAAATACGTGGCGCCGAGGGAAATGCCCCGAAAATTACAAAAGAAAATAATAACTGGCGCTACACAAAAGCAATCGTATTTATTTCGGTATTACGTCTAAATAAATATATACTGTTGCTGCTGTTAGACTACGAAATCTAAGTTTTTTAATAATTACTAGAATAGCAAAGGTGTGCTCTAAGAAGTTAAATGAAGCTCTAAATTAAACCATAGCAGCATAAACATACAAGGCGTTTCAAAGTTACGTTATTTTTACTAGTTTTCATTATCAACATGTAGTAAGTAGGTGCAAAGCTAGAATAAGGGATAAAATACGGTTGTTTTCTGTTTCTTTTATTGAAATTATTTATTGAATAGCTACCCATTATGTTTTTAATGCTTTAATTTTATTTTAGTATCAAGACAGTTTTAAAGACACCACACATTAATAAAGAAGTCCAACAAAAACAATTTAATACGTAAATATTTTCACAAAACATAATTAAAAACAAAATCCCTGTAATCAACGCCATGTCCCACTATAAACCTTCATCCCAAACCCATTACAAAGACGCACGCAATTTTAATAAAACCTTATTCACACCGTCGACCGTCCAGTCATTCCACTAATGGCCCGGAATCACACTGACACCGCAACACGTAACTAATAACATTGGCTTCGGCAATAATAACGTCCAATAACGCCCTTTTATGATTTACTTTTGTGGGCGAACATACGAAATAAAATCGTATGTGATATTTCCTTAGTACATAAACTATAGTGATGGAGAACTATGATAACCGGCCCTGATGGGAGTTTACTTGTATAACGTTTTGTGGTATGGGGTATCAATAGCTGTTTGGCGAATGGTTTGGTAAAATGTATTGGGAAATGGGACTGGTAACGTTTCTATAGAATTTATGGAAGTAATGCTGTTTAGCAAACTTTGCCCGTGATAGCATTCGCGGCAATGGCTTGACGACTGAGTGCCAATTTCACCAATGAAACTGAACGCGATCAGCACAACTAAACTGCGTTCAGGAGCTGTCAGTGTCAATATTCCACATCTATAATGATATTGACAGCTGGCTCACTCGCTTGACTTTGTTTAGATGTTCTGAGGCAGTATTATTTATTTATTTTTATTGGTTCACCAACAATTGTACACACTGGTTTTATGTTAAGAATATCATGTAATAAATTATAATACATCAGTGCAACAATCACTTAAAGGTGAACACCGCATGCATAAGAAAGTTGTACAAAAAAAAAAAAAACGAATCTAGTTCTTAGTTAAATATCAATACCTACATTTAAATTTAAAGAAAGTATGTTATGTAGTATTAATGCCATCATGACTCCAGTCCGAAAAAGGGATGGTGTCATCGGTCGTGTATAGCTCGGTCTCTCTCGCGCACTGGAATCATGATGGCATTAGAATGTCATAGCAACTAACATGACCCTGACACTAGAATGACCTTTCGCGAAAACTCTAAACTGTCCTAAGTCAATGATCATTTCGGAATTTTTATTATTTCGTGAATAAGTACTATTACTGTAGACCTTAATAATTTTTTTTGACATTATCTCGGGGCCCTGGGGTCCCGGACCTTTGGAAGGCTTACGAGGGGCCGCAGCCAACTCGCAGAGGCTCCTTAGACAATTTTAAATGATGAGGAGGCACCCTTAATAATTATTTTTAATATATTAATATTTGCTAATATTTGCAGTATTCTCATCAATATGTTTTTACAAACAAGTAATAATTAGCCAGTTTTCCTTTAAAATCCCTTCTGAAACTTAGAACTATTGTTCACCGACTTATGTGGCTGAATGTACCTATTCATTATTTATATAATACTTCAAGTACACTAATTTACAATATGTAGACAAATCTATGCAAATAAATAAAATTCAAGTGTCCAAATAACAGTTTTTACTAAATGCATGAGAAAGTATTATACGGTAGGTAGTTAAAAAAAAAACAATTTTACAATTTTTGTCTGTTTGTCGGTCTGTCTGTGTCGAAACGGCTGGACCGATTTTGACAGGACTTTCATTGATAGATAGCTGATGTTATAAGGAGTAACTTAGGTTACTTTAGAAAAACAAATTAGAATTCCGCGCAAAAATTAAAACTCAGAACATTGTGAACAAAATCCGATTCAAATAGGAAAGTTGTTTTCCGACATCCACGTGAACGAAGTCGTGGGCACAGCTAGTAAAATATATAATAATAAAGTGAACTATGAAGGGACATTGTAATACAAGAAATATTAATCAAAATGCTAGGTACGTTCTGAATTCTCACGAGAATTCCTCAAGAACTCGAAGTATTTCCACAACATCGTTCGCAAACAAAGAACCTTATTACAATGAACTAAAATAACGTAGTTAATGAACGAAGTAAATTTTAATAACTACGAAGTAATAACGCTGTATTTATGGAACTTTAACTTTATGGTCTTGTAACAAAGGTTTTATTGAGAAACAGAAAGAGTTAAATAATTTATCAGAATCATCTGCCTAACCTTTTCCCAACTATTTTGGGGTCGGCTTCCAGTCAAACCGGATGCAGCTGAATACCAGCATTTTACATGGAGCGACTGCCTATCTGACCTCCACAACCCAATTACTGGGTAATACGATACTCCTTAGTAAGACTGGTTTTCAGCGGGCTGCTGACGACCCGTAACGACTGTCAAAGATCCACGAATGATAGCCGAGACCAACGGCTTAACGTGTTTTCCGAGGCACGGAGGGGTCTTGGTATATAAAGATGGTCACCATCCACAGACCAACCGCGGCATGCATAGCTTAACCTGATCAATCGACCGGTGCGGTTGTTATGACTAAGCCATAGGCCCTTTAATAATCTATCATAATGATGCGTATAAATCTGTCTAGTGAAATAATAAGACAAATGGATGGAAACAACACTAACTGTTGAATTGTCAAACTATCACGACGTACGTTGGTCAAAAACAATATCCTAACCGGACATGAAAAAGTTAATCCAATAAAATTCTAACCCAATAAAATTTTTAAAATAAACAACCATAAAAAATCCAATAACGGGTATAACATACAACTAGGATCGCTCTCACCTACACCGAATCGAGTACGACTCTAGCAAATCGACTTAATTTCACCTCTTATCGGATTACGCGCCGATATCTGCCGATTACAAAACGAAAGGCTCCCGGGGTTTTGTCTTTACCCCGCTCCCTGCCGTAATTCTTCGCATAGCATCGTTAATTTAAAACTAAATGCTCCGAGCTCGAAACAATAGATTGTCACATAAATAACTTTAAAGGAAAAAAGGGGGAACTCAAGAGGGGGCGAAGAAATTTATACTCCACCTAACTTTGCCAGAAATGTCGGGGCCAAAAACTCGAAATTCGAGCGAAATACTCGGCCCGATTGGTAATTCATGAGGATTATACAGCTCTCGCGTAATTCAGGACTTTATACGTTGATTAGTTGGAAAGATCTATATGAAAAAAAGTTGAATTATTCATTACTGTTAAGAATAGATTCGGAACGAGTAATCTTGAAATTGAATGTAGCTTAATGAAATGCTCGAATTACATAAAGTAATCTGTATTAGTGAAAGGTAGTCTTTTGGTACTACCTAGGTTCTTCTCCTGAGTAGGTATAGATTTCATTCTGTTTAATAAAATTCCGCTTTTCCTCTGTATCATTTTACTTTTGGGTCGGTTTTTATTTAAGTAAGAAACGACCTTCGGACGAGATTCTGTTGCTTCTTTGATGCGATTTTAAAGGTTGTTCATTTTTGTTCATGAGATAACAGTACATACCAAATTGAAATTTCATCCATTCAATGCCATTTTAATACAAATATCAAGATTTATCGGATAGTATGAAACTGTATTTGCACAATATACTACTCACATTTCAAAATTCCGTTCTTCGAATTGTAGTTTTCACAATTCCCATGTTAAACCACAATGTTTTTTGCAATTTGGTATTTCAAAATACCAGTAAATAGTTAATCAAACAATGTACTCTAAGCATAATCTTAGCAGGCTATAATGTTCTCACTGCTGGGACATAGGCCTCCTCTCTGTGAGACGGAGTGGACCGTAATCCTCCACGCGGCCCCAGTGCGGGTTGGTGGATGTCACATGTCTTCGAATTTTTAGTTCTAGGACATGCTGGTTTCCTCACGATGTTTTCCTTCACCATCTTGAGAGCAGTGGTGATGAAATAATTTACACAAAGTAAAGTGCCTGCTTGGGTTCGAACCCACGACCTACAACTTGTAAGTCGCGGCCATTTCTATAACTGGGCCTCCACTGCTCTCTACTCTCGGTTATTCCAAACATTTTAATTTTGTCAGGATATGCTTATCATCGTCAAAGGAGAATCAAAATGTTCGTTCCTTCATTATATAAGAACAGAAGGTCTATTTGGCAAAAATCTCACCATGAATACTCAGGTGAAGCTTGACGTGAGCTGTCACTCAACTTGATGCTAGGGATTGACACTACTGACAGCTCACTTCAAGCTCACTTCACTTTTACTACACTTTTTCTTGTTGAAATCGGCAGGTCTTTGCATGGAAGTGGAACAATTTCAGGCTTTTATTTTATTTTATTTTATTTTATTTTATTAGATAGGAACAACAAACAGCTACAAAATGTAATTTTACAAGCAGAAAAACATAAATAATTTAAGTAATAATGTAGCCCACAGCGCTGTCCACAGATTACCATTAATAAATAAAACCTTACAGTCACTAGGAGGCAGGCTTGTATTATTTTAAGTACCTCATGAAAACCCTTCTAGCATGACTCGGTGCGAATTTCACCAATGAAACTGAACGCAATCAGCACATTTAAACCGCGTTCAAGAGCTGTCAGTGTCAATATTACACAGATAATAATGACACTGACAGCCCTTAATTTTTTTTTATATGCTGATCTCATTCAGTTTCATCGGTGAAATTCGCCCTTAATGATTATGGTGCACCTACATTTCCTGATGCCACTTAGTTCACTGCCTACCCTCATACAAATTTGAAGCCCTTATTAATAACTGAGCACAGTGACTCGTAACCACAATATAACGCGTTAAGGGTGCTTGCACACGATAGTGCTTCTCATAAAACTCACTGTGAAGACAACATTACAATACATCGCTTGCAGGGTGCCCAAATTTTGGGGTTCCTTGTTGAAATCATGTTGAGCTGTTGGCATTGGAAGTCTCATATTAGGATAAAATAACATAAATATAACATCACGCCTGTAAGCCCCGATGGGTTAGGCAGAAGTGTAGGTACTAAGGTACACCTCCTCCGTGCCTCTGCCTCTGTGCTTTCTGCTTGTAGTAGTTATTGAGATTTTTCCAACTGGAATTTCTCAGTAGCAGCCCGTGTATGGATCTGCAGGTTCGCCTCCTATTACATGGGACTTAAACATAACTGGCGAAATGTGGGTGTACAGTCACGAGCACTAATTTGTATACACTTAGCTACTTTTAAAACTGATTTTCTTCTACTGTATTTATTCTAATTTTATGTTGTTACGAACATAGCGTTTTGGAACACATAGAATTATAAATAGGATGGCATCTCTAAGTTGCTATCGTTATTCCACGAGAAAATCGCTTTTGAATTTCCCTACGTGTACACTTATTAGTGCTCGTGACTGTACTACTGTTACAGGTATACCTCTGCCGATAAGATATGGCCGCTATAAGAAAACAAGTCGGAGGTTGCTCGGTAAGCTACCTAGCTTATTGGCGTGTAGTGGGCACGAATTATAAACTTCTGGCTGCTTCTGAGAGCATCTTAACAAAAAATCTAATAACTATAGCTGTTTCCTTGACCAATCGTACGCCAGAAGTACATCATGTAGTTTTATTGCGACCACAAATCAACGACATAGGACCTTTACGGCACACTTCATCTAAGCACGTTCACAGCCCAAAAATCAATCTGCCTAGCTTTTTCCCAACTTTTCGGGGGTCGCCGTTTAGTCTAACCAGATGCAGCTGATTACCAGTATTTTACATGAAGCGACTGCTTACCTGACCTCCACAACCCAGTCACACTGACAGTCAGACTGGTTGTCAGACTTTTGGGCTTCTGACTACCTGTATAACGACTGTCAATGATCTAAGATTAAGAATGACAGCTGGGACCAACAGTTAAACTTTTTTTTTTTAAGATAGGTTTGCTCTTGACTCTAGTCTAGGTCAGAGATGACAGAGACAAAGTCGACGATGGAGCGAGCTTACCCAGAAGAAGCCTGTCAACTCTCACTTTAAAGAGATCGGGGTTGTATACGTTCGGAAACACAGACGCAGGCAGAGAGTTCCACTCCTTTGCTGTGTGCATCACAAAAGGCATTTGGAAACGCTTAATGCGAATTGGTGGAATAGCAACTAGGTAGGGATGGTAACCTGCAGTGCATCTAGATGTCCGATGGTAGAAGGGAGCAGGCGGAATGAGGTCGTGGAGTTCTCGAGCACACTCACCGAAGTACAATCTGTAGAATACCGACAGGCAACCTTGCGGCGATGAGCCAAGCTGTGAAGCTTGGCATCCACCAGTCTTACGTCGCCAATGAGCCTCTTAGCCCTGCGTTCCACCGAATCAAGCGCGGCAATTTGGTATTTAGCTGAGCCATCCCAAAGGTGGCTGCAATACCTACTCCATGCAGGATCGGACTTGCACTTTGTAGAGAGTTAAAAGCTGTCCAGGCGTAAAGTATCGCTTCACCCTATATAGGATGCCCAGTTTCTTGGCCGCAGTTTGGGCTTTGTACTCGATGGTGGCTCCGAAGTTGAGACATGATGTCAACTCCATGCCTAGGAGCTCGAGCCGATCGACGTGCTTTGCGAGGCTCGATTTTAATGGATACTTACCCATCCACGAACCGACCGTGGCAAGCGTAGCATATTCACAACCCATAAGCATTGAAAATACAAAAAAAAATCATAGCACACAGAAAGTTGTAGCTGTACAGAACCCGAACAAACTCCAGACAAACATTTCCATCCCTCTTTTCTCACAACAGACGGTAATAAGTATTTATGGGCCACACACAATAACCCATTAGTTGGCCATGTTAGCACGGGCCATAGCCCCTAATGGCCTTACGTACTTACTAATTACAGCTGGCTATATAACTGCTAGTTCTCTATTGTGATTAAAGGATTTATGAATCGTTAGATTAAAGAATGTGAGGGGTAGACCGATTCTTCAGTTTTCTTTGAACACTCACATATTTGTAGAAGTTTTTACTCAATGTTTGTAAACCTTTTCTAAGGAATTTTCATGCGTTAGAACCAAATTAATTCTGACACTACGAATTTCTAAAAGGCTTGTATTTTGAACCTCAAATAATTCCCATTTTGCTTTCCTAAATATATTATGGAACACTCTAGTAATATAATGAATGAACTTCTTTTTCTGAACCTCTAATGATTCCTATTTTGGGGTCCTAAAATACTTAATAGCCAAGTAACTGCGACCAACTGTGAGAAAACGCCAGAAATTTATAAAGAGGCGCCATTATAAAATAAAGTGTGCATCATTAGAAGCCCAAAAAGATTTTAGAGGTTCATTAATTTAAAAAAAGTGTACTCATGTGAAGATCAATAAGTTTTTAGCGAATCAGTAAAATTTTTCTTTTTAACATACAGAAAAAAAATTAGTAGCCATTTTGTATAGCCTTTAAAAACATTTTCACTTTTAGTTGGTCCTGTTTCTGTTTATTATGTTTGAACTAATCACGAAAGCGGATGGCCATGATTGCGTAATGAGGAAAGCTTTGATGTATTTTAATTTTAAGCCTGTCGAGGATTTCTGCTACTATAAATATTATCTTATGTATTTTGCAAAACAGGTATTTTATCTACAAATTAATCCGTAATTTTATCAGTAAACGCTCAAAGAGGCCCTCAGGGTTGTTTTGAAAGTATATAATTTTAACCAAAGAGTTTTACTCGCAAAATGTAATGAGAGCGGAACAATATTATTAAATCTTGCAAACCTTTTTCTTAAAACAAACCTTCCGTTTTGCTTGACACACTGGCCACGAAAAAGAGAAACAAAAACTCCAAATTCAAAAATGGAGCACATCAAAAAGCGCGGGAAATAATCGCTCACTTTTTGTTTCTTTCAACAAACAAAGGGGGTTTGTCCGCTGCGGGCGATACATGTCTTCAAGTTTTACCCGACCAGGTTCAGAAGCCCTTTATTTCTTCGCTGTTTTATTTTACTATATTTCCAGTTAAAATGGTCGCTTACTACTGCTTCAGACATGAAATACGGAGTGTTTTCGTATGAAGCGCGTGTCATGTATGCGTCCACAGCTGTCAGAGTGATGCCTTTTGATCGTCACTGCTGAGTGTTTTAAGATGGTTTTAAGATCTTCCTACGAGTTAAGTCAAACATACACAAACATAAATGATGTTAGATCTTCTAGATGCCTTATCCAACCTTTGTGGGATGACAAGACAAAAGTGATGACTACTTGGAAATTCTTATCTTAATTGGAATTTAATATACGTAGGTAAAGTTCATTAACACTTCAAAATATACCAGACGACTTTATTTTTAGTAAGAAAAAACAGCTATAGAATTCCCACCAACGACCGTACCATTAAGTGCTAGAAATATCGCGGCAAAAGTCGAACATTTCACCAAACTATTTAGCACTTAACCACAACTTGAAACTTATTTCGTTCCCGCAAGTCATCGGCACTTCTGACCGTCACTTTCGTACTAATTAGTTTCAAACTGACAAACAAAACATCAAAACATTTTTGAGGCTCTCTAATGACTAGAGCACAAAGTTCGAAGTACTGTCACGAGCATAGATACCTTACAAAATTCTACCTTACTTTTACCATATACTTAATATTGTCGTAGTAGGTCATTTCTCAAAGATGCAATCGTTATGTCTCAAGAAAACCGCTTTTGAATTTTGCGCTAGTGTAAGGTATTTATGCCCTTGATTGTACAGTTAGAGAGAAAATCAAGGGAACTGAAGCTTCTACTAAAAAGTTGTGAACTGCAAAGTGTGCGTCAAAACTTACGCCATCTGTAGCGGCGATAGTTGGAGACCATTTCTCACATTTGATTTATAAACGCAGCGAAGAAAGTGTGGCTTTTAAAATAGCGAAGAAAAAACGGTGTCAGAAGCTCGATGACTTTGTAAATAGAACGTAAAATCATTGTATTGGCTGAACTACCAATAATACAGGGTTATTTTAAATTGGCTAGCTAAACTCCGCAGACGCGATGGGTATCGTATATCTAACATGATAAAACAAAAAAAAAAAAATTTGATGATTTTGTGGGGTCATTGACCGCTGTTATTGTAGTCACTTGAAATATCAGTTTAAAAAAATCTGTAAATCTGCTTACTTCACGTCTTTTAAAATATTATTAAATATTTAAAAGTAAAATATTCCAAGCAGTGCGTAGTTACTTTCGTTTTTATATCACAAAAAACGTTTAATTAATTATTAAAACTTAATTCGTTCATCATTTTAATTAAAAACTGTCTTCCGGGAAAACAGCGTACAGTTCTGAATACTTTTAAAACGCTCTAATTAGGTAGTATAATAGTCGAAGATAACAAATTTATTCTGCCTACCATAAGAAGAAGATGTGTGTTTTTGCATGTATGTATTATATGTGTACAACAAATCATTTAACTAGACTTATTTCACTAATGCATCACTCTATGTTGAATATAGCTAAGAAATTGATGTCTGGAAAGTTCTGGATGAGCTGATATTGGTATTGTAGTTTGTAATTACCTACTATCTAATAATAATACTTTTTTTTTGTTTTTTATGTTTATAGAGGTATGAGGAATAGCGTGTAAAGTTCACTCATCTTCCATACAAAAGGGAGGATCCTCTGACCAGACGGGTGTTGTGTCTGGTTTGGGCTACTGCCCGACCGGCGGTTGATGTCGGAATGTTGTATACAGGGTGTGTACAGACCATCAAACTGAACAACTTTTTCCCGGGGACCAACATCGTAATCGAGAAAATATTATCAGTCGTCCCGTACATTTGGTTGAGTAGTTATTGAAGTTTTGTATGGGACGACGGATTTTTTTTTCACGATTACGATGTTGGTCCCCGGGAAAATTGTGTTTAGATTGATGGTCTGTACCTCCCCTTTAACTTTCGCTAGTCCGAAACCGGACAGCCTGTATATGCCAGTTGTGCGGTAAACTCTGCTTGCGCGATGCAGGATCTGTGTAACGTCAGGTCTTTGATGCGTAGTTTGCATGTGGCGTTGTAGATGCCGCCATATGTTAGTCAAAGAAAAGTCTATTTTGACATTGAAAACTGTACAACGATCTTTTCGCGCGTTTTTACAATGCGTTTCACATAACAACAGGGATGATGGCTGGGTAA
Organism: Fissipunctia ypsillon; assembly: GCA_947568875.1. Taxonomy (NCBI): domain Eukaryota; kingdom Metazoa; phylum Arthropoda; class Insecta; order Lepidoptera; family Noctuidae; genus Fissipunctia; species Fissipunctia ypsillon. Next base: position 18,765,514 of record OX387655.1, on the reverse strand, counting down.
AAAAAAGAAATTCTATTAAGCTAGAACATATGTATGTCAGTCAGAACATACAAAAAATATTAGACACGTATTTTTTGCTTTATCATACTATGTTTAGATCCCGATAGACAAAAATTATAAAGTGAAAACCCTTATCGACAAAAAGCAAACAGTATTTAATGGCAATTAGCAAACTAAGTCTAAGCTGATTACATAGCGTTTTCCTAAAACAAAGGATTTTAGTTTCAATCAATTTAGAATTTAATTGGTGTTGTTTGTTCTCAGTCATGAAAATAGTTTTTCGCTTCAAAATATTTTTTTGGTTATTATGTGGTATTTAAGAAGCAGCTGGTGGTATATGGCCACGGCCTTCTGTGGACATTTTCATTATTAAAGGCATCCGTGGAGTTTCTTGCCGAATTTTCTCCATAGTTAACGACCAATTGGAACCGTGCACCTAGCTTCTGACGTTTCATAAATGGCCATGTAGGTTTATGTGAAACAAAATATTTTAAATTTTGAATCGCAGGTGAGTGGACATTACTAAACATCCCCGAAATGAAGAACACAGTAACGCTACTAGGCGACAGAAACAGATAAGGTTGTGGTTCCTAATTATCTTCCTGCACCCTAATTATGTAACACACTATCCATCAAGATCTGCATGATTTTGAAGCATATTGCTAATCCATTGCTGCATATGTTCGAAAATTTGTCTGCTCACCAACGTAAATAACGCAATGAATGTTGCTGAACCACACATCAGCTCATGCTGAGTGGAAGCCTTCTTGTCACAGGCACAACGTGCAGCTGCTGACTATTTATGTTCTGTGCTCGTGATTATAGATCTAATTTGTTTTTTTTCTTTCTCATTCGAGTTAATCTTTTTGTATGCACGTGTTTCTGTGACAAATAAGTAAAATTTTTTTTTTCTTTCTCTTTTTTTCATCATCATTATCATTATTGGAAGCTTTGTTCTATCCACTGTTCAGTATATACCGCGCTCTTTTGTGCCGTGTTTCCCTAGTCTACTCGAGTCTGTACCGTTAAAACCATACAATTTCCCGAAATTCCTTTCGCGGTTTTCGTGGCTACTCATATATTAACACTTCAAGTAACGCCGGGGGCTACTCAAGTATGTGTGGGCTATTTGCCGCAGTTATGTCTGCACAGTTTGCATCCCCTCATATCGGTCTAGTTGGTCCTTTATCAAACGCTTTGCTGAAATATTTCATTCGAACATCATCATCATCGATTTGTCATCTATACTAATCTATCTATACTATATCTATGCTAATATTATAAAGTTGCAGAGTTTGTTTGTTTACTTGAACGCGCTAATCTCAGGAAGTACTGGTTTGAATTGAAAAAGTATTTTAGTGTTAGATAGCCCATTTATCGAAAAAGGCTATCAGATACAACAAAATATTTTTAAATATATTGTTGAGGAATCTTTCTATCCTAATTCCTATTCTACTATAATATATCTATACTACTATAATATATTATAAAGCTGAAGAGTTTGTTTGTTTGATTGAACGCGCTAATCTCAGGAACTACTAGATCGAATTGACAAATTCTTTGAGTGTTGGATAGCTCATTTATCGAGAAAGGCTATAGGCTATATAACGTCACGCTATGACCAACAGGAGCGGAGCATCAATGAAAAATGTTGCAAAAACGGGGAGAATTTATTCCTTTTGATTTTTTTTTCTTTTTGACTTCGCTATCGGATTTAGCACCCTCGAAAATTATGAAAACGATACCCATGATGAAAAATTTGAAAAATTTCGCGGCCGCCATATTGGATTTTCATTTTAACCAAATGCATACTTTCTTTCTCAGAGAGAAAGTCGCATAAGGGTCATAGCCTATAGGTAACACTTTTTCGTTACGTGACGATTTCTCTGAGTTTACTCCTGCCACAAGCCGCGTTAAAGAATTTCGTTCCATAAAACATATTTACATACACGTTCTAGACATAACTAATTCCTAACTAAAGCATACACTCACCATTTCTATTTGAATGTAAACTAAAGTAAACACGGAGGACGGTAGCGAAAGCTTCTTAATGTAAGGTACTTGGCAAACTTTTAATATAAGCACATAGAACACGCGCCAACATTTATGTATGTACACGGAGTTAACTCTAGTATATGTTAAATACGGGACAGAAGGATGACGTACTTACTGTAACTAAAGAAGTGTGGGAAGAACTAATAGATCACAACTTTCCCTTGAATAAATACATGTCCCGGAATTAACACACAACCTCTTAAGGGGTCATCATACTCATCATTATGAACAACTTTTACTATGGGACCAAACCTGAAATCACGGAAAAAAATCTGCTGTTCCCTAAATTTTGACGAGATAAGCCAACATAAAATGTAAGTAACAGCTCTGATTTTTTTTTTTGCGATTTCAGGTTTGGTCCATAGTAAAAGTTAACATAACATCACGCCTTGTTTCCCTGAAGGGTTAGGCAGAGGTGTACCTATAGTATACCCAGATTTCTCCATTTTTCATTGGTCCTGGGTTCGATTCCCAGGTCGGGTAAAGTGTTATTGGTTTTTTCTGTCTGGAATTTCTTAGTAGCAGCCCGGAGTCTGGATTTGTGCCCGATAGATAGGATAGCAATAGGCTCGCCCCCTATTACATGGGACTTAAACATAACTGGCGAAATGTGGATGTCCTATAGTAAAAGTTGTTCATAATGTTGAGTACAATGACCCCTTAAAAGGTTGTGCGTTAATTCCGGGACATGTTGTATTATGATGTCTAGATAGAGTGTCGCGCTGCAAAAGAACTAAAACAAACAAGCCAGCTTTGTTATGCTGGTGTGCGTGACAGCTGACGTCTTACACTCGCGCCAGTCATTCTGCTTTTCTAGTGTGCGTGCAAATTGCGGCCAACAGTTGGACGCTATTTTTTTCGACGAGCTCACAGCTTTGACTGTCCACCTAGATATATTTGCAATATTCATTTCTTCGGTACAAAGCCAAGCCGCTGAAGTTTGACACACACCGATTGCAGAGGTTCTGATATCACCGCGTGCTGGATAACCAAACAGCTGCAGGATCTTTCATCATCATCGTCTAGTCAGTCTTTGGCCAACTATGTTGGGGTCAGCTTCCAGTCTAACCGGATGTAGCTGAATAGTACTTTATATGGAGCTACTGTTTCCACAACTCAGTTTCTGGTTAACACAATACTCCTTGGTAAGTCTGGTGTTGTACCAAGTAGTATTGTTTAACTGACCACTAGGTCAGCTGCATAGGTGAACGAACAAATGAAGAAAAGACTATAAGAGATACTGGCACAAGGTCCCTTTTAGCCTCAGCAGTAGATTTCATTAATTCTATAAGAGACTGACAAATGGCTATCATCTTAATAAAGTAGCTGTAGTGTATGGTACATTAGAAATAACGACCTCCACTGCGACCTTAAAATGGAACTTGTCGCCACCATCACCCAAAAATTTGCTGAAGCCCACGAACACAGATTCCACCGACATGTGAATGTCGAGACAATTCGGCTGCTAGACAACACGAACATAGTGCGTAGGCTAAAGAAAACTAAACCATTTGAGTTAGTGTATTGTATAAATAGTGAATGAATAATAGTAACAATGATGTGCACATTAACAAAGTGTTTTTATTTATCAGATAAGAAAGTGCTACAGAATTGTGTAACAGTGCAAATTGACACTATTCTTAGTTATAACGTAATCTTTCACGTAAAATAATAAGTTAGAGTTAAAGTGCTTATTAGTCTAGATTGTAGACTAGATTGTAATAAATTATTCAGGCCTTTTGTTTTTATTAATAAAAGAAAAAAAAATCTTAATAAAGAAATAATACGTCAGGTACTCTAATCTTAGCCGATTCCCGGCCACCGTAGGCGCGGGGCTTGCGGACGGCGAGCAATGGGTAGCTCGCCGTCCGGTAAGGACAACGCCCGAGTCGACGGCGCGTTGTGTTCCACGCGCGCCTCAAAGAGCAGCAGCATTGAAGGGGTCCGCTAGGGCCGATGCCAGCTAGGGTCGCGGGATGTTCGAAAGAATTACCGTGGCCCCGGCACAGGCAACTGAAGGAACACGGGTGGGTTTAGCAAGTTAACATGGATTCAACATTAGTTGTTCCATACATTTTGACCGTGTAGGTATTTCACTTTTGTAGGAAAAAGCTGTTTTTTTTTAAATAATAACAGACGAAATATTTCCACGCAGGATGTCCAAAATCATGTACTGAATCAATGTACCCGCTTTTGCGTCGTAGTCCCTGCCACCCTGTATACAAACAATTGGTGTGTCCCACTTCCAAATTCCTGGACGATGATCTTTTAGGCAAATATTTCTTTTTTCTTTTTATTTGAAATAGGTTTGCTCTTGACTCTAGTCTAGGTCAGAGATGACAGAGACAAAGTCGACGATGGAGCGAGCTTACCCAGAAGAAGCCTGTTCACTCTCACTTTGAAGAGATCGGGGTTGTATGCGTTCGAAAACACAGACGCAGGCAGAGAGTTCCACTCCTTTGCTGTGCGCATCACAAAAGACATTTAAAAACGCTTAGTGCGAATTGGTGGGATAGCAACTAGGTAAGGATGGTAACTTGCAGTGCGTCTAGATGTCCGCTGATAGAAGGGGGCCGGCGGAATGAGGTCGTGGAATTCTTGAGCACACTCCTCAAAGTATAATCTGTAGAAGACCGTCAAGCAGGCAACCTTGCGGCGATGAGACAAGCTGTGAAGCTTGGCATCCACCAGTCTTACGTCGCCAATGAGCCTCTTAGCTCTGCGTTCCACCGAGTCAAGCGCGGCAAGTTGGTATTTGGCCGAGCCATCCCAAAGGTGGCTGCAATACTCCATGCAGGAGTATTTTTTACTAGGAAATTGGAATCTCCATAGAGCATAATCAGCCTATAATATTCCCACTGCTGGGACACAGGCCTCCTCTCTAATAATGGCTATAAATCTAATGGGCTATAAATCTACCACGCGGGCCCAGTGCGGGTTAGTAGATGTCACATGTCTTCGAATTTTTGGTCCCAGGACATGCCGGTTTCCTCAAGATATTTTCCTTCACCGTTTTGAGAGCAGTGGTGATGAAATGATTTATACAAAGTAAAGCGCCTGCCTGCAGTCTCCATGCTTATCGACGAACGTGTTTAGTGATGGCCCGTTGGATTACGAACAGTAGAGTCCTGCCCAAGTCAACCTAACAGCGCAATTTCTTAGTTGTGATTAACGATACTCGTGTGAAAAGGTCTTGAATGGTTCAATATGCGAAATAATCAAGTTACCGAATCGTAACGACAGTGTGTAGGTACAATCAGTTAGAAAAGTGCCCCAACTTCACTGCGTGTTCACTCGTTTGGAAATTAAAAACATGGCTTTTGAAGTTCTAAAGAGGAAAGTTAACTGCCTACGACTGTACCTACATGTTAAAGGGTTTAAGGTTAAAAAAGAAAAGTTATTACCCTTTTATAAGGGAGTTTTGCTTTTGAGAAGGGACGGTGGAATTTTGTTTTCTTGTGCCCGATTCCTGACTGTTGTTTATGTCCTATTGTCATCGATGCAACGTCGCAGCAACGTTTTTGTAATTTTGAATAATAAAAAAACTTGCTCACTGCTTAGCTACATAATAGCTGACTAGTCATTCTGATACAATAAGGTAATGTTTGCATTATAGTGAAGGTATCCTTTCTACTATATCTATACAAATGAATAAAATTGAAGTATATGTTTGTAATATCAAAATAACATTTTTTTTACTATGCATAAGAAAGTATTTACGGTACTTACAAAAAAGCAAATTTAAATTATTTTTGTCTGTCTGTCCGTCTGTTTGTTTCGACTAATCTCCTGAACGGCTAGACCGATTTTGACGGGACTTTCACTGACAGATAACTGATGTTACGGGGAGTAACTTAGGCTACTTTTATTTTAGAAAAATTATTAGGGTCCCGCGCAAAAAAACTTACCCATGAAATTGTGAACAAAAAATCGGATTTGAAAAATTCTTTTTACATTTGGTAGCCCAATTCTCGAGGATAGTTGTCTATTCGAGGGTGTTTAGGAGTATAGTTGTGTAGTCTATTTAACATCACGCTACGACCCTTACGAGTCGAGCAAAATGAAAAAGTCAGAAAGAACACTAAGCGAAAACGAATTAATAGCGCGGGCGGGCGATGTAATACGACGGGTCGGGGGACAAGGGAGTTTTATTAAAATGTGGCTGTTGTTTGAGTATATTATTGTGTATCTTACGACTTCCACGTGAATGAAGTCGCGGGATACAGCTAGTATCATATACAATAAACTATAAATGTTTGTGTGGAAGGATGGATGGATGTTTGTTACTCTTTCAAGCAAAAACTACTGAACGGATTTGGATGAAATTTGGCACAAAAATAGTTTATAACCTGGATTAAAATATAGCATACTATTTATGCCAATATCCCGGAATCGAGACTTATGCGGGTGAAACCGCGGGGCACTGATTTTATTTAATATTTTAGTTTAAAACGTCACAAAATCATAATCTTCTCTTCTTGTTCTCACACACTATTGTCTACGTTTCTTTTTCATTTCTCCTTTCGCAGGTCTGCTAAAAGAAATTTCATAAGAAATTTCAAAAAGCAGTAGGTACCTTTGTACTCAATACTTATAATGTCATCTATGTCTATTTTACTGTGTACATATATAATAATAAAAAATAAGTTCACGGCCCACCTGATTGGTATCTACTGGTCACCGTCACCTATGGACGTCAGGTGCAATACCAGAGAGATCGCAGGTGCATTGCCATCTCGGAAACAACGCTAAAATGCCTCAAGTGCTCGTCATTACCCCGACATTGATGTCATGATAAATGCCAGCGGCCTTGAGTGCATAGCTTGCGTGTTCTGTGCTGAGCTCACGCAACGCGTCGCACGTCCACCCAGTAATAGGACTCGCCCAACAAGGAGCGTTGTCCCAAACTAGACGCATATTAAAACACGTATACTTAAAGATAAATAATTAAATTATCTTTAAAATGGTAAAGGTTGCATAAAAATACGCTTGATAGTTTTTGCGTAATTCTTAGTTTTTTAGCCACGTTAGACATTTTACAAATTAATTACACTATGTAATATGCACATAATCTAATATATTCACACATTAAGTTATTAAGAAAATGGTCTAATTTAACATATATTTTTTCCAAATCATTAACACTACTCGTTTACACGTGATTTTCAGTTTAATATCATTAAAAGTCAGTTATCGTCGCCGAGCAATTAGACACTACCCTATAAAAATGTAGCAAATAAGTTTAATAATAAAATCACAAAATCGTTACTGAGCAACACTACTAACCGCCAGAAGTACTTATAGTGGTAGTACTGCTCTGGACGAGCTACTATACCAGATTTATAAGCAGTAATGAAGAGCTTAAAAAGCTATCACGAGATTTTAGACACTACCCTATAAAAATCTAGCAAATTAGTTTAATTATAAAATCGCATTATCGTTACTGAGCAACACTACTTGGCGCCAGAAGTATTTATATTGGTAGTACTGTTCTGGGCAAGCTCCTTTATAAAGAGCTACAATACCAGATTTATAACCAACAATGAAGATCTTAAAAAGAGATCACGACATCTTAGACACTACCCCATAATAATGTAGCAAATAAGTTTTATAATAAAATCGCATAAATAAAGCTCGCTAAGTACAATATACATTTTCACGTTACATAATTTAAAGGAATTCTACTTATTCACCTCACGTTCGTAAGCCTTGAGCTGTGGTCGCGTTTGTTCCAATTTCGGACATCTTTAATTCGGTGTTCGGCTAAAAATAGGTTTGCATGCCGAGAATAAATTTTGCGCTGTCTGTGTGGCTCTGTGTGTGTCTTGAGTTAATTTTTGAAGGTGTCTACTTAACTAAATGATCGTGTCAAGTGAAGTGAATGTAGTCTTTTTATTTTGGGCTTTTATAAAAATCTTAATACTTAGGTCAACTCTCCGGGTACAATATAAAGTGGTATTTTGTACCGAGCCAATGACTAATTAAATATGGATGGTAAAATGCTGATAATCAGCTGCATTCGGTTAGACTGGAAGCCGACCCCAACATAGTTGAGAAAAGGCTGCTGACGATGATGATTTTGTACCGAGCCAAGGACTAACTACATAAATATGGAATAAGAGCCTGATCAGCCTTAAAAATAACTCGTATATGCAGATCGGTAACGAGCACCTTATTCGCGACACACACAGTAGAAATCGGTTTCATTTTGACAGTTCAATAACATTCATTGCGTTATTTACGTTGTTGAGCAGACAAATTTTTCGAACATATGAAGCAATGAATTAGCAATATGCTTGAAAATCATTCAGATTGTGATTGGTAGTGTTACTCAGGGTCTAAAAATCACACCATTCCCAAACAAAATACTACCCATTCAGGACCCTACCTTAAACATTGAGCGTCATTCATCAACCTGTTCGGAGTAAATCTCTAGACATGTCCTCTCCCTGATCCCACCGGACCGAGTCTACGAACGCCCCGTACGCCTCATACGCCTCGAACGCCCGGTTTTTCCCCAAATTACGGACCCGCTCAAATCCACGTTGAAATGTGGACGCTATGTCCTAATAAGCTAGGTGACGCCGCTTTTTGTTAATGTTACTGTGATTTTAAGGAATTAAAGGGTATTTTTGGCATTGTTACCTGAGATAAAAGTCTGAAAATTGAGCTAGATTTTTGTGAAAAATATTTGGAAAAAATTCCGGTTGAAACCTTAATCTTGAGATTAACTGGGGAAGAGTTATTGAGGTCGCATTTACAGCTTATTGGCTTCTAGCTTTTTCAAGACATTAGAGAACAAAACGTGAGAGTATAAAGCTGTCAGGAAATCTAATCGAAATGTTAGTAACAAACTTCTTACATCCTTATTCATAAACGTTACTTAAAGTTAAGAGACGTTTAAACGTCCAAAATGTATGGTAAACGCTTTCAAGGACACTAAAGGGCCACAGACGTCTCGTTCAGTGTCCTTGAAAAAGTTAAGCAGTTGCTAGTCATTACTTATAACACGATCAAAATATCTGTGCACCTCGCTGGAATACAAAACCCCTCGCGCTTCCCCTTCACCTCACCGCGCTCGCCCCATCGCCACACATACCGTACCAGAGCGCTGATTTGACGTCATCGAGACCAGGTGCAAAGAAATTTTGGCCGGGTTATAACTTTAAGTAACATTTATAAATATGGGAGTTTGTGATTAGAGGCGTGTTGCTAATATATCTATCGTTAAAAGCATTGTGTCTTGTTTACCTAAAATCACATTTAGGACCTTTGCTTTTCAAGAAAGAAAAGTCACAAAATAATCCATACACCAATCTTTATTCAAAAGTCCGAAATAACACAAATTTTCTCTCTCCCAAATTAATATAATTGTGTGTTTACTCGGTAATTTGTTACCCTATAAACATAGAACGTGACGAGAAAACTAGATTTTTTATTCATTTACCTGATAAACTTTGGGGTCCCATAAAGTATGGAGTTCATCAAAAGTAATTTCTAAGATTTTTTTGGGTGGAGAACTTAACTTTACCTACATGTTATGATTCTTACGTGAGATATTTATGTATATAAATAAGTACGTAATTTGTTATTCATAAATGCTATTTGGAAAAGGATATTTTTTTGTAAAGTATGTCTGCTTTTTGCATGTTTGCAATATTCTTGAAAGCCAATGAATGTATCTATACTAATATTATAAAGCTGAAGAGTTTGTGTGTTTGTTTGGTTGAACGCGCTAATCTCAGGAACTACTGGTTCGAATTGGAAAATTATTTTAGTGTTGGATAGCTCATTTATCGAGAAAGGCTATATAACGTCATGCTATGACCAATAGGAGCGGAGCATCAATGAAAAATGTTGCAAAAACGGGGGAAATTTATTCCTTTTGCGAGCTTCCGTTGCGTGCACTGCGTAAACGATTAAAGTTACGCAAAAATCATGTATGACGGGATTGTTCCTCTTAAAAAGTTCTAAAAAAAATCCGGGATAGTATATGTCTATCTTTTAAGGTTGGCTCACTATAACATTTTTAATGGTAATCAAATTTGTTATAAAATAATGCATTACTTGCGAAGGTGTTTTCATAAACATGGTATTAATCCTTATCCAAATAAATAGTTTCATCATGCAGGTTGATTAAGTACATGAAAATTCCTTTTTGAATTATTCAATTCGGACCTTTCGTTTAGAAATTACGACGGGTATAAAAATGATTAAAGTAAGAAAAATGCGCTTAGTCTATTAGTTACCTACACATTTTATTTTTTATTGACTTGTTGAACGCGCTAATCTCTGTCACTGCCAGTCGGATTTGAAAAATTATTTTTGCATTATAAAGTCCAATTCTTGAGGAAGGCTATAGGGTATGTAATATTACGCTAGGACTTAGAAGCCGAGCAAAACAAAAAAAAAGGAAGAACGAGCGCTAAGCGAAAATGAAGTAACAGCACGGGTAGGCGATGCGATGCGACGGGGTGGGTCGGGGAACAAGAAATTATACGCGGACGAAGTCGCGGGTGGAAGCTAGTTTTATAATATATTTTAAGCCATGAGCCATTACCTACCACTTAGACACGTCACCGAATTTCAAAACGAAACATTCGATCCTCTGACCTACTTGACAATTTCACGTCAGCAAATTTTGTGAAATCCTTTAAAATATTTAAGTGAAATTTCTAGAATAATGTTACTGGACTTTACATGTAATCATGATATCTAGCTAGGGTTGCCTGAAAATACTTTTCTGGAACTATAGATTTAAACAACCTTTTGATTTACTTACTTCAAAGTAATAGACAAGTACCTATTAGCAAAACTACTTATAATTAACTAGCTAGTAGGTGTTTTTAAGCAATCAAATCTAGGGTTAGACATAAACTACAAAAAGGTGCATATTTATTTATTTTTAATTAACAAGGACTCAATATGATAGAAACAATATTTCTTAACTAGCTGTGCCCCGCGACTTCGTTCTCGTGGATGTCGCAAGATACACAATATACTAAAATAACAACCAAATTTTAATAAAATGCCCTCGTCCCCCGACCCTTCGCCAACCGTCGCGTTGAATCGCCCGCTCGCGCTATTACATACTTCGTTTTCGCTTAGTGTTCTTTCTGACTATTTTCTTTTTGCTCAGCTCCTAAGGGTTGTAGCGTGATGTTAAATAGCCTATAACTATCCTCGAAAATTGGACTACCAAATGCAAAAAGAGTTTTTCAAATCTGACTTTTGTTCATAATTTCAAGTGTTTTAATTTTTTTGCGCGGAACGCTAATTATTTTTCTAAAATAAAAGTAACCTAAGTTACCGACCGTAACATCAGCTATCTACCAGTGAAAGCTAGTCTAAATCGGTCCAGCCGTTTAGGAGATTAGCCGGAACAAACAGACAGACAGACAAAAATGCTAAAAATAGCTTTTTGTTATATGTACCGTTTATACTTTCTTTTGCATTTAATAAAAAGTTTTTATTTTGACATTACAAACAGACACTTCAATTTTATTTATTTGTATGTATATGTATAGACAACTATGTTAGTAAACTTAACCTACACACTTAACCTAACACTACATTATATCTATAAGGCAGTGTCATATCTATGAGAATCCCTGCTACAAGCTCAACACTGATGAAGAAAGCTTGCAGCAACGATTCACACACAAGCAGCCCAGTCTGCTCGCAACACGCTGCAGTATAATGTCGGGGCTGGCAGCACCCGGCGCACCAGGGAAGCACATCTTTTCCGCATAGTAGTGTAGAAACAATCGACACGAGCATTAGCAAACATCCCTGATGTGCTACAGAAGTGGAACAGCCCCATCAATACCCGGGACGCGTTATATTGAAAGCGAAGGGCGCTGTACGATTTCTGAGTGTAATCTACCCACAGGCTGCACGTGTAAAATGAGGTGCAATGTGCACAAAATAAGGTGCATAGTGTTATCTCAGAACTTCGTCGTGTATAAAGTGATTTGAAAAAAAATTTTTTTATTTGAAAGGTCAGACTTTCAGATTGGTCCCATATTTTGGTCAAGTTCTGATGAGTGGTTTTTGAGTTAGCACTACGCAATTAAATTTTTTTGCCATTCGTTTACACGCGTACGATTTCCATAAAATAGCGTAGGTACAATAATTGAATGCAAGTTTTGCCATTCAATAAAATTGAATGCGACTTACACCATGTTTTGCCTCGTCTAAACACAGAATTGCACGTCCTTGTACAATTGATTCAAGTATTACACGTATTTGCGCTGCCAAATATTTAATTCAATTTTATTGAACGTCTTTGTTTCATTCGCTCATGTTTAAATGATAGAGAAATTTTATGCCAGAATTGAATGCGATTTTATTGTACATGCAATTTTATTGTGTGTGCTGTTTACACCTATACAAGTTTGAACGGCAACTAACTTGCCCGTATCGTGCAAGGATTGTACGTGTAGTTTAGTTGATGCCAGTTAATTGTCACAGGCAATAAACTTGCACCGTGTAAATGGCAGGGGCGTAGCATTCATACAACCCGGTTCCTTTCGGCTTCCCTTCGCAACAACCACTGGATGGGAAAGGTACTCACAGGGTTGAAGCTTGCGTCCCTTCGATAATGCAGCAGGCTGGTTCAAGTTTGTGACTTCCCACAGCAAGTCAATTTGTTTTTAGGCACAACGCAACACCGGTAATCACTAATATTACATTTTTCAGAGGTTTTAGCAGGAGGGTCTATTAAGCAGTTAGCTACCGGGTTTTTGTGACGAGGGTGAGTTTTAGACTGCCTGAACTTATGACTGACTGAATGTCCTTCGGATGAGTGATGTATGTTGAGTGTTGCAATGTGTAAAACGTGTTTATGGCTTTAAAAGAAAATGCGTACACACACACACACACACACATAACATCACTCCTTGTTTTCCCGAAGGGTTAGGCAGAAAAAAATTTCGTAATTAATTAAATAGAAGAAACGACGCAGACAACCACTCTTCTTAATGTCTACTATTGCCAAATAATAATGGTACACCTGTGTGTGTAACTGTTTATCACATCGTATAACGAAAGTATAATTATGTATTTAATACCCACCATAAGATTATAAATCTACAGTGTTTTGTCTGATGTTTACGAGAGCTGAACAATTTTTTCTTCAGCTTCTCTTTAATGATAACTTTAGCTGCGCCACTGGTAAATGTAGCTTAATTCAGCGGAAAATGCTGTTCATAATTTCAAAATGTCTGTTGGCAACCCTATCACTCACGAAGTCCGATTATTTTATTATTAACGTGTGGCCTTTCGGCCAGCGGCTTACGACTCATACATTTTATATTTGGACACAAACAAACAAAACAGAATATTTTGACCAAATAACGTTTTCCAGACAACATTATATAATCTTTGGCATTTGGTCTAGCCTTCACGGTTGTGACAATTATTTTTTTGTGAATTTCTCTTTTTTGTGGTATTGAGCTTTCTTATGTAAATGTTTTGGGTTAAATTCTTTTGCGTATCTTTTGTGTTTTGATGTATAAAAGGAGTGACGCAAGCCACTGTCTGTTGTGGTTGAATGTCAGATCTGTGGCAATAAGGACATTATATCCGTATAGAAATATTAATCTATATAATTATTATAAACTAGCTGTGCCCCGTGACTTCGTTCGCTTGGAAGTCGTAAGATACACAATATAGGTACTAAAATTACTGCCACATTTTAATAAAACTACTTCGTCCCCCGAACCGCCGCGTTGCATCGCCCGCCCGCGTTATTACTTCGTTTTCGCTTAGTGTTCTTTCCGACTTTTTCGGCTCCTAAGGGTCGTAGCGTGGTGTTAAATAGCCTATTACTATTCTCTAGGATTGGGCTACCAAATGCAAGAAGAATTTTTGAAATCCGACTTTTTGTTCACAATTTCAAGGGTTTTTATTATTTTGCGCGGAACCCTAATTATTTTTCTAAAATAAAAGTAGCCTCAGTTACCCGCCGTTACATCAGCTATCTGCCAGTAAAAGTACCGTCAGAATCGGTCCAGCCTTTTCGGAGATTAGCCGGAACAAACAGACAGACAGACAAAAATGTTAAAAATTGCTTTTTTGTTATAAGTACCGTATATACTTTTCACATGCATTTAGTAAAAAGTTGTTATTTTGACATTACAAACAGACACTTCAATTTTATTTATTTGTATAAGTATATAATGTAGAATAAAGTCGCTTTTCGTGTCTGTCTGTGTGACCACGTTGTTCTTCTAAACTACGCAATGGATTTCGATGCGGTTTTCATCTCATTTAGAGAATTTATTCCGGAGGGTTTATGTGTGTAATAGGTACATTAATATTAAACTTACATATAATAAAGAAATCTCGGTGTTTTGTCAAGTGGCAAAATCGGGCGGGTCGCTATTATTATTCATTATTATTCTAGTGGAAATATCTAGTTTTTTTTTCAGAATGAGAGAACGAAATTACAGTTTTTTTTTGGATGCTAGACCCTTCTCTATGAAAGCCTATTCCTCAATTTGAATATTTACTGCCTAAATCCTAGGAGTCGAACATAAAAATTCCGCGCCTAGCAATAAAACAGTCTAATAGAATTTCCCCACTACACACGCCTAGGTATAAAAATCGGGTAAGTAATAATAAAATCGCGACTAGGTAGCCCCATAGGGATTGTTTCAGCAAATTTGGACTCAGGAATTTAATATAAATCCGGGGTGAAAAGGGGTTGGACCTTGCCCCATGATTATTAGTCTTGGGGGCCTAAAATTGCGCTTTGAGTTTATAATTTTGGAATATAAGAAAACGTTTCTTTTTAAGACTGCCTCGTTGATCTAGTGGTAGCAAGCGCTACTGCTGAGCATGAGGTCCTGGGTTCGATTCCCGGGTCGGGCAAAGTGTTATTGGATTTTTCCAACAGAAAGAATAATGCCCATTTTTCACCTGAAAATGAAATGAAATAAATATTAAAATTCAGCTAATTGAATTGTATATTAAATACGCTTATCACAATGTTAAAAGAAACGCAGGGAAAAATATTTTTTAATATTTCTTTATGCTTATACTACGTCAAGGGTAAACGTATTACCAAAGTTTTGAATGCATCTCAACTACCATTTTTTTACAAAGTTCCATTTTACACACTGCTATTTGACTTTATTTCTTTATTTTTTCTGAGTTTTATACATTATTTTACGTTTTATTTAATCAGTAAGTATTTCTTTATTAGTCGTTTTATAATACAGATTAATTAAAAATACCATAATTGAATCGCTTGTTTTCAAAACAGCACTTGTCCAAAACTGTGTTTTTACAGGAGGAACAAAAAACAAGATAGCAACATATTTTTCAGGATGACCCATAATTATTGTTAATTGAGAACAAATAAAATGAACAATGTTTAATGATTAAGCAAATAAAATAATAAAAAAATGATATTTTTACCCTTTTTTTTATATTCAAAATTTTGGACATGTGCTGTTTTGAAAACAAGCGATTCAATTATGAAATAAATTCATGCAGAGTTCGCACGACTGAAACGGATTTTTTTGACATTTGACAGTTTTGCGATTGGCATCGGCGCAGTCCTTCTGAGTCCTCTGTATGTTGCGCTAGCGTCTCGTTGTATACTGTGTCATTTTAATTGGCAGATTTTTTGTATGACGTCCGTAGTTCTATGAAATTTAGATGAAAATGATGATAATAAACCATCCCACTTTAACATAGTGTTTTAAGTATTTGATTTTCTCGTTCGAGCGATGATATTTAGTTCTAGCACATTTATTTCTTTATTACCTATTTGGTAACGGCAAATCCTAACCTAAAAAATAACATTAATATTTTTTGGACTTCGTAGCGTTTAAATCGTAAAAATGACTATATGACGTTATTTTCTAAACTTACAGGTAGTCTTTCTACTATATCTTCTAACTATACATACACTTTCATTATCAGGTTTTTAAATGTATGGGAAGTGGGCATTGTTCTTCCTCAGTAGCAGCCCGGGGTCTGGTTTTGTGTCCGGTTCATGGCGATAGGCTCGCCCCTATTACACGGGACTTAAAACATAACTGGCG
Organism: Fissipunctia ypsillon; assembly: GCA_947568875.1. NCBI lineage: Eukaryota > Metazoa > Arthropoda > Insecta > Lepidoptera > Noctuidae > Fissipunctia > Fissipunctia ypsillon. The sequence goes on along the minus strand of OX387655.1, from coordinate 18,749,402 downwards.
AAATGTGGGTGTACTATAGGTACATCTTTGCCTAAGCCTTCGGGGATTACAAGCGTGATGTTCTGTTATATTTTTTTTTTATCAGTATTTGGAGCACTATCTACGTCAAATAGAATATGTACATATATGTAAGGATTTAATTAAATATCGAAACTTGACCATTTAAGGCTATTATTTATTGTTCGGTATAATTGAAAGATCATTGTCATTAGGTGAACCCAACAGATTATTTCTAAATCTCAAGACGAAAATTAGAGATAAAGATTGCAGAAAGCGAGAAGGCCGTCCATTGTATATTTTGTAGTGTTTGATTTATTTTTTGTTTTGTATTTTTGTGGTGTACAAAAAGCGTACAACGTGTTCCTTTTTATATCCCATAATTCTAGGGGGTTATTGTACTCATAATCATCATAATGAACAACTTTTATAACTATGGGACCAAACCCGAAAACCTGAACAAAAATCGTTTTCTACATTTTGACAAGTTATGCGAACATAAATGAGGGTATAGTAAAAGTTGTTCATAATGAAGAGTACAATGACCCCCTAGAACTAGGGGATGTCGAAAGGAACACGTTGTATATAAATAAATAAACTAGAAGGCTGCTTTTGTTTCAAGAGTGGAACAATGATAGTAGTATTAGAACGAGTATTACCGCTTGTAGGTACCTAACAACGACAAAAGAAAAGACACGTTCCGCTCTGTAGCAGATTTGACCCACAAAAGTAAAAAATAATATCTCAAACACTAATAAAAATATAAGAACAAAAAACAAATTCCAAAACAAGCACTGTATACATTTTAGGCCCACTCAAACTAAGTACCTACTAAATGTAGAAATTACAGAGCAATTTCTAGCAAAGACTTCGGAGGCAATTCGTTTTATCTGAAACATTAGCTGCGAAGCATCTACGCTTTCAGTGTTATACCCACTCAATATCGAGTATAATCTTGTTTTATACACAGAAAGTTGTTTCAAAGTCGTCGTATTTTATGTTTCATGTACTTTTTGGAGGCCTGAAATTCTGAATTTACGGGCTTTACTGGGCGTCGCTTCAGCCAATACATCATCATCTGCCTAACCTTTTCCCAAATTTCTTGGGGTCGTTTTACATGAAGCGACTGCCTATCTGACCGCTATAACCCAGTTACATAGTAACACGATAACCATTGGTAAGACTGGCTGTCAGACTTCTGACCCATAGCGACTGTCAATTATCGACGAATGACAGCAGGGGTCTCGGTGTGTAAAGATAATCGGGTGATCTTGACATACCGAGACCCCAGCTGTTAGTTGTTTTTTATCCAACTCTCTTAATTAACGTACATTCATAAGATTTGATGGGTAACATAATAAATACTTTCATAATCAGTTTAGTGTGTCGCATGTCGTTATCTGGTGTCCAATGGGATACATTAATATTATTTTGTAGTTCCCCAATTTTTCAAAACAGCATCTTTTTATTTAACATTCTTAAAAATTTGGTCCCGTGTGAGCGAGAGAGGTGACAAAATGCGGCAGCCCTCTTAAGAAGGTGATATATACCGCTGCATTTTCTTTTGACGCTTTTTCGACACGTTTCAGCGAAGAAAGCGGATATCGTGACAGACTTACGCTTATTAATCAATTCTTAGACTCTGTTTTACAGAAAATGCCAATTAAATTCAAATTTACCTCAATTCAATTTGAAATCAAGATTTCAGGGAAATTAAGTTCAAAAATGTTTATGACGACCATCGGAAAATGATAAGATGAAAAGATTTTCCGGCATCATTATTTCTGATCGACAACCCATTTCAAGCCAAAACATCATTAAAATCAAAATAGAGTTTCGTAAACAAAAGAATAAACAAATCAAACCACAAACGACATGGCTGTAAGTAATAATGGTTTTATAACAAGATAAGCGCGCATTTTCTTTAACGCGATCTCTGTTACTTTGCAAAAGTTAATCTGAAAACGAGTTCAAGTTTGTTTGCACTGCGTTATGAAAATGGGGTGATAAAAATAATAATATTGCGAGTAACAATATTGGCAGTGTGCTATTGGAACCTTTACTCTAGTTCAGTGGTTCTTAACCTTTTAGTGTTATGGGACCATTTGACAAAATTTCCGTCTTGCTATGGACCACCAACTGTTTGGAGGTAATGTACAGTAAATGTAAATGAATAAAGCGTTGTTCTATCTATGTATAAATAAGACACGCATAACAGTATTTTAAATTCATCACTTATTTAATATTTTTAGGATGACTTCGCGGACCACTTTGGGTGCTTCCAGGGACCACCAGTGGTCCGCGGACCACCGGTTAAGAACCACTGCTCTAGTTAGAAGGGGTTGTCACATTTTGCACCTCTCTCGCTCACACGGGACCAAATTTTTAATAATTTTAAATGAAAAGATGCATTTTTGAAAAATGTAATCAATGGGCGGTCTACAAAATAATATTAATTTAATAGGTAATTATTAAAAACACATTTTTATTGTGGCATTTATTTATATCATCTCAAAAACAGATCATAACACTTAATTACATAAGTTTATTAGATAACACAATAGAAATGTGTTTTTGATAACTACCTATTAAATTAATATTATTTTGTAGACCGCCCATTGATTACATTTTTCAAAAAAGCATTTTTTCATTTAACATTCTTAAAAATTTGGTTTTGTGTGAGCGAGAGAGGTGCAAAATGTGACAACGCTCTTAAATGAGTGAAACTATGACGTGAATCTTCTCTACAATAATCACAGTAGCATTTAATGTATTAAGGTACTGTGATTATTGTAGAGAGGAATGCCATATTATTTTATAGTGAACTAATAGTGACCCAACCCTGTTTTTACGACTTGATATTAAGATTTATTTATTACTAGCTGTGCCCTACGACTTCGTTCGCGTGGGAGTCGTAAGGTACACAATATACTAAAATAACAGCCACATTTTAATAAAACTCCCTCGTCCCCCGACCCGCCGCGTTGCATCGCCCGCTCGCGCTATTACCTCGTTTTCGCTTAGCGTTCTTTCTCACTTTTTCTTTTTGCTCGGCTCCTAAGGATCGTAGCGTGATGTTAAATAGCCTATAACTATACTCGAGGATTGGGCTACCAAATGCAAAAAAAAAATTCAAATCCTAATTATTTTTCTAAAATGAAAGTAGCCTTAGTTACTTCCCGTAACATCAACTATCTGTCAGTGCAAGTCCTGTCAAAATCAGTCCAGCAGTTTCGAAGATTAGCCGGAACAAACAAACAGACAGACAGACAGACAAAAATGTTAAAAATTGCTTTTTTGTTATAAGTACCGTATATACTTTCATATGCATTTAGAAAAAAGTTGTTAATTTGAGATTACAAATAGACACTTCAATTTTATTTATTTGTATAGATGTGTAAGTTTAATATTAATGTATTATACACACGAACCTCCCGGAATAAATTCTCTGAATGATGGTAAAGACCGCTTCAAAATATGTTGCTTAGTTTAGAAGAACACAGATAGACACGCAAAGCGACTTTAATTTATAATAACACTAACAGTATAGATATACAGGGTGCCGATTAATGCTCGGTTCCTATAAACAAAAACGAATCGTTTGTCTTACCAAATGGAACCATTTTTTATTGCCAAACTGGGCATATAAATAGATTCGTAAGCTAATTTTACCTGAGAGAGCTATTTCCATAATGTGAGGGTCTGCTATGCAATGCTATGAGGTCTTGCTTCATTATTGCTAAAGATACAAGTCTTAATTTTAACCAATAACGGTCCGTAAATTATAGGAATTGGCCAATAGTCACCTGCATCCATCAAGGGGATGATTCTACCCGTCTTATTAAACAACTCGCATCGCTATGAAACTCATATCGGCCGGGCAATTGCGTAACACTATCAATCGGAATCGGATTCATTTTGATAGTTCAACATCATTCATTGCGTTATTTACGTGTTGAACAGACACATTTTTCGAACTTATGAAGCAATAGATAAGCAATTTGCTTCAAAATGATTCAGATTCCGATTAATAGTATGCTACGCAATTAGGGAGCCGATTCTTAAATAAAAAATCAAATTCCTATACTCGTATACAGCGATAGACTATTTCGATGCAATTATTATATATATATTTTTTACTAATCGTATATGAGTTTTATTACGAAAGTTGTTAAGTATGTCGGATAGAATCCCCCCCCCCCCCTTTTTTTTTGGATGGGAAATCATCAAATGACTTCTCCCGCTCTGGGCGTAGCGGGAGGGCGTGTCAGACTTTTACTGACTAAAACCCACCCGTGTTCCTTTTGTTGCCTGTGCCGGGGCCACAGTAACTCTTTCGAACATCCCGCAACCCTGGCTGGGGAATCACCCCCTTGATGTATGCAGGTAACTAATGGCCGATTCCTATAATTTAATGAGGTGTGTGGATGAGTGACCTTGGACGGCAACCCACACCTTGAGACGGCTAACATTTTAACACGGCATTAACTATTCTCATACAGCAGTTCGTCTTAATACAACTGAACAAGAAATTGGAATGGAATACAAAGTTTGTCGGAATTTTATATAGTATATTAGATTATATGTGACGCCAACAGCAGATAGAAAAATATTTACAAAAATATTTTCCACAGAGCAATTTGATCTCCATATTCTACAACACAAAAGGAAAACTGACATTCTACGATTAGATGGGCTGTCAGATTTTCGGGATTCAGACAGCGCGACAACTGTCATAGATATATGTAGTATGACATTCGGGAGCCAACGGCTTAGCGTGCTCTCGAAAGCTCGAAGGGGTCTCGATATAAAATGAACGTAGTCACAGGGTGTCGGACTACCAGTCAACGGGCAACCTTAATCTTAAGGCGATACCAAAATAAATTAGGTGCTTTTTCGTAACCATTTATTTTACTATTAGGTACATCATGTATGTATTTAATTTTTGGATATATTTTTGTTTATTGACCATTTGATTAATACTCTAAGTGAAAGAAAACGCAATTGGGTTATAGAGGCATGAGGAACAGGGTGTAAAGTTCACTCATCCTCCATAGAAAAGGGAGGATCCTCCGACCAGACGGGTGTTGTGTCTGGTGGGCTACTGCCCGATGGTTGATGTCGGGATGTTGATGATTTTGCGTGACGTCAGTGTGACGCGTTCCATTGTGGCGATGTAAATATGCCACAGGGTTAAATCTCGATAGAATTTAATTTTGAAAAGACCTCTACTTTTGTGTATTTTTTTCTGTAGTTCTAAAATCCTAAGTACCTACTTAGGATTTTAGGATAAATCAGAATAAATGAGTCATCAATACAACTCTCTAGTACCAAGTAATCCTATTGAATGACTATTTCATGAAATCTTGACATTTAAGATTTATACTAACTTAAGGAGTTGTATTACTGATTCTAATGATTATAATTCTGTAATTACGAGTACATATTTGTTACGGTTTGTTTATTTACGGGCAAACAATACATTAATCATTAATCAACGTAAGCAAATTTGAATTTCGCGGGCTACCTTAACGCTTCCCCCTTAATAAGTCTAGTTTTCCTCACAATGATTCCCTTCACCGAAGATAAACTTAGAAATTACCTGCATATGAATAGAAAAAGTCACATTAGTAATTAATTAACAGAGGGTTGTCACATTTTGCACCTCTCTCGCTCACACGGGACCAAATTTTTAATAACGTTAAATGAAAAGATGCATTTTTGAAAAATGTAATCAATGGGCGGTCTACAAAATAATATTAGTTTAATAGGTAATTATTAAAAACACATTTTTATTGTGGCATTTATTTACATCATCTCAAAAACAGATCATAACACTTAATTACATAAGTTTATTAGATAACACAATAGAAATGTGTTTTTGAATAACTACCTATTAAATTAATATTATTTTGTAGACCGCCCATTGATTACATTTTTCAAAAAAGCATTTTTTCATTTAACATTCTTAAAAATTAGGTTTTGTGTGAGCGAGAGAGGTGCAAAATGTGACAACGCTCTTAAATAGAACAGTTGCATTATCATTCTCAACTACAGTGTGCTAAATCTTACTGAACGCTTTTAATAGCCACTCTAATACTTCCCATATATTGTTTAGATCCTTTAAAATATACAGAATAGAGTACAAATGGACATTAGTGTGGTCTTCCCACTTAATATACTGTTAAGTTTGTCTTTATACCTATACAAACGTGCAAGCAACTTAAATTTGCGCTCTCTGTAGATTTAGCGCAAAATATAAGTTGGGAAGCAAAAAGGCGGCAAAATTTTTTAAGGTAAACCAACCTCGGCCAGAAGGTGCTTAAGCCTCAAATTTTTCAAGTAGCGGTAGGTTATACTATTTGTTTTTTATTATTTTTTCTTTTCTCTTTTATTTCAGTCGTATAATTGCAAATCAAGTATTTATATCGCTTCTTATTTTAATTTAGGCGATGTGTTTTTGTTTTTGTGCTCACACCATAAATTGTTATTATAATTCTATACGTGAGGATTTGTTATTGGCTCTCTGGTGCTATGGTTTCCTTTTTGTTTGTTTTTATTAGCTGTAAGTCCTCCATGTACTAAAATAAATAAATAAATAACCCTGGAAGCCTACAAGTATTTTGCAGCTAGTTTTTCCATAAAATTCAACAAAATATAGACACCTTTTTGCTTTTCCTTGACAAATCACGCGAGCAAACCAGATCAACATAACTAGTATCTTGATAAATTTTAATCAAAATCTTTCGGTCCTATTTGCATAGTGCTCTAAATATCATGAAACCCTTGAATTTGCATCGAAATGAGCGTAAAATGACCAAAACCCTCATTAAAGGGCCGCGAGGAGAGCCAGACCTTTATTCTTTTGTCTATGCTTTTGTTAGGCGGCTATTTTGTGCCTCCGCCATTTTGTGACGACAGGACTTGTTTATGAAAAAAGTTCCATTGTATGCTATTGTTGTTTTATTATGAAAATAAGTTTTTTTGTGGATTTAGTGACATTATTATTAAAGTTTTATGAATACATAGTAAAGCTAAATGTTTTTAGTTTCATGAGATTACGAGATTTTTTACTGTTCATTTTCATATTTTCGCTGTACATAGATAACCTAAAACAATTTTGTTAAGCTCAGATATCTTCATAAACCTCTTTTTATAGACCTCGATAATCTTCTTTTATTATTACGAGCTATTGAAATAACAGTTTTATAGACATGTACTAACTGATAAAGTTACTGTTAAACTATTCATAATTTAAATGAGTTTTTTGACCTGTAACATTGGAAAAAGCTTTTAAGACAAAAGTGACTTTGTCTAAGTTTTACAGAGGTGTAATGCATTACTTTAATTGCAATTTATCATTTGGTATTGCTTTAGAATACCTTTAATGTCGTATAAATATAATCGCCAAAAATAATTTAGTTAATTTAAAATCCTTTTGTGGGATTTATTTATTTTATCATGAGCTATGGGTACGTATATTTTCACAGCCGAACATACAGCATCTCTATAACTGTTTTACGCAAACATTTAAAACGCCGTATAAACTTAGAATTAGGACAGCACTACCTTGTGTTTAGCTTATTGATAAGCTATAAGAAATACTTCTCTTTGTACAACTTCTTCTCCCTTAATCCATCCAAAGTTTATCTTTAAAATATCGCTTTTAGCGATAAAAACGCCCATTGTGTCCCCCTATGTAAAATTTCTACATTTACATCTGTAATTTTTAAAGTGTACATAATAAAGAGTATTCTGTTTTGTATCTATCACAAACAAACAAACAGACAACAAACAAACAAACAGTTTTTTATTTATTTTTTTCATTTTGGTAACATAAAGAATTTTGACTAAATATCTGTTAAAGTAATGTAGGTCACATAGCATTTCTTTAAGGTGAGAAAATGTTAATTACATAGGAGGCATTTATTCTTCATACCACGGTTGAGTGAAAAAAGTCTATTCCCAACACTGTATTTCTTTTAGGAAACTGTTTTTAAAGACTGCGAATAGTTTGGGAATTTTCTCTTGTTAGTGGGTCATGCAAGCTTAGGGGTTCGTTCCAAATGATAAGAGATAGCGACATTTGAAATATATTTTATACGATAAATAATTATTACTTTGATTGTCCGCAGAACACATGAATCTGTCATCTGCATAATGTGTCGTGTGTTGATCGTCAATGCATGTCAGAGACTTTAGTCGCCATCGAGTCGCTTATGATTTCAAAATCTCACGTCCACATACAGAAAATTAGAAATCGCTAGCGACAAATCGTCTGTCAAAGTCTGTGGATGTGAGATATTGAAATCGCCAGCCAGTGAGTCACCGAAAATTTTAAAAACGATGTGTGAACGTGGCTTCAGGTACCTACCTAATCAAAGGTAGAAGGGAAAAAACAGAAAAAAGAAAATAAAAAGAAGAAGAAAGAAGAGAAGGGGAAGTGGAAAGGGGGAAGGGAGGAGCGGAGATGAGAATGTTGAGATGAAAGTGTGACGAAAATGGATAAAGTAACAAATGAGTATATAAGGGGAAGTTTGAAAGTGGCGCCAGTGACAGAAAAGTTGAAAGGAAATCGTTTGGCTTGGTATGGGCATGTGATAAGAAGGGAGGAAACGCATGTGACTAAAAGTGTGATGAATATAAATGTTGATGGATGGAGAGGAAGAGGAAGGCCAAACAGAAGATGGATGGATTGTGTGAGGAATGATATGAAAGAAAAGGGAGTAAATGATAGCGTGACGGTTGACAGGGGAGAATGGAAGGAAGAAAACGTGTTGCGCCGACACCAAGTAACATGGGACATAGGCAGGAAGATGATGATGATGGCGGATAGATTATAACCTAATGCATTTTTATGAGTCTTATTGTGAATGAAATGGTCTGTCGCCAATTTACAATCTCGCGAGATTTACTATAACCTTACGGTGTTCGCAATTATCCGAAACAGCTATTCGATCATATTTGCTTGCGACAGGAATATTATATACAATGTTACTTTTCCATGCAAGCTATTTTTGCGATGTAACTTAGGGTGCTTTATGTATATTGAGCCTGTTTGAGTCTGTGCCCTGTTATGCTGGAACCTCAAATTCAAACTCAAACCCAAAGCATTTATTTCAATACAACCAGTTACAAGCACTTTTGAATTGTCAAAGAATCGGTCAGTTAGTCAGAAAGTTGAAGCCAGCTCATTCCAAAACGTAGAACGCTCCATGGAGAAGAACGGGCAAGAAACTCCAAGGATACACCTTTAAATCAACATTATTACAAAATCCTGGGTACATTATTCTTGTTGCTTCTACATGTGAGAACCACAGATAATTAAAAGCAATTCAAAATATAAGATTGAAAATAAGCCCTGGCTGATAAGAGATGACCAGTCTCAACTGACGGCGCCCGTTCACGAACATGACGCGAGGATAAGCACCATCCAGCTCAACCATTTTATAGGGAACCAAATGATCCAACAGATGCTGCAGGGATTAGCTGCGTTGTGTTATTGTCCAACTCATCTCTTCATCATCGACAGTAGCTCTGCGATGAAACTGCGCTATCAATTTGAACGCTTCTTCTCATACAATTTATCTTCCTTTTCCTCTACAGTCTGTAATTCAGAGTAGAACGCAATAAAGCACGCAGTGGGACATCGTTCCGCATTCCAATGCCTCCTTCCAGTTTGCTTTCAGAGAATATATACAGCGGGAAAATGCGTTCCAAATGCGACCATTTTTGCTATTTGACACACTGTATAAGATTACCCTAAATTATACTGAAAGGAAGAAAACTTGTTGCGATTAAAGTTTTTCCATTTTCGGAGGAAATAAATAGATTTTTATATGGAGTAGCCTGGCTACCTACTTTCTATCTGTTTCTCATAAGGTTTTCAGTGCAGAATAGGTAAAAGAAAGTTTTTAAGTAAAGTTTTTAAAGAAAAGTTTTTAACAATAGTAAGCGAAGGTTTACCGAATTCTCGGTACCTGTACTTACGAACGTCCTTATACAAGGTGTAACTTGAACAAGGTGCAACAACGCACAACCTCTTAAGGGGTCATTGTACTCATCATTATGAACAACTTTTACTATGGGATCAAACCTGGAATCGCGAAAAAAAATCTGCTGTTCCCTACATTTTGACGAGTTATGCGAACTAAATGTAGGGAGCAGCTGATTTTTTTTTGCGATTTCAGGTTTGGTCCCATAGTAAAAGTTGTTCATAATGATGAGTACAATGACCCCTTAAGAGACTGTGTGTTAATTATGTTAGACCTTGTATAATATCATCAAGATGACCAAAATTGCGCAACTTCAAAATGAAACGAAAAGAAAGATTATGACGAAAACTCTTTCTCCCATTTATGAAACTCAAAATAATGTTTTTAACTAAATTCATTCCTTCAAAACGCCATCAAAACAAACGCATTCAAAACATAATCATTTTTAATTAGTTAATTACAAACTGTTATATCCATTCTCTTCGCCAGATGTTACAAAAAAAAAAAGTATTCCTTTCACCTTTTTACCGTACATTTTAATCATTTCGTTAATGTCAGATATTCAATTTATGTAATTAACTTTTTATGTAGCCAGACGCTTTAATGACTGAATTGGTAGTACCTATCGATATTGTATTTTATCATTATGGCAATAGATTAAGTTAATTATTTTTCGTACACTTTGACTAGGTAAAATGATTTTGCAGTAGTAAATGAGCCGTTCCGTGAAAAATTGTATCGTTACTAAGTGGGACAAAATGGACAATTAAAAAAAACAATAGAAGTCACGATACTAAACGGACGTGATGAACACCCGCTTTACTAGCAATGATGACGACAACACTCAATATTCTTTGTTCTTTTAGAGGGAATCATTATTTCTTTACATACGCAGATACATGTAGTATAATTTGCAAATTAAAGAATGTTTTAAGAACTTAGCGATATCACGTTATAACTGTGACTATAGTGGACTTATTAATTGCGACGTGTGTCAAGTACGCTTTCGTCGCCGATTACCGCGTCACGACTGTTCGATGGGTAAAAATAAATGGCTGATCTACCATAATAATGTTACCATGAAAATAAAATAACTTGTTTTGCTAGTTTTGTACTATTGTAAGTAAATAAAACAGTAGTGACTAAAGTGGACTGTCCACCTTGGTGCTAATTTGATTACCCTTTATTTCAAGAATTTTATTGTTATACAATAAGCTTTGTTTATAAAATTAATGTTCTAATTTAAAACATTGAGATGTGTCTCAATAGACCATGAACTTCGGTGAGTTAAAGTTAGCGACAGGAGGTGTGACACGGTAGTTACCTTTTTGCTCCTAATTTTTAATGTTTAAAAAGTAGTAGCAGCCCGGAGTCTGGATTTGTGCCCGGTAGATGGCAATAGGCTCGCCCCTTATTACATGGGACTTAAACATAACTGGCGAAATGTGGGTGTACTGTAGATGCACCTCTGCCTAACCCTTCAGGGAAAGAGGGCGTGATGTTATGTTTTGATGTTTAACCCTAGAAGCCTAATCTATTTCAGAAGTACACAAAGCCTTAACATACGTCTCAGAGGCGTACACATATAATTCAAATTTTTTATGTAAAAATAGCCTTATTTAGTTTTTTTTTGTAGTAGAAATTTAAATTTGGTATATAAGCTAAAAATAAAACAACATTGTTATGAATAATTACTATAATCACAGTTATTTATTACAAAAATAAAACTAGGTGAATAAATTGGAACAAAAAAAAACAACTTCTTCAAAATCAACAGAAACATATTATTTTTTCATAGAAAATTTTCTTTTTTTAACGCTAATTAAATATTCTTAGAGCAAATATTAAAACTAATCAGACTTCAAAAGACTAGGTAAACTTTAAGAGCAGTCTACACAAATATCAACCTTGTGCTCACCACACACAGATTTTTACATTTATAACAAACCAATTTGGACATTCTCCTTTTTTTATAGGAACAAAAAGCGCAGTATTTACGTTTTTTTGGCTCAGGTTCTTCTTCTTGATTTTCATTATTAAAATCTGTAGGTTTTACGAGAATTTGGGTTATACTTTCTCGCAAAGATCTTTTCAACGTCGGAGCTTCTAGTCTCTTCTCCATCCAAGGCGTGACCAAATCTGTACTGAGTTGCTTCATGAATTTTCATCTATTCAATGGTTTTCTATTATCCCTTATCATGTTATGCCCATATATTATAGCAGAATTAACAAAAGCCATGTTTAGGATAGCACAAAATACAGCCATCGGCCATCTATTAGTCTTGCGACTGCACGACATTGCGGAGCACATTTGGTCAAACGAGTCTACTCCGCCTTTCGTTTGATTGTAGAATAGAATCATATCAGGTTTACCACTTGAATCATTTATTACTGCATTTTCATCGGAAGAGGATAAAAGATATACCATTTTTGCAGGTTTTGGCTTATACGATACAAGTGTCAGGGGGCCATCAAAACAAAACATAGAGCTGCCAACAGGACGAGATCTCGAGTTCTTCAATCGTTCAGGGATCTCTCGTTTATTTGATCGTACAGTGCCTACTAGAGTCAAATTATAAGGTTGTTGAAGTAAACTTTTGGCTAACGGTATGGAGGTAAACCAATTGTCACAGGTTATGTTTCTGTTCGATCCATGAATAGTCTGTGACAATTTCTTCACATAAAATTCACCAAGTGGTACACCGTTAGTATTTGTACTCCTGCCTTTATATGGATCAGCATCAACCATGTATTTGGAAGTTGCATCACACATCATCGGAAACTTGATCCCGTATTTATCCAGCTTGATCGGTATATAAATCCGAAACGGGCATCTACCTCTAAAACCGAGTAACTGTTCAACTATTGTTACCTCAGATCCAGGAATATAATTAATTCGGCATTGTTTTATAAACAGTTCCCAAACATTTCTAGCTCATCTTCGAGACCGTGACATATTTTATATTATCTGAAACAACGCCGAAAATAGACATACAATATACGAAAAACGAACAAAAGTAAAATCACATAAACCTAGTTGAAAGTTACGCAAAGCCTAAACATACGTCTCGCAGGCGTGCTATACTTCGATAAATCAAAAAAGCCGGGACTTAACGATACGAGCACCGTACGCTAGCTCCAGGCGGCCACTGAGTTGGCGAAAGAGCACGACGCGCTAGCTTCAACCGTTAGAAAGAGACAAACGATATTCGGTTTCGTGTACGCCTCGCAGACGTAGATTAGGCTTCTAGGGTTAATCAGTTAAATTAGCAACAATTAACTCCATTAAACATATTTTTTTTAAACTAATGAACTATTACTGTACATAAAAAATGCAATCAATAGAGAGTAGGATGGTCTTGTAAATTGTTTGTAAGTATATTTTTGTGACAATACTTTTTCCATGTGCTAACTTTATCACGGATTGGCCCAAATTCACTAACGAAAGATGTAGACAAGCTTCAGCAGTCGAATTTCAAGAACCAGAAGAAACTAAAGGAATTATTATGACAGAAACCAAACCATATGACAACATGCGACAATTATTGCAAAACGTAAACAGGGCCTATTAAATATTTTGTTATTTCGCAGGATGCCCAGATAAAAGAAATAAAAGATTTAATTGTAACTAGCTGTGCCCCGCGACTTCGTTCGCGTGGAAGTTGTAAGATACACAATATACTAAAATAACAGCCACACTTTAATAAAACTCCCTCGTCCCCCGACCCATCGCGTTGCATCGCCCGCTCGCACTATTACTTCGTTTTCGCTTAGTGTTCTTTCTGACTTTTCCTTTTTTCTCAGCTCCTAAGGGTTGTAGCGTGATGTTAAATAACCTATAAGTATCCACAAGAATTGGGCTACCCAATACAAAAAGAATTTTTCAAATCCGACTTCTTGTTCACAATTTCATGGGTTTGCGCAGAACCCTTATTATTTTTCTAAAATAAAAGTAGCATATGCTATTCCCCGTAGCTACCTGCCAGTGACAGTCCCGTCAAAGCAAAAGCGGTCTAGCCGTTTCGGAGATTAGCTGGAACAAACAGACAGACAGACAAAAATTTTAAAAATTGCTTTTTTGTTATAACTTTCATATGGATTTAGTAAAAAGTTGTTATTTTGACATTACAAATCAATTTGATTTATTTGTACAGATGTATAGATAACTACTTAAAATACTCTACAAATCTTACTATTGCTCTTTTTTCTACTCGTACATAAAAACGATATAAACTGCAACCTCGTAACTGTCAGTTCTCCATATCCTATAATTGCGCGTCCATTCAATTCACAGACGGTTTGAATATCGACGTTCACTTGTCGGTAGTATATTCGTTAACTCAGCGGGTTTACTTCCACTGAAATGAACGAGATTTTGGTTAAAACATACCAAAGTTCAGGGAAATGAGCAACTCACAATGTTTTTATTTCGTCTTACATGTATTACAAAAGAAGTGACCCAATTCAACGTATTCCAATTTAAGGTGAGTAGCACTGCCGCTATTAACAAGGCTGGTAGACAAACATGGTGATCACAGGACATAGACAAAGTGACATTCTAAGCGACAGACAGCGAAGCGAGTGACAGCGAAACGAAGCTAAATTCGTTTAACTTCTCTCATGTCTTTTCATTCTTCAGTTCACACTGCGTACTATAAACCTAAATATGAACAGACGCGGTAGCTACATGAGCGATGCTAAACTAACTTAGTTTCGTTTCGCTTCGTTCTCAGTGTGGCCTGCGACGATAACCGACTTTTAATGATTTTAAACTGAAGATTACGTCAAAACGAGTAGTGTTAATGATTTGGAAAAAATATAAAGATAAAAAACGCAAATACTGTCACTTGTATTTTTATGTAACCTTCACCATTTTAAAGATAATTTAATTATTTATCTTTTAGTATACGTGTTTTAATATAATAGATACCTATTATCTTATGTAATTTTTTTATGTATGTTCATCGATTACTCCGTAATTACTGGGCCGATTTAAGTAGAGGAAGCTCACGTGGTGGTCCCATATAAATTTTATTAACTTTGCTTTGGGAGCTTTTGAGTAAGCTTCATTAATACGTATTTCATTCAAATTTGTGTATATTGATGACACACCCTGACCCTCTGTCAATATCGTTTACATAGCTAGTAGGAGTATACGAATTTGTGTCGTAGGTACTACAGGTGAAAAGCGAAAACTTTCGGAAGTCGGTGGCAAAAAATGAAAATAGAAAACCAGAGACACCAACTTCTGAAATTAAAGTAATTTTTCACTTCGTAGTATTTTTTTGGAAGTCAGTTGTTTTTTTTTTTTTGCAGTTGACTGCTGTTTTTTACCGACCGTTTCTCCACTTTTGCATCCAGAAGGCACTACTACAGCTACTGAAACAGGTAACATTATTTTCACTGTTTAATTTTGTTATTTGTATTTTGTGTTTCAAGAACTGTGTCCAAATGAACGTTACTCTTTCTTTTTTCTTTAGATGATGAAAGCAGTAAGTTAACATTTGAAAGCTGTGGCAGAAAACTTGAGAGCTTCTTTAGCACAACCCAATGACACAAATACCTATACCCAAAAATCTTTAAAAATCAAAAATACCCAAAACAAAAACCGAAAACTGTACAGAGCTATCAATAAAACATTATATCAGCTCCAACCTCGAAACCCAGCGGCATAAAATATAGATTATGTGTTCAACCCCCACACTTCAGACTGATCTTGGCTTTATCACACCATGAATTCATATTGAAGATATTAATGTTGAATTATGTCTTGGGATATTGAAAAGCGATTTTTTATTGTAGAATTACTTATTTTCCTGCGAGTATTTATTGGGTACGTGCTGTGGTTCTATTATGGGGTGTAGGTACAGACACTAGCAGAAAACGCAGGCTTATCTTCTGTAGAGCTTTCAAAAAGTACCGACATCCGTCGCAAGGTAACACATTTTTGAAACATAAAAAAAACTTTAAAATACAGTTAAAGTAACGCGAAATGCGTTTAAGATACTCAGGTGTTTTCGTATTGTTGGCAAATTTTACTGAAACAATATTTTTTTCCAGTCCGGGAACAAAAACAAAAGTATTGTGGTGTAACTTGAGACAAGACTATTTCCAAATGCAGTAAGCAGATAACAGCGACGCGGAGGAATTTTTCGACGCCATATTTTAGTATTTTAGTTAGCTTAGGATATTATATTTTTATGTTAATAAATGAAAATAATGATCTATAGTTTACTGGGGAAGGTATTTTTATAGATACTTATTATACCTTGCCTGACTGCCTCGTTGAACGATGATATGACTAGAAAGGTTAGATAGACTACCGAGATGACGACACACACACGTTAAACATAACATCACGCCTGCATTCCTTGCAAGGTTAGGCAGAGGTGTACCTGTAGTACACCCATATTTCGCCAGTTGTTATTTCGTGAGATGACGACTAATAGAGAAGTCATCATCTGCCAAGCCCTTTCCCAACTACTTTGTAAATTGGCATGAGGGCAGGAGACTGATGATGACTGCCACGTTGGTCTAATGGTTGCAAGTGCTACTGCTGAGCATGAGGTTCTGGGTTCGATTCTCACGTCGGGCAAAGTGTTATTCAAAGTACCTGCCTGGGTTCAAAGTCACGACCTACAAGTCGTAAGTCGGGTCTGATACCACTGGGTCACAACTGCTCTCTTATGACAATAGGCTCGCCTTTATTACAAACTGACGAAATGTGGGTGAACTGATCACCTCTGACTTACCCTTCTGAGAAAACAGGCGTGACAGTATGTTACGTTATTACCCCACTTCCGAAATTCACTTAGCAATCCCTTCTAGCAGAACCCAAAGATCTTCAAATTAACTTAAACCTCGCCCTCAGTTAACTGCATAACGTGGCCTTGTTAACATTCGTCTCCTATTTAAAGTTATAATTACAAAAATAACTGTCTGAGTATGGGTTCATCAAAATTCGTGTTCGTTAACTTTCACCGCGAAACAATTCCGCCCCGATGCGAGTCTGCTTAAAAGATTCACTCGTGGTATTGTCGGAGTATTCGATCCTTTACCTCTTCATTGCCGGAGCACGTTAGGCCTTTGGTCCCGGCTGTCATTCGTAGATCTTTGACAGTCGTTACGGGTACTCAGAAGCCCAAAAGTCTGACTACCAGTCTTACCAAGGTGTATCGTGTTACTCAGTAACTGGGTTGTGGAGGTCAGATAGGCGGCCGCTCCATGTAAAATTGATTGATTGACCTCTTAATTTGCATCTTCGTTTCCGTTTCTATTTATACGTTCCAAAACTTCAGCGGATGTCGCCATATGGGTAAATGGTGATTTAAGTGTTCTGAAGATTGATAGATTAAAAAACAAAATGAATTGAGTGTCTGAATAACAACTATGTCAATATGACTTACCTACTATAAAATCATGAGACAGTGGTTCCCAAATCTTTTGTGAGAAAAAGCTGGAAGTCATGTAGAGTCATGAGGTTATGGGCATTTTTCCAGCAGTGGGATGATGCAGTAACAGTTGTGGGAACAAAACATAAGTCTAGCAGCTGACTTTCACAATCTTCCAATACTACTACCAATAATGTGGAAAGGAGTGGAACTCTCTGCCTACGTCTGTGTTTCCGAACGCATACAACCCCGATCTCTTCAAAGTGAGAGTGAACAGGCTTCTTCTGGGTAAGCTTGCTCCATCGTCGACTTTGTCTCTGTCACCTCTGACCTAGACTAGAGTCAAGAGCAAACCTATCTCAAATTAAAAAAAAAAATTAAAAATACTACTACTTATATTTTTATTGTTTATTTTATTCATTTATTTTATGTCCGTAGGTGTGTCCGTGGCATCACAGTGGGCCCTGTCAGAATATCAGCGCTGCGGTATTTGTTTTTTCAAATATCGCAGCATCGTGCTGAGATAGGAGCCTTTTTGGCCTCGCACAGGTCCTCTTTGTTTTTGTTTTCTTTTTCCTTTTGTTTTATTTGTTTATGATATTGTTAGTTTTAGAGGACCTCGTGGCTAAGTAATAACAGCCGCATGGGTCGATCCATCAGGTTAAGCTACGCTTGCCGGGGTTGACCGTGGATGGGTGACTATCTTTACATACCGAGACTCCTCCGTGCCTCGGAAAGCACGTTAAGCCGTTGGTCCCGGCTGTCATTCGTAGATCTTTGACAGCCGTTACGGGTCGTCAGAAGACCGAAAGTCTGACAACCAGTCTTACCAAGGGGTATCGTATTACCCAGTTACTGGGTTGTGGAGGTCAGATAGGCAGTCGCTCCATGTAAAATACTGGTATTCAGCTGCATCCGGTTAGACTGGAAGCCGACCCCAACATAGTTGGGAAAAGGCTAGGCAGATTGATATCGTTAGTTTTAATGTTCTTTTTATTGTTGTATTTCCTGTGCGTGTTCCAAATAAAATATTTTTCTTTCTTTCTTTCTTTCTTTCTTTCTTTCTTTCTTTCTTTCTTTCTTTCTTTCTTTCTTTCTTTCTTTCTTTCTTTCTTTCTTTCGTCCTTTCTTTCTTTCTTTCTTTCTTTCTTTCTTTCTTTCTTTCAATACCTAAGACACCAAATAAAAAAGAAAGTTAGTAATAATGAAAATGAAGAAAATCAAAACCACAAGCGAATAGCTGTGAGCATTTTTGATATAAAACGCAGAAACGTTAACGAAAATACTCTAGAGGAAACTGTGAACCGAGACTTTCCGAATGTTAACAAAGGAAGCGACAAAACGCGAACTCCTAACTTCTACAGTTATATTGCTCCATCGCGTAATTAAAACACCACTCATTAATGACGTAGTTTGGGAAACCAGGCTTGTATCCATAAGTTCCTTAATTCATAAACAACAAATGTGGTTACTCGCACAGACCAGGGTAGCATGGCATAAAAGGGAGGAGGCCTATACTACTCAGCAGTGGATGGATCAAGGCTGCCAATAATGACGATGATGATGAAATGTGGTTATTAGGTAATTCATGTGACTTTACTCGGAAAATATTGAAAACCCAGTATTCACAAATTACAGTAACGATGTTAACAGAGCTTTTTGAAAAAGCAAATATTTTACGGACTGCGATGCACCTTGATACGCTGTGCTACGTACATGTGTATTAGCAAAACGGAGTTACCCATTGTTATTGAACCCCCAGGACTCAAGAGAAACAGATTTGCTGGATGTAATCAGAATTATTCTAAATTCACAATTCTTTTTTTCTTCTTTCAATTCAATTCTCTTTATATCTTAGAAAGTATTTTGTATGTTCGTAAAAACTTAGGACTTTTCAAAATAAGAAGGAATTTCCATAATATAAACACGTAGTAACATGAAATTGTGATACCCTTTCGATTAACTAATACAAGCAAGTAATTTCTTATAAACAGTATCCGCTTTTATAACAAGTAGCCAAAGTCGGTTATAGAACTTAGCGATGGAAAGGTCAAAACGCACATCAAACGTGTCCTTATTAAAAAAGCATATTATACGATTATAGGCTACGTTGAAGACAGGGAAGTTTGGCGCTAATTCCTTCTGCACATGTGGCTTCCCTGGTACCTCATTAACAGCATAACTATTTATGTAAATGTCTATTAACTGCTCCCAAATTACTTATTTTTTTTTACGTGCTTCCATGATATAATTTTTTCATTATTTTACATTATAGTCTTGTCTTTTAAATAGATTCTTTTATATTTTGTGAATGTGAGAACATTGTAGGCTTAATAGACTGTAGATTTATAGACTATTTCCTATTTTGTTAAGTACCTGGTACTTGTTGACAGGCCTACACTGTCCTCCCATACTTAATAACACTGTAATTTGAAAACATTGTAAAAGCCAATTATTTTTAAAAGTGTAACCATGGAGTTTCCTGCCGGTTCTTCTCCATGGGAAACGACCAATTGGAACCATGCACCTAGCTTCTGACGTTTCATAAGTGCCCATGTAAGCTTATGTAAAATAAAATATTTTGAATTTTTTTAATTTAAAAAAATCAATTCAATCAATTGCCAATTTGCCAAGCCTTTTCCCAACTGTGTTGGTGTCGGCTTCCAATCTAACCGGATGCAGCTGAATACCAGTATTTTACATGGAGCGACTGCCTATCTAACCTCCACAACCCAGTAACTGGGTAACACGATTATCAGACTTTCAGACTTCTGACGACCCATAGCGACTGCGATTCTTTTTAATACACAGAGCTTAAATAAACTCCTCCAACCATGAACACAAGGAAGTAACACAAGTGTCGGCACTAAAAACAAAACTTGCAAACCATTAAAATGTTCGCCACCCAACCCTCATTATTCTATGAATGCCGCCATTCCTTTCATAAAACTATCCCATATGCTTTAATTACGACACCATCATTAACCATAGGGTTGTCACCATTCGGTTCCCGCCACTAATTGCACAAAGTTCACTGGGATATTCTTGTTAAGCTGCGTACAGACACCGCGAGGCATGCGCCGCGAATGGCATGTCACAGACTCAACGAATCGCCACATAGCTAATCAAATTCGCCGCAGCGACGGATGCTCACAGTGAGCACTTCATCCATACAGCGTGACGCAAACGTAGAAACCATTTGGGGCACATGCCACCAGCTCAACTAATCACCACATCGCCAATCAAATTCGCTGCAACAGAAGGTAATCTTTTCCTCTACGTCGATTCCTATTATGACGACTTTTAGTTTTCTCGGTTGCATTACCTGTTTGTCCGAGTAAATAATTCACACTCTCTTGTTCACATTGACTTAGACTGCCCAGAGTACAGTCAGAAAACAATCTGGAACGTATAGCGCTACATGGTTATTCAGGCAGACGGCCAAAATGGGAACCATTGCCGCCATCTTGTTTTTTATATACATTTCAAGTGACATTTCTCAAAACAGTTGCACAAATGTTTACCAACAGCGCCTCCTGTCAAAGTCATTCGAGCGCCAAAATATCTTTGTACGTGGCAAACTATTTACAGAGCATGCCTCACAATGTCTGTACGCAGCTCAATGTTCACTCGGATATTCTCGTTAGAAGTCGTCAAATTTCGTCGAGACGTCCGCGTCAGCCCTTTATGAACAAGTTCAAAGTTGCACTTTGCTCGTGTGGTTTTTGAGTTGACTTGTGTGATGTGTCTTTTTGAAATATGGCGTCGGGAATATGAGGGTTTGTTTTGTTCTGTTTTAGAGGGACTTTGTGTGGGTAAGTTGGAGGGATTAGACATGGAAAAGATAAATTAAGGAACTTCATCAAGGTAAACAGAGAAGAAATCTTAAAGCTCATGCTTACAAAATATTTGTATTCATTCTTCTAGATTGTGTATACGACCTTTAAATCAATATTACATTATTTATCAGCGAATTGACCAGTACTGGTAGTAATTCGACTCGTGCCTAAGTACAAAAGCAGTGGTGGCCCAGTGGTAACGGCCGGGACTTAACACTCTAGGTTGTGGGTTCGAACCCAAACAGGCACTTTACTTTTTGTAAATTATTCCATCAGCACTGCTCTCAAAACGGTGAAGGAAAACATTGTGAGGACATTGTCATATCCTAGAAACAAAAATTACCAACCAACCTGAACTGGGTCCGCGTGGTGGATTACGGCCCACTCCCTCTCACAGAGAGGAGGCCTGTGTCCCAGCAGTGGGAACATTATAGGCTGATCATGCTAAGTACAAAAAGAGATTTAGGTACTTTTAATAAAGCGTTATTTATAAACTAACATTAATACATGTATTATTTTTTAATTATTCAATTATGTTATTGGGGGTTTTCTATCTGAAATTTCTCAGTAGCAGCCTGGAGTCTGGATTTGTGCCAGGTTGATGGTAATAGCCTCGCCCCCTATTACATAGGACTTAAACATATCTGGCGAAATGTGGGTGTACTGCAGGTACACCTCTGCCTAACCCTTCGGGGAAACAAGGCGTGATGTTATGTTATGTATTATTTTATAAGACAAGTGCCTACACAATGAAATCTTTTGACAAGTTCGTTGACCTATTTTGTCCCGAAAATACAAGTCCCGCTTTGCATTATTTTCCCAAATTAGATACAAAATCGTTCTAAGGAGCCTTTAAAGGTTCCGGCCGAAGTTAACATTGTATTCTTTTGTGGGCATTAAGAAAATATTTGTTAAAACATCTTGTTTATTCGACTGCGATAAAACTACTTAACTAAAGATTTTTAACGGTATTAGGAGGGATCACGGTTTAGACAAAATAGAATATTTGTGGGCGTCCAAGCAAAAAGGGTCCAGTAGTGGGGTATTGAGTGAAGACTAGATTCGGTAACTAGAATAGTCAATTGATAATAAGGTTTGAAAAATATTCAAAAACTGCCACATTTTTTTAAATCAGATATTTGAAGTTGAATCTCTGAAAAAACTTGATTTGAGAAAAAGCATTTTCAAAGTTTGATTTTTGGTACAACTTGGTAAATTTTCTGATGTAAATGTTCATATAAAGTCATTTATTGTATGAACTTGTATATAATTGAGCAATAATTAATAATCAATTAAAATCGAGAAATGCAATTTTTTCACCCTACTTTACAAAACTGCGTATATCTCGGAAACTAAATGCCGAGAACTGGACCCTTTTTGCTTACGCCCACATTTACTTATGAGTTCCCAACATAAGCATAATCAGTCTATAATGTTCCCACTGCTAGACACAGGCCTCCTCTCTATGAGACGGAGTGGGCTGTTGTAATCCACCACGCGGACCCAGTGCGGGTTGGTAGATGTCACATGTCTTCTAATTTTTGGTGGTTTTCCTCACGATGTTTTCCTTCACCGTTTTGAGAGCAGTGGTATGTGATACACAAAGTAAAGCGCCTGTCTTGGTACGAACTTACTCCTAAGTCGGGGCTGATGCCACTGGGCCACCACTGCTCAGTTCCCAGATTAATAGTTAATTCGTTACTTTATAATTTTAGGGTGCTAAAGTTACCTATGACAATGAAACTTCTTTAAAATCAACATCATCCTCAATCCAAAATATTGATTCAAATTGAGAGACCTTCGGTGCAATGGCAATGAACAAAAATCTTTTCTTTTTTTCAGATATTTTAAAAACGTCCTGTGCAAAATTTTATCAGTTTTTTTTACATTTTCTTCAAATTACATTCTACAAATTCTAATCGTAAATAATGCTTCCATAACAAAAAAAAAACCTTACTACCAAATAAACCTAAATTCGATCCGCCAAGCAAACAGTACCGAAATTTCCGATAAAGATTTAAGGAACGTCACAACGTTTATCGAAGGAGGCATTATCATGCATTAAAATTCGGCTCCACAGCAAATTGTTAGCGTTCGAACCTAATGACGTATTTGCATGGGAAAAGAGTTCCACTCGCCGACGACGGAAACACAAAATAGAAAGCTACAGAAGAGCGACTCCATACAACGAGCAAAAACACCCATACACATGGACACACTTCACGTACAGCGAGTGCAAGCGCATTCGCGACAGGCATTTGTTTAAGACCTCGTTTCACCATACCATGTTAGATAGTTTAATCTTCTGTTAAAATGTTAAGGCAAAAGCGCCGGGGTAGCCCGCGAAGTTCTAATTTTCTTACTTTTCTTGCAATTTTTAGGTCAGTATTAGGTTGTATGTTGATTAAAATATGATTGGCGACCGTAACAAATATGTATTTACACAATTATAATTATTAAAGTCATCAATACAACTCTCTAAGACCAAGTGATTCTATTGAATGCATGCATACATTGAATATTATGAAATCGGATTATACTAACTTATGGAATTGTATTACTGATAGAAATTATTATAATTCTGTAAATACATATTTGTTACGGTCGTGAATCATACTTTAATCTACATACACCCAGACACTGAGCTGCAAATGGCAAAAATCGTAAGAAACCTTACCTTAACGCTTTCCCCTTTTCGGGAGATAGAGTAGCGAGTGTTTCATCAAACGCTAATCTGTCTTAATCACGCGTTAAATTTGATTGCTGCCCTAGAAGTTTGTTAACTTACAACATTTAGTCAGTTGTCAAAATCATCGAAATAAAAAACGCGCGTCTATACTATACGGCTAGCTAAAATGTCATGTGTAGCTAAATTGTCAGTGAACATGTGACATTGCGACTTTCTATTTTGGTTGCTTTGACAACTGACCGATATAGAGTGAATGATACATCCTAATGCCAGGTTTGTTATTTTTTTCTGGTGGAACGTAAATACCATTAATGTCGATGTTTCTTTTAATGGCTGATTTACTAATGTCTGATTATGAACAGTTTGGTGAAACTCGGTCTAAAGCGATGATAATCGACTTTTAATGATTTTAAACAGAAAGGAGATGGCATTTTTTGGCATTACTAATTTTGGAAAGGTACAGAATTCAAAGCTATTTAAAAAAAAAGCGCTTATTTTAATGTATTGGTAGCCAGATTATCTTTATTATTGACAATGGGGATAAAATCTCGTTAAATATAAGTAACTTAATTTGATTCAACACAGAGCGGACCAGTCTTTGTTTCTAAGGCCATGGATAGAAGGCTTTTTGGCATATTTGATAGTGTTGTCTTTGAAAAATATAAAAAATAAAATAAATGATTAATAAATTAATTTACATAATGTTTTGATTGTAAGTGCATAACTGATAAAATAAAATCATAAAAAATCAAAATATGTATACAGTTTAAGAGGACTTGATCTAGCTAAGAAATCGAATGTATTTTTTTTTCAACAAAATTGTTACGATTTTATTTTTATTGGCAACACTAAAACCCATAAATATGACTCTATAAAAGACGACATTTCACGTCAAGTCACATTTACTCGCTCGCTACATTATAAATAGTTACTATTCTTTACGAGTCAACATATTGTCAACCACGGACCGCTGCGTAAACTGTAGAATAGCTACAAATAGTTGTAGTACAATAACAACACATGCTTTGGAAGATGAATCCATTCTATCGGTCATTCGCTCCTGGATTGCCCCTGAGCCTGTCAGTTAATTTTTATGTACCTATTTTATGAGATAAACATTTCGATTGCTTTTTTTTAGTTGAACATTATTTTGATTTTATTTTTTTAGGTGAGCAATCAGGATCTTATATGTAATGCCTGTTGGGTACTTGTAACCAATTTTTTAAATCAAGTTCATACTATGTCTGAACCACATCCACCTTCTTGTACCGTTGGGCACCGACAGGTGTGTGTCAAATGTGGATCTTCTACAGCACGTCCAAGAAATCACCAATTACGGACTGATTCAGACAGAGAACGAGGCATATACTTATAATGTGATTCGAGAATGGATACTGCCCCGACAAGTAAGTTAATTATGACACATTATTTTGAAACTTATTTATTCAAAAGACGTATGTAAGTATGTTTTACATAAATGTTTTATTGTTGCAGCTGCGGACTAGAAACAATGTCTGTCACCGTTGCTGGGTGAGAGCAGACAAAGCGTCTCGTCATTTTATTTCCGGGGCATCCACATTCTCGAGTAGGCGCTCTCATCTTGACTCTGAAACTTCTGAAGGTCCACCTGATAATGAATCTATGCCCCAACATAACCCTGAAAGTCTGCCTCAACGTGACCTTGAATCTCGCCCTCAACCTAATGTTGAAAATCTGCCTGAACCTGATGCAGATAATGAACCTGCATCTGATGTTGAAGATCATCCCGAACCTGTTGTTGAAGATCAGCCTGAACCTGACCTTGTAATTCAGCCTGCATCAAGAAGACAAGAGACAATTGTGTTGCCTGATTATATCCGAGCTGTAGACTGTGGGTCAAGGTGCATTATTGAAGGTTGTCAGGGGAGTGAAAGATTCAGGCTACCAGTTTCAACAAGAAAAATGCTGCTTTTACAGTTTAATTATTATGTACCAGTAAATAGTCGTGTGTACAGTAACCATTTAAATACAGAATCGTGGGACTTTCAAGCTGGTATTAGTGCTTATTCAAATGCATTTAATGCGAGACATATACAAGATATGTTGCATTTAAAAAGCACAAACGTTAACGCATTAGATTTTTCAAATATAAATAATATAGAAGACCATCTTGTACGTCACTGGATTGGCTACACAAAAGATCAATTCAATCAGTTATTAAATGAAATACCTGCCATAAATGAAATGCGAAGAGGTAAAACGGCTCTCACTGCATTCTTAATGAAACTAAGGACAGATGAACCAAATGAAAGGTTGGCAACATTATTTCAAATTCCAAGGAGAACTTTGGAGGTGTTGATGTCAAAGGTTCGAGAACTATTATATAATAATTTCGTTCCATCTCACTTGGGTATAGCACACATATCAAGTGGACAAATAATACAAAGAAATCTATTGATACCCCGAGGATTGTTTGGAGTTCAAAGTGATGGTCAGGAAAATCCTATAGTCATAGCTGATGGTACATATAGCTATATACAAAAAAGTTCTAATTATTTATATCAAAAAAATACTTACAGTTTACATAAATATCGAAATCTAGTGAAACCATTTATGCTAGTATGTTCTGATGGTTATATTATAGATGTTCTGGGCCCCTATCCAGCTACAACATCAGATGCAGCTATAATGCAAAAGCAATTCGAAAACGAAAATAGTTATTTACAACTTCAACTATCGACCCAAGCAGCAAACAAATCTAGGTTGGTTACTATTTCTAGATGGGTTATAGAAGCAGTCAATGGTAGGTTTAAAAGAGATTTTAAATTGTTTAGGCAGGAATATTTTAACTTAGCCTCAAAACATGTAATGATTGATTTTAAAATAGCTGCTGCATTAATTAATCGCTTTCACCCTCCAATAACTAATAGAAATGATGCCGGGGAAATCTTAAGTATAATAAATGCGAACATGTTTGTAAACAATTATTTATCTGATTTTTTCAATATTAATCAACTAAACAGAAGACGAGCTGATTTTGTAAGCGTTACCGTTGAAAACGATAACCTGACAGATTTTCCCCGGTTATCATATAGTGAACTAACATTAATTTCTCTTGGAACATATCAAATAAAGCAATCGCGTTCCTATTATGGAGAGCATGTAAGGGCAAATGGCACCTATATAATAGAAGTATGCAGGAAGGTTGACAGGAGTCTACTGGAAGAGCTGTCAACAACAAACACACTGTGGATTTTACGGGGAAGAATTAAGTCTAGACATGTGGGAAGAAAGATATACTTTGTTTATATTTTGATTGACAGCTCTCTAAGTGGCCGGGAAGCTATAAAGCAAAACTGTTGCAATTGCATTGTTGGACGAAGAACAGTAGGATGCTGTGCCTATATCATGTCAATCATCTGGTACTTGGCATGGGCACGGCATCAAGATAGCCTGTCGCCTCCAGCACCTTTCTTAGATAATATATTGCTAATATATGATGATGAGCATGAATAAAATATTATGATTAAATACTGGTTTTTTATTGTACCTGCAATAATCCTGTCATCCTTAAGTAATTCATAATAATATTATATGCTTAGATTCGATAAGTGAGTCTCTAAAGTCTCCTGAGGTTTCTGTGACTACGGAGTTTAATTAATTCTTCTAAAACCTTAAACTCTCATTAGGTCTATGATCAGAGGGTAAATCATGGAACTAAACCAACTTCAACAAGTAGTTATCATTTTTCAAGTCATTACAAAGCATAATTAGCTATCTGTTGTGCATACAATAAACATTTATGCGTTAAAATAGTAATACAGGTAAAAGAACCTATTAAAGTACAAATATTAATGTACTTAACCTCACTTTTACAAAAATCAAGATTTCTCTTTAACCCAATTGTTATTATTATTTTTTATTTTTTTAAATAAAAGCTTATAATATTCCCTATCAAACCATGCCACTTTTATTTCTGTAGAAACTAAAAAAGTTTAATGCCAGCGTTATATGAACTTCTGCCATTCTCTATTACGTCTGAAAATGAAAATGCAGAAAATAAGCATGTTATGTTGTGTTCCATAAGACTATACGTTTTTATTATTACAAATAGTAGTTTTAAATCGTTAAGTTTTATTATAGCTCCGTTTTAAGCATTATAATAAACGCCATTGCGCGCATTATGTAGGTAAAATTAGAGCATTTTCTTAATAACTTAATATGTGAATATTTTAGATTATGTTTATAAATTATTATATATTTTGATTCATTTATAAAGTTATGTCTAACGCGGATAAAAACTGAGAATTTTACAAAGATTTTTAAGCGTATTTTTATGAAACCTTCGCCATTTTAAAGATAATTTAATTATTTATCTTTAAGTATACGTGTTTTAATAAAATATAATACCTTTTGTTTTATGTATAGTAAATTAATAATGCGTCTAATTTGGGACAGCGCTACTTGATGGGCGAGTCCTGTTACTGGGACGTACGACGCGTTGCGTGAGCTCAGCACAGAACACGCAAGTTTATGCACTCAAGGCTGTTGGCATGTATCCTGCCACTGCCCGTTCGTTCGTTGCATGGAGCTAGCCTTCTGTATCTATTTTGTGGTGGAAAGTTGTTACGAACACACTGCAGTGAGTATGAGGACTTATATTCTGATTTGATAGGTGTTTTTAAAATTGGCTTTTTTATATTGTGTAGTAGCTGCTGCCCGCGACTTCGCCCGCGTAGGTGACTACTTCCCTATTTGAATCGGATTTTGTTCACAATTTCATGGGTTTTAATTTTTTTTTTTTTGCATGGAATCCTAATTCTTTTTCTAAAATAAAAGTAGGCTAAGTTTTTCCTTATAATATCAGCTATTGCCAGTGAAAGTCCCGTCAAAATCGGTCTAGGCGTTTTGGAGATTAGCTGGAACAAACAGACAGACAGACAAAAATTCAATTTTTTTATACAAGTACCGTAGGTATATGTATACTTTCATGGGCATTTAGTAGAAAGCTGTTATTTTGATATTACAAACAGACACTGCAAATTTATTTATTTGTATAGTTTGCTTTGGTATGTAAGATGCATCACGGTTAAGTTTTATGTCTACTGCTTTCAATTAATATTTGCTTGCTGTAAAGCTTCGTTGATTTTGTGTTAGTGTTCAGCACTCTTATTGCATAACACACTATCAATCACAATCTGAATGATTTTGAAGCATATTGCTAATCCATTGCTTCATATGTTCGAAAAATTTGTCTGCTCAACAAAGTAAAAAACGTAATGAATATTGTAGAGCTGCCAAAACGCTGCTTTGAGTTTTATCTTTACCTTGGTACGTCAATCCATTTTTATGTGTTATCTAGCAGCTCCCCGCGGTTTCACACGCATAGGTCTCGATTCCATGGGTATATCAGGATAAAAAGTATTATATGTGTTAATCCAGGTTATAAATTATATGTCTGCCTAATTTTATCGAAATCCGTTCAGTAGTTTTTGGGTGAAATAGTAACAAACGTCCATCCATCCATTCATCCACCCATCCTCACAAATTGCCTTTACAACCAGACTTCCCTACAACTAAAAGCAAAGTAATTATTACCCTCTGAATCCGATCCTATTTTTTGTTTTCTATCAGAATCATACACATAACCCAGTAACACGGATTATCCTACTAATATTATAAACGTGAAAGTTTGTGAGTATGGATGGATGGATTTTTGTTACTCTTTCATGCAAAAACTACTAAACGGATTTGGATGAAATTTGGCACACAAATAGTTTGTAACCTGGATTAACTTATAGGATAATTTTTATCACGATATCTCTACGGGATCAAGACTTATGCGGGTGAAACAGCGGCGCGCTGCTAGTCTTCAATAAACAACCTCATCACCTTTTTTAGCCTGTTACCCCAATATGGAAAATTCCTTTACAATTTTGTTTTTTTCCTTATTTTACCGAACACAAATCTCAATAGTGTGGATGTTAGATGGTGGATGGAGTTTACGGCGAGACACAGCCATAGATCTATGGGGGGTGAATAAATCAGCATAAACGTCACTTTGGGGTAGACGTGAAAATCAACAATGTCTTTGGATTTCTTTCTTGTAGTATTTGAGATGTAAAGCATTCTTAATTGGTGGTCAAATATTTAAAGGTTTCTTTTGGTAACTGACTTCAAAAAAAGGATGAGGTTCACAATTCGTCGCAAAGTTTTTTATTTATTTAAACTTTTCACACTTAAAAAAGTACAAAGGCGGACTTAATGCCTTAGGCATTCTCTACCAGTCAACCAAGGGTGGTGAAGAGATTAGATGGCAGGTGCTCTGTTAGAAATGGAACAATTTGTACATAAATAAGTCATAAACTTATAATACACATACATACATATTTACTATAATATATACCTATATTATATATATATATTATATACAAATTCAAGAGAGAGAGGTTTTGAGATGACTCTACGCTATTTATTTTGAAAATAACTCCGCAATCTCCGCTTAAATGCATTCCGACTGGTGGCCATCCTGATGTCAAGAGGTAGCGCATTCCAAAGAAGAATGGACTGAATATGAAAGGAAGATGAACAAAGTCAGAAGTATGAGAAGGACAGAGTAGGAGAAGATTGTTAGAAGAACGAAGATTTTTTATAGGGCGTTCCCCGATTACTCGAAGACGGCTGGACTGGATTCTTTTTTTTTTTTTTGAATGGGGTCTACTTCACAGGTGGTCCCATTGTCATTAAGTCAGGATCTGATTATGGGATCCTGGAGAAATCGAGGGAAATCTTCAAATATTATAGGCACACCTATAGCGATTTCGGTATTTTTTATAGTAACTTGTGCATTTGCTCGCGAAAAGCACCATTTGGTGAAGTGGAACTGATGATGAAGACCACAGATGGCCACCGGAACAACTCAATAATAAGTATTTCACGGGTTGTTATTCGATTACTTTAAAATTATTGCTAAGCAATATAAGCTCGTCACAATGCGTATGGTGAAGTGGAGCTGATGGTGAAGTACCAGGAGAACTACTCAAAAATTTACGTCCCTGCATCGGGAAAAGCAATATTTTGTAAAAGGTAATGAGCAGTTGTCATTAGGCTATTGTAACTTAGATAAATTACAAACCGACCCACTAAAAAGTGTTTTTTTTTTTGCAAAAAAAACAACCGACTACCAAAAACTCACTACAAAGTGAAAAATAACTTTAATTTAGGAAGTCGGTCGCAAAAACCTAAAAAACAGATCCAAAGACACCGACTTCTGAAATTAAAGGTATTTTCACTTTGTATTTTTTTTTTTTGGAAGTCGGTTTTTTTTTCACAAACGTTTTTTTCCTGAAATGCTTGATACTGTGAGTCAAATAAGAGGATCCACTATTAAATTAACCCGACTTTGGTATAAACCAGCGATTGTTAATAGGAAAATTACACTTCAAACGACAATAAATATAATCGTGAAAACCGTTGAGCGCTCACATGCAAACGGTTTCTAGTAGCCGATTGTTTGACGTGTTAATTATGATAATGCAATCAATCTGCCTAGCCTTTTCCCAACTATGTTGGGGTCGGTTTCCAGTCTAACCGGATGCAGCTGAATACCAGTATGTTACATGGAGCGACTGCCTATCTGACTTACACAACCCAGTACCAGGCCTCCGTCACTCCATGTACTTGCGCGCTATAAGTGCCTACCGCCCAGCCGAGCGGTCTCGGTCCGCCGGCGGATCAAATTCAGTGCGGTTTTCGCAAGCGAAGCGCGCGCACGCCGTTCAATTTTAATAGTGCTGTTCGTTCGTACGCGTATTACGATGACGAAACAAACTTTAAAAAAGAGAACCGACTTCAAAACACTAAACCGTAAGAAATAATTTCTTCTTTGATGTAGGTGCTTTTTCGATTCGTAATTACCAGCTGTTAGCACTAACATAAAAAAAAAACTAATTATTTCTTACGGCTTAGTGCTTTATTTGAAGTCGGTTCTCTTTTTTTAAGGCTTTTTTTTCATTTCTAGTGAACATCTCCGAAGATCATCATCAAACTAAGAAGTATTATACTTATTTTAAAACGTTCTCCTAAATGTAACAAATCCTTTTCTGAAAACCGCATCGATATCGGTTTAGCCAAACGCGAGATTATCGCGCACAAACAAACCAAACCTACAAACCATACAAGTCAAACTTCTCAGTTTGGCCTGTATGTCTGATCACCTCCTTTTTTTTAAGTTGGTTAAATATTGTATAAATGATAAAATTTTTAACTGCCACATAAAAGTCAGAACATATTCACAGTTCTCAATAACATAGATAAAAAGTTATGTTAATTTAATTTTATCGAAGAGGCAGCCCTGCGATTACTGTGGAATCGCGCGGTGCGAAGCAATCACTGCTGTACGCTTGAGCATTTAGGCGCATTTTAGCATACAGTGGTTGTTGACGCGAGGGAGTAGGCAATTATCGTAATAGGTATTGGAAATTTTCTACTGAGTGAAGTATCTGTTACGTAGTAACTATTCAGTAATCTGTGCCAGTACCTGGGTAACACGATACCCCTTGGTAAGACTGGTTGTCAGACTTTCGGGCTTCTGACAACTCGTAACGACTGTCAAAAATCCACGAATGACAGTCGGGATCAACGGCTTAACGTGCTTTCCGAGGCACGGAGGAGTCTCAGTATGTAAAGATGGTCACCCATCCACGGACCAACCCCGGCAAACGTAGCTTAACCTGATAGATTGACCCGT
This sequence comes from Fissipunctia ypsillon, assembly GCA_947568875.1. NCBI lineage: Eukaryota > Metazoa > Arthropoda > Insecta > Lepidoptera > Noctuidae > Fissipunctia > Fissipunctia ypsillon. The sequence goes on along the minus strand of OX387655.1, from coordinate 18,716,763 downwards.
GCGGCTGTTATTACTTAGCCACGGGCTCCTCTCGAATAATGCTAATAAGTGTAACTCAAAATAATCCCTTTAAGCTTAATTTAACAAATCTTTGTATGTACAAGCTTAAGGTTATCATTATGTAAAGAGTTATTTCGTACGCAAAATATCCTAACTTAAACGTTGGATAAACTTTACCAAATAAATGTATTTCTATATAATCTTGGTATTGCGCAAGTAATTGCCTGTATCATCGCATCAAAAAGCTTATTAAAAAAAACACTGCGGCTGTGAGCTTTCGCAAAACTTCTGATTACAGACCAAATCACGGACTATACAATCAAGCTAGCAAAAAACTAGACCAAAATTGAAAACATCCGCTATCGGAAATAGAGACAAACCAAGACAAACATTGTTCCAAATCCGGGCTCCCCAAAAATCTACAATGCATCTCTCAAACAGTGCTATACAAATTGAACTAAATGATTGATCTAATCGCAACTGATGCTGGGATAGCCAAAGTTCGTACGAACCAATGTCATTGAAATCAGACAAACAAACACATGTATTGAGGAGTTTGTTGCATGAATGGAAATGAAAAAGAGAATAGGCAGTTCGGATGTTGTTGCATTCATTGACAATAAGGATAGTCCCATAATATCATACATCATTGTTTTTGACCCCCGACGGAAACAGAGGGGTGTTATAAGTTTAACGTGTGTATTTGTGTGTATAGTACGCGTCAAGCTTTATATCGGTTCTGAAGTGTGCTACTCACTGCGCAGTACCGCTCCCCTCACCCCCGCTGATACATGAATTTGTTACTGCGCAGCGACTCGCCTCGTGTTCCGAGCCGCCATAAAGTTTGAATCGGGCTGTAACTGTGTACTTGTGTGTCTGTCTGCGCCTTCGTAGCTCCCAAACGGCTGGACCGATTTTGATTATTATTCCTTTGTTCGAAAGGTGACTTCATCGAGAGTGTTCTTAGCTATGATCCAAGTAAATCGGTTAAGCCGTTTGAAGATTATCAGCTCTTTTCTAGTTGATGAATGGATGTGGGCACCTTCCACAGGTCTGATCGATTTGAAATTTGGTATTCTGTTATTTTAATTATATTAAAATAACAGAATACAGAATACATACAGAGTACAAGTTGGAGTGCGGGGTGAGGCAGGGAGGATTGAGCTCACCTACGCTCTTCAATCTGTATATCGATGGACTTGTTGCCGAGCTCAGCAGTCGCCATATTGGATGCCATGTTGATGATGTTTGCTTTAACAACATCAGCTAGGCTGATGATATGGTGCTGCTGAGCGCGTCAATAGGGGGACTCAGAGAGCTAATAGGCATTTGCGAAACGTACGCTCATACACATGGCCTAATATATAACGTTAAAAAGAGCGAGCTTATGGTTTTCAATGCGGGTTCTAAGTGTCCGGCGGAGGTTCCACCAGTTAGGCTATGTGGGGTGCCCTTGGAGCGGGTACATACTTTCAAGTATCTGGGACATATTGTGACGTCCGACCTGAAGGACGACGCTGATATTGAGCGAGAAAGGAGGGCGCTGTCGGTGAGGGCGAATACGATTGCCCGCAGGTTTGCTCGTAGCTCCAAGGATGTGAAAATCACCTTGTTTCGAGCCTACTGCACATCTTTTTATACGAGTAGTCTGTGGGTGTCATATTTGCAGAAATCCTACAGCGCTCTCCGCGTTCAATATAACAACGCGCTGTGGGCGCTGCTGCGGCTGCCTCGCTTTTGCAGCGCATCGGGAATGTTCGCTAGCGTCCGCATTGACTGTTTTTATACCAGCATGCGCAAGAGGGCGACATCGATAGCGAGTAGGGTGCGGGGCAGCGGTAGCAGTCTTCTTACCATTGTTGTCAACAGGTTGGACGGCCCTTTTATGCAGCACTGGCAGGCCTTACACGCACCCGTATATCGGGCGTGGGGCAGGTAAAAGTAAATTAAAATAAAATTCCAATAATACGACAGACATTTTTATAATTATTTGAAATTTTGTACACCTACTTAGTTTATTTTGACATTTTTTGTAATTTATTTATTTTTTTGACATTTTTAATAATTATTGGACTTTTTTTTAAATACGATTTTTATTTTTTATTATTATTTTTATTGTGAATTGTTCAATATTTAAATTTAATTAATTTAAATTTTATTATTGGTGTTTATTTTGAATGTATTGTACCTATGTGTTAATTATGGACAGGAATTATGTCTGAAATAAAATGAATAATTAATAAATTAATTAAATTAATTAGAAGACCATAGTAACCTTGAACTGATGCTGCAGCATCACCTGGAATTTGCAAACTCCCTCACCAGCTTACTGCAGAGGTGTGTTTGGGTTCATTGGAATGGTCTCAATGAATAGGTTATAGATAGATGGTGATCAGGGTCTAATGATGAAGTAGGAAAGAGAAATGAGGATACATTAGTAACAAGCTTCAATGTAGGAAAAATACATACAGCTGCGCAGATTTCGGCGAGGCACGTGTCGATCGTAGCGTATCTACTAGTAATATTTAGGTAAAGTTTAAAAAGCAGGAAATAAAAGTTCAAGTTAAAAACCCGCGACACAAAAAAACATCTAAAAAGTAAAAAATAAAATGTGTCGGCCCTTTAAGTTCAGTGAAAGTTGTAGGTAATATTTTGATCCGAGCGTCGCGTCGTCGTGTCAGGGGACAGCTGACGGTTGAAGAAGGAGGTTTCTTCCTTGACCAAAACCCAAAACCAAATGACAATCGACTGTCACGGTAAAACCAAAGCAACTGCTAAAAATCTTCATAATTTATTTCTCCCCTTGCATTATAATAATTTTATTATCTTATAACATTTGCATGTTAGAAAATAATTGCATGATAAAAGATAATTGCATTGGCATGTTAATTGTAATTGCTTACATGTTTTTCCACAACGTTTTATGCTCATTTCAACATCACGATGTAAAGTAGGTCAATTTAGATGTACTAGATCTTATTAGAGTTTAATATGTATTTAAACCGCGGCAAAGGTATTCTCTAAAGAGAACAGGCTCAGTACATGTCCGTATTTTACATTAGGGATGGGATCCTTGAGGCTTTAGACGAAATAAATCGAATCGATTTGGCAGGAATCGATACTTACGTAAAAATGTTCATACTGTCAAATAATTATGTCTACTTAAATAAGTAGCAGTGGCGAAAGCACCATATAACACGATTCCTACCGGCTTCCCTTCGGTGGTTCGCATCAGCAACTCTACCGCTATTGAAAAGTGCAACTGTATTGTGTTCGATTCTTTATATACCTATGATAATTTTAGAAAGTACTTAATTTAATTGTGTTTATTTCTCTTAAACATTGAAAGTTTTGTTTGTGTAGTGATAGCGTCTTTTTGGTTCTGCTATTTGACAATTGATGGTGTTAAATTCAATAAAGAAAATACAATAATTTTTACTTTATTGGTAAGTAAGTAACTTAAAACCGGCTTCTCTCTTACAAAAATTCTCACCTCGCCGCTGATAAGTAGGCTTGGTTTTTAATAACATACATTTCATATTTTTTATTTCTTCTTTTTCAGACAACAGTCTGACGACAGATACAACTTTTTTGGAATACCAAAACATACAAGGTAAAGAAAACCCTAACAATATTTATTTCTAGCCGCAGGTACGTACTGTAAATATCTGAAATGTTTATTTTTATCCGACTTAGGGTTAAGAAAGTCTAAAAGATTTGATTTTTTTTTCTTGTACCTAAGCACGTATTCTACAATCTATGTATTTACAACATATAGGTAAATCAGCTGTTTAGAATTAAAAGCCTACCCTTGATGATCTAAACAGAGCCACAGATGCTACAATTGACGATTATCATCAACTGGACTATAATTATGATAGTTGTACTGTCGATACGAAAATAGGAAAAAGAATTATTTTGATAGTCGGTAAGAATACAATTTCGCCGCAGCTAATTACGAATCTTTTCCCAACCCTATCCCGTTCGTTTACCCCCCAGGAGAATGCTAGCGACACTACATGTGAGCTTATTTCCCAGTCCCGTTTGTTAACGTTTAGATACCGGTCGCTTTGTATACAGCCACAAAATTGAACGGTACAGAAGGCCAGCTCCATACAACAACGACCGAAAACGTACGCACACATAGACACGCTTTACATACAGCGAGTGCAGATCGCCGTACGCACGCGTCTATGTGTGCGTGCGCCTGTTTTCGCTCGTTGCATGAAACTGACCTTCTGTATCTATATATTTTGTGCTGCTGCGCTGGGAAATCGTTACATAAGCGGGTATAATCGATGCGAGAAATAATTCGATTGCTGCGGGATCGTTTATTGAATTAGGGTTATTGTACTCGATGGGTTTATTGTGAGACGGCTATTGATAGGGTCTTTAGGTAATAGGGATTGAGCATGCCTCCCATGGGGGATGTAGGTAGTAATAGTAAGCGATTTTGGTACATAACAGGTGCATTGATAGCATAATCGACTTATAATGTATGTATTTAATCGATCCTCAAATAATTCCCATTTTACTTTCCTAAAAATATTATAGAATACTCTTATCTATATCTATACAAATAAATAAAATTGACGTGGCTGTTTCTGATGTCAAATTAACAACTTTTTACTAAATGCATTTATGGAAGTATAATTATACGGTACATATAACAAAAAAGCAATTTTTGCGTCTGTCTGTCTGTCTGTGTGTTCCGACTAATCTCCGAAATGGCTGGGCCGATTTTGACGGGACTTTCACTGGCAGATAGCTGATGTTATAGGAGTACTTTTATTTTAGAAAAATATTTAAGGTTCCGCGCAAAAAAATTAAAACCCATGAAATTATGAATAAAAAGTCGGATTTGAAAAATTATTTTTGCATTTGGTTGCCCAATTCTCGAGGATAGTCATAGGTTATTTAACATCACGCTACGACTCTTAGGAGCCGAGCAAAAAGAAAAAAGTCAGAAAGAGCACTAAGTGAAAACGAAGTAATAGCGATTTGGGGGGTTGGGGGACGAAGGAGTTTTATTAAAATGTGGCTGTTATTTTAGTATATTGTGTATCTTACGACATCCACGCAAACGAAGTCGTGGGGCACAGCTAGTTATACTAACATAATTAATGCGCCTCTTTTTTTCAACCTCAAATAATTAATATTTTGCGGTCGTAAAAATAATAAATAGCCAAATAATTGCGACCAACTTGGATGTAGCGCTCGCTTGAGTCGCGCGCGGTTGGTCACAGTTCTTACCTCACCTAACCATCGTTGATACCCTAGCTTAGTTACTGCGACTAACTGAGAAATGGCCAAAGTTTAAAAAGAGGCTCATTTATCCAAAAAAAAGGAGCAACATAAGATGCCCAAAAAGTTTTTAGAGGTTCATTCATTTAAAAAAGCGTACCTACGTCATTAGAAAGTCAATAATATTTTAGAGGATCAATTACCAGCCTATTATTTTACCATTGCAGCGCAAAGGTTTCTTCTCATGCTATAAAGAGCATTGATAACCAGGGGGCCAACCACCACCTCTTAAAGCAGTATTATTTTAATGTTACTTCGGTGTGAGAAAGAGATGGAGCTATACAGGACGTCTAGCTCCATCTCTTTCCCACACTGAAATAAGATTAAAATAATACTGCTTTAAGAGGTGGTGGTCTGGCTCCAGCACACATCTTTCGAAAATATACAAAACAATATTTAAGCAATAGCTCAACGGTTGGAGCAAGGACTGGCGAACGCTGTGTCCCGCATACTCCCCTTTCTACAGTACCTACAACCAGTCAACCAGTGATAACAGTGTTAGAATACGAAAATAATTCATGCTGCTACGGGATAGCATAGATTAGAATAGAATACCGTTTATGGTCTCCAGTATTACAGCTAGTAGAAGTGGTGCATAAACAAACAGCATTATGCTTGGGTCCCCTAAGCGCTGGTTTTAGCTTAATTCCTTGACTCCTGTTTACAAAAAAAAAAGGTACGTTTAGCAATAACGGATTACCACATTAAATGATATTATGCTGATCATACTTTATCTTTCGCAATACCCAATCTAAACCAAATACCTGTAGACATTAGAGACTCAATGAGTAGTAAAAAGATAAAGTGTAAGCTGAAAGAACATTACATCAACTCGATTATAAATTAACTGCTAATAGCGCGTTGATCAAATCTCCCCCATCATCTACCATGGCATGCTAGAACAGATCCCAGAGGTCTAGTTGTGTGCTTTGTTTAAGTGTAAGGAACTTGTAATTCATAAAATAAAATAAAATAAAATAAGAAATAAAAAATAAAAAGACACACGGCAGATGTCAGCGGAAACGCCGGGAGACGCCCTAGGAAGACATATAGTGACCTTATTGGTGATGTTCTTCAGAAAGGTCAGGTGCGTAGTACTCGCCACCGGCGTGCGTGTATGACCAGATGTATGAACGTAAACCAGGCAAAAGGAGTATGTAAGGATCGTAGCAGGTGGCGTTCTGTAGTTTCTGCCTACCCCCATGGGAAGAAGGCGTGAGTTTATGTATGTGTATGTATGTAAAAAAATAAAATACATGAAGATTATTGAATTAGAAAAAAGAGTTTCAGTTTGTGGACACGACTGGCTATTTTATTTATAAAAACGAAAAAGAAAAGAAAAATATAGATACAACCGATGAGCATACTAGTACTTTGGTGCTATTTCTTTGATAGTCAAGCAAAGGTTACATAAAGGTGTTGCCAATGTCATATTGTTACCACATATGTGCGGTTGACTGTACTATTGACAGAAACTTAGTCCTATATAGTGAATATCTTGTTATTAGGTCATAGCAGAGGCTAATAGAATTTATATAGTTCTCATCTTCTATGAAAGATGAAATTTATCTTATATTCGTAAGCAGACGTCATGGAATTCCCAGATGAGTTATGAGTTCCCAGAAAATAAACAAGGAAAACGCCAAAATGAAAATGAATAATCACAGTCCTTGGAAAATTGAGGAAAACATGCCCTAATAAATTGTTGCTAATTAATTCAGCTTAAAAACCTGTTTACACAGAAAATAAGTACTAAATAAATACAATGTAAGTTCGAAAGGAAAATGCATAGTAAAAAGCTGTCATTACCTTATTTATTGGCAAACAAAGAATAAATAAAGTATGACAACAATGATCCTGAAAGCGTAAGAAAAATAGTGTGGTTACAGTGTTGACAAGTTTACGATGGACACAGAGGTACAGGTGAACTGGAAGTTACGTTTTCCTTTAACACATCTTTTTTTTTTTGGATGGGAAATCATCAAATGACTTCTCCCGCTCTGGGCGGAGCGGGAAGGCGTGTCTGACTTTTACTGACTAAAACCCACCCGTGTTCTTTCAGTTGCCTGTGCCGGGGCCACGGTAACTCTATCGAACATCCCGCGACCCTAGCTGGCGTCGGCCCTAGCGGACCCCGTCAATTGGTGCTGACATCTCTTTAAGGCGCGCGTGAGACAAAACGCGTCGTCGACCCGGGCCTGGTTCTTACTGGACGGCGAGCTACCCATTGCTTGCCGTCCGCAAGCCCGAGCCTGCGGTGGCTGGGAATCGGCTGTCAATTCCTGACGCCCAGGGCGTCTTCTGCGGCGACTAGGAGTGTGAGGGCGCAAAGATTGACACTCCCTCACGCGGTCCGTCTCCTCCTTAGCGAGCATTACTGCTTCGCAGAAGGAGGTGATGGATTCCCATGTACTCTCGCTCCGTACCATGGCCCGGACCAGCGCCGGACGTGAGAGATCGCCGCCGCCGATCGCTTTAACACATCTGGGGCCGTATTTTGTGGTGTGAAAACCATCATTGTTCGGTATTTCTTCTCAGAATAGTCGGTTAGGAAACACCGACCTCGTCTAGTTTTATATTAGTTTATTTTTTGACATGTAAGAGTTTTTTTATAAATGTTATATGATTTTATTTCTAAGTAGGTTTGTACAAATACTTTTACACAATAATCATATTTTTTTTAACTAAATGAGGTTTCTTATTTGACTACTCTGAGAAGAAAGCCGAAACAAACTCAGAGGTCACACAGTCTCTTTTAAAGTCCAATAATTTTGGTCAAACCATGTAGATTGGTGTCTGAAATGGTCTTTTGAAAAAAGAACCACATAGATTGAGTGGACCTGTACAGTCAGTAATCATACAGCTCAACTCAGAACTTAAGGAGCTCAACGATTCGACGAACAATACCAAAGAAAGGACATTTGGGTAGGTCGCTTAAATTATTCAAACTGCCAGACCATGATTATAACTAACACAGAGAAAAATAATAAAAATTTAAAACCAATTTACAGAAATAAATCATGTATCATGGTTCAGTGGAAAAAAAAGGGATGGTTACTATTCGTGCTGTATATAAAGTCTATAAAGTTACCGTTGTAAAATAAAATATGTTTTTATAGACTAAAGCTGCGTTTCCACCAAGATGAGAGTCCTCTCTCTCTTCTTAGCGAGGAATGTGTTTGAAACAACTCAATAACATTGCTTCATTTTCGTAGTTTGAGCTAAGCTATTGTTGTTACAAAATACGTTGCTGTTAAATATTGTAAAAGCCAATTAAGTATTTTTTTTTAAAGTTACCGTAAAGTTTCTTGCTGGCTCTTTTCCATTTGGAACCGTGCACCTAGCTTCTGTAGTGTCATTAGTGCCCAATCAATCTGCCTAGCCTTTTCCCAACTATGTTGGGGTCGGCTTCCAGTCTAACCTGCAGCTGAATACCAATATTTTACATGGAGTGACTGCCTATCTGACCTCCACAACCCAGCAACTGGGTAATACGATACTCCTTGGCAAGACTGGTTGTCAGACTTTCGGGCTTCTGACGATCCGTAACGACTGTCAAAGATCTACGAAGGACAGCCGGGCCGGCTTAACGTGCTTTCAGAGGCACGGAGAAGTATCGGTATGTAAAGATGGTCACTCATTCACGGACCAACCCCGGCAAGCGTAGCTTAACCTGATTGATTGCCCCTGCGGCTGTTATTACTTAGGCATGAGCTCCTCACGTTTCATAAGTGCCCATGTAGGTTTGTGTGAAATAAAATATTTTGATTTTGATTTTTTTGTTGACTGGTTAGTTTTACGCGCATTCTTCGCTTCGTATCCTTGCACACCTCTGGTGAAAACGCACCCTTAGGGTAAATTCTCACCGAGACGTGAAGCGACCCGACGCGGCGCGCACATTTTTAGATCGCGATACAAAATAGAACTTATTTACTACACAATAAGGTATGTCGCGCTGTGCAGCACAGCGCATCTCAGCGTACCTACTTCACACACCCTCGCACTGAAATAGTACCTTTTCGTGTAGTAAATAAGGTCGATATTGTGTCGGTATCTTAAAAATTAAGCGCAGTGTCACGTTGCGTCACGTCTTGGTGTGAACTGAGCCTTAAGAGACAAAATGAATAACCTAGCAACAAGCCTGGTAGTAAGGCTGACTGGTCAAAGTTCTACTAAAATATCTTCAGTCGTGGAGTCTTTTTGGAACGAACTTCTTCAACGCGGCTTGCGGTAGGAATTGACTGGTAGAAATCGTCACGTAACGAAAAAACGTTATGCCCTGATGCCCCATGTCAACAAAAATTCTTAACACTTGAAACTTGAGACCAAACTAGACCTTCAACTGTTATGATATGAGACACAATTAAATTTAAAATATAGCTATGTGTAAGCAGGCCGCCCTTTATGCCTGGAAGCTTTTATTTAGGTATAAAGTTCTTTTACGTCTTTAGTTTTTAATTTTTATTTCTGCTTGAGTATAGTTTCGATGTTTTTTTTTTTTTATTGGTATGACACATGGAAAATAATTCTATTTAATGTTTTTGTGTTGCGTAATGTTCTTGTGTCACATAAATTTTGCATACTATTGTATAGAATCAAGTTTTTCTAACTGCACAGACAACTGTGCTGCTGGTGAGTTTGTTGCGCCACTTCTTCTCCCCAGCTAAAGCACTAGGAAGTGGTGAAGGGCGGGCGTTTTGGGGGACTGTCTTATGTAATTTTGACGTTCGAAAAGTGCTGACTCTCAGCCTAGTTTAAATACATGACTTTTGATTTTGAGTTTATATTACATACAGCGAAGGGAACTTCGTTCCAATCGGGTATCCCAAGCCACCTCCCGACTTTTTTTTACAACACACTAAACACATAGCAATAGGAATTTAAACAAAGACATTGCAAAAAAGCATTAGTTTATCTCAATTCTAATTTCAAAATGCAGACTATTATTTCAGTTCCAGCTATTATAAATCCGTTGTCTGTTCGCGGTCCGCACAGGACATTGTTGTTTATGCTGTTCATTTCAGTTTTTATCGCGCCAGGCCACGAAATGGGCTGCCTAAACCAATACCAGAGGTTTTCTAGTATTTGAAATGGGCTATGGTTTTAACGAAAGCCTAGCTATACATATACCTACTCATATTATTTTTGAATTTTACTGATAACAGACAAAAATCATCTGGCAAATACACCCGAATATTCGTTGTCTAACGACACTTCTACAAGATATATTTTTTGTAGTATTTTTTTTTTTGAGTATTGTATATTATGCTAGCCACACACGGTACGATTTACTTGCGCAAATTTAGGCTTGCGCAAGTCTGCGTGACACCAAGTGGTTCAGATACTTGTGCTAATTCATCCCACACTCGTAACAATTTACTTGCGCAAGCCTAAATATGCATGCGCAAGAAAATCGTTACGTGTGTGGCTAGCATTAAGTTACACACCCACGTAAAGTATTCATTGAAAAAGCTGGCCCACTTAACAATAACAAAAAAAAAATTAAAACCTTCCAATTGGTACAGCTATTGAGAGCTATCCAATTCCTTTACAACATTTTTTTTTTTTTTTGTTAGAATATTGGCTAGCCAAAGACCATGTTTCATATAAATCGCTTTTCTAACAGCCTCAAGCTTAAAACTAAAAAATGTGACGGCACTTTCTGGACGAACGAGCTTCGTTTTTGTTGCAATTGTACGCAACGAACGTTTTAGAACGCTTATATTGGCAACTGTTGCCGGCGCCATGTTTATGGAGCTTCACGCTCCGTTGCTGGCACTAAGGATGAGTTACTTTTGGAAAATAAAACTATGATTTACTGGACAAAATGTTGTGGGTTTTGAGAATTTGCTGTAGGTATAATGTGTCTAATGTAAAGTGCATAAATTTAAATTTAGAGCCACCATTTGTGGGTGAAATCGCGAAAAAAAATCAGCTGTTCCCTACATTTACCTATGTTCGCATAACTCGTCAAAATGTAGGAAACACATGATTCTTTTTTCGCGTTTTCAGCTTTGGTCCCATAGTAAAAGTTGTTCATAATGATGAGTACAATGACCCCTTAAGAGGTTGTTAGTGTTTAATCAATAACCCTGTATAAGCAGTTCGTGCAATAATTATTAATATTTAACTTCTGATTAGGCACTTACTTGTAAAAAAAATAAGGATTCTTGGCAACTTCGAGTAAAAACTAAATGGCTACTTATTATTGTTTTTTTTTTTTAAACAAAAGGTCTGTCTCTAGTCACCAGGGGCGTAGCCTTCATTCAACCCGATTCGTATCGGCTTCCCTACGGAACAACTACTCTTCTTAATGTATACTGTTGCCAAATAACACAACTGTGTGTGTAACTGTGTATCACATAACATTACATAATTATATTTGATACCAGTATAATACATCTTAAGATTCAAAACCATAAGATTTTTTTCTGAGTTTATGAGAACTGAACAATTTTTTCTTCGGCTTCCCTCTAATGATATTGTAGTCGCGCACTGCTAAACCCACCACTACTATCATGCACTGATCTTCTTTTCGTTTCGACGGTTAATTATGTTGCTTTTAGGTACTGGTTGGGTCCAGTAGGTGGCCACATTTATTACGGCGTCAGAGGCGTTGTTCACAGCGTCAAGGAGATGTGAGTTTGATCGTCAGAAATACACTAATAAACAATCCGTCTATTCACTTGAACAATAATTTAGAGCAATGCTTGCTTCAGTAAAAATCCTGAGAAACAGGATGTACTTTCCTCGAAGAACTAAAAGAATTCCATTATTCTCAATACGTTTTCCAATATCTTACAGTTCATTTCCTTCACTCTCACATAACGTCAAGGCCCCAAAATGTTATGTAAATCAAAATCAAACGTCAATAGAAATTAATATCACACACTGACAAAAAGATTGACTGACTGACAAGCAGATTGATTGCGTTTTAGCCATCTAACCCTTTCATTTCACGTCACAGCCATGGCTTGGGGTTGCGTGGTTACGAAACACGGTTTGAGTTGTGCCGGGGTCGGGTAGGATTTTTAAGTCGACAGTTATTTAAGGCTCGTGGCTAAATAATAACAGCCGCACCGGTTGATCAAAGGTTAAGGTACGCCTCTCGCAGTCGGTTTGTGGATGGGTGACCATCCGTTACATATCGAGACCTCTCCGTGCCTCGGAAAGTATGTTAAACCATTGATCCCGGCTGTCATTCGTAGATCTTTGACAGTCGTTACGGGTAGTCAGATGCCCAAAAGTCTGACAACCAGTCTTACCAAGGGGTGTCGTGTTACCCAGTATGAGTATGAATGTTGTGGAGGTCAGATAGGCAGTCGCTCCTTGTAAGATACTGGTATTCAGCTGCATCCGGTTAGACTGAAAGCCGACACCAACAGTGTTGGGAAAAGGCATAATATGCCTAGCCTTTTCCCAACACTGTTGGTCAATATTATTGAGTTCTTTAGGTAAACATTTTCAAGTTATCTCTTCTCGAATCGGCATGAACTCTAAGAGCACAGCTCATAATTAAAGTGGCTATTCTAGTATTTATCTTTAACTAATGTGATCGGCCACTAGTTGTTTTATGCTAAATAATTTGGTAAAATATTAGCAAGTCAAAAAGGTGGTAGAGGGACTCACAGCCCATGGTGCACAGGATGATATAATTCCTAACCAATAAATTTATCGTACTTGGAAGTTGCATAACAAACTTTATGAGGTGAATTTATAGGAGTACTAATAATACAATGTTTAGTTTGTGAATACCTCATCTAGACTAGAACACAAAACTCGTTACTGATCTTTTAAATTATTAAACCCTTTGGTTGCAGTTTGTTATCTTGTAATGACTTAGCAATTTTAAACAACAAATTCTAATTATTTCCACATCACTCCAACAAGCATTCGCTCATACGCCTCCAGGAAGCACATGTCATCAATCACAGCTTGTCTATAAGCGTCTTGGCCGGGGTAAATCTCTCTTTTTTACTCCGTGACGTCATTCGGGGTAAAACTCCCCCTACATTAGATACCCGCATTATTAGGCCTGTTTGAGTTTTAATATTTTTTTATTATTATTTACCTCCTTTGGTCGGTGTAAAGAATAGATTTCGGGAAATTTTTGGTACTGCCTCAAGGAATTTGGTTGTGTGATGTATTTTTGCAGTGAATGCTTTCCCTTACTTTCTGATTCAGAATGAAGGATTTCTTGCAGGAAGAAAACAACGTAATCTCTAGGAAGTTTATAGAAGATTTAGATTTTCTTTTGCGATGGATATTTCCGACAGGTTTCAGAGAAAAACAATTCATGTAGAAGCAGCTTTATTTTCTTTTTTCAATACAAGTTGTAATATTACAATTTGAAACTACTTAGTACAAGTTCATATTTTTATATATAAAATGTGTGTGCAGAAAGTAAGAAAAAGGTTTTTACATAAAAATAAAATAGGTATACTAATTATAATGATTTCTAAACCCCTATTCCACAACAACTTTGTAAGTAATAAAAACCTTTTGAACAACGCACTTAATGAACATAAACGCAAAAGAACGGTGTAATCACAAAGAGAGTCCAAATTATCAACTACCCGAGTACACAGCCCCCTTTCACAGGGTGAATGAAGCCCCCAAATCAGTCAGAGACAGTAATCAGGAGCACTCACAGACACTCCCTCAGAAATAGATAATAGAAAAATAAAAGATTTCAACTTTTGGCTCTACACGAAATGAAAGGAGAATTAATTTGAGGGAGCATCTGCTAGTAAAATAAAAACAAAGATGGTTTCTATAGATTTTCGGAGGGGAATAGAAGATTATTGTAATGAATATGAAATGCATTTTTTTTTTGTTGTGAATTGATTATAAATTCATATTGTAGTCACTTTTCACTAACAATTTTGTGTAAACTGCAAAATTATTTTCATTCAATCTTTACATGGTCAAATTAGATTAGCTAGCAAAACTCCGCAGACGTGATGGGAACGGAAATTAATTAGATGATTTTTTGTGGGGTCGCCGACCGCATTTAGTCACTTAGTTTTTAGTCACTGGAAGTATCAGTTTAAAAATCTTTTTTCTGTGTGTAAACTTCACAGACACGACAAAACAAATTATAACAGATTTTCTCAACTCATACTTCAAGAATGAAAACTACCAGCGGTCATTGACCTCCAAATAAAAATATGAAATCTTTTAAAATTTTATTTTATCGTGTTGAGATATTGATACCCATCACGTCTGCAGAGTTTCGCTAGCTAATTTAATTTGACCCTGTATACAATGTGGATCTGGACGTACGACATTAAGTTAAAACGAGCACAGTACTAGTCCATCGAAACATTTCAAAACACGAAGATTAGTAGTTAATAGAAAATTATAAAATAACAATTTTCAAACAAAATAAATGGCGGAATCAACTGCAAAGTAAACACGCTTTATCTACGAAAAGTCACTTACCAAGGGTGCGGTGATGGGTGCGGGGCGCGGCGGCGGCAATGTTTACCTATTATTACGGACTCAGATCTACATCATGTTGAAAAATAAGAAAATGAAAAATAATTACCTGTGGCTAAAGTATTTATTCAATTTGATTGATTTTTTTTGTACGGGTAAAGAACATGATTCTCTTTACGTGGTTTAAAGGAATGTCAATCGTCCTGTTCCACCTTTTATAAAAATCTTTTCAGCGATCAGTGATGCATCTGACAAGACGACGGTATTTTGATGACGATGATGAACTTGACCATTTAATAGGTAGGTATTAAGTCGCTCAAAAAATTAAAATCAAAAATCATTTATTCAAACTAAGCTGAGAATCAGCACTTTTCGAACGTCAAAAATTACATAAGACAGTCCCGCCCTTCACCACTTCCTAGTGCTGTAAAGTATCTTTTGGTGCATAGTCAAAATCGTAACTAACGCCGCCATTTTGTTAACGATGCATTTCATTCGTAAACCAAAACATCCTTGTAGCAGTGTATGTTTGTATAGTCTATGTTTGGCACTGAACAGCTTATGACATTCCGACTACTCGAGTCTTTAAGAGGGCTGTCGCATTTTGTCACCTCTCTCGCTCACATGGGTCCTTAGAATTCTTAAATGAAAAGATGTTTTTTTTTAATGTAATCAATTGGCGAACTAATAAAGAATATTAATTTAATAGTTAATTATTAAAAACACATTTTTATTAACTAAATAAATTAACTCATCTCAAAAATAGATCATAATACTTATTGAGCTGCTTTTATTAGATAACACAATAGAAATGTGTTTTTTATTAATTACCTATTAAATTAATATTATTTATTAGTTCGCCAATTGACTACATTTTTCAAATAAGCATCTCTTCATTTAACATTCTTAAGGTCTCATGTGAGCGAGAGAGGTGACAAGATGCGACAGCCCTCTTAAGACTTTCGTTAACAGTTAAAATGCAAGAGCAATGGACTATAAATGGCAAGTCCATGTAGTTAAATCAAAGGCTATAGTCTGCAGAAGATCGTTATCCTCACGAGATCAGCTCCAGACCTAATCATAAAACCAAATGTTTTGTCTCGAGTGCCTTAAAAATTCTTTGAAAACTTCAACTTGATACGTCTTAGTTTCTACCACAAACAAGACAATAATCTACGTCTACTTGGTACTTATATATATCGAAGAAAGTCAAGCTGGGAACCAAACTACAATCTTACTGTTCTACTAAAAACTTTTTAACAAAAAAAAAAAAAAAAAAAAACAGACTACAAACTGAAAAATAACTCTAATTTCGGAAATCGGTGACAGAAAACGAAAATACAAAACCGAAGACACCAACTTCCGAAATTACAGTTATTTTTCTCTTTGTAATCTGTTTTTGGAAATCGGTTGTTTTTTTTTATAAGTTTTTATTTTTCACTACTTGCTGAGTAGACACTTTGTGAAAGGAAGTTACATAACAAAGTAGATTAAATACGTATTGTTGAAGATAACTCAAAAACGACCAAAGCAATCTTAATAAAATTCTTATGAAAACACCGCGCGAGCTTTCCCTACCAAATGAAAAAGAATTTTCAAAATCGGTCCACAATTTGATGGAAATATCGATGAACATACATAAAAAAACACACAGATAAACATAGAACCTCCTTCTTTTTAAGAAGTCGGTTAATAAAAATGGACTCAAGGTTATGCAGCGGCATACCATTAACGAGTGTTTTCAATACTGTATCTCAGTCCTAATCTTGATCCGCAGCTTTTGATGTCTGCTTGTGATTCGCCCTCTCAAAGATACAGATTGACAAATTCGGCCGATGATTGGTAACAGGCAAGGATCGGGATCAATGCATTATTCAAAACACTCGTAAGTGCGTTCCATAAACAGAATCAGATCGGATTGAGATCAACCAGAAACTGAAGTTCTTAAAGAGATAGCTTTGTGTAATCGTAAGGCGTTCAAAAACATTTCTGAATTGTTTTTACTTTATAACAATGACAGGTTATATACTACATAATCCCCTCGTTGCTGTGTGCTAGCTGACATATATGGCAAATAATTTAATTTAACGTTTTGTGTTCCGTAATGTTAATTACTTTGCAAACTTTTGTATACAATCAAGTTATTCTAACTGAACAGACAGCTGTACTGCTACGGAGTTTGTTGCGCCACTTCTTCTCCCCAGCTAAACCATTTTGAGGGGTTTTGGGGGACTGTAGTTTTAACGTTCAAAAGTGCTGATTCTCAGCCTTGTTTGAATAAATGACTTTTCATTTTAATGTTGCTAAGCTTTAAAGACTAATTTGTGATATTGACGAAGATACGAAAGTGTGAAAGATTTCATATACAGATTTAATATAAGAAGAAAACAGTAATTGGTCATAGGAATGGAACTCTCTACCTGTGTCTGTGTTTCCGAACGCATACAACCCCGATCTCTTCAAAGTGACAGTGAACAGGCTTCTTCATCTTCTGGGTAAGCTCGTTCCAACGTTGACATTGTCTCTGTCACCTCTGACGTAGACTAGAGTCAAGAGCAAACCCATCTCAAAAAAAAAAAAAAGATAAAAAAGACGGGAACCACAATCACGAAATTCTTAATCTTATTCTAAACCAAGTAAACATTGCGTAACGCAATCAAAGAAAATTCTCAGAAACAGCGAGTTCTAATAAAGACAGTGGTAATTAAATAATTTCATATGTATCTAATAAACTTTATTTATCCGTTGGCCTAGCCTGATGTTTATTATGGAAATCTTACGATCCTGTACCACGGTATTGTGGCTATTGATATTACAATAGTCTTTTGGGATTCTGAGAAAAACAGAGAAAACTAAAGATGTTCTTTGAAATTTATTTGGTATTTTCTAAATAGGGATGTCAGTCAGTTGTCAATTATTAATTGTAAACTGTAAGCAAAAATAAATTAAATACTCAGAAGTTACCTACTAGAAAATCAGTAATATTAATGAAAACGTCAATCCCAGGAGCCGTATAATAAGGTCTTTCCGCGAAATAGATGGACATACATATTTACAACATAGGGTACGGCAAACCGACTCCTTTCCAAAAAATATCTTAACAAGACATCCAATAAAACTGACTATCCCGATATTGCGTATCGTTCTACATCTTGGTAGCGAGGCCTGAACCTAATTATGGCGACGCTCATTTTCGCGCGAAAATGTGACAGTTCGTTAGATGCCGGCCGCATCTTGGCGGGAAATGGAATTGTTAGGTTATGAGAGAAATAAGTTTATACCTACTCGCAGACGTTTTAGCTGATTCTTGTTATTTCTTGTTTTCGTAAATGGGAAGCGTAATGTAGAAATTTTGTAATGTGTGCCCTGTTTCTGGAGCAGAATATTAGCTTATTTCAGCTGTGAGATTGAATAAACTGTCTTGTTAATGTATTTACATATTACGTTGCTTGCTGTTGTATAGGACGTGACTAACATTATTCCACGCTGTACAGAATATTTTATTTGTAAATACAACTTTAAATAACAATAAAAACAGAGTCAGTAAACATAATTACCTATTTACTGTACAAAATGGTGGATGCGCGGGAAAATGTTAAACAAAAACAAAAATCAAATTAACGACAGATGCAGCCAGGTAGCGACGACGATATTTTTAAATTAAAACAAGATTAAAACAGGAAAATGAAGTAGGTATTTGGCTGTGAAATAAGTAATCTCAAAACAGACAAAGACACTTGATGAAAATACCGAAATGAAAAAGAAACATTGGAAATTAATTTTGTCGGCTTTGAAGTTTGTGAGAGATTTTGTCGAAATTCCTTATTCTGCAAATGTAGCTGAGGGTTCTGAAATGTTAGATTACTTGCAGGGTTAGTCTTAATTTTTAAGATGCGGTATTTTTTCTTGTGACAGTAATGGTGTAATTTTGACACCAACACAAACGTATGTTGCTGAAAAATCAAATGAAAGAACGGGCAAAGGGCTTAGCAAAACACATTTTATATGGCATAGCAGCATTGCCACGTTGAATGGCAATGTTGCCAATCTTCTGGGCACGTTTCCGGATGGCAGCGATGTGGACGAGTACTTCGACGCATAAATGTCCTTTTTTTGTATAGTTAGTTAGATAGTCATTTACTTTAGTACCTAGTGTAAATAGTTACTTGTTTTATATGATAAAAGAATATAAGATGATGAAAAAAGAAAAGTTTGATCAAACGATATTGTTCGGATCTCCTGAAAGACAATTATAACCGCATTTCAACGTCAGCAAAATTACCACAAAAACATTTAAAAACACAAATTACAGATTGCAAAATCGTGAACAAACAAATAAATATTCCAAAAAAACACATCTGACCTGAAGGAAATTACGTGAAAAATAATGACGTTGACAATAATTTGACGCCGCCGAGATGTGTTGAGTGTTGAGAGACCCTTTTCACACCCTCATTGTAAAAACCCCATGTCAGTTGAACGCGAATTGGCGTAGGAACCGTCAAACCGGGCGATACATTTTGCAATACAATACAATTTCTGGTTGAATATCTTCGGAAAGGTTTTTGGAATGTTTTATAAATGATATATGGTATTTGCTTGCTTGGCAACAATCATTAAATAGCTTGACCGGTTAATACTATTGTTGTTTTTACTGGCATACCAATCATTATTAATTATAATAATTCGATGGCAGCAAAGTAGATACGGACATCTACATTTTTTGCGAAAGTGTTTTTTTCTCAAAATTAGCTTTAGATAAACATTATCTACAAGTCTGTATTAAAATTATTCCGAATTTCATAATAATGTAGATGTCCGTATCTACTTTGCTGCCATCGAATTATAAATCACAATTAACAGGTAAGCTTTAATAGTACATTATGATACAAGTGGGCTATGTTGGTCATTATACTCGAGGCGGTATTATTCGCGCGAGCCAGAGGCGAGCGCGATAAGGGATCCGAGTTTCATACGACGTTTTTCAACACACTAAAAAAGGCAAAAAAAAAAATCATAAACTAATTACCTATGGAAAAAAATGAAATATGGCGCGCGGATTCCTTTTATCGCGGTGTCTTCACAGGTTCAAGAAGAGGCAAAGGCATGAAGTCGTCGAACTGTCTAATAAGTATTAAAAGCATAAAAACTGAATATTTTGTACGTTATGTGGATGTAGAAAATGAAAGAATGTTATTTTTTTGACAAAAATAAATAATTTGATGAAATGTTAAGTATTTTTTTTTTGTATTTGAGGTAGGTTTGCTTTTGACTATAGTCTAGGTCAGAGATGACAGAGACAAAGCCGACGATGGAGCGAGCTTACCCAGAAGAAGCCTGTTAACTCTCACTTATAATCACGTTTCATGGGTACTATAGGTATGTACCAAGAAATAATAGTAAAATATGGAGTATATACTGTTAACTCTCACTTTGAAGAGATCGGGGTTGTATGCGTAATTTATCATATTTTATTTATTCATGTACACAGTAGGCATAAAAAAGCATGAAGTATTTTTGATGAGATTAAATGAAGCGCACATCTTCGAAAATAGTTATCTGTGACACATTACCGCACTAGTGCAGTAATATAAAGTAAAAAACACGCGTGTTTAATACAATGCATTATGAACCTAAAAGCGGTTCAATAAGAGCCACTTTACGAGCTAGTGTGTTGAATAATATTTAACGGCGCAGGATAACCTTTACCAGAAGTGGTCTTCCTATTAGTGGTTTAGTAGCTTCAACATCATCAGGGCTGTGACGAAATATAGAAGTTCGTCGTGGACGTGGTACGACAGGGGCTCCCCTGACAGACATCCGCCACGCAACCATCGATGCGACGCTATGCTAGAGTGGTAGTAATCAGCCAGTGTCACGCTTACCCGACCTCTTCGGTGTTTCTTAACCAATCAAAAAGCCGCCACTTTCTGCGTTGTCATAATTATTATGTCATAATGTATTTTTTTATACCAAACAATGAAACAAAGACAAATAATTAAACAAAAGCTTAATTTCAGTGCCAGACAAAAATAAATGAAATATATATACACAGTACAATAGCTGATTTACAATTAGAAAACTAAACAAAGTTAAATCTAATAAATCTCAACGAAACATTTATTTAGGCTTTACAAATACATTGTAAATATTATTTGAAACGTCACAAATGTGAAATATTGTTTTATTCGCGTTCACACCCTGTCATATAAGTTTGAGACACACCTGTGGAGGCGTGAACAGATTCGCAAAAGATTTGTAAGTTACATTAAAATTCAATACATTGTATTTTCTTTAAAAAGAAAATGTATTGTGAAAATATGGCAGTCTTAAATTAATTAGAGCCGAGCATTTGAAATAAATAATATGTTTTAAATTCTGGCAAGATCTTACTAGAAGCCCTTAGTTTTTAGAAGACCTCTACACCCACTAGGTAAATGCAAACAATTTTTCTAGTAAACCTTTTTTCTAATTCATAGATGTTTTTTTTTTACCATAGAGCGATATGATCTTATTATGTTTACGCTGAGATTATACATTTAAACTTCTTGCTGAAACGAGTTAAAAAGAATAATTTATTACTGATTTTTTTAACTTGATGATAGACCGCGTATTGTGGCGTACTGTGAGACGCCCTTCAGCTAGATGGACCGACGACCTTAAAAAGGTGGCTGGGATAGACTGGATGTGGAAGGCGGAGGACAGGGTGTTGCGGCGCAGCCTGGGAGAGGCCTATGTCCAGCTGTAGACTGTGATAGGCTGAGTTGATGGGTGATAAAACCATTTAGAACTTGCATGTGCTGGCTTAGCAAAATATTTCTCATACGCTCATTTTATATCGTCGAAAACTACCAAAGACATTTCAATAATTCTTCATCCCCCATCCGAAAAATCCTTAACAAATGTACGAGAATATCTCTAAATAATTCATGACCTGAACGAACAGCAACGTTTAATAATAAGCTTCCATTACTTACCAACATATAAATAGGTACCTACAAGTACAGTCGACAAAACAGTTTGGTATGCAGGCGTTATGGACTTTTTGAAGATCTAGGATACAGGTACACTCGTGCAATCTCATAAGTGATGTAGCACACGCAAAAGGGTGTTAAGTTAAGAGCGTTGTCACATTTTGCACCTCTCTCGCTCACACAAAACCTAATTTTTAAGAATGTTAAATGAAAAAATGCTTTTTTGAAAAATGTAATCAATGGGCGGTCTACAAAATAATATTAATTTAATAGGTAGTTATTCAAAAACACATTTCTATTGTGTTATCTAATAAACTTATGTAATTAAGTGTTATGATCTGTTTTTGAGATGATGTAAATAAATGCCACAATAAAAATGTGTTTTTAATAATTACCTATTAAACTAATATTATTTTGTAGACCGCCCATTGATTACATTTTTCAAAAATGCATCTTTTCATTTAACGTTATTAAAAATTTGGTCCCGTGTGAGCGAGAGAGGTGCAAAATGTGACAACCCTCTTAACCTCGGACCGTCGTCGACTTTTTGACGTATGTATTTTGCGTCCTATGATGTAAAGGCGACCAGCACACTACTTGCGTAACACACTATCAATCACAATCTGAATGATATTATAGCATATTGCTAAACCATTGCTTCATAAGTTCAAAAAATGTATCTGCTCAACAACGTAAATAACACAATGAACGTTGTTGAACTGTCAAAATGAAACCGATTCCCACTGTAAGCAACTGTAAGTGTGTTACGCAAAAGCCCCGCCAACCCCTAAACACGGAATCCGTAGTTTCGGCCGAAGTTACGGCCGTTTCCAACTCTGTATCACTTACGGACATATGAATAGTTCAGGGCCCGAAGTAAAAATGAATGACAACACGATTTGACAGTTGTCCCTACTTCCGATAAGTAGTTGGCCGTCTGAAAGATTGAATTTGACACTTGTTTTGACGGATCAACAACTTTCGGGCGAGCCCGTATCTTCGTTGACGGCCTTTGAGAGTAGACCTTCAGCTTCACACGGTTTTTACGACTTCACAAAACATCGAGATTTTTTTATCCTATGTTAGTCTAATATTAATTGTATGAATGTAATGTATTGCACACATGAACCTTTTAAAATAAATTCTCTAAATTATGGTGAAAACCTTTGCGTAGTTTAGAAGAACAACGCGGCCACACAGCAGACACAAAAATAGACTTTCATTTATTTAATATACGTGCATTATTCAGTACGTGATTCATTTTGAGTCGATCAACAAAAATAAGTTTTAACTGTAGCAAGCTGGCTGCTTCTGATGACTGTACCAAAACGTTCGTAGGAACGCGTAGACAGTTTCTGTATATAGTAAATAGTAATATTACGTTCATACAGGCTGAATCATGCCCGTAATATTATATGGAGACGTTATTTGCTTTTTTTGCTTAATTCATCATAACGAGGTAGGGTTGTCGCTTATGTTAGAGATATGTTTCTATTTTTAACATAAATGAAAAGTGATTTTATAAATATCTATCATATTTTTCATAAAAAGATTCCGATAAACTGAGAACCTCCTCCTTTTCTTGAAGCCGGCGTTTCCTATCTGACTACTCTGAGAAGAAAGGCCGAAACAAACTCAGAGGTCACTGTCTCTTTTAAAGTCCAGACATAATCTTGGTCAAATCATGTAAAGGCCATGTAGACTGGTGTCTGAAATGGTCTTTTGAGGAAAGAACCGCACAGATTGAGTGGACCTGTCCAGTCAGTGCACGCATTTATCAGTGTGCAGCTCAACTCAGAACTTAACATAACATAACATCACGCCTGTAATCCCCAAAGGTTTAGGTAGAGGTGTACCTACCAATAGGCTCGTCCCTTCTTACATGGGACTTAAACATAACTGTGTGTTTCTATTATAGTCACACACACAAATCGCCAGTTATGTGAGGCGAGCCTATTGCCATCAACCGTGTCTATTATTTTTTTTTTTTTAATCCTACTACTATTAAAAACGCAAAAGTTTGTGAGGAAGGATGGACAGATGGATGGATGGATAGATAGATGGATGGATGGATAGATGGATGGATACATAGATGGATGGAGGGATAGATGGATGGAGGGATAGATGGATGGATGGATGGATGGATGGATAGATGGATGGATGTTTGTTATTCTTTCACGCAAAAACTGCCAAACAGATTTGGATGAAATTTGGCACACAGTTTGTTGGATTAACGCATAGGATACGTCTTATCCTGATTTCCCCACGGGATCAAGACTTATGCGGGTGAAACCGCGGGGCGCTGCTATTGTGTAATAAATCTATCATACAAAAGTTATTTACTAAAATAAAGAATGTTTGATTATTATTTTCTGAAACTATCAATTCCTGACGAGGAAGCGACTAGCTATCGACTATTTTCTCGCTCAAGAAACGTACAATAGATGTTAGGTCCCGTGTAAGTAAAAAAGATATATATTATTATACTAGCTGTTGTCTGCGGCTTCGCCCGCGTGGATGTCAATACTTCCCTATATGAAATGGATTTTGCTTACAATCTCGTGGGTTTTAATGTTTTTTGCTCAGAGCCCTAATTCTTTTTCTAAAATAAAAGTACTCCGAGTTACTCCTTAAAACATCAGCTATCTGCAAGTGGAAATCCTTTCAACATCGGTACAGCTGTTTCCGAGATTAGCCGGAACAAACAAACAGACGGACAGAAAAAAATTAACAATTGCTTTTTCGTCATAAGTATCGTTTATGCATGCATTTAGTAAAATAAGAAAAATAATTAAGAAATCGTTTATTAACCAAATAATATTCTTACATTTCCTTAAAACTAAAGTACAAGTAAACTACTCCTAGAATTACTGTTACAAGGGAAACATAATTTTAATATAAATATAATACTTGTGGACTCCACACTAGGTCGAGCTTGTCTCGTGGAGTCCTTGAGAGTTTTAAACAATTTGAAATTTCAGGGTCGATACTGTATAGTAAAAAACTGTTATTTTGACATTACAAACAGACACGTAAATATTATATATTTGTATGTAATAGTGTTAGGACAGAAGTGAAATTACATTAGAAAAGGGTTATTTATTAACCCAAAAACTATTCACATGAATCTTATAAAAATAATTATCAAACTTAGCAAAATTACAATCAGAGGAACAAAATCATCACCCATCAAATCAAGGAAATCGTCAAGAGAATAATGAGATACAGAGACACCAGATTTAGCAGATTACACCGAACGGCCGATGGGTAGCGCTTCCGCACGCAAAGCAGTTTAAACGAGAAGTACCCCGACCCACCCGCTTGCAGTGGTTTTATAGTGACCGTGCCCCCCCCCCCCCCTCCCCGCGCGTTCCTGTGCCGAGTAGTAGTATCCAACAATAGATTAATAGTAAATTTTGAGAAGTTATCACAGAATTAAATTGTATAGACAAATAAAAATGGCGGCCAATAGAGGCCTTATATCGTTTTACCTCCATGTTATCAAAGCAGTCAATTTGACAACCCTGAGAGTACGACAGCCAATCAATTGAGCGAATCTGTCGAGTTGCTAACTACGACACAACACAATAAGGGTGATGAAATTTTTTTTTTATCCGTCAGGTAGATTAATAAAAAATATCGGACACGTGTTTTTTCTTTTTTTACGTAATCAAAAGATAACGGCGATACATTGAGTTTAATGTGACATGACGTCACGCTTGCTAGATTTTATACTTAGTTGTAACGTAGCGAGCCCCACTCCCCAACTTGAATGCGTTGTACCCAAGTCATTTTTTATTAATTTGATAAAGCAAAAAATACGTGTCTAATATTTTTTTATTATCTGACTGATGGACTAAATAGAATTTCTTTTTTTTTACCCAGGCATCATCCGCATTGCAAGTTTTATAGGATACCTATCTGCGGAATTCTGGATTTGTATGTATAGCAAGTACCTATACTCCATTTACAATAAGATTAGACATAAAAACAAACCTTTTTTACAGTCCGTTCAACCGATTTTGACTTTTATTTCGTTGGTGGCATGACGAATGGCGGCTGCAGTAAACAGTTGGTATTATAATCATGTCTTTGCTTTCATTGCTATCCTTATGCCTATGGAATAGAAGTCAAATCGTTTGAACGGACTGTAAAAAGTTTTGTTTAAATTTCTAATCTTATTGTAAATGGAGTATAACTATTATTTTTAGTCAGTACTACATAATATCACGCCTGTTTTCCCAGAAGGGTTAGGCAGAGGTGTGACCAGGAGCTAGACCACCACCTCTTAAAGCAGTATTATTGTAATCTTACTTGAGTGTGGGAAAGAGATGGAGCTAGACGTCCTGTATAGCTTCATCTCTTTCTCACACTGAAGTAACATTAAAAAAATACTGCTTTAAGAGGTGGTGGGCGAGCCTATTGGATCAAAGAGCACACACTTCGGGCTGCTACTGAGAAATTCCTAAAGAAAAAAACCCAATAACCCAGCCCGACCTGGGAAAAGATCATTATTATTTATTCCTTATTGATTTTAACTAAATATTTAAAAAAGCAAAATATGTTCGTTTAGGTGGTGTGACCCGCATTATAAATAGAGGTACCGACTTTTTGTCATCTGACCCTAATGACATTCTAGAAATTCGTAGCGCATCGGTCACATGCTACGGCAGCGTAGCGTAGCGCGTAGCAATCTCGTAGCCCTTTATCAAATACTACCCATTGTCTTACCGAGTGGTTTTATACCTATCGAGTGTTTTAGTATAGTTTGTAATGTTTGGAGTGGCTCAAAGTCGACAATATGCAATGTGCTGTCTGACTAGCTAACGACTATTTTCTCGCTCAAGAAACGTAGAATAGATGTAGTTCCCGTTTTAGTAAAAGAGATAAATATTATATACTAGCTGTGCTCCGCGACTTTGTTCGCGTGGAAGTCGTAAGATACACAATATACTAAAATAACAGCCACATTTTAATAAAACTCCCTCGTCCCCCGACCTGTCGCATTGCATCGCCCCCCCGCGCTATTACTTCGTTTTCGCTTAGTGTTCTTACTGACTTTTTTCTTTAGCTCGTCTCCTAAGGGTTGTAGCGTGATGTTAAATAGCCTATAACTGTCCTCGAGAATTGGGCTACCAAATGCAAAAGGAATTTTTCAAATCCGACTTTTTGTTCACAATTTCATGGGTTTTAATTTTTTTTTTGCGCGGACCCCTAATTTTTTCTTAAAATAAAAGTAGCATAAATTACTCCCCGTGACATCAACTATCTGCCAGTGAAAGTTCCATCAAAATGAGTCCAGCCGTTTCAGAGATTGGCCGGAACAAACAGACAGACAGACAAGAATTTTAAAAATTGCTTTTTTGTTATAATTTCCATATATACTTTCTTATGCATTTAGTAAAAAGTTGTTATTTTGACATTCCAAACAGACACTTCAATTTTATTTATTTGTATAGATTAATAGTTGGTCGCTGATAGTTCACACCGGCGTGTGAACTATCAGCGATCAACTATTAGGTCTCGCCGGCGCGAGACCTCTCTTCACTAGTTTATCGCAGTGACAAGAGCTATCAAAGATAATACTCGCTGAGAGACTCTCTTGGTACATACGCATATCAGCAAGTGACTGGCCAATCACGCGCCAACTCGTTTCTAGTTGCTAGCTCTACTCCGGTAAGACAGGTATCTAACAAGCCATATTTCTATAAGCATAAAACTACATAATTATTTTTCTTTCTCAACGTCATTTTCCTAAGAAACAAACAAATGAAAAACTAAGTAAAACTTCTACCTTTTACGTTTCTCGGCAAGATAAATAAATCTCTTCGCCGAAGTGAAGACAAATTATTAACATTCTATAATTAACAGCAAAATTATCAAAGTACTACAAACCAGAGGCGAAGTGCGTTTACACCTCCATTCCTACCAGCTTCCCTTTGGAGGATCGGAAGAGTAACTTCACCTACCACTATTGAAAAATAGAACATTCAGTAATGTCTACGATTGCCAAGTAATATATATTCCAACAACAACACAAATTGTTCCAAATAAGCCGGCGCCACAACGTGATAATCGTATTTGTATGACTATTTATAACTAAACAATTTCTTCTTCGGCTTCCCTCCTACGAAATGTCAAGCCTCGCCACTGCTACAAACAGTATTGGACTGACGCTATCGTGGACCACAGAAACGTTTAATAACTTTACAGAACACTCGCTTTTAATCCCCACTGATATTCAGACTAGCGAAAGGTTTGAGGGATGAGATATTAGCGATAAGCGTTTTTACAAAGTAACAAGTTGTTCCAATAAAAGTGAATTAATAGTAGATTGTTTGCCAAGGGAGTAAACAACTGTTTTAAAGGCGAGAGTGTTTCTTTGAATCCTGAGCGCAGCAAGGGATTCATAGTACGTCATTCGAGCTTAAAATAGTGTTGCTCCCGATGTAGACACTCTACTTTTTATTTATGAGAAAATAAGAAAGTGCAACTTTTAAATAAGAATAGTGTGTTTATTTATTTACATAAAACTAGGAACAATAAGACATATTATCATAGAAATTGTATTTTTTTTTTTTATAAAAGTAAGCAAAATCCAAATTTGAGTAAGCAATTACGAACGAAGGCGGAACGCATTTCACGCGTTTTTTATTTTTCACAAAGTTTTTATTTTTAATTTGACTCGCGCGGTTTATTTTATCAAACAGCCTGGTACTTGTTTACACAATGTTCGTGATTGATCTCTTTGGTGATTGGAACTTTTACTAACAATATCCACATTCCAAATTCAAATCATTTTTAGTCCCTAGGGATTAAAGAGCTATTTTAGTCCTTGTTTACGAAGAATAAACTAGCTCTTTTTGAATAGATGTGATAAAAAGTACAATTTCTTATGCAGCTGTTTGATAGCTGATAGGTACTTATTTGGTATTTGGTTATTGATGTTCTAAAACATCATTACATTTGCACTATCCCAGGAAAGGATGGTATATCCCAGGTGGCTGATATACAGATGTCATCGGGTGAGGCGCGCATTTACCAAGTATTGTCCTCTATTACAGGACGTGATCGATACTGATGCAGTGACTGAAGATAATATTGAAAGCCACTGCTTCCAAGGCCGGGGTAATGTTGTGAACTACTTCTCCAGGATTGATAGTGACTTCTCAAACATGAAACCAAAATCTACGTCATACCACTCTCTCCACCGTGATTGGTTTTATTTAAAACTAGCTGTTCCCCGCGACTTCGTTCGCGCGGATGTCGTAAGCTACACAATATACTAAAATAACAGCTACATTTTAATAAACTCACTCGTCCCCCGATCCGTCGTCAACCGTCGCGTTGAATCGCCCACCCGCGCTATTACTTCGTTTTCGCTTGGTGTTCTTTCTGACTTTTTTTTCTTGCTCGGCTCCTAAGATCGTAGCGTGATGTTAAATAGCCTATAACTATCCTCGAAAATTGGGCTAGCAAATGCAAAAAAGAATTTTTCAAATCCGACTTTTTCTTCACAATTTCACGGGTTTTATTTTTTTTGCGCGGAATCCTAATTATTTTTCTAAAATAAAAATAGCCTAAGTTATTTTTCGTAACATCGGCTATCTGCCAGTGAAAGTTGCATCAAAATCGGTCCAACTGTTCTGGAGATTAGCCGGAACAAACAGACAGACAGACAAAAATGTTAAAAATTGCAATTTTGTTATAAGTACCGTTTATACTTTCTTATGCATTTAGTAAAAGGTTGTTATTTTGACATTACAAACAGACACTTCAATTTTATTTATTTGTATAGAATAGATATTGTTCATACTCCCTTCTCCTTGAATATTGTAACATCAAAATGGCGAATACATCAATTGCTCGTTAAAACCTACGCATCGTTTTTTATTAAATTCCTCCACACAATAAAACACATAAGTTTTCACCAAACCTCACCGCTGCTGCTACATTTTCTAGAACATCAATACGTAATACATCGACATTCCTTTGCTGAGACATAGTAAGACATTATGAAAGTGTGGGTGGGTTATTTACCTACGTATCTCTGGCCACATCGGAGCGAATCTCGCGCCACACTGAAGCGAATCCTGCGCAGAACGTGAGACGTGACTTCACGCGTCGGTAATTTAGCTGATTAAGTTACGAGACTATTCGCACCAGTTTGAGCACTTCCAAGTTAGTTGACACAATCGGGACGTGCGAATTTCGTCCCGCAGCCCGTGCGGGCTTTGCTTCGGTTTTTCCAGATCTCTAGTGTTGATTTAATTAATAACGAAAAAAGTCAAAAATCGCTTTATCTCATGAAATGCACCTAATCTATTTGGAAATAGATTTAAATTCAAATCATCGACTCTTTTTCCAAGTTTTATCTTAGTAGACTGTTAGTTTCGTTTTTTTATTTGAGTCTTGTTATTGATACGACTACATTCACACTGGATCTTGATACTTAGAGTTTGTCCAGATGATGCGATTTACGCGCGAGTCGAATCACGCATAATTTGTCACGTGATTGTGAGGTACTAGCGTATGTGGGTGGAATGTATGAACTACATTCCATCGACATGCAGTCGCGCGTTTGCACTTGCGCGTGAATCGCATTCAAGTCGCTGGACACTCGACTCGTACGATTGGTGCGCGTTCTACGCGCGAGTTGAGATACTAGGGACGTCATTGTCCCGTCCAGTACACGCGCGATAGTTGCCGCGGGTGGACGTATTTTGAATATTAAAAAATTGAGTGTGATAACTTCAATACGGAACTTTTTATCGACGAAGCGGAAAAGAGGGTGGCGATATTGGACATGGAATCTCCAAAATGGGTGCACTCTATGTTGTCGGTTTTTTCTTTGCTTGCGTCGTTTCCATTGACGGCACGCAGGCACAACACAACCGCTTTGTCCGAATCCATGTTGCTGACTAAACCATCCCAGAATACTCGCGCGTAGAAGCGCGCATAAAACGGGCCATATGGTTGCAGTGCAAATTCTTACGCGCGAGTCAACTTACGCGTAAATCGCGTCATCTGCACAGGCTCTTATTTTTTGCCTTAGCGCAAAACTTTGCAAGCAAATCGAAACCAGACTTCAGCTACCTTTAGAAAGAGCTTTCATTCTGCGTTATTTAAGTACTGGATAGGTAAAATCTTCAAAACTTGTGTGTATTCCAACCAACGACATTTAAATATACTAACGATAGACGGGCAACGCAAACAACATTAAAATCCACTTGATATTACCCACAGGACCCAGCTCGCGCAGTTTAGTGTTGTCTCGTGTCATACGCCCCACATGGCAGGTCGCATTTTATGCAAATAGAAAATTATTTTCGAAAAAATATGCTGAATTGTATATTGTGGTATTGCAAACCTCGTAGTAATAAAATTACTGGACTTAACTACGGTTTATTTTCGTTAGTATTTTATAAGTTACCGAGTATTTATATGTTTTTTTTTTATATATTGATATGTCAAACTATCTGACGGTTGATAAATCAAAAGTTGGTGTCGGTACAAGTGTATTGTGTCAAACTTGGCTAATAAGTAATTTTTCTATAATCTTAAGCTAGTCTTCCCATAACCGATACAAAATAGACAAAATAATAAATAATTAAAAAAGGGATTTATTAACTCATAGAGCTTATAAAAAAGTGTTTATGGGGAGTTTATAAAAATGAGTTTATAAAAAGAGTTTATAAAAAATTGTTTTAATTTTTTATTCGAAAATAAAAACATCCAATAGCCTAATTACTCCTTATTGCCAACTCTCAGTTTACACGATGCTTATTTCTTCTCGCTCGTACGTAGGAAAAGGGTTTTAATATTACACTCTTTATTTGGTCCAGATGAACAGGTAAAGTTACTCAGTAAAGGCTATTTTTCAGGAGAGCGATTTGAAGTTTCCAAATCAATATATTTTCATTTCTATAAACAACTGGTTAATTTTATAAACTTACTTTATTGGCAACGTTTTTGTTCACATCACATCTTTCTCTATTTTGCTATTAATGAGCAAAAATAGAAACTCTACAGACAGGAACATAATAATACCTTTTTACACAAAAAATACTAATAATTTTAAATTTAAATGATTAACACATTTTAATCGAGAAAGTATTGCGCTATATTCAATAAAACTTTTGTGAACATAGTAGTCCACAATTAGTTGTTTAAACTAGAAACACCCTTTAAAATACTAAATGCAACAATTTATCGCAAAAAAGGTATTATTAATTTGAAATTATTGCTATATTTCACAACAAAATAAAATCCAAACGGAACGCACTTTTTAATTATTACAGAGCGTTTTTCAAATATACGCCTGGGTTGATCAAACATGCTGGCCAAAAAAATGCGAAAAGGACGAAGATACTACTCCCCCCCGATCGATTAAATGCGAGCTCTTAAGTAGTTTGTCGGTGGCTGTAGAGCACGTTTCTTATAGTTGTGTATCGCGTGAATTCCTAGTGTGATTAATTTGATCGTTAATTATAATTTGATTTGAACTGCAAACGGTTTTTCTATTGCGCAATAACCAACACTTCCCATATTACACCCACAGTAGTTAAAATAGACTGATGCGTTAGAAAGACGTACCTTTTACGTCATATAAATTAATGGGAACGTCAAGCATTTTTGTAAGAAATTCATCCACTGACAGTTGTTTTTGTTATTACTTATTTAAACTAAAACTTGTTAGTTACTAGCTAGAAGTGGAATGAAAGCGGACTGTATTTTTACGAGCAATAATTTATAGCTGTTTTCATTAACAGAAATATACTGTCCCGGACAAACAATTAATTACTGAGTTTAAGTGAGGGGTTTCGTCCGTCCCGGTGGAGTCCGTGGAAGCGAATCGTCATTCGGAGCGGTGTCGCAGCCGCGCGCCGCGCTGCTCTTCCGCCTTCCGATGATACGTTGATCACGCTGCCTGCGCATGCAGACCATGCAAGGTGTTGGGATTGATTCCCAACTTGCTGCTCGGGTTGATGCGAAGACTTCAAAATCTGGAAGGGGGCAAATTTAAACCATGCCCTCTTGAATGATGATCCTTGGTGTCACCTTAAGGACTCCTTCGAACATGGTTCGCTGACAAAGTGCTCCACGCTTTTCGCATTGCCAACAGAGACCTGTGGATTAAGTGGTCATCCAATGGAAACAGAAGGAGTAAAAGTGGAAGAGTGAGAAGTTCTGAGGGGAGAGGAATAAGAGAATGGGAGTTTAAGCAAACTTTTATTTGAGTAAGGCAGGTAGCCATATCTCTAACAAGTAATTAAATATTGTAATATAAACAGGAGAATAAAGATAGTAAGCTACGACAAACCGACAAACGATTGAGGAGCGAACAAGGATGTGGCGCCATCTACATCACCACATGCGAATTACGCATCACACTGACGTCACGCAAAATCCTGCATCGCGCAATCAGAGTTTACCGCGCGACTAGTATATACAGGGTGGCCCGAACACGTCTAAAAAAATGTAGGTCCTTCGTATCGTGGGGTATCCAAATCACTCCCATGTATGTTCCGCGACATTTCATAGTTTTCGAATTATTAATTTTTTTTTTCTGAATTTTTAAGAATTCTCGACCTGACCAAAAAAAAAATCAATAAAAAAAGTAGAAGACTATCGAAATCTGTTTTTGCAACTGAATTTTTATGAGTAGTACTTATATGCATAAAATAAACAGCTTCGTAACTGTGATGTTATGAAAATGTTGGTCTAAAGTGAAAATTTTACATTCGGTGAACTATGAAATAAATTTTCAAATTTAAATTAAAACTCTAAACAGATGACTTCATGGTTCATAAGTAGGCCTCAAGCATGCGCCAGACTCTCAGTTTTTACAATCATTAAAAAATGTAGTACTTAAAAGGCTACTTTGTCTAAAATCGGCCTTTAAAGACAGCGAGGTGGACAATTCTTAAAATTAGACATCTGATTTAAAAAAAAAAACTTTGGCCATTTTCTCGTTCCTAAAGTTAATTAATGATAAGAATACTGGAAACTAACCAACAAATAGCTTCAGAGGTTGGGTAAGAAAAGTGTTAAATAAGAAGCGGTGTTTTTAATAAATCACAGATGATAAGGTGAAAAAAAAATATATTTTAACATTTACAAAATTCAAAGTAGCCACCTCCAACCGCAATACGCATTCTACACCTGCGTACGAAATTATCTGTCAATCGTCTAAAAGTTACTCTGTTCTCTCACACAACAGTTTCGGCTTCTGCAATCTTCTGCCTCAGCTCTTGTTCACTTAAACAGTCTCGGCGTATGCTATTTCATTGTAATAGCCCCAAATGAAGAAATCGATGGGGTTGAGGTCACGTGAGCGTGGAGGCCGCCTAATTTCGTTTCTCCATTTTAGGTTTCTCCGTTAAGTCTGGACGGTAGTTCAAACGGACCAATTAGTTCGGCATTGAGGATACCAGACCACAAGTTAACGCTGAAATGATGTTGAAACGTTGAAGCTCTCACTTCATGTGGATTTTTAATCGCCCATGTGTAGTACTTATATATTTATTTATTTATTTTATTAATCAACACATACATTTGTTCTAACAGGTAAGACCCAAGCTAACAAAAGTAGTCATCAGTTGCTAACTGCCCAGTCCCGAGTACCGGGTCTGGGTACAGCACAAGTTACACCGTGGACAACATACTAAGTGTCACCTTCGGGAATTCCGCCAAAGAGCAAGAAAATATATTTTTTTTATTTATTTATGTATACAATCTTACACTATCTTTACAGGTTCACACCCAATGCGATAATGTGATTTAACTATTATCATTCCCTAGTCTTATTACCCCATCATTAGCAATGGCAACAATATGTCCAAGCGCAGAGAGCCACTATTAAGCATCCTTACTGCACGAAATTATGAATATTGAATATTCTAGGTCGCTCAAATCGTGACTCATCTGACCACAAAACTTTATTGAAAAACCCAGAATCCTCTTGGTCTTTTCGTAACATGGTTTGGCCAAAATCAACATGCAATTGGTGATCTGTCGGCAGTAAAGCTTGGACTCGTCAGATGTGAAACGCGTGGTATCCTTCATCGTGAAGCATGTCTTGGATAGAAGGCCCTGGGATGTTCAGAGCACGAGCCATACGTCTCGTACTCGTAGACGGATTTTGCTGAACTTCTTCCAGCACTTCTTGAACTTCTCTGCGATCCGGGTCAGCTCTAGAGATTCCTTCATGACTGCTGCGTCGACCAGGAATGTGGCCTTTTTTTTTTTTGTGGATGGGAAATCATCAAATGACTTCTCCCGCTCTGGGCGGAGCGGGAGGGCGTGTCAGACTTTTACTGACTAAAACCCACCCGTGTTCCTTCTGTTGCCTGTGCCGGGGCCACGGTAACTCTTTCGAACATCCCGCAACCCTAGCTGGCATCGGCCCTAGCGGACCCCGTCAATAGTGCTGACATCTCTTTGAGGCGCGCGTGGAACACGACGCGCCGTCGACTCGGGCCTGGTAGGAATGTGGCCTGCCATTAAGATTTTGTGCGTGTTAATAAAAACATGATGGTCTGGATATCGCTCTGGTTGCGACTCACCACGACGTTGAAGTTGTTCGTGATACAGTTACCATAAAAATAATGCATTTCTGCATATTCACTTACCGTGTAACTCATCCCTTACATTTCCTAAGTATACAAAGTCCAAATCAGAATGCAAAACTCATTCCAATAACGAGCAAAGTAGTCAAAAAAACACATTGTTGGATGTTCAACCATCAGCGCTAAGCAGAGGGTTGAAAATCCAGTGCGCGAAAAAAAATTGCCGCGATAGTTAAACGTCCGTGCAAACGTTGGCTTTAATGTATTAAAAATTAAACTAGCGACACCACTTTTACGAACAAACTCAAACAATTTTATTATTAATCAAAAAAGCCTACTACACAATAAACGAATACATACAAGACAAACAAATATGACAGACACCATACATTGTAGAATTGACATACATAAATAGATAAATATTTTATTATTATTATAAAATATGTTTTAATTTAATCTTATCAAATAATAATTATGTTATGACTGATCTCAATAAAAATAAATGTTATAATTTAATTAATTAATATCAGGGACATGTTTTAAAATTGTTAATTGATTAAGTATTAATTTTATTTCAACATTAATCTTATACTTTTTGCTGTACCCTACAGGGTCCGTAATTGTACAAACCTTAGCTTTAAGCCCTTTGTAAGATCTTCACACATTATGGAATGCAAATAAAGATAAAACATTATGTGTGGTTTTCGGAATCAATTCTCGTATAACTCGCGCCATTAAAGGAACTAATTGAAAATGCCGGTGCTAATCACGCCCTCTCACTCGCTCGCTATACAGTGCGAGCGAAAAGGAATGATAAGCTAAGAAGCTTATCATTCCATATTCATATCTTTATTTGCATTCCATAATGTGTGAAGATCTTACAAAGAGCTTAACCTTCTGCAACTGAGGTGGGTTTTTCATCAACATTCGACTGAGGTGTAGTCTGTCAGGCGTCACTGTATACAGCATGATTTGTTCACAACTTTTATAAATAATAGAGCTCTGGTTTTATTTTACGATTAATGGGTTTATGTATAATGAAATAAAAATGAATTAGTGTTCTCAAAAAAAAAAGGTACTGAGCGAGACAGAGCTACATCGCGCGAGGTTACAAACTGGCAACGCTTTTTGTGATTGGTGGTGTCCGATAGACTACCACCTCAGTCGCAGAAGGTTAAAGCTAAGGTTTGTACAATTACGGACCCTGTAGGGTACAGCAAAAAGTATAAGATTAATGTTGAAATAAAATTAATACTTAATCAATTAACAATTTTAAAACATGTCCCTGATATTAATTAATTAAATTATAACATTTATTTTTATTGAGATCAGTCATAACATAATTATTATTTGATAAGATTAAATTAAAACATATTTTATAATAATAATAAAATATTTATCTATTTATGTATGTCAATTCTACAATGTATGGTGTCTGTCATATTTATTTGTCTTGTATGTATTCGTTTATTGTGTAGTAGGCTTTTTTGATTAATAATAAAATTGTTTGAGTTTGTTCGTAAAAGTGGTGTCGCTAGTTTAATTTTTTATTGCATCCGGTAGTTTATTAAATATTTTTATGGACATTTCAATTTGTTTGGTCACTTATAATGATGGTGAAAGCCGTATCAAACTCCGGTTCGTAGATAATAAGAACAACGCGGTACTCAAACACACAAACAGCGATTTTAGTTTATAATTATGTATAGATAATAACATGTTTTTCCACCTTTTCCCGTCTCCAATGAAGACAGGATCCAGTTAATTATACCAAGAAACTTGTTTGTAATTTAATTATTTTTAAACAAAAAGGGCAAAATAAATGATGTGCTCCAGGAAAGTCTTGGTTCAAAGAAGTGGTTCCTGTGAACTGTGATATAAGCATGGTAAAGTGAAATAGGGAACAACGTTTATTTTTAATTTTATCTGTGCAGAACTTGTAAACTAAATTAGTTTTGTTATCTACTAAAGAATTCTCGGCTAGTTTTCATAAAATGCTTTGACTACTAAGTAATATTAGGAAAATATACACAAGTAGTAATGCACTATAAATTGTAAACAAAAATTCATTTCATAATCATACATCATCTGCCTAACCTTTTCACAACTATGTTGGAGTCGGCTTCCAGCTAAACCGGATGCAACTGGATACCAATTACCAGTATTTTACATGGAGCGACTGCCTGTCTGACCTCCACGATCCGCAGTAACTGGGTAATACGATACCCGTCGGTCAGACTGGTTGTCAGACTTTCGGGCTTCTGACGATCCGTAACGACTGTCAAAGATCCACGAATAACAGCCGGGATCAATGGCGTAATGTGCTTTCCGAGGCACGGAGGGGTCTTGTTATGTAAAGGATGGTCACTGTCAAGCGTAGCTTAACCTTCGATCGACCCGTGCGGCTTTGCCACGAGGTCTTCATTTCATAATCATACAAGAGGGAAAAATTAAGTAGCTAGCAATAAATGTATCTAATATATGTCGACATCCTTGCGCCATCCCATCTTCGTAGTACGGCGGGCTGTGCTGGGGTGGCTGCTGCAGGTGCGGAAAACCTCAAATGGTGAAAATATTGCAATCTTATTGGGAGTTGTATTATGTTCGAGCCGTTTGGGGTGGAAACACTAAGGCCATGGGGTCCGAGTGCCCTTGTTGGTTTTTCGAGACATCGCCAAGCGGTTGGTCGACTCTTTACGTGACCAGAGGGCTGGCCTATTTTTTGGCCACAAAATCAGCATTGCCATACAACGTGGCAATGCTGCCAGCCCTTTGGGTAATTTTCCTGTTGACAGCGATGCGGACGAATATTTTGATAACCTATGATTCTTTTCACTCTTTTTTTATACACATGTACATATTATTGTTATTGTTTCAAGTCTATTAACTTATAAAATATATTATGTAAATATTATATACCAAAATAAAAAATACCTAACTGTCAGTGGTGCAGCTACAATTATCATTAGAGGGAAGCCGAAGAAAAAATTGTTCAGTTCTCATAAACTCTGACAAAAAGCTGTATGTTTTTAATCTTATGATGTATTAAACTGGTATTAAATGTAATTATGTAATGTGATGTGATACACAGTTACACACACAGGTGTACCGTATTATTTGGCAATAGTAGACATTAAGAAGAGTGGTTGTTGAGAAGGGAAGTCGATCGGAATCGGGTTATATGAAGGCTACGCCCCTGCTAACTGTATCCAAACAATTTTAGAAGAGTAAGAGGTGATGGTTAACAAAAGCAGCATTTTGCATTCTTTTTGCATCCATCCGAGTGAATTGTTCAGAACCTATTATAAACAATTCAGTATTAGTTCCAGGATACTCCCAACTCCAATACAAACTATATCGATTAGCCGCACAGTTTACCATATTGTTAGTTATGTTTATGTTGCCAACATAACTAGTGCTTAAAGTTTCCAAGTTGCAACATCCAAAACTGTTACGCAACCCTGGGGTACAAGTTTCTAGTACTTACTACGTATTAAGTTAAATATTGCTTGTAATCGTCCAACAAACAAATCAGAATATCTACTGTGAACAAACCACTCATACATACGTCAATCAATCATCATCTGCCTAACCTTGTCCCAACTATGTTGGGGTCGGCTTCCAATCTAACCAGATTTCAGTATTTTCCATGGAGCGACTGCCTATCTGACCTTCACAACCCAATTACTGGGGAAACACGATATCCTTTGGCAAGACTGGTATTAAAATACAAATAATATCAGTCCCATCATTGTTCCGACACAGATCAAAGGCCGTTCTCTCCTCATAATAAAAAGGCATTGGAATGAAGCCTTTTTACGAATTTTCAAGCGGCACTTCAGTTTAAGACCTTTTCAAAAGTCTTTTTATCGCTACAATACACCCCAAAATGAAAGAGACAGCATGAACTCAAACTCAAAGCATTTATTTCAAATAAACCAATTACACGCACTTTTGAATTGTTGAGAGGTCAGTCAGTCAGAAAGATGAAGCTAATTGTCCATTCCAAAGCGTAGTAGGTTCCTATGGAGAAGAACGGGCACGAAACTCTACGGACCCTCTTTTCATATTTTTTTTTATTGTTGGTTCACAAATCGGGCAATGAAATATAACTTAAATACTAGGTAAACTTAAAAATATACATACAACACTGTATGTCCTAAAATGTGAACGCGGCATGCACAATGTATGAGCAAGTTAAAACTAATTATAAATGAGCTTACAAATAATTTGCTTCCATTGGACTAATTATTATCAGTCGAATGACTGCACAGGCTCATCTTAATTTTAATTTTTGCTGATACGAACGTCCCGGAGAAAATATCAAAATGCTGCCGCATACCGTTGTAGCTTGAAAACGTTCTATAAAAACTTTTTTACAAAAAAAAACAACCGACCTCCCACAAAAACACTACAAAGTGAAAAATAACTTAAAATTCGGAAGTCAGTGTCTTTGGATCTGTATTTTAGGTTTTTGCCACCGACTTCTGAAATTAAAGTTATTTTTCATTTTGTAGGTTTTTTTTTTTGGAGGTCGGTTGCTTTTTCTTTTTTTTTTTGCAAAAAAGTTTTTAATTTTTCACTTTTTAATGGGTCGGTTTTTCATTTATCTAAGTTACCATAGCCTAATGACAACTGCTCATCACCTTTTACAAAACATTGCTTTTCCCGATGCAGGGACGTTAATTGTAAAGGAGTTCTCCTGGTACTTCACCATTAGCTCCACTTCACCATATAAATTGTGACGAGCTTATATTGCTTAGCAATAATGTTAAAGTAATCGAATCACAACCCGTGAAATACTTATTATTGAGTTGTTCCGGTGGTCATCTTACCATCTGTGGTCTTCGTCATCAGTTCCACCTCACCAAATGGTGCTTTCCGAGGGCAAATTCACAAATTACTATAAAAAATATCCAAATCGCTATAGATGTGCCTATAATATTTGCAGAGTTCCCTCGATTTCTCCAGGATCCCATCATCAGATCCTGACCTGATGACTATGGGGCCACCTGGAGAGTTTACAACATACCCTTTCAAACAAAAAAGATTTTTTCAAATCGGTCCAGCCGTCTTCGAGTACCTAATCGGGGAACACACTTAAAAAAAATATTCCGACGAACTGAGTGAGAATATCCTCCTTTTTCGAAGTCGGTTAAAAATAGTTTATTGCCAGAATGCATCTCATGACAATTTCAATAAGCCCAAACACGGCTAGGATACATTGTTTTATTACGGAGTTCCGGTGCCTACCTTCCGGCTTCATCATCAGATCAGTTCGATGGTACTATTTTCATCAGCATTATTTATTTAAATTGGCTTCGTCATTGTCGCTTAACTATCTTAACCGAGATATCTTATCGCCACCCGTGAAATACTTATCATTGAGGAGTTCCTGTGGCCATCTGTGGTCTTCTCCATCAGTTCTACTTCACCAAATGATACTTTCTGAATGCAAATGACTTGTGACTTGTAGTTGAAAATATCAAAATCATTATGTGTTTGCCTATAATATTTGAGGAGTTCTCTCAATTCCTCATGGATACTGTCATCAGAACTAGACTTTGATAAAAATGAGACCAATCTGGAAGTATGTCCTTTCAAATAAAAAAAGAATTTTTCAAATCGGTTTATAAATGACGGAGTACTGAGGTAACAAACATTAAAAAAACAAAACATTCAACCGAATTGATAACCGCCTCCTTTTTTTGAAGTCGGTTAAAAATGGAGCATGTTGTTTTATATTTGTCCTACAATGAGGCCTCACAAATGTGCGCCTATTGCATAAACGACTGCTCTGGCGTGGAACAGCAAGTTGTATTCTCTCCAGCAAACCTTCACAATCCACGTGCGCATTAATTAATTAAAACAAATATACAATATCCGCAGCTTTCCTTCGAGAGCATAAGACTCTCATTGAACTCGTTCCAATTTTCTAGAGTAGACATCATAAGTAGGATTCCATACTTGACT
This sequence comes from Fissipunctia ypsillon, assembly GCA_947568875.1. Taxonomy (NCBI): domain Eukaryota; kingdom Metazoa; phylum Arthropoda; class Insecta; order Lepidoptera; family Noctuidae; genus Fissipunctia; species Fissipunctia ypsillon. The sequence continues at coordinate 18,675,500 of OX387655.1, read as the reverse complement.
TCCAATACTCCAACACACTGCGGACGATACAGTTAAACACTGGTATTGTGACTTTTGGATCCCTAAATTCCCTGAGCTGTCGCGCCACAAAACTCGACAGACGTGAGGCTTTCTGAGCTACATTATCTATATGGTATCTAAACTTTTTTTTTTTTTTTTGTGGATGGGAAATCATCAAATGACTTCTCCCGCTCTGGGCGGAGCGGGAGGGCGTGTCAGACTTTTACTGACTAAAACCCACCCGTGTTCCTTCTGTTGCCTGTGCCGGGGCCACGGTAACTCTTTCGAACATCCCGCAACCCTAGCTGGCATCGGCCCTAGCGGACCCCGTCAATAGTGCTGACATCTCTTTGAGGCGCGCGTGGAACACGACGCGCCGTCGACTCGGGCTTGGTCCTTACCGGACGGCGAGCTACCCATTGCTTGCCGTCCGCAAGCCCGCGCCTACGGTGGCCGGGAATCAGCTGCCAATTCCCGACGCCCAGGGCGTCTCCTGCGACGACTAGGGGCGTGAGGGTGCAAAGCTTGCCTCTCCCTCACGCGTCCCGCCTCCTCCTTCACGAGCATTACTGCTTCGCAGAAGGATATGGTATCTAAACTTAAGTTGGTAGTCCATAATTACGCCTAAGTCGCCAATCCAAGACACCTCTTCCAGGGGTACACCTTTAATTGAGTAAATTGCGTTAGTGGGGTGTCTTTTTCTTGTTTTAATATGCTTACATTTATTAACATTCAATATCATGTGGTTTTCGATACACCATCTGGACACTTTATTGATTTTAGTTTGCAATTTTACTGAGTCTTCAGCACTGCAGTACTGTTTGGTACAATTTTAGGTCATCGGCGTACATATTAAATTTGCATGCTATTTAACTTTTTTTTTTTTTTTGTGAATGGGAAATCATCAAATGACTTCTCCGCTCTGGGCGGAGCGAGAGGGCGTGTCAGACTTTTACTGACTAAAACCCACCCGTGTTCCTTCTGTTGCCTGTGCTGGGGCCACGGTAACTCTTTCGAACATCCCGCAACCTCGGCTGGATGCTATTTAACTTGGCAAATCATTTATGAAGATTAAGAACAACAAAGGCCCCATGTGCGAGCCCTGTGGTACTCTTGATGGTATAACGTTTATCAAAATATTGTAACAAAATATTGGTTAAATCATTCATGGTGAAATTATAATTTTAAATATATCAGAACAATCAATCTGCCTAGCCTTTTCCCAACTATGTTGGGGTCGGCTTCCAGTCTAACCGGATGCAGCTGAATACCAGTATTTTACATGGAGCGACTGCCTATCTGACCTCCACAACCCAGTAACTGGGTAATACGATACCCCTTGGTAAGACTGGTTGTCAGACTTTCGGGCTTCTGACGACCCGTAACGACTGTCAAAGATCTACGAATGACAGCCGGGACCAACGGCTTAACGTGCTTTCCGAGGCACGGAGGAGTCTCGGTATGTAAAGATGGTCACCCATCCACGGACAACCCCGGCAAGCGTAGCTTAACCTGATGGATCGACTCGTGCGGCTGTTATTATTTAGCCACGAGCTCCTCATCAGAACAATGTAGAAAAACGTGCACGTTAAAAGCGTCCGTAAGAAAAACCAAAAACGATTAAAAAATTTAAAATTAAATAAAATAAGCCGTGGCAGCTGATCAGTTCCTACTGATGGCGCCCGTTCACGAACATGACGCATGGATCAGCACCATTCAGCTAAACCATTTCGAAGGGAATTTAATGATCTAACATACACGCCAGCACCAGCGAGACATTTGAATGAATGAGTGAATGAAAGACGTACCCAGTCAATGGTAGCTTTATAGTAAGGTAGGTGGGTGGTACATAGTACTCACACATTGCGCTATGCAATTATACAATACTAAGTGGTCGAATTTATACAATGCAAAGATAGTTTTTACAATCTTCAGCAGCTCCAACAATATCTTCGAATGCTAATCAGAGTATCAATAGCGACATAAAAATCATTTGAAAATTTGGTCTTTCTGGGTTTACTCATTTTGTGCTTTTACTTTTAATGTTGCTTAAGCAGTAAATATATTGTAATAACCTCTTATGGGACTGCGTATCCATCTTGATAGTTATAAAGTTAAGATGAATTCTCTGTTACCAGCCTGGGGGCCTACTCCGAAGCGAAAATCCGAAGTATCGGCCTTCGGAAGTTTTCTACTACACTTCGTTCTATTTCGTTCGGTCCGCTCGGATCCAATCGAATTTCATTTTGACGTTTGTTCAACGAACTTCATTTTGACGTTTGGTCGGAACCGAACCGACCGAAAGAAATAGAATGAAGTGTAGTAGAAAACTTCCGAACATTCGGCCGATACTTCGGATTTTCGCTTCGGAGTAGGCCCCCTGTTGTTTTTTCGCATCACAGAGCAATGATCTTATCTTTCACGCGGTGAAATTAGACTCAAAAGGTTCTGACAAGTGGCAATTGCTTTCAAAGCGTTTCTAATTCTACAACAACTGTCAGCAGGAGCTTAACGTAAGCTAACGTCAGTCTACACTTCTACATCAGGATGAAATTAAATTCATGGGCATCCTCTCAACGGGCCAGTGTACTCATCATTATGAACAAGGTTCACTATGAGACAAACCTGAAATCGTGAAAAAAAATCAGCTGTTCCCTACATTTATGTTTGCATAACTGGTCCAAATGTAGGGAACAGCTGATCTTTTTTTGCGATTTCCGGTTTGGTCCCATAGTAAAAGTTGTTCATAATGATGAGTACAATGCCTCCTTAAGAGAATGTCCATGAATTCAATTTCGTCCTATATTATAAAGAGGTGAAGTATGTAAGTTTGAATGTAGGAAGTAATCTCCAAAATACCTACTCATCTGATTCCAAAATTTCTTTCACTGTTAGAAAGCTACATAATTAGTGCCGAGTGCCATTGGATATATTTTATGGTATAGTTAACTTCCAAGCGGATGAATACATTTTTGACTTGTCCGTTATCGCTGATAAAATTTCACTTGGTATAGGCCGTCTGGTTTCCTCATTGTCGTCTCTTGTTCGGTAGGTAAGTTTAAGGTAAAAAGAAAGAAAAAGTAATCAACCACTTTTGTGGTCATGGTCATAAGACCACCTGTCTCAAACCCAGAGGTCCTGGGTTCGATCCCCAGTGGGGGCAAAATTTTCTGCTCGGTGTGGTTGGTGGTAGGGCTTGTTCTAAGTCCGCCTGGCTAGCTACCACCATCTTATCTAAGTCTGTAGCCCTAACAACAATGTTAACAGCATTGTTGAGTTTCGGCAGTTAGAGGTAAGATAGCCAGTTCCTCTGTAGTTGAGGATTCCGGGTGAAGCTCGCTTCCACCTTCAGCTTGATCATCACTTACCATCACGTGAGATGAAGGCCAAGAGCTTCCCCATTGTAGTTAAAAAAAAAACATTGAGACTCAGACAGGAAGATCACAAATTAAACTAAACACACTCTTAAAAAATAAACAAAAGTAAAATGAAAATAAAAGGAGAAAGTCCTGTACGAGACGCTGGCGACAATTAAAAGTTAGTGTCGCAACTCTGGTATTCTGACATGGCCCGATAATTCGAATGTTCGCTATTCATATACCTAATATGTTATTTTTCACCTCACAACCTCGGAAAGATTCTGTTTAACATTCGAAATCTGAGTGCAAAAGTGCATTTTATCCGCTAAAAACGATTTTTTTTTAATTCGAACCTTTCTATTCAATAATTTTCTATACCGCCAGTCCGCTGAAAATGCATTAATACTTATGTCATGTCAGTGCGCCAACCTCATTTTAAGAATAATCGCACTGGCCAGCACGACGATTATTTTTAATTTTTAAAATAAATAAACACTAAATAATTATTATAATAATTAAGCTGGTTTTCTTGCACCTAGCATTTTCCTCGCTGTAGTGAGGTGAAAAGTAATACAAGTATTCGCGCCAAAAAACAACTTGGCAGCCTTGCATGACAAATAACTATTTCTGTAGATGATTAAAGTGTGCGCGCATGTGCTAGTCACCGCTTGAGATATGTGCACGGTGAGACGGGGGACGTAGGCAAAGGCCAAGCTAACTCGGTCTGCCAATTGTGTCAATCGCGCCCCCCTCACCCGTCTCAAAACTAGCACTTGCGCGCACACCATAGTAATTATTGGTGTTCAATAAAAATATTAATGTACAAATAAATGAATAATCAAAACAAATATTGGCTTAAAAATATTTGTTCTAACACTAACTCATACGCCCGTTTGTTTCACTTTCATTTCAAGCATAACTTTTAACGACATGTCAACAATTCAGAATTATGTGGCGTAATATTGGTCCGAACACATTCTAAAAGACAATAACATTCAGGGCAATAATAAATAACGCTTTCGCTCATTTCCGATAAACGGGCAACACTGAGGCAGGCTGGTCAGTCACTAAATCAGTCATAATTACAGCTATAAATGTCGCGAGCGCGAGCGTTTTGTATGGCTAACCTGGTGTTGCCAGATAAAAAGTACAAATCTCCTGAAATAAAGTTAAAATTCAGTGAGTTTTGCGCTGGAAACTAATTCAGTAAGTATATTTTTTGGAAGAATTACGACTTAGGTAGGTACGTCTCCTTACCTGTTGAACTTAATTTACCTTTTCCCTTCACTCTTTCCAACAGCCAAATATTACATGATACTTAACAGAAGATTAAGTGATTAGAAACCTTTCATAATCTAAATGTCACTGTCAGTCTGACAGTGGAATTAATTCGTATCTCGCGATATATTGCAAGACTATTTAAAAATCAGCATATATTTTCCCCCTTATTTCCCTAAAATCGCAGCTTTTAAAGCTGGTAACCCAGAGCTAACCCGGCGAGTATCAGCGACAAATAAAACGCACGATATTGGTACGATAAAACAATTTTATTGTAGTTGTTAGCAATAATACTGTATCGCTGTTAGGTATTAAGGGTTCTTTCGGTGTGTATCATTGTTGACCTTTCGAAGGTGGCTGAGGTCAGGATATCGTGAAAGGATCAAGTGTCTATGTATACCTTTTTTTTTTTTGGATGGGAAATCATCAAATGACTTCTCCCGCTCTGGGCGGAGCGGGTGGGCGTGTCAGACTTTTACTGACTAAAACCCACCCGTGTTCTTTCTGTTGCCTGTGCCGGGGCCACGGTAACTCTTTCAAACATCCCGCAAACCTGGCTAGCATCGGCCCTAGCGGAACCCTTCAATGGTGCTGACATCCCTTTGAGGCGCGCGTGGAACATAACGCGCCGTCGACTCGGGCCTTGTCCTTACCGGACGGCGAGCTACCCATTGCGTCTCCTGTGGCGACTAGGGGCGTGAGGGCGAAAAGCTTGCCTCTCCCTCACGCGTCCCGCCTCCTCCTTCGCGAGCATTACTGCTTCGCAGAAGGAGGTAATGGCTTCCCATGTACTCTCGCTCCGTACGGTGTATGTGTATACCTGACATCTCAATCTTTAAAATGGAACTTTTCGGGACCTTTGAAGAGCCAAATATCAGTTCTATGGTCGTCATAGGTTCTCTGAAGAGAGCTACCCACCACCAACTTCAGGGGAATAGTTTTCTAAGGTTAATATTGGCAGACGTATGAACTTTTGTTAGTGCAGTTTGTTCTTAGTTGCCGACAAAAAACTTACGACATCCTTACTGGACATCTTTGTTTGACTTATCCAAAGCCAGCTAGAAGATTTACAGTATTCGATATAAATTCGATAATCAAGCGTAATCAATATCTATTTACCTACAGAATCTAAAAATATTTAAGTCTCTCGCAGACAGCACGACGCGACTCAGGTGGAACAATTTCTATGAAAACTATCAAAATTGTTCTACCGGAGTCGCGTCGCGCCTGTCTGTAGGAGCCTTTAGACCGAACAAAATAATGCTCGCTGTATGTAAGCGTTGTGGCCGTACCTAATAAATAAATGCCTATTGTATCTCGACTCTAATATTCTCTGGACCAGGCTTACTCAAAGTGGGGTACGCGAACCCTTAGGGGTTCGCCATTCGACGGCAGGGGGTTCGCGATAAGATTTACGTAATGGTGGCTTGACAACTGGCTGGCACACCTAGTCACGATAAAAACTAAATACAGAAATCGACTTGATGCCGAGTCAGAATTAAGGTTAAAATTGTCCAAAATTACTCCTAAAATAGAATCCATTTGCGACAAGAAACAAGCACACCCATCACATTGATATTAAAAAGATAATTTTTTGGCACTTTATTTGTTACCTTTTATTCAAATAAAAACCTTATTTTCTTCAACAGTCAGTTTTATATTTTTCCTGGAGGGGGGGGGGGGTTAATTAGTCAGTTAAGCCCTAACTAACTGACTGGTGACAACGAACTGTTAGGGGTTCTCTGTCACCTGGAAATTTTAACAGGGGTTCGTGGAGCCGATAGTTTGAGACACCCTGCTCTGGACAATCAGAAACAGATAATTATTTGTTCTATCTTAATCATATCTGCATGAAAATCTCAAGCATAGGTATCAAGAAAAGAATGTTGTATCTAACTCATGCCCTTGTTCTATATCCGTTCGGTCTCATCATCATCTGCCTAGCCTTTTCCCAACTATATTGGGGTCGGCTTCCAGTCTAACCGGATGCAGCTGAATACCAGTATTTTACATGGAGCGACTGCCTATCTGACCTCCACAACCCAGTTACTCGGTAATACGATACCCCTTGGTAAGACTGGTTGTCAGACTTTCGGGCTTCTGAGGACCCGTAACGACTGTCAAAGATCCACGAATGACAGCCGGGACCAACGGCTTAACGTGCTTTCCGAGGCACGGAGGAGTCTCGGTATGTAAAGATGGTCACCCATCCACGGACCAACCCCGGCAAACGTAGCCTAACCTGATGGATGGACCCATGCGGCTGTTATTACTTAGCCACGAGCTCCTCAATCGGTCTAATCCTACCTTAATACGGATCACCTCACATGATGGTTTTAAATTCGTTTGGTCCAATCCTACCTTAATAAGTATCGCCTCAACATGGTGGTTTTATATTTGTATGGTCTAATCCTACCTTAATACGGATCACCTCACATGATGATTTTATATTCGTTTGGTCCAATCCTACCTTAATAAGTATCGCCTCAACATGGTGGTTTTATATTTGTATGGTCTAATCCTACCTTAATACGGATCACCTCACATGATGATTTTATATTCGTTTGGTCCAATCCTACCTTAATAAGTATCGCCTCAACATGGTGGTTTTATATTTGTATGGTCTAATCCCACCTTAATACGGATCACCTCACATGATGATTTTATATTCGTTTGGTCCAATCCTACCTTAATAAGTATCGCCTCAACATGGTGGTTTTATATTTGTATGGTCTAATCCTACCTTAATACGGATCACCTCACATGATGATTTTATATTCGTTTGGTCCAATCCTACCTTAATAAGTATCGCCTCAACATGGTGGTTTTATATTTGTATGGTCTAATCCTACCTTAATACGGATCACCTCACATGATGGTTTTATATTCGTTTGGTCCAATCCTACCTTAATAAGGATCGCCTCAACATGGTGGTTTTACATTCGTTTGGACTAATTCAACCTTAATACGGATCACCTCACATGATGGTTTTATATTCGTTTGGACTAATTCAACCTTAATACGGATCACCTCACATTATTTTATTTTATTTTATTTGTTAGGGACAAAAAAACAGTTACATGCCAAGCTTAACTAGAGATTCTTAAAATAGCACAAAACTTAGAAATACATTTATACACAATCTATGCCATATTTATATTATTATACATGTAACCCACAACATTGTCCACGAATTCACAAAAAAAAAGTTAAAAGAAAACAGACAAAATAGTGTGCATCGTAAAAGCCTAATAATTATGGTTTTATATTCGTTTGGTCCAATCCTACCTTAGTAAGGATCGCCTCAACATGGTGGTTTTATATTCGTTTGTACTAATCCTACCTTAATAAGGATCGCCTCAACATGGTGGTTTTATATTCGTTTGTACTAATCCTACCTTAATAAGGATCGCCTCAACATGGTGGTTTTATATTCGTTTGTACTAATCCTACCTTAATAAGGATCGCCTCAACATGGTGGTTTTATATTCGTTTGTACTAATCCTACCTTAATAAGGATCGCCTCAACATGGTGGTTTTATATTCGTTTGTACTAATCCTACCTTAATAAGGATCGCCTCAACATGGTGGTTTTATATTCGTTTGTACTAATCCTACCTTAATAAGGATCGCCTCAACATGGTGGTTTTATATTCGTTTGTACTAATCCTACCTTAATAAGGATCGCCTCAACATGGTGGTTTTATATTCGTTTGTACTAATCCTACCTTAATAAGGATCGCCTCAACATGGTGGTTTTATATTCGTTTGTACTAATCCTACCTTAATAAGGATCGCCTCAACATGGTGGTTTTATATTCGTTTGGACTAATCCTACCTTAATAAGGATCGCCTCAACATGGTGGTTTTATATTCGCTTGGACTAATCCTACCTTAATAAGGATCGCCTCAACATGGTGGTTTTATATTCGTATGGTCTAATTCATCCTTAATACGGATCACCTCACATGGTGATTTTATATTCATTTGTCTAATCTACCTTATTACGGATCACCTCACATGGTGATTTTATATTCGTTTGGTCTAATCTACCTTAATATAGATTACCTAACCATGTGGTTTTATATTTATTTGCAACACGAACAATACAAACTTCCTGGTAATAGAAAATCCATACCAACTAATTTACAAAATAACCGTTTCTTGTTACCGTCAATATGTGTCGGATTAGAATATTTGCTATTCTGCCAACAGCCCGCCCCTTAGGCCCAAGTTATTAAACATTAAAGGTTTACCTATTTATACGTGTATTTGTTTACAATTTTAGTTGTAATTGGTGATTTATTAATTTGCGTAGCATTTTTGTTGTGAGAAATGTTCTATTTGACTTGATATTTGCGAAGAGAAAAAAATTGTGAAGTGAGTATTTTACTTAGGTAGGTACCAATTTGTTTATTTTATTGAATGATTTTATATTTATAGATAACTTAATTTACTTCGTAGGCCACATTCATCCAGGAAGTGTCTTACTTAAACCAATCGTAAATCATCTGGCAGTTTGAGTAATTTATGCAGCCTATCCAAATGTCCTTTCTTTGGTATTGTTCGTCGAATCGTTGAGGACAAATGCGTGCACTGACAGGACAGCTCCACTCAATCTGTGTGGTTCCTTCCTCAAAAGACCATTTCAGACACCAATCTACACATAATCTGACCAAGATTCTGTCTGGACTTTAAGGGGGAAGCGCCAAGGTAGCCCGCGAAATTAAAATTTTCTTACGATTTTTGCAATTTGCAGCTCAGTGTCTGGGTGTATGTTTATTAAAGTATAATTCGCGACCGTAACAAATATATATTTACAGAATTATAATCATTAGAATTAGTAATACAATTTATTAAGTTGTATAATCCTGAAATGTTAATATTTCATGAAATAGTCATACAATAGAATTACTTGGTCTTAGAGAGTTGTATTGATGACTCTAATGATTATAATTGTCTAAATACATATTTGTTATGGTCGCGAATAATATTTTAATCAACATACAATCTAATACTTACCTGCAAATTGCAAAAAACGTAAGAAAATTTGAATTTCGCGGGCTACCCTGGAGCTTTCCCCTTAAAAGAGACTGTGACCTCTGAATTTGTTGCAGCCTTTCTTCTCAGGGTAGTCAGATAGAGAACGCTGACCTCATCTAGTTTAAAAAAAATATGATTGACGTGTAAGTGTTCGCTGCCATACTAGGCTATCACTGCTATTTTACGATTTTATTATACCTATGTACGAGTATAGATAATCTCAAAATATGACATTTATATTCATGCATTATAACTTTAGTTTCTATTTCCACAAACAAACACACATTACATAAGAAAGGCTCGAACCAGCTAGCAAAGTAAATTGAAAGTCTTGAAAAGAACCTATTCACGAAATAAATATCCTATTATGAAAATCTTTATCCGCCATTCTCGCCGGAAAAATACACAAACACTCCCATAAATAGGTTTTATAGTAAATAAATCTCTAAAAGGGATCTAACATTATAGGATGTCGCACTGAAAGTAATTTTCTCTGCAACAGTCGAAAACCGCATTTTCATTTACCTATAGAATTTTAGACACATGAATTGTAAATTGTGTGGTTTATGGCTGATTAAATGTGTACTACTGACACTAGTTATAAGATATTTTACTAACGAATTGGACTACATATATTGTTGCCCGAAGTGAATAAATTAATTAATTAAATTGGCTGAGATTTGATTTGTACTTACTTGACAATTATCGAGGGGTGTGAGACTTATTAATTAGGTAAAATCTTTCATACATACATAGCCTGTTAAAATCATACCTCTCCTTTGGATTTGCCGTAGTCGGGTAAAAATGGGTCTCATTTAAAGTCTTTTTCAACACAGTTGCTCGTAAAGTGGCTCTTATTGAACCGCTTTTAGGTTCATAATGCAATGTATTAAACACACGTGCTTTTTACTTTCTTTTACCGCACTAGTGCGGTAATTCGGAGATGTGCGCTTTTTTATTCTTATCAAAGAGACTTCATGCCTTTTTATGCTTACTGTGTACCTACATAAATATAATATGATAAATTAACATAACATTTCATTAAATTATTTATTTTTGTCAAAAAAATAACATTCTTTTGTGTTCTACATCCAAATAACATACAAAATATTCAGTTAAAAGAAAAAATAAAGAAAATACGTTTATTTGCGGTAAACATGACGCAAAAAAAGAACACAAACACAAAAAGAAACAAGTTTAACACAGTAACAGTTTTTATGCTTATAATACCTATTAGTCTGTTCGACGTCTTCGTGTCTTTGCCTCTCCTTCATCCTGCGAAGACACCACGATAAAAGGAATCCACGGGCCATATCATATTTTTTACATATGTAATTAGTTTATAAAACTTTATTTATTTTTGCCTCGCAAGTGTGTTGAAAAACGTCATATGAAACGCGTGTGCATTGATCATTACACACTTGTATCATAATGTACTACTCGTATGTCATCACAATTCATAACAAAATTAAAATAAACTGGATGACGTACCTTCGCCATTAGATACCTACCTAATTCATCTGACGTTTGAATCACTCAACCGTAAAAATTCAAAGAAAAACAAAACAGTTTTAAATTCGCGCACCGTTGTGCAAAATAATCAAAACACAAGAAACCCTTTACCCTAAAAATGAAGAATAACCCATTAAAAGTATATCATCCGCAAACAAAGGGTGATTCCGCGACGAGAAATGAAAGAAACCGCAATCGTACCTACCTATTTAGCTAATCAACGAGATACCGTCTCAAAGGACTAATTAGGTCACTTTTAGTGCTAAAAATCTAAAAGCAAAAAACAGAGCTAAACATAATAGAAAGAGAAAGGTCCCCGAAGCAATAACCGTTTTAATTACGGTAAAAATTATGTTGAAACCAACTTTTCCGTTTGGTATCTTCGCCAGTCCGTTTCATTTTACGGTAATGTTTATTTCTGAACGTAACGACGCCCGGAATTTAATATTTTTTACTCTAATATTGAAAATGGAGTTTAAAAAATAATTTTTTAATTTTATATTTTTTCCCTCTTTCTTTATCTATTCTGGGATTAGTTTTGAAGCTCCGCTTCTCCCCAAGTTTATAGATAAGATCTTTTATTTAGAAAATGGTTGTATAGAATCTGTAGGTATATTTATAAGTTGTGCTGATTTTGTTAACTCAATGCAAACTCGTTAGCATTTTCACCGTATGAAGTTTGGGTACTGTTTCGATCGAATCAGCAAAATTTTTACTATAAATATAAGTGGAAAATATATTCTCGTACCTTATTTAAATCGGACCCAAAGCACAAGTAATTCTTTTGCGCTATTTCTTTCGTAAACCCTTTAATCTTCTTAAATCGTATAAAATAAATTAGGTGTCCTAAATGAAAACGATTTTCCATTTCAACTACACCCAAGAATCATAACCGAAACTCGAAATAATAAACTTAAATACATTTTATTTCGAGAATCACAGACAATAATACATCGAAATTCCACAAGCGAAACTCAAACGAGTTGCCAATGGGTAATGTAGCCTGAAACAATCAACATTGCAAACTCCGGAGCATTTATCAGCAATTAACAGACCTTACAGAAGTTACCGACTCGATAATCGGCTGAAACAAAATTAACACAACTTCAAAATCAGTTTTCTTCGCTCCTTCTCGACTTTCACAGCGTCCCTTCTTATCGATTTTAATATTAACAGCTCGAATCTACTTTCTTTCCAAGTTTCTTGCTTCAAATTTTCAGTTTGGAACTTGGATTTAGAGTATTATATTATAATGGCTGTCTATCTTGTGGTAGAGGTATGCTATTGGTGATTATGAAAGTGTAACATTTCTTCAATACATTTTTTATTTTAAGAATCGATTTTAATATAAGGCCCCCGGTATGGATATTTTATGAGGCACTCCTCATAAAATATCCATACCGGGGGCCTTACACTAATACAACTATACACACACACACACACACACACACTACACTTATACTTATGCTTGTATTAATGTCACTACATTAATACAAGCGTTAACTCAAAAGCTTTAGGTTTTTCTGGGCAACGTACCTTACCTTGCGCACCTTTCACGGAGTAAACTCCAAGAGATGTCAGCACCATTGACGGGGTCCGCTAGGGCCGATGCCAGCTAGGGTTGCGGGATGTTCGAAAGAGTTACCGTGGCCCCGGCACAGGCAACAGAAGGAACACGGGTGGGTTTTAGTCAGTAAAAGTCTGACACGCCCTCCCGCTCCGCCCAGAGCGGGAGAAGTCATTTGATGATTTCCCATCCACAAAAAAAAAAAAAAAAAAAAAAAAAAAAAAAGTCGTGCGTCCGAGCTGACACACACACGTTTTTAAGCAGTTTGGACAAGTTGTTGTAATTTAGGTTTAACATATGTCGATTTTGCATAATTTTAGCTATATACACGTATTTTTTATTTCGGTATAGCTGCAGCAGTTTACTTGATAATAAGCTTTAAGTTGAAAATGGCACGCAAATGGCGCGCGGGACATTTCAATCGCGCGAGGTGGACATTTCGCGGGGGGATAGCTGTGTCGCCCGGACGTTTGAGTGGTAAGTATCATAAAAGCCCTGACACAATGATTAACTCAAATCAATTCAAATAGGTACCTTTATTCGTGCACACAGGTCAAGGTAAGTGTTACTACATTGTGAATATCTCAGGAGCTAGACCACCACCTCTTAAAGCAGTATTATTGTAATCTTACTTCAGTGTGGGAAAGAGATGGAGCTAGACGTCCTGTATAGCTCCATCTCTTTCTCACACTGAAGTAACATTAAAATAATACTGCTTTAAGAGGTGGTGGTTGGACCCCTGTATTCTGCCGAAGTAAGAGACAAACAAATGTCAGCATAAAAATTCGTAGCAAGTAGCAACGCAATCAATAATATTTAATACTGACCTAACTAATCTCTGTCCTGTAAACAGACAGGCTACAATTAACACAGGCTACAAGTTAAAGGCTGTAATTAATATTATGTACCTAATATTTAAATGTAATATAATGTACCGTAATATAACCATAATCATTTGTCAGAATATCTGACAAACGATTATGGTTATAGCATATTAGCATAATCAGCCTAAAATGTTCCCTCTGCTGGGACACAGGGCTCCTCTTTGTGAGAGGGAGTGGGCCGTAATCCACCACGCGGGCTGAGTGTGGGTTGGGTAGATGTCACCATGTCTTCGAATCTATGGTTCTAGGTCATGCCGCTTTCCTCACGTTTTCCTTCATCGTTATGAGAGCAGTGGTGATGAAAGAATTCACACAAAGTAAAGTGCCTGCTTGGGTTCGAACCCACGACGTACACTCGTCAATTGCAGCCGTTACCATTGGGCCACCACTGTTCTGTAACAACAATTGACAACACTTAATATCCTCCAGACAAAATGATTTTTCCTTGTTCTACTTTCATATATGGAAAAGCAAACGACTGTCCATTCCATGAGACGTCGGTCGACAGATTTTAAGTAACATTCCCTCGAATTTGTTTGGTACATATTCTGCATGTTTTAACTCGAATATTTTGTTTGGGCGGATGGATACTTAAATACAGATGGATACTTCATCTGGAAAATACTAATTAAAGGCAATCAAAACACAGTTTCAGAACTGAAAATGCAACTAAAAGAAGGTCATCAAAGATGGCTACCGACCTTATCAACGCTTGCATGTGCCAAATTCGCACAGTTTTAAACTTAATTTCCTTACTGCAATCATCTTGGCAAAGTAACATGCTCCAATTGAATATTATTACACTCGTTTAGATGTGAAAGGTAGGTGAAAAAGGTGGCGATGGTCAATTTTATTGTTTTTTAAGGTTATCAAAGTACCTAGTTGAGTTCTATAGATGTATGTTTAATAGGGGGCAAGCCTGACATAATGACAATCATTTACCGGACACAATTCCAAACCCTGAGCTACTACTGAGGTATCTTGAGTCACCAAAATACATGCCGTACCTAGTTTGGGACCCGAAAGCCAATTCTCGTACTTAAAAAACGTACAAACTCAAGTCGCAATCTCATCTCAGCGACAAAAATGTAGGGAAATTAGAGGTATTTTGACAGATTGAGACTGAGATTAGAATGTGGCCGTTCTTAAAAATACGAGAATTGCCACCCAAAGTTAAATCTGTCAAATTCTTCTGTTATTTAATTCGTACCATGTTACTTAAGAACTATGTGTAAATTAAATACTATGAATTTGAATTTGAATATATGTATATTTCTAGTTGGAAAATCTCCCATTAAGACTGCCCGACCTGGGAATCAAACCCTGAAGCCCACTCAGTAATCGCGCTAAGTAGCATGATAGGTGATGTGATAAAAATGAACAGTTTATAGAGATTTATCTAATAGCTGGGGGCCAACCACCACCTCTTAAAGCAGTATTATTTTAATGTTACTTCAGTGTGAGAAAGAGAAGGAGCTATACAGGACGTCTAGCTTCATCTCTTTCGCACACTGAAAGTAACTGCTGGTTACAATAGGTTGTGCCTTTACCACATATATAACTACATATATAACTACGCCTAAATATCAGTGAAGATACAAAGAAATTCGAGAAATTTCTGCGATCACACAGGCAGTTTTCGCTCCATACTCGCAAAATATTTTAGTATGACGAATGTTGGGAAGCTACAGTGAAATGCCCGCTACGTACAAACGTATATTGAATTCAGTACTTTTATACGAACAGTAGGTACCAAGCGAAATAAAAACTGACACCGAATTGGTCAGGAGCACTTATGACAAGTGCTCCTTTTTGTCACTATGGCACGAAAAAGTAGACCGGTGCTGCAAAAATAGAAAATATTATATTATATTTTTGAAGAACCTTATTGTCACCCACGGCCGTGACTTACGAGTTGTAAGGTCGTAGGTTCGAACTCAGACAGGCGCTTTACTTTGTGTAAATTATTACATCACCACTGCTCTCAAAACGGTGAAGGAAAACATCGTGAGGAAACCGGCATGTCCTAGAAACAAAAATTCGAAGACATGTGACATCTACCAATCCGCACTGGGCCCGCGTGGTGGATTACGGCCCACTCCCTCTCACAGAGAGGAGGCCTGTGTCCAGCAGTGGGAACGTTATAGGCTGATTATGCTATGTTATGCTTATTGACCTTATCGTTTAATAATCTACCTAATACATAAAATTGAAGTGTATGTTTGTAATGTCAAAATTAAAGCTGACAGTATTTACGATACTTATAACGAAAAAGCGATTTTTAAAATTGTTGTCTGTCTGTTTGTTCCGGCTAATCTCCAAAACAGCTGGACCGATTTTGACGGGACTTTCACGGGCAGATAGTTGGTGTTATAAGGAGTAACTTAGGATAATTTTATTTTTGAAAAAGAATTAGGGTTCCGCGCAAAAAAAAAACCAGTAAAATTGGGAATAAAATCCGATTCAAATCGGGAAGTATTGACATACACTCTGGCGAAGCCGCGGGCATCAGCTAGTCTATAAATACAAATAAAATTGAAGTGTCTGTTTGTAATGTCAAAATAACAGCTTTTTACTAAATGCAAGAAAATATATGTATACGGTACTTATAACAAAGAAACAATATTTTTTTGTCTTACTCTCTGTCTGTTTGTTCCGGCTATTCTCCGAAACGGCTGGACTGATGTTGACAGGACTTTCACTTGCAGATAGCTGATGTTATAAGCAGTAACTTAGTCTGCATTTATTTTAGGAAAAGAATTAGAGTTCTGCGCAAAAAATTAAAACCCATGAGATGCCGCAAGATTGCCTGCATGTCGGTCTTCAATAGATTGTACCTACTTCGGTGGAGTGTGTTCAAGAACTCCATGACCTCATTCCGCCGGCCCCCTTCTACCATCGGACATCTAGACGCACTGCAGGTTACCATCCCTACCTACCCTAATGTCTCGCTGATGGTGGGGCGTCGGTTGGATCATTCGGTTCCCTACAAAATGGTTGAACTGGATGGTGCTGATCCACGCGTCATGTTCGTGAACAGGCACCATCAGTGGAGACTGGTCATCTCTTAACTGCCCGGGCTTATTTTTAATCTTATATTTTGAATTGTTTTTAATTATTTATTTTTTACATTGTTCTCACATATAGAAGCAACAAGAACAATGTACCCAGGATTTTGTAATAATTTTAATTTAAAAGAGTGTCCATGGAGTTTCTTGCCCATTCTTCTCCACAGAGATCTACGTTTTGGAATGGGCGACTAGCTTCAATTTTCTGAATAACTGACTGACTCTTTAACAATTCAAAAGTGCCTGTAATTGGTTTAATTGAAATAAATGCTTTGAGTTTGAGTTTGACCTAGTTGCTATTCCACCAATTCGCACTAAGCGTTTCCAAATGTCTTTTGTGATGCGCACAGCAAAGGAGTGGAACTCTTTGCCTGTGTCTATGTTTCCGAACGCATACAACTCCGATCTCTTCAAAGTGAGAGTGAACAGGCTTCTTCGGGGTAAGCTCGCTCCATCGTCGACTTTGTCTCTGTCATCTCTGACCTAGACTAGAGTCAAGAGCAAACCTATCTCGAATAAAAAGTAAAAAAAGGTTGTGAACAAAATTTGATTCAAATAGGAAAGTTATTTTCCTACATCCACGCGAACGAACTCGCGGGCACAGCTAGTTTTTCACTAATAACTAGACCGCTGTCGCGTCTTTCCTTTCTGAACAAGACCAGAACGCAAGAGTGTGAAACTAATCGCGTAGGTATAGATTGGAAATCACTTTTTACTAAGGTCTTCTAACACGCAAATACTCGCGTATACTTCGTAGCGACCTAATTAACTACCTTATTTCATAATATACAGTGCCAGTACGCATTACGGACTAATCGTGTATATATTGCTGTCGAACTGTATGTGTGGCTTATAATGCCGAATCGGTCGCAATAATTAAGGTAGGGCACTCTGTTTAGGTTAGGTTAGAACTGTGACCTAGCACGCGCGAGCCGAGCGAGCGAAGCGAGCAGTACCGCGGCAGCGACCGGCGAGCGCTACTTCCAAGTTGATCGCACTTACTTGGCTATTTAGTATTTTTAAGACTGACTTTCTTATAACTGAAATATTTATATTAAAATTGTCCAATCGCTGTTTTCATTTTCACTCATATTGCTCGTTTTATTTATGTTTGTTCAGTCCCCAATATTGTCGTTATTTATTTAATCCTACACTAATAAAGTTTGAATTAATGATTTTATTAAACTATATCTTTAAAACTCTTGTCAGGCGTAATTTATGTAGTATAGTTTGGAACCAGGACGCGCACGTCCACGTTACAAACTATAAATAAGTAGGACGCTAAATTCGTGTATACATTGTAATCACAGATTTCAAAATAGCATTACAATGTATACGCGAGCAGTTTCCTATGGCTGCGTTTTGGCCTTGTGTAAATTGGAAAGACGCACCGCAGTCATAGGCACAAAAAGACTGGTGCCCAGAATTATATAGTTCGTAATCAGCATTGCTCGACGGACTTGACGAACTGCTATGTGCTACCAACAGCAAAGACAGGATAAAGTTTTTTACATTAACTTTCTCAACAAATCATCTTTTCTATTTTACAGTACTTACCTAGGAACTAAAAGTGACAACAACATGTTTTTAATTTTTTACGATATCTACACTTTTCTAATTGATCCTATATTCTTTCCGATTATTGCATCTCCAGCATCAATCATGTCGATCCGTCTTCATCAACAATGTATCACGAAGGATACAGGCATCTAACAATTATTCAAGTCAACTATAGAACAGTGTTTGTTCCGCACAATATCGAACTTTGACTAAGGTGGTATAAGTTGGGTACACACTGAGGGCGCGGCTATTTGACGCCTAAAACTGTAAAGAAAGAAAGAAATGCATTTAATTACGCTAAATGTGGCGCATAAAAAATTAAAAAGAAAAAGGAAAGTTGTGTAGTGAGTGAGGACCGAATATAGTTAAAGACAGAGAGGAGATTTCACTTGGGCTATGTTTATAGAATAGAGCGGTGAAAATGTGGTTAACCTTCTATAAATTCGCCCGTCTGCCAGCAGTTTAAGCTCTTAAACGAAAGTCAAATTATTTATTTCAATTTTTTTTTTAAATCAGCTGTTTCCTACATTTTGACGAGTTATGCGAACATAAATGTAAGGAACAACTAATTTTTATTTCGCGATTTCGCGTTTAGCACCATAATAAAAGTTGTTCAGAATTATGAGTACAACACTATCGTGGCAGTTCCCTAGCCAATAAAAAGGCAGCGTGTACAATTATATGTGAAGACGAAATAATAATGATTGAGTCAGTGACATTAGTGTTCCTTACCTAAACTGTTATTAATTAATAGTAGTAACATATTGCTTTTTATCCATCCATATCCATTCATGTATACATGTGGATATTCTAACTGAATTAAGCATTCGAATGCAAGCAAAAAATTACCCCTTGTATGACCATAATAATCAAAAACTTGTGTAAAGATACCAACAAATTGTTGATAAAGATAAAAAACCATCAGTCCCACTTCACCAAATGGTATTTTCCGAGAGCAAATGCACGAGTTGCTATAAAAAAATACCCGAATCGCTATAGGTGTGCCTATAAAGTTTGAGGATTTCCCTCGATTTCCATGGGATCCCCTTATCAGATTATGACTTGGTGACAATGGGACCACCTCTACAGCATACCTTTCCAAACAAAAAAAAAAAAGAATTATAAAAATCGGTCCACAACTGACGCAAATCGGTGAACATACATAAAAAATACATACAGTCGTCCTCCTTTTTTGAAGTCGATTAAAAAAATACATTTAACTGCACTTCCAAAAAAAAAACAAGTTATCAACAGACAAAAATAGCGTAGTCAAAACAGTTTATCTACAAACCATCTTGTGTGTCACCACCTTTACCCAGGGTAGTGATAGCAGAGTCAATTTAAGTTGGCAACTTAATTTATACAAGTTTAGCCATACCTGCTCGAGACTTGTGGCCATTGTTGAACATTGCCCGTCTTAGCTTAAGCGAACAAATTGAGCACCCAAACGCTTGAACAATGTTCTTGGAAGTTTTTATCGCGTATTGTGAAGCTATTTGTATGGAAAGTGAACTGATAACGTTGATAACAATGGGGAGCTTTGATAGGAATGTTCTGGGAAAATCTGTATCGTTTTCAGTGTAGAAACTCTGCACTGTATTAGAAGTAGTATCGATTGGTTGACAGCCTCGTTCGACTATGTAATTCTTGCAGAGTACGTCACGTTTGCCCGAAGTTCACTTGTCCGAAGATCGTTCGGCTGCATGAATTTTTGGTCGAAAGAACGAGTGACCGAAGCTCGACCGCCAGAATGATCGTTTGGCTGATAAGCACCTGAGTGCTTGCACTGTCTGGACAGGTCCACCCCAATCTGTGTGCTTCTTTCCTCAAAATACCATTTCGGCAGTAATCTACATGGTACTCACATGATCTGACCAAGATTATGTCTGGCCTTTAATAGAGATATTGACTCCTGAGTTTGTTTCGCCATTTCTTGTCAGAGGTAGTCAGACAGGTAATTAATTAATCTTTATTCATTCACACTACAATGAACACAGACTACAGTGTTAGTAACAAAATAGCTTAGCCTTTGTTAGTACTTGTGGTGGCATATCTACATCGCCACAATGGAACGCGTCACACTGACGTCACGCAAAATCCTGCATCGTGCAATCAGAGTTTACCGCGCGGCTAGCATATATACAACATCCCGCCATCAACCGTCGGGCCAGGATTAGCTCGTGGCCTAACGAGCACTAATCCATAATACAGTTAGTGTTCTGTCCGCGCGGACCGCAAATTTTAATCGTTGCCTCTGTGTTTGCACAAGTAACCTAGCCGGCACTTGTGTAGACACAGGGGGAGCACCCCGTGCTGCCCGGTGAGTCGTCATCGGTGCGGTCGCGGAGGCTACGCCCAGCAAGATGCCGAAACCCGGCAAGCGCGGCTCGTTGGGCCGCGATGCCGGGACCCAGGATGACCCTCCGGCGCTGGACCGGGCGACGTCGATGCCGAACATCGGCGACGCGTCGGCCGGTGCACCGCTGGCAGGGCCTACCCAACGGAGGAGAGAAGAAGGAAGAGGAGGGGGATCCAGCGCCGCTGCAGCCGCCGGCCCACCGGCGGCGTCGGCGCCTGCGCGCGTTGCGCCGACGCCGTCGTCTGGTCGACAGCACGCGGTACCCGTCCGCCCCGCCGCGTTCCGCCCGGAACCCATACAGGCGCCGGGGCCTGCTGCGAATCCTGGCCGTGTACAACATATGCGCGCCACCACATCGTCCGCGCCGCCCGCGCGCGCACCCGCGACCGTGCGCGGCAGTGCGTCGGCCGCGCATGCTGCCGCGTCCGGCGCGCCCGCCGCGCATGCCGCTGCACCGACCGCGCATGCCGCCGCGCCGGCCGCGCTTGCTGCCGCGCCCGTCGCGCATGCCGCCGCGCCAGCCGCGCGTGCTGCCGCGCCCGTCGCGCATGCCGCCGCGCCGGCCGCGCGTGTTGTCGCGCCCATCGCGCCCGCCGCACATGCTGCCGCGCGTGCTGCCGCGCCCGCCGCGCGCACCGCTGCACACACTGCATCCGTGCGCCCCAGTGCACCGCCCGCACGCACCTCTGCGCTACTGCCGCGTTTTGCGTCGCCACCTGCGCCCACCGGGGCTGCGCTCACTGACGACACGAAGCCTCATGCTGTGCCAGCTTCGCGCACCGCCACAGCTGGTCCCCGCCTCTCGCTGGCGGGACCGGCGAAGGCTGAGCGAGAGCGGCCAGCACCCACGACACCAAGGGTGCCCGATTCACCGGCACCCCCTCGGATCTCCGCCTACGACTCGCCCGCCATGCTGTCGGCATGCTCCTCACGTGCGGGGTCGAGCATATCGCTCGCATCTGCGGGCTCGGCCGTGTCCGGTCGCGGTGACGTGTCTCCGGATGCGACCCCGCGACTCGGATCGCGGCCCAACGTGGGAGGAACACCAGCACCGCCACTGGGGTTCGACTTTGAGTTTCAACTCGAGCCAAGACCCCAGCGACGAAGGAGGAGCTCTGACGAGACCGAGTCGGAGGAGGCGAAGCGGTACTGCCTTGACCCGCCGCGGCAACAGCGTGAATGCGCGCCGCGGGGTCGGGACACACCAACGTCGCCTACCTTCGCCGACGCGGCGCGGCGCACACAACCTGCGTCGCCGTCACTAACACCGGACTTGACTACAGCAGGGGTAAGTGTTTCAAATTTGCCCCCTGCCCCCCCTGTCGCTACTACATTGACCCCACCCCCTGCCACTGCCTCCGTCGCCGCAACGACGACGAAGCAGAAGCAGGCGAAGAAGCCACGCTACCCACCGCTGGTAGTGGAGAGGTTACCCAACTGGGCCACCCATTTTAGGGCCATCGCCGCCAAGCTGGGCCGGCCTCCTAACGCGCGTCCTTACGCGACGGGGGTGAAATTCTCCCCCGAAACGGAGGATGAATACAGGCTGGTCCAGCGCTATCTGACTGGCCTAGAGAAGGAAAGCGGCGTGTCTTGGTTCGCCTATTCACTGCCAGCGGAGAAAAACATGAAGATAGCGATACGAGGGCTACCAGCGGATACCGACCCGCAGGAGATTGAGGAGGAGCTCCGGACGCTGGGATACCAGCCGGTGTACGCGCGCCATATTAAGGGTGCGCAAGGACGACCCGGCTGTGTGTTCCACGCAGTCCTCAAGAAAACCCCCGACGTCCAGGCCATATATGACACCACGGTTTTCATGTATATGCGTGGTGTCAAAATAGAAGCCTGGAGAGGGAAACGTGGGCCCGCGCAGTGCCACCGGTGTCAGAAATTCAGACACAGCTCGCACCAGTGTCGCCGCCCGCTCGCTTGTGTGCGATGCGGAGGCGAGCACGCGGCACGTGACTGCCCGCGCCCGCGGGAGGAGCCGGCCACCTGCGTCAATTGCGGTGGCCCGCACCCCGCGTGCAACATCAAGTGCCCCGTGTTCCAACACGAGATAAGGAACAAGCGAGCGGGGACCGCCGCCATCACGGCCGCTTCACGCCGGCCCACAGTGGCCACTGAGAGGCCACAAGTGATGCCAGAAGAGGCACAAGGCGCGTCGCTAATGGCGACGGCCAACGGGCCCACAGATAGGCAAACCACCTCCTCTAGGCGGAGGAAGGAACACAGACGCGGGGGGAAGGGAAAAGGCAAGAAGGCCAAACCCACCCCTGCGGCGACCCAAGAAGAGGTCCCAGAGGCCGACCCTGCCTTGAAAGGAGCGCAGGTTGTAACGAAGGAAGATAAGGGAGCGACCGCTAGCGCCGGCATAGCGCAGCGGTCGACTAACGAAGCACGCAGCGCCGCCACTGGCACGGCTAGCGCCACCACATCGCAGCGGCAGAACGCTGCAATTAGTAAGTTCACCAAGGACGCGAGTGGTGGCGCCACCGGCGCCCAAATAATGACTCCAACGTCAAAGAAAGAGTTTACAACCTGCGCTATACAATTATTAATGGATTTAATAAAAGCTATAAGGCAGGGTCAAGACATAGAGACGGTCATCCTCGACGGCTTGGCCGAACTTTTAAGATTATACCATGGCTAAGTCGTTGAGGGTGATCCATTGGAATGCCCGCGGCCTTCGGGACAAGGTCGCCCCCCTCCGCCACCTCCTGCGGGATCAAAACATCGACGTGGCGCTCATAAGCGAGACGTTCCTGGGACCCGAAGACTGGGTTAGGTTCCCGGGATATCTCGTTTACAGGAAGGATGAATGGTCGGCTCATAACACCCGTTACCGTGGTCTGGCGGTACTAGTGAGGCGTAGAGTCGTCCATCAGGAAATCCCCTCGCCGTCGCACAGTAGCTTTTACGCGCTGGGTGTACAGCTGCACATGGCCGGCGAGGACATCAACCTGTATGCCTGCTATAAGCCGCCCGCGGCCCATCTGGACCTGTCGGAGCTGCGGGCCCTTATTAGCACATCACAGAAGGCAACCATCCTCGCCGGTGACTTAAACTGCAAGCACCCAGCGTGGAATTCATGCTTAACGAATACCGAGGGGAGGCGGCTCTTCGCGGACGCGGAAGCCTTCGGCTATACGGTGTCCGGCCCAGAGACGCCGACACACTACCCCGAAGCACAGACGCACACGCCAGACGTGCTGGACATCGTAGTCTACTGAGGGCTGCGCTGCCAGATCACGCAGCAAGTTATAGACGACAAGTTACAGTCGGACCACCAACCTGTACTCGTCGTCCTTTCGGGTATGCCGACCCGACTGAAGCCCATAGCGCCACGCCGACAAACGGACTGGACATCCTTCCAAGAGAAGCTAGAGACCACCACGCCAACTCGGCCTATCGTTACCTCCGCGGACGTGGACCAGATGGCGGGCGATGTCACTGCTTGCATTCAAAGCGCCTTGGAAGCGGCGACTACTACGCAGCCGGAGGGGAGAGGGCTACTGCCGCCCCTGCCGGCGCACATCAAGTCTATGATCGCCGTGAAGAGGCGCCTGCGCAAGCAGTGGCAACAACTCCGATGCCCCACTCTGAAGACAGAGTTAAACCGTCTCGCGGAGAAGGTAAAGGCCGAGCTCAAGGCTCAGGCCGCCGCAGACTGGGAGGAAAGAATAGACGCCACGACAGACGACTGGCCGTCTGTCTACAAGCTCTGCAGACAGCTTACGAGTACCCCAGCTCCGGTGCGCCCACTGCTAAGCAGCGATGGGGCGCTCAAGTATGTAGCGGAGGACCGGGCGGAGGTCTTCGCTGAGCACCTGGAGCGTCAGTTCCAACCTAACCCGACCAGCGACTCCGAGCATGTCGCGGCAGTCGAGAAACACCTGGGAGACTACTTCGCCACGCCGATAGCTCCCGAGGAGGACCCTATCTTCTTCTCGCCTGGGGCGGTCAGACGCGCCATCCTAAGAACGAAGCCTAGGAAGGCCCCCGGTGCTGACGGTATCACCAACACAGTGCTGCGCCACCTGCCGTACCGAATGGTAGCGGCGCTGGCGCGCCTGTTTACGAGGATACTGCGCACGGGGACCTTTCCCGCTTTGTGGAAGGAAGGGCGCGTCATTATGCTGCCCAAGGCGGGGAAGAATATACTGAAGCCGGAGAGCTATCGGCCGATCACCCTGTTGCCGACAGTCTCCAAGGTGTTCGAAGCACTCCTGCTGCGACATCTCCAACCTCACATAGCGCCACGGCCGGAGCAATTCGGGTTTCGGTCGGAGCATAGCACGACGCTCCAGCTGTCGAGGGTACTGCACCTACTCGCAGCTGCGCTAAATAGGAAGGAATACTCGGTGGCAGTACTCCTCGACATGGAGAAGGCCTTCGACCGTGTGTGGCACGACGGCCTTATTTATAAGTTGGCCACATCCGACGCGCCCCGTCGCGTTGTTAGGGTGGTCTCTGCTTTTCTTGCCAACAGGACTTTCAGGGTGGTGGTCGACGGAGCGCTATCCAGCGCCCGCCCGGTGCTGGCCGGTGTGCCGCAGGGTAGCTGCGTCTCGCCGGCGTGTTACTCACGTTACACCGACGACATCCCCACTACGCCCGACGCGACGCTAGCGCTGTATGCTGACGACGCCGCGTACATTACCACCTCGCTTAATGCGAAGTACGCGGCGGTCAAAATGCAGCGCACCCTCGAACTACTTCCCGAGTGGCTGTCGAAGTGGCGGCTGTCGGTGAATGTGGGTAAGACGCAGGCGATGCTTACCGGAGCCGCGCGCCTCCCACCACCCTTGAAGCTGCAGGGAGTCGACGTCGAATGGTCGCCCCGGGTCAAGTACCTGGGTGTTACTATCGACCGTCGGCTCACGATGGGGCCACACGTCCGCGCGGTCGCCGCACGGGGGAGGGTCGCCCGCAACCTCCTTAAACCGGTGCTCTCGTCCCGCATCCCGGCGCGCGTCAAGTTGGGCGTGTACAAACTGTACGTGCGCCCAATCTTGATGTACGCCGCCCCTGGGGGTCTCACCTGGCGGGGGCTGACCGCCGAGGTGTCGTGAAGCAAGCGGCGTTGTGGGACAACGTCGTAACGCGCCTACAGAAAAACACATAGCAATCACACACATGGGCGCACGTAGTTGCTGCGCCCATCCATCCAACGCCAAGATGGCACCATGATGAGGGGCCCGTATTTACGGGTCACCGTATGGCCTCCGCGGTCAGGGGGGGTAACCCCGACACCGCCTGCCGCGCCCCCTGACGGGGACGTAGCGACATCCACGTGAACCGTCGGGCCACCAGACACAACACCCGTCTGGTCGGAGGATCCTCCCTTTTCTATGGAGGGTGAGTGAACTTTACACCCTGTTCCTCATGCCTCTATATACTAAATAATTAAAACAGATCAGGTACGGTTGACAAGAGCCGACACCAGCGAGCTATCTGCCCGGGCGGCTATCGATTGTAGAATAATGTTGAGACTGCCACGCAGCCTGCGGAGTAGCGAGGCAAATTTCTTTCGCCACAGTGCATCAAAGCAGTCAGTACGTGCGTCTGCAAACATTGCCGAGGCACTACAGAAGCACGGCAATCGCAACAATACCCTGAATGTCTTATTTTATTGGATACGCAGAGCATTGTAAGCCTTCTGGGTGTATGTGAACCACAGAGCTCCCGAGCACAGTGCTGTGCAGTATGCCTTAAAAAGGGTTATTTTAATTGCGTCTGTACATCGTGAAAATCTGCGGGCCAGCATATTTGCCCTAACTGGCAATTCTCTGAGCTCCTTCTCTAAATCCATATCAGTAACCAGAGTTTCAGGGTCATCAGTAACCAGATGTGTTTGTGACCTATTTATCGGGTGCCCTTTCATTAGGAGAGGAGGGACAGTAGTGGGACACCTGGTGCCAGACCTGGAGACCGTGAATTCTGTCTTACTGCTATCACTGCACCCATGAGTCGCAGCGTACGGCGTACGACTCGCACACATTGACTAGCTTTTGGAGAGCACCGATCGAGGGAGCCAGCAGCACCATGTCGTCTGCGTAGCTAATGTTGTTAAATAAAACTCCATGTAGCAGCCGACACGTGTGCTGCTGAGTCGCTCCATCAGTGCATTAACATACAGACCGAAGAGAAAAGGCGAGAACAGGCCCTGCCGCACCCCGCACTCCGGCTGGCATGGCTCCAACAGATTCCTGCCCCAGCATGAGGAGTAATACGAACTCTGGCGGCAGCGCTGTCTCTTCTAGCTTTTAGCCAAAGATAATCGTATGGGACAAGAAAGGCCCTGGAAAAATCAAGAAAAACTACATAAACAGGTGTATTTCTATCCGTGTAATACCTGAAAGCGTGTTTCAAACTAATAATAGCAGTCTCCGTTGACAGCCCAGGCCGGAATCCAAACTAGGGATCACAGAACCGCGCATGCTTATTTAGATGTAAGATAAGGCTCCTGTAAACAGCTTGTGAACTGCTGTTTATTTATGTTCGCATTGCTCGTCAAAATGTAGGGAACAGCTGATTTTCTTTTCGCGATTTCAGGTTTGGTCCCATAGTAAAAGTTGGTCATAATGTCATGCTCACTTAAATGTCTCGCTGATGGTGGCGCGTGTGTTGGATCATTCGGTTCCCTACAAAATGGTTGAGCTGGATGGTGCTGATCCACGCGTCATGTTCGTGAACGGGCTCCGTCAGTGGAGACTGGTCATCTCTTAACTGCCAGGGCTTATTTTTGATCTTATGTTTTGGGTTGTTTTTAATTATTTGTTTTTTACATTGCTCTCACATATAGAAGCAACAAGAACAATGTACCTAGGATTTCGTAATAATTTTGATTTAAAAGAGTGTCCATGGAGTTTCTTGCCCATTCTTCTCCATAGAGATCTACGTTTTGGAATGGGCGACTAGCTTCAATTTTCTGACTAACTGACTGACTCTTTAACAATTCAAAAGTGCCTGTAATTTGTTTAATTGAAATAAATGCTTTGAGTTTGAGTTTGAATGATGAGTACAATGACCCCTTAAGAGGTTATGCGTTAATTCTGGGACATGTTGTATACACCTCTGCTTACCCTTTTATGGACAGCGTGATGTGATCTAGCAAGTAATGTAGGCAGAGAGAGCGATGGTTATATGTAAAAAGGGAGGAAAATACTATAATAAAACCTGTCTAGCACATTGTCGTTATCGTACTAAACAACGAAGTTTTAACTCCGTACAAAGATTGACTTAACAAAATTATGAAACTTAGGACAGTCCCATACTTTTACATTATTATTTTAACAGAAAAACAAAGGTTTACATGTATGCGCCAACATTAGCCACATGATACCTGAGTACTTGCTTTCCCGGCGTCGCCAGTGTTTTTTAAATAAAATATTTTGTCTTTAGTAAATTAAATAATTTTCAGACGTACCGAAATACCGAATGACATGTATACATTCAAAAGTATTATGATGGCTAAAAAATTTTTGTCCGTCAAGTATTGTAGATTATTAAAAAATATTGGATACGTTTTTTTTTCTTTTTTTAAGTAATCATAAGATTACAGCGATACATTGTGTTAAAATGTGGCATGACGTCACGCCTTGCTAGATTTTGTACCGAGTTGTGACGTACCGAGCCCCCGCTCCTATCTATTTTTATTATTATTATGATAAAGCAAAAATACGTGTCTAATATTTTTTTATTGACTGATTGACGGACTAAATAGAATTTCTTTTTTTTACCCAAGCATCATCCCTATTGTTTATATCAGAAATATAAAAGCCAAAATCTGAATAGACCTAAAACATGCTCTAGCGTTTATCCGAATGTCAGAAAATCTTCATAAATATCATGACACCGGTCAAACTGTGGTATCGCATTGTAAAAAGCTCACAAATCTATTTTTGGCAAAATATTTTGATACCCCCGGCGAACGAGTCCGTGAGGTTTATGCTACAAAACGACTGGATGACTGTTACACCGAACTGTATCCCTATATTTATAAATAAAAAGTTTTTTAAAAGAAAGAAAGAATTTAAAAAAATAGTAAATCCTTCATTATTCTAATGAAGAATTATAAGAATTTAGAGAGATTTTATTTTACCACTTTGTTGGCGTTGTGGCGGCATATCTACATCGCCACAATGGAACGCGTCACACTGACGTCACGCAAAATCCTGCATCGCGCAATCAGAGTTTACCGCGCGACTAGCATATATACAACATCCCGACATCAACCGTCGGGCAGTAGCCCACCAGACACAACACCCGTCTGGTCGGAGGATTCTCCCTTTTCTATGGAGGATGAGTGAACTTTCCACCCTGTTCCTCATGCCTCTATAGTGTGATTAATATGTATACCCGTGCCTTTCAGCTTTCTAGTACTATAAGAGTCTCTGAGTTAAGCCGCAGACAGACAGATAAACAGATAGACGGATGGGCATAGCGCAACTATAAGGGTTCCTTTTTGACTACGGAACCCTAAAAAACGACAGAGAGAGGCCAAAGTCATCGATTTTGCCTACTATTACCTACTTACGTATTTTCTTTCTTTTCTTTCTTTATTTAGCAAATAAATTTTAAAGTTAAATATAAAAATTAAACTTAAAAATCTATATAACAAATAAAAAGAAAAGTCCTGACTGACGAACTGACTGACCGACTCATCAACGCCCAGCCCCTTCCCTTAGAACTAGAAAGATAAAATTTGCACAGAGGTTCCCTTTATCATTTAAATAAGGAATAAGGAAGGATTTTTTTTAATTCAACCCCTAAGGGAGTAAAATAGGGGATAAAAGTTTGTATGAAAAATCGTCATTTTTGTAATTAAACCATGAAAATTGTTATTTAGCATTCTGGTTAAAAATTAAAAACCAAGTTTATGAGCGTTTTTGGAAAATCATCCCCTAAGGGGGGAAATAGGGGATGAAAGTTTGTATAGAAGAAATTGGTATTAAGCTTTTTGTTTAAAAATTACGAAAGACGTGTTTTGGCATTTTTGGAAAATCATCCCCTAGGGGATTCAAAATCAGCTAGGGTTGCGGGATGTTCGAAAGAGTTACCGTGGCCCCGGCACTGGCAACTGAAGGAACACAGGTGGGTTTTAGTCAATAAAACTCTGACACGCCCTCCTGCTACGCCCAGAGCGGGAAAAGTCATTTTATGATTTCCCATCCAAAAAAAAAAAGGGCTTCAAAATCCTTACTAACTCATCATCGGTCAGCCTGACTTTTGCCGTCGCCAAAGACACTTTAGTAGGTAATTCAGAGAACAATAACTTTATTAAGTTCCGTACTTACTATGTTCTATGTTCTATGTTACGGGACTTGGTTTCCGCACTTAGTCCTACATGTGGACCATTGTACGTGGGCCATGGCGGCCGTCGGCGGTTATTCCAACCAGCCCACCTCCCTCCAGAACTTGATTATGTTTTCTGGTCTGTCTAGGATGTCTTTGAAAGATCTGGGTGACCCGAGGGTTTCTGTTCTGATCTGGGCGACGCCTGTGCATTCAAAGAGCACATGCGCAACGGTTTCCTCAGCCTCCATGCATGCCCTGCACAGAGGACTGTCCGTTATGCCTATTGTGTGGAAGTGTTTGTTTAGCGAGCAGTGTCCCGTGATGGTCCCCGCCACCAGGCGCAGGCCGTCCCTGTCTAGGCGTAATAAGCGGCCGGTCAGCCTGCCATCTAATGATGGCATAGCTTCCCTGGACTGCCTGCAGCCCGGTGCCGAGGCCCACCATTTCTCCGCTTGTGTGTGGGTGAACTCTTGTAGCCACCTGCGTAGTTGGTTGAACGGAATGGGTACAATAGGTTCGGGCCCACAGACTGACGTGCCGGATGCTCTCCTAGCTAATTCGTCAGCTGCGTCGTTGCCTAATGATCCACTGTGTCCTTTTATCCATTGCAGTGTCACTGTATTGCGATTTGAAACCGTTAGACGTTCCAGTGCATTGTGACATTCTAGTGTTAGTCTCGATGTAATATGTTTCTTCCCTAAGGACTGGAGAACTGAGGCGCTGTCAGAGAGTATGCGTATGTGGGCATCCGTGACTCTCCTGGCTTCTATGGCGTAGGCCGCTTGTATAATGCCCACACATTCCGCCTGGTAGACGGTGTTGAACATTCCCAGCGGACTGGATATATTTATGTTCAGGTCGTGTGAGAAAACTCCGACTCCGGTCCCAGAGTTGGTCTTTGATCCGTCAGTGTATACTCTCAACTCTTTCGGGCCTGAGTAGTCACACTGTTCTTACGTGAGTATTATGTTGTAACTCTTTTGAAAGTAATGAATTTTCGGGGCTTTGTCGCAGGGTGATGCCATCATTGGCTGTCGTTTGATCGCATCTTCCTTTATGCGTATGTGCTTGACTCTGGAGTCTGTGCTTAGGGTTCCTGACGTATTGAGCCTAAAGGCAGCAAGGGCCGCCTCCTCCCTCACGATGAGGTGTAGGGGTGGCAGTCCAAGCATTGCCTGTAGGGCAGCTGTGGGTGTGGTTCTCATACTGCTAGTGATTGCCACACAGGCAAACCGCTGCAGTTTACCGAGATCCCTTTGGGCTGTGCTGAGGTCTGTCCTGGGCCACCAGACTAGTGAGCCATAAGTGATAATTGGTCGGATAACTGTGGTGTATAGCCAGTAACTAACCTTGGGGCTGATTCCCCAGTTTCTTCCAAGCAGTCGTTTGCACTGCCATAGGGATATGCTGGCTTTCGTAACGATGTGGTTGGTATGTTTTGCCCAGTTCAGCTGTTTATCCAAAAAGATGCCCAGGTATTTGGTTTCAGTTGATAGGCTTAGGGTAGTATTAAAGAATCGTGGTAGTTGTAGTGTCGTCACTTTCCTCTTTTTTGTGAAGAGGATCAGTTCGGTTTTTGTAGGGTTCACTGATAGTTGGTGTTTGATGCACCAGGCCTCTACTATTTTCAAGGCCTGGCGCATCAGGTTACATAAGTGTTCTCGTGGGTGCCGTTTATTATTATGGTTATGTCATCAGCGTAGCCTACTGTGAAGTAACCATTATCGTTGAGTGTTTTGATGAGGCTGTCTACAACCAGGTTCCATAGGAGCAGCGAGAGAACGCCACCTTGCGGGCAGCCTTTTGCTACTATAATAATAGCCCTTGTAGTGTAATTCACTGTGACTTGTACAGCCCTCATTTTGAGCATGTTGTTGATCCATCCACTCAGGGTTGTGTCTATGCTGTGTCTGTCGAGGGCCATGTTATTACTGTTGAACATGGTTTTGTCGAAGGC
This sequence comes from Fissipunctia ypsillon, assembly GCA_947568875.1. Taxonomy (NCBI): domain Eukaryota; kingdom Metazoa; phylum Arthropoda; class Insecta; order Lepidoptera; family Noctuidae; genus Fissipunctia; species Fissipunctia ypsillon. The sequence continues at coordinate 18,643,607 of OX387655.1, read as the reverse complement.
GCCTTCGATGTCGATGAAGTGATGAGCATTTGTGATCCACTGCGCATTCAATCTTAGAAACCACGCTGTGCAGCGCGGATTCTGTTGATTTGCCCGTAGAGTACGCATGCTGTTGTTTATGAAGTGGTTTTGCCCGAAGGGGTCCATCTCGAATGTGTCTGTCACAGAGTCTCTCGAGGGTTTTTAGTAGAAAGGATGTGAGGCTAATAGGCCTATACGCCTTGGGTTGTGTGTAGTCGGTTTTGCCAGGCTTGGGTATGAAAATGACTTTCACTTCGCGCCAAGCTAGCGGTGTGTATTTTAGTGCTATACAGGCTCGATAAATCTCCACCAGCCATGGTGTCAGATGATCTAACCCCCACTGCAGCAGGGCTGGGAAGATGCCATCCAGCCCTGCGGACTTGTATGGCTGAAAGGTGTTGATGGCCCACTTTATCCGGTCTTTTGTTATTATATTGTGGGCTCTAGACCAGTCTTGGTCCGTTGGGGTCCAATCCGGCTCAGCTTCCCACGTTCTGTCTTCTAGGAGTTTACAGTCTGGGAAGTGAGTTTCCAGAAGGACCTTACTGGTCTCGTAGTCGGTCAGTGTGTATGAGTTATCTGAGTTTTTCAGCGCGCCGAGGGTTCGGTCCTGGTCAGTTGATAGGATCTTCCTCACTCTTGCGGCTTCGTTATTTGTCTCAATGGATTCACAGAATTTCCGCCAAGCTACTTTTCTGGCGGTTCTGATTTGTTTTTTATATGTGTATTGGGTCTCTTTGTATAGCTCCCAGTCGTCCGGGAGTCTAGTGTTTTTTGCTCTATTGAATTGCTTACGTAGTGCATCCCTGAGTTTACTAAGTTCAGCGTTCCACCAGGGGTTCCTCTCGCTCCTGGTTTGTGGCTCTCTTAGTTTACAGCATGCATGGTATGCTTCAGTTAGATATTCTGATAATTTTGTCACGGTGTATTCCAGTTGTGCTCGGTCTCTTATAGTTACTTGTAATAGGTGTCTAGCCAGTAGGGAGGCTAGGAGGCGTTTGTACCCGGGAACATTGGTGCGCCGCGGGTTTCGCCTCGGTTTGGGATTCTTTGTGTCGGTAGTTAGTTTAAAACGGATCCTTCTATGGTCTGAGCAAGAAGGCTCGTCCGATACGTGCCAGTTTATAATTAGGTTAGTCGCGTTTTCCGTAGCAAGGTTAGATCTATGATTGTTTGTCCCCGGACTGTGACCCAAGTGGGTTCTGAGCCCCGGTTTATAATGTTAAGGTTAGTGGAAAATAAATAGGTGGATAGTACCTCTCCTCTGGGGTTCGGTGCGTCGCTGCCCCAGAGCGGGTGGTGGGCGTTCGAGTCAGTGCAGATGATGAGGGCTAGCTTGGCGCGCTCGCAGTGCTGCACTAGGTCGTCCAACTCCTTCGGCGGGCAGTTGGTGTCCTCACCTGGCATGTATGCCGAGGCCAGTACAACGTCTGGAACGTTACCCTCGGTGTGGAGCCTGACGGCTGTTAGGTCTCTGGAACAGAATTGAGTGAGAGGTGTGGTAGGGATTCCTTTGGGTATGTAGGCGCAGGTTCTTGGTTTGTCCGAGCCGTGTGTGTTGAGAATTAGCTTACCTCCGATGTTACCGAGGCCGCATATTCTGTTGTTTCTGATCCACGGCTCTTGGATCAGTGCGATGGTTCGGGGTTTTACCTCCAATGCCCTGCATAGGCTAGCCGTGGCAGTCTGGCTATGTGGTGGGCAATGGGGTGGGGTTAGTCGGAGCTGGATCCATCGGACAGCCTCTCCCCCACGTCCCCTTTGTGCTGGTCATCGTGTTAATCACCCGGCGACGAGGTCAACAACTGCTCGTTCCAGCCAGGCGATGAAGGCGGTTTGGTGTTGTCGTCGTCAGCCATTGCCGCTAGAGCCATGACTTCCTCGAGTTGGGCAATGTCCATGTCGTTTGTCTGTATCGACGTCGGTTTTGTTGTCGTTCCGTCCGTGCAGTCAGTCTGGGTTTCAGAGGGTAGGGTCGTGGGCCAAAAGCGTACGTATATCGACCCAAGTAGGTACGATACCCGTCGCTCCCGGCTCAGGATCCTTTCAACTTCCTCCGGTGGCACACCCAGGGTCAAATAAGTCCCGTAGTTGTCGCCACCGACGGTAGTTGCCCTGTACAGGGACCACCTCGCTATGTCGTACCAGGTATTCTGACGTATCAGAATACTGTGGAGTCGGGCTACGTCACCTCTGTAACGAGGGACGAAAAGCGAGGCTCGGACACGGGTGGGCACGTCGGACTGTCTCAGTACTGTTAGTGTCAGGTCGGTGTCTGGGAGTATGATTTTGGGCACGTTCTGGGTCAACCAGGTCATGGCATTGTCGTCCTCACACCACATCTGCACAGTGCCTTCCGCTACCCGTGGGTATCCGCGGAACGCTGGGAGTGGTGTCGAAGAGTCTGTATCCAACAAAAGGTCCTCAAGGCTCGTCTTGACGTGTTCCGCCTCTTCCTTAGTCAGGTCCCTGGAGGGAGGAGGGAAGCAGGTTACTACGGCCAGCCGCGCAGGAATATCCTTCGTGGCCCGCGCGTAGGTTCTCTGCTCCCCCTGAGCGGAATGGATCCTTACACGTTTGGCGTCCCCCTGAAGCGTGCTTGGCGAAGCTGTGTCATCAGGGCGCTCCTTCTTCGCCGGCCCTGTACCACTTGATCCAGGCTGCGGCTTGGAGGTGCCTGACTGGGTGTTCTTTACCGGCAACACCTGGTGTCCGGATCTACCCCGCTTACCCCTGGTCCGTCGAGGTCGAGGTCGGTCGTGTGTCCTGTCTGTGTCTTGGGGTCGACTGGCGGCCCCGGAGGACTCTGTCGCGTGCGGAGGCTTTACGCGCTGGGTTGCCCCTTCGCATACTTGTCCCCGCCCGCGTGGTTCCACGTCCGACCGCTTTTCGCGCTGAGTTGTCCCTTCGCAAACTTGCGGCCGGTCGCGTGCCACCTCTTCGGCGTCCAATCGCGCTTCGCGCTGGCTAGTGCCTTCGCGGATTGTGCGCTTTCGGTCGCCTACTATACTCTCCCGGGCTAAGATTTTTGCGCGCTTTTCCAGCAGGCGTACTGAATCCACATCAACCAGGAGAGTGGTAGAGCTTCCAGGCCCGCCATTTTTCCCCGTCCCTCTTTGTCTGTGCTGGTCTTGGTCATTGTCTGGGTATGTTATGCTGCTTCGCACGATACTCTGTTGCCAGATGCTCATGGGAGGCATACCCTGAGTATTGGGTGTTGGTGCGTGAGTCGCAGCCGGAATGGTGTTAATTGGCGCGTTAGTCGCAGCCGGGGTCATGTTAATGGGCGCGTTAGTCGCAGCCAGGGTCGTTTTAATGGGCGCGTTAGTCGCAGCCGGGGTCGTGTAAAGGGGCGCGTTAGTCGCAGCCGGGGTCGTGTAAAGGGGCGCGTAAGTCGCAGCCTGTGTAGTAGGCGCTAGTTCAGCAGCCTGCCGCGCTGGAGAGCGCGACGCCAAAGAGCAGTTGGGTGCCCCCCCCCCCCCCCAGAATACGATGGGGGCTGACCGCCGAAGCGGTGTGGGATTCCCCGGCTTGACCGGGACCCACCTGGGTAGTGGATTTACCTTTCTACTCCATGTTGGGGGGGGTGGACTTTTTTGGAATCGAGGTTACCCCTCCTCTGGGACCGATAGAAAGTAGGGATAGGAGGGAAGGCATTCGTTGGATGAGGGTATGGGTTCTTTGGGGTTCACCCTAGGCCTGGAATTTGGCCTAGGGATTTAGGATCGACGGAATGAGTGGATAAGGAAGGATGGCTTGATTAGGTGATAGGTACCTACATGGGAAGAGGTTCATAGGTTACCCTAAGCCTGGGATTTGACCTTCGGGAACTTCTCTTGTCCGGGATCTCTCTCGAGATGCTCCGGGCACGGGATCAACCTCAGCAGTTGGTCCCGCACCCGGAGTTGGGCTATCCGCAACCTGCCCACCCGCTCGGTTGCAAGAGAAGAAGTGCCTGGCAGTCTGGGTCTCCCACCACAGATGTACGTATACATCAGCGTTGGTGCGATCCAGACCCCCCTGAGTTTTTCCGTACTTACATATGTACCTGTAATTATTTAAGTAACAATATTTTTCCTAATTCCAACAGGATAGGGATTAAAGAGGATTTATATTTTCGCTTTAAAGTTGCTTTCTAATTTGGCATGCAAGTAGGTAATTTTACGTTCTGTTATAAATATTGTGTTACTATTGTTAGGTTTGAGGATTTTTTGGACGAAATTATTTTACGCGGCTTGCGGTAGGAGTAAATCAATCTGCCTAGCCTTTTCCCAACTATGTTGGTGTCGGCTTCCAGTAGGAGGCTTGCGGTAGGAGTAAACTGGCAGAAATCGTCACAAACAAAAAAGCGTTCATACTTGTATGATGATGATGGCGGCTGAGAATATTTTAAAATTTTTCATCATGGGTGTTGTTTTTATAATTTTCGAGGGTGCTAAAGCCGATAATGAGGTCAAAATGAAAATTCAAGATGGCGGCTGCGAAAATTTTCAAATTTTCCGTCATGGGTGTTGTTTTTATAGTTTTTAAGGGTGCTAAAGCCAATAATGAGGCCAAAATGAAAATTCAAGATGGCGGCTGCGAAAATTTTCAAATTTTCGGTCATGGGTGTCGTTTTCATAGTTTTCGAGGGTGCTAAAGCCGACAGTGAGGTCAAAATGAAAATCCAATATGGCGGCTGCGAAAATTTCCAAACGTCATGGGTGTCGTTCTCATAGTTTTCAAGGGTGCTAAACTTGATAGTGACGTCAAAATGTAAATCCAAGATGGCTGCTGCGAAAATTTTCAAATTTTTTCGTAATGGGTGTCGTTTTCATAGTTTTCGAGGGTGCTAAACTCGATAGTGAGGTCAAAATGTAAATCCAAGATGGCGGCAGTGAAAATTTTATTTTTGTTTTAAAATCTTAAGTGAGAAGGAACTCCGTTCCTGACGTCTCCCGGCCGCACACGTTTTTTATCGTCCAGCAATCATATATCAATCCGCACGCCGCTCCCCGGATTCTACGTATATAAGCAGTGCGAGAAGGTATTGTTTACCTAATTAACACATAGGGTACTTCGAATCCCGGTAATACGTTCCCGTGGGATGTTTTCCGACATCCACGCCAGCGAAGCCGCGGGCAAAAGCTAGTTAGCAAATAAATGAATATGATATGATATGATACTTATTTCAGTGATTGTTGAATTACCTACATTATATTATGTGATGATGAAAAAAAACTGTGTTTTTCTAAGACTTATTGCATTCAATCCCCACTGTTTTCCTTTACCGCAAAATGTTTTATTTCCTTTTCATGAAAATTAACTCGGTACCAAATCGCATGCGCATTATTTCTATAGAGTAATTCCTATGCACCGTTTACTCCACTAGCACAGTAAACTATTGACATACAATCCTACTTGAATGAACACAAGCACAAGAGCTAACCGATATATAATTTTCTAAACAATCAATGGATGATTAGGTTATAACCATATCAATATGGGACGCCATTCATCAGCTGATAACACGGCCATTAGGGAAATTAATGCATTTGTTATTGTTAGCAACGTTAACATCATTAATAGTGGGTAAGGTCGAGTTTAATAGGTGGAAAGGGTTCTGTACGTCTTTGAAGATGGAGAGGAGGTTAACATCAGACTACTGAAGGCCAATAGATGATGATTTAAAAAATAAACTTTCCCATTGGTGTAAGTACGTATTTTTGCTGATCAGCAGTCTCCTCCACGATACCACTCCAAGTTAAAAGCCACCATCTGGTTCTTTACCCTTTAATCAAGAATGATGTTCAAGGAAAATAGCTAAACATGTAGCTACTAGATCCTGCAAAAGACCGTCCTTAGAGCATTATGTCGCAGTTTCTTCTCGAACTCTCTTTTCGAAACAATAAAATTTGTAGTCATTAAATAATTTAATTACTACAAATTTTATTGTTGTAATTGATTGTAACAGATAATTATTATCTGTTACAATACAATAACTACGTTTAGGGATCCCTGATTACAGTTTCTAATGATGCATAATACGATAACGGTTAAAAATATAACCGCGCACTTTGAAGCCATCATTCGGAAAGTCAACCTCACAGTGTCACGCGAACAAATAACACCAATCCTTGAAAACTTTGCCAAAATGAAGGTGTACACTGTAGTGCTATTGCTTGCTGTTGTGGTCTTCGTAGAATGTGACCATACCTTCATGGGGACCAACGTTTTGCGGCCTCTAGTGCACCACAAAGAGGCTTGGTACACATCGAAGGTTTTCCAAAAGAGGATTGAGTATTTGAACTTCACACTGCCCACTATCCCTGGCTATTCAAGAAGTATTCAGGTAATTAGTTATTATCTTCTTTTTCGTTCACTTTAAGGAGTTATGGTGAATTTTATGGGGAGGATTGACTACTTGATCGGTGAAAGTTTAGTTGGTTTTTTTATCTGGATTTCTCAGTAGCAGCTTGGAGTCTGTATTTGTGCCCGGTATAGGCATGCCCATACACATACATACACATGCCCATATACATGGGACTTTAACATAGACGGCGAAATTTGGGTGTGCTATAATCGTCTACTTTTACAATGTTTGTAAATATGTGCGCACCGTGTATATAACACATAATTAACTTATCTGTCATTGCTTAATTTTTATTTTTTTTACCTACTGTGGTATAGTAATTTTATTCTAGATACATCGTCTTCACATAAAATGATATAATCAATGTATACAAAATATTGTAAAACATTTTAAAAGAATAACAGTGGAGTTTCTTACCCATTCTTCTCCATACGAATCTATCTTTTGGAAGGGGCAACTAGAATCAATTATATTTTCTTTTTAATCTTTGACGTTCAAAAGTGCCGTTTATGTGCCAATTTGAAATAAACGATTTGACTTTGACTTTAGGTACACCACTGCCTAACCCTGCGGGGAATACAGGCGTGATGTTATGTTTGACTACTTTTATTGTACTTCGCAACTATTTTATATAAGTTTTTAGTTTTTGTCACTAAATGGGGACATTACCAGACACTAATTAGTTATTACTGATTAGTCATCTCTACCCAAAGCTACGGAACGTAATTATCCATGGAGGGAGATATAATGATAATAATTTATAGGAAACTAGCTGTGCCCCGTGACTTCGTTCGCGTGGAAGTCGTAACATACACAATATACTAAAATAACAGCCACATTTTAATAAAACTCCCTCGATCCCCGACACGCCACGTTGCATCGCCCGCCGGCGCTATTGCTTCGGGCTTTTTTCTTTTTGCTCGGCTCCTAAGGGTCGTAGCGTGATGTTAAATAGTCTATAACCATCCTCGAGAATTGGGCTACAAAAGCAAGAAATTTTTCAAATCTGACTGGTAGTTCTAGAGTTATTATTTTTGCAAAGGTTTTAATTTTTTTGGCCGGAACCTTAATTATTTTTCTAAAATAAAAGTAGCTTAAGCCTCCTTGTAATATCAGCTATCTGCCAGTAAAAGTCCCGCTAAAATAGATGCAGCCGTTTTGGAGATTAGCCAGAACAAACAGACAGACAAACCGACACAGACAAAAATTTTAAAAATTGTTTTTTTTTTTGTAATAAGTACCGTACCTATATACTTTTATATGCTTTTAGTAAAAAGCTGTTATTTTGACATTACAAACACGCTTCAATTTTATTTATTTGTATAGATGTATGTTATTTTATTCGTACATCTTTGACAGTCGTTATACAGGTAGTCAGAAGCCCAAAAGTCTGACAATGAGTCTTACCAGGGGTATCGTGTTACCGAGTAACTGGTTTGTGGAGGTCAGATAGGCAGTCGCTCTATGTAAAATACTGGTACTCAGCCGCATCCGATTTGACTGGAAACCGATCCCAACGTAGTTGGGAACAGGCTAGGCAGATTGAATTGATAAGAGATAGAATTAAAAAGTAAACTTTATTGAACCCAGATATCTCAGTATACCAAACATATTTCCATTTACCTTAGCCTTTTTGATCATCATTGATAACGTTTCCATAAAGGTGGTGGTAACGACATTCACCACCTCGTAAAGCAGTATTATAGTAATCTTACTTGAGTGTGGGAAAGAGATGGAGCTAGACGTCCTGTATAGCTTCATCTCTTTCTCATACTGAAGTAACATTAAAATAATACTGCTTTAAGAGGTGGTGGTTGGCCCCCAGATAATTTATATGTATTCTTTTATTTCAGGGTATCCTCGCTTACGACCTGACGCACTCCGGCGCATCAGCTAACGTGACACGGGGCGGCCTCGGCTACAATTTCGTGAACCTTCGGATGAAGAGTGACCGCGCAAAGGAGTTGCATTACGATGTTTATATTTATGCTTGATTCTTTTTATTGTCCTAAATATATATTATATTATTCTAGGAATTTACTCATTTACTTCAGGTGCATGTTTTATTTTTTCTTCACCACATCTTCAAACCAGCAAACTGTGGTGCTTATTTGCCCAGAGGAGTTGATTTACATTTCGGTCAGCAAGCAATCGGTTTGTGGAAATATAGGATATTCAGTTAAAATTTTCCCCAAACGAAAACTATGTACTAACTATTTATTTCTGTAATATTTTAAACATAAGTAGGTCGATACAAATTCTTGGAGCGAATGATCCGCAAAATGAACACCGAAACTCAAACAGTAAACATAGTATTTTAACCGACTTTAAAAAAGAAGGAGGTTATCAATTCGACACGTATGTATTTAATATTATTGGAGCTGCAATATATTGACAAATGATAATCTATTAGGGCTTCCAATCAAATATACAAAATTGGATAGGTGTATATAATATATGTTTGTCCACGCGTTTCTCCGAAACTATTAATCAGATTATAACAATTTTCTTTTATTGGCTTATATTTACTTCACCTTAGGGAACAGTGCAAGTTTCATCAAATTCGGTTCAGTAGTTTTCAAGATATGGACTAATAAGTGTAAGTGTGACGGCCTGGCTTATTGATACGAGCTACGGGGGTGGTGTCAAAGAGAAAACATCTCAAAACCTTGATCAAATTGTAGTGCAATGTGTACAACAAAGCTATTAACTACTTATTACAAACAAATATTCCAGTTTTTACTTTAAACTAAAAAATACGAAATAAAACAGTAATTTAAAAAAATTAAATCGACTTCAAAAAGAAAGTAGGTAACTCAAAATTATTATGAAATAACTTTCAATTTTGGAAGTCGGTGGCAAAAAACACAGAAGATCTAGACCTTCAGATCTCAAGACACCGACTTCCCGAAAAATTAAAGTTATTTCATAATTTTGAGTTAGTTTATTTTTGAAGTCGATTTTTGAAAAGTAACTTTGGAAAGATGAATCATCTGAGAGTTACTATGAATTTTTTGAAGAAAACTCCCCGAAAAAGGCAAATACCTACATTGAGGAAAAATTCCAGCAAATAAATGAGGGGAAAAACTGCAGTGCTGTGTAAAGGCGGCTGCCCACCGTCGCGTCTGTCTCTCTGTCACACGCTATCAGGTGAAGTCGGTTTTTTACCATTTTGTTATTTCCAAGCCAATCCGAGCCGCAGAGATTCGCACCGAAACCCTCGCGGTAAAACCAAACTGACGGGTCTTCGCACTTAACTTTATATTTAGCTTTTTTTCTATTAGTTTGTTTACTAAAGGAGATTAAGAATGGCAGGGACTTTTTTGGTATTTTCATCTGGATGTTGTTTGTGCACCACGGAGTTAAGGTTTTCACTGAAATCAATGGTTTGAAGCACTCATTGAAAGCTGATTGATGTTTATTGTGTATGTGTGTGTGTGTGGCTAATGATCGTCCTGCTGAAATAATTGACTTAAGGCGGAAGCTCTAAGGTAGCCCGCGAAATTCAAATTTTCTTACGATTTTTGCAATTTGCAGCTCAGTGTCTAGGTGTATGTTGATTAAAGTATGATTCGCGACCGTAACAAGTATGTATTCACATAATTATAATCATTAGAATCAGTATACAATTCCTTAAGTTAGTATAATCCTGAAATGTTAAAATTTCATGAAATAGTCATTCAATAGAATTACTTGGTCTTAGAGAGTTGTATTGATGCCTTAATTATTATAAATCCATAAATACATATTTTTCACGGTCGCGAATCATATTTTTATCAACATACAACCTAATGCTGACCTGCAAATTGCAAAAAACGTAAGAAAATTTGAATTTCGCGAGTTACCCTGGCGCTTTCACCTTAAATAATTTACTACTGGTGAAGAGGAAAAACATCGATAGCACTACCTAACCTTATTTTCTAGGCAGATACCTAGTCCTATTCACAACTATGTTGGGTTTGGCTTCCAGTGTAACCAGATACAGCTGAATACCAGTAGTTTACACGGAGCGACTGCCTCACTGAGGCAGCCGTTGGTTGTGTAGATCAGACGACCTACACAACCCAGTTACTGGGCAATAAGATACCACTTGGTAAGACTGGTTGTCAGACTTTCGGGCTTCTGTTTACACGTAACGGCTGTCGAAGATCTACAAATGACAGCCGGGACTAACGACGCACGGAGGGGTCTCGATATCTCAAATGATAAATTTTATGTAACTTTATAACTATCTCTTTGTATATCTACAAATACTCATTATTAAAGATACGCCTACCTACTCATAATACGGAAAATATTTTTTTAAATAAATATGGAGCGTCCACTATATAACTTACCTTAGGTACAATAAATATTTATTACGAAATAAATAATAATAAGTAAATAGTTCCTCATCTCTGGCTTGCCTTTATTGGCTGGTTTGAGTAGAGATTCGCAAGAGCAAACGTGCTCGGAGGAAGGAAGTATTCCAGTAAGATGCTGGATCTTGACCGTACTTCCGGGATTGTCCTGATAGCCGTGGAATACCTCTCCACTCCTCTTAAGTACCTCAGGACATGTTGCCCCCTTGTCGCTACGACACTATGTGCTAGCGACCGTTTCCGGGGGCCCATTGTTGAGTGTGCAAGTCACCCCCCGCCATTTTATCCGGTTAGTGTATTTATCAAACATTGGTCAGGCAGAGGCCATAGTCCTTCCATAGTTTTAGTTAACCAGTCCACTTTAGCCATCCAAACCCATAGTCCAATATTTTTTTTTGTTTCCATATCCCGCAAAAGTCCTACACCAACCGGGGGTTGTCCTTGGGTGCACTTGCATAATACGCACAGGGATAATCATCGGTTGGTGCCTCATTTCCATTGAAAGCTTCTAACGGGCCTCTGCAAGTTGACTTCGACCCCTTTTCAAAGGTTCGGGACTCTAGGGTCCCGAGAAATATCAAAGTAAATAAAATAATAATGAATATTTAAATAAATAAATAAACTGTTTTTACAAAATTACTAAATAAATAAATAAATTTATACAAGTTAAAAAACAATTATTTTAACTCTTAAATTCAATTCTGTTTTAATAAAACAGTAAAACTCGCTACCTACTAATCTAATAATAAAATTTATTAAATTAAGCTTACCCAGAGTTTTCTTCTTCCGCTCTCCTACTTGATCTATGCTGTGCTCAACAGGGTCCATAATTGTGACTAATATAATAATTCTTGACCAACTATATATACATAAAGAACGCAATAAAGAATTGAGAATATATAATATAATGGATGATCCTCCATCCACGGACCGACCTCGGCAAGCGTAGCTTAACCTTCGATCGACCCGTACGGGTGTTATTATTTAGCCACGAGGTGTCCACTTTCCAGGAACCAAACGGTGACAATATTTAAAATCAAAATCGAAATTCGCGGTCACGGCCAAGCTTGCGATAACTACTCAGACCAAAATCATAAAGATAAGGTATATGAAATTATAATTAAATGTGAATAAGAACAAACTATGACACCCAATTTATCATACAGAGATAAAAGTTAGAAGCATACATTTTCAATATCTATTCACGTTCAGTCCGTCGAGTCGTTCAGACGTCTGATTCGAAATTCAAGTGTCTATTTTTACTTTAAAAAAATGAAGCTGTGTGCTTTAGCCTTTTTGTTGGCAGCGATGGTATATGTGGAGTGTGACCATACGTTCATGGGTACAAATGTGTTGAGGCCGTTGATATACCATCATGATGTCCAGTACAGTTCCAAGGTCTTCAGAAAAAGGGTAGAGAATCTGTACTTCGCGTTGCCGGCTGTACCTTCTAATATGGGACGTGCTATTCAGGTGAGGTTTTTAATTATGGTTTAATAAGAAGGTAAATTACTTATTAATTTAAGTACTTTTAAATGTAATTTATTGTAGAAACCTGCGTATTTTTTTTCAATTTATAAAGTGTGTTTCAATAATACCTATGTACATACTTATACAAGATGTAACATAAATAGCGCACAACCTCTTAAGGGATCATTATACTCGTCATTATGAACAACTTTTACTATGGGACCAAACCTGAAATCGCGAAAAAAAAATCTGCTGTTCCCTACATTTTGACGAGTTATGCGAACATAAATGTAGGGAGCAGCTGATTTTTTTTTTCGCGATTACAGGTTTGGTCCCATAGTAAAAGTTGTTCATAATGATGAGTACAACGACCCGTTAAGAGGTTGTACGTTAATTATGTTACACCTTGTATAGATAGCATAGTCATTGAATTTTTCGTAAATTATTATTATATTTTCTTTGCAAACAACATCGATTTGAACATGTGTTACTTGACCTATTGGATTGCCGGCAATTATATAATACACTGGTATTTCTTTATCTTATACAAATAATGTTTACTGTAGTTATATAGTTCAAAAACAGGTATAACGTATATTAAAACACCGGTTTCCGAGCACTTTCATGGTATCACTAAATTAGGTACTAATCATTGCAAAATTTAACATTAAATTAATTAATGTTGTCTTTATTCTTAATAATCGCTTATTCAATAAATTACCGGTAGGTAATTGATACCTTTTTAAGTGTTTTCTATGGTCTGAACTAATTGGTTGGTTTCTTAGGTACACAAAAATCCAAGAGTCTCACACATTATGTTTGAAACTCTTGGACTTTTGCGTTTCTTATTCTAAACAACAGGATTTAAATTTTTTGTTTTACGGAAGTTAGTAGGAAAACTTAATGAGAAAATGACGAGAGCAAAATCACTGTATTAAAGATAATTGTTTAAATAAATAATTAATTCTCGACCGACGTCACGACATCGCATAGGGGATCCCCGAGAATGCCGAGGTTTTACAAAAAAACATTTCAATAGTCATAAATACACACAAACAAATTTTCCTGTAGTCTCACGGCATAATTTGTTTTGTCACAGAATGATAGGTACGTTTTCAAATAAACACGTCCTGGAGAAATCTGTTATACAAAATTAGAAGGAGGTACCTGTTTGACGATTCTGATTTTAGTTTTCTCAAGTAAACCTTGGTTCAACTACTTCTGAATCCTAAATTACTTGCTATCTTGCTAACCTACCTAACTTTTTATTAAATTTGGGTGTCAGATTCTCAACCAGCTTCAACATTGTGCAAAACTGAATATTTTCTTCTAGTCCCTTGTTCTTACAAAAAAAATGCCGTAATCAGTGCCTTATCTTCGTTACGGTCACTTTATGTGTGTGAATGTCTTTTGTTATACATCTATGATATCATAAAAGGCATAGGTTATCGGTATTTCACTAGATTTAAAACTTTTGACATAATGCTTTTATGAAAGTCCCCTATAAATTATACGATAGAGGATCACACTTTGACCACAGGGTGTACCTGACTTATCTACATTTAAGTATCACCCATAGGGACTATTTCAATGCGCATACTTTGAAATACATTAAGGTTTACAACGCTGTCTGCCCAAACCACATGTCTTTGATTATACAGGGTGTCCGGTTTCGGACTAGCGAAAATTAAAGGGGAGGTACAGACCATCAATCTGAACAACCTTTTCCCTGGGACCAACATCGTAATCGTGAAAAAAAAATCCGTCGTCCCATACAAAACTTCAACACCTACTCGACCAAATGTATGGGACGACAAATAATTTTTTCTCGATTACGATGTTGGTCCCCGAGAAAAAGTTGTTCAGTTTGATGGTCTGTACCTCACCCTTAATTTTCGCTAGTCCGAAACCTAACATCCTGTACATATGTCTAGACAGTGTCGCGCTGCAAATGAACTAAAACTTTTAACTACTCGAATTTATTACCTAGCTGTAAGTTTTCTTAAAATTAATAAAATAAAATAAAACCAGCCAACTTTGTTATGCTGGTGTGCGTGACGGATTACGTCTTACACTCGCGTCAGTCATTCTACTTTTCTAGTGTGCGTGCAAAATGCGGCCAACAGTTAGACGCTATTTTTTTCGACGAGTTCACAGCTTTGACCGTCGAACTAAACATATTTATATCTTTGCCACATGTATTGCCGCATCTAGTAAAAACGCACACTGCTGTGCAACGTTGCTAAGGGCTCCCACACAAAACTGCGAATTCGCATGGCACGCAAAACTTTTGCGCGAAAAGAAAGAACAGGTTGAGGCACACAATATTATAACACAAAAAAGAAACAAAAAAAGCTTAGGTACGTTATTATAACACTTGTGTGCTCACGGCTGCACCAAATTTAAATTCAGCATAAATGCCAGACAACTAGTGCGTTGTGCATCATTATTATTATTTGCCTAGTCGTATTCTTTATTCAAAAACAAAAATGATACAAACAATTGTGTTATTTTTATGTTTGAATAAAGAATACAGTTATTTCCGTATCGCTCACTTGAACAAACATTGTCCAATTTGCAGGGTATTCTGGCGTTCGACATGACACACACAAGTGCGACCGCCAACGTGACACAAGGTGGGCTCGGGTTTAACTTCGTGAACCTTCGGATGAAGAGCGCCCGCGGAGAGAAGATACACTTCGACGTCTATGTATACGCTTAATACTCGACAATTATTAACAGAATAAAGGAATTCGTGTTGCCATGTTATTTTTGTGATGTTTTTTTCTTGTTTTCCTTTCAACTTTTGACAGAATTAGGTACATAAATATAATAAACTAGCTTCTGCCCGCGACTTCGTCGGCGTAAAATTTCTTGTTCCCCGACCCACCCCGTCGCATGCCCGTCGCATGCCCGCGCTATTACTTCGTTTTCGCTTAGCGTTCTTTCTTTTTGCTCGGCTCCTGAGAGTCCTAGCGTGATGTTATTAACCTATAGCCTTCCTTAAGAATTGGGCTATCAAATTCAATAAGTTTTTTTTTAAAATCCAACTGGTAGTTCCAGAGATTAGCGCGTTCAAACATACAAACGAAAAAACAAACTCTTCAGCTCTTTTCTTCGTTTGTGTTGGAAACAATCAATAGGATTTCGTTATTTACATATCTCGTCTCCACTAAGCTTCAGTGGATACGGTTGAGCAGAGAGGAGAGGAGATGTCTTACATTTGCTTAGCGCGGGCAAAATAGAGATGTGAGCTCGCAAGCTCTCGACGGCGCGCAGCGGAAACGAGAAATGTGAGCGGCGAGCAGCCCCCCCCCCCCCCCCCCCCTCCAAGCACTGGCCAGTACACATCTCTGCTCTGGTCTAGCCAGTATGCATATCCGCACAGCTTCATTGGATACACCCTAGCTGTTAGGCATCTCCTCTCCTCTCCCCTTCGCACATCTCCGCCCATATCCGCTTTGGTGAAGTCCGGGCCTTGTCCACATTTATGTATTTGCAGCATACGATATTTAAAAAAACTTAAATTCCTTGACTGTTATGAAAGGTAAGACAGGTAGTAGACAAATTGCGCTAATCTTATTTGGAAGGCTTATCTTATTGAATCCATCATACGGTGAAAAAATTATATTTTTCCTCATTTTTTAAGCAGACACGAGTAGAATATCTGACCTTTTCTAGATCTTTCTTCATATTCTTATCAAAAACTATTGTTAAATAATTTGGTATTTAAAACAACTTTTAAAATAGCTGGAAGAGATAACTTTAATTAACCTATGTATACATTACTATCTGTATGTACTAATAATAAAACTGAAGACGTTAGAACGCGCTATATAGAACTACAGTCGGATTTAAAAATTATTTTTGCATTTAATAGCCCAACTCTTGAGGAAGGCTATATGCTATTTAACATCGTGATGTTAAATAGCATATAGCCTGAGCTGCTGTGAGCCTAGCGTGCTAGGCTCTAGGGCTCTTAGGAGCTGAGCAAAAAGAAAAAAGTCAGAAAGAACGCCACGTGAAAACGAAGTAATAGCGCGGGCGGGCCATGCGTCGATGCAGTGGGTCGGATGAACAAGAAATTTCACACGGACGAAGTCGCGGTCAGAAGCTAGTCTTCTATAAAAGGTAAAAAAGTTTAGCCCAATTACTTAAGTAACAGGTAACTTTCAGGAAACGGTTAAGTTATTGTATTTTAAAAATATTATCATCAAGTTACAGGCTGTGGGCTACCTGTAGTACTGTCTCTCCTTTCTCCCTTAATCCATCCAAAGGTTGTTTTTAAAAGATCGCTCTTAGCGATAAGGCCGCCTATTGTGTCACCCTTTGTAAAATTTCTATTTTATATTTTATACCTGTCAATATTGATGGTGTGCATAATAAAGAGTATTCTATCTATCTATCTGTGGGCGTCGAGAAGAGAAGCAGTAATAATGTGAAGGTATCGGATCACTTAGCAACGGATTTGTGATGCCTTAGGATTATAAGAACAGAATAGTTGTCAATTTGGCAAATGATTCCTATGTCGGTCTAGTGGCGCAAGTGCATCGGGCAGTGTTATTAAATTATTTCATTAGGTTTTTCTGCCATGCAGCCAGAAAAAGCAAAACAAAAGGTTAACATCCTATACAGCTATGAGGAACAGGGTGGGAAGTTCATCCTCAAAAGAAAAGGGAGGAAACTCCGACCAGACGGGTGTTGTGTCTGGTGGGCTACTGCCCGATGGTTGATATCGGGATGTTGTACATTTACCAGCCGGTCGGTAAACTCTGCTTGCGCAATGCAGGATTTGTGTGACGTCAGGAACTAGACCACCACCTCTTAAAGGAGTATTATTGTAATCTTACTTCAGTGTGGGAAAAAGATGGAGCTAGACGTCCTGTGTAGCTCCATCTCATTCTCACACTGAAGTAACATTAAAATAATACTGCTTTAAGAGGTGGTGGTTGGCCCCCAGGTTTTTGTTTGAGTAGTTCGCACGTGGCGTTGTAGATGTCACCACAATGCTAAGCGCGTGGATAACTCTGCTTGCGTGATGCAGGATTGTGTGACGTCAGTGTGATGCGTAGTTTGCATGTGGCTTTGTTGATGCTGCTACAAACCCATTACATAGGTCTTAAAATAACTGGCAAAAGGTGTAGTAAACACCTCTAACCTCCCCGGGATACTTATTATCAGTCGCGATAGGCCTACCCTGCCACCTCCTTCAGAGGTGGCAGGGTGGCGGGGTCTTGAGGGTGAGCGCTACAGTCGTGTAGATCCTCAAGGCAAGTCTGGCGGATGCACCTTCTCGAGGTTGCCACCCCGTTCTTGGTCTAATTCCATAAGAATTAGACGTAACAAAAACTGCCAGGCGTCATCACTTCCCTTCTCCAGCTCCCGTAACCCCATTCTTTCCCGTCTTATCCCTCCTGTCCCATTCACACAGTCCCTCCCCCCACTCCGTCCTTACCCACATCCTCACTCCTTCCACCTCCACTTTTCCAATTTCCACTCCTAACCGCGACCCCTTGTGATTGGGTGGTGGCGGGCTCGTCTATCACTAAAATAAGCTGATGGCGAGTAGGAGTAAACAATCACCTGTGCTAGGACCTGCACAGTTGAGCGCCGTGAGCGGGGATGAAGGAGTCCTGGGGGGTTGAGCCGAGCGGCTCTGGCGGTAATGTGCCCGTAAGGCAACACGCCCCCTTCGGTCTGGATTTCAAGCGAAACGGTGGCCCTACCCAATAGCCAGGGGTAGGGAAATGGTCACAGTGTCCCGTCAGAGGGCCACAGGCGAGGTGCGTGAGGTCCGCTGAGGCCGTCCTCGGACGGCCGAAGCGGTAGGTAAAGGTCATGCTGACGGTGTAAGTGAGGGTTGATCAGTTCGTTGGGGGTGGGCCTTTTCGACCCCCTACGCCAACCCGATCGAGCACCCGATGTCGCACTGTAAACCAGCCTTGCGCCCCTATATCTCTCTGGTAGTCCTAACGTTCGAGCTTTTAATAGTGAGACGTTCCCAGGTGCGGGCTCCATGGAGGGTGGGAGCCAGAGAGATGAATTTTAACATTAACTTTAACATGGACAATTTAAGGCCAGTTAAAAAAACAAACACCGGAGTGGAGGCGAAAGCCAATGAGACTCCCAAGGGAGGTGCTTGCACTTCTCTCGCCCCTGGTGGCCTTGCGGCTCACGCCGCGGGTACCAACGCGGGTGCAGGTCCGGCTGTGGCGAGAACCACAGCTAGGACCAAATCCAAAAAGTCCCTTTCCAAACAAAGGAAGTCGGCGCTGCTTGGGACCAGTACCGACCCTTCTCAAACTCGGGCGAGGACTACGGCGACGACTAATACCACTGCCGGTCCGACCCCTTCCTCACAGACGCCAGTGCCGGGTAACACCGGTACCGGGCGTCAAACTAAACACCCTTCTCCTCCTCCTCCTCCTGAGGCTCCTCTAGCCTCTCCCCATCATACGGCCGTCTCCGGTCAAACGGAGACAACCAGCTGCACCGAGGACGCGTTTTCACGCGCCTGGCAAGTGCAGACACGCAAGGGCAAGGGTAAACGTACTCAACAAGCCCGTTGCTCTTGCTCTGGCCCTTCAGGTACACCAGTTGCCTCAGAACAGGGCAAGATGAGGGATAGACTGACGAGGAAGGAGCGGCGCCAAGCACGCAGGTGGGCAGGTAAAGGCTCCCATATTAAGCAGTCCGTTGCCGCTAGTTCGGTCAAACCGAATAGCGGCCAGCTCAACTTCTCCGCCGGGAAGCGGTCGCAGGCTGAGGCCGGCATTAGCCGACCAGAGCCCAGTCGACCGCCGACCAGTATTCCAGAGAGACCGGCTGAGGAACATAAGAAGACACAGCGACCCGATTGGAAGGATCAGGCCGCGGCTAAGCGAGCTCTCAACGAGTCATTGACACCTCGGGGGGAGCACAAGCGGCCGCGTCTTGATCAATCCAAACGGGTCCCACAACGAAGCTACGCCCAAGCTGCCAGCGCTACCCTTGACGTCGCGATCACCTGCGACCGCACGGGGATCCTCAGCAAGGACGTATCGGACCAGGTACTCGCTGCTATCCAGAAGCAGATCATTCTCGAGGCCTGCTCCCCCAAGCTAGACACTCCAGGGCCGACCTTCAACGCCAAGCCGATGTTCGCCGGGGGTGTCCTGAAACTGTGGTGCGGTAACGACCACACCTTAGCCTGGCTAAGGAAAACAGTCTCCGACTTGTCGCTCCCAACTAGCACCTCGTTAGTCGTCAAGAGCCAGTCGGAGATCCTTAAGCGAGCACGATGTGGCATCGTGATCCCAGACGAGCAGGGGGTCTTCGGTGAGCCGACCAATATTGGTCGTGCTCTTAGCTACCAGAACCCCTGGGTCGACATAAAGAGGTGGGTACTTCTGCATGCCGACAAACAAGCCGCAGCATGGTTCGTGGTGGTTGGTGTGCCTGTGGACCAGATCCCGGCCCTGATGGAGTCCGGGCGCCGTCTCTCAATAGGTTTGGGAGCGGTGTACGTGAGGTTTCAGGGCCGGAACGGCAGGTTCACCGACGTCCCCCAGGGTTGGGACCCCGCCACTGGAACCATCTGCGAGGCGCTAGAGGAGCTGCCGCAGACACCAGCAGGGGAGTCCACTCCTCCAACAAACAACCCGGAAGCAGCTGCGGCTGAACCTGCTGCAGCAGAGTCGGCCGCTCCTGCCGCCGTCACCGTGGGTGCCGTCCCTTCATCGGGTGGGGAGCTGGACGACATGATCCTGTCTCCGGCTTCGGGCCCGGGGGGGGACGGCTTCGACGAGGGCGACCTGTTTGCCGGGCTCAGACTGGAGGGAGACGAGGAGGGTTCGACCAGCGATGGCGTCCCCTTCGTCAATTTGTAGGATCCTCCAAGCAAACCTCCACCACAGTCAGACCGCGACGGCTCAACTTCGCAAGTGGATGGAGGTTCAACACACGGCCATTGCTTTGATCCAAGAGCCGTGGATTAGAGGCGGCCGCATACAAGGACTCTCCAATCTTGGCGGTAAGCTCCTGGTCACTACAGATCACGATCATCCCAGAGCGTGCATCTACATGACAGGTAACCTCAAAGCACAGCTCTTAACTGACTTCTGTTGCAGAGATGTCTCTGCAGCAAAGCTGCTGATACAGCGTGAAGACGCCACGGAACTGGTGATCGTTTTCGCCTCGGCTTACATGCCTGAGGCGGAGGCGCCGCCTCCGCATGACCTTGCCCGTCTCGTGAGCCATTGCGAGATGTGCGGGTTTGAGGTCGTCGTCGGGGCCGACGCCAATGCTCACCACCAACTGTGGGGTATGGACACGCAAAACGAAAGGGGTAAGGCCTTGGTTGACTACTTATTCTCGACTAACCTATCCCTACTAAACACCGGCTCGGAACCAACATTCGTAACCAGGCGAAGCCGCACAATCATAGATCTAACTCTGGCAACAGAGGGAGCGGCGGAAATCACCACTGGATGGCAGGTCTCCAAAGAAGCCTCCTGCTCAGATCACAGGTGGATCCGCTTCGACATCCAGGTCTGTGTTTCTTCAACACCACCACGGCGCAATCCGCGTAACACGGATCGTGCCGTCTACACACGCAATCTCGAATTCAAGCTTGCGACACAAAGCAATCCGGCGACTTTTGCGGACACGACACAGATTGAGGTACAAGTCAGCTATCTTACCAAATCAATGACAGACAGCTATCTATCTGCCTGCCCAGAAACCACCCCGCGTAGCGCTCCGGGTAAACAACCCTGGTGGGGTGCTGACCTGGAGCGCAAGCGCGGCAAGGTAAGGCAGGCTCTGAATAGAGCCATGAACACATGTGCGGATGAGGACTGGGATAGTTACTACGTGGCCAAATCCAGCTACAAAAAATGCATCAGATTCAGGAGTACCATGGGATGGCGTAAATTTTGTGGTAATATAGAATCTTGCCAGCAAGCTAATCGGGTGAGGAAGGTACTGGCGCAACAGAACACACTGGGGTCCATTGCCCTCCGCAAACCTGATAATACACTCACCTCCTCGCCAGAAGAAACGAGACGCGTCCTCATTGAAACTCACTTCCCTGGATGTGTCTTTGCACAGGTAATCGACTGGCTTGATGTAATTCAAACACCATCAGACAACGATTGGCTTTATGCAAGTAGGGTGATCACGTTGGAGAAACTCCAATGGGCCATCCAAAGTTTCCATCCTTTTAAGGCAGCTGGTCCTGATGGAGTTTTCCCCGCCCTATTACAGTGGGGTGGAACCTCTGTCGCATTAAGACTGGTGCCTTTATTGAGAGCGTGCCTGGCCTTTAGATACGTTCCCAAAGGATGGAGGGAAGTGAAAGTAATATTCATCCCCAAGCCAGGTAAGGTTGACTACACTAGCGCCAAATCCCACCGACCAATCAGCCTGACCTCCTTTCTACTGAAAACTCTGGAAAGGCTGTGTGATAGGGAGCTTAGGGACGGCGCTCTGAAAACCATACCGCTACACGGTAATCAACACGCATACAGCTCGGGTAAGTCGACCGAATCTGCTCTTCATTCAGTGGTCAGCCAGATTGAGGAAGCGATTTACCAACAAGGCTCCTGCCTGGGCACTTTTATAGACATCGAAGGAGCTTTCGACAAAACCAACTTCTCCAGCATCAGCAGTGCCCTCTCCAGACATGGAGTAGATCAGGTACTAACGGACTGGATTACAAACATGTTAAGCAAACGAGTGGTTCGCCTTGAGGGGGAGCAGCAGTTGGCCATGTTAGCCAGAGGCTGTCCCCAGGGAGGGGTGCTGTCCCCCCTTCTATGGAATTTGGTTATTAATGACCTCATCACCAGACTCAACGCCAAACGCTTTCATACAGTAGGGTATGCAGACGACCTCGCAATCCTTGTATCGGGGAAGGTGACAGGAACTATCTGCAACCTCAGTCAGCAAGCGCTACGTATTGTAGAAAGATGGTGCAGGGAATTTGACCTATCAGTGAACCCCACTAAAACTGAACTGGTCATGTTTACCCACAAGCGAGCATTAGGCCCATTCCGCCTACCAAAACTGTTCAATACAGAACTCCAGCTGGTCAACGAAGTCAAGTACCTCGGGGTAACTTTAGACAGTAAGTTAAACTGGAGTAGTCATTTAGACAATAAACTAAACAGGGCCTGCATCACCTTCTGGCAGTGCAGGAGAATGATAGGTAAGAAGTGGGGCCTATCCCCCAAAATTATACTATGGCTGTACACCACTGTGATCCGCCCCATGATCACCTACGGGGCCGTGGTCTGGTGGCCCCGAACCAAGTTAGTTACAGCCTGCAACAAACTGCAACGCATGCAAAGACTAGCCTGCATGGCAATTACGGGCTGCATGAGGACTACTCCGACTGCAGCAATGGAAGCCATGTTGAGTTTACCACCGCTCCACCTGTTTATACAGCAGGAAGCGACGATGGCGGCGGTACGTCTTAATACACTGAATCTCTGGGGTAAGAGAGTCACACCACACACCGTGCTACTTGAGGGACTCAACAAGGAGTTCCCCATTACGAAAGCCATAAATGACCGGGTACCCAAACAATTTATCTTTGATAAAAAATACAGGATCCAACTCCACGAGGATCACCGATGTGAGGGTTTGTGCCCCGCGGAGCTGCGCATCTTTACGGATGGATCCAAAACAGGTAGTGGTACAGGTGCTGGAATCTTCTCGGAGGACTTCAACATGCACATAGCCACACCATTGGGTGTCCATAACACAGTGTTCCAGGCCGAATGCATGGGTGTTTCTTTGGCGGCTGCAGCCATCATGGCCAGGGAAGTTAAGGACCACTCGATCCGTATACTCTCAGACAGCATGGCTGTCCTGCAAGCGCTAAACAGCCACACAGTTGATTCTGGGCTAATATACGAGTGCCACCAGCGCCTTAACCAGGTGGGTAGCCATAATAACATAACCATTCAATGGATCAAGGGACACAGCGGCTCGTTAGGAAACGACGCAGCCGACGAACTTGCCAGGAGGGGGTCGAGCATGGCACCAGTGGGACCTGAACCCATCGTGCCACTCCCCTTCGGGTACATACGCACTCTGGTAAGGAAACGCACCAGCGAGCAACACCACAAGCAATGGTCAGAGCAGGGTGAGTGTAGGCAGGCCAAGGAAGCAGTCCCTGCAATTGATGGCCGCCTCACGAAGCGGCTTCTCCGGCTAAATAAACAGCAGCTGCGTATAATTACAGCAGCCATAACTGGCCACGGGTCATTTAATAAACACCTCTTTGTCATAGGAGTCACAGACAGTCCGCTGTGCAGGGCCTGCATGGAGGACGACGAGACAGCAGCTCATGTGCTACTAAACTGCCCAGTGCTCGCCACATACAGGGCAAAGTACTTCGGTGACCCAGGTACCCTACGTGAGATTGTCGGTGACACCAAGGCGTTGCTGGCCTTCCTTGAGGAGCTGGGGTGGATCGAATAATCGATTTTCCCACCCATCACGCAAAATACGCGCATTGACGTGGAGTTGCGGACACCAGCCCGTGTTACCTATTACCTATTACCTATCAGTCGCGATGATTTTTGTTACAGAAATCACGGAAGAACAAAACTTTGCAACCGATACTAGAACATTCTCACGTAGTAGAGATATTTTCCAATTTCCCAACCATTGGAAGCTAATATGAATTCCTCTCGGGTCAGGTCTCACGCAGAGTCATATTTCATTTTAGTGAAATATGCCGCGAATGTGCAGCTGTACCTAGGTACCTACTTACCTACTACTGTCTCATATTAGAGCATTGTTAGTTTAAGTTTATAAAGATTTATTTAAAGACTTTGGAGGGATGTATATAGCTTTAAGGAATTTTTGTGAGTAAAAATTTTTCAACTTTTATTTATCAAGGAAAGTAGGCACCTATGTAGGGTGTCAGGTTAATCGAGGGAGTGTAGTAGGTACCTACTCATGATGAAAATTAACAACTTTTTCTATGGCACCAACCTGAAATATCAAAAACAATCAGCTGTTTCCTACAAAATGCAGTACCTACCTACGCGATCTAAATGTAGGGAACAGCACTTTTAACTCATGTACAGCGAGTACGATTTCCCACCGAATAGCAAAGATGTATCTTTCCCAAGTAAACATTTGTTTAGATATCTACATGTAACATGAATAATAGAGAAAAACCCCAGTGCAAAATAACGGTAAAGATCAATCAATCTGCCTGCCTTTTCCCAACTATGTTGGAGCCGGCTTCTTTCTTCCAGTATTTTACATGGAGTGACTGTCTGGCTATCTGACCTACACAACCCAGTAATCAGATAATACGATACCCCTTGGTAAGACTGATTGTCAGACTTGGACTTTTGACGACCCGTAACGACTGTTAAAGATTCACGAATGACAGCCGGGACCAACGGTTTAACATGCTTTCTGAGGCACGGAGGGGTCTCGGTACGTAAAGATACGCATCGACGGACCAACCCCGGCAAGCGTTGCTTTACCTTATGGATCGTCCCGTGCTGCTGTTATTACTCAGCCACGAGCTCCTCTTAAATAACGGTGAAAGTAAAACGCTGCGTCTTACGTAGGCGGTTGACAGCGAACGCGATTGCGAAGCGATCCGATGCGGTGACACGCGAATTCAATCCGATGCGACGCGAAGCGGAGGCTTTGTCCTACGAGCGCGCGAACATGGCGCGAACCGCCCGCCGCGCGACGGTACCGCATCCAGTTCGCGCGAAAATATTAAGCCAATCGCTTCGCTTCGCGCCGCGCCGCACCGCAGCCCGGACACTTCAATATGTATCGACTATTTGTTGTTTTCGCGCCGCTTCGCGTTCGCTTCTAGATCGCTCACGTAGGACGCCGCGTAAAACCAATTACCCAAAAGCGACCATTCCACCGGTGACTTAACCTAACACCTTCAAATATTTGTCCAGTATGTACTTACCTACCTGGCCTAAACCAACACCAGGTTAACTATAGCTAATTCAGGTTATGTTTGTTATATTTACATAATCACATAAAGTTTAACATTCATGAACATCAAAACAGTTTGAACTTGGTTACAACTTGGTGAAACTGGGCAAGTTTTCATTGTTATTTCCTACATACATAGGTACAATATTATTATTCTTGTGTATGGAAATACTAATTTCTAGCCAAGAGGATATTTCTAAGCATTTTGGGATCTAAATCTGCTGCAATACCTTCGAGATCTTGGTGCAATAAGCTTATAAAATATGCAGGTTAGCCCACTTACCTAGTACTTTATTCACAAATATGTAATAAATTCATTCCTATTATAGGAATATTCGATTTTTATGGAGCTTGCAAAAAGCACAAAATAATCATCTTAATTTGAAAGTACGCCTGAACCCTTTTTGCGAGCAATCACACGCGGTGCATAGGTATTGCCTATTTAGTTACACTCATTTCAACAGTTTTTTTCTTGCAAAAATTTCAACTCATCCATAGCCGGCCAATTTCTCGTAGCTACTTAGTATTTCCTCAGTATCAATCTAAATACAGCCTCACGAAACTTCCAAAGATTACGAAAAAAGAACAACCTCCATTTTCCCGCGCTAAAAAAAGTATCATAAATGGCCTCGTTGAGGCAAAGGACACAACAAAATAGATCTCACTTACAAAGATCGACACACAAGTTGTCAGAGGGCGACACTTTAGTAAGAAGACGATCTTCACTGGAGTGGATATCAGGAGACTGTAAGTGTGCTTCCGGCGAGGGCCCGCGTCAAAGCGCCCGCCGGATGTGTCAAATTGAAGCCGGTAGCCATCTTGGAATCTCCTTGACTTCGGGATGTGTGGGATTTGAAATATACTTTTAGGGAACTTGACCTAGATCTTAGGGATACTGTGAAATGTTTTAAGTGTACAATTTATTAAAGGAAGTTCCTCAAAAGGAATTATTTTTAATGATGGAGGAAATTCTGTAGGTAGATATGGTCTTCTACTTAACTGATGTGGAGACTGCACCACCTACATAGATAGATCCTACTGTCTATGACTTAGCCTCTTGCCTAGCTATTACTACGACTGAGTACCTATCTGAATATCATACATGGTCCAGTCAACGCTTAAACCCCATACAAGAGTTATTGTGCAAACATTGCTCCGTCTAATTTAACACATCGATACGTAATTATCTATTATTATCTATAGACATGTCCATTATATACAAGAGAACAACACTATCTATTCGATAATTTAATGAATAATCGATTTACTCTATAGTCTGTGCACGAGTTATCGCCATTAAACCTCATTCACTATTGAAGTGTGCGACCATTTATCACGGAGAGGTGCCCGCACGAATTTGTTGGTTCCTGGGCATTTGTCCTCCAAATATTCTGACAGGGGTATGTCAAGCAAACTAATTACTTATCCGCATCTTTACACACTCGGTCCGTTTTGAATTTTAATTTTACTATACAAATGGGGATTAAGAGTTAAGGTGAAAGCGCCAGGGTAACTCAAATTTTCTTACGTTTTTTGCAATTTGCAGATCAGTATTAGGTTGTATTTTGATTGAAATATGATTCGCAACCGTAACAAATATGAGTTTACAGAATTATAATCATTAAAGTCATCAATACCAAGACTAAGTAAGTGTCTAAAACCAAGTAAGTCTATTGAATTACTTTTTTAATGAAATCTTAACATTTCAGGATTATACTAACTTAAGGAATTGTATTACTAATTCTAATATTATAATTCTATAAATACATATTTGTTACGGTCGCGTACTTTGATCAACATACACCCAGAGACTGACCTGCAAATTGCAAAAAACGTAAGAAAATTTTAACTTAATTTTAACCTTGGTGCTTTCGCCTTAAGATGCACCACTTACTTAGACCAGCGAGGGCCTCTACTGCAATCTGCAACCTCGTGCTCTAGAAGCGTCTGCCTTAAAGATCAAGCCATCACAATATAATTGCATGATTAGAAATATTTAAAACTAACTGTGCCCGCGAATTCCTTCGCGTGGAAGTCGTAAGATACACAATTTACTGAAATATTTCAGAATTTTTCTTTTTGCTCGGCTCCTAATGGTCGTAGCGTGATATTAATTAAATAGCCTATAATCATTCTCGAGAATTGGGCTACCAAATGAAAATAGATTTTTTCAAATCCGACTTTTTGTTCACAATTTCATGGGTTTTAGTTTTTTTGCGCAGAAAGAAAGAAAAGTAGCCTAAATTACTTCTCGTAACATCAGCTATCTGCCAGTAAAATCGGTCCAGCCGTTTCGGAGATTAACTGGACAAACAGACAGACAGACAAAAAAATTTAAAATTGCTTTTTTGCTATAAGCACCGTATATACTGTCTTGTGTATTTAGTAAAAAGCTGTTATTTTAACATTACAAACCGACACTTCAATTTTATTTATTTGTTTATTTTGTATACATATAAATAACCCGAAAATGTTCACTGCTCCTCTAGAAAGGACTGTATTCTAAAGACAACCCAAGTTTAAAATGCAGTTTCCGATACAACTGGACATAATACAATTCCATTAATCTGTATATAATAATAAAAGAAACACGAGCATGCGATCAAAAGTCAAGTAAAACAGTCAAAACAATAAAAAAAGTTACGCAAATAAAGATACTCCAGCGAAGTTCGGAGTAATCTCTTTCTGCACGTACTAATATTCAACGGAGCGAAGTTTTATTTAATTTTTTACGTGACTTCCTTACAGCACCTTGGAGTCTCAGGCCTCGAATAAAGTACGGAGTTCATGTGAGGGTAACTGCTTTTTAACTTAGGTAGGTATCTTTAAATGTTGGTGTTACTAATATATGTTTAATATGTTCAATAGTTAATCAATGCAGGATTATGTGTTCTGTCCAAGTTTCTACCGTGTTTTGGGCTTATTGACAAATGTAGGACAATGTTGTTTTTTTATCGGCCTGTATTGTCCCACGGGAGGGCAGACATCTTCTCTCATAGAGAAGGAACAAGCAACGACTACATACCGTTTCCTTACGATGTTTTACTTAGGAAATTTATCGCAGGCAGGTAGGTATCGGTGCTAGGATAAAGGTTTAACTTCCTACTTAACAGAAAACTCCTTTCCTTTCAGTAGTTATACGAAGACATGCAGCTCTCATTTCCAAAAGCTTCCCAACACCAATAAATAAAGTATTTTGATGTAAATTTCGGTATATTTCCACACCATGTAATGTGCGTGGAAACGCAAGCGTCGCCTACTCGTATATCACGTCGGGTCGGTTCACACATGAAATGTTTTACAATTTACTTCACACGATAATGTATGGGATCGTATCGTAACATGTACAGTAGGGAGACTAAAATAGGTAAGCACTTAGGAAAATTCTGAAGCGAGTTTCTCGAAGAGAATCGGAAAAATATGTTAGTGAAGATGGTACACAGCAGCAATCAATACCTTAGGAGAAAACCGTTTTTGAATTTCACTAAGTGCATAATATTTTTGCCCTTGACTGTATTACTGCAGTTCGGTTTTATCTCAGCTCTCAGCTAAATGGTCATTCATAATTTAAAGTCTGAGATAAGTATTTTAGATAATGTATTTTCGTAAGCACATTTTGATAGTAAGTATGATCTTATCGGTTTAAAATCCAGATTCGATTTAAAGATTATTTTTGAATGTCAATGTTATCATAAATTTGCAGTCAATTAAATTATGTTAACTAGTTGGGTGTGGTTGGTTCAGTAAAGTTTGAATCTTTTTGTGTACACAGCAAATTCTTCTCCTCCTCTTTTGGATTTAACTATAGTTTTCTCTGAAGCACAAACTAAAAAAAAAAATACTTACTCAAGAAACGACGCAACAACTTCCTATGAATAAAAATCAAAAATGGTTTCATTCGTCCAGAAGACCTTGCTTTTTTGCAGACCATTAAATAAAAAAACAAACCGTTAAAAGGTACCTAAGTAATGGACAAATCGTGTTATAATAGCGAAAAAATTGTGCTACCCATAGTTTTGCCGAGCGGCAAATAATTTTTTCCCTTTTCCTTACGCAGTTTTCTTTTATTTTTCCTGAAAAACTTTGCTAAGCTTTCAGAGCCCAATTTAATTGCCAATTCGAATTTGTTTAGTCGATTCCTTAGTTTTTTGTTCGCTAAAATAATCCGCGTCCATGTTTTGTCCGTGCGGGCTGCAATATGAAGTGATGTGTCGTCCAAATAACTGTGCAAGAAAATAATTGAATTATTGTTGTATTCTGTAATCACATTTTGACAGTTAAGCGACCGCGTCCCGAGATGGTGGTTTACGACCAAACATTGAAGCAGTTCTGCCGGTCGCCAACCAAGGTTACCTCTGTCGCGGTTGGCGACCGTGTAGCAGGCGCTTTACAGCCCGATTCAAACTTTATGGCGACTAAGAATATGAGGCGTGTCGCTTCGCAGTGACGAAATCATGTGTCAGCGGGGGTGAGGGGTGTTGTACCGCGTAGGGATAGCGCACTTCCGAGCCACCATAGTTTGACGCGTACTATACTTCCCATAGGTATTACACCAATGTACAGTAGACCGCACGTCATTGGTAACACTTTGACCTTGAGCTCGTACAGTACGCGCAAAACATTATGTGCTCTTGGAAGTTGCTGGCTAATTATTTTTGTGATGAACAAATCAATGCTATAGGTAGTCTTATAGGTAGGTACTATAAAAATGTTCTATAACGTTATGTTATGTATATGAGGCCACTCGCGTGCAACTTCCGAGAGCACATAAAGTTTTGCGCGTACTGTACCTACGGACTTTCAATAGAATAAAAGACTAGTCTATACTTACATACCACTGACGTGCGCCCTACCGTGGTCATAAATCTATTTCCTAATGGAAAAAAAAAACAATTAAAAAAATAGTTCACCCTGGAATCGAACTCAAGATCCTGCGTTCAGAGTCGGCGCGGCGGTCACGTTTGCGACCACGAACCAAGGGAGGCAGCACTATGATTAATGTTATTTTTTTACTTGCGCAGTTTTTAGTAAAAAAAAAAAACACAATTTATGCCTGACAAAAAAAAATACAACGCAAAATGTTAACTTATGAAATACGACCCTCGTCGTCAGTAACTCACGAAAATATTTTCCAGGACATCTCCAGTGGCAAAGCAGAAATGGCATCCCGCCTCGTTTCTTTGTAAAATGTTTTAGCGCCAAAAACGAAAATACCACCGCTGTACATTGTCGAGAAGTTACGAATAAATTACAAGAATAATGTGGGTAATTTTGAAAATTCAAAATAACGTGTGTACTACCTAGATACCCATCTTGATAGGTATGTACCTAAGTATATCGATAAAAATAAAAATCTGGCTAATCACGATACACGATATCTTGAAAAGTGGAGGGCTGTGTGTCCCAGCAATAGGAACATTAAAGGCTGAATAAGCTGTATGTGGTGGTTCAAGGTTGGTCACGCTTGTCTGAAATCCTAGGTACAGTGCGCTCAGTATATTTTGGCCGGCTAGAAAATGGGAAAGAAACCTATGTGTGTGCCTTTTCAATGAAAAATTATTTTATTTCAGTAAGTAGGTTTTTACAAACACTTTTACACGTCAATCATATACTAATAACTAGATGAGGTCGATGTTTCCTATCTGACTACTCTGAGAAGAAAGGCCGAAACAAACTCGGAGGTCACAGTCTCTTTTAAAGTCCAGACATAATCTTGGTCAGATCATGTGAAGACCATGTAGATTGGTGTCTGAAATGGTCTTTGAGGAACACAAATTGAGTGGACCTGTCAAGTCAGTGCACGCATTTGTCAGAAATTGTGCAGCTCTATACCAGAACTCGCTCACGTCTGTGTGTGTAAATGGCCTGTATTCAATAACAGATGTTAATATGTAGTTATTTGTCGAATTGGGTGGATTTTGAGGCAATGTTATGACTAAGTTCAATAAAGTGCAATGACCGATTACAGCGTAAAGTACGCCTACGACTTACTAATGTTCCAATTACACATACAACAAAATAAACTAAAAATGTTGGCTACAGCGCTATCTAGCGAGAAAATGGCCATGAACAGATCGAAGGTGGAACCTTAAGGAGCTCAACGACAAGTATTAGTACGGTCGGTACGGTACATACGGTAAGTATTAGTTTTTGCCAGCAGTGCTTCATTCCGCAATTAGGCTTGATTTGATTTACCAAAATCTATAAACTTGTAGGTAATTAGTTAGAACCCAGGTAAGTCCCGGCGCCATCTGTGATATATGATCGTCGGAGCATCATCGCAACGCTGGTCAGTGGTTAAGATATTAGAAACCTATGGATATTAATATTTTCATTTGATTGGACAGTTTGAATATGTACAAATTAAAGTGTAAAACTTTCCCGTTCTTATCTGTTTATTTCTAACATTAACAAAATATATTAATTTTATTGAACACGATAGCCTAGATATATTAAAAGTTAAAGTATCGCTTTGCCGATCAACCCATTAAACAAATGGAAAATGGACATTCACTGCTACAAGGATCTGTTGGCGCTCGAATGACGTTGACAGAAAGGCGCTGTTGGTAATATTTATTGTTCCAATTTTAGCCACGCGCCAAAAGAACCTTGTAGAGCTATGCTAGGAGCATAATTTGCACCTTTGACCATAGAGCCTAGTGTCAGGGTTGCTGTTACCATAATAGTAAAATGTTTACCATTTTTCCTAATTCACTTTTTACAGGCTTTTTGCACCAACAATGGTTTTTTTTTAGTTTTTGTGTACATCAAAATCTAAAAGTTCTTTAATAATTCCTTGGTATTTATCATTCGCAGCCAGGAACGACGTGGTGCCTTTTGCCAAAAGCTTTCCTTGTTCATTAGTGAAATACGTTTCTATCACTGCAGAATTGCCGATTTTCAGTGATTTGGTTTCCACATTAACTTTTTCACCATCACCAGCTAATCCGACGTAACTGTTGATAAAATACGGTAATCAATAGAAGCTAGCTCTATAATAGTTTACCTGATAGGTAAATTTGGACACAACATTTGACTGCCAGTTTTGAGATTTAACCGTAAATTTCATTACTGCCAATTTACAGAATTTTTCTGCTCAACCAAAATCAATGACGAGACAAAATGACGGTAGCGTCTTTTAGAGGGACCGTCCACAAAATACATAGGTTCCGCCGTACGTTTTCTACTTGTTTTATGATAAAACGAGATAAAACTTTAATCTTAGGTCTCATTGTTAGAAAAAAAGCTTAGTTTAAGAAGTAGGTACAAGCAGGTACAACCACTTACTTGACATTCATGCTGGTGGTCCAGGACAACCTGCTATCAGTGTTGCTGAGCTGTGTGTAAAACGATAACACGTCGGTCACAGACGCAATATATCCTCCATGCAGTGATCCTCCCATGTTGCACATAGTTCTGTCCACAATAAATGTGCCTTGAAACGTACCATTTGAAACAGATAGCAATTTTACCTAAAAATAAAAATTGTATCAATTAGCTGACTGGAATTAACGTGGATCTAAGTTCGGTATTTTTTTATAATTTTATTTTGGGGCCTGTGGCATAATGGGGTAGTAGTGAATCATGCTCGACTGTAGCGAAAAGCACTGTACACACGGCTACTAATCAAGTTATACCTTTCCAGTTTAAGCTGATCGCGCATTGTAATGGATTTTCATAGAATCAGAGGTTAGCTTATACTGGAAATGTGTAGCTTGATAATGTAGCCGTGTGTACACTGGTTTTTCTCGTTCTATTACATACATCGTACTTACGCTGTATTTTTTAAACAACGTCATCTATTACAGCGTTAAACTAACATAAGTAGGTACGAAACTGGTAATTTTAGACTGTCTAGATAATTATGCATCTCATCTTCATAAACCAACTATGCACAATAAATTATTTATCAAAAAATTACATCATGTTGTCCTTCAAAATAAATTGCCATCATTATAGAATCTTTGTTTTAAGTAATTCATGCATAAATACTTGATTGAATAAATAAATACAAGGTATAATAATAATAACGCACAACCTCTTAAGGGGTCATTTTACTCATCATTATGAACAACTTTTATTAAGGGACCAAACCTGAAATCGCGAAAAAAAATTCAGCTGTTCAGTACATTTATGTTTGCATATCTCGACAAAATACTCCTTAAGAGGTTGTGCGTTATTTATGTTACACCTTGTATATCTTTTTAACTTTCAACAAAAACTCAACCGATCTTATTTAGTCACAATATACACCTGCTGAGTTTCAGTCTCCGCCACAAATGAAAAAAAAAAACAAATTCGACAGGGCAGCATGTACGAGCTGTTGAGCAGTAGTGACCCCACGGACCCTGTCTCCCGGGAGAAGCCTTGTTCCTCACCTCTGGCTTGCCTTTATTGGGCGGTTGGAATGAACACTTATGAGGAACAGAGCTCCCACTTCTTTCTTGCCTTTACCTACTGAAAGGCTTGAGTGGAGATTCGCAAGAGCAAATGTGCTTGGAGGAAGGAAGTATTCCAGTAAGATGCTGGTAGGGGTCTTGACCGTATTTCCGGGATTGACCTGATAGCCGTGGAATACCTCTCCACTCCTCTTAAGCACCTCAGGACATCAGGCCCCCAGGCCCCCTTATCGCTACGACACTATGTGCTAGCGACCAATTCTGGGGGCTCATTATTGAGTGTGCAAGTCACCCCCTGCCATTTTATCCGTGTATTGTAGTTATAAAACATTGGTCAGGCAGAGGCCATAATCCTTCCATAGTTTTAGATAACTAGTCCACTTTAGCCACCCAAACCCATAGTCCAATACGGCCCCTCGTACGCCTTCCAAAGGTCCGGG
Source organism: Fissipunctia ypsillon (assembly GCA_947568875.1). Classification (NCBI taxonomy): domain Eukaryota; kingdom Metazoa; phylum Arthropoda; class Insecta; order Lepidoptera; family Noctuidae; genus Fissipunctia; species Fissipunctia ypsillon. The sequence continues at coordinate 18,609,592 of OX387655.1, read as the reverse complement.
ACGCCAGGGTTCCGAGACATGTCAAAAACCACAAATGATAAGTACACACGGCTACATATCAAGCTTTAAAACAGTATAAGCTAATCTCGCATTTTATAGGATTTTCGTACCATGAGAGGTCAGCTTATACTGGAAATTTATATTTTGATATGTAGCCGTGTGTACCTAGTATATAGTAGTAGTAGTGTGTAGTATATGAGATGCTGTGATGAATTTATTAATCAAATATAATCTAACTAACCTGTGTTATCCCACTGCAGGGCAAAGGCCTCCCTCTCCCTTTTTAACACAATTCTGCCTTTTGCTAGTGCCGTCCATGAATGATGAAGAAATATGGCGGTAAAAATAATTATTATTATTTTCTTGACTAAAGATACAGCTAACCTGCATCTGATTTCAAGAGATTACAGTTAGGAAAGTGGTAAAAACTACGCATACTTACGGCACACTTTTTTGAGAAAACTTACTACGAAGACGCCGAAAAAAAATTTGGTACTTGCCTAAATGGCGTCATTTTAAGATCAGTATCAGTATCATTAAATGCCAATTTAGTTAAGAAAAAAACACAATGCCATCAGATCAAACTTAATGATGCTCGGCGTCTTCTACTTCGTCTAGGTACCTACTAAGGTTACCATAATAAGTTTTATGTAAGTACATAATATCTTAGTCGTAATAAATGAGTACCAAAATACATGTTTCTTTTATCAACCTATTGTAAAAATTGACATTCTACGAGCTAGCATTATTGTAAACAACAAGAAAATTGGTAGGTACCTACTTTGATTGTTTTATAATGCTCTGTTTTTTTTTGCAAAATAGGGCGTTTTCTTATCAATTTTGATAGCTATAATGCATCGAAATTGATAAGAAAAAGAATCGAACATTTTTCAGTTTACCTACAGATACCTTACCATCGAACACGACTGAATCGAAAGTTATTTTAACCATAGTGAGATTTGTAAAAACAAGCACAAGAACCAGCACAGTTGATAAGAATAAGTCAAAGGGCAAACCCTGTCTGCAATGCATTGACTTGTATTCTTAGCGGACATTGTGATTTAACTTGTAAAATAAGTGTTACGCATAGAAATAAAGAACTCCTATAGGTATCCACTAATCATGGCGATGCTCAACAGAAATTATTTTTTAAACCACTGTCATAATTTCATAAGACTGATATAAAAAAGTATGGTTTATTAATAACATAAAACTTAATTAATAATGCGCATGGAAACAATTTTATGTAAAAAAAAAACGTCGTCCGTCACAAGCATCGTCACTTTTTCAGTAAACAATAATTTTATATAAAATTATATTATAAATCGTACCTTGCTCAGAACAGTATCACGATCAAAAGTAGTCTTCTTCGCTAGAAGATCCATTGCTTTTAAAAGGCGAGTAGCTCTGCCGCTTGCTGCCATTTTTGTAAGCACTTCAAAAAATAAGCGAAAATGTAAACTTACTACTTGCGTTTTCGCGCTCTTTTATATTTTTCCAAATCGAACATTTTGGTGTTGCTACTTGTTATATGTAAGATTAGTTAACAGAACATGCAAATGATTGCAATACAAAAAAAAAGGTTACTTTAAAATTAAACCAATCTATTATTTTTTTAATACTTTCATTTTACTTTCTATTCGGTCTATGGAAAGAATGCAAATTATTTATTGTTACTGCTTTGGTAGAAATAATAAAAATTGTGAGATCGCAGTCTGGCAACTCAGGCTGGATCAACAAGCGAGCGGTCTGCGTATGTCGGTTTGTTCGCAAAATTTATAAAAATATAATTTCCCGCGTTTTGTTATAATCTCAACGTGTATTAGTTCCAGTTATTCCATTGTGATAAATCTATATTTATTTATTTATTTAGAAATGTTTGGAGATTCAACGTAATATAAGTGACAGATGTTACGGTGGTAACTCGCGCCACTTTTGGATCAATTACTTGTTTTTGATTGAATAAAATATGGAAGAAAGCAAGGATACCGTCGTTGAAATGGAGTGTAACATACCAGAGTCAGGTAACGGTAGTATTCATTTAGTAATTGCCTATTATTTTCACACTCATGTTTGACGTTCGTTCGTATAACCCTACCGAAATTAAAATGCCGTCATGTAACTTTCAATCCATTATGAAATGTAATTTATTTTCGCAGTTACTATCGACTGTAAATGAAATTTTCATACCAGTATTATATTTTTCATAGAGTCTCATATTCTGTATCCGAGTATATTCATAAAATTAGCAAAATTGTTGGATTAACATAATTATTACTTGCCCTAGTATCGACCTATTTTTCTTGGTCGGGTTATAATCCAAACATCAATAGGGTTTTGTATCTATTTTTGAGTTAAAAATACATATCCGTTTATCGTCGCTTTTGTTGTTTCTTCTAAGAAATGGCTGTAGATATTGGTCTCAGAATGTTTCAAGATATTAAGCGTATAGCTAAACCAATATTATTTTTGGTTTATCTTCTTTTTTAGGTTATAATGAAAGTTGGACTCATTGTGCCAGTTCTGTATCATAGATTTGGGTTTTCCTACATGAAATGCTTTTTATTTACATAAGGAAAAACAAAAATATTTTGTATTTTTGCATAGAATTGTTGTTGGCTATCAGAAAAGCATAGAAGGCTTTCACTCATTAACATTGTATAAATATTATGTGCGGTAACCCACATGCACGGATAAGTACAAGTCACAATGAACCATATTTTGGAGTTGGTAGAACACTAGCATCCTTTAAACGTCTTGCTACTAAACACGAATGTTACACATAAATAAATACATTATTCAATAAATTATTATTATTAAATCTGAATTACAAATTATTGCCTTGTTTATTGATTCTGCTAAAATCTTATGAAAATTGATTAAAAATAATTAATTAAGTAAATACATTATGTATTTTTGTGGTTTAATTCTTTTGAAAAGTTGGAATTAACTGATGTGCTAGATTTATTTATGATTGTTGAAATAGAATTTTCTTTATATGGCAATATTTACATGTGCTGTCCCTATTATGAATATATTTTAATAGAAATACTAAATCATTCACCTGTCCCACAACATAAACTCAAAAACCTAATTAACAAAGACCTTGAACGTAGACCTCCTTACATAACACGGTTCCATTGGATCCGTTTCAGACAAGTTGCAACATGTTCACACATGAACTAGTTTAGACAAGAGTTATGTTGAATAACTTCTAAAATTATGGGCCTCTTGAGTTCTGTATCCTTGATAGTGACTAGCGAGTTGGTTAAACCACTTGCACTTTTTTTTTTTAAAACAACCGTTTCTTTATTTAAATATAGAAATGGTATTTGGCATTGCTCTCATTATATTTAAATTGGAAAATAAGAATAGGTGGGTAATCAAAATATTTTTTTATTATATGATTGTGATTATTAGCATTGTTTTAATATCAGCCTAGAGTTACTAAGCTTAAGACATAGAATAGAGGTTTTAAAAAAAAGCTAACTTTCATTAAAAATGATTATTCCTTCTGACTGAATTATTGATCTTATTTGATAAGCCAAGAAATAAAAATTGCTGTAAAAATATTTTGTCATATTATTATATGACTACCCCAGACATGCATACATAGGATGGTCATCAGTTAATGTGTTAGATCCATCGCTATTTTATAGTGTTACTATTGTTCCACAAATATTTGACATTAAATAATTTTAAAAATTGTTTATTTTTCAGAACCAACCCCTCAAGTGCCTCTCGTGGATGCCGCAGGAGACAATTTGGGGACTAAAGAAAATAAGGATGATTCTCAAAATCTGTTCCCAGATAGTCCGGTTTACGAACCGGATGATGACATTGTGGTTTGTTTTGATTTATTAAAAAAAAAAAAAAATATCTGCCATGTAAAGTTTAAGCGCATTAGGACTTTTACTTGTCATGTCGACTCGCCATAGTGCTGTAAATCTTCCTGTTGCCATGGTAAATGTACTTGAAATAGATACCGCAAAGTTTACCACAGCTCTAATGTGTGGGAGCCTTTAAATAAGAGTTTCTTTATAAATGTCTGTTTTATAATTTTTGTGGTGTACAAACCAGCTAAGTATTATAAATGTAGACATATAGCCTTAAGGTCCGTGCAGACTGGCACGACGCGACACCCCGGTAGAACAATTTCCATGAAGTTTTCACAGGAATTGTTCTACCAGTGTCGCGTCGTGCCAGTCTGCACAAGCTTTTATGAAACCTTTTGTTTTATTGGGTATATTTTTACATTTTCAGACTATTAGCAGTGGAACTGACGACACCAACGTTATTTCGTCAGATACAAAAGGTATGTTTGAAAAAAAAAATTGTTGAAAACAAAACACTTTCACATAAGAAATTAAATACTAAACAAAAATTGAAATAAATTACAGAAGAACCAACCGCCCAACCTAAAAGAAAACTGTCAGACGACTCTTCAAACAACAGTGCGAAGATTCAAAAGCTAGAACTGACCGACGATGAATTCGCCGTATCCACCCAGTCGCTGGACCATGAAGTGTCTGAGATCACAGGCGCAACCAAACGGAAGCTCGAAGATTTGGAGCTTCCATCGACCTCTCGCGTTCGTACTCCCGTCCGGTCAAGCCCAAGGAGACTTAAAAGATCCAACAGCGCTGAAATATCCAAACCCAAAACGCCAAAGACCCCGATATCCCGACCAGCCAGCGTCGACATCACCAGAAAAACACCGCGCAAAGTACAACCAGAACTGGCCAAAGATGAGTCAAAAGAAGTCCTAGTTGTCTCTGACAGTTCGAGCTCGCGACCCAGTATAGAGTTCGTATCAGAAATACCGCCCCCAAAAGTCCCAGCGACAATTGTTGAGGAAAACTCTGAGTTGGACGACTCCCAAGGCTTTCATCTTGAACTCTCGCCGACTCCCGACAGCGCAGAAAATGGCAATAAAACAAAAACTCCGAGCAACAGCGACCCAGTGTTTGTCAGGAATAGGAACGATGAACTTAATCCTGGAAAAATAAGTGAAACTAGAAGTGAAGGGTACAAATACTCAGATCAAGACAACTTCTCGCAACCGAGGTCAAAGGATTGTCATATAGAGAAGACTACAGACCAGGAAAGCACTGACAGTGTTGGCTCACTGAACTTGGAGAGCCCAGAACACATTATGCCAACTGTTGCATCCAAATTGATTTCGAAACTTTCCAATGGAGACTCATCTACTCCTTCTGAGATTGTAGAAGGCAAGATGAATACTGAGGACAGTGATAGTACTCCCGATATGACGAAACTTAACTCCATTAAGAGCAAGAGAGGGAAGAATGAGTCTTACCGGTCCAGCAACAATGCTACTCCGTCAACGATTTCGCCGCTTGCGAACGGCCATTCCTTGCCAATCCACACGCCACAAATACCAGTGTTTGACGTCCATATCAGTCACAACGAGGACAACGAATTTCTGTCTCTTTACGTCGTTCGAACAGATAATGATCTCGGTATGGACATGTGTAGGGAGTACCAGAGGATTTCTAAACGGTTCACCATAGATCCGTATATGGCTGATGTGTCTGTCAGCAATTCTCCGTCAAGTGTCACCAGTGGCGGAATGATCAACTTGCCCAATAGAACCTCTTTTGCATCCACAGTCAGTTCAACGTCATCTTCAAGCAACCGAACAAGTGACGGCGCATTCGTTGTACCGCAACCGCCGCGAAAATCGATCTCGAACCCAACAACATCAGTAAAGGGATATGAAGCCTTAATGAAGAAGCTGCAAGACATATTCTCGCATATCCGAGAGTCTTCAGTAGACGAGGGTCTGAGTGATGATAAAGTTTCCGTCGGTATTCAAACGTCTGTTTCTAGTGACAGTACCATGAGCAACGGTAATGCTAGTCCAGAGGAAGTAAACAAATGTGATAAGGCGACGCCAAAGAGCTCGTTAAAAAAGACTCGCGTTCGTGGTCGACGGCATATAGCCGGGAAAACTAAGCGAGCTTTGCTACCAACCCAGCCTGAAGAACCAGAGTACATGCACGGAATGAACTCCCCAGAAATGGTGCCAACTATTGGTGAAAATGGAAAAGATTCCCCAGTGAAATCCCCTAAAGACGAGAAACCTCTGTCCTCTTTGGTTGCTACGCCAAAATCCGTGAGCAAATTGAAAACGAAACGACGACCAACGTCACCACGACCAGCAACCCCAGTAGAAAAGGTAGTCATAAAGCCCGAATACCCTGGATTTGCCCCAGAAACAGTGGTATTGGCCAAATGGGTGGACAAACGGTATTACTCTGGCAAAGTATTGGAGATAACTGAGCCAAACAAATATTTGATCAAATTCGATGATGGCCAAAGCAAGGTGTTGTTGGACGATTTCATAATTTTCGGTGATATGAAGACTTTGCCTTTGGAGGGGCAGTCGGTGTATGCTATGGTTGATGAGGAACAGAATTATGAACCTGGATTGGTGCTTGGCGTTGAGGAAAATGATAGTGGGACTGTTACCTACAAATGTACTACTGATGGGTGAGTTTATTGTTAACAGTTGTTGGCCTGCCGCTAAACATATTTCAAACATCAGTCTGTCTCTGTCTTCAAAAGCGGAACAAAATTAAATAGGTATATACACGTAACAAAACATCACGCCTGTAATCCCCGAAGGGTTAGAAATGAAAATACTTGCCTTACTTGGGAAGAGACTGGAACCCCACGACACAGGGAATCCTAGTGTGGGGTCCAAGGAATTTGTAAAAATCTAGCATGTACCTAAGGCTCCTTTGAATCAAGTTTTATTATTTCCTTTCCTTTAATTAAACTTCGGTAATACAAGTCTATTTATATTGTAAAGTGAGTAAAACAGAAAAGGTGAACAATAGTTATTTGAAATCACTTGATTATAAAACTAAATGTGACGACCGGGTAGGCGCCCGGCCAGAGCGCGAATACGCGTTTATCGGTGGCTAGCTCGCGTAACATTGCCAAGCAGATGACGCGTTAGGATTGCGCGGCACCACCTCGGGCGCTGATGCTGGTGGAGCGCCGACTTAGTTGGGGGGGTTGAGGAGTTCAGACTTGTGGCGAACGACTATTGTGTAATATACTACGCGCTACATAATCTCAATTTAAGACATTTTCTCAAACATCGTTTTTTCAATGCCTTTTTGCCAATGATTAATAATAAAATCTATGTTTCTTCCAGCGACACCCTAGTAATGGTGACAGCTAGCGAGCTATACCTGACTGAAGACCAAGCGCGCTCGCTCAAGGAGTCCGCGCGCACGCGCTCTCCTTCCGCGCCCTCCACGCCGCGGCGCCGAGCAAACAGAGAACTGGACCTCGATAATATTATACAGGTTAGTTGCACAAACATTCATACATTTTGAATAATAGAAATAAAAACAGAGTAACCAGAAACACATGCAAACGAAGCAAGTGAAGAGAAGATACCACCATAGTTCATGTAATCTCAAAATGGTACTTGTTTTCTAATTTATACATGACTAGACTAACTTATGGCCGCGACTTCGTCCGCGTGAAATTTCTTGTCCCCACGACCACCCCGTCGCATCTCATCGCCTGCCCTCGTTTTTTTTTTTGTTTTCGTTTAGCGTTCTTTCTGACTTTTTTATTTTTGCTCGGCTCCTAAGGGTCCTAGTGTGATGTAAAATAGCCTATAGCCTTCTTCAAGATTGGGCTATCAAATGTAAAAAGATTTTTTCTAATCCGACTGGTAGTTCCAGAGATTAGCGCGTTCATACAAACAAACTTCAGCTTTATTGAAGTGAAAACTTCATTAGGTGCATTGAGCGACTTTTGGTAGGGGGAAATCTTATGGGTTCGCGTCACCGACATGCGACATGCTATGCAAAGTCTTACGTTTATGTTTTCACTTCTGTCGGCAGTCCCCATGACTGCCTGCTTTGTTTTTTATTTCCCCATCATCATCATCATCCACAGCCCGTTTTCACCCACTGCTGAGCATAGGCCTCTCTTTTCATGTGGCAATCCCCACGCTCCTGTGCCAACCTCATCCAGGTTCTACCCGCGATGGTAACAATGTCGTCTGCGCATCTCGCCGTCGGACGACCGACGCTTCATCTTCCAGTCCTTGGACGCCATTCAGTCACCACCTGTCATCACTGCGCCTTGCCAGATGCCTGCCCAACTCCATTTGAGTTCCATAACTCGTTTTCCGATATCGAAAACTTTCGTTCGTCTTCGGATCTCGACGTTTGGAACTCGGTCTATCAATCTTATGCCGAGCATGGAACGCTCCGTGGCTCTCTGTGCAACTCTCACCCTGTACACAACCTCTTGCGTGAGCGTCCACGTGTCAGCACCGTACGTCATGGTGGGCAGAACACACTGGTTATAGAGACGGGACTTCAGACATTGTGGAATTTTGGCTGATTTCAGTATGTCATCCAATTTGCTAAATGCGGCCCACCCAAGCTGTATTCTTCTAGAAATCTCGGTTTGCTGATGCTGTTATAATAATAATGATGTTAATAATCGTGGTTTTTAATTCCCGGGATTTAAACGTCATTAAAATTATTCCGGGATTTTAGAGGAGGTATTATCTACTCCATGTTACTTCCTTCCTCGAAGTTTAGGCAAATTAGCACTACCTATTCTTATCACTGTTAATGACAAATGAAAATTTGAATTTCGCGGGCTACCTTAGCGCTTCCCCTTAACATTACAAAGGTCCATTTTAAAGCTAGCCAATTTATTGTTTGATGAAGGGGTAAAATAGACATTTTTAATAATTAGTCAACCATAAAATAAAATTAAAATTAAAAACAATTTGGTATAGTGTAATGTGTGTATTGTGCAGGTGAAGTGTAAGGAGAGGTGGAATGGTAGTGTGAGTGGAGTGTTTAGGGTGTTTGTTACAGTCAACCCGAGATAAATAAATACATATTACGAAGGAACAATAAGTAGCTGCTCCGTGGCATCATAGTCCAATTTTTGAAACGAGGTTGAGAGTGTTTTTTTGTAACCCTGTTTGGGTAGGGCATAAATTGAAAAGAAATCCGTTTATTTTGTTATACAAGTAGTTTCCAACAAAACCAAGATAAGATGTCGACGGGAGAAAGCAGTATGGACCGAGGTTGGGACAAACTGCGTGTTTACGTCACTTACTTTCAAATAGAGTAGGATTATAGGTAAGGAGAGAGTGCGCAAGATCGTGTATAAAATGAAACTTGACGTACAGTTAACACTCCAGTGTGCTCATAAAGTTCTCTAGTGGGAAATAAGAAAGGCAGGAAATTACTAACCTGTAGAACGGCCCTTTGTGCACGTTTGATCCGGAGCATTGATGTTTTTGACGCACCACCCCATACAGTTATGCAGTACGAGATTAGCGATTGGCATAACGCAAAATAGACTGATCTCAATAAGCCAGTGTCCGCAACATTACGAAGATTTTTAAACACAAATATTATTTCACGGACTAGTGGAAAGAGCATTTATGTGCGGGTGAAAACTTAATGTGTTATCTAGCATGACGCCCAAGTACTTTATTGAATCAGTTTTATGGAGATGGGGACATAAGCAATGAGCACTATGAGACAAAATGCACGAGGATGAATGAGCGGTAATTTTGACATTATCGAGTGAACATGCAGGTTTTTTTTTATGTAGAAAGGAATATACTTTGTCTTATCAACATTGAGAGCGAATCCATTATTAGCTAGCCACGACAACATCAAGTTCAACCCCATCTGTGCACAACTGTAAACTTCGGGCCAGGTGTCGGCGTTAAACAAAAGCGCTGTATCATCAGCGAAAGTTATGATCCTTCCGCTAGGTATCTTGAGATCACAGAGGTCATTGATGAAAGTTAGAAATATAGGGGGACCAAGGGTACTGCCCTGTAGGACGTCGTGAACGACGGGAAGATCACTACTAGTCCACTCGTCTACCCTAATTTTCTGGAATCGGTTGGTGAGGTAGTCGGAGAAAAGCTTTTGTTGTGCATCCCTTACACCAATGTTCGCCAATTTCTTAACCAACAGAGGGACGGAGACTGTGTCAAAGACATATCAAGGTCCATAAAGATTACTATGTCCTTTTTGTTTTCGTCGAGTTTTTCAGATTTAACAAATTTAGTTAAACCTTGAGTGGCGTCACTGGTCGACAAGCCAGATAGCAGTGAGTTGTTTTCAAGGTAGTCGACCAGGCGCTTCTTCGTGATCCTTTCCAATACCTTAGACAAGGCTGGCAGAGTGGAAATTGGTCTGTAGTTATCGACACAGGCTCCGTCGACAATTTTTAAGATGGGGCGAATCTCTGCTGTTTTCCAGGCGTTTAAGAATTTGCCAGAGTTAGTGGTAAGGTTGCAGATAAAAAGATTGGAGAAATGAGCATCTGTCTATATCTCTTCACAATGCTGGAGGAGATGTTGCCATAGCCAACAGCGTAATCAGACGTCAGACTGATAATAAAGAAATTATATTTTCAATTTCTTCCAGGTCCGTGGGGAAAAAAACCATCGAGTGGGGATGAAGGTTGAGCGGTTGTAAAGGGATATTGTTACCAAAAAATTCATTGATTTTATTAGTAGAAGAAATAGGATCCTGGGTATTAATCAGCTGTCTGGCCTCGTTTTTAGATTTGTATGTGTGGGTATTGTCTTTTATTGTGTCCCATAATATTTTGTTAAGTATTAGTTTTAGCCACAGACTGAAGTTCTAATTTATCATGTTCCCTTTTTATCTTTTTTAAAAGTTCGTTGCAAAAATTTCTGTATGTTTTATAGGTTATTATTATGGTTTGGTTGTTAGGGTTCTTTTTTGCTTTTTGGTACAGTTTGTCACGATTCCTCATACATCGCGATAATTCGGTCGTTATCCAAGGTTTAGTAATTTTCTTACGGTTTGACGTTTTTTATCATTTATGTGTTAGATTGTATAATACTTTTCATTGAGTTAACGAAGTACTGAACAGCAAGATCATCATCAGTCATTAAATACAAGTCATGATAGTTGAGATTCATAATTTAAGCGTTTAAGTATTTTGTAGGATTTGTTTTGAGGTTTACTTAAATGCTAGATAAGGATGACGGCATCATTGATCAGTGACAGAGTTTTTAGCGTAACAAGAAGCTGGCAGTCGCGTGTTTAATATAATGTGATCCAAGCATATTTTTTATGTGTAGGAAAAGTTTAGGCTGGCAACATGCCATGGCATGCTAAAAGGTTAAGGTAATGAGCAGAATTAGGCTGAGGCCTCATTAGTGCGTTGCGTTGCGATTGACGGACGAGAGATGAAGGGGGGGAGGGTGATGCGCTGCGCTGTCAGAACTCCAGTGCGACGACGGACAGTGTTCCACTGCTAGAGGGGTAAAATCCACACTAAGACGCTGCGCTGCGATGGCGTGCGTCGCCCTCTTGCGTTGCGACCTCGTGCGTCGTCGCAAAGCAGGTGTGGCATACAATGCGTTGATCCGTTGCGACGACGTAACGCAACGCATAATGTGGCATGTCACTAAAAATATATGTAAAATGACGCTGCGACGACGCAACGCAACGCACTAATGAGGCATTAGCCTTAGAGTCTGTATTGATCTCCGTTATGTCCACATTGAGGTGGGGTAGAATAAAGTTTTTTTTTTTTATATTGCAGGTAGTGCTTAAAAAAAGATCGAGAGAGGTTAGGAAGTTATTTAGGTTTTTATAAGCGGATCGGTAAACTGCTAGCAAAGCCGTGTTCTGATTAATTTTTATCATTACATAGTTACAGCCAGAAATAGTAGGTTCTACTATGCACACCAATGTTATTTTTACAATAAATAACAACCCCTTCATTTTGGGTTAGGTTATTATTAGTTTTGTGGTAATTGTAACCTTCAAGCAGTGGAATGCGGTATAAAACCAGCAGTATGTCAAAAAGGATGTCCCCAACTTCTTTGGATCATTGTTATTGTCAAGTAAGTAAACCTGGTGTTTTACGTGTTATGCTTCTGATATTTTGGTGAATAACTTTATGAGAAAGCTCAGAATCAGTTACAATGTTTAGACAATTGTCAATATCACAGGTGGACGAACGAGCAATGGAAATACGGTCAAGGTCAGAGATTATGTCTTTGGTACTTTTTTTTTCGTTCAACCTATGTTGTCCCACTGCTGGGCAAAGGTCTTCCCCATATTTTCCAATTTTCTTTATGCTGTGCCTTTTCCGTCCAATCAGTTAGGGACGAGTCCAAATAGTCACGTCAGCGTGTTTTAGGCTGCCTCGGTGACGACGCCTTTGGTAAAAAAAATTTAAGGAATAATGACATCGTATTTTTGTTGATGCTGCTTCTTGTAAATAATAGGGCAAATAACTATTCAGTAAACAAAACATCGTTATTTAACAAAACAATAGAAAAGTCATTGTTGACTATTGTATATTTATGATCGTGCGGTGTTGAGAAAAAGTGTACTAACACAATGTGTAATTATGTAGTAAATGGTTTGTCATCGTCGCGGTTCGGGTAAATTCATAGGCGAAGGTATGCAATGTTTAGATGTGGGGTATGCAGAAAAAGTGTTATCCAATCACCTTGATAAATTATTATTGCTGAACTAGTACAGCTCGTGAATCAAAACAAAGGTACGCTCAATGAGGAAAGTACTAATCACATTAGTGTTGCATCAAATATGAATTAAAAGTTTAGTTTTGACTGTAATACTGTATGGGTGATATAATACTATGTTTTAAGATTAGTATTTGTGTGATGTAAGTGTTAAAGTGCTTATCTGTGAAGTATTTGTCTGATAAGTATTTATAAATATTAGTGTTGTTAGGTACAACAACATAGAATAAGACATAACAATTGTACAAGGTGTTTTTTTTAATATGTCATAACTCTAGGGTATGAATGAGACCATATCAAAGAATCAACTGGCATATGAATTATTTTTCAATTATCTTTTTTTTTTCATACAAAATAATTCGACAAAGTCACGATTATTAATGTAAAACACCCTTACGTGCAATATGACAAGGTCGCTTTTTCTTAGCTTTAAATATGAATGAATGAAAATGAATTACTCCTATTAATCAATGAAACTTAGAATGAACCTAATTTAATTATGATTGTTGATATGATATCTTCGAAACTATGCCTTTATTGGACCACATAGTCTAGGACTTTTTGTATTATTTTTACTTATAGAATAACCTTATAGTTATGACATATAAAAAAAAACACGTTGTTGATGGTAAGTACAAGTTCCAGTAATTTAGATTTTAATTTAAGAAGATCTTCCTAACTGTCAAATCCAATTGTTCGAGACGACTCTTTTTCTTTCATTTAAATCTTGCCGTACGTATTCCAGAAGCTGTGATATTTGTTCTCATTTTTGAATTACATTACAACATAGCTAAGTTTTTTGGCAACAGGTTTTAAAAATTCGTCAATATAAATTGGCTGAGACTGAGATGCTCTGGCCAGCTGAATGTGTGAGTATTCAACTTGTTGTTGTTTTCCTTGTTGAACGTTCTACACTTTTTGATCAAATTATCCTTCATGAACGTTGGGGTATTTATTTTCGAGTTTAGTTTTGATTCGGTAGGCATTGTAAACATCAGTCATTGATTGCCTGATCAATAACAATTTTTCCAATGTTTTTCACAATGGTGCGCGGAGTGTCATTATTTCCATTACGGTCTTTAGGGATATTATGAATTTCACCGGAGCAGCTCGGGAACTACGTTCCATCAACTCAATTTTTGACCCTAAATAAATAAATTTATTTATTTATTTTCTTAGACAACAATGATCCACATGTTATTTAGTTAGTACAAAAATTAAAAAAAAAAAACTTAAACGCTATGTAGTGTATTATGATAACTAGGTACTATGCTCACAGAAATAAAATAATATTTACATAATTACTTACATATAATGTGAATGTATTTACCGGATGTAATGAATCATTTCTGCCTGACCAACACCTGCATGAGCATGAAGTGATTCAATATCGGTGAGTTAAATTTTTCCACTAACATCTTCAGAATGCCATTAGGAAGTTGGGCTTGTACACAAAACTGCGACGCGACGTCGCATCGCAAAAATCTACGAGCTCGCCCGACGCATCGCAAGAACTTGCGAATTGATTCGCATTGATTCCTGCGATGTTACGTCAAACTTGCCGCACGAAGGAATGGTACCCGAACCGTGGAATGGAGACCCCTTGCCGCACGAAGGAATGGTCACCCGAACCGTGGAAGGGAAACCCCTTGCCGCACGAAGGAATGGTCACCCGAACCGTGGAAGGGAGACCCCTTGCCGCACGAAGGAATAGTACTCGAACCGTGGAAGGGAAACCCCTTGCCGCACGAAGGAATGGTCACCCGAACCGTGGAAGGGAGACCCCTTGCCGCACGAAGGAATGGTCACCCGAACCGTGGAAGGGAGACCCCTTGCCGCACGAAGGAGTTGGTCACCCGAACCGTGGAAGGGAGACCCCTTGCTGCACGAAGGAATGGTACCCGAACCGTGGAAGGGAGACCCCTTGCCGCACGAAGGAGTTGGTCACCCGAACCGTGGAAGGGAGACCCCTTGCTGCACGAAGGAATGGTACCCGAACCGTGGAAGGGAGACCCCTTGCCGCACGAAGGAATAGTACTCGACCCGTGGAAGGGAGACCCCTTGCCGCACGAAGGAGTTAGTCACCCGAACCGTGGAAGGGAGACCCCTTGCCGCACGAAATCGCATCGCAGCAATTCGCGTCGCAGTTTTCTGCGTTGCGAATTCGCATCGCGCCAATAAAATTCGCATCGCGCAAATTCGCAGTTTTGTGTACAAGCCCTTTACCGCGTTCTCTCTAATAGCGACGCCGTTTTTCTCCTCACCATTGCGTGGAAGTCGTGAACATGCGCATGAGCGAACATGCCAGAGGCACTACGAAAACGCGGCAGTCCCAATAGCATTCTGAAGCAGTTATTATATTGGACCCGCAGGGCGTCCATTGTTTTCCGTGTATATACTTTTTTCTTTTTGGAATTTTCTTGTTCCAATTCGCTCCAAGAAATCGTCGTATTTATCAGAAACAAATTGTAGGTATTTCTTAATATCATCGGTTCGTTCTTGGATGGTGTGCATTGCCGAGTGCAGTTGGCCTAGCTTGTGATTTCGCTGCTGTTGGAAGCTTACGAACAAAGCCTTAATTTCAGCTTCAGATGCTTGGAAATCAAGTGTTTCGACGAATTTTTTCTTAACTCTCTGTGTGATGTTCCCCGAACCTTCATATTCTTCACGAAGATAGAAGAAATCTCAATTTGGGGATCAGAGCCATAACCACCAAAATCTGTTGCATAGGCGTCGAACTGGTGTTGTTGGCGGCGGTGTGCGTTGCCATATTAGCGAACAATTGAATGTATGTTCTGTAGTGCGCTGTGAGCGTCGGCGTCGGCGTCTACGCAGTTGGGCGGGGCCAATGTCCTTGCAAGTGTGACTGATGTGATGCGTTGTGTGTGTGCTGGCTACGCTGCTCACGTAGATTGTACTTCCCACTGGTTCTGGGCGCCTGGTATTTTTGTTCCACGCACAATTTTTAAGAAATTTAGTAATTTAAAGAAAAAACAAAGCGATCGTTATTGTAGACACGACCGAACACATTGGCGATCCGGGGGAGAGGAATGGGGCGCATGGGGGCGTTTGCCAACAACGCCCTCTATGACATTCAAGCGCCAAAAAAAAAAACTTGTAGCATTGTAAAGGATTTTGCTCCATAACAAATTATAATATTTTTCATTTTAATGAATTCTATTCCATCTGACATAAACTTATAAGTACTTACCCAAACTGTTAACTAACTTGCTTGATCGTCTAAATCTTTGATTGGGCTTTCATATCGGTTCTCTACTAAATAATCATTTTGGTTGATTACAGGGTCCCCGCAGCGCTCGAAGCCGAGATAAGGGCAGTTCGAGCGCGCGCAAACGTGTCGCCTCACCAAAGAGTCCTAAAGCATCCACATCCGGTACTTCAGGTAAAGAACTTAACACATAACATAACACATGAATGGTACACAGAGGTGTAAAAAAAGACAAATAGGCTTATTTGTTATAGAAACACAAAATCAGTGTTAGTTATTTCTAAAAAAAACCGGCCAATTGCGTGTCGGACCACGCACAATGAAGGGTTCCGTAGTTGGGGTGAATTTATCCCAAGAACAAACGTAATATTGTGGTTAAAAACATGTGCTCCCATACATTCCACCCGCAAATGTAAGTCTGTACGCACAATATTGAGAGATTTACCGTGTTATTTTAAGACCATAGACTTCTTAGAGGTTTTCCTGTAATCTATAAGTAAGTAAAAACCTATTTTCTGTATTTGTTTCAACATTTTTGGCTCAGTAGTTTCGGGGATAAGGGGGGTATGGTAAATTTTCGTCTATGTTCTTAAATTACTTTAAAACTATTTATTTTTAAATTATAAAAAAAATCTATTCGAGACTCCCACAGTAAGAAGCCCTTTCATTTGATATGTCACACGGTATAATTTGCAAAACTTTTTTTTTTCTTATTTGCCCCCCAAAAGTGACCCCCATATTCGAAATTCATTTATTTACGTTACACGTTCGTGTTTGGGTCACAGAAATTGATATGTGTACCAAATTTCAACTTAATCGGTCCATTAGATTCGGAGCAACTTGGCTATGACAGACGGAGAGACAGGCAGACAAGACACGAGTGATTCTAAATATAAGAGTTCCGTTTTTCCTTTTAAGGTACGAAATCCTAAAAAGAAAATTAAAACAAAACACCCTTTTCGCAGATTTAAGTCCCATTCCCATGTGATATAATAGATCATTTAAAAGAAGGTGCGTCTATTGCTACAAACCAGGCATAAATCCAGACTCTTGAGTTGCTTTCGAGAAATTCCAAGTCGTAGCAAGCAAATCGAAATAACAGTCTATAATGAACAAAAAATAGAAAAACATAATACAAAAAAAAATTGTCTGACCTGGGTATCGAACCCAGGACCCCACGCTTAGCAATCGCACACCACACCACTCGACCAACAACACGCGTAACGGTATTGTTTTTCTATTTTTTGTTCATTATAGACTGTTATTTCGATTTGCTTGCTACGGCCCGGATAGCTCAGTCGGTAGAGCATTGGACTTTTAATCCAAGGGTCCAGGGTTCAAGTCCCTGTTCGGGCGGCTACTTTTTTTAATATTTGGTATTTTATTTATCTCATTAGGTGTAGTATTTTCTAGAATATTCAGTAGTATTTAAAATATAATGTTGATCCTGAAATGAAATGTTATTATTAATTCTGTAAATAGGATATCGAAATCACTTTTACACGTCGATTTTTTTTAAGTAGCTAGATTGTGTCGACATATCCTATCTGAGTACTCCTGTGAAGAAATGGCGAAACCAACTCAGGAGTCAAAAGAATATATTAATCACTTTCTTGTACTACAAATTCAAAATTGCGATTTTCGTCATTGTGAAATAATATTGAAGAGACTTCACATATCAACTTTTGTTTACAAAATATTCGTGTAGGTATATTATGAAATATAGTCAGAAACAGTCCCAAAATGTCTTCCTATGCACAGGCCATGCATTAGCATAATAATCAGCCCATAATGTTCCCACTTCTGGGACACAGGCCTCTTCGAGAGAGAGTGGGCTGTAATCTACCACGCGGGCCCAGTGCGGGTTGGTTGATATCAAATGTCTTCGAATTTTTTATTCTAGGACATGCTGGTTTTCTCACGATGTTTTCCTTCACCGTTTTGAGAGCAATGGTGATAAAAATATTTACATAAAGCAAAGTGCCTGTCTGGGTTCGAACTCACTACATACAACTCGTAACTCGAGGATGTTATGAATGGGCCACCACTGCTCTCAGCCATGCTTCGGACGTATTTCCACTTCGAAATATAATAATACTTAATAATAATAGTTACATCATTTTTTATTTATTATTGGCACTTCCTGATATCCTATTCAGCAGATATCCATCATAAGATTTAAGAATGTTTCATTTTTTATGATAAAGTATACCTATTATACAGGCTGACTTTGATAACATGCGACAAAATTTAAGGGGGTGATCTACCCATCAATATGAACAACTTTTACTATGGGACCAACTATAAATTCGCAAAAAAGATCGACCTTCCCGTATAAAAGTAGATACCCGATTGGACCATTTGGTCTAAGAAAATCGATTTTTTTTTTTTGCGAATTCCGAGTTGGTCCCATAGTAAAAGTTGTTCATATTGATGGGTAGAACTCCCCCTTAAACTTTGTCGCATCTATTCAAAGTCACCCTGTAATAAATAGATTAGCATTGGTCTAGGTCAAGGATACTGATAACATAATATGGACATTAAAACAGGCTGGTAGTTACATAGGTACTTTTCAAGTGTCTGATAGACAAGTATTGTGTAGATAAACATTACAATAGCATTTATCAGTTAATAATATAATATATTGTCTGCCTCGTTGGCCTAGTGGCCGCAAGCGCTACTGCTGACCATGAGGTACTGGGTTCGATTCCCGGGTCGGCCTGTGTTAGTGGGTTTTCCTATCTGGAATTTCTCAATAGTAGCCCGGAGCCTGGTTTTGTGCCCGGTTGATGGCGATAGGCTTACGCCCTATTACATATTGGAACTTAAACATAACTGGGGAAATGTAGGTGTACTATAGGTACACCTCTGCTCAACCCTTCGGAGAAACAAGGCGTGATGTTATGCTTATGTATCTTATATCTGTAGTATTATCAATTACATAGTTGTAAGTTTTAACTATTTGTTAATATGTATTTATTCAGATACAATAAATGTATCTGTGTTGAAAGAAAGTAAAGATGCAATCTGGCCATCCATATACAAAAAGAAACATTGAAGTACTTGCTTACATTTTAAATCATAACTGCCTGTTTCACTATCTAAAATGTCGAACCTAATCTACCTACTCTAGTTTAAAATTAAATTCTAAAATGGAACGGAATTTGTAAAAATGTCATACAAAAATTCTGTTCAACCAAGTAATTTAACGGAAACTAAATCTAAGCTGATGAAATAGGCACTAAACCTAATAAAAGTATGAAAAAAAAAATATCCAATATCAACTAAAAATTTAAAAGGCTCCTGTCTAACAGCCTCACGGGTCGATCGAAGTTTAAGCTACGCTTGCGGCGGTCGGTTCGTGCATTGGTGGCTAGCCATTACATACCGAGACCCCTTCGTGTCTCGGAAAGCACGTTAAGCCGTTGGTCTCAGCTGTCATTCGTAGATCTTTGACAGTCGCGTCGTTCTTTAGAAGCCCAAAAGTCTGACAACCAGTCTTACCAAGCGGTATCACGTCGCTGTTCCTGGAAGGATTTGGGGGAGGCATTTGCCCAGCAGCGAGCTAAAAAAAAAAACGTGTATACTAGTATTTTTAACTCCCAATTCCTTACCCCAGGTGTAAAAGCCAAGAGCACACCGATTGGTCGCAGACGCTTGGCGAGCGAAAGCAGTGAAATGAGTGAGAGTAGCAACTCGGCGCCGCCGGTCAGACTGGAAGAAGTGGCCGGGGTGGAGCCTGAAGTACAACGCACGCCCAGGAAGATTGACGGCGTTAAAGGTGAGAGCATAAGTGAGAAATCAATTTATTTATCTATACATCTAAGTATACCTACAAATAAATAAAATTAAAGTGTCTGTTAGTAATGTCAAAATAACAGCTTTTTACTAAATGCATAAATGAAAGTATAAACGGTACTTACTTATAACAAAAAAAAAAACAATTTTAAAAAAAATCTGTCCGTCTGTTTGTTCTGGCTTATCTCCGAAACGGCTTGACCGATTTTGACGGGACTTTCACTGCTGATAGCTGATGTTATAAGGAGTAACATAGACTTCTTTTATTTTAGAAAAATACCGCGAAAAAAATTAAAATCCATGAAATTGTGAACAAAATCCGATTCAAATAGGGAAGCATAGACAACCACGCGGGCGAAGCCGCGGGTAACTACTAGTTGCAAAGTAAAGTAACCTCCTTAGCTATATTTATGCCGTGGCCAGATCTTAGATTTGATGATGTCATGAAGCCGAATGAGTTTTATTGTAATCCTTAATACGGAAAATAGTGTCCACTGAGCTCCGTTTTATGGATTATTATAAAACTTAACAATGTGAAACTACTGTTTGTAATAATAACGTGTAATCTTGTGGAGCACAACATAACGTGCTTATTTTCTGCATTTTCATTCTAAAATAAAAGAAATAACCAAAAACACGATGAGGGCGCCACTGCGCGCTCGATATCCTCTTAATATTACATTCAATATTAAGCAACAAGCTACCCATCTTGTCTGCTTGCAATGGTCCTCCTGTGCGTACATTTGGTGGACTGAGATATGTATCCACCTTACCAGGCAGACCATTTACGGTTACTAGGTACGGCGGATACTTATTTCCATTTATAACTTACCCGTTTGTCAGCAGTGTCACTGACACAACATGAAGAAATCTAAGATCCAAAAAACAAAAACAATAAGCAGCTATGAAGTTAATCGGTATTTTATTTCAATCAATAATCATACTAATTTCCCAATTAATAAGTCACAAAATCCCTAAACATTACCATTCTCCCCAGCCGGTCCCCTGCAGCTAAAAGGCGCTTCTAAGCAGAACATTGGAAAGAAGAACTCCAAGCTGACTAAGTTCGAGAACGATGAGGACACGATATCTAAAATGGGACCGATACCGGGACCAGATACCAAGCTGTTTGCTGGACTACACTTCTTGCTGACCTGCACTGAAACGCCAAGACGGACGCGTACCGCTGCTACTACTGATAAGGTATTCATTTAAAAAGGTGGAGTGTCCATGTAATTTCTAGCCCATTCTACTCCATAGAGATCTACGTTTTAGCATCAACTTTCTGACTAAGGGTGAATTCAACCAAACTTTTATCCCTAGTATAAGCCTTTACCTCCATATAAATTTTGAATTTTTGACAGTTACTCCATACAAAAACTGTCAGATGTCAATTTTATTCCACAGATAAAAGATGTCTTAAAATCAGCCCTAACTGACCGACTCCTTGAGAATTCAAATGTGTTCAATTTAACCTTCTGCAACTGAGGTGGGTTTTTCATCAACATTCGACTGAGGTGTAGTCTGTCAGGCGTCACTGTATACAGCATGATTTGTTCACAACTTTTATAAATAATAGAGCTCTGGTTTTATTTTACGATTAATGGGTTTATGTATAATGAAATAAAAATGAATTAGTGTTCTCAAAAAAAAAAGGTACTGAGCGAGACAGAGCTACATCGCGCGAGGTTACAAACTGGCAACGCTTTTTGTGATTGGTGGTGTCCGATAGACTACCACCTCAGTCGCAGAAGGTTAAATAAATGCTTTGACTTTGACCATTGAAATGGATGTTTGCAACTTAAATACTATAATATTTTGCCATAAACAAAGAGGCAATTTTCTCGGGAGAAACAACGAGAATTGGGTCATAGTCGAATTAATAAAAGCAAACGAAATCAGACATTAAAAAAATAATTTTGTTTTTACATAGGTGAACAATATGTTTAAAAAAATCAATAGATTGATTCGGGAATAGGGTCAAAAATAATTATAGTTATATTTTAGAAATAATCTAAATGTAGATCCAAGAATAGCACTAGATTTTTTTTTCGTATTGCAGTTTTTTTTATATAAACTTGTTTGTTTATTTTTAAAGGCTACTCAAAGCGCGGAAACCCGTCACTACTCTTCAGAAGAAGACGGCGAGACAACCTCCTCAGTAGCTGGCACAGACACTGAAGACCTGGAGTTCTGCGACCGACCCTTCAACAAGGAGCGCCTCAAGGAACAGCTGGAAGCTGGCGGCGGAACCGTGTACAGGTAAATACAAAAAAAGAAATGCAAAGAAAAGCTATACAAACCCCGTAAGCATCGATTTTCTAATGACTTAAAAAAATATATAGACGTGTCATCATCATCTGCCTAGCCCTTTCCCAACTATGTTGGGGTCGGCTTCCAGTCTAACCGGATGCAGCTGAATACCAGTATTCTACATGGAGCGACTTTCTATCTGACCTCCACAACCCAGTTACTGGGTAAATACGATACCCCTTGGTAAGACTGGTTGTCAGATTTTCGGGTTTCTGACGACCCATATCGATTGACAAAGATTCAGGAATGACAGCCGGGACCAACGGCTTAACGTGCTTTCCGAGGCACAGAGGGTCTTGATATGTAATGATGGTCACCCATCCACGACCCAACCGTGGCAAGCGTAGCTTAACCTGATCGATCGACCCGTGCGACTGTTATTACTTAGCCACAAGCTGGACGTGTATTTCTAAAAAATTGCCAGTAAAAATTTGTGGAGTAATTTTAGGTAATGTATTAAGGGTTGGAAACATACCTTACAGGCTATAATTTAAATAGAATAGGTTTTCTGATTTTAGCCAGGAGTGATATGATCTGACATAACATACATAACATCACGCCCTCTTTCCCTGAAGGGTTAGGCAGAGGTGCACCTACAGTACACCCACATTTCGCCTGTTATGTTTAAGTCCCATGTAATGATCTGACATATTTTATCTAACATCTCTGATGGGTCAGTCTTCACGAAAACCAACAAACTTCACAATTCATAACATACCTTTGCAGCGAAAACTAACATATTTACGTTTCCCGCTTTCCAGCCACTTCGACGACGTACCAAAAAACAAATACACCGTCTGCAAGTTAATCGCGCCTCGTCCCTGCCTCACAGCCAAGTTCATCCAGTGTCTCGCAGCGGATATCCGTTCAGTGTCGCACGGTTGGGTCATCATGAGCTGCATCGACAACACTTTGCACGACATCGACTCGTTCGCTCTGCCGGCTGGCTGGTCTATACTCAAGCAGAGGTTCATTAACTGGGTGAGTAGTAACACAAGTGCATCTAGTGCCTCGCAGCGGATATCCATTCAGTGTCCATCTTATCAATATCTTCTGTATTGTAAAATTGAACTGCTGTTCATTGCTAAGCGTATCACTTCAGAACGCCTGGACCGATTTGGTAAATTTTTGTTTTAAAATGTTCGTAATAGTTCGAATCAGGTTCTTACGGAAAGAAAAATTTTAAAAGTTGCTGGGATAATTGGAAAATTTGTGAAAAGTGAATGTGCATTTTCTGTGGGAATTATGCATGAGTTATTGACATTTGGATAGGACAACGTCTGTTGGGTCAGCTGGTAACTAATAACATTGGAAACAGGATATTGTGGCGTTTATCGGTATGTTGTATACAGGGTGTCATGTGCTGTGTACTCACGCCAAAAAGTTCATAAATTACCAAAATTCATCGCTTAAACCCATAGATATCCACAAAATGCCAAGAAAACTGTTTCAAAGCTCATTTTCATTTTTTTTTTCTAGGTACTATCTGCTCAAAGTATGAAATGAAATGAAATTTATTTGCCAGAATATAGGTACTTAAATAATAACATGGTAAAATAATTTTAGTATCACTTTATTCGACTTGTGTCTTACTTCGTTACTATTAATTAGGCACATTTTATTATAAAATATATTAAAATTAGTTTATTAGATTATATCTCACAGTTCCTCAATTTATTGATTAGATTTATAAATAATGTCAATAATAAATTATAATTTAAATAAATGTTCGTATGTATTTTATTAGAACGTAACAACAGAACCAAGCAGCTTTGGAACAGTTGTCTTGGCATTTTGTGGATATCTATGGGTTTAAGCGATGGATTTTGGAAATTTTAGATTTTTTTAATAAAATATGTTTTAAAACAAAAACTTGGAGAAAAGTCCGAGTTTTTTTGGCGTGAGTACATAGCACATGACCGCACCACTACGCTGTTTTCGTTTATTCAACCATGCGCCGAACACCCTGTAGTGCGACACAGATCATCATAAAGAACGTGGCGAAATAGAGAACTAACATTAAAACTTACTGGATTTGACGCGTCTTTTACATCTTTCCTTTACAAGCGCCGCCATCATTTTCACGAAGGTGCACTTCGGACTATTTATATTTATTACGTATGGTACTTTTCAATAAGTGAAAAATGCGAAATAGCGAAATGTGGGTGTACTATTAGGTACTGTAGTGACCTGCCACGATACTAGGGCAGACCAATACGTAGATTGTCTGTTTGGTCTCTACTAGAGGTGTGTCGTTGGTTATATAAATGAGGTACACGGAAGCACTGCTATCACTATTTATTGGCTTATATGAAAGCACATTACATTGTCTATCATATAGCTAGCACAGCACTCTCTCAATATAAAACAATTTGACTATATGTCATAGTTCGAACCTATTCTAAATTCTACTTGGCGTTCGAATGTTTCCATAGGCAAATGCCTAGTGGCCTGTCCCACGTGAGGTTGCCACCGGGATTAAACCTCTATAGTACACCTCTGCCTAAACTTCGGGGAAACGGGCGTGATGTTATGTGTTTTCAATAAGTTATGTTACTAGAATATTATTTGTTGGTGGTATATTTTTCTTTCTAGATATTAAATCTGACTGTGCCTAAAAACCTACACTTCTTATATCATTTCACCAGGTGCCGCCCTCAGGCCGTCGCAACGCAACATTCTTCAAAGACAAGATCATCTTACTATGCGGGGACCAGGACACCTTCGTGAAATTCTGGGAGCGGGTATGCACCCTAGCTGGTGCTATAACCCGAGTAGTTAACGAAGAAGATCTCAATATGTCCGGCGCCCTAGCACTGGTTACAGAATGGGACTGCCCCCATGAAGTACAGAACAAAGCCAATCAAGATAACATCCCTCTGGTTTCCACCACATGGGTCGTGCAAAGCCTAATAGAGGCTCGCGTGATCGCGCCTACCTCCCACGAAAAGTTCTCATTCATGTTCGCTGAGCCAGAATGATCCTGGGACTTCAGAAAGATCCTCATAATACGTGAAAATTGACACTTGAGGTGACGCGACAGTGACGCTTAGTGTTTAGTGCAGTGAAATAGACGAATTACTTACTTTACCAGTGATTTAGGCGGTGGTGGCGATTGTACAGTCGCCTTACGAAAAATTTGGTCACTGTTGGGACTTTGTCACATTACACTCTTTACTTGTCGATTGATATAACGGACTGCCTTTTTCGTCGTCGTCATTTGCATCGCATAATGTGACAAAGTTCAAAGCAAGGTCAAGGTTTTCATACGCTGACTGCACGAGGTTGTTAAAGCAAAAGTACAAATTTTATTGGTTACGCTAGGCATAAATTTACAGAGTATATAGACAATGTATGGTGACAGCTTACAATGTTTAGAGGTTTATAAATTATTAAAAAAAAAAACATTTAAACGCTTTAGCTTCGGATGTGAAAGCAATGTGTTGCTATTTTTGTAAGCAGAAGTTAATCGAAATGAAATATTTTATCCACAACCTAAAGCGCTGCCTATACCACTGGTTAGTAAGTTTTCAAAGTGAAAATAACAAATGTTTAAGTGTGAAATTAAAACTGCAAGCAAGTGCAGGTGAAAAAACTTGAGTTTTTTTGTCAAAAAATGAAGGTCTTGGTGTTAATAGTGCTTAAGGAATGTGTAAAGGTATTCGTAAAATGGATTTATTATTGTTATACGGTGGCGTCGCGGTAATTCGGAATATTATGAAATCTGTAAGTCCTTACATGGATTTAGCTATTCTGTTCATCTGGATGAAGTAAAGGCAACATATGCCAGCATGTATACAGTGTGTCCCTGGATAAAGTGCACAAACGAAAATGGGTGAAACTAGACCATAATTTATCGACAAAAAAATTGGAAAAAAAAAATGAAAAAAAATTTGTATTATTAATATTGATGGTTTAATTTTTATCACCTATGACGGACCCTTTTTCTTAATTTTTTTTTTTTTTTTGTAACTAAGACTGTTTTTATGTTTTTTATTTGCTAAGCATCATGTGATCTTAGCCATTATCACTGTTTTTATTTCAACGAAATACTCGCAATGTTTCAAAAGATATATTTTTTTTAAGAAAAAGGGTCTGTCATAGGTGATAAAAAATTAAACCATCAATATTAATCATAAAAATATTTTTTATTTATTTTTTTCCAATTTTTTTGTCTATAAATTATGGTCTACTTTCACCCATTTTCGTCTGTGCACTTTATCCAGGGACACACTGTATAAGCTTAATTTCGAGCATCCCAGTATATTTAACAGTATGGCGGCTTTCGCTGACCGCATTATCGCGACGAAGAACCCTTTGATCGCCTGTTACGAATCATGAACATGTGGTAAATGGCTTGGTCTAAGGTAGGATCGGATTGGCCATAGTCTCATTGGGTTAGCTAAAATTTGATGTTCTAAAGTCATATACTTACTAAGAGAAAATAAATTCTTTACTTCTAAATTAAAAGGTTCATAATGCGACTGATTTCTAAACTTATATCTATTACAATAATATACTTAATTTGTACTCAAGGCCTTACTGTCTGGTTTTCGACAAACATTTATGGCTTTTCCCATTTTAACATGTTGTTCTATGATGTTAACTTCGAATATCTCATTTTTAGGGTGAAATAAAGCTGTTGAAGTGGGATATATCCTAAAATAAGATGCAGAAATCATGTATTTTAATAGTAAGTGACACTAAAAAGTTCAAAGACTTGCTGACTTTAAAAGAATGATAATATAGGTAGCTAAGTATAACCTAATAGAAATAAATTGGTATTCAATTGTATATGGTCTCATTTAGCGTAAGAATTTATATAAAATTGTCAGTTCTGTGAATATTAATTGTGTATGGTTGATACAGTCATCAATTAAAATTGTATCGATTTAAAATCGATGTTTAGCCAAAGTGAGCTAATAATAACATGTTCAAATTACTATCTTGAACAATATATTAAGAAGTATCATGTCTTTTTGTTATTTATTTTTAATTGATGTTAATTCAGTCTGTAGCAAGTATTAGGGATGAGTATGATGAACTGATGAGTTTTATTTTAACTTAACTTTTCATATAATGTAGGGTAGGATTGAGTAGGATCAATAAAATCAGTTTGTTATTTTTTTCTTTTAATTGATATTCGTTCCTTTATATAATAATATGATTGAATCATGGATTGTCGACAGTATTTTGTTTTTGAAAAATTATTTGACATGAAACATAAGGGCGTCACAAAATTAGAATTAAGGTGACTTGATTGATGTTAATAATTGTTTATTTCTAATTCACATTGACATTCTGTTCTATTTGACTTCTCAATTGTGTCTTTGATGTCGTTCAAATAAGGTTATTTTTAATCTTTGATAAAGTGCAAGTAGAAAAACAGTAAGGAAACTCACGGCAGCTTATTTTGACAACTTGATGTACTCAAGCAATCTCGGAAGATTGTTACATGAAGGGATTCATCAAGCTATTTCCATAAGGCTAGCAACAAAATTAGATGACCAATTCCTCATCACTTTTGTTCAGTGGAAACTTAGAAATAAGCGGCTGCTTTTGACACTTGCACTACTCAAACTGTAAGAAATCCTAATATTTCTCTTGTAAATTACTGTAGTAAGTAATGAATGAGATTATATAAAAAAGAGGGTGGGTATAAGTCGTGAGATAGGCAATGCTAGGAAATACCTGAGGGGCAATTCCCGTAAATTTAAAAACATTCACAGTGTCAATCTGTCAAAAATACCTCTAATTTCCCTACATTTTTGAAAAGTTTTTGACATTGATTGTCGCTGAGATGAGATTACGACTAGATTTTGAACGTTTTTAATTACGGGAATTGGCCTTCTGATGTACTACAAAATAAAACAAATCAGTGTATTAGATTGTGTATTATTAACAAATTCGGTGAACAGTTCACCTGTCGATCTCTGCTAAGCGAGCAAGAGTGAGTGGTATGAATGGTCGTTTAAAACTTAAGGGGAATACTGGAATAATGTACAAGTAGGTAAATGTTGAAATTTAACATAACTCGATCTGACTTTGTACATAGTAATTGTGATGTTTTTCTAATTATAGCGCACACTAGTTCTTCATGATTTATGACATGATTAGTATATTATAATGATGTAATTGTCGAGTTAAATAAGGATGTGTTTGCGTGATCGCGGCATGTGCAGTTAGACGTAAAAAGAAGCTACAACAAATCTGTGTACTACGCCAAATGTGACCGCAAATACTGCGGTTTGTCAAATACTTTCAATTTATTATATATTTACATGTTAGTAGTAATAAATGTTCAGTATATAAATTATTGATATCCGTAGTCAAATAATTAACGGGCTTTGAGGCCCGAAATATCACAAATCCCTGCCAAATTCTTGTACATTTTGCAATAGAAATGGCCAATGATGTAATCCAGAAATATTAATGTATAGTTGGGTATAATAAGACAGTTTAAATGGATCTTGTACAGTTAAGTATATTTATTCTAATCTGAATGTGTACATAATACTAGATTTGAATGTTTTGAAACTAATTAGTCTAATTACATACAGTATAGAGAATATTCCTGTATTATGGACATAGGGGAATGTCCCCGGTCATCCACTTTTCAACTTTATTACTTAGGGAATAAGGGTGAAAAGTGGGCGACCGGAAAAGTTCGCGGGTGTACCTACGAGGCTGCCAATGAATAGGTATTGTGCTGAAATCTGAAAATATCTAGGTAAATAACTGAGGGCTAGTGTGTGCCAATCAAAATTAATGTTAAATTTCTTGAAGTGAACTTTAGTGTGTAAGCGCATTTTTTAAGTCTGTAACTGGGTTTTTTTACTACTTACGTACATTTTGGCGTCATTTCGTGTTGCATTTTCTTTTTGACGTTTGTTGTTTTTTTTTTTTTTTTTTGTTATTCTATCATTGTATCTTCGTTGTTAAGGAGTCAGATAGACATGTACTGTGTAAACTATGAATAAAATGATAGAAGTAAACTTGGTTTTGTTTATTTTACACAAGCGTTTGCTTCGAATGGGTGCAATCCTGTGCAATCTATTGATGTGGAGAGTGGTGTGGTGGTGTCTTGTCACATTATCCAAACCTCTAGATGTCTGTGCCATATATGGTCAAATTATCTGTTATACAAGACGGATATGGAAATTTTTATTAATTTTCACCGAGAATCTCTAGTTTTTGAGATATTTGCGAAAAACAAATAGATTCCAAGTTATCCATTTCACAGTCCATTCTAAAAAACCGACTTCAATCCTACTATTTTGGGATTGGTAGGCAGAATAATTTTTGCTTGCCTCAGCACCTAAATGTGCAATAATTTATTTTCGTGTAGTGCTGCCACATCGATTTTCAACAACACTGCAGTAAGCTTTTTAAAACTTGCAGTCAGTGCTTTAGTTAGTAGAATGTATTGTTTATGTCCACATCCGTAACGCGCGCGCAGCTGTCCGTGATCACTGACTTCTAAGTTCGGCAAGACATAATGCCTGCTATCACCGACATCCAAAAGTTTAAAATCTTTTATCCATCATTCGGAGTTGTTGGAGACAGAAACGCAGAAAAATTGTATATAATTTTGAAAACAATTTTTTTTTAAATCAACAAACAAAAAGCCAACGTCACGTGGTGTTCCCAGGCGGTCACCCATCCAAGTACTGACCACGCCCGATGTTGCTTGACTTCGGTGATCGGACGAGAACCGGTGTATTCAACGTAGTATGGACGTTGGCGAATGCTCACTCAAATTTATCGTGTATAATAAGAAATATGCAGTTGGGCTACTGTTAGATTCATATTTTTCTCATGTAGGTAAAGCCTATGAACGAGTATCATATGGGGTCTTATTAAATAAACTGTACCAAATAGGTGTGAGAGGTTTCGCGTATGAGTGGTTTTGCTCGTACCTAAAAAATCGCACACAGTACGTTGAAGTGGAATATATTCACCCAGATACTGGCATAGTGACCCACGTGAGATCACAAATGGAGCATGTAAATATATCTATACCACAGGGCAGTGTACTAGGATGCATATTATTCCTAATCTAAGTATATCAACGATTTGCCAAGAGAAATAAATGTCCAGAGTGTCCTTTTTGCTGACGATATATCAATAGTGTTTCTATGTGATGAAGTCAAAGTCAAAGTCAAAGTTTTTATTTGTAAAACAGGTGGGTGTAAAAACAGATATTGTAAATAAAAATATGTATAGGTACCTACACTATGCTTTGCCGTTGACGGGGCGTACAAATATCAAAAAAGTAGTATCTAAAATTTCACATAAGCAACAAAATTAGAATTAGGTATTAAAATTAATGACAAAATCTATCCACGCTAAATGATGACATAAAACTTATCTTAAAATCAAACAAAGATTACGACGATTCAAACACGACGAATCAAACTAAGATTACGATGATATGACTGTAGCAAATTTAAGGAACATTAGATACAATACTGGACGATATACTTACAAAAATAGTAAATTGGCTAAAGGACCACAATTTGGAAATAAATTTCTCTAAAACAAAACTTATGCAATACAGACCTTATCAAAAACGTCAATTAAATATTAGCTACTCGTTCAATGACATACCGCTCGACGCTCCAGTGCGTCGATGAATTTAGGCTCTTGGGTCTGACAGTTGACACGAATATAAATTGGAAGGCACATATTATTGTTGTGTCAAACAAACTTGCAAGTTTCGCGTATGCTTTAAATGAGTTGAAACGATCAACTGACTTCAAAACAGCGATGATAGCATACTACGCCTACGCCTATTCATGGTTAACCTATGGCATTATAGTGTGGGGAAATTGCGTTGACGTAGAAAAACTCTTTATTTTACAAAAAAGATGTATAAGAATTCTTGCGAATATAGACCAAATGCAGAGCTGTAAACCATAAAATGCTCACCTTAACAAGCATTTACATTATGGAAGTAAGCAAGTTTGTTAGAAAATATGCGTCGTTATTCCCTGTAGCTAAGAATCAAAGACCGCTATGAATTAGCATTGCCGACTTCAAAACTATAGCTATGTTTCACTCAGGACCTCTTGTAATGTGCATAAAAATTTATAATAAATTACCCAATGAGATTAAAGACATGGAATTTGACAATAAATTTGTAAACGCACTTAAAATGCACCTAATACAGAAGTGTTATTATAGCCTAAATGAGTTCTTAACAAATTGACATTCTGTAATATCATTATTTTGTAGATTATTTGAAGATTGACGCAATG
This sequence comes from Fissipunctia ypsillon, assembly GCA_947568875.1. Lineage (NCBI taxonomy): Eukaryota > Metazoa > Arthropoda > Insecta > Lepidoptera > Noctuidae > Fissipunctia > Fissipunctia ypsillon. The sequence continues at coordinate 18,578,418 of OX387655.1, read as the reverse complement.
TAATAATGTAGAAATGTATTATAGACATCCAATAATAAATAAATTAATAATGAAATGATGACATTATTAATGTAATAATATATATTTTTTTAAAACTTTCAATAATAATTTAATTTTTAATTAAGAAACAATGTTGTTGTGCCCTAGCAGGGTTCATGTACGAAACTTATATTTGTAACAAGACCTTATAAACGACATGAATGCAATAAATAAATAAATATCAACTTTATGACGTTATTTTATTAAAAATCCCAGGGTATTCTGTGTAGCTTAAATAAATATTTGAAGTTTTTATTTCAAAAACTTGCAAAAAGCCAACGTCACGTGGTGTTCCCAGGCGGTCACCCATCCAAGTACTGACCACGCCCGATGTTGCTTAACTTCGGTGATCGGACGAGAACCGGTGTATTCAACGTAGTATGGACGTTGGCGATTACTGAATAGAATTTTTTGTTTGGTATCAACTTTATGACGTCATTTAGTTTCAAATAAAAATGGCTGATTATTCTGGAGTGTTCATAATCATAAATCTTTATTAATCTCAACATCATAATACAGGCAGTGGTTAATAAAATGCACAATCTAGAAAGTTGTCTGAGGTAGGAAGGTCCCTAAATCACCCGGCTCTCTGTTAGGACATGTTAATTCACAAAACAGTTAAAATCAGGATATTGACTTTCGAAAGACGGTTTGCTTGAGCGGTGCGTCAGAGGAATTTAAACTAATATCATAAATGCGAAAGTGAGTTTGTTTTTGTTTGTTACGCTTTCTCGCTTAAATGGCTGAACGGAGTTGGATGAAACTTGGCACATGGGTAGACCAGCCGTATTGTGAAGTATTAAATGCCATCATGATTCCAGTCCGAAAAAGGGATTGTTTTATCGGTCGTGTGTAGCTACGTATCTCTCACGATGATTAGAACGTCATAATATGGCACCAGGAGAAGGACATAGGCTACTTTTCATTCTAAATCGCAGACGAAGTCGCGGGCAACAGCTAGTACTGAATAAATTAACATGTTAAAATAAAATTGGAACTGTTTCAAACAACGCCATCTCGTATTGTGCAATAGAAACTTTGCTTTTAGCGAAATCTAGCTAGCTTACGATCGGAAAGTACAACTAGCAACCTCATCCTGAAGTTATTTAAAAACCCGCTAGATGTCACTAATCCTCAATCAGCTTGTACTATTTTCCAATAGATGGCGCCGCTGTTAGGTTATTTGTATTGGAGAATTAATATTGTTTTTATGGTTTTCATCCAGTCATCATTTCTACGAGGCGTCTTTATTTCCACGAGTTGCTCACATCGACAGATGGTAGCTCCCAACTTGGTACTGTTCCTGTTCTATTTCCAGTTCTACCTACCTGCGTAATCTATATAATACGAAGCCCGAACTTGGTAGGTAAATCTTAAGAGTTTCCAGTAAAACTTATGATTTTCCGTAACGTTACAGCCCGTTCTAGTCTCCGAATTTACGGTACCCGTTTTAACGGTATTATATACAGTGTACTGAATACTGTATCATATGTGAAGTCGCTCATACGACTCCATCCAACGCCATCGATGAAAAAAAAACGTATCCGATAAAACCTAAAGTATTCATTGGATTTGATTGATTTTTTGTATACGGGCAAAGAACATGATTCTCTTTACGTGATTTAAAGGAATGTCAATTCTCCTGTTACACGTGGTATAGTTACCTATATGAAAGTGGTTCATAACTATCTTACTAGGAATATAACTGTGATACGAGCACGATCTAGTAATATAGCTATTAGGGCACTCCGACCAAGTAGGTTAGGATAGAACCGTGATCAACTACGCGCAAGCCGAGCGAGCGAAGCGCGGCCGGTGAGCGCTACGTCGAAATTGGTCGCAGTAACAAAATTAGGGCACTCCGGCAGTTGAGCACCGCTTATGACAGTATATAGTGTATCCCTAGGGATAATGCGACAGATCTATTGAACAGACGGAAATTCATGCTATGCTATTTTCCATAGCGATACTAATAAGTCATGATTATAATCAGTACTTACTGTACAAAGATACCCTTACACAAGTCAATGACATGAGATACGGGACGACGAAGTACTCAACGATAACTACATCATTCAGACTAGAAACATATTGGCAAATAAATTAATATAGTCAGCTTACCTAATTGATAGCAAAACCTATAGACGACAAACGTATAAAAAATAATAATATACAAAATTTAGAAGATGTGATAAGAAGTGAGAACTTAATTTTGCGAAAAAATGACAAGAATCCTTGTAGGATTCCTAGAAAATTGTGTCCTACAACTTTCAAAAGAAATAATTAAAATAACACCAATGAAAATATTTTAATTCCTTTCAAAAACAACACCGACCTCATTGAAAGATAATGAATAAAAAGCAAAACTCATTTATCACGAAACAATACGCTGTCAGTATGTATGCCTGACCTGGGGTTGAATGGTAGATACCGTGAACCCACAGCAAAAGTGTATCGTTATTAACCCTAGGCCAGCATAGGGCCAAGCTTAAGGTTACCTATATAAAGCATCTTTAGAACGTTTTGTCAATCCAGTTAACTTGAAACAGACGATATTGGTGGTCGTTTAGGGGTTGGTGGTGAAAAAATTTTGAATTTTAAAGTTTGATCACTTTAAAGTCATGTTTTGGGATACAGGAAGGTTCTAGAGCAAAGATACGAAGGTACCAAGATGTAATATGACATTATGTGACAGTATGGAGTTGGTAGTGTGGTAGTTGATAACCGTTTAAGTGGTTAAGGAGTTAAAATGTGGAGTGACTTGAAAGTGCGAAGGATTTTGTGAAGTGTAATTTTTAGTGGAATGGATTGCAGTGCGGTTAAGGCTTTGAAGATAGCCTAGGATATGCCAGGGAGCACCCGCAAGAAGCTGTCTTTGCTCAACCCTGACAAGATGTTGCGAAGCATCAAACGAACATCTTGCAATTAATGAACGAAGACGTGGGAATCCGATATTATTTAAAAGCTCACCACAATACTTTGAAATCTTACATCGGCGTCTAGACTTCAACTCTTTTTGTGGAAATTATATTACTACTACGGTATAATATATTTCTACGGTATTACTACCGTACAGAGAAGCCGCTAGATCGACGAAGCGACGGGAAAGCTCATAATGCAATGAAGTGATACGAAGAGAAGTGCTTATAATGGGACTTATAATGCCTAAAAGTATATGATCCACTGCAATAAACAAAATCAGAAAAATATATGACATTCTTCACAATATATGCTAGTTAAATAGTGTGTTCAAAACTTAATACAACTAATTTGATACGATAGAAAAAAAATCACGAAGATACCTCTAAACATTTCTTTTAACGATTAAAATCCATAATGTTATACACGAAATCATTCTGATTTTTGTCAGATTATTCTACAAGCAACGTATTAACGTAATAGTATTTTAGTTTTTTAGTCATAGATATGTAATTGCTTCACATTTTGCAATAAATTACCAGCGTTGTGCCATCGCGCTTCTCTTTCTTTTCTATGCAGTCCGACAATGACCGCGCTTTATCTGTTGTCATCCTCTTAATTCAAGCTTTTAGAGAAATATCTAATGTTACAAGTGTTGTATGCTGACTGGACAGGTCCACTCAATCTGTGTGGTTCTTTCCTCAAAAGACCATTTCAGACACCAACCTACATGGTCTTCACATGATCTGACCAAGATTATGTCTGGACTTTAAAAGAGACTGTGACCTCTGAGTTTGTTTCGGCCTTTCTTCTCAGAGTAGTCAGATAGGAAACGCCGGCCTCATCTAGTTACAAAAAAAAATGTTTGACGTGTAAAAGTGTTTGTATAAACCTACTTACAGAAATAAAATCATTTATCATTATATAAAACTAGAAATACGTTTTAGTGTAGCGGTGTATCCTTCACCACCATGATTGTCTTCAAAAAGGACAGATCGCGCCTGAAACTTGTGAGTGACTTTTTATACCTACATCACATTGTTGTCGATTATAAAATTATAACCTGTGTTAAAACTAGGTACTAAGTTAATGCAGGTAACTATTTGAAACTAAATACAAATGTATTAAAATATAGGTGACAATTAATTCATCTGCACCGCCCAAGAATTGTTAACTCATCCAACTTTTGTTGCATGACAAAACTTTGTAACATAATTTATATATACGCACCTAAGTTATTGAGCTGCTGTGTTCTAAATACATGCCTACGCGCAGTATATATTCTTACATAGTTATTAACATTATATGTCGTGCCTACCTACTGCTATCAGCCTCTTGTCAAAGTTTATCATGCACGTTTATTTCAACATCACTCTTGTGACTATCACGTCTCTGTTTTAATTGGGACATTTTAATATTGCTCTGTTCTTTAAATAAACTTTTTGAAGTTACAAAATGCATTCTGTCTTATTTACCTACTATCGTTCTGATTTCTATTTTCCAAGTACTTAGGTTTATTTTAAACGAAATTTTGCTGGACAGGCATAGAGAAATAATTAATGTCACACAGAGTTTTCTCTCAGGAACAATGCTAATACTATGATTAAACCAAGCCACTTTACCTCTAAATGAAGTTAATGTTAGTACTGGGACCCGCACCCTAATTGCGTAACACACTATCAATCACATTCGGCGGGGCAATTGCGCAAAACACTTAGAGTAGGAATCGGTTTCTTTTTGACAGTTCAAAATTATTCATTGCGTTATTTACGTTGTTGAGCAGACAAATTTTTCGAACATATGAAGCAATGGATTAGCAATATGCTTCAAAATTATTCAGATTGGGATTGATAGTCTGTTACGCAATTAGGGTGCAGAATCATTTTTGAAGCAAATTACTAATCCATTGCTTCATAAATATGTTCGAAAAATTTGTCTGCTCAACAACGTAATAACGCAATGAATGCTGTTGAACTGCCCCGCTGCACCCCAATAATTGTGTAACAAAGTTTCAATTATAATCCGAAAGATTTTGAAGGAAATTGCTATTCCATTGCCTCGTATGTTTGAAAAATTCGTTAGCTCGGCTACGTAAATAACGCAATGAATTTTGTTGAACATTCAAAATGAAAGGCATTGCCATTGTAAGCGTGTTACGCAGTTACCCCGCTGAATGACTAGCGTGCTGTGGACATACCTACCCTACCATACGTACTTACTTGAGCAAGATCACATTCCTTTTCGCTTTCTGCGGTACTAAGGAATATTTCAAGTCAGTAGAAAAAACTCCCACTCCACGCACAGCAACAAAACTACAAAAAAAAATAATAACTTCATTTCGCAGACATCGCCAGGGGACGTATCCTAGCGACCGATAAGCACAAGACATGTCAGCAGCAAGATAAAGCTTTATGAACGTTATAAATGTTATAAACGAACAGTTGTTTACGTCCTGCTATCGTTCGTGATAAAGAACGTTGAGATCATACGTTTAAGGCGAAAGCGCCAGGGTAGCCGCGAAATTAAAATTTTCTTACGTTTTTTTTGCAATTTGCAAGTCAGTATTAGGCTGTATGTTGATTAAAATATGATTCGCGATTGTAACAAATATCTATTTACATCATTAAAATCATTAAAGTCATCAATACAACTCTTTACGACCGAGTAATTCTATATTCAATAGAATTAGTTGGACTATTTCATGAAATCTTAACATTTCAGGATTACACATTACTGATTCTAATGATTCATCATCATCTGCCTAGCCTTTTCCCAACTATATTGGGGTCGGCTTCCAGTCTAACCGGATGCAGCTGAATACCAGTATTTTACATGGAGCGACTGCCTATCTGACCTCCACAACCCAGTTACTGGGTAACACGATACCCCTTGGTAAGACTGGTTGTCAGACTTTTGGGCTTCTGACGACCCGTAACGACTGTCAAAGATCCACGAATGACAGCCGGGACCAACGGCTTAACGTGCTTTCCGAGGCACGGAGGAGTCTCGGTATGTAAAGATGGTCACCCATCCACGGACCAACCCCGGCAAGCGTAGCTTAACCTGATGGATCGACCCATGCGGCTGTTATTACTTAGCCACGAGCTCCTCGCTGATTCTAATGATTATAATTCTGTAAATACATATTTGTTACGGTCGCGAATCATACTTTAATCAACATATATTATGTACGTCCAGAAACTGAGCTGCAAATTGCAAAAATCGTAAGAAAATTTTAATTTCGCGGGTTACCTTAGCGCTTCCCCCTTAATATAATATTGTTGTACGATAGGCTACGTACGGTACGTTATTTGAGTTGTTTCCTTCATTATGTAGTGAAGATGTGTTAGATGTTTGAGCCTGTTTCACAGTCCAGATAATATATATCATATCAATCTGCTACATTCAAAATAGAACCTAAAATTTAATTTAATAAGTTTACCGGCCTTCCTCTCTTCGGTCCACGGTACCGACAAATTAACCAGGAAAATTTTGTCTTCCTCACTGGTCGATTTTGAGGTACCGTGTTTGACCGATGCGTTGAACGCGTGGAAGATGGCTTGTCCCAATACGGATTTACCCGACAACCCAGCCTCCCAGAAACGGTGGGACCTGCCGCTCTGCAGTATTATACGGAATACCCAGTAAATACGTCATTTAATACTGCTGAGCGTGCCCGTCTGCTGGCTGTGGGAGAATGGGAGTCAGGCTTGTGGCTTCTGGCGCTTCCGTCATCCACCATAGGCACTATGATGGATGACTCTTCGTTTCGGCTCGCTACGTGTCTCCGCTTGGGCGCACCTTGTGTTGCTCCGCATCAGTGTCACTGCGGTGAAGCTGTCGACAACCTCGGACACCATGGCCGTCCTGCTGCAGGAGTGCAGGCCGCATAGCACGACACGCCAGCATTAACGATATTATTCGTCGAGCTCTTGTCACCGCCGGCGTACCCGATATTAGAACCAAACGGCTTGGTACGTGACGATGGGAAGAGACCAGACGGCATCCCTTGCGCCATCTCATGTTCCAAGCACGGCGCCGCTTCTGCGGCTGCTGAGACCCTAAAGTGGCGAAAATACTGTAACCTTATCGGTAACTACGGTTTTGAGCCGTTTGGGGTCGAAACGCTCGGGTCATGGGGCCCGAATGCGCGTCTCTTTTTTAAGGAAATTTCTCGCCCACTGGTCGACACTTCACATGACTAGAGGGCTGGCTCGTTCTTTGGTCAAAGAATTAGCATTGCCATTCAACGTGGCAATGCTGCCAGTCTTCTGGACACGTTTCCGGATGACAGCGATGCGGACGAGTACTTCGACGCCTAAGTTTCCTTTTGTTTTGTATATTTATTTGTATAGTTAATGGTTCGTTAGTTAGTGGAAAAATATGTTTTAAGTTATTTCTATTAAGAATAAAATAGAATTGAATTTGAGTGCAATTTTCTGCCAGCGTTCGCGCGGACGTAAAAATATCGCGGTGATTTTTTTCGCGCGCTAGGTTTTTCAACGCTCTTCTTAGCGCCGGGAGTTTAAAATCCAACAGTGTATTTTAACGACGCGCTGCAATGCACTCTGTTGGATTCTCAATGCTCGGCTCAACACCGAGAGTTGAAAATCTAGTGCGCAATAAAATCCCGCTGCGATATTTTTACGTCGACCTTACCTGAGTCGGACCTTATCCTGAGATGGTGAAACATGATTCTTAATCAAGAATAATTTATTTGCAGAAAATACAGGTGTTACCAGATATAAACGTTGGTGGTTCATGTAAAATCCATATTTTCGTGTTTAGGGCACGTAAATTAATGAGCAAAGGTGTGACCTTAAAAATCTAGGATTTCTAAAAAGGGTGAAAAATTATGAAATCACCATCTTTTACACACATTAATAAATAGAAGTTCCTTGTTGCTAGCAGCAGTAAAATGGTGTTGGGCGACCCTTTTAGAAACGTTTTCAATATTTTTACGTCAGACATCGCCGCAAGGTTGCCTGCTTGTCGGTCTTCTACAGATCGTACTTCGGTGACTGTGCTCAAGAACTCCATGACCTCATTCCGCCTGCCCCCTTCTACCATCGGACATCTAGACGCACTGCAGGTTACCATCCCTACCTAGTTGCTATTCCACCAATTCGCACTAAGCGTTTCCAAATGTCTTTTGTGATGCGCTCAGCAAAGGGGTGGAACTCTCTGCCTACGTCTGTGTTTCCGAACGCATACAACCCCGATCTCTTCAAAGTGAGAGTGAACAGGCTTCTTCTGGGTAAGCTCGCTCCATCGTCGACTTTGTCTCTGTCATCTCTGACCTAGACTACAGTCAAGAGCAAACCTATCTCAAATAAAAATAAAAAAAGACACGGATAAATCTACCAACATAAAAAAAAAACTGACCTATGTACCTACTTTGGATTTAAGTTTCCTTATTACCATACCTAACTTTAGTATTCCCTCCATAAAAAAATACGTCATCACACCATAGACAAAGCATAAAATATACGACGTCAATAAGCACCACAGATAAGAATAATATGGTGTTAAAAGAACCCCAAAAAATCATATTCTGAGGGAAAGTGTCCCTAGAGACCTATGACTACTATCTCTTACCATTTGGAGTACTGAAATATAACGGTTAGGATAATAAACGGTTTTTTGTTGATATCGGGAAGAGATATTCTTGATATATATATTTTTTGGTTTCTTCCGAATCGAGTAGTGGCAGAAAAGCGTCTACACAAATTGTACCTAAGTTTTTTGAAACAATAAAAAAAACTAGTGATATTTATTTTGAAGTCTGTTGCAATCAAACATTTAAACCCGTCACTGAACCGTATTTCACAGTTGCTCGTTAAGATTTCGTACTTTGGTAATTTGGAAAAAGAAGCGAGGCGAGTTTCGCAAAACTTTCGAAATTATCCAGAATTGTTGATACATAAATGCTCATTTCATTTCCTCTTTACCATAGGTGTTCTACACATGTTCTGATGATAGATGATGTTTATTTCTGTAAACGGTTAAAATAGTAGATTGTTAAACAAGGTATGAAAGGCACCTCTTTAGGCACGACTCACGAGGCGCCAATAGTCCGAGTGCCTAAAAAGGTCTTTCACTCGAGGTAAACACTCTGCTTTTCATTTCGAATATGAGGAAAGTAAATAAAAACCTGATTAGCTAAACAATATTTTATTAAAACATAAATAAATATCTGTATACCTACGTAAATGATTAGCACTCGACAAAACAACTGAAGATCGAATTGGCGCTTTCCCGCCTTTTTATGTTTCTTTTTCCGTGGCATTCTACCAGCCAGTATTTTTTATCGTTGATGATGGTAAATATTTAGCTAAAATCTATGTGAATTAAATAATAATTTAGTGAAAAAAAAAATAGAAGTATAATAAAGTCATGCTACAAAATTTTTCATAATATTGTTTTATTAATTACAATTTTACGCCGCGGTTTAACAAAGTGGCTGTATAAAAAGTTGGGACATGGCTTGCATAGTTTTTAAATTTATTGACAACAGGGAAAATCGTTTCCCAGGGACGAAAAGTACTGTTTTCATCCCTCTGATCAGGTAACTTCAAGCGTAGTTTCCAAGTATGAGAAATGAATAATACTTTTACACGCTCGGGTTTTGACACTCTGCTCAGAATTATATTCGAAGCTAATGCCACATTCGGCTGGGCTGTATTTGTTGAATAGCAAAGGCGACACGAAACAATATTACAAATTCGATATTGCCGTGCCGCCTAGTTGTTCCGATTAATCATCCGAACAAGACGTGTGTAACTCGCCTTATTTATTCAATTCCATACGAAGTCGTAATCCTAGACTATGTGATCATAAAGTAACTGAAAACCTTCAAACATAGCTTTCAGCCCATGAAATCGCTGTGAATGTGTGTGTGTCGTTTCAGCCAATGGTAACACGGCCCGGGTCGTGACCCCGCGTCATTGGTGGGGTCACGCCTTGCGTAATTACTTACTGAAAGCGTGTCTGTCTCAAGTATGGAATTAGTATGTACTATATAGTACAACCTCAAGTTTGTTATAAGTACTTAAGTAGAGGATTATAGTAGCTTGAAGTCATTTATTTAGCAGTGCCTTTGCTTGGACTCTGGTTCCCGTCACTTGGTGCACTAAATTGAAATTGGTTTAAAGTAAGAAGTAAAAAATAATTTCATTCATTTATACAACACTGTAGAACATCATTAGCGTACCTAGTATCTAGTAAGCAGAAGTATCGTCAAAAATAAGAACAAACAAAATATTTAAAGTATCAAGATGAAAAATCAGTCGCTTCACAAAAATAATTAACGTTCCATAGTTTCTTTTATACAGACTGATTACACTTATAGGTGGGTACCTACTTACTTAAATATGTATTATGTTAACGCTACGCACCAGGAAAATGCACAATCGTATGGAAATAAGCAATGTCAATGAAATTAACTGAACCTTACCTTATCACATTGCCATAAGGGTTATTTTAGCACAGCTAGTTAACACGGCTTCGTTCGGTCTTTGACCTGCTACGCACATAATGAGTTGTAGAAGTGAATTAATGCAAGTAGGTAGTGAGCAAAATGTTATAATAAAATACCACTCGATATTCTTCAACTAAATGAGAGGCAGTTAAAACATGCGTTAAACGCATACTATTTATACAAGCATATTATAAGTTGGATGAATAAATCGTAGATGGAAATGCTTGGCTAAATGCTGGTCCTGCTCCACAGCCACTTGGGCTTTGTTAAAATTTTAATTTTTGGTAGAAATGCGTCCCTTTTTTTTCTGACATTATGACATTAAGGAGTTGTATTACCGATTCTAATTATTATAATTCTGTAAATACATATTTGTTACTGTCGCGAATCATAGTTTAATCAACATACACCCAGACATTGAGCTGCAAATTGTAAAAATCTTAAGAAAATGTGAATTTCGCGGGCTACCATTGCGCTTTTTATTCAAAAAATATTTTATAAGATTTGACCACGGATCAAATTAAATACGTTTTGAAATTGATGTGTACGACCTGCTATCCCCTCACACACTCTTGCCTGACCGTTCTGAAGAACCAGACGTGATGTTTATATTAAAACAGAACAAACTTATTAAAAAATCCACATGTAAATAAACAATTGTACATAAGTACTTAACCCCATATAGGGGCAGAAACGAAATTTGTAGTTACCTAGTCAAACTTTAAGGTTGATTTTATCAATTAAAAATCGCCCTTATAGTTGGGTGGTTACAGGCACTATACAAATTTAATTTTTTCCCTTTAAAGGGTTAAAAGTAAACAAAAACAGAAATTGGTCTGACGCCTATCTGTAATTTAGTCAATAGAACAACGGTTAAGCATGAATCGCGATTCAAAAGCGACAGACATCATCCTAATCTCTATTGAAATGGTCCAAAACTAAGATACATATTCTAGCATAGTTCTAGAATATTTAACTAAACAGAAAAACCGTCCATTTAGCTTCTAGCCCGATCTGCAATGTCAAGGTAGCAGAACTGACCGCGTGTGGCGCGGGGCGGGGTCACCACCCTCGCTCTATTGATTTTCAGCAAGACGCCGCTTTCTTGCTACTTGTCCGCTGAAAACCGCTGAAAATTCGCAACCTTATAGTGTGGGAGTTGTTCTGAAGTATAGAGGCTGCGGAAAGGTTTTTTGAAAGGTTTTCAGAGGTAAGTTGATTCAAGAGATGAGATGAGTTTGACGATTTAGATAATTATTTTGCTAAGCTATTGTTACAGATGTAAGTAGGTATTTCAGTTACATAACTCAAAATATACCTACAATGTTCCCACTGCTGGGACACAGGCCTCCTATCTTCGAGAGGGAGTGGGCTGTAATCCAGCACGCGGGCCCAGTGCGGGTTAGTAGATATCACATGTCTTCGAATTTTTGGTCTTAGGACATGCCGGTCTCCTCACGATGTTCTCCTTCAGAGTTTTGAGAGCAGTATTTCAGTTACGTATTAATAACTTATTAAGTGCTTATTTATTTCTTTCCGAAATGATTTTTTTAGGTATTTCGTTTTTGATAACTTGCCACTAACAAAGATTCGATTCCAAAACAGAAGATTGGACGCTTTTCTTTGCAATCATGGCCAAAACATTGTTTTTTTATGTATTACAATTCGTTACTTGCCCAATAACCTGTTTTCAGTAAAAGACAGATCGCTATTTGATGGAAGACAATATATGTAATTCTATCTGTCCTTATGTTAGGCCGGTTAGATTCCATAATCTCTTATAGATTATTGTGATGTTAATACCATAGATAGATAGGTTTTTCTGTCTCCAGTTTGCCAAAACTGATGATAGATCGGTTATAGGGTTCGGCCGTTAGTCAAGGATAATGTATTGTACATACATACATGCAATTCCAATTTGAGCAAATTCCATGAATATAAATAAACTTAAAAGGATATGCACGTTAATTCCATTTCCACTTAAATATTCCGTTTCTGAAAGCATTACTCGTTTCAAGCATACTTAATCAATAAGGAAAATTAGACTTGAACGAGATCAAACGTAGATCAATGATCGTTCACCAGCATGTATCACCAACCTCGTGCCTATATCATTGTTTATTTGAGATTGGGACGATAAACATCAGATATTATTGAAACGACACAAAACAACATAAAGCCACATAAAACCAGCGTTTACTAAACACGAAAACGCTCAAATAATAACAGCTCATTCACAAACGAGTTTCAACTGACATCAAACACAGCACAGAGCACCCTCATTAGACCTTCCCTTTGATCTCGACCTGCTGCATGAAGGCATAGTACACACCTATGTACAGCTTTTACACGACGTGTGTGGATAAAGCCTATGTGCTTCTGTATTTACTTTGTGAGTCCTGGGGTTATTTATTTCTTGTAAAAGGGAACTTGGTTGACTTTTTATAAACAATAGTCTGTGTTGTGAGATATAAGTTGAATGTTTACGTACGAGACTGAAAATAATGAAGTCATATGGGAACTATTTATGACGTTATTTAATCTTTTCTAATTGTATGCCATATGTAACAAAGTGGTACTGGGTTTTTATCAGTAGCTGTATGGAGTCTGGATTTGTGCCCAGTTGGTGACAATAAGCTCACCCTCTATTACATGGGACTTAAACATACCTGGCGAACTATAGGTGTACTATAAGTACACCTCTGCTTATCCCTTCGGGGATTACAGGTGTGATGTTTTGTAGATAAATATAAAAATCAAAGATAATCACAATGTCACCTTAGCTTGGTGATTAAAAAACTGAATGCATCCTTTATAATCGATTTTATAAATATAGAAAACAAAATTATGTTTAGCTAACGGCCGAACCCAATAACCTATCTATCACCAGTTTTGGCATACTGGAGATAGAAAAACCTATCTATCTATGGTTTTAACGTCCCAATAATCTTTAAGAGATTATGGAATCTTACCGGCCTGACATAAGGACAGATAGAATTTATACTGCGATTTATACTGCTGGATTTATACTGCCCTCAATAGCGATCTGTCTTTTACTGGAAATAGGTTATTGGGTTCGGTCGTAATAAAATAACTAATCTGTCACGGTTACCAGCGAGGTTAATGAGTAACACACCTGTTATGGCAATGAGTTTAATTTTTACAGTTCAACAACATTCATTGCGTTACGAGTATTAACGTTGTTGAGCAGACGAACTTTTCAACATGACTGTGAAGCAATGGATAGCAACCTTCAAAATATTTTGAATTGTTATTGAAAGTTTATTGCGCAATTAGGATTAACATGTTACTTGAGAAAAGAAAAACTAAAAATTGACCTATTACAAACTTAATTGAGCTGTACGATTACTGACAGATGCGTGCACTGACTGGACAGGTCCACTCAATCTGTTCTTTCGGTTCTTTCCTCAAAAGACCATTTCAGACACCAATCTACATGGTCTTCACATGATCTGACCATGATTATGTCTGGACTTTAAAAGAGACTGTGACCTCTGAGTTTGTCGACCTTTCTTCTCAGAGTATTCAGATAGGAAACGCCGGCCTCATCTAGTTTAAAAAAAAATGTTTGATAGACGTGTAAAACTGTTTGTACAACCCTACTTACAGAAATAAAATGATTTATCATTTATTTATCATAGGTACCTACCCACTTACTGGATATTTCAGACAAAAACAATGAACTCCAAATCTCAATAATTTTAAATCTAGTCACTTTATTACTTTCGACAAAAGGTAAATGCCTATATTTTAATCACCTCAATCAGTTTCAGTAACAGGCAAGCTAAGGTTGTAAGGGGATGATCCGCTTTCATCCGTTCGCCCCCATTCATCCTCTATTGATGCCGTTCATCCGGCCCGTCCTTTGATCCGGCACTGCTGTACGGTTGACGCAAATTATAAGCTAGTGGGCTTATTGGAAAATATTGGAGGATAGGAGGATTAACTACGGTTTTTTTATAAAGTGTTGGGATCTATAGCTTGTGCATGTAACTATTTTGTTGTAGAAGCAAATAATGCTTCGAATTGATAGCTTAAAACCTTGTATGATTGGTTGACGAAAATAATATCAAACTTGATATTCTCGCCAAGAAACTTATAATAAAAACCGGCCAAGTGCGTATCGGATCACGCAAAATGAAGGGTTCCGTAGTTGGGATGAAGAAAGGAGAGACAGAGTTATCCCAAGAACAAACTTAACATTGTAGTTGAAAAACATGTGCTCCCATACATTCCAACTGCAAATGTAAGTTTGGACGCGCAATATTGAGAGATTTACCATGTTATGTGGGTGTACTATACAGGTACACCTCTGCCTAACCCTTTGGGGGAACAAGGCGTTTAAGGCGGTTTCGGTTATGTTATGTTACCATGTTATTTCAGGACTTCTTATACGTTTTCCTGTAATCTATAAGTAAAGATAGATAAATTGATATATGATTTTCTGTATTTTTTTCAAATTTTTTTGCTCAGTAGTTTCGGAGATAATCAATCAAATCAATCAAAACTTCTTTATTAGGACAACAGAGATCCATAATGTTAGTAATACCTTATAGCTAGTGTTAGTAAGTGATTTATTAGAATTATTATTATTATTTAAGTTTGAAGCACTTTGCACAGAAGAAGACCAAGTAAGGTACAAGTTTCTCACTTGGCCATCTTCTCCACAAAATGCTTCAAAGTGGGAGAATAGAAACTCTCTGTCACTGTTTTCATAATGCTGTTGCTACTGGCCCGTGTTCTGGTTACTAATGATGCGATTTATTTTCGAAAGACCGCATGAAAGCCGTCGCTTCGATTAAGTGTAAACATTTCCGACGCACTACAGAAACGGGGCAGTCGCATACTAAAAATATTATTGTATTGGACGTGCACCTTTGGCACCTTTGGCAGCGACCTTTTGGTGTAGCTGATCCATAGACCCCCCGCGTATAGACCCTGATAATATGCCTTGAACAGTGTTATTTTGACCTGGTCGGTACAGCGGGAGAATCGACGTGCCAACATATTACCTTGGACCGCCTATGCCCTACGCTCTCTCTCAATATCTACATTATCTTTAAGGTCGTCGGTAAGTATGTGCCCCAGATATTTAAATGTATGCACTCTTTTTATGTTCAAGCCATTTAGGGTAAGATTGGGTGCATAGTCTGTGCATTTACCGACGGCCTTAAAGACCATGTACTCACATTTTTTAACACTGTACACGAGCCCATGCGCAGCTGCATAGTCCTCGCATACCTTCAACATGTCTGCAACAGATCTTGCAGTCGAGCCCAGCCGCACCATGTCGTCCGCATAGCTGATACTGTTAATATTAACACCACCAACCCGGCAACCGACACGCATGCTGCTGAGCTCGACTATGAGGTCATTTATATATAGGTTGAAGAGCCCGGGAGACGTCAACCCCCCTGTCTCGCACCGCACTCCAACCCATATGTTTCAGATAGTGTGTTGGACCACTTTATATTATTAGTTTGGTTCACGTACCAATACTGTAAGATTTTACGAACTTCTGCCGGTACATTCCTGTCCTCCAACTTCTTCCAGAGTACATCGTATGACACAAGGTCGAAGGCCCTGGAAAGATCCAGGAAACAGGCATACACCGGCGTTTTACGATCAGTGTAATATTGGACAGTATTCTTGAGACTTAGGATTGCACTTTCCGTTGAAAGTTTAGGTTGAAACCCAAATTGTGCATCGTGCAAACACAGGTGACTTTTTTTTTTTTTTGATAAGGGGATATGGTCAATATTCGTCTATTTTCTTAAATAACTTGAAAACAATTTATTTTAAATTATTAAAAAAATCTATTTGAGACACTCCACAGTAAGCATCAAAGCCCCCCAAATTCAAAATTCATTTATTTATGTTACATGTCCGTGTTTGGGTCACAGAAGTTCATTTGTGTACCTTTCAACTTAATTGGTTCATTAGATTCGGAGTAAATTGGCTGTGACAGACGGACAGACACACAAGTGATCCTATAAGGGTTCCGTGTTTTCCTTTTGAGGTGCATAACCCTAAAAATTAAATAATACTAAACTTATATGTAATAATTATTATGCCTGGCTACGGCAAGGCTACGGCGTAGCTCGTGCGCTACGCAAGTCAATGAGAATTTAAGGACATCACCCATTTTGATCTCCTCTTATTTTGGGTGGCCATCTTGTGGCTACTAACTTTTTTGGCCACGCTACCTGCAACAAAAGATACATCCCTTTTTAGGTAGAACTTAGTTCAATATCATACATATATACATAAACTGGCGTGAGTTTCCCATGGGGGTAGGCAGAAACTACAGAACGCCACCTGCTACGGTCCTTACATACTCCTTTTGCCTCGTTTACGTTCATACACGCACGCCGGTTGCGAATACTATGCAACTGACCTATCTGAAGAACATCACCAATAAGGTCACTATATGTCTTCCTAGGGCGTCCCCTCCGTAAATAATTCTGTTAGTCGCCTTTCATTCATCTTCTCAACGTGACTAAACTAAATAGTTTAATATGAGTCAGATAAACTCTCTGAAATGATCTACATATATACCCACTATTTATTAGTACTAATAACACACAACCATGTACAAAACAATAGGAAATCAGTATTCGCAGTTAATTTCAGGAAGTGAACCACGGTTGTGGTAATTAGTGAGACAGGTTGACGCGCCACAAACAATGTGCGTGTTGCCAGTCTAAATATTGTTGCAGTTAGAAATGTAGAGGATACGGTTAGAATCATAGATATATAATTGTAGCTATGGTTAAAATAATACCTTGTAGTATTTGTAGCAATGTTACCTATGTCACAGTGGGCCAGCCTGGTGATCAATGATCTTTCCTTCGCTGTAGAGACCTTTGGCTACAGTGGTAAAATACGGACGATGACAATTTTTTTTGTCCATCAGATAGATTATAAAAAAAAATATTGGACACGTATTTTTTCTTTTTTAACATAATCAAAGATTACGGCGATACATTGAATTAAAATGTGTCATGACCTCACGCCTTGCTAGATTTTATACTGAGTTGTGACGTAGCGAGCCCCCACTCCCCAACTTCAATGCGTTTTATCTAAGTATTTTTTTATTAATATGATAAAGTAAAAAATACATGTCAAATATTTTTTTACTATCTGACTGACGGACTAAATAGAATTTCTTGTTTTTACCCAGGCATCATCTCTAGCATAGAATGACTAGCGACTCTGCTTCGCACGGTTTTTAACACTTAACGAAACAACGAGTTTTCTTTATTAAATGCAAGTTTAAGATTAATGTATTAAATACATAAAACTTTCGGAATAAATTCTCTAAATATTGGTGAAAACCGCATCGAAATGTGTTTGCGTAGTTTAGAAGAACAACGCGATCACACAGACAGATACGAAAAGCGACTTTAATTTATATTATGTACCTACCTATAGATTATACGTAGACAATAACAAAACAGGGTGACAGGGACATCGGCGAGAATCCGGTTACCATGGCTTCAGTACATGATTCCGGACCCCCCTGCGTTGAAATTTTTCGTCGGTTATTTAAAAATAAAATTAGCTGTTCCATACATTTTGACCGGTTACCGTGGCCCCGGCACAGGCAAAAGGATCTGAAGGATCACGGGTGGGTTGTAGTCAGTAAAAGTCTGACACGCCCTCCCGCTCCGCTTAAAGCGGGAGAAGTCATTTGATGATTTCCCATCAAAAAAAAAAAAAAAAAATACTGAATCCATGGTAACCGGATTCGCGTCATGGGCACAAAGCGTAAGCGCAGTGATTACCTAATACGCGCTCGTTTTTTTTATTGAGTTTTTTGAGAAGAGGCTTGCCCTGCAGTTGGGCCGGTATTGCAAAATGTAGGTAAAGCGCCAGGGTATGCCGCGAAATTCAAATTTTCTTACGTTTTTTGCAATTTGCAGGTCAGCTGTATTAGGCTGTATGTTGATTAAAATATGATTCGCGACCGTAACAAATATGTATTTACAGAATTATAATCATTAAAGTCATCAATGCAACTCTCTAAGACCTAGTAATCCTATTGAATGACTATTTCATGAAATCTTGACATTTGAGGATTAACTTAAGGAGTTATGTTACTGATTACATGGGACTTAAACATAACTGGCGAAATGTGGGTGTACTACGGGTTATAGGTACACCTCTGCCTGACCCTTTTAATTCTAAATCTGGAGGCAGTCAGTTGCATTTATAGTGCCTGTCTACACCACAGACAAAAATATTGTCCTCCACCATTCGAACTGAAGTCTGTATCCCACTCAAATATTAGTAAAGCCGCCTAAATAGGCGCGCAGTTAATTAACAGGATTGAACCGCGATACCCGCGCTAATTTACTAACACAACCTGTCGACAGACAGCAAATATGTTAATAAAACTACTGAAACTAGGAACTTTTACAGATCATAAAAAAATCAAGATAAAATATAATGACGACTGATTACGATCGCGTTATCTGTCAGACATACTTTATAAGTGAAGTCTTTGCGTGTCGTTTGAACCCCATAGTTTCAAAGTTAATTGTGTCTGTAATTAAGACATGCGAAAAAAAAAATGCGACAACTACGTTGGGGTCGGACTTCAGTCTAACCGGCTGCAGCTGAATTCACATGGAGCGACTGCCTATCTGACCTTCACAACCCAGTTACTGGGTAACACGATACCGCTTGGTAGGTACGACTGGTGATCAGACTTTTGGGCTTCTGACTACCCGTAACGACTGTCAATGATCTAAGAATGACAGCCGGGACCTACGCCTTAAGCCCGAAAGCTTAATTGTTACTGTTTAAGTTGTATACGAATGGGAAGAACCTACCACGATATCTCAGCTTCTTTGACATCATCTGAATACGTAAAGGAAAACTGGCACCTGATCACCTAACCTATTTTGTACGTAATATAGTTTTTGTTCCAGTTTTCCCAGTCACCATCATATCATTCAGTACACATTGCTACTAATTGAACGAAATGTATTAGCTCTATATCGTGATGTCAATTTGTGACCGATTCAACCCATATAATCGTTAAATTATAACAATTGCAACTTTTATAATAATATTTACATAATTTGAAAGTTAAGAGTCTTTAAATAATAATAATAATATGTACAAGTATATAAAAAAGGAGGGGAAATAATCAGAGTGCATCAAGAAATTCATCTGCATCGCTGTCAACAGGAAAAGTGCCCAAAAGGCTGGCAGCATTGCCACGTTGTATGGCAATGCTGATTCTTTGGCCAAAAAATAGGCCAGCCCTTTGGTCACGTGTAGAATCAATTGCAACTATAGAACTTCGCCACAATTACTCCATTTTATCGTTATCGTGTACCATCGAAAAAATGTACAGAGAAACGTTTTGTTTCATTTATTCGTGCTAGAATTACTTACCTAATGCTTTCGCCAAAACAGCTCAATATAGAACCCCTAAAAGTAATCACACATAACACGAATGAAATCCAAACATTTTAAGCACAAATAAAGATCGGATAACAAATCGGAACGGGGTGTCGATAAGTGGTGTAAAACCCGTATTATAGCAAAACCATTATAGTATGACCTGCACCAACCTACTGAATTACCTCTTTCACTCCTTAAAATTGCATAGTAGAGGGAACAGTGGAGGTCATTGTAAAATGGTTGCGATTACGACTCGGATTGTCAAGTCTTCGAGTGGCAGAAAATCGGATCAGTGATCGAATAGGAATGGGAGTCGCGATTTTTTCGGATCTCGTTTGCATTTCGATAGTGAGAGCTTATTTGTAATGCGATCAGATTGCCTGTGTTGTGTTTGTGTATTGTGTGTATGTTAATCTTGTGCGAATGCGTGATGATGTGATTATTGTTAGGTGTTGTTCAGGAAGATTTGGGAGGGGTGTAAACATTGTTACTTGTGTAGTTGCATTTAGTTCGTATAAGAACTTAGTAAGTAGAATGAATACCTGGATTTCAAGTGAGCAAAATCTGTGAAAAATCGTAACTCACTCAAGACACCAGCACAGAATTAGTGAGAATTAGGTGAAAGCGCCAGGTAGCCCGGGAAATTCAAATGTTCTTACGTTTTTTGCAATTTGCAAGTCAATATTAGGTTGTATGTTGATCAAAATATGATTCGCGACCATAAAATGTATGTATTTACATAATTGTAATAATTAAAGTCATCAATACAACTCTTTAAGATGAGGTAATTCTATTGAATGACTTTTTCATTAAATCTTGACAATTGATTTTGATTATTATAATTCTGTAAATGCATATTTCTTACAGTCGCGAATGATACTTTAATCAACATACAACTTAATACTGATTTGCAAATTGTTAAAAACATAAGAATGTTTGAATTTCGCGGGCTACCGGGAGTTTCCCCCTTAAAGAGAACTGAAGACAAGAAACCCCTTAAAGAGAAGAGAAGACCAAGTATAAGTAGGAATCAAATCTTACCTTTTTACCTATCCCTAGGACCCTAGCTATGTTGGCGCGGGCGTCCATGTCTATGATAGTATTCTTTCTCAACTTATTTTATGCAAAATAGGTGTTAATACACCGCTCTCTGCCTGCCCCACAATGTCGACGGTGGTGATAGTGTAAGTCTTGTAATCTGCAGATTAGCGACTGTTGAACAAACGTATCGGGGGAGCGGTTGAGCCCTCTTATCTTAACCCTTCGTAATGACAGCTTAGAACGAATAATAAAGTTATTTTTAAATAAAGAATCTGAGATTTTTTAAATACAGCTCTAACTTTTTTAGAATAAAACTTGTTGACTCAAGTGATCAAAATGAATTGTGAAAAAAAAAGAAATGCAATCTCTGTTTTCTGGAGTCCCTTTAGTATAGGTTGGTTGGAATTTCTCAGTAGCCGCCCGGAGCCTGGATTTGTGCCCAGTTGATGGCAAACGGCTCGCTCTCTATTACATGGGACTTAAACATAACTGGCGAAATATACACCTCTGCCTAACTCTTCGGGGAGTACAGGCGTGATGTTAAGTTCAAACAAACACAGTCGTCGATACTAATTTATCGAATAAGCCGACTCCTATTGCCTGTATTATAGAAATTATTTCCCTATCACTTTAAACATAAGGCTCAATCCAGCATGCACAACTTCTCACAAACTGCAATTAGCGACACTCATACTAGAACCGAACGTTAAATTAAAGAAAGTTATTTTCAATTCGGAAATCCTTGCACAGAGTGAGCGGAATTCATACAAAAAGTACGGAATTCCGAGGGGCGGAACCACCTGTGCATAATCCGCATACTTTCACGGCTCTATGATACAGGACGGTTTAAAAGTTTGAATTTGAAATTCTGGTTGGAATTAACTGTTTGGAATTGGAAAACCAATATCATTTTAGTTATTCTAAGTAAAAATGTTCTTTATTCTAAATAGAAGAATAAATAAAAATTACTAGTGAAAGATATCGCGCGTTTTCTTCTAATGTAGATAAGTAGATAGGTAATTTAAATTGTTTATCGATATTTTATTTTTTTTACTGCTGAAGTATTCAGAACTAAATACATATTCTTAAAGATCAACCTGGAAAATAATAACAATAAATTAATTGTTATTCATTTTTATTTCATAACTAGCTATTTCTATCAAATTAAACAGTACATACCCAAGCAGGCACTTAACTTCGTGTAAATAATTTCATCACCACTGCTCTCAAAACAGTGAAGGAAAACATCGTGAGGAAACCAGCATGTCCTAGAACCAAAAATTCGAAGACATGTGACATCTACTAACCCGCATTGGGCCCGCGTGGTAGATTACGGCCCACTCCTTCTCACAGAGAGGAGGCCTGTGTCCCAGCAGTGGGAACATTATAGGCTGATTATGCTAAACAGTAGGTACATTATCAACAAATATTTTTTTTCTATTTCGAAATTGGGGAAGCACCCTGTATCCCGCAACTCGATCCCGTGGGAGCGGTAGACGCATCATTTCTACCAATATACCATAACCAGGAAATAACTGTTTTTGTTGGCGCACTGGGAAGAGAGTAAATCATACAAGTATACTTACCTAATCTTGTGAGTATTGGAACTTACGGTCGAGTATGGAAATTGATACAGTAAGTAAGCAAACATTAATTAAACATGTCCTTCTTTTAATTATTATAGACTTGTTCGCTACATTTATTAATAATTATTATTCATTTATTTTCACTTCAAGACACAATTTTATTGTCGGTGTAGGCCTGGCTCTTGAACTAGGAGTTCCTGTATCACAAGAGCTAGACATTGCCCGAACTTTTATTGTATCTATTGGGAACTACTTGATATATATAGGTAGGTTGGTAGGTATAAAACTAGATACCTACGGTTAAAGAGTATAAGTATTCTATCATATCTCCCTTTCCGGGTACCTAATGTAAAAGCTCTGCTCTGCATCATTGTCATTTGCTACAACCACGGTAGTTTGAGTAGCTAGCTCTTCGTCTTGCTTACAAATGGAGCAATGGACATCATGATTATTTTGACACAGGAATCTAATTGACACTAATAAGAAACGATACATTACAAATTATTTGAAACTCACCATTACTTAATTTACCATAACCAATAATTACTAGTCCCATAACAATCGCCACCCCTCTTATTAGCCACTGCTTGTCTATGGGAATGTTGTCCAAACTTTTTTTTCCATTTCCTGATGCGTGATTTGTACGCTGTCAGCGAAAACATTTGGTTTTCGAACGTCACCTGTTCGCTGGTTCCCACGAAATGGGTCGCATGTGTTCCAATTACAAAATCTGCATAGAATTCGATTATTTGAATGTCCTTACATTGTTTTTATGTTTAAATCGATTTGGACTTCGGATTTCGAATTTGGGTCAATGGTTTGGGTGTAGACATTTTATTCAGTTAAATAACTTTTAATGAATTGTTTTTTACAAGTAGTAAGTTATTTCTTAGCATTGGACTAAGTACCTACTTCAATTCCTAAAATATTTACAGTGTCTGATTACTTTCAAGAAATACAATATTCCATTTAGAGCTTCGAAGCTCTAAATTCTCACCAGAGTTTTTGCCTATTCAAGTTTAATAGGCCACAAAATGTATTTAAGTGTTTTTCCAATATTTCAATAAAATAAGTCATAAAACTTAAACAAGGTGGTTTGTTACTGATAAGGCATGTTAAAACTTTATTTATTGCGTTTTAACACTCCATATCAGTTCATCAGTTTCTGTTAAGCCTTGATATCATAATTTCTGAGAAGTTTTAGAAGACAGTTTATTAGCAAGACTGTCTCGTTGGTCATTGGCGCCAGGTCGGGCAAAGTACCTATTACTGTGTTGTTCCAGCAGGAATTTCTCATTAACAGCCCAGAGTCTGGATTTGTGCCTTGTTGATGGCAATAGGCTCGGCCCCTTGGGACTCCCGTGGGACTTAAACATGACTGACGAAATGTAGGTGTACTATAGGTACACCTCTGCTCCCTTCAGGGATTACAGGCGTGATGTTATGTTATTGTTTATTAGCAAGCCACAAAATTAGATATTATGGGTTTTGGGACCACGCTGAAGCCAGAACAGGGTTATGTATTTTTGTAAAAAGAAAAAAAAATTAAAAATTGTAGGTAATAAAAAAAAATTAAATGTATAAAATTATAATATGTAGGTGTCTTCAAATAAACAAACAAAACAATAAATTAAAGGTATTGTAACAGACTGACTCGTTGGTCTAGTGCTAGTGGAAAGCGCTACTGCTGCGCATGAGGTCCTGAGGGCCTAGACAAATGGCATTCGCTTCGGAGCGATTCTGTTTCTACAATCGCTCAAAAGTCTAAATTGTATGGGGTTGAAATAAGCTATCGAAATGTCACGTGATCATATGTCAACGAATACGATATTGTTGAAGCGATAGACCTCTGGGTTCGATGCCCGGGTCGGGCACAGTGATATTGGGTTTGTCCACCTGGAATTTGTCAGTCTGAATTTGTGCCTGGTTGATGCCAATATCTCGGCTCGCCCCCTATTACATGAGAATTAAACATAACTGGCGAAATGTGGGTACCTATATGTATACAGGGTGTAAGGGACAGCCCTCCGCAGACTGATGGGCTGAAGTCAGTATATCATACTTAGATGGCCGATACATGAAATTATTTCAGGAACGTTATGGGAATCCAATAAACCTGATTTGTTTTATTACCTCACACGCAATGTATCGTTACCGTGGCAAAACGCGCGTAGCGAACGATAGCGCAGCGAGCCGTCGGCCGCCGAGTATTTCAACATCCGATAAATGATAAATGATGATATATGATTTTATTTCTGTAACTAGGTTTATAGTATACAAACACTTTTACACGTCAAACATTTTTTTTTTAAACTAGATGAGGCCGGCGTTTCCTATCTTACTACTCTGAGAAGAAAGGCCGAAACAAACTCAGAGGTCCGAATAATTGAATTATGAATCATTTTCTACAACCATTATTCTATTTTCATGTTTTCAATCCTTTCCAAGTCTCAAAACTTTAAAATTCACTAGGATCTTACAAAAAATCTTATTAGCAAACCAAATGTCCAATTAGTTTCAAATAAAGATTACTCATGAGACAGTGTTGTTAACACTTCATTCATTGTACAAGTTACATCCGTGCCAAGACATCAAAGTACCGGAACACAACCCACACGTGTCCAGGTTTTCCACGACAATTGTACAGAAATATCCATAAAATTAATTGTTACTAATGTAACTACTTTCACACGAGACACCGCACGAAATTACCGTGACACTACCCGTAATGACCACTGTCTCTTTTATCTCAAATTACCACCGTACTTTTACAGACAAAAAACAAAAGAACACTGAAAAATATACCCTGATGCTTACATCATAAGTGCCAATGATAGGAAAGACTGGCCGCAAATAAAACGTTGTCCGAATTTTGACGTCTCAATACTCATTGACAGCTGCGGTCAGCCATTTTGTGTTTTTTGACAGATTTACGATGTCCACCCACATTTGGCATGCGACCAACTTTTTATGGGGATATTACATGGTCATTAATGTTTTCCTATTGTTGATTGTATTGAAACGTCATTATTGTATTGTGGAGGAGTATTGTGCAAAGCTTGATAGGCGTTTAATTTCGAATGACGGTTAACTTTCATGGTTTTTTGTCTATGATTTGCTCGTCTTACAAAAATAACTAAATATGGCTTCTTCATACAATGGCTCACGTGCCGTTTATTGTTAGTACTTACTCATTTCTTAATTTCGGATTCCTGTCCGTCATATTCCAGCAATTCATTGAAGTCTGTGTCAGAGGTGATCCTCGGTAGGTATCTAGTACCTACCTATTCGCAATATTCTTTAAAAAGTGCACTATTGAAGAGCAAAATGCGATACGAGAATGCTAAATAATAATAAGTAGGTATCTATTCCCTAAACAAAAATAATTCCTTACTACCATATTAGTTACTAGCAACGACCCGCGGTTTTACCCGCATAAGTCTCGATCCCGTAGAGATATCGGGATAAAAAGTATACTATGTGTTAATCCAGGTTATAAATTATCTGTGTGCCAAACATCCAAATCCGTTCAGTAGTTTTTGCGTGAAAGAGTAATAAACATCCATCCATCCGTTTATAATATTAGTAGGATAGGATTACCAACTTAAAATATGAAAGCGCTACCTACAATCTAACAACCGAATCTAATTATACCGAAGCCCTAGTAACTATCACTAGGGCACAGACCTACCTACTCTAATACCTACCCGCACAATTATCTCTACAATAGAAAAAGTTACAATTTCGTTTCCGTCTTTCGTGACTTAACTTCCGTTTGCTTCGAGGCTTCTTATTAGGGTGACCAAGTATCTCGAAGAATAAAGAACTTTCGGAACGAAGTTCTTTAACGCGGCTTGTGATAGGAGTAAACTGACAGAAATTATGACGTAACGAAAAAGCGTTATGCCGTCAGTTTCAAGTGTCTAAAGTTTTTTTTTTTTTTTTATAATACCGAGCCATCTAGTATAGTTTTTAGCAAGTGGACACTTGAAACTTGAGACCATACTAGATGGCTCTGTATTAATACATAATATACAGCGGAAGGAACTTTGTTCCAACCGGGTGTCCCACGACACCTTACAAATTGTTTTTTACTTGGAAGAGCAGTCCCGACAGTTTAGGTATTTTCAGGAAGCCTGAAAGCCAAGATATTTTAGTTTATTCTAGGGGCACATGCAAGTGATGCTGCAAGTGCTGATGCTGAATATTTAGAGTAACTACAAGTCTTAAATGTGTATACCTACAGGGATGTCCCAGAAATCGACCAACATACCTATACTGTAGGTAGTGACAGCTTTGGTCAAGCCCTCCCAAAATAACACAACATATGTTCCGCTAAATCTTATAGTTTTCGAGTTATACTTGATTTTCAATAAAAATCAAAATAACCGCCATGCGTCATTCTGATGTGTAAATAAAATTATTTTATTAATAATTTTTCTATCAAAATATTATTGAATATCAAACACTATCCGTAATTACCTTTGATCCTCCATAAAACTTATAAATTCAACATAAATTCATTATTATTAGATTTTTTTTCCTCAAATATTTTTTGTTAATAAATTTTAAAACAATTTTTAATAAGATTTTGCGTAACATACGCTTTGTTATTTTAGGAAGGCTTGACCAAAGCTATAACCACCTACAGTATGTCGGTCGATTTCTGGGGCACCCTATATGTCAAATTGTTTTTTAGCAAACCTTTTGCGATGTAACAAAGACAGATTCCAGCTTATGTCACATGGAACACCTACTATTCTTTCTCTGAAGTACTTGTGGTTAGATTGCAAGCCAAAAAACGCTACGCAAACGGTGATCCCACATTCTATTCACAATCTACCAGTGACTTAACTCACCCTTCTATCCAGCATGGTCACCTCACAATCACTGTAGTAGTCACCGCAATAGTATTACATGTCAAACGCAATCCGCTTACCCCTCCCTTCCCCCCTCGCTCACGTTTGTCCGTCTTTAACCGCCGTTTGTAAGGTTTCACGCAAAACTTGAGGAGTTCGTGGCCCGAATATGTTTTAAGATTGGTGTGTATTCGTGCTAATGAATTGGTCAGTTTTTTTGAGATACCTATATTAAAATCATTAATGGTTTTGCTAAAAGTCAAGCTGAAATAGCGAATTTTGATCGTTGAAGTCTTTCCTTATCCTTGAGACAGCAATGAACACTTCTTTTATCATAAAAAAACATATCATATAAATTACGTGAAGGGCTCGTGGCTAAATAATATCAGCCGCACGGGTCGATTGTTTAGGTTAAGCTTCGCTTGCCGCGGTTGGTCCGTGGATAGGTGACCATCTTTATATACCGAGACCCCTCCGTGCCTCGGAAAGCACGTTAAGCCGTTGGTCCCGGCTGTCATTCGTGGATCTTTGACAGTCTTTACGGGTCGTCAGAAGCCCGAAAGTCTGACAAACAGGAGCTAGACCACCACCTCTTAAAGCAGTATTATTGTAATATTAGTTCAGTGTGGGAGAGAGATGGAGCTAGACGTCCTGTATAGCTCCATCTCTTTCTCACACTGAAGTAACATTAAAATAATACTGCTTTTAGAGGTGGTGGTTGGCCCCCCCTGTTTTACCAAGTATCGTATTGCCCAGTAACTGGGTTGTTGAGGTTAGAAAGGCAGTCGCTCCATGTAAGATACTAGTATTTAGATGCATCTGGTTAGATTGCCGACCCCAGCATAGTTGGGAAAAGGGTAGGTAGGTAGATGATGATATGAATTATCGTACTTAAAGATGACACTATACCTACAATTTTGTTTCAATTACCTATCTCAAAGGTTCATCTGATTCGCTTCCTCTCTCTTTTTCACCATCATCATCATCATCCACAGCCCGTTTTCACCCACTG
Source organism: Fissipunctia ypsillon (assembly GCA_947568875.1). NCBI lineage: Eukaryota > Metazoa > Arthropoda > Insecta > Lepidoptera > Noctuidae > Fissipunctia > Fissipunctia ypsillon. Next base: position 18,550,044 of record OX387655.1, on the reverse strand, counting down.
CTGAGCATAGGCCTCTCTTTTCATGTGCCAATCCCCACGCTCCTGTGCCAACCTTATCCAGGTTCTACCCGCGATGGTAACAATGTCGTCTGCGCATCTCGCCGTCGGACGACCGACGCTTCATCTTCCAGTCCTTGGACGCCACTCAGTCACACTCTCTCTTTTTACCAATCAGTAATTATCACAAAGATCAAAATAAACAATGCAGTTAAATATGAATCTATTACCTACCATCGAAATAACTGCATGATGTAGTATCAGTCGTTTTAATTACTCTTCTTGAATCTTTATCTAATCTTCTTCCTCAAAATGATGTATTGCTAACGTAATAATATTTAATTACCAAATATGTTTTGATAATCTTATCAACATAGCGTCTTCAAAACAGATGCGTCTTTTTACACAGTTCTTACTTACGAGTATCATATCCCATTTTTTAAAACCCTAATCGAATGAGATTACGACTCAAAATCCTTTAACAAAACTACGTCTACAAATCGATTTATTATGAACGATTTTAAGTCTTATTACTACCGCAACTTAAGTTCAGTTTTTTACGTCTATTGTATTAGCCAAAAAGTAAGCGATTTACAACCATATTGAAAAATATCAAAGTTAAATTTCAAATGGACTGAATTTACAAGTGATTTATGAAGAAAATGAACTGAAACTTATTAATAAACTACAAGAATTTAAGGGTGGAAGTGAGGTTAGGGGTGAGTTCCGCCATTAGGGTGTTTGAACATGTCTAATGGTTCCTGAAAGATATACCTTGGGGTAAAGGTGACGTAACATTACGCATGGAGAATACCCATATGCTGATAGGTACGTTCCGTAAGTTATTGGAATAGGAAACGCAAATTGTGAGCGAAATGTTTCCGTATGCAATAAGTAGGTTCCTAAAAACATAAACGAATCGTTTTGCTTACCTACCAATGGTAGGAATTTTCATTGCCACACTGGGCGTATAAATATATTCGTAAGCTGAGACAGCTACTTCAAACTACTGCTGTCTACTATGCAAAGCTATGAGGTTTTTGCTTCATTATTGGTAAAGATACAAGAGTCCTAATTGTAACAAATAACGATCCGTATCTATAGGAATCGGCCATTAACTAGGGCAAAACTTGGCTAATTCGTGATATGCAGCTATTCGGTGATAGATAATTGTGTTTTATTACCAAGTTACTACTAACTTGATAAATGTACATTTTTCAATCATTATAGTATTTGCCACATTTTTAGATATAAGTTAGCAAAACTTATTTTGTCTACTATATCACAGTAAATTTAAAAAATAGTCTGATCAATGAATCGAATTTTACAAGTAAAAAACAAAACTATCACCGATTACCCAAGTTTTGCCCTACATAGCAAATTTAACTATTAACACATCGTTAAAAATTAAGTAAAATCTTCTTCCATCCAATATTTCGTCAGTTGGTTCTGCACGGCTCCTTTTTCAATATCTTGATAAGAAGAAAGTCTATTTTTGTGCCTTCAGGGCTAACAATGGCCTCCAGTCAGAGATACTGACTTAGTTCTCCCGTAGTCTCCTTTTTGGCTCAGCCTTCAGCGTGACCTTTTCAATTTGATAGCAACTACCACCACTGCTAACCTACTTATGTAGGTACTTGTGTACTTATTTTATATATAATTCATTATTATTTATTTATTTTTAGCCTGTGTGTCCCACTGCAGGGCAAAGGCCTCTCTTTCTGGACGAATCCTGTCTGTAGGCGTCAAGCTCGACTCGCCATCTTCTCCTGGTTTGCCTCGACGTCGACGGACGTTTTTTGGGACCCACGTGGTGGATTTGGCCCATGACTCGTTCGACATGCGGCAAACACGTCCGGCCCAGTCCCACTTAAGCTTGGTTGCTTTTTAGGTGACGTCAGGGAGTTGTGTTTTGGAGCGCAACACTGTGTTCCTAACATGGTCCGTTCATCTGACTCCAAGCTGCGCTCCATTGTTCGCTGGCAAACCTCAAGCTTGAACCTCTGCTGAGCCGTCAAAGACCAGGTTTGAGCGCCGTATATGAGGATAGGGTGTATGTATCCACGTTCAAAAAAGTTATTATGATATATTTTTAATATTTTTTTTAACATTGTTCCTCTCAGACAGAGCAACTGCCATCCTATCTCTTCACCACCCTTGATAGACTGCTAGAGAATGCCTAAGGCATTAAATCTGCGTTTGTAAGTACCTTTTTTGTGTGTGAAAAGTTTAATAAATAAAATAACTACAGTCACCGCTTTGAAGAGCGATATTGTAAGTGTTTCAATAAAACGGTCTTTAGATAAAACAAACGCCAGAAGACCAATTACCGTATTTAAAAAAAAATATCGACTTCAAAAAGAAATTAACTCAAAATTATGAAATACTCGTAACTTTAATTTCGAAAGTCGATGTCTTGGGATCTGTATTTTAGTTTTTAGCCACCGACTACCGAAATTAAAGTTATTTCATAAGTCGATTTACTTATTTTTTTTTAAATTTCGTAATTTTTAGTTTTAAGTAAAAACTGGAATATTTGTTTGTAGTTAATAGTTTATTTTTATTAAGTAATAGAATTTGACCAAGGTTTTGAGATGTTTTCCCTTTGACACCACACACCCGTAGCTCGTATCAATAACATACACATATTAGTCCATATCATGAAAATGACTAAACCGATTTTGATGAAACTTGCACTGTTACCTAAGTTGAAGTAAATGTAAGCCAATAAAATAAACAATCACAATCCGATTAATAGTTTCGGAGAAATGCGTAAACAAACATATATAAATTTAATTTAATTACTGTGAATGTGAAGACTATATGGGTCCTTGTTTTTTTTTTTCTCTCAGCTTTAATCATAGTTTGCCAGTTTGATTAAATTATGCGGCATACCCAAATGTCCTTTCTTTGGTATTGTTAGTCGAATCGTTGAGCTTCATAACTTTTATGTTGGGCTGTACGATTACTGACAGATGCTTGCACTGACTGGACAGGTCCACTCAATCTGTGTGGTTCTTTCCTCAAAAGACCATTTCAGACACCAACCTACGTGGTCTTCACATGATCTGACCAAGATTATGTCTGGACTTTAAAAGAGACTGTGACCTTTGAGTTTGTTTCGGCCTTTCTTCTCAGAGTAGTCAGATAGGAAACGCCGGCCTCATCTAGTTTAAAAAAAAATGTTTGACGTGTAAATGTGTTTGTATAAACCTACTTACAGAAATAAAATCATTTATCATTTATGTATACACCTATATAAAATGTTGTATATTTGATTGGAAGCCCTAATAGTTAATATATTGATCATATGTCAATATATTGCAGTTCCAATAATATTACATAGGTACAAACTCCTTCTTTTTATTTGAAGTCCGTTAATCAAAAATATTTAAAATCTAATTGCAATCTTATCTTAGCAACAATCAATGTCAAAAATGTGGTAAATTAGAGATATTTTTCACAGATTGAGACTGAGATGGAAATGCGAACATTCTCAAAAATAGGGGACTTGCCCCTCTGGTTACCAACCAAAAGGAAACGCAAGTAACGCTACGGTAAGACACTCCCCGGAAGTCCAGTGGTAACTTAACACTGTAGGGTACACGTGCTACTTCCTCACAGGACACTTGAGAACTGAGACCACTTCCCCGCTGCTACTGGTCAAGGGTACTTCACCGTGAGTCCGTGATTAGGTACCTGTGTGTCTAATTATCGAGACTTACAAAAGAGAAAATTCTCACCCCTTGCGCATCCCAGATTTTTTAAATAAAAATACAAGGTGTAATTTTAATCACCGTTAACCTTTTAAGGGGTCATTGTACTCATCATTATGAACAACTTTTACTATGGGATCAAACCTGAAATCGCGAAAAAAATTCGGCTTTCCTTACATTTATGTTAGCATAAATGATGAGTAGGTACCTACAATGACCCCTTAAGAGGTCAGTGATTAAAATTACACCTTGTATGCTTGTTCTAGCAACATGCGATGGAAGATGAATTTTCCTCGGAATATGAACTTAGTAAGTACTAAAGCGTTTTATCGTAAGAAATAAAAAAATAAAAGAAAATTTCATAAAACTTTCTTTGTCTTGTGCTGTTAACATTCACGTTAGCATAATTATTAAGTACTAACATACTGAAAATACTTGGAAATCAGATGTAACTTCCTGACGTTTTTCTGTCGAGAAAATTGTATTTTTTTATGATTCTGTTCCACAAAATACTTTGAAATGTCATGCTGCATTTTACTCATATATATTTTTTAATTTTATACCCAAATAATGCCAATTTTATGAAAAATAAAAATATATTGGCAATTTTGCTTTAGGCCCACTTTTAAAAGGTAGGCTAGCTCGAGTTTTTAAAGATACCACTCACCCACCAGACTTGACCCGACCAACAGGCCGACTAAAATATTTAACAGTCAACAAAATCAATGTTCATGACTTTAATTTTGACACGTTGTTTGAAAGGCTAATTACCATAAATACCATATTACCTTTAAGAAAACGGATGACAGTCAACGATTTAAATCGTAAATTTGACCTACCTCGTCAAATGATACTCGCCATTCTGTTACGTTTTGACACCTCTGACCCACACAATGTCGCAGAGAAGACTTGTTAGTTATGGAAGCCGCAACTTAGTACGGTGACGACAAATCTAACGATTTAAATCTTTGGTGTCAGTTACTTACCTTGTGCGAAAACGATCTGCGAGGCAATTGCGTAACACACTTTCAGTAGGAATCGGTTTCATTTTGACAGTTCAACAACATTCATTGCGTTATTTACGTTGTTGAGCAGATAAACTTATCGAACATATGAAGCAATGGATAAGCAATTTGCTTCAAAATCATTCAGTGTGTTACGCAATTAGGGAGCTGGTTGAAACATCAGGCAAGTCACCTCCAAATGATTGCACCATACCTACGGTAAGTAGTAAATATTTGTAAAAACGTTCTACCAAAAATTATTTGCATATCTTATAACTTTCTTAGATTTTCTTATCTTAAATCTACTAAAATAAAGTTAATAGTTAATTTAATGATCACTGAATTAATTGATCTGGTTTTCTCAACAATATGATCCCAGAGAGCTTGCATTTTATAATAATAAAGTGCCATAAAACTATAAAAAATTAAACTAAGTTAAAAAAAACGGCCAAGTACGAGTCGGACTCGCACACGAAGGGTTCCGTACCACCGTACAATATTTAACACTCTTTACATATTAAAAAACATGTTTCAGCATAAAAAAAGTTGACGCTTGTATTAATTTCACTCCTCATAAAATTTCCATGCCGGGGGCCTTTTATGAAAATCTATTCTTAAGGAGTAAACTACAAAAACACGTTTTTTGTATGGGGACCCCCTTTAATTTTGAACTTTATTATATTTTTTATTATTTGTTGTTACAGCAGCAATGGAAATACAAAATTTGTGAAAATTTAAACTATCTACATATTCATTATACGGTTCATGAGATAAAGCCCGCTGACAGACATACGGACGGACAGCGGAGGCTTAGTAATAGAATTCCGTCAGGAACCCTTCGAGTACGGAACCCTAAAAATGAACCTAATGAAATAAATGTGTATGATTTTACAAACCACATAAGTAGCAATAAAAAACACATAAAATCGTTGGGAAATAAAAAAGAATCCTACAAAGAAATAGCATAACGCTTTAGTAATAAATGTTGTCTTAAAAGCTGCCATTAAAATTCATTGCCGCTGAGCATATTTCCCTTTTTACTGAGTTGCCAGTTGTGAAATTTAAAATTCCCTGTAGAAGAGTATCAAATTGAACTGATGGTGTGATAAATGAAATCACTAGCCACATTATCAAGAATTGAAGATGTTATAGACTGATTTATTGAGCTTAGCTCAACCAACATAACTTTTAAAGTTATGCTAGCATCAACTATTCAGCCTTTAAGTTGAGTTGTGTTGTGTGCAATAACTTCGTTTCCCAATAGGTATACCAACCTACCAACCTACTTACATAGACTTGTTGATATTGAACTCGTTAAGGTTTAAAAATCTTCGTAAATATATGATCAAGTTGTTGAGTATCTAAGTACGAGTTTTCAAATAAGGTAATTCAAGTCAGAGTAAAAAATCGTTTTAATAAGTAATCCTGGAATAACTTGAACACTTCTAAAACAAGACCCGACAAGAACCTATCCAAAAAATAATAGAAAAACCTAAATTTTTGCAAAATTCTTCAAAATTGGCAACACACGTTTTTATAACAAGACAATTCGTAGTCTTCCCGCCTTATTATTTCCATACTTACAGACACAAAGACAAAGTTACACATGCTTTGCAAAAACATAAAATTGTCGCAAAATGATCTTTATTTACTTGTGATAAGGTGAATTTCAGGTTATGTGAGTGTAAAATGTAAGTTTGCGATAGTGTTGCGATATCAAATCGCGACGACGGGGGCGTAGACGAAATGTGTCAGTTTTATAACCACATTATAAGGGATGTTGGAATATTCTGGCTTGAATAAAGCCTGAATAGCAGAGGCGTAGCCTTCATACAACCCGATTCCTATCGGCTTCCCTTCGGACCAACCACTCTTCTTAATGCCTACTATTGCCAAATAATATGTTACACCTGTGTGTGTAACTGTGTATCACATCACATTACATAATTATATTTAAATACCAGTTTAATAGATCATAAGATTAAAACCCTACAGGTTTTTGTCTGAGTTTATGAGAACTGAACAATTTTTTCTCCGGCTTCCCTCTAATGATAATTGTAGCTGCGCCACTGCTGAATAGACTAGATTTTGTTTTATTCATGATTCAGAAAAACAGTGCTGGTTTTAAATCGAACTGGCCTGTCAGCGTGTAATATCTAGTTAATTATACCTAATCATTAGTCAGTCTCAGACCTTGCGAAGGTCACAGGAATACGCTGGATGCGAAAAGCACAGAACCGGTCGAAGTGGCGGTGCTTGGGGTGAAGTGGCTGAAATAATGATGAATAGTCAGTCAATAAAAAAAAAACAAGTAGTTCATGGTTATTTTCAATTTATTAAAAAAAAAATTAAAACTTTAATTCAGCTCTTGATCCATATGATGTTAGTAATACATCTGACGCACCGGGTACATGCATAATAATATGTATATGTACCCAATGCGCCATAATGGTGCAACATGGCTTGTCACTAATGACATTCAAAATGCCGTTGACGCTCCCACGCACTCTGCGCATCATGGACGCAATTCTTTTTCGCAGGATGGTATTGAAACCATCAGTATGTGCTTCGGCAAACATTCGCGCCAACGCCAACAACATTCTGAAGGTATTATTATACTGAACTCTGAGGGCGCTGTATGCCTTTTGCGAGTGCACGAGTACAAAGATTGGCATAAAGCCTTAAAAAGAGTAAAATAATCTTTACCGTCTCAGTCCCACACTCTATAAGCTTACATCTGATAAGCATTATTTTCTTATAAGGTTTGGTCAGCTGAAAAAAAACTTCAGCCATGCAGATTCCAACGCTTGTAATTCATACGAATGCGTATTGCAACAACGCGTAGGTATATCTACTTATAACGATACCGATTTGCTTTACCGATTTTACTTGAAAGTTACATCAGCCCAAGCCTAGCAAAACGTCTGCATTAAATCGTGTTACATGCGCAATATATCGCGTTCCGCGCTCAATGTAGCGGAACGCATCAAATCCAAACTTGTAATGGGGCTGCGTTCCATTTTTAAACTTATTACGATTTATTGCTTTATATTTGCACGGTTTCTGAATTCTAATATTTTTGTCTCCCCCCACCGTGACGAATTGGCGGGATTTTAGCAGATTTATTGAAAAAATAAAATGTCGTAATTTTTGCTTTGTCCACCATGTCCGGTGGAAACTGGTATTCAATGTTTTTGCTTTTGTAAATTTTGACACTATATTATTAGAAGGTCCAATTTTCTGGGCAAAAACTAACTTTGGAAATCGTTCGTAAATAATCATTCGCCAAATTGATACCTACCACCAATATTCGTTCATCTACTACTTCATACATATTTTCTATTCAGCAAGCTTACAAAATACTGTGATCGTTCTAAGAACTGTATCAAAATTCAGACCGCCTGTCTTCTAGATAACCCAAATACTTATATAGAGAGCCAGACACAATCAAGTTAATATTCTACCAAGATTGTGTCTGAAACACACCACAAACTGCAGTAGCTGAAAGCTTACGATAAGATTACTCGTATCTTAAAACATTCACTAAGAAAATAGCACTAAAGTTCAGATTTCTGACAGCTGGTATCAGTATTCGGTATCCATTAACTCCGGTCAGAAGTCATGGACGAAATATCTGGCGGTGCGCGGTGGCGCGGTTTATTTTTAAATTTAGAATGAATGTTTAGCCAGTGTTTTTTTATCAATGGGTAGGCTGAATGCAATAACTGAATGAGTTTTTCTTTAGATATTTAATTCGAAGAAATGGAATGAAGAATATTTGTATCTACGACTCGAACTCATTTTTTTTTTTTTAATTTCTCTACTGAGTGTCGCACTGTATCACGTTCTGCCTTTTTAGTAGAGCTTAGATTTTAGTATCTACCTTCTGGTTTTGCTGTTATAGTAAAAACATCATTTATATAACTACTTATGTACATATGTACAGTTAAAACCTATCTGACTGCATACTACAATCTTCCACTCATCTGACAACATGACACGACTGAGGTGACAAACTGTCTGTGACTTTATTTCCCGTGTTCTTTTGTTTTGGCAATCTACGACGAGTCCAATCAGAAATAGACGGCGACAGACTGTTTATGCTTTAACGTATGGGCTATTCCTACTATTTTCTACCTCAAAATCCTCCCAAAAATCCTATCTCCAGAAATACATAGCCCCATATGTATAAAGTCACGGAGCGAACATTATCCGCTCCGTAACTCCGTTTCCTAAAACCCGGAGTTTATTTTCCTCGTAAGATAAGATGTCCCATTAATAGCATTTCGGCCACCTATCTGAAGCTGAAAGATCTCTTACAGTTTAATGGGAGATATTTTTTGTGCATGGGAGGGGTTAAAGGTGACGGACCAATGGCGGCTCGTGACGTCATGCAGATAAAGAAGTGAGATAGAGTGGGATGAGAGATTTCTATTCTTGGAGCGTCTGGTCGGGGTACAGGCGTGGGGAAATTGATTGGTTTTGGAAATTAATTATTGAGTGAAAGAAAAAGGGAAGATGACTATTGCTAGTTTGGGTTAAATGATATCGGGACAATATTGATCCGTTGGTTGGTGTTTAAGGAGAATGGGCAGTAGCGGTAACGACCACGTATACGATCATCAGACCCGTCTTCAAATCGTGAATATTACGATAATCTCCCTCAGATTTCATATTTTAATTACCAATGTTCGACATTGGAAATCATTTACATTCTCATCGATCCTTCCAACCACGACACTTTAAAATATGCTCTTTAGTGTGTTTTTTAAGTACTCGCAATCTAATATCATCTACCTATTAGTAGTTCAATGAACACTTGTGCACTTTTGTATGCGACAGTACTAGGTGCTTTGGTTTATTCTCGTCGACGGCACGCTGAGCGTTGCAGTCGGAATAGGTACTGCCAGACTTTATGTTTTATATAGGATATACATAGGTTAGGTACCTGTGGTACCTATATGTATAATTGAGTTACCTACTATGACATCCGCTGTGAAGGACTATGGATGGGGTTCACTTTGCTGGCTACGATACAGACTTGGGTATTTTCTTTGCTTCGAAACCATTCATGCTATTAAATTTAAACACATCGAAAATTCATTTCAATGCATTAAGCTTTTGCAAGCTCATAAATTTTTCCTTCCAGGATAAGTATGTAGGTATAGAATCGGAAAAAGAAACCAAAAATCAAAACCGTTTTGGGAAATCTTACTTCATTCAACCTTCCGTAGCCAAAGCAATAACCTACCTTTTGAATTTAACGAAATAAAGTACCATAAACGTCAATTATCAACCGTCAAAATAAAAACCAATAATAACCCGCAATTGTTTTTTCAAAATTCTAAATCGAGCCGCACTCATTTCAAATATTTCACCAAAAAATCTGTCCCCAGCGGGCCATATTTAGTAGTTCAAACGCTTTTAAGAGACACTTCATTTACACATCACGGTCGACTGGCAACGAAGTCTCCATGATATTTACTGTCGAACAAATCACTGTGGAAACGAAAATAAATAAAATACGCATAGAAAAAATAGAAAAAACTTATCCCGTACAATTAAAAAAAGCTCTCTGTTATTTAGATTTCCATAAATACTCTTCGCTCGAGAAGTTTTTGAGATACATCTTCCTGAATGGTTTTTTGGGCGTCGACCGGGAAGTTTCGAGATCGTGTCGAATTATTCGGAACTCGAAAGTTGAAGCGATAAGCTTTCGCTTCAGATTTTTGTGTTGTTTTCAGGGAATAGTCACATAAATGTTATGATTAAGGTATACTGAACATTTGGATGTACTAGCTTTTGCCCGCAGCTTCGCTCGCAAAGAGGTCGGAAATTATTCCACAGGAACGTACTACCGAGATAAAAAATATCCTATGACCTAACTCAGGTCATGATCTATCCATGTGCTAAATTTCATCCAAATCCGTTCAGCCGTTTTAGCGTGAAAGCGTAACAAACAAACAAACTCACTTTTGGTTTTATAATAATTTAAGTAAGGATTTTATAAGATGTAAACAATAAACGAAGACGCCGAAACTGTTACCATGAATTCAATACATGACTAGCGACTCGATGATTACACCCTGTATACTTTATGAATGTAAATAAAGTAAAGAACGCTGATGAAAAATTCAGTTCAATCAGTTTTTTTGGGTAAGTACACGCAAAATGATCTTGAAAACCAAAGTAAACTTGTTTCCGTACTCTGATAATAAACTCAAACTCATAGACTCGAAACAATATTCAGGCACAAGCTGTTTGTATTCTTGTAATAAGTAGGTACCATTTACTTATCAAATCATATTTCTTAAAATTATGTCAAGTTTCAATAACATCATTCTTATCTATTAAAAATTAAGCAAGATATCCAAACATGACTTCTGAGTATCAAATCCATATTTTTACGGCTATAACAAAAAAAAAAAAAAAACTATCGCTATTCGAAAACGCCGGGGCCTGTCCGCATTAATCCACCTCATTGTATTTATTTGGGTTTCAAATCCTCGCCTCAGTTTCTGTCAACATAAATCGTGAGCGAGACATTTCCGACAAATACGCGCTTTGCCATGCTAACGACGTTTTGTTCACGATTGTACTTCATTCTTTTGCTAGATAATTAAATATTTTAAATTGGTTTGTGCATGGTTGTACTTTTTGACGCCGTTTTCGAATAAAAACATGATTTTTATGGTTTTATAAAGCTTGCAATACTTTTCAGTGATGCCTTGCAATTAATTTCAGTACGGAACAAGAAAGTGTGCATGTAAAAACTGTATAAAATAAAATATCGTACTAACTTATTCATATCAAACTGAGCCCGAATCGAAATATCATCCAAATATCGATGCACATATAAATATTTTGAACAGCCACGCGCCATGACAATAGCTTGGAAGGTGTTACATGTCTGACTCAAGGTAACGCTGGACACATTACAATGGCTAGGCTGGACTGTGCTACCCATTGAGGGCTTGACAATCGAGCAATGTGGAGAAAATTGAACGGAAGGCGAGCCGAGAGAAACAATGAGTTTAAAATAGGAACCTATGAGAGTAGCTAGTGATGTCACATTCCTTTTTCCTCTTTATTAATCAAAGGAACAAAACAATTCAAGTCTATTACGGCCAGTGATTACAGTTACTTTCCATTGACACATTAATGTGTCAACGTCTGCATTTATTCCAAGTGCAATATTTTTTTTATCGGCCAGTGATAAAAGTTCCATTTTTGAAATTGCATGAGAAAGTGTCATAGTCTGTACTTATTCCGAGTACAATTTTTTTTTAATCACACGGGGTCAATACAACAATAAGAAAATCCTATTCAAATCTAACGGACTTATAGGCAATTAATCATTTCCACTGCATACTACAAAAACGAAACAAACCGGAAGGTCGAGTCCACAATGGTCAACAAGTGGACGAAGTTCTCAAGGACCCCTTATCAATATTCAAGAAATTCAACTTTTTCTATTCACGCATAAATTGTGTCCGCGACTATTATCCGCGAATTCAGACAGAAGGACTTGCAAGAACATTAATTATAAATCCTTCGCGAATGACTAGAGGTCACGTTTGATGCGTGAGAATGCGTTCGACTCAAAGGACCCTATTTGAATATGCCCTTCGGTGAAAGAAAACATGGCTTTGTGAGCCATCGGTCAGCCATTGTAGCGCAGTGCAGTGTCATCGTATTATTATTCAAATTTAAGCAGGTGATGCAAACAGAACTGACCTATGGCTATTTTTTTTAATCGCAGTAAATTTTTATTTACAATACGCAATTATTGGGCTGCGTGAATTAGAATTTTGGTTTTATTAAAATTTTGTAAAAGGAATTTTACCGAAAATATTCATTTATCACAGGGATCATCTAAAATAATTTTCTCTCTCGTACTTTTGATCAAATGAATATTTGAATAGAGCATGATGTAATTTTTTAATCGGCAAATTCTATTTTTTTTTTTGCATTTCGAGTCAAGATCGCTAGAATGACGATGAATAAATTCAATTGGCGTACCTAAGCAGATAAGTAATAATTGAAATGACAGTAATCTATCAGTATTATTTAGAGTGTTGCACTGCAAGACATGCTTCCTACTTAATTAATGTTTAAAACATACCAATATTCAATACTCTTTATTCCTCAATTTATTCAATACAACAAAAATCTCATATCGCAAACATAATTCATCAAATCTACTTCAGGTCCGCACATTATGCCCGCCCGCCCCTGTTTAACAAAGATTTGGGAAAAAATGGGAAAATGTCCGCTATCGGGCTGGCCATCAATCAATGTGGATTACCGGACGATCGCTATTTTAATCATTATACCCTCGAGGATTGAAGTGGAAGTTGGGATATTATGAAGATGTTCTGAACTGAACATTGGTATCTTTTGATTTGTGAGTGGGTTTGGATGGCCGCATAATGAATTAATCGGGATTGATATCTTGTAATTATTGTTCAATATTGTTCGATAACTTCATAGTTGTAAGTTGCACTCCCGGAAATTGGGACTGTTACAGCTTGGGATCCCCCATATTTTTTCTGTGTAAACCTACTTTCAAAATGATTATTTGAATTCTACACACTTTAAAATACTTTGATTAATAAAATTGTATTACAGTTTTGAAAGCTTACTGTTGTCTTTAGTAGATCAATATAATTATTATCGTTTACTCTCACATGACAAGACAAAGATTAGAATTCGATGACGTAATATGGTTTGACAGGACGTTGATGTGCTCAGTAGGTTGTGTTTTTATTTACTGTTTTTTATTTAAAAAAAAAAATATTTATTTTACAAACAAAAAAAAATTTAAACATGTCCCAGAATTCGCGAAAAAAAAAATCAGCAGTTCCTTACATTTATGTTCGCAAAACTCGTCAAAATGTAGGGAGGATCAGAATTTTTTTTCACGATTTCAGGTTTGGTCCCATAGTAAAAGTTGTTCTAATGATGAGTACTATGACCCCTTAAGAGGTTGTGTAATTAATTCCGGGACATGTTGTATAATATAAAAAAGTATATACAAAAATAATATAAAAAAGTATTTGCAAAAAAAAAATCAGCTGCTTTCTACATTTATGTTCGCATAACTCGTCAAAATGTAGGGAACAGTTGATTTTTTTTCGCGATTTCCGGTTTGGTCCCATAGTAAAAGTTGTTCATAATGATGAGTAAGTACAATGATCCCTTAAGAGGTTGTGCGTTATTTATGTTACATCTTGTATGTAGCGAATGGAACTTTGCTCCAACCGGGTATCCCTCGACACCTCCTGAGTTTTTTTTTATTAGCAGCATCTTTACCATATTGGAGGGGAGTGTTTAGCTCTGGCTTAAGCGTCAGAGATAAAATTTTACGAGTTCTGTGAGGGAAGGAATCAGTCAAGCGTTGGATTGTGTCCATTATAGAGATTGGATGGACGGTATTTGTGGCGTGAAGTATGGCTTCTTAGCATACGTGTTAGGATAAGCAAACTGTAGAACGTAAAGAATAAGGGATGACTTATACTAGACCGTGCCGCGTCCGTGACTGCTCAACTTGTAGGGACCAAGACTCGGACGGGACACGGATGCTGCACGGTGTAGCCAGACTGCTTTATATAAAATGTTCGTGAAGTTTGGCACGGCTCGCGCCCGGCGCGGTCTACTATAAATTTTCCCTTATGTGTAGCTAGACTGGATTTTTTGAAGGAGCAATAGCCAAATTGATGGCTTGAGAACAAAACTGATGTCCAGTGCGTCTGGCTCGAACGTTGGCACGAAAGTAGTAAAAATTTAATTTTTTTTCATAACGTTGGCCTTATGTCCTGTAGTGTGCGACAAGCACAATTAGTATCACCCATCTATAGACATATCTATACCTACAAATAGACACAATTGAAGTGTCTGTTTGTAATGTCAAAATAACAGCATTTTACTGCACATGAAAGCACGTAAAAGTATATACGGTACCTACTTGTAACAAAAAAAAAAAAAACAATTTTTATAAAACAATACGGCTGGACCGATTTTGACGGGACTTTCACTAGCATATAGCTGATGTTATAAGGAGTAACTTGGGCTACGTTTTCCTCCCGCTCCGCCCAAACCGGGAGAAGTCGTTTGATGATTTCCCATCCAAAAAAAAAAAAAAAACTGGAACTCATAGTCGGATTTGAAAATTTATTTTTGCATTTGTTTTTTTTTTCAATTCTCGAGGATGGCTATTTAACATCACGCTACGACTCTTAGGAGCCGGGCAAAAAGAAAAAAAAAGTCAGAACGAACGCTGAGCGAAAACGAAATAATAGCGAGGGCGGGCGATACAACGCGGCGGGTCGGGGGACGAGGCAGTTTTATTAAAATGTGGCTGTTATTTTAGTTTATTGTGTATCTTACGACTCCCATGCGAACGAAGTCGCGGGGCACAGCTAGTACTAAATAAATATTATGATTTATGAGTGAAACGAGGATTTCTCTTCAAATGGAAGAGAAATACTCGTTTCACTGCTACTAAATTACTATCATTAATGCATGTTTGTAATAAAATAACAGCCATGAATGACCACATTCTTTTTTTGTCTTCATTCCCATCTAATATGACGGACAGTATAAACAGTCGTGCCACCATAGACAATGGACTCGAACCCCTTCCTTGAACAGTCAAAGAGTTGTCCGTTGATCCGTTGAGCCGGCCTCCTATCGCGATGGCGTGAAGATAACGCATGCCATATTTATGCCACATTAATGCCACTTACATAGTTTGGTGGATTTTTTGCCAGTTGCCAGAAAGTCGTCAATTTTTATGGTATGGATTAGTTAGCTGTTATGGATTGTGGTGAAATGAATTCTTCTTGCAGCAGTGGTGGCCCAGTGGTAACAGCCCCGAGTTACGAGTTGTATGGTCGTGAGTTCGAACCCAGACAGGTGCTTTATTTTGTGTAAATATTTTCATCACCACCACTCTCAAAATGGCGAAGGAAAACATCGTGAGGAAACAGACATGTCCTGGAACCAAAAATTCTAAGACATGTGACATCTACTAACCCGCACTGGGTCAGCGTGGTGGATTACAGCCCACTCCCGAAGAGAGGACGCCTGTGCCCCAGCAGCCATGTTTTGCCATGTTATGCCAATTCCTCTTAGTCAGAAACGATTTTTGGAAAGTACGAAAGAAAAGTTTTGATTGAAATACAGATTGATTTACAGAGTTATCAACGTGTAAAATCTTAGTTAGAGCATAACGAGTTTGAATACTTATCATGTTTTCATTTAATTTATTATTCCTACTTTAGGTATTATTTAAAATTCAACAACTCGATGAGACAATAATTAGCGGACATATTATAAGGGTCAAGCCTATTTATCGTTACGATATTTTTGATTTGCGTCCGAATATTTCAAGTTAAGTAAACATAGAATAACTTACCTAGAATTTTATTCATGTGGAAATGAAACAAAATTGTATAAAAAGCAGATAGAGGAAGTATTAGCTCTTTTCGATGGGTGGACCTTCACGATTTATATTTTGATATCCATACCGGGTCTGAGGGCTAGCTACCGCGATTACTATCCAACAGACCTGACGAACGAAAACAGTGGAATGGGCTTTTGTCATAATGATGACTACTCTTTTTTCTTGAAGTGATGGAACGTGTTTATGTTTTTTGTTCTGAAAAAATATTAAATCGTCAATAAAGTCATTGGTGTTTCTAAACTTATCCATAATGTTTAAAATATTAAATTAGTTACATTGGTCATTTTGTTTTCGTTATTTTCCCAGAAGAAGTAGGTTATTATTTAATTATTTACTTAGTAGTATTAAGGAGTGTTGATATAGCAAATGTGAGTACCAATAGGTACAAACCATTTCTGGTTTAATGGTACAAAACAAACATTTACGTATTTTAAACTGTATGCGTAAATAAATAAATAAAAAAAAAACAACGTAACATCCCGCCTGTAATCCCCGAAGGGTTAGGCAGAGGTGTAACCTATAGTACACCCACATTTCGCCAGTTATGTTTAAGTCCCATGTAATAGAGGGCGAGCCTATTGCCATCAACCGGGTACAAATCCAGTCTCCGGGCTGCTACTGAGAAAAACCCAATAACACTTTGCCTGACACGGGAATCGAACCCAGGACCTCATGCCCAGCAGTAGCGCTTGCGACCACTAGACCAAAGAGGAAGTCAACAATATATAAAACTAGTTAAGTACATAAGTCATTAATTTTACTCAATCATACTTTATATTAATTTTGTCTCTAGTAATTCTTGCAATTATTAAACAAAAAATATCAAGAACAAGATTCCACTGCCATCTTAACCCTCAATATGTCCAAGAAATTTTACAGTGCAATTTTATTTATAGCAAAATTATACGGTGGTGGCTATGTGCGTGAGAAATGTACAGCGAGCGGGGACAGCGGCGAAGCCGGACAACGGTTTATTCTTATAGATTTTAGGACATTTGAATAATGCACCCGATAGTTTGAAAAAAATAGGGAGATTCGCTATGATAGGGCGAAACGTTTTTTTTTTTGTTTCTATTATTTCTTTGCAGTTCTGAGAACAGACTTCCTATTGATTTAAGTTTGTTTCGAGAATATGGACTTGATAATGTTTTGAGCATTTGTAGATAACTGGCCTGTGTATTAGGGAATATTGTGTGGTTGTCTTAGTTGATAAATCAACAGAACGTTTGGGTTTTTCCAAAAGATAAAAACGTCATGCGGATATGCATTATGATTCATCTTGTTGGAACCTCATCTATACAGGGTGAGATTGAATTCATGGGCATCCTCTTAAGGGGTCATTGTACTCATCATTATGAACAACTTTTACTATGGAACCAAACCTGAAATCGCGAAAAATCGCGGCTGTTCCCTGCATTTTGACGAGTTATGCGAACATAAATGTAAGGAACCTTTTTTCGCGAGAGGTTTTGTCCCATAGTAAAAGTTGTTCATAATGATGAGTACAAAGACCCCTTAAGAGGATGCACATGAATTCAATTTCACCCTGTAGACGGTGATGATAGGGATGGGAAGATAACCTTACTTAAATCAGAGTACCAGCTTGCATGCAATGTCCTTCATACTGACCTCTCTTTAAACATTTTTCTAAAGAAAGGAATTCCTCAAAGAAAGCGCAAGACTTATGCATGCATACCTCCATAATGTATAGGTACTAGAAGGGTCGTCTCTGTAAATATTAATCTCGTAAATTTTATGTCAATAGTTTCCCTTCTACCCTCTTTGATGGATAGGGGTACGATATTGATGTAATATATAATAATATTTGCACTAAAATGCCTCATTTTAGGGTTAATATATTCATCGTAGTACTTTACGACCTTTTGAAGAAAATGGGTCAGTCAACAGACTGTGTGTTGTGTGTACGGACGTCTTTTTTTTGGAAAAAAGGAAAAGAAAGGACAATATCTTTTTTTTTACCGACTTCAAAAAAAGGAGGTGGTTCTCAATTCGTCGCGTATATTGTACCTACTTATGTATGTATATATATTTCCTTTTTATAGAAAAAATACGATGTGTGCGAATGAAACGAATGTTTAAACGAACTTTTAAAGTACATAACTAAGATACACGAGAAACTTAGCGAAAACCGCTTGCGCTGGTACGGACATGTAATGAGGCGAGATGATGACCGTATGACTAAAAGAGTCATGAATATAGAAGACGGAAAAAGAGGTCGTGGACAACCACCAATAACTTGGCTACTAACAATAAAAATGATATGATAGCGAGCAACAAAACAAAAGAAACAACCCACAAACGTACTGTGTAGTGTAGAAGTACCTACTAGAAGGGTTGACCCCAAATAAATAATTATAATAAAAGTATAATAAAGTAAATAATAATAAATTGGGATAGTAACGAGAAAAAAGAAGAAAAAGTAGAAAAAATACAAAGTGATGCACTAACAAGCTCTTACAACATGTTCCGGAATTAACGGCGTTTACGACGTAAGGCGTTTCATACAAACTTAAAAGTCCTTATTTTTATAAATGAACTTCATACGCATTAGCAGGATACATAGATCTAAAAAGTTAGTTCAGAACATTTTCGAAATGTCTTATTTAAGAAAAAAAAAAATTGGAAATCTATTTTCATGGAAAATTTAAAATCGGCCGAATTTAGCTGTGTGTGTTTTCGAAAATGTACGAAGTGTCATTAAAATCGGTTCATTCATTTCGAAAAGCAAAGACTAGAAGGTTTGTATGAAATGCCGTACACGTCAACGCTCTTAAGGGGTATTTGTACTCATCATTATGAACATCTTTTACCATAGAACCAAACCTGATATCGCGAAAAAAAAATCAGCTGTTCCCTACATTTTGACGAGTTATGCGTACAGCAGATGTTTTTTCGCGATTTCACGTTTGGTCCCATGATAAAACTTGTTTATAATGATGAATACAATGACCTCTTAAGAGGTTGTGCTTTAATTTCGGGACATGTTGTATTTAAAAAGAAACACCTAACGCCAAACAAAAAATACTCCTTATAAGTAAGTTCCTTTTACTGTTACTTTTGAATCCTTGACCAAAAAGTTGCGAAAGAAAAAATAGAAATGCAGCTCAGCTAATGGCTACTGTTTATCTATTCCATGGTGTGCAATAAACTTGAGACAAACAAAAAATTGAAAGATGAATCTTTTGATTTAAAAACTTTGTAAATAACAGCTACTAAACTATTACCTAATAGGTATCTGAAGTGTATTAATTGAATGGTATTCCTGGCAAGTACTGGTGTACGGTGCCAGTGATTTTTCCTTACTTCGTTAAGCTAAAAAATACTAAACATGACCATAATTTATAAATAATGTTTATAAAAATCTAAAGTAGTTTGTATTTAATCTTTAAAGTAGCCAAAGATGATGACACATATCTACCCCAATTTAAACATACCTGACAACAAGGTAAACATTAAAAAAAAAATCGCCATAAATATTTAATCCATGGACGCACATCTAAGAAAACAACATAAAAAATGTTTTCACAGCCACTCTCAGTGAATAGCTTGCCAATTTGCCTATCTTTTGAAATCTTATTTTGTAAAAAAAGATATGGAGTGACCACTAACAAGCTCTATTTAAAAGAGAGCGTCTCACGCCCCGAGAATTTTGGAATACTTTCCCTATTTTGAACTTTTTTTTTGTCCTTTCAGATCTTTGACCAGGGGACAGAAAAAATGTGACAGATGTGAGTGTAAGCCTCGCCGAATTTTAGTTCCATTTTTAAAAGTAAAAATAAAAAATAATTTTATAACCGCTAGGAAAATCCTGTAGTCCATTAAAATTAGATTTTCTTCAAAGTCGTATAAATTCAAATTATTAATACAATTTTAATAATAATCTTCTGCGTACAAACTATGAATTTCAATAAATGCAATGGTTGCCTCGTATTTTTGGACATGACCCTACCTAGTTCTAATCCAAAATTCAAATAAACATTCATACGAATCGCCGCCAAAGTTCCAATTTTAAAAGATAACGATCTAATGTTCCAAATTCGAAAGCAAAACATGTCGGCATAATAAAGACGGAGCAGACGACCGCACAAAAGTGCAGGCATGCATTGTCCGAGCTCCTTGCATAAACTTGGCCAAAATATAATTGCCTTGGCCCCCTCGGCCATTCACGCATTATGGGGTTTAAAAAAAAGTGTACAGAAAAAAATTGAGATGACATTTCGTATTCAAAACATATGTCATTTTCTGAATCGAAGTGTCCATTGTTGCGTCTGGACGATCCTTATTAGCGAAACCGTGAAGTTGCCGACGTTTCCCATGACGGCTAAATTCTATATTCGAATTATTTGTACGATTTACGGATTTCTGGACGACACATCTTTATTGTTGTTATTTCGGAAGCGACACGGATTAGTTCCGTGTATGCATCGATGCATGTTTATTATTTAGAATAATACAGTTTTATATTAAAGGTAGTGTGAATTTGGGAATTTGCGTATGTTGACCCATTTATGTCTTGTGTCCAAGTGACATTCCTTTATTAATTTCGACAGATGCAGGAATAAAGAAAGAATTTTATGACAGATTACCGGGACTGATTTGGATGTTGAAGATGTTGGGAACTTCACTCTAAGAATAAAAACGATTCCAATTACTGTTAGGATTTTCATAACCATAAAAACCATTAAAAAAAAACAACAGAAATAAGTATTTCGCTATACCTACACAGACACACATTTACAAACCGCGTGTGGGTAAAAACAACCCCATCAGTTAATAATCCTCATCGATATGGCTCTGATTACGTCGACAACAAAAGTCTAGATGTAGCAGATAACCCTGCACTGGGGTGCATTACACCCCCAGGGTGATTTAGGGTTGAACTTGGAATTTTACTATGCGTTGCATTTTCCACGCTTATAGTTAACAGTAACTAATACCAACATTTTTTTGTTAAAAGTTAAAAATCTTTAGTAAAATGGTACAAATGTATCGAATTGAATGAAATACATTATATGTATAGGTAATAAATATTGTCAAGTTTGCGAATGTTTTTTTCCTCACTGCTGCAGTTTATTCAAGGAATATTATGAGGATTTTTCGTCTGATCAGTCTGATTGGTGAATATACAAAACAAACTAAAATGCGAACCTGTTTTTTCCTTTTACAAAATTGGTGACAGCAGCTGTTGTTTTTTTTTTCAATAGAAAAATATACAAATTCTTTTAGTACTTACCTAAGTAATATGCTTTTTATTGTGGCAACCCTATTCCCACAAAAGGTGACTACACTGAAAGCCCACGCAATGAGTGACATAATAACCAAACTACAGATTACAGATAAGCTATTAATTTGGCTCAAGTATCCTTTTCGATATCGAAAGTATGCCCCTAGCGCCCAGTTTATATTTCCTACTTCAACCATTTTCACCAAACTTATTTCTGTCACAGAAGGTTTATTTTCGCGTGGATTTTGTTTTTGGTACTCGAAACATTAATATGGTTTTTTAATCACCAAGAAATTGATACGAAGCTCTTTTATGTGGCAACACAAAAGCTATATTGTTTTCCCAGCGTTTGAACCGCGAATATGTTACCCTTGATTGGGGCGAGATTATTTTATATAGCAACCCTCTGGTGATTGATTAATAGGGATATCAGTGAGGACTTCATTTGAGAAAATATAAAAGAGGTTGACTAAACTCATACACCATATTCTATACTGTTCTACTTATTATTTCTATTGTGCTCAGCATTGTAATCGCAAGAGATTTTTTTAACAAAAGGACTTTATTAAGTTTCAAATCAATTGACCAAATTAAAATACGTGGGTTACTTAGTCCCAAAATTGGATTCGCCATCAACGATGCGACCTTAACTGCCCTACCAGACAATTCAGAAAAATCTTTACCTTTTTAGCCGGAGATGACTTCAACTCTTCATTAATGGGTTTTGTGGAAGTGACATTTTGCCTATATCGCTGGATTGATCAGTGATTTTATTTTAATTCATATTATTTTTATTCATTTTTTTTTCGTTAATTTTTTTTTAATTTTTAATTTTTTTTTTACTTAGATTTAAAAAAAAACATTCAAACATTCTTTCTTTTTCTAATTCTGAATCGCCATATTCCAAGCTAACTTGCCTGGAACCACCACCAAGAAGATGATTAGTGGTTTTATTTTCTGAATGAGAAAGAAGATGTCATACCTAACCTATGTCCCATAAGGTCGCAGCATTATGCTGAGCATTGGCCGTTTTGCGTGGATGTGACGCATATTTTCCTTCAACTTGTTCTTTTTTGTGTTCGTATTCTTTCTTAGCGTAATGTAAAACACAAATAAACGTATTTTCATTCTTTTTTTTCTAGTGACAAAGATTGAGAAGGTATGCTTAGATGGTTTGGTCATGTTGAGAGGATGAATGAAAGGCGACTAACAAAAGGTAGATGTGAGTGGAAACGCCAGGAGGGGACGCCCTAGGAAGACTTATAGTGATCTTATTGGTGATGTTCTTCAGAAAGGTCAGGGGCGTAGTACTCGCAACCGGCGTGCGTGTATGACCAGATGTATGAACGTAAACGAGGCAAAAGGAGTATGTAGTTGTAGGCGTTCTGTAGTTTCTGCCTACCCCCGTGGGACGAAGGCGTGAGTTTATGTATGTATATGGGAGAAACCACGGAGAAACGAACATCTATACACCGTAAGGACTGTTGTTGCTTGTAGCGCTCGGCCGCTATAGTAACGCTTGCTAACAGATGTGGTCATCGTGTGCACGGGATTTTGTTTTCAAATTGGTCAGATGTAAGTTTCCTCGATAGTAGATAATAATATGTATGTAAGTTTACCAGATTCTCTTCCTCGTGACTGCCATCTACTAGCACAGCTAGCTAGCTAGCTGTCGCCCGCGGCTTCACCCGCGTGGTTGTCAATACTTCGCTATTGTTCACAATTTCATGAGTTTTAATTAGGTTCCGCATCTTAATTATTTTTCTAAAATAAAAGTACACTAAGTTACTCCTTATAACATCAGCTATCTGCCAGTGAAAGTCCCGGTCCAGCCGTTTAGGAGATTAGCCGGAACAAACAGACATCTTTATAGGTATCTTATATACTGTCATATGCATTTAGTAAAAAGCTGCTATTTTGACATTACAAACAGAAACTTCAATTTTATTTATTTGTATTCAGCCACGAGATTCTGCAGACGCAAACACAGGCTAATTATAATTTATGCAAAACTATTTCATTATAATTGAAACTATTAATCTCAGGGTTAATAATCATATGTTTGTATGTAGATGTAAATGTTGGTGGGGTCATCTGATTGGAGCCAGTTCAGAGTTATAAACACTGCCATAATATGTCTAATAGTGTGCAAAGGTCTTATTTTATGTTTTGACGGAACGAGGTCGGCTCTCATTAAGTGTCGCAAATAGTATGGTTGTAATAATTATCTACTTAACAGCATAAACATAAGCAGAATCAACCTATATTTTGTCAAAATTTTATTTTAACACTCCCATGAAGTCTAAGCGATACAATCCACCTTTGCGAGTGCCATTTGCTTCAACCAATTATAGGCAGAATTCGTGCGTTGTGCGTGCAAGCAAAAATTTAAACAAGCTTTGTAAACAGCATGACAGATCCATTCCTAACTAGTGTGTCGTTAGCCAGGAAGTGCTCAAGCCGTAACTTTTTCAAGTAGTTCATATATGTTATGATGACTGTTATGCAGTGCGAGCAACATAGGAACTATACTGTATATTTAGTTTCTTGGTGTGAATGTCCTTAGAATTTACGTTTTATTTTTTTTTTCTGTTTTGTAAAAGTGGAGACCTGTAATTGGCTTTCAGACTAATGTACTGTCCTTGATCTGTTTGTTATAGCTGTAAGTCATCCATGTTAGCTAAATAAATAAATAATGTTCCCACTGCTGGGACACAGGCCTTGTCTTTGTGAGAGGGAGTGAGCTGTACCACCACGCGGGCCCAGTGCGGGTTGGTAGATGTCACATGTCTTCGAATGCTTCGGTTCTAGAACTTGCCGATTTCCTCACGATGTTTTTCTTCACAATTCTGAGAGCGGTAGTGATGAAAATATTTACACAAAGTAAAGCGCCTGGCTGTGTTCGAACCATTGACATACAGAGCAAAGCCTAAGCGCTGGGTATGGAAACATGAAATTTTGCACAAGAATTCCTTATTAGGATTCTATACCGGAACCGGAATCTTATTACTAAGCCTCCGCTGTCAGTCCGTCCGTCTGTCTGTCAATGGGCGGTATCTCATGAACCGTAATAGGTAGACAGTGGAAATTTTCACAGATTATGTATTTTGATTGCCGCTATAATAATAAATA
Source organism: Fissipunctia ypsillon (assembly GCA_947568875.1). Lineage (NCBI taxonomy): Eukaryota > Metazoa > Arthropoda > Insecta > Lepidoptera > Noctuidae > Fissipunctia > Fissipunctia ypsillon. The sequence continues at coordinate 18,525,483 of OX387655.1, read as the reverse complement.
ATTTATTTATTTAAGAAAAAACAAACAGTAGCACAATAAGAAACAGTCATATTATCTTAAATATTACATTTTTTTTTTAATATGCTACCCACTACGTTCTCCACAGATTACAATTTAAAGTATTTAAAACTAGCTAGTGGCACAGATACAAAACCTATACAGCAGTCATTATTCTAGAACACTTATCCGGATTTTTAAATTTATAAAAGAAACGATAAATTTGTGTGCGTACGTTATTTTGCATTGCATTGCATTTTTAGTGAGAAAAACAATGTCGATTGAATTAAACTGATTGTTATATGTCTCAACCAAACGATGAAGTGGTGAACGTGAACCAGCGTTGGATTTACAGAGACTAGTAGCAAATAGACGTCGAGTGCGTACCTCACGTAAGTACATGAACTGTTCGAGGAACCAGGTAACACAGACTCCCAAAGAACTAAGTCCGGACAGTCAAAATGATTGCGGCACACATTGTACAGAGTCATAACTTCCAGAAGTTTCCGTCTTGATTGTAAGGTCAGATGATCATACTTATTAAGAAGTAAGGGTATAATAATAAAAATAAATACAGTTAAAAATTAAAGGGTGTCCCCATACAAGAAATGTGTTTGTTTAAACAGAAGTATTAAAAAAATATGTAGTGTTAAATATTGTACAGTGGTACGGAACGCTTCATGTGCGGGTTCGACTCGCACTTGGCCAGTTTTATTACGAAGGTGAGCACGAAGGCAGGTTTTTTGGAAATTTATCCCTAAGGGATAAAAAGGAGATGAATGTTTATATGGAAGTTCGTAATTTTTGCCGACGGAAAATCGCATCGGGCGCACGGTTTGTCTGTAAATAACTCGGAAAGCTAAGGATCCTACAACAATTTTTTTTAACTTATGGCCAAGACATTCTTAGGTTTGCAGACAGCAATACATAATGCATAGTTCTGAATATTTACAAAATAAAAAAGTACAAAAAAAAACCTGTCTGCAGCCAGTTATGAGTTAACAATTCTTAATTCAAATTATATATTTAGTTTTATTTAACAGTTTATGTACATACATAGGTATGTATAAACAGGCAAGAAGAAAGGAACAGAAAAATACGTACAAAGGTGATGCTTATTTCTAAAGAAATCTCTTCCAGCATACCTGCGATAGTAAAGTTGATAAAGAGATGTAGACAACGTGTGTAAGAGTACAAGAGAAAACAAAATACATGAAATCAAAAACGATCCACTAATATGAATATATACAAATATATATAAACATACAATATGAGTGCATAAAAATACATACATACTTCCAAAATAAATGTCACTAAAATATATACGGTAATAATGTAGCTTATAATAATAAATACTAACAGCTATGACGAAGTGGAATGATTGTGTTCTTTCACTCTTCTCTTAAGCACTGCAACAGTTTGGCAGTCCCTAATGTCAGGCGGAAGTGAATTCCACAACCGAACCGCATGCACAGTGAAAGAGTAGGAGTAGAAGTCGGTAGAGTGGGGAAGGGATTTAAGAAGATTTCTAAGATGCGACATGCAAGATGGAACAGAAGGACGGGCGTAGGAAAAGCGTTCCCGCAGGTAGGATGGCATTTTAGGATTGTGAAGGACGTTAAATATTTATTTATTTATTAAAACTTTATGCACAAGTAAAAAATAATAGCGTACAAAGGCGGACTTAATGCTTGAGGCATTTTCTACCAGTCAACCTTAGGGTGATGCAGAGACAAAACATGGCAGGTGCAACATAAGGGATAGATAACATGAAAATAACTATAAAATACTAGAATAAATGCATAGATATATACATACATACTTATAAATGGAATAAACTTCGTCAGGAGAAATAACGATCGGTAGAGGAGAAATAACGATCAAAAGAGGAGAAAACGAATCCAGCAAATCAGCGCTGGGTTGTTTCTGCCAAGTTCTTACGTACATATATTATGCTCACGCAGACACAATATCCGAGAGTTCTTGCGAAGTCGATAGGGAGCCACTTAGTATCTTGCGAAAGTTAGAAACGTGATCATACTTGTTAAGATTAAAAACAAAACGAATACATATATTTTGCAAACGCTAGAGTTTATTTAAGATCTCCTCGGTGGCATCCTAGTAACAGGCATCAGCATAGTCAATAATGGGCTGTATGAGAGTTTGGGCAAGGGAGATTCTGGTATTTAAGGGCAAGAATCTCTGGAAGCATTTCAACGTATGGAACGTGTAGTGCACTTTGCGACTGACTTGAGCAACTTGGGCAGTCCACGATAGGTAAGAGTCCATGGTCACCCCCAGATTTTAACTGTGTTTGCGTATTCTATCTGAACTCCATTCAGACAGAGTGGAGACAGCGACGCGACATCGAGCCTATTCCGCACATACCTTCCACCGATGATTATAGCCTGGGATTTCTTAGGGTTGATTTGCAGTCCAAAGAACCGCGAGCACTCGCTAATCAAATCCAAGTCACTGTTCATGGCAGACACGGCTGCTGCCGCATCTTGCCTCAAGAAGTGATTGTAAAGCTTCAGATCGTGGGCATAGAGATGGAAGTGGCATGAGATGAATCTGGTGACAGAGTTAATGAAAATAGAAAAGAGAAGAGGAGAAAGAACGCCACCCTGAGGCACACCCGCGGTAAGACAACACCGGTCAGTAGAAGACTCATCGAGACGAACTCGCAGCGAGCGGCCATTAAGATAGGAATCGAACGCATCAACCGTAGAAGAAGAGAAATTGAAAGATTTTTGGGATCCCTAGAAGGATGTCAAAATCAACGGTATTAAAGGCACTGCAAAGATCATATTAAAACTATACAAGCCATTTCGCTGCCACTTTTACTAAGTTTCTGTTATAAATCTCTGAAATGCCACTCATATTAAAACTAACGGTAAAAACAAACCCTCTCGACGCCGAAGAGTCACATTGACAAATTTACGACAGTTTTTGCTATAATTTTATCCCTTTTTTTTCTCTAAATTTTTATAGTTCCTGTAAGTGGCGAACGGTTTTGCGGCATTTTTTTTTTTTGTTTTAAGAGATTATGAACCTGTCTTAAGGTGTTAAGTCAATCTTATCGGGACCCGGTTCGGACTTGACAGGTTTTTGTGATAAATAACGAAATTTTTCTTTGAGTGTACACAAAATTGATGGGGTAGGTTTGTTTATTTTTAGAATGGTATTTTGGTTTTTACGTCAGATACCGATAATTTGGAACACGTACGCTTATTATTCTTTTTCTATTCTTTTTATAATAAATTAAATAATAGTGACATAATATTTTTGTAGCAGTTGTTTAAATCCGCCAAACGTAATGTTAGGTATTTGTACAGAAACAGCTTATAAACCTTTCTCTTGTTAATACTTCATTCAAATGATTTTCTTTCCTTTTGTTAGTATTTTATTAATATTTCAAAAACATTGCAAACTATAGTTTAGTATATCTAATTTATAAGCATTTTTTATTTTGTAAATGTCAGTACCATGGAGCCGTTTATTACGTTATAAGATGTAGTACGTTGACTTGAAAGAGTATGGTAGTTGAGAGTAAGTCATGTTCACTTATACATCTCGCTGATGGTGGCGCGTGTGTTGGATCGTTCGGTTCCCTACAAAGTGGTTTAGCTGGATGGTGCTGATCCACGCGTCATGTTCGTGAACGGACACCGTCGGTTGAGACTGGTCATCTCTTGGCTGCTGGGGCTTATTTTTAATGTTATATTTTGAATTGTTTTTATTTCTTTTTTTACATTGTTCTCACATATAGTAGCAACAAGAATAATGTACCCAGGATTTTGTAATAATCTTGATTTAAAAGAGTGTCCTTTTTTTTATTTGAGATAGGTTTGCTCTTGAGTCTAGTCTAGGTCAGAGATGACAGAGACAAAGTCGACGATGGAGCGAGCTTACCCAGAAGAAGCCTGTTAACTCTCACTTTGAAGAGATCGGGGTTGTATACGTTCGGAAACACAGACGCAGGCAGAGAGTTCCACTCCTTTGCTGTGCGCATCACTAAAGACATTTGGAAACGCTTAGTGCGAATTGGTGGAATAGCAACTAGGTAGGGTACCTGCAGTGCGTCTAGATGTCCGATGGTAGAAGGGGGCAGGCGGAATGAGGTAGTGGAGTTCTCGAGCACACTCACCGAAGTAAAATCTGTAGAAGACCGACAAGTAGGCAACCTTGCGGCGATGAGCCAAGCTGTGAAGCTTGGCATCCACCAGTCTTATGTCGCCAATGAGTCTCTTAGCTCTGCGTTCCACCGAATCAAGCGCGACAAGTTGGTATTTAGCTGAGCCATCCCAAAGGAGGCTGCAATACTCCATGCAGGATCGGACTTACGCTTTGTAGAGAGTTAAAAGCTGTCCAGGCGTAAAGTATCGCTTCACCCTATTTAGGATGCCCAGTTTCTTGGCCGCAGTTTGGGCTTTGTACTCGATGGTGGCTCCGAAGTTGAGACATGATGCCTAGGAGCTCATCCTTGGAGTTTCTTGCCCGTTCTTCTCCATAGAGATCTACGTTTTGGAATGGGCAACCAGCTTCAACTTTCTGACTAACTGACTGACTCTTTAACAATTCAAAAGTGCCTGTAATTGATTTAATTGAAGTAAATGCTTTAAGTTTGAGTTTTAAATACCTACTTATATTTTGTAACAACTATATAGTCTCGATAACTTATTACCTAAACGAATATGCCGAAGCAGTAACAGGAGCTATTTTTGACACATAAAACTTATTTATGAACCCACAGACGTGTTTTGCTATTCCGCAAGTTAATTAGTGACCCCAAATAATCACATGGAAGACGTTAAGGTCACATGAAAGTCATAAACTTGTCAAAGAAAATTAAATATTATATTCTACTGACTTCTGTTCCGTTCCGTTATGTTTAACAATATTTTATACTAATTTATGTATTATATTAGGTAAATCGTTAAAAAACTAATATCTGGCAGTCGCAATTATTAATTGGATAGGTACCAAAAATGATGAATGATAGAAACAGAATTTATATAGTTTTAAAATTTTTATTCCAAATCAAAGCACCATAACATTAATAATGAAACATGACTCAACAAAAATCAACAAAGGGGTAAAATTCACCCTGAAATACACCAAAACCAGATTTTAAATATTTCTTAAACCCGTCGACTCGTGCCTCTGCGCAGCATCCAACCCTATCGCTGCTGCTGTTAACCCGATAACGCGTGCCGGGATCAATACGACCCACCTCCGAGATACCTCAACCCCTATTGTACCCGTTTATCTCGGGCACAATCCCTCTTTATCCCTTTTACAGGGCTAAAGGGTACATGAATCGTGCGCATGGATTCTGTACTTATCGCGTGCGTATTGTTAAGATGGAAAAGAGATGTTAACCCTTACTTTTTTGGAGATGTTCCGTCCCTTTATAAAGCAGCTAGTCTGTATTTTTTATTGGGTATAGGTTGATTTTTTTACATTTAAACTGATGATTTTATAAGTAGCTCTAACTTTTTTTTTTAAATTTCAACTACTGTCAACCCCGAGTTTAAAAAAAAATAATAGCTTAATTCCCAGTGGTAAAAATAGTGACTTCAACGTCTAAGTTCCCAATGAAATAATCCAGTTTTCTAAAGATGTTTCAGTTCAAATCAAGTTTGAGCGCGATCCGCGATTCTCAGAACATTCGGAACACGTGAACCCACCCCGTGGGACCACACATGCGTTTGAATGAAACTTCTACAATCTTCAATATCCAAAACCAGATTCCTTTCTTCATCAATATTCACAATATTAGAAGAAGCCCCTTTTTTACTTATCTTTTTTTCTATAGGGGTGTTTGTAACGTCTTTTTTCTTTGGACGAAAAATACGACGATGACCCATGACCCCAGGACCCTTTGAATCTTTGAAATCTAGTTTGTATGAAAAAAGCGTGTCTGGCTGTTTTGTTTGGTGTTCACAATGAAGTGAATACATGTCCGAGACTGATTGTATGTGGTCGGGGCAGTTTGCGTTCTCCTATGTGACTAACAGACGTTAGATTCTATGTAAACGTGTATGTAGTGATGATACATATAAGGCGTGTAACGTCCTGGCAGTTTTTTCAGAATAGAGCGTTTGAAACGGTTTTTATTATATAGTACATTCATGTATTACCTATATAAAACTGTAGTTATCTGTGAACACTTACTTTGTTTACTAGATTTTGGGGAAACCATGCTCTTTTACTTGCTATATGTTAGAAAGATTAATGATTTATAAAGAATATCTACATAATGTTATAAAAAGATGGGAGTGCTAACCATGATCATACTTCGAGATGACTTCATCATTAATAACTGCGAATTATCTAAGATCTATTAATAATATTTCTAATCGTAATACTCGTGCCAACCGCCTCTTTGTATCACGTGTTCCAAACTTAAAAAAAAGTAACAACATTTTTGTTAAACTTTTTTTGCAAAAAATCCCCCACGACACACAATAGACTTCGCTCCCGTTAAGTAACCCAATTTTTACACCATAAATAAAAAGAAAAAAAAAAACGTGAAAGGTAACGGTCTTCCGTGTTTCTTTTTTTTATTAAAAAAAGGTCCGAGTATGTAAGAATTAATTTATGTAACGCCTCAATGCTTACGCAGAAAGTGGGTATTGAGAGCGAAAATTAGGCCACATTCATAGGTTTTTTTCTTAAAGCTTTTTTTAAAAATCTTTTTTGCCTTTTTCATAATGTTTTGTGACAATATTGACAGATCAGGCCCCGTTGAAGGTTTGACGTTGAGTTCGAGGATTTGTAAATAATCTCATTGAAAATTAATACCGTTTTTGAAAGTTTCTTAGAGGCTGATTGGCTTCATTGTCGGATGTTTTTTGTTGGTGTCTCAAGTTTTCAGTGGCTATGAATTTTGATGAGTTTGTTTTTTGACAGTTTTTTTAGTGGGTTAGTAACACAAATAATAATATTTTCTTGTGAAGTGTAATGTAGGTGTAGGGGACTTGGATTAACTTTTTTTGGTATAGGTAAGTCGGTTATTTTTAAGTAATTTTAAGTTGGATTTTTTTATTTTACATTTTATGTTGGAAAAAAATCTCAGTTATAGCTATAAACTTCTCGAAACTTCTAAGAACGTTACTTATAATTCTTGAGACCTGCCAACGTTTTTTTTTTTGTCATGTCTTTTAACCCCGCCCTAATCTTTTAACTCCAAAAACGAGTTCTCAACAATAAAAAGTCGCAGCATCCGTAACCGTTTAAGGGTTAATAATGGTAATGACAGCCATAACCCTTATCCACGTGCCGAGATGAGGGTTAAGTTAAAAATGTGAAGATGACAGAAAGGGTGACTTTACGTAATTGTTACTTAAACTTATCTTCATGAGTTTTTTTTATGGGGTAGGTAGAATTGTCGTTTTTTCTGCTCTTGTTGAAGAGAATGAAACTGTGGCCAACTAGAAGATACGGCTTTGTCGGCTGAAGAAAAGTGACTCACGTGATTTCGTCCAAATAGTAAAAAGTTTGTTTAAATACCGTAATCTACTAAATTACCAAATTCTAATCGTGATGTTTCAGTAAATTTTGGAGTTCATGAACGATAGGTATTTGTAGAACGAAAACACTAATGGCGGATTCCTATAATTTATAGACAATTCTTGGTTAAAATTAAGACTCTTGTGTACCTAATAATGAAGCAAAGACCGCATAGCTTTGCATAGTAGACCCTCCCATAACCAAGTAGCTATCACATGTAAACTTAGCTTACGAATCTATTTATATGCCGAGTTTAGCAGTAAAAACTGCTACCATTGGTAAGCAAAACGACACGTTTTTGTTTATTGGAACCTTTCTTTCTTTCAAAAATCTTTTACGGTAGGTAGGTATACAAATACTAGTATAATCTTTAACGGCCGAACCCGATAACCTATCTATCACCAGTTTTGGCATACTGGAGATAGAAAAACTTATCGTCTATGGTTTTAACGTCGACAGATATAATTATACTGTCTACCATCAATAGCGATATGTTTTTACTGAAAATAGGTTATTGGGTTCGGCCGTAAGTAGATTACCTACTTTTCGACCTTTGTAATTTCGAAACCCAGAAAAAGATCGAATCACAATATTATGGAGTGGTCAAGTACATTAACTTGTACATTGATTAATCTCGTCTCGAGGGAAATATGAAGTTGTCAAGGGTGACCCGTACGGTTGGGATTGTATGAGGTCTCTTGATGATAAAGCTATGGTAAAAGTATCCATAGATATGAAAATAAAGGTCTTCATTTATTTTTATGAGACAGATTGAGCTAGTAGGTAAAACGGTATAAAGATCTGAAGACCATGTTTTTTCTGCAAAATTGCATAGTTTTACTAAATCTGAATAAAATAGAATTCTTTCTACTTTAGTGTTTGAACTTAAGAGACATCCCTACAATTACACATCATATTATAGACTATGCTGGTATCACACTGCTTGTATTATTAGGATAAACAGTGTAACAATTGTAAATAGGCCAATACATAAATAATGTCAAGCAGAGGACTTAATGATGGAAGAATGAAGAATGATTGTTGGATTCATATGGTAAGTTGGTTCAAGAAACTTTTAACTTCCAAAGCTCCAGTCTCATTAGAGACTCGTACTTACACTTTCAATTAGAAGGTATTTCTACATTATATTCTTGAAGTTTTTTACTCATCAATTCTAAGACCTCAATCATTAGTAAAATGTTCCATCGCCATCAAATCTTTCAATAAGGGAGGTTCTCATCCTAAAATCCAATCCAACTAGCACCTCTGGATGCACTCGACTGCCTCTCTTTGAGCTCAGCCGCGAATCAACAGTCCCCGGTTAATCGTTCAGATTAAGTGGCATTAACGCTCCCACACAATCCCATCACTTGCCAACAAATCTCATTTCGACTGCACTTTAATCCTATACCACAACCTGTACTAAGAAACATGCATAATTTTTGTTAGGACAACCATTGCTGAGTCAAAACTGTGGGGGGTAAGTTCTGATTAAACAGATGCGGTAATGTATGATGGATGCAGTGAAATTGTAGCTGATGGGTATCGTTTCCCCTAAAAGCTCCCGCTCGCTAGTCAATTAAGTGATCAGCCCAGGGGTTCTGCACAATTGGTCGCCTCCGCACAAAGCGACAGTGGCGCCGCGCTACGATATTGTATACAACTCGCTACGGTTTTATTAGACGGATTGTGAGGGATGACGCTTTTTTGAAGGATTATAACTGAAGCATATTTGAGGTATTAATATTGAGGGTATTACGAAGCTAATAATGCACGAATTGAATAGATGCTAATACGCGAATGCACACTACATGATTGTTGTGTTTATACGAAACAGTTTAATCGAATTCTGTTTATAATTTGCAACTGAATAGCTACCGCATATTTCTCAAAATTGAGTCAATAAACTTTCAATTTCCAGGAAAACAGACACAAAGCTCAGATTTCTTACGGTAAACTCCGATTTATTTCAACCCGCCCATCTTTCAGTGGAACTGAAACAAAAAAGCCAACCGGATCTATTTTTATTGCAATTTTTTTCGCTTTGCAGACGCGGCGAGTCGTCGGGCCCTGGGCGTCCGTGCGTAAAATCGGATCATGAACAAGTTACTCGCGCGCGACCAATAGTTGAGAGCCTCTGACCGAGCCATGGATTTTAGAATTACTTTTTTTCCGGGAAACTTTTAGAATTTTAACGCTTCGCATGAAAGCGTCGATTTCTGTGTTAGCCTTTATGGATTTCGGGCAAAAAATTAGCGATGTGTATGTTTTTCGGGAATAACTAACAAAACTCTTTTATAATTCGAAGACGTTGTCTGTGATATCAATGGGGAAGGTCGGGCAAAGCTAATTGTAGATGGCGTGATCATAGCTAGGTCCCAACGGCCTACAATAAATTTGACGTTTCGTTCATCCATGAGTTTACTTTTATTTCGCTATTTCGTTATTTTCGGTAATTTAAATATTTTAAATCAAGTATTTGACATGGAAAGTGTCAGAATTTAAAACCATAAATATATCCTCAAAGTCACTTTCTTCAAAATGTTTCTACTCTGTTTAATTTATAAAACATCTCTACGAATAGCTTTAAGTCACCATCTTTTAATTTAAGGGTCTCTCAGGAAATTGTGGACTCCAATTTCGGAGTATTTAGTAACACAACAACGCATCATTTTCGCAAAAATAAAATAAAACCACCTCACGCCCTGTATTATTAGCGTGTGTTGGGAACTGGCTACGACAACGCCATTTTGACAGTTGCCTCCCATTGAGTTTCTAATGTGCATCTGATTACACTGGAAGTGACTCTAACATATAAAAAGCTAGAAAGAACAAATCATGCTTCCTAAAAATCGATGTTTAACATGAGGTGTGCCTGATATTGTAGAAATACTACTTTGAAGCAATATTTTTCAAACAAAATCTATAAAAACTATACGTAAGACAGGGAAGAACAACAACATTTAAGATAAAGCTGGCATGGAGTCACCACATGAGGTTGGCTGATAACCTTAGCCCGATGTCTTATCATTGAAGAAAAATAACCGACCGAGTTATACTGAGGAATTGTAGTAGTATCGATGTGGTAGATCATTTTGAAACATTCGATTTTAGCTGTTAAAAGCATGGGTCGATATTTTGTTGTATCAATACGGGTGTTAGAATGATAGGTGATGTTAGATCTACGAACGATGTCATCAGTGTTTTACTGAATGCCAGTAGCAATAAATTAATGTTTAATAGAAAGGAAGATACTTACTACAAATTTTATTATTGAACACGTGTAAAGTTACTTGGTATTTTATCCAGAAAAGGATGAGTAATAAACGGAATAGTAATGAGCAATATATACAAATCTTGACGAATGAATAAGACAATACAACTGAAGCAGGCTCAGCTCTAAATTAAAACACACAACCCAAACTGCACATGACAGAAACATTAGCGGATGCAGCGCCAAAAATACATAATAAAAGGTGATAAATACATCATTTTTACAAACAAGACCCGACAAGACACATTGGCAGACGTTCTTAATTTATCCAGTAGCACACAAACAAAGAGGCAAGTGGACAAACAGACAAACAAAACAACAAACGCGTGATTTAACGCTGACATACTCGATTCTTATTTGTCGTTTTATCGTATCGATCTTAGTGTAAATTGTAATGGGGACTGATTGATTTATTCAGAGCTTTACTGGGAATATTTTAAATTGTTGCTGGAGGTATATTTAGGGTTGTTTGTTAGTGTGCTTGTTTCGTGGTGGTGACGTCAGCTTTAGCGAGTTTATCTTGCGAAATGTATTGTTGTAAATGCTTTCAATGTTCAGCATCTAGTTTAACTTCTGCTTTTGCTTTAGCATCTCGTGCCATATTATCGAAACGAAAGATTATCTCTTCTATGACCACTGTTTCTCCCTTTTCTTGTTTCTTTCTTTCAAACGGTACATATAGTACTCTATTTTATATGTTTTGGACATGTGTGAAGGTTCATTCCTTGTCCTGATTATCTCAGGTCGGTTTTTCTATTCTGCCTTAGACACTTATTTTTATTCCATGCAGTATAAATAAATGGAGATGGGAGAACGCCGAAAGTGATAACCGATCAGAAAGTTTTCCAGCATCAAGAAATTCATACACTCCTAAACGAATTGTTTGTGCTACCACTACATTCCGTCGGGAGTAGCCGCTGAATGGCAAAGCCATCTCAAAGTCTGACGATTGATGCATGTGACATTACACGACAAGACTTTCTGTGCTTTTTATTTGACAATTTATGTGTCCCACAAAACGTAAAGTACTTTTGTAGTAATGTGACTGTCTTACAGCTTTTATTTTTTACGGTAAGTGAAATTTTTAGTGTCCATGTCGTTTCGGTGGGGACCGCTTTGGGCTTTAAGCGGCGATGCGTTGATTTCTTTTTTCGGACGTAAAGATTTAAATTGGCGTGAGGTACGGTCAAGCAATTGCTTAGAATTGCTTTTTTCTATGGTTAAGTAGGTACGTAATTAGCTGTTCTACTTGAGGTTAAGGCATTGTTCAGTTCAAACGTATTGTCGGCCGCTGACTGTGAGCGCGCGAATATTTAACTTCTCGTTCACACCGAACCGACTATACGCTATTACGTAGTGCGTTGTCACTGACTCTCGGTGGCCGATTATTGTACTACGCGTCTATGCACGGCGAACGCGGATTGGCTACGTTGCCGAACGTTACAGCGTATTAGATTGCAGCGCCTTCTTTTGTTCACAAAAGTAGCGCATTGTACGCTATAGCGTATTATCAGCTTGATGAGAACGCATACTGCGGACTGAGTCCACGTTCACACTGGAGCTGACAGTGAGCATACTCACAGTCGGCGGCGGACAATACGTTTGGTATGAACGATGCCTTAGATTTAACTTACGATATTAAATTTTCACCATCAACAACCAACGAATTGCTATCTAGTACCTAAATCTAGTGCATCGATGAAATCATAAATATTTTTAGGTAGGAGAAGTGGAATAAATAATTAAAAAGATTAATCTAATAAGCTTCAGTAGTTCGTTTCAAATCTTTAGTTTATTAGCACAAATATAAAATCTAACACACACAATTTTCACACAAAAACTGTCTTCCACAACTTCTCAAATTAAGAATCTAGCCCCCAAACTCAACACAAGCAGACCACAAACAAAAAACCACGAAAATATCCTGAAAAAAAAAAGTAAAGAAAGAAAGAACAGCGCGGTCGGGGGACGTCTCGGGCACTCGGGTACCTGCACCCAATTACTCAGTCACCCAAATGGGGGGAATGGGGGAAGGGGGATGACATACAGACACCGCTGTCACGATCGATGATAACTCCGGAGATAAGTTTACTGCGGCAAGTCGGTAGCCGCCTTCGAAGGAACGGAGAATATGGTTTATTTGAGGAAATGGTGCTTTTAAAGAAGGCTATAGTCTAAGTAGACTTGCTATCAAAAGTTTAGTATTATCCCAATTTTTCGCTCTAATACTTAGTTACTAGATCGCAAAGTTTTTTTTACCCGACGGCCAAGGAAGAGTTAAATTTTTCGCGCGTATCTTGTATGTATGTAGGTTTGTACTTTATTATCTCGTTTAGATATAGGTATCTATACTATAAGTATCAATTTTAATATTGTATATCTATAGTAATAAGCTCGTGGCTAAGTAATAACAGTCGCACGGGTCGATCCATCAGGTTAAGCTACGCTTGCCGGGGTTGCCTGTGGATGGGTGACCATCTTTACATAATGAGACTCCTCCGTGCCTCGGAAAGCACATTAAGCCGTTGGTCCAGGCTGTCATTCGTAGATCTTTGTCAGTCGTTACGGGTCGTCAGAAGCCCGAAAGTCTGACAACCAGTCTTACCAAGGGGTATCGTATCATCCAGTTACTGGGTTGTGGAGGTCAGATAGGCAGTCGCTCTATGTAAAATACTGGTATTGCGCTGCATCCGGTTAGACTGGAAGCTGACCCCAACATAGTTGGGAAAAGGCTAGGCAGATTGATATATCTATATTAATAATAAAATAGTAAAGAGTTATTTCATCTTATGTAGTTAGAATTTTTTTCTGGTGGTAAACAGTCCAAATTCGGTAATGTAACGATTATCAGCGAGGTCAAAGAGAAAAATAACTAGTTACTTTGCAAGCATAGAAGCTGATATGAATTATTTATTGGCAGTAAATTCTGTCGATAAATGTTGATCGGGGAAACGTAGCTACTGAAATAAATTAAAATGTAAAAATTAATCTCAACAAAAAAAAAAAGTTATATTCCCAATAGTCGATTGAGTAGAAATATTGCTATTAACATACTCAACAAGCCAAGTAGACACTACCAGAGGGTTCCTCACAGCAACTCATCTGGGACGGAATTGAACACACGACTTCTTGATCGCCAGCCAACGTTTCAGACATTGAGCTATGGTTACTAGCTTACTAACACCGTTAATTACTTTAGGACTACATTACATCATCACGCCTGTGTTATCGTGTAACGGGGTGAGTAGAGACGCAGGGGTGAATCAGGACGAAACTTTAAAATGGATTTTAACGTTGAAATAATATAGTTTAGTATAGTGGTCGCAAGCGCTACTGCTGAGCATGAGCTCCTGGGTTCGATTCCCAGGTCGGGCAGTGTTATCGGGTTTTTCTATCTGGAATTTCTCAGTAGCAGCCCGGAGTCTGGATTTGTGCCCGGCAGATGGTAATAGGCGCGCCCCCTGTTACATGGGACTTAAAGGTAACTGGCGAAATGTGGGTGTAGGTACTACTCACCTCTGCCTAACCCTTCGGGGAAACAAGGCGTGATGTTATAATATAGTTTGTTGCCAAAAAGGACTTTAATTTGTTCATTGTATTATAATTAACGATTAAGTATCCTTGTTGGCAACAAACTATATTATTTCAACGTTAAAATCCATTTTAAAGTTTCGTCCTGATTCACCCCTGCATCCCTATTCACCCCGTTACACGGTACTTGTGAACTAATGAACCTGCCTGTATCACTCTTGTAATTTCCCATGTTGCCATTTCGATCTTATAACAAAACAAAGTTCCAAGCAACGTCAAGCTTTTCATAAGCTTATATAAGAAAATAACTTACGATTTTAAGATGTCTCTTCAGGACATTTCACACACACAGAGCCAATATTATCTATAGCCTATAAGTAATAATACTAGGTACACATATATAAGCGTAGGTGTGCAGGGCGGGGTCGACCTCTGACCCGCCCTCGCCACCCCCTCACCTCGTTCACTTCACCCCCGCTCTTTCACCTCGGGGGTGAAATCCCAAGCTTTCTTGTTATTTATTTTTAAAGGGAAATTTACTTGAGGCTTTGAGGCGGTAAATGGCTGGTTATGTAGTAATATAATTATATAAGTGTAGAGTTAAAAGATTTTTGTACACGTAGGTGTGGGTGGAGATGCCGTTTTCGGAAAATCATCTTGGTTGGTTATGCTTGGTATATATACGGCAAGCCTGAAATAATATGAAGGAAGTAAACAACATCAGTATCTACTTAATTCAGTAGCATCATTATTGAAAACTGTTTTAAGAGGTTATACATTTATCGTAATATAGTCTATTTTATGTGTAATATTCAAGTCTTGAAGATAGCTTACGAAACAATGTTTAACCGACTTATCTCTGCACGCTGAGAATAAATTTTCCTATTATCCGTTCCAAGACTTTCCTAGCCGCCATTGCAATAATGCAACGTTCACGTCTAAGGAATTTTGAAATAATATCGATCGTCTACAAGCTACTAATGACGACAAAGACATTAGAGTCTATAATTATGTACCTACTCGGCACAAGAAGAATAGGGATGACGACATTTTTTTTTGTCCGTCTGGTAGATTATTAAAAAAATATTGGACACGTATTTTTTCTTTTTCTACGTAATCAAAAGATTACGGCGATAAATTGAGGTAAAATGTGTCATGACGTCACGCACGCCTTGCTAGATTTTATACTGAGTTGTGACGTAGCGAGCCTGTCACTTCCCAACTTTAATGCGTTTTATCTAACTTAGTCATTTTTTATTAATATGATAGGTCATGCAAAAAATACGTGTCTAATATTTTGTTTTATTCAGCCATCATTCCTATTCCAGGGAAAGAAGCAAGTCTACTTCATTTGCATCTAAGTGATTTTACCTACCTGGCTATAAAAAATGAGAATGAAAATCCATCAAAAAGGTTCACATTCTTTAATATAGTATCTTATAGTCTGGCTTCAGCTCGCATTGGATCAGATAATCTAAAATGACTAAGTCACCTGCGTATGCACGCGAGAAGTGATTTTTGGAACGAAGTTCTATAACGCGGCTTGCGGTAGAAGTTGCGGTAGAAGTTGGCTTGTGGTAGAAATCGTCACGTAAGGAAAAAGCGTTATGCCCACTCCATGCGACTTTAGCTTGCCTTGGGTCAGACAACCTTAGTATCTGTGTAAAGAGATAAATACATGAAAGTGCTTAGTAGCATCCCTTATCAGAAAGTTCTGTTAGGGAAGGTTCTGTTCTGTGTTTTGCCCTGTACCTACATCTGTCACGTAGCCCGGGCATCGCTTGTCGTCTGCGGCCGTCTGAACTAAAGGGCAAGTTGCTAACTATGGAAATCAACTACTTACAGGTAATAAGTATTCCAAATTATACTAACGGCCGAACCCAATAACCTATTTTCAGTAAAAGAAAGATCGCTATTGATGGTAGACAGTATAAATCTGTCCTTATGTCAGGCCGGTAAGATTCCATAATCGCAAAACCATAGATAGATAGGTTTTAATAATTGATAAATAGGTTTTAAAACCATAGATAGATAGGTTTTTCCATCTCCAGTATGCCAGAATTGGTGACAGATAGGTTATTGGGTTCGGCCATTAGTTGTGTGACTGGAGTGACGTTTCTAGTGCATCAGATTTGCGTACTTTTCAGTTTTATTGTAAATTTGGTAATGAAAACCTCAAAAACTGAAGTGTACCGAAGGGTAAATTCAGTTGCAACTTAAGTAAAATGCAGAAAGGCTTTAGGATATTGGCAAAAAGTCGCAAAAAACTCCATTGTAATCATTTATTATTTAATCTCAATGTTCTGCACTCCATTAAAATTGACTATTGAATTCAAGATCTTTGAGGTACCTACTTTATTATTGTAATTTGATCCTGATCAATGTATCCATGTTGATGTCATGCCTGTTGCTTGTAGCCAGACGAATTAAATTAATTTCATTCTGTGTCTCAGTCACCAAGGTTGATCGAAAATTCTAATTTTCTAATTGAATTTTATGTTTGGTAAATGTTTATAGTTGTAAAAAGAACTAACCTCTTTTAAGTAATAATAACGTGGTACCCATTATGCACTATCTACACTGACGACACTGTATTGAAATACCTTATTAATGAATTAGAGAAGTATTTATCTACACATTTCGGTGCAAAACATCTATGGAAATCTAAAACAGAAAAAGTTATGAATGATTAAAGTGGAATTTGATCATTCGTATAAGAACTGAAAGTCTAACTAGAATTAAATACTAGGTAATAATTTATTAATTGAATTCATTATCAAATGACGTGCTACATGTAAAATTCCTATTGTCTCAGTCGCTGAAATCTTTAATATAGGCATACCAATAGAAGATTTTATTTGATGATCAAATATGGTATGCTGAAAACATAAAATCTGGTGAATGACCTCTGAAACATTTTAACTGAAAACATTCAAATCGGTTTATATCTAAAACATTAACCGTATAAACTACACATCAATCATTTCGTCTCACAACAAATGAATAAAAAAATCACGACTCAACATCCAACCGCAAACGAAAAACGGCATAACTCGTAAAATTAACAAAAAATTGTCGAATCATAGTGTCGCGTCGGCGATGCGTCAAACTGCGTCGACGTCACGCTGACAAGTGCGCGGGACTGCCGCCCCCCCTCCCGCGTGAAGCCACGCCCCCGGCGCACGCGCCGCCTACCGGCCATCTAGATTGATCTAGATCTAAATAACGTAACTTGCGACTCAACGTGAGCCATTGTGCTTTACATGTATTGGTGTGGAAATACAAATATTCATTCAACGAAGTGAATATTTATTAGTTCATCATGTATTATTGGTTTTCAATTTATTTCTATTGATTTATTCGTTTATTAGGGCATTGACTCGGCCGATCATGCTACTTAATGACTGACCAGTACCTAGGTACTGTTAGATTAGCTAAAACAGTACAGACTATTCTACTTGGTAATATATATAACCTAAATCATTACATACAGCTCCACAAAATGTTAAAATAACAGCCATAATAATACGTACATTACAGTTAAAAGGAGAGCCACTTGATCACCTGTATGTGGATAGTTAAGTATACGGAGTGCCTATCAGCCCGCAGAAATATGGAGGCAGCGGGAAAGTTGATACAAAGTAGGATTTTCAGGTACCGTCTGCGTCGCAAGCACTGAAATGTGGGTGATATTATTTTTATTAACATTTTGTGAGAGAATGTGCCAAGGCAAAGTAATGGTGTATGTAAATGTGAACAAAAAGATGTTGTGTTACTTAAAAAGTCTAAATAGTGGGATACTGTAGACATCTAAATTGAATTGAAACTTGTATGTATTTTTAAGTAACAAAAAAAGCAGAAAATGTGGTAGAAATAGACAAATGAATTAATAACGATAAACAGACCCAAACAAATGATAAAATCGTTATCCTACCGGCTAACCTATAACAAACCAGTTCGCTCTATTCATAAACAGAGCTAGAAAGAGACGGTAACACATTGCATAATAAGACACGACTCTTCTAAAAACGTTGCACAAATAAACAAAGCTCAAACCGCCCAACAAATTTTCTTACCGACGGTACGCGGGTATCTCGGCTGAAAGATTTCCACCCCGCGGCCGGGGGGCGGGAGGGGGGCCGCGGTCGAGGTGGCGGGGCCTTCGCTCCCTGCCCCTGCAGGCCACCGGGCCAATGGCGGCGCGGCGCGCCCTGGCCCGACCCGGCTCAGTCGCGACTGAACCGCGACCCTTGACACACAAGCGCGTCGCGCGGTCTCTTGCCCTGTGACGGCAACCGGCATCATCACGCACGGAGCGCTAGTTTACGGCGGGGTCGGAGGCCCGGGGCTTTGCCCTCCGAGAGCCCCTGACCTCCCGCCTCTCGAACTCGGCTTTCGCGGCAGCTGGCGGGAAGACGAGCTTCTGCCGTCTACGCCCGCGAGCCAGGCCGCGTCGACGCAGAGCGGGTCCTCTGCGACGGATAAGGGCCAGAATGTGGAGTGTGTGGTCTGCGGCGACAAGTCGTCGGGAAAACACTACGGCCAGTTCACTTGTGAGGGTACGTAATCTTGTGTGAAGTGAAAGTGAACTAGTGTCTTAGCGACGGAAATCAGCCGTGTGTCTGTGCGGTGCCTCTTTGATTTGAGTGATCGAGGACGCTGGTTCTAGGCTCTTGGTTCTGGGTGCGTGATATGAAGTTTCCAAAGTTCATTAGTAAAGTTAGGGCAGAATTAAATTAGCTTAGATATAGGAAATGGAGCAAAAGTCTAAAACCTTGCCAAAATTTAGAGTTAACCAAACTTTGCTAAATCGCTGTCAAATGATGCGTAGTAAGCCAAAACTTTTAAGACAAGTTGAAACTTACTCAGACTTATAGTTTTAAGTGATAAAAACTCAAAAACGCAAAATAAAAAGGCCGTCGATAGTAGATCAATGCTTAGTGCTAAAAACTAAACAAGTTACGATACGAGACTATTAGTTAACTTGATTGATGATCGAACGAAACGCCAATTATCATAACAAACGGAATTATGACTACGATTTTGGCCATTTTGACCGTGGCTACAAATTGTAGATATGCTACGCAATGTTCCCGATTTGTGCCTCTTAAAACCGTCATGAATTTGTAAGTTAATTTCAACATACGCCATTACACAGTTAGGTATTTTGCCATTTTTAATTCTCATTTTCCTTTTTACGTTATTTTTGATGCCGACAAAAAACCCTGCGAAATTAAATTTAATTAAGGCTATAAATAAAACAAAAACGGTTAATTCCCGTCCCTCTGTGACCTTTAAAATCTCAATTAACGGGACTCGACATTTCTAATCAGAATGCAATAAGACAAAGTTTCCACAAAGTGTCTGTCTCTAAAGATAAGGGGTTCCTCACTTTTATGCAAATTACCGCGATATTGTTGTTTTTGAGTTATGCCGTTTTGGTTTTGCGGTATAATTGGGCGGTAAGAGAAATTTTGTTGTGGAATTTGTTTAATTGCATTTTGAATTGATTTCCTAATATAAAATTAATAAATTGGCTATTGGGACCAAATAACCGTAGTTGACAAATAAATTAAAATTATTAAACTAATTAAAAATCAAGTATCAGTAGTAGTATAAGTAGTAATTATATCGTATCTCTATGTATTTTACAGTGTGTGCATAAATAATAAAATAAATAAACACGGAAAATATAATAAATCTTTAAAAAAAATGAATCAAATAAAAAATTAAGATACAAAAATCCACTTCAACAATCAAAACTAAAACTAACAAAAACAGCATTACTAAATCTAAAAAAAAATGAAACATCAAGTGAAACGTGTCTCCGTAAACCACAATGACGGGTGCATGTCACCAAATAATTATGTTCAAGTGGCGTAGATGACCGCAAGCGATGTGCTTGGGAACGCCGTCTTTATTACCTTACCTACCTTATTGTTTCAGAAAAACTGCTTTCTATACACAATCTGATTACTTTGTTAACTCTAGACTGTTAATCATAATAGTTACTACAATTATTTTCTGTGACCAGGTTTCTCTAACTTACAGATTTTCAATTTTGCGATGATTTGTGGAGTTAGAAGGTATATCTAGACGATGTTCTTGCTGTTATTTTCACTTGATAGTAGCTTTCG
The DNA here is from genome assembly GCA_947568875.1 of Fissipunctia ypsillon. NCBI lineage: Eukaryota > Metazoa > Arthropoda > Insecta > Lepidoptera > Noctuidae > Fissipunctia > Fissipunctia ypsillon. The sequence continues at coordinate 18,505,026 of OX387655.1, read as the reverse complement.
GGTAAGTCTAATAGAATTTATGATGAATTGGGGGTTAATATTGATAAAAAAGATGCTTATAGGGTGATAGATTAATCTTTTTGCGTTATCGACACCTCGTGCCTGGTTTTAATTTGTAAATGATTGATATTATTGCAAAAATAGTTTACCCATCTTCTTATAACAATTACAGAAATTGTTATAAGCGCTTACCTAATCGACATCATAGTGCGTTTAAAAAAAATAGAAGTGTGGACCCAAACATTATATCATTATTAGTTCATTAATTAGTTATATTATATAGCGTACCTAGGTACTTAAGTAGGTGGTACCTAGGTACTTGTGAATTTAATTGATTTCTTCTTTAATTGTATTTTTATAAAATGTCCAAACATATAAAACTGAAAATTCACAAAAATAATATTGAATCCGCAAAAAACAAAATAAAAAGGCGCCACAACCACGATAGTAACCCGACCCGTTGATGACATAATAGTTGGCATCAAGTGTAGTCATTACATTGGTCTCTCAGCCTTGACCCTCGGTCCTCGGTTGAGCCAACCTGCATGAACCATACTTTCGTGATATGGGCTTGTAAACAAAACGCTTTCAAAAGGGACGCTCTCTTTGTTGTCGTAGTTTTTTTTTTACTTTTTAGTTTCGTAACCTGTTCTTTTTTATTTTTAGTTGATTTGGCATTCACAACACAAACTGCAACTAGTTTTTGAATGTCATGCTGGTTTTACGTGTCAATGTCAAATTAAAAAGACGTTTAGAGAAAAAGAAATTTTAGAGCTTTTGTATTTAAAAAATCTACCCGGAAAAGATATCTCATGCTCTCTATTGGTTAGGTCTTACTGAATACCTACTGGTAAAACGTTCATTCCTTATCATAATCTAGGTCGTACTGCTTATAGTTAGAAGATTTCCGTAAACAGGGTCTTATGTTCTACTCGTAAACAGCGTGGAAGAGCAAATTCACACTTATCTGATTTGCACATAGAGAATCCATTAGTGAGCCAACATAGATATTTTCCCAAATTTTCGCCAAAATGAGCTTTTTCTTCACCTGACATTCTGCATTCATAACGGCCTGTCTGTTATGTTTTAACACTTCAACAAATACTAACACGTAATACGGACATTAACGTCAAATCTGTTTCAATTATTAACCTACACCTAGACTAGAGTTGACACTACTTGAGAGAGGTCTATGTCTAGCACAGCAGTACTACAGGCTGATTCGATCAGAATAAAGTTAGCCATAGTCAAAGTTTTATTTGTAGCCATAAAACAACTTTAATCAATAATGTTGCATTCACAGCCTGCAGCTTTTGGACATAGATTAAGCAATCTCATCTTCACACCTAGCATCCACTACAACATGCTAGAAACTTACATCTACTCAATGCACATACTTCGTACAACCATTGCATTGTCTTTCTAACGTGTCACAATTAAAATTGTTAATTCACACAATAGTTACTCTTGCCGTTGGTATTTTAGCTTTTGTTGCGCAACTATGATAGCTGGCTTGCAGGTTGTCAGTCAACTTTCAAATGAAGTAATGAAATGTATATGGGATTTTGTAAGTAAGTATGATGGTGATAATAATATAAAAGAAATACTTGGTAACCATATTGTTGAAGGTTTTGAAGTGATAGAAGATGACTCAACTGTGTAACAGATTTTCGTTAAATTCTTCTTGTACAGCGACACACTTGTTAATTGATTTCCTTAGTTTATAAGTTCGTGGGCTAAGTTTACTTATATATGAATACTTTCTTAATTGTAAGATTTAAATTATTCTACTTTCTTTCAAATTAAACTCAATTTTCAGGACTCGGTAGATTTAAATTTTCACCAGAAGCTTTATGGTTTCAATTAAACCAGGACCTTTTAATCTAATCTCACTACTGACTTTTATTTAGCACCACAACTAAATAATACTGCTAGTCCGAATTATCCTTACTTCTAAAACTTTATTCCATTCATTCCTAATTTATCAACTCCTTCTTCTAATTTAATCAATAAAATAAAACTAGCTTCACTCCGCCATTCACATCAACGCTTTTATCACTCTACACCAGAGTTCAAGCTTAAATTATTCCAAAATAAAACCAAGTATCCGGTACATTTTTTACGAAATTAATTGGCCGCAAACTATTTTCGTCATGTTATCGATATAGGCAGACCTGGCGCCAGTAAGGTCCTGACCTTTGATATCAAACGCCTTGGAACCGATAAATGTAAACTAGAAAATTCATTATGCTTTGTCTGTCATCGGGTTATGATTACGTAATTCTGAAAATATCACGCGTATTGTGAATGAGAGTGGTAGGATGTATGTGGAAATTAATTTGATCTATTTTATGTGCATGCTTTACAAGTTCAGTAGCATCGTGATGAGTTATTTCGTCTATAAGTAGGTAGTTTCTGTTTACAGTTCAATGAACGCTTGGTGAGTGATATCTGCACTTCTTTATTAAAATACGTTCAGATTTTTTTTATGTATAATGTTAAGCTACGCTTGCCGCGGTTGGTCCGTAGATGGGTGACCATCTTTATATACCAAGACCTGTCCGTATCTCGGAAAGCATGTTAAGCCGTTCTTGTTGTCATTCGTGGAACTTTGACAGTCATTACGGGTCGTCAGAAGCCTGAAAGTCTGACAACCAGTCTTACCAAGGGGTATCCTATTATCCAGTAACTGAGTTGTGGAGGTCAGATAAGCAGTCACTCCTTGTATAATGCAGGTATTCAGCTGCATCCGGTTAGGCTGGAGGCCGACCACATACCGACATAGTTGGGAAAAGGCTAGGCAGATGAATGCCACCAGTGCTGATGTAGTACTTTTACTTCGTCTACATATTAATTCGTGCATTAGACACATCCTTTCTTAAGATTATCTTCTGAAAACGCGTGTAAACCTTTTGCTTATTCAAATAATATAGCGAGGATCCGGATTTTATTATTCTCACTATATTCTGGTCATTTGATATTGCTTCACAATTAAAAATTACCCATGACAGATAGGAAATTTGCATAATGCAATCTCAAACGCCACTAGCGTTTGATGGCTACCATTCAAATAATAAGATGTGTTTATCCACTACATATGTAAAAATTCAACTAAATGCGTACGTTAATATACCACAAATCTACATAAGTTGTACAATATTTCAGCTCCGCTATCACATGATAACTCCCTAAGAGTGTATCGATAAAGCGCATTAGTGTTGTGCTCGTAAAGTGTTATTTTGATGTCGACAAATCCACTTTATTAGCGCTCGGACCCCCCGCTGATGGAATTAGAACCCTGTCGAAGTGAGACCGTGCAGTCTCTGAGGTCAACTTGTACTAAAAGTGTTTATAGGCGTTATAACGACAAAGTCCCTGGCCGAAGCGCTTCTTTTGACTTAAATGCTCGCGTCCGTGAGCGACAATAGTGATCGCAGTTGACACCTGGGTGAAGAGATGTGTGGTGTCGATATATTGTTTTTGTCGACACTTTTTGAGTTTTCGAGTAAATAGTTTTACTAAGTGTTTAAATTGCAGGTCTATTAGACTTTTCAAAACAGCTAGAAAAGTTGTATAATAAATTTAAATACCCCATTTTTTCCATTTGTTACCAACGTTTCGGATTTTAGAAATTCAAGACGTCTTGCCAGTCTAGTAATAAACCAAAACTTTAAAGAATTATAATTCAATAGATTTTCAATCATAAAACATTTACTTCGTCACCTTTACTTTGAAAACACACCTCGTAGATCTTATTTCGAAAATATCGCTTTGTACTCAAGCAAAACATGCAATAAATTATTATTTAAATTTCATTATATAAAATAAATATCGCAGCAATGAATAACGCCGTCGTGCTATCGACAAGCGGTGGCATCACTATCGACCACTACAACCGGTCAGTTTATGGTATGTTTTGTCCGGCGATACCGTGGCAGTTAACCCTATCTTTACGAGCGACTCTAAACATAAGTGTCTTTCCGAACTTATTTATTTTTATCTCATTCCACTTTTTAAATTGAATCCAAGTTCGGCGCGTGTGTGGTTCTCCTCTTTCCACTAAAACTGTCAATAAAACGCTCGAACGTCTTGAATCATGTCGTCTTTTAATGAAAATTTGACTCTTTTTAATATATTATTTATGTGAATTAAACAAGTACTAGCTACACCTTAATAAGGTAAACATTCAACCGTGTGACGTTAACGACCATTTTCGAAATTTAAAAGCCGCCATATTGTTAAAGAGTACGCATGTTTGTCACGTCGTAAATCAAAAATTTATATTTTTTCTTCACGATAAACGTGAGTATATAGTTTTATTGGGAATTTATTGTGAATTAATTTTATTGTTGATTTAAAAAGAAAAGTTTCATGCATAATGTTGATTGATTAAGAAAATTATGTATCCGAATTTTACGATAAAAATGGGTGTCGTTGTCCGCTTGTCGATACATTTATATGTAAATCATCAGGCCTTTACGTTGCGTTTTAAATGGTTTATTGTTAAACTGTATTAATATTCATTATTTACTTCATTAAGCGCCTTAGGGTATCATAAATTAAAGAAGAGGTGCTTTTGTGAAGGAAATGCAAGCAATGAAAAAAAAATCTAATCAACCAAACTGTATCGTAATCTATTTCCGATCCATTCTAAGAAATAACACCATCAGGTTACAAAGGGAATTAATTTACCATTTAGATTTTAATTCAAATCAAAGTTTGCTGTACGAACACTTGACGATAACCAAAGATATATATATATATATATCTATAGAATTTAAAGACTTAGCTATTTCCATAAATCACCATACTCAAAACATCATTTAATATTATTCACTTCAAGTTAAAGTGCTCTTTTGTTCCTATCTCCATAAACTGGTCAAGTGTCCATCTACATATGTACACTAAAATTAATAACAATTGTTCGCTAACACAAGCCTCGTGTGTCCATGTGTGTGCCGATACATTCTCAAGAACAGGACCTAGATCATTAAGGCGATCCGATGGGTCATTAAAGCGAGTAATTTTTCATTAGACTCCTTCTTTTGTGCATTCGTGTCTTAATGAAATGATTAAGGGAAGTTGAGTATCGATATGTATGTTGATGGCTAATGGCTATACGAGTATAAGCGCATCACTATTTCGAATGCCTTTTTAATTTTTTGCTATTACTTTTGCGATATTTTAGTTTTGATGCTTTAGTTTTTACAGATGTCGCGATCTTTTAAATTCCCTTTTCTTTGGTGCCTTCATAATTAAGATAATAATCGGCGCACTCTACAAATTCTTCATCATTGAAAACTCCGTGGTTCTTTTATTTTGCTATTAAATCTCCTAAACCACAATATCTATTAAATCTAAAATTACAGACATTAACACAAATAATTCCATATTATTTTGCACCTGTATTACCATGTCAAGGCCAAGTTTACGTATCTTAGAATCGAGAACTTGGCCTTATAGCTAATCGAAGGCCCTAACGACCTGAGTCCTAACTCAGTGATTGATGGATATCATTAATAACCATCTCAAATAATTGATTTACTTCTAATTCAATTTTAAGGGTCGGTACGATTTTAATGTATACGTATACTTTTGTGTGGGTTCATTAACTGTGTGTTTAATTACAAATACGAGTATATACCTAAAATAATTTAGCCAATCACAGTTCACTGCTGGACAAAGGCCTCTCCCAGGCTGCGCCACAACACCCTGTCCTCCGCCTTCCATATCCAGTCTGTCCTAGCCACCTTTGGTCCATCTAGCTGTATATGCCTATTAGGAAATTAAGGTACTATCGACAAACGCCAGGCCTTTCCAATTTTGAAACAATTTTGGTTGCAAGCTGCCACTGTACTTATGACAAAGTAAAACAAAGGACCATAGGGGCAAGGTTTCTTCACTGAATCAGTCAGTGTGTACAAAAACCAACTTTAAGGTCTAAAGGCGTCCGTTTTGTCGATAGTACCTATCTAGCTGATCAAAAAGAGGTTGCTAAATGTAAATGGTACTGAGTTGGTTGTGAAGTAATAATCTGGGTTGATTTTAATCTAGGATAGAATAAACTTAAAGTATATTGTAGATATAGCTCTGAAAAAATGTGGAGAAACCAAAGTTTAAAAAAACAACCCGATTGAGAAATCTTCTCTTCAGACACCGAGAAATATTATGTCGGTAAAGACACTAGTATTTTCTTTTTTTTTCTAAAACAATAAAAATATTCAAGCTATCTTAGACAATTAATTATCTCCACTACTGCAACAAATACATAAATCTAGTAGAAAAGCGGAAACTCTTGTCCTACAAGACAACAGCACTGGCCACTAAATGAAGATTTAATGGCGTTTAGCTATCTTTATTTATTACACTAGCAACACCGACAGGTGCTGTAAGTACCTATTATATCAAATTAGCTTCTTTTATTTTATTTTCATATTGCTAGTTTTTTTGTTTTAGTTAGACTGCTGAGGAATTGAGTAATGAGGTATTGGGTTCGATTTTTTTTTTAATTTGAGATGGGTTTGCTCTTGACTCTAGTCTAGGTCAGAGGTGACCGAGACAAATTCGACGATGGACCGAACTTACCCAGAAGAAGCCTGTTCACTCTCACTTTGAAGGGACCGGGGTTGTATGCGTTCGGAAACACAGACGCAGGTAGAGAGTTCCACTCCTTTGCTGACGCGCATCACAAAAGACATTTGGAAACGCTTAGTGCGAATTGATGGAATAGCGACTAGGCAGGGATGGCAACTTGCAGTGCGTCTAGATCTCCGATGGTACAAGGGGGCTGGTGGAACGAGGTCGTGGAGTTCTTGAGCACACTCACCGAAGTACGTACAATCTGTAGAAAACCGACAAGCAGGCAACCTTGCGGCGATGAGCCAAGTTGTGAAGCTTGGCATCCACCAATTTTACGTCGCCAATGAGCCTCTTAGCTCTGCGTTTCACCGAGTCAAGCACGGCAAGTTGCTATTTAGCTGAGCCATCCCAAAGGTGGCTGCAATACTCCATGCAAGATCAGACTTGCGCTTTGTAAAGAGTTAAAAGCTATCCAGACATAAAGCATGGCTACACCCTATTTAGGATGCCCAGTTTCTTGGCCGCAGTTTGGGCTTTGTACTCAATGGTGGCTCCGAAGTTGAGACATGATGTCAACTCCATGCCTAGGAGCTCGAGCCGATCAGTTACAGGAACAGATGTACCCCGAAAAGTAGGAGTTTGACCAAAACGACTCCTTTTAGCGGTAAAAAGACACGCCTGTGTTTTGGTGGCATTAAAAGAGACCAGATTATCATGACCTCACTGGGAGACACAAGGCTTAAGGTCAAATCTGTCCGCTCTACCATGGCCTCTCTCAAGGAACGAACTTCGGCCCCGCTGGTTTTTGCGCTGGACTAGTATCTCTCTGAAACTGTACTGTCATCTGCGTACCCAATAATACCAGGCTGAAGTAGGTCATTGATGTGCAGCAGGAAAAGAGTTGCAGAGAGAATAGACCCCTGAGAAATTCCGGCATCAATAGCCATAAGGTCGGAAGAGCAGCCGTCAACGACTACTCTGATCGAATGTTCACTAAGGAAGTCTAATATCCAGCTACAAAAATCAGCTGGGATGCCATAAGCAGGAAGCTTGCTGAGTAGACCAGCGTGCCAGACCCTGTCAAAGGCCTTCGAGATGTCAAGCGATACAGCAAGTGCTTCGCCGTCTTTCTCGATGGCCTCGCCCTAGCAGTGCGTGACATACACAAGAAGATCGCCAGTTGACCGTACCCGGCCAAAGCCATATTAAAGGTCACTGAGGAGATCATTGTCTTCAAGGTAGGTCGGCAACTTACTGTTCAGTACACTTTCCATAACCTTGCACAGAATGGAGGTAATGGCGCTCGGATGGTCATGGGCAAGGTCTGCACGGTCGCCCTTTTTGGGCACTGCGGTTGCACATTTGCAAGCTTCCAGGATTTTGGTTCGAGTCCCAGCTAGTGAAAAGTGTTATTGGGTTTTTCTATCTGGAATTTCTCAGTGGAAGTCCGGGGTCTGGATTTGCGCCCGGTTGATGGCAATAGACCCGCCCCCTATTACATAGGACTTTATGCTATGTTAAGGGTTCCGTATCTCAAAAGGAAATAACGGAACCCTGTCACTCGTGTGTCTGTCTGTCCGTCTGTCACAGCCAATTTGCTCCGAATCCAATGGACCAATTAATTTGAAGTTTGTTACACTTATGAATCTTTGCAACCCAAACGCGGGCATGTAACATAAATAAATGAATTTTGAATTATGGTGGTCACTTTGGGAGGCAAATTGTAAAAAAAGAAAAAAAAAAGTTTTGCAAACTGTTCCGTGTGACATATCAAATGAAAGGGTTTACTGGGAGGGTCTCAAACAGATGTTTTTTTTATAATTTTATAATTTATGTAGTTTTAAAGTTATTGAAGAAAATAGACGAAAATTTACCTTACCTATCATAACCTTATATCCAAAAGTACTGAGCCTAAAATTTTGAAAAAAATAGAGAAAATAGTTCTATACTTATAGATTACAGGAAACTAAGTTGGAATGTATGGCACGTTTTTCAACCACAATGTTAAGTTTGATCTCGGGGTAATTCTTTCTCTTCTTTCTTCATCCTAATTACGGAACCCTTCATTGTGCGTGGTCCGATACGCACTTGGGCGGTTTTTTTTAGAAATAACTAACTCTGTTTTTGTGTTTGATAGATGAAATTTTTTATGATTTTTATTTGAACATGATTCAGACTGCCATGCCTTTTTTCATTTACAAATGTGATTGGACATTTTTTAGGATTTTGTTTTTAAAAAGAATTTCTACTCATTTTTACTTCGTTATAATTTTGGCAAACACAAAATATGGCAATGTTTGTGTTCAATACGAATGTTGCTTGTTACAAAATTGCCATTAGGTAAAACGTTACGAGGTCACGTTCTTATTAAAGGCATTTGAGTAAATGACTGATATTTATTACTAATTACTTTGATTGGATATTTATGGTGTACAACAAAACACTTGCATGCCTATAAATTTAAAATTCCACCTGATGTCTATGATAATACGCTCGTCTCTGCATTAGATTTTTTGTTTATCCCTTGCGGTATAAAGAGATTCCTAATTATGTGAGGTTTTTTCTTGACATTACTTGGAGTCACATACCGTGTCGTGTGCATTTCAACTATTTCAATGTTGTCTTCTTCAAATTCCTTTGCAACTAGTAGCCGATCATTGACAGCTCTCTGATAATCTAAAAATACACAGTTAGTCCTCGTGCGCTCTTTTTCATAGACTATGAGGTATTGATGATGCTGCTCGTCAAGTTGAACAAACCTTCATGAATATTGTAAAAGATATCAGTAGAACTGAAAGCAATCATATCATGTATTGTATAATAATTATTATATTATTACATTATATGATAATTAATTATTATTAATAATCGCCGTATCTCTACGTTGACGTCGTGATGGGGCTTGCGCGCTCCGAACTCTAGGTCTGTGCCGGTGGAGGTTTCTTTGCCGGAACAGGTCTAGGATGAGGAGCCAGACCAAGAGAGATACAGAAACCCGCAGGGCAGCATGTGGCGAGCTGCTGGGCAGTAGCGACCCCACGTACCCTATCTCCCGGGAGAAGTCATGTTCCTCATCTCTGGCTTGCCTTTATTGGCCGGCTGGAGTGAACACTGACGAGAACTGACCTCCCACCTCATTCTTGCCTTTATTGGCTGGCTTGAGTAGAGATTCACAAGAGCAAACGTGCTCGGAGGAAGGAAGTAGTCCAGTAAGATGCTGGTAGGGATCTTGACCGTACTTCCGGGATTGTCCTGATAGCCGTGGAATACCTCTCCACTCCTCTTAAGCACCTCAAGACATGTTGCCCCCTTGTCGCTACGACACTATGTGCTAGCGACCGTTTCCGGGGGCCCATTGTTGAGTGTGCAAGTCACCCCCTGCCATTTTATCCGTGTATTGTATTTATCAAACATTGGTCAGGCAGGGGCCATAGTCCTTCCATAGTTTTAGATAACCAGTCCACTTTAGCCATCCAAACCCATAGCCCAATATTTTTTTTTCTCCATATCCTGCAATAGTCCTACACCAACCGGGAGTTGTCCTTGGGTGCACTTGCATAGTACGCACAAGGATAATCGTCGGTTGGTGCCTCATTTCCATTGAAAGCGTCTAACGGGCCTCTGCGAGTTGGCTTCGGCCCCTCATATGCCTTTCAAAGGTCCGGGACCCTAGGGTCCCGAGAAATATATTAAAAAAAAATAATAATAATAATTGTTATTTCCTTTACTATATTAAAAACATATAAATTATATTTTTAAATATTAGAATAAAATTTATAAAAACATTTAAAAATATTAGCCCACCGGTATCGGGAATAGGGTCCAAGTTATAATTATTATTATTTATTATGATATTATTCACCACCATTCACCTACAAATTAACCTCCATTCACCTTCATTCAACCTACACATTCACTTCCATTCACCTACACATTCACCTTCGTTCACCTACACATTCACCTCCATTCGTCTCCATATCCAGCACCCTTCACCACACAACCTACTGCTTTTGTTTTGTTGTGTTAATCAAATTTTTCTTTTCTTTTCATTAATTTATTTTTTGTGTTAATTGTTTAGTAGAAATACATGTTACCTGCCAGTTTATTTGTATGATGCCACTAAGTGGGGCCTGGTGACCTGTAATACAGGTTTTTATTCCAAAACCTTCTTCAGGCTCTCACAATGTGAATTTTTATATAGTGTTCAAAACTGTTAAGTGCTGCAAAACCATTGTGAGAGAAAATAAATTAACTATATAATATTATATTATTATATTAGCCAAGTGTAAAGTAGTGACTTAAATAATTTCTTCCATTTCTCTCACCATGTCAGCCAGTGGTCGATAAGCCGTAGAGCGTTCTAAACTGACAGGCAGTAAATAATGTTACCGCTTTCCCGGACAAAATCATCCGTTACCTTCATTCTCTCACAAGCTCCATTCATAAATCACAAGACAACATATGCGCATAATTGCAATTTTAATGAACCTAAATTCTTCAATGAATCTCTTCTAGTATCAGCAGTACAGCAGTATTCAATATTGTGTTTATGGTACAATAATGTCGCACGTATGCCTGGACAGTCGCAAGTCGCATTGCGCAATAGCCCTGCGACTTTTATTGCGGTGATAACTCATTGTGGCTATAATATTCGCTAGTGAAGTCGTAAATGTGTTGCATGCTGCTTGGGATGGGATACCAACCTGTCAGTTACACTTTTTCGAACTTTGATCCCAACTGGTTATAAAATGTATAGTGAACAAAGGTTCTATAGTTTTGTTGTATAGTTTTTGTAGTATCAATATGTTTGGTACAAATAATTATTTCCACATTTTCAGTGCCAAGATAGGCCAAGATTCATTTTTCAACCAATTGTAAAACAATAATTTCGGTTTCGGTTTAAAAGAATTTTCTATACTAACCTCCTTACTAATAAACGTATTATATCAGAGGCGCAATTCTAGTAATTTTAAGAACGTTCATAGTCTGATCTCAGTCTCAATATGTCAAAAATACCTATAATTTTCTTACATTTTTGACAAGTTTTTGACATTTGATTGTCGCTGAAATGAGATTGCGACTAGATTTTGAACGTTTTTAGTTACGAGAATTGGGCTTCAGGTGACAGTTACACACCGATTTCTCTCTTTCAGTCGTCAGTAATTTAACTTTCGAAAGAAGAAGACAAAGCGTTGTGTAACTATACAGACGCTATACAACGTTTATTAGTAAGGAGGTTATATTATAAAGAGGTGAAAGGACATGAACAAAGTTAGGCCCAGCAGTGCTGGGCAAACAAGCACAGGCATAGAGATAATTATGTTAAAAAAATAACTGATAGGTAATATCTAAAGTCCCACCACAGCTTTCGTTATTTGGCAAAACATTGCAGGAAATATTTCAATTTAAAAGATATTTATGTTGCCAGTTTTGGAAATATGATAGTAATTGGGACATGCTTATTGAAGGCTTGATATAATTTCACGAGTATTTTTAGACTATAAAATATTAAAACTGTATTTAAAGCATGTTGAATATAACTAGACTCTAATGAACATGATATTTAATAATTGATTAATGTATCCATTTCATTTTTAAATCAATAGATTAGTCCAGTCTTAAAAGTATGTAATGGCAGCACCTTCTTTATCTTTCATAATTACTGTCACTGCCCGTCATTGTCATACATTTATCATGTGTCATTTATGCTTTGCACAGACCTGTATAGGGGGGATATTAAAAGATAATAGACAATGCAACGCAATTTTTATTTCTCCTCTTTCTATACCTACGAAACATCGTGTGTGTTAGAAAGAGCTTTAATACATAAATAATTTATTATGACATTAGTTATTTTTTGACGTAGACACGACGATTCCTAAATTATGGCATGACTGTAAGTGATTGTTGCAATGTTGCATCACACTTTTGCATATTATCTTTAGCATAAACCAGTGTAAGCAGTTGTTGGTGAACCAATAAAAATAAATGAATGACCTGGTGACCCGAGGGTAAGTTAAGTCATATTTTTGGAATCGTCTTCTCGAGCCCTTTATTTTGACGCACTGAAAACTTTTTCATGACTTTACTTATTGGGTTCTAAAGTCCGCCATGTTCGTGGTCACGTTGAATTTTGTGTAACGTCACCTTTTCTTTCCTTCAAACTCCGTCGGATTGCGATTGAAAGTGAAGTGCGTACGCTGGGCGGTCACCACAAACTTAACGACATGTAAATCATTAAAATGCATCCAGACGTCTGGATACTGCGAGAGAATAAATAATCCTACATACATACGGCGTAACTATGTACATACAAATACATGTGCCAACCCTTCTTGTCAGTCGGGTCTGTCTTTGACGATTTCTATTTTATTTATAACTCTGTGGTGCTGCGTCTGACAGCATCATGAATTGTTGTGATTTCTTGTGATTTGTTCAAAAATATCATTGGTTATGTTTTTGGTTATCTCTTTTGCATTTCTGAGTGACTACGTCTATTTTGGACTATGGACCTTCGCATTATAGTTTACCTGGGTTATAATAACAATAATACCTATAACTCACATCTCTGATCACTCTGATTTTGCCTGGTTTCCAATGGAGATCCAACGTCTATAAACTGGGGCAGAACAAATGAATAATTTGGGATGCAGTCGTTAGATTTGAGTGTAATTCATTCTGTTGGAAGACAGTGGAATACTCTGCGATCGACTGGTTTGAATTTATTTTTTGAAGTCTTGATTTGAAGATTTGGGAAGGGTCTTGTCCCTTCACAAAGTTGTACGACGAACAAAAATATATAGGGCTATGAAACACTATTATAGCTTCATAATACAATTTGTTTTATATGTGTTCATTTCTGGGACAAACTTGTATGGGACCGATATCCATCTCCTTTGTTTGTAAGTTTGTATGTAGGGGGTAATCGACTGGTAGTCTGACAGATTTCAAAAATTCTTTTTACATTTGATAGCCCAATTCTTGAGGAATTTTATAGGCTATTTAACATCACGATATGACTCTTAGAAACTGAGCCAAATGAAAAAAAGTCAGAAAGAACACTAAGCGAACACGAAGTAATAGCGCAGGTAGGCGATGCGATGTGACCGGGTGGGTGGAGGGACAAGAAATTTCACGCGAACGAAGTTGCGGGCAGAAGCTAGTATTCTCCATTATGATATATACAAATAAATCGTGCAGTTATAAGGTAACATAATGACTCCGTGAGTCGATAAAAGGGAAACAGAATATTTAAAACTAGGACTCTAAAGATTTTAAATTCAATACAAACGGTTAATTATCTCACGCAGGCAATTTGTTTTTCTAGCTCCGTGTTACATGGTTTTGAACACACATTTTTTTTTAAATATTTACATTTTTTGCATTAACAATCTTATCTGGCAATTTATTGTATATTCCTTCTTATAAAATATTTTTCTTTCCGTAATTAGTTCTGGGTGGTCTGAGTTCAAGTTTAAGGTGATTTCTAGTGGTATCCGTGGTTTATTTTTTTGAAAGTCAATAGAGAGTGGATTTCCTGTTATAATATTTTTCTAACTAGAGTACATGTTTTGTATATATATATGTAGTTGTTGTACTTACGTTGTTTAGTTTAGTGTCGTTATATATGTGTTTAGTTGATGTAAGATAGTGGTAATTATATAGTGTTTTAATTAGTTTATTTTGTATCACTTGTATCTTGTTTATCTTACTTCAAACAAGCATTCTAGGGGTTTCACAAGTGCAATATAAATCATGTTTCTAATTTTGTGACATTAAGATACCACATACCTTGCTTGTTTCCCACATTAATTACACAAATTAATTGCACTATCGCTAGACTAAAGCCAATGTAGATTTAGAGCCAATTCAGATTATAGGCCGACCGCATAACTGAGACGTTGCCTGAGGTAGCAGCGCGGTGAGGGAGGGGTGATAGTTGTCACAAGTTGACGAATCACTGAGCTCTCGCATCACGTCACAACACCCCTACCTCACCGCGCTGCTATCTCAGGTAACGTCTCAGTTATGCGGTCGGCCTATAGTTTCTATAATTATCTCAAGTCTTAACTATCTTTTTCCATGTTAGAGCAGTTTTAAATCAGTCGCAATAGTGCTCTTCACATTATTTTTCATACCTGTTTAAGCAATATTTTTAACTGCCATCATCTCTTCATGTTTTAAACTGTCATGTACACAATTTAGCATCCCATTTACCAGAATTTTAACCAAAATTTTCTCATATCCATCATCTAAGCCGCCATTACGGTCAAGCCAATGTTACGTCATATCTCGTGCTATATGTAGGTCAGCAGTAACCTGTAATCAAGGCGTCATTAGTTCGCCAATAATTGTGGACACTACACTTTACTGCCGATGGAGTTCCGCATCACTCAACACTTCTAAAGTTTTAATATTCAGCGCTGGTATATTCTTTAGATCACTTTTACGACTGGTCTCGGTTTCCTTCTTTATAATTTTGATCCTCGGTTTGCCCTTCTTTTGATTTAGATAATATATGATTCAGTTGATTTCTCATTGTTCGTTTACTATGTCACCTTCTTGAATGTTAGTACTTAGGGTATTAGTTAGTGCTAATGAAAGTTTCATGTTTTTCTCATTGTTATATTCTGGCTCTTCGAAGCCTTCATGAACATCTTTCGATACTTCAATCCATACTCAAATACCAGTATGTTTTCTTTCATGTACTGAACCCAACACATCAGTAATAATCGCTTGACGAGTTTATTTCTTTATAATGCGTCAACCATTGCCAAGTTGACATTCAAACAACCTGTCGGTTTATTCACATTTCGATTATACATATTTAATGATATCATACCTAGTTCTTTATTTTAACTACTATTAGTCACCTGTCGAAGATTTAGCAAAAATACTGTTGTTTTTGCATTTATTTTTGTCTTGGTATCTTTGAAAGGTCTTTGCCATCTTAAGTTTTACAAGATAATGAAAAACGAATCCTTTGTTAGTCCTTGCTAAAGGGTTATCATTCAGTTTGACAAAGATTTTTGAACTTTCCGTAAAACAACTGTTATTGCACTTACGAATGGGTTGGCTACGATCAGTTCTGATACTCATTATTAGTCATTAATAACAACAACAAGACAACAGTACACGATGTACACAGTACAATGTACAGTATAAGATGCCAGAGTAGTAGTTTTTTCTTCCATTTGCCTTTAATTGTCTTTTTCTCTATAAATTATAAAAGAAAATCATGCTGTGAACTATGGAGTCTTTCAATTTCAAGTTCATTGGTACAGAAACCTTTACCAGCCATTAAAACAAGTATGAAAGCACGATAGCTACATAAAATTTCTCTCCCTTTAGAACACCGGTCTTAAATTATGGCCAGTATTTCAATGATTTTAATGACAGTTCATATTAAACAGTTATTTATTCCCTTCTATTAGGAGAATACTGTTAATTTATAGTTGGTATTCAGTTTATATTAGTTTGCCAATTGATCTTGGTTATTCATGAGAATTTAAAAGTTGCCTACCCTACCTAATGTTGGTTGCTAAGATGTTTGTGTGCTTACCTACATTATTTTTAATACCCTCTACTATTGTTACTTCCAGCTTTCGTATCTGCTTTTAGAGGTAGAATCCAAATCTCACCAACCTGACTAATCTGATTATCTACGTCTTTCAGTCTTTTCATATCAAGAAATAGATTTACCAAGAGATCTTTTCCAAGGTTGTTTCCGTCTACACACCTGTATACCCTAAGATTGTCGCCCAAGTCAACTCTATAAATTCTTCTTGAGAAACAAACCACATTCTGGTTAGCCGCGATGCGCTATCTATTTCCTTCCAGTTCACTTTCGCAACAATTCTCGGGATTTATGTCAAAGAATCTAAGCCTGTACCATTGTTTTTATTTTCACTTCAAATCTTTGTGTCGATGCACTCTTTATCATCTCGCGTGGAATACAATTTGCAACTGCTGATGTTCCCAACGATAAGTGGTAATTGGGAGGCAGTGTTCCCGAAGAGGTGGTGTGCAGTGCTAGCGGGGAAACGCTGCGGTTGGAACGTGGATATGTCTAGGGATGACAGAATAAAGGATGTGTATTTTTGGAAATACTAGACTCAAATGACATGATGTTAATATTCTAACCGTCACATTGTTTATCAAACTAAGAATTAAAGTGAGAATGGTTAGAACTTTAAGGTTAAAAAATACTCAAAGATTTAAGAATTTTAATCAAATCAACATTTAATTTGCAAATCACCACCTACAATCAAACCAACACTAACATTATACTAAAATTCTAACAAAACGTAAAAATTAATCCAAAAAACCACGACCATTTTCTAACGAGCGTCTAACCCGCCGCACGTACCGACAGCCTGCGCTAACCGCACAGCGGCTTATCTCCGCACTGGGTACGTGAGCAAACCTCTAACGGTATCGCAACTAGCAAGAAACCTCGCGAGTGCTGCGCTTTGTTGCCTAAACACGCTGAATTTTCAGTTGCCTGCTTATTCTTTAGCGTCGTCTGGGTGTTTAGTGATATTTTTGAAATAATGGTTGTGTTTTGTTTTTTGAAGATTTGTCTTAGCAGCTTGCTACCTACGCTAAAAAATCTGTCACTAAAGAACCATATTAAATGTTGAACGCTGTGTAAAGTAATAATTGGACTTCAGATTTATATACTGTATGTTGCCATATCTGTGCTGAACTGTCTTAGTTTGTAATCTGTCTATGTACTTATTAAAATAAAATAAAATAATTTAATAGTCATGATGTTTATATCTTCTTCATCTGCCTAGTGTGCCAGAATCCGCCTTCCTGTTAAAACTTCTCTTCTTTTCGAATCTACTTCTTTACCAACAACATCCTCAGTAATAATTATTCCATTGCTAAATGCAATTTTCCTGTCAATAATGGTGTCCAAATGTATACAGTGTTTATCAGAAAGGCGTGGTCAAACTTAAAGGTGTGGTGCAGACCATTAAATTGAACAATTTTCTCCATGGGACCAACATCGTAATCTAGAAAAAAATATCAGCCGTCTCATTTTGGGTCGTGTAGATATTGAAGTTTTGTACGGGACAGGGCTGATATTTTTTTATTATATTTTTTTTTATTTCTTAAATTTGACCACACCTTTATGATACACCCTGAACGCGTATTTAGAACCATTTTACCGTCGTCTTTAGTTCACCAGACATCTTCCAATCTATGGTCACGATTTTGAACGGTGAGATAGTTATAATTGCTAAGTGCACTTTGCCAAAGACAACTCGTTCAATTAAATCCTTATATACTGATTTTTATCTTTATAATATATCGAACAATATGGAGAACTTTAGGTTTATGCCTCAAAATTACCTTCATGAACGTTCATTGGTTGCTTCAATAGGCAACAATAGATTCGAAAGACTATTTCCTCATTATTCATTCTGAATAACAAAAGCCTTGGGACTACGAACAATAAACAAATACTCAGTAAATAGTTACGCAAGAATAAGTACCTACGTAGAAGAAAAAAACAAGATATCGTACTTTGAAACGTAGGACACTTTTAATATTTTACTGTAACTGGCTCGATAAGGAACAAAGTATTCTGACTTTGACATTAATGTACACGAACAATTTGTGCAAGTAAAATATTATTAACAGACCATAATATATGTAATTTGTAAGTATAAGGAACTCTTTGGGTGGTTACAAAAAGAAAAAGAAACTGTTAGCAACACTACTCATTTCGATAATGTTGAACACAAAGAGTAGATTAAATTTAAAAATAATAAAAAAAGAGAAGATAATACATAAATAAATACAAAACATTGGGAACTTACTGTAATATCCATTAAACATGACTTCACATGAATATTTACAGTCCTTAGTAAAGAATTACAATAATCTAGGGACACTAGCTTGAGATAATTTTTCCTCAACAGTAACAATATTTTCATATTCATTCCACTTAGAAGCAAATAGTAGATCCTTAAAAATACCCTAATTTTATTGCCATATCAAGCTCCGTATAAAAGAAACGTGATAGCCATAATTAAATGAACAGTCATTAAAATGAAGAAGTTTACTTTGAAAAGAAACGATATCTTTTATAGCTCTGATTTTATTTCGGAAGTCAAAACGCTTAAGATATCGAGTCATTCGATTTTAATCTAAGATCACTGGTTCAAATCGATAGATGGGAGTCTTTGCACGATTTGTAGAAGTATCGACTTTCTGTGCGTTTCGAATAAAATAAAATGGGTGCCTAATGTAACTTGAAACAACTACAAGCTTGGAGGGTTGATGGGAATCGAGAAATCTTGAGTGTAATTCCCAATAGATCTAATAGCAGGTTTAAGATCCTAATGTACCATAAACTTAAACATAAATTATATTCTATTATACTTAAAGGACATGTATTTCTAGTTCTAGCATTCTCACCAAGTATATAGAAAGAAAGAAAGAAAAATATTTTATTTAGGACATGCACAGGAAATACAACAATAAAAAGAACATTAAAACTAACGATATCATGAAAACAATTAAAACAAAACAAACTCATATCTCAGTCTTCTCTCAATTTTGTATCAGATTTTTAAATAATATGTCCAAATATCAAATTCGCATTCGTGTACTTGCACCATTTGGGTCACAAGATCGCTAAGTACCCACTAGATAAGTAGATAGCCCAAACAAGCAGGCTCTCCCAGCCTGCCGAGGTAATAAGTAACAGATACAACTCCCTTCATTTGTAGATAAACGTGGATAAATGTCTTTGATATTTAAATGTACTAATACATAATGATTAGATGTTTGCATAACTTCCTTACAAACGCACGGAGTTGTCCAATCACAGTATTTATTAGTTTATTTAATAGCCAGCAAACGTGCTATTTCTACTCCGAATTCCGAAAAAGCATATACATGTAATTTGTTTGGCAAATTGCCTTCCACTTTTGTCAAAATTGAACATTTCACTGTGATTCTAAAGCTCAGTCTTACGATAGGTAAAGCTAATATTTTATTATATACGTACGCAATAATTCCTCATAAATTATTTCGTTCATATGACAACAAAGATGATTTTCAAAATAATTTACTGCGATTCGGTGACCATACGTTTTATATGAAAATTCGATTTCTTTTCTTCAACGCCAAACTATGTTTTCTCTCTCTTTGTGGAATACCAATCGATTCTCAACCTATTATATACGTACGCAATAATTCCTCATAAATTATTTCGTTCATATGACAACAAAGATGATTTTCAAAATAATTTACTGCGATTCGGTGACCATACGTTTTATATGAAAATTCGATTTCTTTTCTTCAACGCCAAACTATGTTTTCTCTCTCTTTGTGGAATACCAATCGATTCTCAACCTTAATGCTGTTTAAATTCCAGCAAATTTAATTGTGTTTTCACTAAAGGCGCCACGTAGCGCCTTTCAAAGCAAATTGTTTCTTATTCTAATATGTATTTACGCATAATATATTCATGAGATTGGTCTTAACTCTCTTAAGATCTTTAAGTTGGTATTTTAACTGTTTTATAAACTCGTATATATTTGACGCTTCCATACAAATCGCCGTATTTTGATATCGGGTAGCCATTGATATATGGTATTATGCTAATAGGTTTAAGCATATTAACAAAATAGGCTAACAAGTAATTACTACCAACAATCATAAAGTACAGTAAATTATTGGGGTATCCCCATGTTTGCATACGATCTCAAAATATGGAAGCTTGTTGACAGTCTCGAATATTTGACATGCTGATGATGATATACGAACCAACTTCCGAATTTTAAACATGCTGTGACATCAAAGCCAGATTTGTGAAGTGATTATATCTTAAATAGCATTATAAGTCAGAACCACGTTATCAAAACATTTTAAATTATTTTCAATGAAGTATTTTGAACTGATGATGTTCAAAGTGAAAGTGTAAAAATTAACATTACAATTGTGAAATCTCTCCCACAGGTTGCAAATCCTTTTTCAAGAGGTCCGTGAGGAGGAATCTGACGTACTCCTGCAGGGGAAATAGAAACTGTCCAATCGACCAACACCATAGAAACCAATGCCAGTACTGCAGGCTAAGAAAATGTCTCAAAATGGGCATGAGGAGAGAAGGTGAGTCAAAAATATTTTGAGAAAATCTATAAAATTTTGAAGAAAGTCAGCATGAAATTTTCAAACAGTTTACCAGGTCAAAATTTTGGTAAATACATACTAACAAAATTGGCAACGTAGATAGAAGAGCAACTAACATCCATGCCTGTATTGAGACATTTCATACGCGTTTTAAACTGAAATTTTCTTTTGTTCACCGGTACTTTTTGTCAGTATGTAAGTATTAGGTGATAAGATACTATAAATTCGCAAGATTTTTTGCTTTAGTATGATGACAATATGAATGTTCTCACACCAAATCCTTTACATTTGCGTATTTCGTAGATATTTTGTTATAATTTGCCTTTCCATTAGAAGTTCTTTTGAACTTTCCCTTTTCTATTTTCTAGTTTTTTTGTTTGACTGCTTCATACCTTTATTATTTTTAAACGTTAATATACGTATACATTTAATTACCACATGAAATTAATTTGATTGAATCATGACCTCATATTCAGTTACAATTACAACAAAATTATTAGTTGCTACTGATAAATTACATAATACATCAATAATACTAGAATATGCGGTGTTACTAACACAAAAAGCTCGCTTTAAAGATACATTGATTGTCACAAGTATAATTAGTGAAATCATTAATCTTGTCGAGTCATTAGTGGAGAGACTGCCCAAGGGCACTGCTCTAAGTAACTGTTGACGATCAATGTTAATATAAAGTTATGGGCTGTAATAGGTTATTATTACGAGGGAATTAATATGGCCGGTTATTGTTTTAAAGACAGCGCTGTGATTGATGGTATTCAGGAATTCGTGTGACCTCGTAAGTACGTTTCAAGAAGTAGTGATAACAATTTGGAAACTAACCACACACTTAATGATTCAAAGTTTGTTAGTTGATGGTAAAAAGGTTTTCTTTTGTTTACTTATATGCGTAATATTTTTTTCTGTCGGGTCAAGGCTGCTCAGAAATGAGTGAGCCGTGACGAACTGTCAGGTTTATGATGTGTGACAATATTGCTTTTAATATCCCATTGAATATAACATTGTGAAAATTTTGACGTAGGTATATAGTCTTTCTTTGATTTTTTTTTAACAGAAAAATGGAAAATGACAAATTTCTAAATCATCCAGAAATTATAAACAATAATATAATTTTCCTATTATAGTTACTTGTTACATAACGAAAAAGTTATTGCACTCTTCATCATTTTAAAACATTTCATCTCCGAATATTCGCGTGTATCTAAAATTATTTACCCAAAACTCGGAACGGCACAGGTGCACATTTTAAAAGATAACACGCGACCGAAGTAATTTCCTAATGCCATAAAGGAAACGGTCTTGACGGAGGGCACCGAGGTTGAAGAGTTCATAACGTGAACGGAACACCCGCTGTGGCGCTTATTATAACCCATATAGACTCCAATGGCACCCGTTTGGACGACCTCTCACATTAATTTTTTGTTTCTAAATTTATTTTTTCTTCGCAAACTATTTCAGCAGCTTTTACACCACCTGCCGGTTCTATATGGACCTCGTTATAGCCATCCATAACATTTATTATTTACCAAATATGATCACCGAATTCATTATCGTTTTCTGTATCTGTGAGTCCAACAAAACTTTTTACGAGTCCTACCTTTACATCATTAGGGTTGCTCCCTTTGATAATGCAGAGGCCAGCATGTACCGGAAAGGACACGGTAACCCGCTGCTCTCATTCAACCCTTGAGGACAACATTGAGTCTCTCGACCCCGTCATATTTTGGGCAACAAACGATTTGTTTGCCCACAGAACAATAGAAAGGTGCGAACTCCAGTCTCCTTTTTATACGAGATTAACTGTTAATAGAAAAAAAAATAAGTGTGCCCCTTTTGTCGCTTTGTAATCGTCTTAGATATCAAACTGGTAGATGCGGAGATTAGAGAAGATCTTTTGTACTTTTTTTATAATATTGTTTCACAGTTGGTGGATGTTTTGTAAAACGTTTTAGCTTTGAAAAGGTCCATTGAGGATGAAGCTACCACCTAATACGTTTAATTGTGATAGAACTTGATGTAAGAGATACGTTTTTTGTGTGATGTCCGTTCTTTGGTTTATGTAACCGTTGCAAATGAGTGGTCAGTTTTGCTTTTAACCTTTTATACGTATTAGTTATTCGTTTGGATTGGTGTTCAAGAGAGCTTTTGTCGTCATCATGATATGAGATAAGGTATGAGTTGCTCAATAGTGTTATTCAGAATTACCTTTCCTACTTTCTCCTTGTACAATAATATGACAATACATCCTTTTCTAATTACCAGTACTAACTATCCTAACGGTCGATTATTATTACTTGCAGTCCATTCAATTTCAGTCATTAATCCTGGTACATTATTAATCTATCACAGTAGAATGGGGCATAAATGGTCCATAATTTCAGTACAGTTATCAACTCTATGCAAATGCAAATATGAGACAAAGCTTACATATGGATTGATTGATTAAACGCATTAGTGGACCGGTTTATTGCAAAGTGCATAAAAAGTGAACATGTAGTGTTCCTCGGGTTTGCTCCTTAGTTGAACAATGGACAAGCACCTTTTGTTCACGGCACATCAATCACTTCTCATTGTTTGCTATATCTTAATAAGTTTTTGTGTTAGGCCGGTCATTTAGAAAGATTCCGGGTCCCCCAGGCCTGAATTTTAATGCGGGTAGATTGAAAAGTATCTTCCGCGTTGTTTTTGGTAATGATGAGCGGTATTTTGGAATAAATTGAATTAATATGCAAGCTTTGAACGGTTTTGGACTTAGTGATGATTTTGAGATCAATATTATTTTCGGTTTCTAAACATTTACTTCATTTACTACTTATGGTTCTGATATTTACATTCATAATTAGTTCTATTATTTAGCTATTTTTTTTTCTGCTGACACATAAAAATTATTTAAAACCAAACATTTCTTAACCCATAAACAGTTCACTTAGCAACAAAAGTTTCAAGCTTCCTTAACCTTTCGCTTCGACTGCCATCACAAATGTATCCATGCACAAATGACCACTGACCATACACAATATGATGCATTGTCCCGGACATGTCAAAAACATCATCTTTGCGTTCCCAGGGCACGACAGAAGGGGCAAAATTGCAATATTTGTCCCTTACGCCTTAAACACGCCTCTGCGTTACAATGACGTAGGTTCTTAGAGGGTGGGTTTTCGGACACCTGGTTATTATGGGTCAACTGACCGTAAGGACCGTATAGCGGGGGGTTTGTTTGGATTAGACCAGTCCTAGTTTTGCAAATATTGAAGCGTGAGAAATGTAACGTTTTTGCTTTTTGCTACTAATGGATTGTGGTTATGATTTATGACACGGGATTATGAGTTGAAGACTGGAACTGATTCTTTTAGTTTTGGTCAAAAGTGTGGGATCAAGGATGAAAGAGATTTTGGTTTTAATTAAATTGATACAATAATCATATAATGTTAAACCAAACTGACCTCAACCATAACACACAGTACTTACAAAAATAACGTGTCATACGGTTTTACCCAGATTGATCCAACTTAATCGTGTCAACAATCAGTACGAACGCTTTGGACGACGAGAATAACTCGGCACATACGTACCGCCTCTGTGTGCGTCATAGCCGAAAGATTATATCGCTTCTAGTGAGCATAATAACTGTGACATGTCTTACGACGCTCTCGTACTGCGTGTAATGGCCTCTTTCTCGGAAAAACAGACTCTTACCGACCAACATAAAGATACAATCGTAACGCACGCTTTCCCACGGAACGTCGCGAAAACACCCCAACCCTAGTGGACACTGGTCAAAAGTTACAACACTACCAAAACATTAATTAAAAGGTGAGACACATAAACCAGTTTTTGGCAAGGTGCACGACCCTTCGATACCACCTAAGCTAATTATATTTCCGCACGTTTTATCACACATTTGCATGAGAATCGGGGTAGAACTACAATAGAAAACGCCACGCTAATCTCTTCTAGTAAAGGTTTTTGTACGCAGGTATACGACGGGTCTCCGCTCAATAGTTGTTAGAAACTTGATAGGTTTTCACTATAAACATTGGCTTTACAGTGTACGGTAGTGAATATTAAATTTCACATTGTGATGAAAGGAGATTTCATCGAGTTATTGTGCCCTTAAAATAGATAGGCATTTAAATAACAGTCTTTATGTCATGCTGACTCATGCTCGTGCACTTTTCCTCATGGCGTACTCCAAAGCAGCACAGTTCGAAAAGTAGCATCAAGGGTCACGTAGGAAGATATTGGATTTAAAGATTGCAATTCATAGTACACAAATACTCGGGTCAAACTTCACAATCGATGGAACCGTTCGCAATAGACGACTTTTACAAAATCATAAACTCGGCGTAGAATTACACATTGAATTTGTTAACAGTAATAAAATTACTTTTACAATATAAAGGCTAGCTTCGACGGCACGCTTCCACACAACCTTTATTAAATCTAAACCCATTCAATATGATCAAAGGCTCTTTTAACATAAAAAGGTGGTCAAGTCCCAACAAATTCAGGTGTACAAAATCCATTCCGAACAAATCGTAAACACCGAAGCGAAATGGCGTCACAAAAAGGAATCAAAGTGTAAAATCATTTGTGTCGGATTAAAAAAGGAGCTAGCGAACGAGCGTGAGATGTATACCACTATCAATCAACCGGTGATTTATATTCGTCCGTATGATGTATCGCCGAGCGCGCCACACGAAATGGTAAAAGTATCCGATAATTAACTTTTTAAAATTTGACGGACGCCTTCATCTCGGTCAGAAATAAACCTTTTATTTTGGTGTAAAAAGATGAACAAGTATTATCGCCGAATGTGACAGATTGTGAAATTCCTTTGTCTGTAGATGATGAAAAAACCTGTTGCGTACGACAAACACGCTAGTATGCGGAATGTGTCTATAGTATCGTTTCTAATGGCGCCAACAATAGATTTGTTATTTAATCATTCAAATATGTTCATACATTATGAATATTACGTAGTTTTAGCATTGTATTAATTAATTGCTACATTTTTGTCGATTCATTTCGTCGTATATGGTGTGAAAGCTGATATTAATGTTATCAGTCGTGTGATCAAAGGCGATTGACTGACCTGTCAAATGATGTAATCTTTAAACTTAGTCGTTGTTCGTAGAAGATTATTAATAATTCATTGGCATATCCTTATTAAACGAATTAATAATCAATTAGAAGAATTCTTTGGCCATAAAATGAATGACTGTTAACGAAAGTGCTGATGATAATTTTGAAGCAACAACATAACTTGAAGAAATTCCATCGCAGATAAAAGAGCAACGAATCGTAAATTTACCATTCATCAACCTGTACCCAACATGGCACTGTATGGCCCGTCAAAATATTCTACAGGGGGTTCCTCAATAGCGTTCCACTTGCCGGCACGGGATCGAACGTGAACCCCCGCGGCGCGCAGCCCGTTCCTAACGAACTGTGTAGGTGATTTATCTGTACGTACTCTCACACTCTCGATACTAATTCCTTTACAATGTGTGATGTTGGCTCATGAAATATATCTGCGGCAGATTTAATATCTAATTTACGTTTATCGGCATGTATTTTAGTGCTTGGTTCTTCGTTTTCTTTAGGATAAAATTTAATATCAATGGAGGCACAAATTACCATATAAATGTCATATTTAAATTCAGCATTCACAGGATGATCTCTAAGGCTTAAATCAATTGGGTTAAATTAGTTATTGCTCAACTTCTTCATTTTCCGTTCATGGTCTTCCGTAGCAATACTCTTGTTAACATCTTAAAATCCAGTTCCTTCTCTCCAAAATGTATTGCTCTACTAAAAATTTGTATTTCTCTCCAACTAGCTGTGTAGAAAATAATGCAAAACATTTTGCTCATACCGAGCCACGTGAAAGGTCGTCTAAATCAACATTGATAGGGCTCCTACAGGTGAAATTTTCTCACAGCCAACTCGTTCCGTTCTAACGTCGTATAATCTTGAATACTTGAGAGTAATGCACGGTCCGCATGTATATTGGTTACTACGTTAGTAGTCTCAGCAAACCTGTTCCGTCTGGTCGTGCCCTCTGTACCGTATCCAGCTATAGCACATCTGCATCCAACATTATAGTTTCACTTTATATTTAAACATCATTGCTTATGATTTTATGAACTTCGCATTCAGTAGATTCTGCCTCGAAATTCAAAATGTCCATGCCATCTGACCAGGTACCAATCAAGGTCACATAATGCCAACAAATGCAGATTATTTAAATTATATATTGCTGACAGCTTAATGGAATAGCGAAGCTCCCATCAAAATCATAGATTACGAACAAATAAACACAACAGATCGAGATACCTTAAAACAAAAACTAATTTAATATGTTAATGTCAGTGATGGCTCAATAAAATTAACGATAACAGTCCATAATAATCATGACCGTATTTAAAATTGAAACAACTTTTTCTCCCGACCTGTCGCTTGGAATTCATCTAGCGTCCGCATCTCTATATGTCAGTCCGTCTGTACGTCCGTCATTACACGTGAATCATCCTCGGTATCGTGCGCTGAGAATTTCGTGAGGTCACAGTTTACTATAGCGGTTTAGGCGCCCTGCGGTCGTTTGCCTGACAGAGACGGTGCCATCCAACTGTCCATGTGCTTGAAAAGGATACGGTATGTCTTCTCTGTCTAACGACGACCGTTTCGTGACCCCACAGCTAATCACATATCTGCAAGCGTATTATGATTATCGCAAGGCTTCGTTTCGTCTTCGTCGCTCGTGCGTTGTTGTGGTCAGTGACTCTGTGCATGCTGCCTTCGTTTTATTTCTCTCTAACATCATTTTATATGCACAATTTGCTTTAAGATATCTTGGAAATTTATTATACTCCTTAGGAGCTTCTTGTGGATTTATTAATGTTCTTTTGTTGGCAAACATGAGTAAATATGGATTAAATGAGGGTTTTAATGTCGTTTGTAACGTGTTAAGTAATATACTAATACACATAATTAATGTACACATACACACATTAATGTCGTCGTCAGTTTCCGATACATTTGCACGTTCATTTATCAGCGCATGGGTGTAAAGAAACAGATTTACCTGTTGCCGGCCTGACATAAATCTCTCGCAGCATTTAATAAGTCGATAATTACAAAAACCCGACGCGAGCTAATGGGGTTGTGGAGTGCTCAACAGGAATGCGCTTAATTCTCAGCACGTGCCTCCCAATAGCTTTATTATACAAATCTTTAACGTTTCCCAACCAACTTTATCTTTACGATAACTTTAATTATTTGATTTGGTACTGTTTTGATGTCTTCCGTGTCCGGTTTTTAGTATTCATTTAGATATGCAGTTCTCGGTGGGCGGCTTTGTTTACATTCCTTAGAGTTAACGACTTTCTATCGAATGTCGATATCGTCTCCGACATTTCTTTTCGCTTAAGAGAATCTATATCTACTGCTGGATGCAACAAATCAAAATCGTACGTATATCGTTCCATGTCGCAGTTATCGAGGTTCTAATCGTGTGTCCCATCCGTCACTGACTTTGCGTCTACTACTTTCTACATTAGTAACAGACAAATCTCTAATCTGTATATTAGAAACAATATTTCTCACTGTCGTAAAAGCCGAGAATTTCCTAATGATATCAAAACACAACCGTTAGAGCAACAAAAGGTGGATGGTCGACCATTTGTCGGTGTTCAAGAGTCGGGCGACAAGTCGCGTGCTAGGCTCTTGTTGAAAAATGTCCGACATAAATAACGGATTATCAAGTTGTATCGAGTCGTAACGAGATAGTGGCTAACAACTAAAATAAATAGGCGAACGGTAAATGAAGTTGTGTACCAAACTTTACAATCTAAAACGTACGGATGATGTATAATATGTATCTTAAGTAAGTAATGACTGCGAGTTGCCTTCGTTAATGTTACAATTTATTGCTGGATATTTATACGTTGTTGGTCGTTTTGTGAGCCATTAGCCGTGAAATGTTATCTTGATTAGTGTTTATGTATTGATGGACGAGATAACTTATTTGGATGATATTATAGTCTTCAGTTGTAGTTTTGCTCTTTAATGGCTCGTCTTCTTGTATTGTGTTTGTTGATTCTGGTGGAGCCTGGTTTCGATCTTCATTTTGATAAGAACAACTTCAAGGTTTCTCCTAAACATCACATCTTTAATATTCGATAGGTATTCAAGTCTTACGAGTTTAATTGTGATGCTTAACCTTAGTGATCTCGCTGCTATGTGAAACTAATCTATCTTAAATGAGGCACTCTGAATCTATGTAACAGATTTAATTGTTTCCTCCTATACTTATGAGTATCAAGCTTCTTAAAGCAAGTAGTATCAGTCACACTTAATTATTCAATTAATTCTTCCTTCTCCGTTATTTTTGCAAAAACGTAAATCGGCCAAGTTCTTATTGTTTAAAGAATTAAAATTATTACCTAGAATTATAATATTATTACTGCTACTTCTTGGGAAGTAATTAACATGGTTCTCTAACGATTATAACAAACACATTTGTCACATGACCTTGTCATGAGGCACGTGTTACGCATTCTTTAACTCTTAGAGGGTAAGCAGAGGTCTAATGTAGTTACACAGCTAGTAGTGTAAAGAAATGATGTGTAGGTATGATGAAAGCCTGATCAAGATTTAAACTTTCTGTTATATATCGTTTCAAAATCGATTCGTGTTTTTACAAGGACTTCCAAGGGGATTGACATAAGCTTTTTGGTGGCTTTTGTCAGTCCCATACATTATTTACTTTTCCATCATCGTAATCACTGACAGAATGTCACTTTGTGTAGGCCCTCAGGTACGAATTGTGGTATTGATAAAACTAAATACCAACCAATCATTCGAAATGCCATGAGATTAGATTTCAGTAAAATTGAATGGATTTTTAGTATTCCTTCTAAGATGTTTAAGGGCGGGCATCATCGTTCTAGCCTCCAGTAATTATTAGATTGACACTCACTACACTTTGGTTCACTACAGACGCAGCATATAACGTTCCCACTGCTGGGACACAGGCCTCTTCTCGGTGAAAGGGAGTGTGCCGTAATCCACCACGCGGGCCCAGTGCGGGTTGGTAGATGTCACATGCCTTCGAATGTTTGTTTGTTCTTAGGTTATTCCGGTTTCCTCACGACACAATCACAGTCAGTTTCTACAGACACAGAACTACTACCAAATGTAATAATGTAACCTAAGCTTTTATTGTATTTCCCCTTGTTTATGTAGTTTCCTCTGCTGAATATGGTATCATGCCTTAGAGCTATCATTAAGCTGTGTGAGAGTGAGGGAAGAGAGAGTGCACCTGTGTCTGCGCACACACGCCTG
Source organism: Fissipunctia ypsillon (assembly GCA_947568875.1). Taxonomy (NCBI): domain Eukaryota; kingdom Metazoa; phylum Arthropoda; class Insecta; order Lepidoptera; family Noctuidae; genus Fissipunctia; species Fissipunctia ypsillon. The sequence goes on along the minus strand of OX387655.1, from coordinate 18,474,924 downwards.
CACTATAATATCTCCTGCGCCGAAGGCTGGTCTCCGCTGAGATTGGTCGCCATGGCCGAAATTCGGTCTGGCGGACTATTATTATTATGTTGTCACTTCTAGTCTCAGCATGTTCCGGTTGTCAATTCCAAAGACAGTCGTGACATTTACTGATCAATCATAGCACCTATTATTTGTTTCTGATGCCAGTCAATAGTTAATTCGAAAAAGTTTGGATTGTAGTAGTCCCGCTAGTAGTCATAAGCTTCAATCAACTCAGCTTATCACAGCAAACTGATGGATATAAGCCTCTCCCAGGCTGCGCCACACCACCCTGTCGTTTGTCTTCCGCATCCAGTCTGTCCCAGCCACCTTTAAGGTCGTTGGTCTTATACTTACAGCTTTTTAATTATTAAGCTTAAATGATAATGAGATTATAGTCTATCATTAAGATACAATTCTTGGAATCTATCGTCGCTCTTAAATAAATGAATACTTTACACATTCTCTAAATAAATGAGTCACCATTCGGAAATAAACTAAATTGTAAAGATTTCTCTATAATAAACATATCTATCTCTATTTAAGTTTTTTGCTAAAGCTGTTAATTTAAACGGTATAAACGGTAACACGCCTATAAAACATAACCTTAAAAACAAAATGACATAACACCTATAAACATGATGTTTAATTATCATCTCTAATAATGGTAATTCTGGTTCAATTTTGACCGAACTATAAATCTTCGAATAAGGACTTATGTCGTTGTACTTCCAAGTACCTAAAGATTGTGCGTGGTATCAAAATGTTGGAATCTAAATTAAGTACCAGTTTAGTTTTATTAATATCATATTGGTTATGCAAATACAAGTTTATTGAGAATCAATTTAATAGTTATTCTTCATGGCATTCATCAGTTTACTGGATCAAATTGGTACAGGGCCGGTAATTAAGGGTTGTGCGGACTGGAAAACGTCATTATGATTTAATTAATGGTATCGATGAAGTCCTGGGTTATGTCTCTCCCTACGTCATTGTACCCCAGTTCCAGGGTAATTGCGTAACACGCTTACAATGGCATCATTCATTTTGACAGTTCAACAACATTCATTGCGTTATTTACGTTGTTGAGCAGACGATTTTTTCAAACGAATAAAGCAATGGATTGGGAATTTTCTTCCAAATCCTTTAGATTGTGATTTAAAGTGTGTTACGTAATTAGGGTGTTGGTTTACTTTGCAGACGTAACGCTACTACATCATACTACTGCATGCGCCTACTCATCATCTACCACATCACATCATCCGATATATTCTGTAAATATCACACCGTGAGCACTTAGGTGAAGTGAGTTTGAAGTGAGCTCAATCCCTAGTAGAGTAAGGTGGGATGACAGTTCACATCACGCTCACTTCACCTAAATTTTCACGGTGAGATCTTTCCAGAATAGCACCACAGATTTCATTTTATTTCCACCTTAGCAGTGAGACACTTTCCCCATAATTATTGTCTTTGAATTTGTATTATACCTAATTATTGTCAGACCTTTTTTTGTTTTCGGGGGGATATCTTCAAAAGGCGCCCGGGCTTTGGGGATAAGACCGGGGAGTGTGGGATTTTTACCTCACTAAAACCACCCTGGTAATCACCTGACACATGGAAAGGGGCACAGGCCTCATAAGACCGATCCGAAACCCCTCTGTGCAACGCCTGCAACGCCTGTTAGGTCACATCCTCGGGGAAACTGTAAAGGGGTATCCCCAAAACGTAACTGTGCAAGAGTGCAAGGTAGCACGTGACCACTGTGCGCCGTCTTCCCTGAGATCACTAGGTGGGTGGACAGAGTCTCCACGCCAGGATATTGACCTGGCATCCGGCGAAACTATTGCCAGGCCTACGAGAAGACACGATCCAAAAGTATTTCCATCCGATTCATAAGACGGAAGCCGAGACTGATCCACTTAAAGAGGAAAAATGCAATGAAAACTATACAAATAAAAGTATTAAACTTACCTACTGATACTGCAGTTAATGATTACACAGTACGTATTACTGCCAAAACGTTACTAAACAACTGTAGTTGTATTTATAGGACGGGATTAAGTGGAGGACATTTTTGATCGGAATGATTTTAAGCTCAAAAATGTACGCAGTATATTCATATCATCATCATCATCATCATCATTGGCAGTCTTCTTCCACCCACTGCATCCTCCCTTTTGTGCTATGCTTCCCTGGTCTGCGCGAGTCTCGTCGTTCATATATAGAAGTTCAAAGTTGATAAATATTCCATTTAGTAGGTCAACGCATCTCCCTTCTATGACTAACCTTTTCCCTTTAGCTGAGGTACTATTACAAGTTTATCGCTCGATTTATATGTCTTAGCGCGCTTTATTGTTTGAAGCACTTGTATCTTCACGAACATCAAAACGAAGCTTAGCGTAAGGTCCACTTCCCATTCTTGACAAAACTTTATAGGCAAAATCTCTTTGATTGGTTTTTCTAAGTACTTACTATGTTATTGTCAACTGGGCTAACGCGTCATGTTACCCAGTAATCAACACAAAAACCAGAATTATGTTTGATGATCGACAGAAAATGGTAGATTTTCGTGGCCTTTCTACTAACAAGGAACTTTAGCTTCTTGCAAAAGATTCCATAATTATATGTACTCGTAACTAAGCTTAAATATCAAAACTCAGCATGAGCGCGTTTCGACAGCCCTGCCATACTTAATTGTGGCACATTTAAATAGTTATAAACGATACACTAGCTGCAGTTACTTTATCCTTGTGACAATCGTTAATTGTAGCAAATTATGCTTTAGCATATGTACTTGTGATCGTCGATCGGTATTGATATTGAGTCATTGAGTCAATAAATAAATAAAATTGTGATTAATAGAATCACACGCGTCATAGTGTCTTAGAACTTTTAGAAGGTACCCATTTCTTAATAAACAAAGTAAAGGAAAAGCTGCATTGGTGCTTTGTAAGTAGGAGACTAATATAGGGCACAACTGTGTAACAACAAAAATCAAAAGAAACTGTCATTAGGAATCTATAACTTTATGGTCTGTGATCGCCAATATGCACTGAACAATGGTGATGATTAAAGCTGATGCCCTATTATCCTTAGAAATGGGACAATAATAACAGAATGGCAATGTAAAATCCTTTGATCTGATTATATCACTACACTGACTCATCACCACACCGAGTCTCTCGTGCAGGCACGCTACACTTTTTAATTGTTTCCCGCCAATCTTGGTGCACTGACAGTTGACATTAGTGACAGCTATTTCACTACAGAAGTGCATGAGATAGTGTTTACATATTTAAATATTATAGTAAATAAATACACTACAGGTTTGAGGTTATGATAAATTTGCATGTTGTCCAAATTGTTATTCCAAATACTAGTAATAAGTTAGCTGGTGGCGGGCGGGAGCGAGATTGGCTGGTTCCTGGTATCACCATCCAGGCCCAGAGCGGTGATGACCAGCAGTATCCCATTGAGGGAGACCTTGTTACGGTTTGCATCCCACGTTAAGGTAACTGGGTACTTTTTGAGGGTGTTATGTTTGGAAGATGCAGAGGCGCGTTTATAAGTCGTAGATTAACAGAAGTGAAAACGTGTGAAAACTTATTTAGGCGCGTTGAGCGCTTTTTGGTAGGGAAAAATCTTACGGGTTCGCGACATGCGTCGTGCTTAATTGCCTACGTCACAACTATAATGTGACGTGTTGTGCCAGACTGACGACGTGCAGCGGCCTGTGTACATGATAATGTTTTAAGTTTTCACTTCTGTCGACAGTCCCCACCCCATGACTACCCATTTTTAAATCTAGTCTTGTTATAACAAACAGGTAGAAAATATCCATTAAAATCTATGGTTAGTAGTCTAACAATAAATTCATATGTTTGTGAGCCCGTGCATCGTTAGTCGTTGTGTGAAAAGTTTTGAGTTTTTAACTGTTTTTCTTTATGGCGCGAAAAATGATTTAATGTCATATTGGCGCCAGTTCGATAATCAAACCGGTAATTTGTATTTCTTTTTATTCAACAGCTCTAATAAGGATAGAACGATAACCTTTCACGTTGGGCTGCCAGCATTGTTGACCGCATTCTTTAAAAAATTGAACATAACTTTTTGATGTTTTATTTGAATTATACGAGTATTAGTAGGTTATTAGATAACCTATTAGCAACAACGTGGCGACGTTGAGTTGCCTAAACTCCTTCTATACCAACTAAATAAAAGAAGGAAGAAAGAAGACCTTTTCTTGCCTACCAAGAATTCAGTATTGTTGGCATATTATTGCGGCTTACTTACTGCTAAGTAATGTCCGTGGTTGACGATCGTTAGTAAATTTTAACTTATAAAAATATTGCTAAACTGTACACGTATCAAGATTTAATTTATCATCATAGGTTAATTTCATGCTTTTTGTTGAGTAAAGTATTATCTAAGTTTTCGCTATAGACGTGTCAAGATGTCAGTCAAATGGACATGAGTGTTTTGTATGAAAAAAAAATTTCGACGTCACGATTTTTTACGAAACTTTTTGAAGTTAGTTGTTTTTTTTTATTGATTTTGATGCGAGCAGTGTTTTTGTTAATTATTTAATTAAAGAAATGGAGAGAGCGTTTTGGTAAACAAAAAAAAACTGGTCATAAAATTATTAATCAGTTCATGAGTACCTATCTTCTTAGGTCGGAATTTTGTAAATAGGTGGGTATAGTGACGTATGTACGTATTCAAATAAAGCAATTTATTGTAACTTGACTACGTCTTTTCTAAGTTACTGTAGGTACTTACTTAGCATTCGTCGGATCTCAGAAATGACATGACATATTGTTTCCTCAACGCAATCTGTGTCAAGATCACACTTGGCCAATCACAATCAATCTTCAACCACCCTTATCTTAAGGCCATAAGGTCGAAAACTCTTTAAATTAAACGAAAATAATAACTTTGTTTTGATCTGTGTACGGATCTCGAATAAAAACAATATAAAGAGATCATTTAGTGTGGTCTCCACGTAAATAGGTTGGACGTGTCGTGATTTCTGAAGCTTGTGTCGCAATTTGCTTAGATGTTTCTACATTTTTCCCTAATAAAGAAGATCCAAAACAATAACAATGTTCTCCTTCCAAATTAGCTTTAATATTATTTCAAAAACAAGGATCTTTTCGCTCGCTGTTGTTGCTAATTCACCAGAATGCTCCATGACTCACCTTTGACCATAAACAATTATAATACGCTCTTTCCTTTCACATTAATAAAATATAATAACTATTTTTTATTTACCAACCTGACGCGTTATTAACTGAACCGTTATCAAGTAGCTATTTAATTTATAATAAACACATTGCTAATTTTCACTTAATCCCGTGAAGTATGCGCCGTGGGTGCCGAACGATTCAACCAATGTTATTTATACAAGAGAAATCCCAAATGAGACGTAATCTTATGCAAATTACAGCTAATGGACCTAGTTGTATTAACCTTACGGGAAGCCCACTCATATTAACGCTAATTTACATTAATTTCCATTCATAAACTTCTACCTGTCAATGGCTAGAATTGATTCTCTATACTTAAAGCAAATTAAGAAAATATTCAGTTTGAAATGACGTTTTCGCGCGTTCGAAATCCAAATCGTAATTAGTGTTGAACGCGATCGAACAATCGCTTTGTTGGACTCGCGCCGAATGGTCATCGATTATACGAGCAGATAGTGATGTTCCGTCGATGTCGAGACGTACCGGAGATGTATCGGCAGATAGTGTAATGACGCGCTATTAGGCTAGGTGTCGACGCGGCGCGGCGTGGGAGAGCCCGCGGCCTACATTTCCTTCTGAAACCGGCTAATCACGCGCGCAATTACTCTAATTCAAACGGAATTATTCCGGCGATGTAACACTTTAATTGAATTGTTGATGCGAGCTGTAATTCGTGAATGCGTGTTATTTTGATGATTGGCATCGTGATATTTGGTTGGTAAATATCGATATTGAACGAAGGTATGAATCCGTATGTAGTCGTTGTAATAATAACCCGAATCTACGAAATCAAATGTCATAACAATTTATAAGAATCAGAATTTAGTAAGTTTTACTGTGGGAAGCGCTCGTTACGAAACAACCGTGGGGCGAATTCCAGTCATCTTGTCATTCAAGGAAAAAGTAATAATACAACCTGTTTACGCGTTTATTTTTTTCTTGCTGCACTGACAAGAAATAAAAAGGAGGTACGCGCGTGCGCGGGCATTCGCGCCGGCCCGCAATGCGTTCCCGCCAAAAAACGTGGCGCGCTCCGAATGCTTGGCGCGCTATACATTTTTGTTCCCCTGTGAGCATTTCCGAATGAACGATTAGAAGCGACGATTCCGCGTTTTCACGTCGATTCGTCTCGGATCGTATCGATGATTTGTGGCGTCACGATCTTTGAAATGCCTCGTTGTACTGAGAAACAACAGGTTAATTCTTTAACGTCTACGTCTGTGAAGCTGACTCGTAATTTAGAATGGAATAAAACAAATGTTGTCCATTATAGTAATAGATACTAGGTTTTGGAATCGAGTTTTTTGCATTTTTCTGATTGCTGCTGATTTATAATTTTGTTTTAAATGTACCGCTATGCACGGTTTTTTATTAAAATTTACAGTAGGCTTCACTTATTTGCATGTTATTCACCTGTTCGGCCAAATCATGATCGTGACACCTAAAAAAGCTTAGGAATTTTATTGTAAGAACTTTTTTTTAAAATTGATTGTGACGGTTGCTCAACAGGTAGAATTTGGAAATTTCAATGGCTTTTTAAGATTCATGAATCTTTTCAGTTTGACATTGACGTAGGTATGAGTACCTAATCGTTTTTTTTTCTTCATAAAATAAAGCAAGGCAAATAAAGCACTTTTTCAAAGCGATAGTCAAATTATGATTAGCTTTTGTGATATAAGAACTCCTAGTACAAGAGCCTGGGCTTCACAGATGTTTGTGACTTTGAAGTGTAAATACAGAAATTATAAAATTATAATTTCCGCATGCGGGTCTGAAAGATGAAGAAAGAAATATATATTTTTTTACTGTCGCAGAAACACGTATATTTATATATATAAATAAGCTTGAAGCAAGCAATATGGCCATCTCTCCTTTTGCGAGGGAAAACTTTGAATCAATCTTATCTTCATAGGTACATGTAACATCATCAACTCTAGAGCATTTGTCTCAATTTTCTAAAATTAGAACAGCTAATGATTTCATCTTAGTTAATTTTATGCACTATGGTAATCTAGTTTTTATTCAAAATACTTAAATTCATTCTTATCTCAATCTGGACATTTAAGATTGAAGAATTAACACAAACATTCATTTGGTAAAGTTAGTTTATTTTAAAAATACGAACTCAATCAAGATAAAAAAACAACTAATTGACATTGCAAGTTTAATGAGATTATCGACATCAACCTAGAAAGATAGCGACCGGAAATCGTTTGCTAAAATAAATAACATTTAATATGCAAGACTTGGCACGCGTAAGAAAATACTGTTGTTTTTACAATTCTGAATAAGTAATTAATAGAAAATGACGTAAAATATAAAACAGAAAATTTATCGACATCATTTCGTATTCGAAAATACATCTCTATTTTTTTGTTCTGTTTAAGAAGTTCTTAGGAATAATTATGTTTTTTCAGGAAAATCTACTTTATTTACAATGGATACCTTATTCTATTTTTCAACTCTCTGATTTAGCCAATTTGGGTTCATTTGTGATGATTCTAGGACTATGCTATGGTCAATAGAATAAATAACGCAGAATCGTTATCCCTCCATCTCATTCTATAATTGTACCTTATAGAGCTTATGAAGCCTACTTCTCTACTAAAATAAACTCCATTTAAAACTATTATACCCACAAACTTATACAGGATGTACGGTAAAGAATGAAATAGCATATAAAATAGAACGTTCTAAAAAAAATATATCCCAAGTATTAACTAAGATTTTTTTAGAAAAAAATACTAACATTTTCACATTCTTCATCACCACGACCACAAAAGAATGAATTCCATCGATTATGTGTTGTTATAATATTGTACGAATGTACGTTGACTATGCCAACAGAGAGGCAATAAATAGTGCGACTAGAAATTGCACAGTATTTTTTTCTAACAAATCATATCTTAGGTACTACTCGGGATATATTTGTTCTCAGCATTTAGTTTCCGGTTCCTACGCAGTTTTGTAAAGTTGGGTGAAAAAATTGCATTTCTCGATTTTAATTGATTATTAATTAACGCTCAATTATCTACAAGTTCATATAGTAAATGACTTTTTATGATGTTTCTAAGTACCGGAAAATGTACTTAGAAACATCAGAAAATGTACTAAGTTGTACCAAAAATCAAACTTTGAAAATGCTTTTTATAAAATCAAGTTTTTTTCAGAGTGTCGTCTTCAAATGTCTGATAAATAAACAAATGTGCCAGTTTTTGAATATTTTTTTTTTATTTTTTTTATTGACTATTCTAGATACCGAATCTGGTCTTAACTCAATACCCCACTACTGGACCCTTTTTGCTTGGACGCCCACAATTGATTACGTTTTGCAATCACATCGATTCAATTTACAAATCTGTGTAAAACACATGCTATAGTGTTGTAAACAACTGGCATTTACTAAGTATCGATAAAATACATGTAGAAACACCAGTAGGTACCTACTTACATAACTACTAAAGTAGCTACTATTGTGACTATTTACGAGTAATTCACAGCTAATAATAGTCTGTGAACGAATCAATCATGATTGTCTTGTTATTATTGTTTTAGACATTAATTTCAGTTTGTTTGTTCAAGATTGTCCATGACTTTTAATTATTTTTTGAACCTCGTATTTTTACTTAATGCTAAGAGGGATGTGTGGTGTTACGCGAATGGATAGAATAAGGAATAAGTACATAAGAGGAAGTCTGAAAGTGACTGCGGACTGTAAAGTTGTGTGGGAATTGGTTGTCATGGTACGGGCATCGGCGGTCGTGAAGAAAGTGGATGGCGATAAGAATAGTGGAAGACCACAGAAAAGATGGATGGACTGTGTGAGATGATATGGCTAGAAAGGAGGTGACCGAGATTACTAAAAGAGAAGTATGGAAGCAAGGAAAAATACATGTTGCGCCGACCCCAAATAAATTGGTTTAAGAGCAGGAAAAAGAAAAGGGTGTCGATAACACATATGCAATAAACCTAGTTTTAGGCATCAACGATTTAAAATGATGCTGCACGAATATTTTGCTGAATAAGGGAAAGAAGCAGACGTTCTTGTAACTGCTGATGTGCTATAAAGTAGTGACACTATTACGACGTACTATCACTATTATGACGTATTATCACTATTATTATTACTTCACTAGCTGTGCCCCGCGACTTCGTACACGTGGATGTCGTAAGATACACAGTTAGGTATATAAACTAATAACAGCCACATTTTAATAAAACTCCCTCGTCCCCCGACTGCGTTGCTTCGCCCGCCCGCGCTATTACTTCGTTTTCGCTTAGTGTTCTTTCTGACTTTTTCTTTTTGCTGGGCTCCTAAGGGTCGTAGCGTGATGAACTATCCTCGAGAATTGGGCTACCAAATGCAAAAATAATTTTTCAAATCCGACTTTCTGCTCACAATTTCATGGGTTTTATTTTTTTTGCGCGGAACCCTAATTATTTTTGTAAATTAAAAGTAGCCTAAGTTACCCGCCGTAACCAGCTATCTGCCAATGACAGTCCCGTCAAAATCTGTCCAGCCGTTTCGGAGATTAGCCGGAACAAACAGACATATATTTACCGTTTATACTTTCTTATGCATTTAGTAAAAAGTTGTTATTTTGACATTACAAACAGACACTTCAATTTTATTTATTTGTATAGATAATTCTTCAGAAATGAAGAACAATTATGATTCGATTCGTAAACTGACAGTGTTTAATTTTTTGACTGTATAATTATGGACTAATTACAGATATAAATTTGTTCACGGTTAATAAAAAAAATGTCGGGAGGTGTCGTGGGACACTCGGTTGGAACGAAGTTCCTTTCGCTAAATATTATCTACTAGCACTTCTCGCGCGACTTCGTCCGCGTCAATTTCGTACTTTGGTACCCCGTTAGGGGTAGATTTTCAAAAAACCCTGATACACGTTATTCTTTATTTTTGGTCTTAAGTATAAATACTGAGTTTCGAGCTTACTGAGAATCGGACCGCGCATTAAAATTCTTCCATACAAACTTTGACATCCCCCAATCCCCCTTTAGGGGGTAGTTTAGAAAAACAAAAAATGACAAACTTCATAATTTACTTAGATAAGTATTCGTGCCAAGTTTCAAGTTTATTAACTCAAGAAATAAGATTTTTCATACAAATAAAATCCCCCCTTTTACACCCCCTTAAAGGTCGAATTTCCAAAAATCGTTCCTTAGTGGTTGCTTACAACATAAAAGGCATCAACTGCCAACATTTCAAGTTAGCGTGCTGCGTTGATGAATCAGTCGGGACAAGTAATTTTTTTTATTATTTTTTTTATTATACGTACTCGTATAATAAAAAAAAATAATAAAAAAATGTACTCATGGTGTAAGGGACAGCCCTCCGCAGACTGATGAGGTGAATTCAGTATACCATACTAAGATGACCGGTACATGAAATTATTTCAGGAACGTTATGAGAATCCAATAAACCAGATTTGTTTTATTACCTCACACGCAATGTATCGCCACCGTGGCAAAACGCGCGTAGTGAACGGCAGCGCAGCGAGACTTCGGCCGCCGAGTATTTCAACATCCATTGCTGATTTTTTCATTTTATTTACATAAATGGAGTGCTGCGTACAGATAATGTAATTTTACATTGAATTAAAGGAATAGTAACTGAAAATGCGATAAAAAAAAAAAAAAAAAATCCTGAGAATATTTTTGGTGGATTATGATTCAAAATAAGGAGCTGAATGCACCTTGTTAGTTTGCGGAGGGCTGTCCCTTACACCCTGTATATGTATAGATATACCTATATATATAGATTAATACAGAGCCATCTAGTATAGTATTAGCTTGCTAAAAGGTAAACTAGATGGTTCTGTATTAAAAAACAAAACTTTTGACACTTGAAACTGACGGCATAACGCTTTTTCGTTACGTCACAATTTCTGCCAGTTTACTCCTACGTTTTAGAAATTCATTCCAATAAGTACAAGAATGTATCAGGCCCCCAAGCTGCAGGCGCTACCTAGTTTGGGGACCACTGTTCAAATAACTATGTTAAATATTCTAGTTACAGTAAGCAGTATTATTATGTTTTAAATTTATTTTGTAACATTGGACCAATAAATTGCTATTTTAATCTTAGGCAGTGTATACCCAAAAAAAAAATTATAATATTGCCGACAGTACAGAAATCGATAGATCCTTGCGTTATCCTCAATCGACACCAAGGACGACATGATCATAAGCGCTTTTCACACCTCCCACACTTCTGTAGTAACTCTGCATTACCTATTTTGTAAGCCTTACAAACTATCAATGAGAGCATTGCAGCCACCTATTTAGTACTAGCAAGTAACTTGGCTATTTATGAGGACTACAGGAGCTAAACCCAAGTTTTATAATGCCTAAAAGATACGTCTATAAGATCCACTGCAGTAAACAAAATTAGAAAAATATAATATGATATTCTTCAGGATAGATGCTAGTTAGATAGTGTGTTGAATACAGAATGCAACTAATTTGATACGATAGAAAAAAATCACGAAGATACCTCTAAAAATTTCTTTTAATTATTAAAAGCGTACTTACTATACATGCAATCATTCAGATTTCTGTCAGATTATTCTACAAGCAACATAATTATTAACGTAATAGTGTTTTAATTTTTTAGTTCGATCAATAGATTTTTTGTAAAAAGATTATTCCTTCATATTTTTGCAATAAATTACCATCGTTGTGTCATCGCGCTTCTCTTTCTTTTCCATGCAGTCCGACAGTGACCGCGCTTAAGCTGTCGTCAGTCTCTTAACATAGCGGTTTCTCTATAGAAACCTGGAGTATTTTTATAGGGGACTTAACTGGCGAAATGTTGTTGTACTATGGATCTCTGACTTCTCTCTTCGAAGTATAGAGCCGGCAAGACGGCAAAGTTATGTTCTTGTTAATATAGCTCTGCAAATCCCACACTTTCTAATTGTTATATTTGTAGTTACTGAGAACTATCTCTTACAGCCAATTACAGCCAATTTTTGTAGTCATCATCTCTTGATAATTAATAGAAAAATCTTTATTGAAATTGTGTTTATTGGTTTCTTTTTATTAAAGTTGTCATGGAATACGAGGTCTGGTTATAAAAGGCAGCACACAGCGGCGAGAGAACTGCCTGCTAATTTAGTGCAAATTATGTATTTACGGCGTCGACTACTAATTGCAAACAAGAAGTAATGAGCCAACTAATTTATAATATCGTAATTATTTGTAAAGGAGGAACTGGTAACATTATATCGAATGTTACTGCTGAATTATTGGGTGCGAACGCAAAGTTCAGCGAAATGTTATTGAGATTTGTGAGAATATAATGTGGTCGTTACATGTAGAGTCATGGTGTGAGAACTTCTTGGTCTACTGCTTGATAAGTATTATTTTCTGCATTTAAATCTAGAATGTCTAACCGTGTTTTGTTTCTTTTGTTACAGCTGTACAAAGAGGTCGAGTTCCCCCGACGCAGCCGGCGGGGCTCTCCCTACCTGGCCAGTACGCACTGGCCAACGGCGACCCCTCAGCCGGCCTCAACAGCCATCCCTACCTCTCTTCCTATATCTCTCTGCTACTCCGGGCAGAACCCTACCCCACCTCCCGGTACGGCCAGTGCGTCCAGCCTGCCAACGTCATGGGAATAGACAATATCTGCGAACTAGCTGCGAGGCTACTCTTCTCCGCCGTAGAATGGGCGCGGAACATCCCCTTCTTCCCCGAACTCCAAGTGACCGACCAGGTCGCGTTGCTAAGACTCGTCTGGTCGGAACTGTTCGTCCTGAACGCGTCACAGTGTTCCATGCCCCTCCACGTGGCGCCGTTACTGGCGGCCGCGGGACTCCATGCGTCGCCGATGGCGGCCGACCGAGTCGTGGCCTTCATGGACCACATCAGGATCTTCCAAGAGCAAGTGGAGAAGCTGAAAGCGCTTCACGTCGACTCGGCGGAGTATTCCTGTCTGAAGGCCATCGTCCTCTTCACGACAGGTAAAATTTTAGACAGTCTTTTTGGGGAGGCGCGGTTGTTGCTTTACAGAGTGGCGGGGGCTGGCGGCTCGGTGACTAACTACGGAGAGTTGCTTGTTTTGGTGAGGACGCACTTGGATGCGTACGCCGAGGCAGCACGGGTGCAGATACAGCAGCCGCCAGCTCCGCAGCCGTCTGCCGCTTCATCCGGGTACTATTCCACTTTGGACACGTCTTTGGGCGGCAACTCCTCGCTGTCTTACGGGAGCTTCCTATCAACACCTTCTAGATTACCACCTAACTACACTAGTAGTCCTAGAATGCCTGAGGCTAGCACATCATCACGTTTATCACCTTTCAAACTGTGGGAGGGAAGTGGGAAGCTTCCCAAGACGGACCAAGGAGGTTGATGTGTTACCGTATCGGTTACGGGTCGGAACTGAGGTGTTGGGTTATGACGCAACGCTTGGCGTATGTTCAGAGTCACTCGCGTATTTAACCGTTAGCGTATTGCTAGAATATGTTTGTATACGGGGATAATAACTCTCGCTCCCCGAAGCGGTCGGACTCCATTCGTCCGGGGAGTACGCGACTTATTGTTCTCGGAGATTTCTTCGCGTATCTCGCGTTATTGTAAATATCACGTATAAAATACGTGATATATAGGCATAGCTTCGTTGAAAACGATTACCAATATTGTCGAGACGTCTTTAAGTTTAATTTATATACATGTAGATAGGTAAGTAACTTTTAATAAGAATACACGCGCGTAATTTATTACTAACTACTTTCGTTTCATTTTCATTTTATGCTTTTAACCCTTTTTTAATTAAATTAAACTTTCAATGATAAATTTGGATTAACGATGTTTTATAAATATGTTGATTTTGGCAAAAATATTCGTAATTAACAGTTATTTATTGGATAGATGAATTATAAATCAAATTACTTTGGTGTTTTTAGTTGGTTAGCAAGAGATTTATGAAGCCTATAGATCGTTGAGGGGATTAGTGGACTACCGAAGTTACAATTCATATGTCTTATTTGATAAATGGGCCGCGGTCTACAGTTTTTCGAGAAAAGAGACTGTAATTTAATCTTTATAATAAGGAAGTTGATTAAGAAATTTCTTGTTTGGAATGTGGTCTAAAATGATTGCGTCAATATTGTGCAATCAGAAATGAATCAATATTTATGTTTAAAAAATAAATAACTTAAAACTTTTTGTTTTGTAGTTTTGGGATATTTTTGCCATAATGAACAGAGATTTGAAAAATTCTTTAAGTGAATCACGAAAGAGTTGTGTAGCTATGGTTCATCTATGTTTCGCGCGATACATGCAATGACTTGAAAATTAATATTCATATTAATTTATACCTATTTTAGATACGTAGATAAAGCTGCTATTATAATTAGTAAAATTCATGGCAGATACCTACTGAAAGATACCAACCAAAAAAGCTTTCATTTTGAGGATTTAAGCAAGTAGGTATTAAAGAAAGCAATTCTCACGGACTCAACTAAAAAATTATAATATTATTAAAACCTGCATATTATTAAACAAGTAAGTACTGCACAGTAACTTCGCTAGAAATTAATACAGAAATAGGTAATAAACTTTCGCTTTCCCAGGCTTACGATCGCGAAATTTCCAGTTTTACAACATATTAAAAGTCTTTGACAAATTTTAATGGCTACTTGTATAATTTTATCCGACATTAACTTTTAGGGTTGTAATCGTGGTTTAATGCGGATATTTTGTGCGAATTACACGGATTTTAATTTCTTTTTGATTATTTGAAGTTAAGAATTATAACTAAGTAAGTATGTACTTCGTAATTATTATCTTACTTTTTATTGGTCATTATACATTTTATATTGGTAATCTAGTTGTTTAATTGTATAAATAGAATAGTTTTATAAATACGATTATTGTGCGCTTTTATAATTTTTAGTGTCACGATATTATTGTGAACGTCCACTTCACATCCATAAAATCTCTGGAAATACGTGGACGAACGTTATCGTGGGCGGAAATTAAAAGCGTCTAAAAAAGCGTTAAAAAGCGTCTTCATATGTTTCCATACATTTTACATCCCTGTGGTATCGTGATACCGAGACGTGGATGTGGACATCCACTATAATTTAATCACGCTAGACATTGTAGATTTCATTTACACTTAGGTAACTTCTAGTAACTTCGTTCATAGATCTCTATAACCGTACATAAGTTGTATTTCCGTGTCATATTTAACGCCTTGTACTAAATCAGACTGGTAGCTTGATGACGTTAAAACATCATAATTAAGGCCTCAAATAAGATGTTAACAAATTCGTAAAACAAGATGTTTCGTATAATTAATAAGTTTGTATATTTTATTAATAAACTGATAATTATACAAGATCACATTTCACGCGTGGATACATTTAAATTCGACTACCTATAAATTAGACATAGGTACGTACAGAAAATTAATGTAATAATGCTATCTACACAATACTGTCCGGGTAGAATTGCGTTGTCTATTATATTAAATTTTAAGTTTAACCCTTTAACATCTAGTCATCAATTCTTTGGAAAATGCACCTGACGACCATTTATTTTGCAAACACAAATGTCCCATAGAAAAATTAAACATACCTACTACATTTTCATATACCTAAACTGTTGTATTCAACGTCCCTCAACTTTACCGTATTTTGTACCGTCGCAACTAGCCGTCCCCTACGATTGTCCGCACAAAACTCGTCCGGCACTCGTCGGCTAGTCGTACGATAATCTCTCGAACGCGTGACGAGATACTTCCGACGTGTCGTCGACACTTTCGCCACACACCGGCGTGTTAGACTTTTGATAGCAGACCTGGAATACTAGACTGTAGATTATTGTTATTTTCTGTGTTTGTCGGTTTGGCTTGATAGGCGAACTGGGAATAGCAAGTGTTGATAATAAATTAAGCTTCAAGACTTTTTCTTTACGGAGTCTGGATTAGTGCCCGGTTGATCGCAATAGACTTGCCCCCTAATACATAGGACTTAAATATAACTGGCGAAATGTACTTTAGGTGCCTACACCTCTGCCTAGCCCTTCGGGGATTACAAATGTGATGTTATGTTATGTAGAATTATGACTTTTAACCGACTTCAAAAAAGGAGGAGGTTCTCAATTCGAATTTTTATATTTTTTTATGTAAGTTCGGGCATAACTCCGTCATATACAGGGTGTAAGGGATTTGCAAAATTCTTTTTTCTTGATGATATCCTTTAAATTTAATACTTGTATCAAATAGACTTTAGTGCGACATCTAAGTAATTTTAACACTGACACTAAAATAACAAGCTAAAACAAATAACAATCAATTGTCAGTTTCAATTAGGTACCTACGAGTCCGATCGTATGGCAGCCTTACTAAAATTCTACTTCACTACTTCAATAATGATTATAATTTAGTGGTGTATCAGAGTTTTAGTGGTCGTTTGCGGCTTGCGGTGTAGTCAACGCAACGGCAGTAAACAGTTGAATGCGTAAAGTTAGCAGACAGGCAGTGATTGAAGGATATTACAAGTTCGGATATATCCGAGATATATCTGGCTATCAAATGGGCATCGCATTGAAAGGGTTGGGCCCAGAACGCATGGTTCGAATTTTGAATGTGCATTTTCACATTTCGAAGGGCGTCTTTGGCGAATAAAGTTCTATTTCTATTTTGGAGTGTCGAAGTAAAAACTTGTTAGGTAGTAGTCTATGGTTTCACAAAAAAAAAAATCTAAAAAAATCGAATCGTGGTTTTATAAAAATCGAAGGTGTCTATTGAGTTTAATCGAAAAACACCTAAAAGAAATGAATCTTTTATCGATAGAAATGCTTGGTATTTTGTGTTTTTATTGATCGATTTCTTTGATGATGTTCTTTTTACGAATAAAGTGATAGATGTTAAAGTGTGTTGAATACAGTATACTTTAGTCATTATGTGGGCTTATAGTGTATAATTTAAACGTAGCATGACAGGTGTCGTGACTTTGATTTTTATTACAGAGATTGATTCGTCATTTTCATTTAGTTTTCATGATGATCGGTAGTTTTTTGTGGCAAAACGTAGACCTCAATAATGGGTCTGAAATGGACAATATTATAATGCATTTGGCCCAGAAATGTCACTAGCGTTAAATGACACGATTTTATTAGGGTAAGCCAACGTTCGCATGGACGTAAAAATATCGCGGCGGGATTTTATCGCGCACTGGATTTTCAACTCTCGGCGCTAAACAGAGCACTGAAAATCCAGTGCGCGAAAAAAAATCGCCGCGATACTTTTACGTCCGTGCGTACGTCAGCTTAATCTGTAAAGCTAGCTTGTCTACCAACTTGTACCCTTGCCTTGTAGGTAGATACCATATTTTTTTAGTGTATTTATTTTTATAAGCAGACTCGCGTCATGTTCGACATAGAGAAACCTCCTTACTGAGCCATACTTTTTCCCGATCCTTATCGCGTTATAACTTAACAGCTATAAGTACGACACCTAACACAACACTGTCACTACTCTAAACTGAATATAAAACTAGTTACTAGTAGGTACTGAACGACCAATATGACTTGAGCTTCCATGTTCCTCTCTTCATACAAGGAAGTGTGAACAGGAAAGGTTTTGCTCCTTCATAGAGGGGTCTAGTGTGAATGGTTCGGTATTACGCCTGGGGGTACGATGAATATGCAACACCAATAAATGTAGTTTTATCCACGCCGGCTAACTTTCTCCGACCACGGGCCCAACTCGACTCGGTCGGGTAATAGCTGTACGAACTAACTTTGCGATGTAGTTGGATTATCGCAGATTGATTTTTTAATTTTAATTGTACTGTTGGTTGGCTAATTGATTTGAATTTAAATTATTATTATTTCAATAGGTTTAAAAAAAGGCAAGGATGTAAAGTTCTTTGCGTCTCTTAAAAATGTGTCAGATTATCCAACTGTCAAAACATAATATTTTATACGTAGGTATGTATGTAGGTATGACGCACGGTATATTTTCCAATATTGCAATAAATCTAAATATGACATAATTATCGTGTTTTACAAAATAATTCATCACGTAAGATGCATTTAAATCTATAAACATTTTAGTAAATAAATAATAACTGCTACTAGGTAAATAATTCAAACTTATTGCTTTATTCGCTTCTACAAAATGGCAGCCGAACAACTTTGTAGCTATCAATGTATGATACGATGAAAACGGTCCTTCTTACCTATTGGCAATCGTGTAGGTACCTAGGTACAAAGTATTAGGTGCCATGGTACAAACGTAAGTAGGTACTTATAATATACCTACATTTTATATCAATATTCCATGCGACCGCCACCATTTATATTTGAAACTGAATGAACAGTGTTTTTATTGCATGACTTGACTTTATTATTATTACAAACAGGAAAACCAACTAATTATGAGATACGACATTATTACAGACTGAGCAATGCTTAACAAGCTTATCAATTATTTTTTTCACAGAAAACAAACGAAGGTAATTTATTAAAATTTACATAAACGTCAAAATCCGTTAAGGATTCAATATTTTATTCTGAAGCTAAATAATTAACTTGTGAAGAAAAATGTAGGTTTGTTGTAGATGATTAATATGTATTATCAAATGGCTTCGTAGGTATTTGTCGTGATGGCTATTCATACAAATGTAATCGTATTCAAAACTAGACGAATTGCGTGTGTTGTAGGAAATATTTTCCTTGTTATAGCTTGATAAGCCGAAGGTAGGTACACCTATGTACGTAGTTCTGAATATTCGGCTAAAATTCGATTTGTCATGCCATACCGGATGTGCACCGAATATTTTGTCCCATCTCTATAATTTATTCTTTAATTTAAAACGTGTTAAGTGATCATTTATGTTGTCTAGTTATAAAATAGTTAGCAAAATATACGAACGCTGGTAAAATGTTGTATCGTGCAGTATTTTAATTTATTTTTTCGTGACAGCTTATTGAACGAGTTTTTATTAATATACTTGAGCCGATAATTTATGGGTTGTTTGATTAAATAAATCTAAATCGGTCTGCTTGGATTCAACACTTAGTAATCAATAACATTTTAAATAAAAAATGCATTGGAATAAACACTATCAATTTATTTAAATATTCTCATCGTTTTTATCTCAACTTTTCTCGTGACAATTTCACGTAAATGATGTAGGTAAGGTTTAGTTTTGTGCATCGCTTTGTATTCTGAAACGATTTTTTCTATATTTAAAAAGAAGATCGATTTACCAAGTCTGATAGGTGTAATTAATAATATTGAATCATTTAATCACTTATAAATGTTTTAAGTCTTAAAAAAAGTTAGGACCTACATTAAGTTAAACAATACTAGCGACCCGACCCCGCTTCACACGGTTTTTTCCACTTGACAAGAGAGAGATTTCGGTATTATATGTTCGTTTAATATTAATGTATTGTATCTTCCGGAATATTTTCTCTAAATGATGGTGGAAATGCAAACCGCATCAAACTCCGCTGCGCAGTTTAGAAGAACAACGCGGTCACACAGACAGATACGAAAAGTGATTTTAATATATAGGTAATATATAATATGTATTTATAGATATAGACAATGTAGTCTGTTTATTACGCAAAAATAGTAGGTACTATAGAAAACGAGTCTCATATTGAAATCAAGACTACAATGTAACGAACTCGACCAATCACTGCACCGTAACCATGACAACGCACTCTTTAACAGAAATCACAATTACAACATATTAGAGTCAAATCAATAATATATAATTATTCTTATGGCCGACCGCCTTTCCCATACAATTTATTAGAGGTTATGTAATTTTCTAAGTGCCGTAAATGTTGTATCGATGACTGCCTAAGTGCCCAGGGCCTCACACAGTTTTCTTTGGGCATTTGATTCTGGACAAATCAGTGTATTTACACTCGTTTAGACAACATAAAGTGACGATTACCGACTTTTAATGATATTAAACTGAAGATCACGTCTAAACGAGTAGTGTTAATGATTTGGAAAAAAAACATGTTTAATTAGAGCATTTTTTTAATAGTTTGATGTGTGAATATTTTATATTATGTTATTATTACATAGTGTAATTAATTTGTAAAATTATGTCTAACGCGGATAAAAATCTGAGAATCACGCAAAAACTATCAAGAGTATTTTTATGGAACCTTCACCATTTTAAAGATAATTTAATTATGATATTTATCGTTTAATATACGTGTTTTAATATAGTACCTTTTGTTTTGTGTATAATAAATTAATAAGTAGTGCGTCTAATTTAGGACAACGCTCCTTGATTGGCGAGTCATATTATTGGGTGGACATACGACACGTTGCGTGAGCTCAGCACAGAACACGCAAGCTATGCACTCAAGGCCGTTGGCATATATTGGCGTCTTAAACGAAAAATATCGCATGAAATAAAGTCGTTTGTGACAGACATATAGGTAGAAATACGGAAAATAGAGACATACCTATTTATATTAGCCATGTGATAAGGCTTATAGGGGTCGTAAGGGGAAAAATCTGCTGTTTCATACAAAAGTGCAATATGTAGGTACCTCCACGATCACAATGTATGAAACAGCAGATTTTTTTTATAGTCGACCAAAAATTTCAACTCTGGTGTATCTAGAATCGTACTGAATTCATGGTAACAGTTTTCGCGTGGATGTCCCTTACACCGTGTATGGTATATGCCGCGTTTACACCAAAACGTATACAAGTTAGCCGCTGACTATGAGCACATTTTAATAAAACTCCCTCGTCCCCCGACCTTCCCGCTGCGTTGCAACGACCGCCTGCGCTACTTCGTTTTCGCTTTGTGTTTTTTTCTTTTTGCTCAGCTCCTAAGAGTCGTAGCGTGATGTTAAATAACTATCCTCGAGAATTAGGCTACCAAATGCAAAAATAATTTTTCTAATCCGACTGGTTCAAGCGATTTACGTTTTTTTTTGTGCGGAACCCTAATTCTTTTTTAAAAATTAAAGTAGCCTCAGTTACTCCTTGTAACATCCGCTATCTGCCAGTGAAAGTCCCGTCAAAATCGGTCTAGCCGTTTCGAAGATTAGACGGAACAAACAGACAGACAGACAAAAAGTTAAAAAAATAGCTTTTTCCTTATAAGTACCGTACTTATATACTTTCATATGCATTTAGTAAAAAGCTGTTATTTTGACATTACAAACAGACACTTCAGTTTTATTTATTTCTATAGATAAAAAACCAACTTCAGCTGCCGATACATAGATACATAGAATATGCTTTATTGTACACCAAAATTGAACGATTGTGACGGCTGACGGTGAGCGAGAGTTAAGTACTGTCGGTGATCACGTAACGCAGTCTTAGCAAAATCAGATTATAATGTTCCCAATACTGGGACACAGGCATCCTCACTTCGAGAAGGAATGGGCTGTAATCTACCACGCGGGCCCAGTGCGGGTTGGTAGATGTCACATGCTTCAATGGTTCTAGGACATGCCGGTTACCTCACGATGTTTTCCTTCGCCGTTCACGCAGCCTTAGGTAGACCAATTTCTAGATGTTTCTAATGGTCTATAAGGGCAATAATTTTGCCCATTATCATGGGCAGTCTATTGTCCAATCTAGTCCCACCGTCGTCGTCGGCCGGTAGTGAAACCGACTCTTTAAATTCAGATTACACATAGTCACGTTTGATGCGTGTGACTATATTTTATTTATTTATTTTTATTAGCATATGAATTTCGTGAGGAATTTAGGTTACGATTGTCGCCTACTGTTCTTTTGTCTAGCTTTAATTATTGTTTCTAATAATAACTCTTTTGTTATTTCTGGGATGTATTGGTTCATTCAAGAAATGACTTAGAAGGAATCCAGGTATTTTTACCTATTTACCGTTTCGGATCACGTTTCTTATTTTTCAGGCATTCGCTTGAGTATATTTATAATTCTTGCATCGGCACCATGCTTCCTGCCATTTAAACACGTGCAGTTTGATTATTAAAAATTCTATCGAACTAGTGCAATCCCTGAAATTCACAGAAATAATTCTTAGCTTCTAAGAACTTAGCTAAAAGTATTCTAACCTGAAATAATAAAACGATGGAATTTATCGATCATCGTTTTTTCATTAGCACTTTAAAATGCTTCTCTTTGCCTCGAAGGCACTTCCTATGATGATGAATCATAATTCTCCATAGGTATTCCTAAACGGGATTTCCCCAGTTCCCTACCCCCGTGCCATTCTATTTTTAAAATTCAAATCCATTTCCGCATCGAACATACCTATACTATTTTAATACGTTAAACACATCAAAAACAAAGACCGTTCCCTCAAGCATATCCTTCAGCCTAAAGGTGGTGGTGACAAATACAACTATCTCTTTCTAGCTGTCGGTGCAGCAGGTTAGTGTGAGTGGTGTGTACGTCTGGATAACGGTACACAGTTCGTGACGACGAGGCCGCGGGACGAGTCACGATTTGAAAAAGTGTCGGGCCGACGGGACGAAGTCCCTGCGTTCCGAGATGATATTGCTTGGTGCAAGACGTAGGCTAAATACCTTAGATTTGAACCGTGTTGACCTATGGTCCTATTTGGATCTATTTGGTGTCAAAGACTATCAATGGGGGGTTTTATTAAATTGTGACAGAAAGGAGGGAAAGCCCAAACATATACGTATTTTCCGGTCGATCAGTAAATTCAAAAGTAGTTCTTTTTTGGCTATAAACTATTTCTGATCATTGACCTACCTGAACTGCCTAATCAATTATTTTTTTTATTTTTATTTGAGATAGGTTTGCTCTTGACTCTAGTCTAGGTATAGGTCGGGTCGGGGTAGGTATTATTAGATAGATCATTACCCTTCTGTTGTACTAAGGACGATTTCTTTGGCGCACTGTTGACAGTCATGACACACAACTCATGACCTGTTTATTATCTATACCTAGTCTTGCCATAAATACTGAAACAAAGAAAAAAAAATTTTCTCTTGCAAATGACATTTATTACTTTTACAGTGTGTTAGTTTAATACATAAATATAAAACAATTTAAAATGTAAAAACCTTTTTCGAAGTGGTCTCAATTGGCTGCAATACAGTCCTTTAAACGTTGAGGCCAGTTATCAATAGAAGCACGCAATCTTTCCATGGGAAAATTCTTCACTGCCAATCGTACGGACTGTTTTAGGGACTCCAAATTATCATGGCGTTTAGAGCAAGCCGTACTCTCTAAAACTGACCATAAATCATAATCCAGCGGATTAAGATCGGGACTAGATGACGGCCAGTCTTTAGCTCTGATGAAGTCCGAAACGTTCGTTTCCAACCAAGACTGCATAGACCGAGCTTTATGACCCGGCGCCGAGTCTTGCTGGAAGGACCATTCTTGGTTATTGAACATGGTGTTGTTAAGGGGCTTCACTACCTTCTCAAGAATGGTATCTTGATACACTTGTGCCGATGTTTTGATACCTTTTTCACAAAAGTATGGCTCAGTCACTCCTTCATACCTAATACCCCACCAAACCATCACTGAAGTCGGATAGTGCCCACGTTGCACTCTGTCGACTAATTGGGAAGCTTCCTTAGAGCTTTGAGCATAAATACGGTCATTTTGTTTGTTAAAATGTTGCTCAATTGTAAAATTTTTTTCATCCGTAAACAAAATTTTTCTGTGACCTCCCTTTGCGTACCGCTTCAGTAGTTGTTTCGATTTTACCACCCTATTCTTTTTTAAATTATCAGTTAAGAAATGACCAGTACGTCTCTTATAGGTTGCAAGTCCTAAGTCATCTTTTAAAATACGCGACATGGTTCTAGGTGCTATCTTCATCTCCCGAGATAAAATCTTTTGCTTTCGGACAGGGTTTCTTCGAATTCTTTCCCTTACTGCTTTGACCACCTTTTTCGTACGAACACTACGTCACAGTAAATTTACTGTGACTACGTGGACGGCCAGATCTTTTTCTGTCACAAACAGAGGAGGTCTCACTGTACCTATTAATAGCCCGGTACCCAAACATTTTACTAATACCAAGCGTATGGAGAGTTTTAAAAATTGCATTTGGCTCCATACCTACTTTGTGTAATGCAATCACAGCGATTCGGTTCTCTTTATCACCCCACTCCATTTTAATATCGCAAAATATTGTACAATGTATTGGCGTCAAAATGAGAAAACTCAATGAACAATCATATAAAAATGACAGATTCCAAATTCAAATGTAATATTTTGTTTATTTTTAATTGTAACAGTATTTATGGCCAGACTAAGTATATATATAAATACAATTGAAGTGTCTGTTTGTAATGTCAAAATATCAGCTTTTTACTAAATGCATATGAAAGTATATACGGTAGTTATAACAAAAAACAATTATTAAATTTTTTGTCTGCCCGTCTGTTTGTTGCGGCTAATCTCTGAAACGGCTGGACCGATTTTGATAGGACTTTCACTGGCAGATAGCTGATATTATAAAGAGCAACTTAGGCTACTTTTATTTTAGAAAAATAATTAGGGTTCCGCGCAAAAAAATTAAAACCCGTGAAATTGTGAACAAAGTCCGATTCAAATAGGGAAGTACTGACATCCACGCGGGCGAAGCCGCGAGCAATAGCTAGTAGGCAATATCTCTTTGTTTCCATCGTTCTGACATCGTTGAAAAAGCTTCATTATTTGCCAAACGATTTTGTTTATCCCCCAAAAACCTTCTTTTATAACCAGCAATATCTGCGTTCATACTCCAACATATTGTTCTTTTTCTTACCATTTTTGTTGTCTAAACCTTCTAACTTGTACCACACTCAGCTAGCTGCATACTGCAAAAGTAATACACGTTCTTTATATCAGCAAAACTTTAATACATGAGACGCTCGCAACATGAATACTTAAGAAAATTCACTGCAAACTACCTACTTCAGGTTGTTTATCTGAAGAAATGGTAACAGGAAGATATTTTGTACAAGCTGTGCCCTCGACTTCGTTCGCGTGGAAGGCGTAAGATATATAATATACTAAAATAAAAGCCACATTTTAATAAAACTCCCTCGTCCCCCGGACCGTCGCGTTGCATCGCCCGCCCGCGCTATTACTTTGTTTTCGCTTAGTGTTCTTTTTGACTTTTTCTTTTTGCTCAGCTCCTAAGGGTCGTAGCGTGATGTTAAATAACTATCCTCGAGAATTAGGCTACCAAATGCAAAAATAATTTTTCAAATCCGACGTGTTGTTCACAATTTCATGGGTTTTAATTTTTTTGCGCGGAACCCTAATTATTGTTCTTAAATAAAATTACCCTAATTTACACCCTGTAACGTCAGCTATCTGCCAGTGAAAGTCCCGTCAAAATTGGTCCAGCCGTTTCGGAGATTAGTTGCAACTAACAGACAGACAGACGGACAAAAAATTTTCAAATTGCTTTTTTGATACCTTTAGGTACCTATCGTATATACTTTCATATGCATTTAGTAAAAAGTTGATATTTTGACATTACAAACAGACACTTCAATTTTATTTATTTGTATAGATGTATAGATAAGACTGACTGTCTTGTGGGGTAGGTAAGGTACTGGGTTCGATCTCAAGTCGGGCAAAGTGTGGTTGGTTTTTTCCATTGGGAAATTCTCGCTAGCAGCCTGGATTTGTTTTCGGTTACTGGCAATTACTGGCTCCCCCAAAACATGGGACCTATAACAAATCTAATGATAATTAAGTGTAGTTCTCTTCTTGTAGGGAATGATGTAGGTACCTAATGAGCTCTCTCTTACGCTGTGGTCAAAAAATTGAACAGTCAGAAAGGGTCTTAAGCATTATGCACTCTTTGATCTATTACTTCTTTTTGATGTCTTATAAAAAAAATTGTGTGTTCAGCAGCTTTCAATGTAGGTTAAACATATGTTGGTTTCTTAGAAACGGCAAAAAAAATTTTGGTAATAAATTTCTCAAAATTAATAAGTAAACAATATTTTCTAAGACTTTTCAGTTCTCACTACTTTATTCTGCACATTCCAATACGTTCTTGCATAATAGCAATAGTCCTTAACATGTCACCACTTAGCCGATAGCCGATAGCCGATGGTCTATGGACATGTCCGTGGCCCGGAGTCCCGGACGATAGCCTCCGATCCTTGGAACCTGTTCCCGCGGTTAACTTGTAACAAATTGCGCGAATATACTTGATATTGAGTTTTAATGTATCTTCCTTAATAATCTATGACATTGGATTAATATGAAATTAAAAAAAATAAAGAAAGAAAGATAGAAAAGTATTTTAACACAATAAAAGCTAACAAATGGAAAAAAGACACAAAACTGAGCCGAAAATACTTTGGGCTCAGACTTTTTTTGGACAACTATATTTGCAAACAAAAAAGACCTGAGAACCACCTTTTTTCGTCTGTTAAAATATGTTTAACATAGATAATATTATTTTGTCTCAGGGTGCACCCACCATTTCCTTACTAACATTTTTATTGTACTTCATTATGATGATATTATATACATACTGTGATTGACCTGATTGATAATTTAGAAACAGGGGGGCCTACTCCGAAGCGTAAATCCGAAGGTTCGGCCGAATATTCGGAAGTTTTCTACAACACTTCGTTCTATTTCGTTCGGTGTTTAATTTTAAACCACGGATGAGTCAGCATTATTTTCATCTATTAATATTACAAACTAAACCAAATAACTTCTTTAAATTATAACACAATCACACAAACTCGCATTCTAAGCGCCCACAATCTGAATGACAAATCAAAAACTTTTAAAGCCTCAACAATAAGTTTGCCGCGTCCAAATTTGGCTTATTGTTGGAACCAAGATGGCAACCAACCAGCTTTCCGAACGCTTCCTGACCGCGCCAATCACCAACCTATTGTACCCAGATTACTTGCAAATTCTATTAAAATATACCTAAGAAATTTTCGCAGAACCAAAAAAATTTACAACCATTGTAGCTTTAGTACCCATCATTGTAAAATGCATTTATAGGAACTGCGCAATGTATACGGTAGTACAAAATAATTGGATAACGGCAGCCCAACATGTGGTTTTGTGGTCAAGATGTATGGATTTCCTATGACTATCGAGTTTTTGATTGAAATGTCAGTTACACGATGTATGATAGGAATTTGTTGAGAAATTGATTGTAGGACCATTATTCTTAGCCTGTCTTTACATACAGCTGGCCAGTACAAATATGCAGACGTTGTAATAAATATCAATATACGGAGAAAATAGAGAGAATTTGCATTAAGATGTTATCTGTGGAGTAGCCAGTATCTTCCTAGCTATCAAGCACTGATTGTGTGATATTCAAGCAAAGAAGATTTTAACGCCTTTCCTGAAAATTTACTCTTTTGGAGAACTATTATTTTTATCTAATATATCGAATTCTGCCTTGCATTGCTTCAATATGGCGCCGCAAACTTCTCAATATGTTCCATGGCAAACAATTTCCGCGAAAACCACAATAAACAATATGAAATGACAAAAGGGAGACGAGCAATAAAACATACACAGATGTGTACCGAATTCTGAGGTCACACTCGTTGCATAATATTAATATACACCAAAAAACACAACAAATAGGTGTACGAAAAACTGATATTCGCCCGTTTCCAATTGGACCCTCGTCACGTGTCAAAGAATCATTGCAATCTCCCAGACAAGAGAAAACGCACTCTAATTTCTAACACACAAAATGGAATTTTGTTCAACTTTATTTATTGAAAGAAATCTATACGCCAATCCATCAATCGAATAAAGTCGTAACTTTTAATCCTAACAATTAGATAAAGACTTTATTTACAGCGAATAAAATTGCAATTTGATTGATAGAAAAATGTTAACCCTAAAAAGATGAATGCAAATATTAATCAGGATGGTAAGTGTGGGGTGTTATATTCTTGTTCGGATTGCGTTTGTCTGTCTGTTTATCTGATGACATCGTGACGGGTTGGTAAGGGTTGTAACAATAACACGTGCAGGTTTTATCAGTGACCAGAGATAATTCGCTTCAACGCTTGAAATAAAAGACCTTTTTACTTTTCGGTGTTGTGGGTTCATTCATCTTGTTCACCTCGTTATAATAGTGACTCCCTAGTCATGTTCTCAAAATGCGTATTTCTTTAAAACGTTTTTAGGTGCATGTGTTACGATTTCTGTTAATTCATGGAAAATTGTTTTATTATTAAAAATCTTACTAAATATTACGTTTTATAATCGCTCCCAATAACTTTTATGTATAACTTCCCAAAATAAATACCCAGTAACTGTAGAATCTCTATTTCCGAAACCAAAAATGCTCTTCCCGTAAATGCTGCGTCTAATCTCCCAGATAACGCAATCGGTTTCGAATACCCAAGCGACCACTCGAAACCAAATAAAGCAGAACATTAGTTCGTGCAACCAATATTAATTAGCAGATGCTTATCTCGTCTTATTTAGAGTCTGCCGTGAGCATGTCCGCCTGACCCTGAATAGGTCGTCATATATACCGCTAGAGGGTTAAACCGCAGAATAAAGTACAGAATGTCTGGTCGCCAACGCGGTATTGGCACGCACACAATGACGACGAACGCGTTAAATTCGAATTTCAAAATTCGAATTGCAGTTTTCTGGATTCTAGACTTGGGTCTATTTCTAAACATTTTTTTTCCTCTTCAAGTGGTAGTACCGTAGTACCTGCCGAAAAATTCACCGAACTGTCATCCTATCTGACGTTATATAAGGATTTATAAGTAGCTCACTTCGAACTCACTTAATCTAAGTTATCAGGGTGAGATTTTTTTACAGAATAGCACTACTAGTCTGTGTACCTAGTGTTGCCACCTGACATTGCTAAGCTGAGGCTCTTTGGCCATAAGTATTTATTTTTTAAATACTTTTAAGGTTTTTTTATTTATATTTATGCCAATAAACGCATATTCTTTCTTCCGTTCTTTATAAAATATAGAATAATGGATCCGTTTTTTTTTTTCTCTATCGTCTACAATGATAACTTAGTAATCACTACGACTAGTCTCCAATGAGGCTTTTGTTCCTCACACAAAAAATACAACACCCCAATACAAAATATCGTAGTGTAGCCATTTTGCTAAGCCACTAATGTTCGCTTGAAGTTGAAAATAAGATCCATATTGACCTTTTAATGGCGTATTAGTAGATATTTACTTTGTATTGTTGCTTGTTTTCGTGCTAAGTGCCTATAGAGTTTATAGGATTAGTGTTATGTCTTTAATGGCGCATCGTTAGAAGTACAGTTATTTCGAAACAGGTTGTTGGTTCGTTGTATAACCCACTAGCAGCAGGTGTATTCTGTAAAAATCTTATCGTGAAAACTTAGGTGACGTCAGCTGTCAAGCCCCTAAAAAGTTAGGGACACTATTGACACTATTGACATCTCACTTCAAGCTCACTTCACCTAAATTGTGTCAAGGTGAGTTTCATACAGAATACATATACCAGCTGGTTTTAGGACTTAGGTACAGGTTGACTCTCGTTAAATCTATACATCTTATATATATAAAAATCTCGTATCACGATGTATGTCCTGAATGAACTTCAAAACTTCTAAACCGATCTTGATAATGGAATATTCCAGAACACTCTCGAATGCTGTGGAATATTCTGGAACAACTCCCTGATAAGTAATAACGTGGGCGGACCCGGACGGTGCAACGCGGCGGGTCGGGGGACGAGGGAGTTTTATTAAAATATGGCTGCGATTTTAGTATATTGTGTATCTTACGACTTCCACGCGAACGAAGTCGCGGGGCAACAGCTAGTACATATTATATGTAAATTGAAGTCGCTTTTCGTGTGTGTCTGTGTGACCGCGTTGTTCTTCTAAACTACACAACGGATTTTGATGCGGTTTTTACCAGCATGTATTCCGGAAGATTTATAAGAAGTATTATCAAACTTACATATAATAAAGAAATCTAGACGTTATATCAAATGGTAAAAACCGTGCGAAGCAGGGGCGGGACGCTAGTAAAGTATAAATTAATATTTCGTCGCTCTTTACCAAAATCAAAATGGTTTATTTGCATAAAATATGCTGGGACAAAAGATGTTAATATAAAATTCAGTTCAAAGACACATTCCGCTATGCTGTGATGGCATGCAAATATTTAAGGGATGTTACATTCCTACAAATTAATAAAGACATTAATAACAATTTTAGTAATTCTATGAACGAAAAGAACAATTTATTCAAGTCAATACCAATTTGAATTACCGAAAATAAAAATACTTTTACCCATCCTCAAAATGCCAAGAGAACAGGAAAGTTTCACAGTATTTTTATATTTCAATTTATTGATCCAACATTGGTGCATCGAATTATTTTTGTAAAATATAACTAGGTATAAACAAAATGTAATCGGATTGAATACGCAAGGTGTTCGTAATGTGAAATATATTGAATATTTTATCGACCATTGTTTCCAGGTCAGTAATATTATGGACAATTTCTTGTTTTTATTTTTTTTTTTTATTTTAAAGAAAATAAAACTGACCGCAATTGAATCAGATTGAACGGAATCGATATTTTGAATCACCATTTTTTTTTCAATGTCACCTCTTTTAACAAGTCTCCGATTAAGTTAACCGCAATAAAACCTGTAATTAATGGCAGCTAACTAAACCATAACCATTATAAATTACTACTCAGTTAACCCTAAATCGCGCTCGTACGTGATAGGTTAGCAGCCTGCCTGTTCTCGTTCGATCTTTAACCTGAATCTAATGATCAGGCATACAATAGCTGTGACGTCCTTTTGACGTAAGACGTCAGAAATTCGCTACTTATTTTTGGAACACCTTGTATGTAAATCGAGCTATTGTTGTCAATATCTCAGTGTATTTATAATAGGACCAGCTTTAGGTAAATAGTGCTAATTCCGTCTAAATTTTACTCACTGTACACGTACAAAAAAAAATAACTTAAATAGTACCTATGCTATATTTATTATAATTATAAATTTATTTTAAAAACTTTCCTAAGATACTATAAGCCACTGCAAAATGTTCTTAGCTCTATTCATTAATCTCCTCTTTGATATTTATGTAGGTGTCCATATTTGACTGCTCCATTTTTCAAAAAACCCGACAGAAACAAAAATAACACTAGACTCCACAAACAGAAATCAGCATAATTATCCATAACCCATCAACTGCGATCGATAAATGAGAAGCTAAAAACAGTGAGTCAAGGGGTCGGCGCCGGGACCGAGACAATGGCGTAGGGTTGCGGTCACAGATGTCGTTTATCGGACGCTCGCCTAATCTTTAACCCTCCTAGCATTTGAGGGTTGTGTTTACGAAAACGGTAAATGAATTTGATTGGGTTTTAGCGGCACTTGTATTTTTTATTCGATTTTCTTTTGTGTCACGATTCTTCACTCGGAAGTAAAAATGATGTGTGTCATAAAACGTAACTAAAAACTACAAATAAAACCCGTTTCCTTTTAATCCTACGGTCTTTTCTTGTTAACCCATACTTGAACGTCGTGATGCTTGCCTTACAATAGTATCCTATTGCAGCAACCTAATTGCGTTGCACTTTCAATCACAATCCGAGAGTTTTGAAAGATATTGCTAATCCATTGCTTCATATGTTTGAAAAATTCGCCTGCTCAACAACGTAAATAACGCAATGAATGTGGGTGAACTGTCAACATCAATTGTCATTTTATGTGTGACTTAACTTATAAGGCTAGAAAACAGTCAATAGTTTTGCTCTTTTCAGTAACTAAATAACTTTTCAACATCAAAACTAAAATTTTCCCAATCATCAAAAACTCAAAGAAAACCCTTCCCAAGCCCCTTCATTCTGCAGGATATGTAAATACCCCTCGCAATGATAGCGGTATAACTTTTTAGACCGTGTTTGTTCAAATCACTCTGGCAAGGGGTGACCACATTAATTGAATTACGTGTCGCTTCATATTATGCCTGCGTCGGGTCCACTATTTGAGTTTACTCTATGACTACTCACACAAATTGGTGTAAGAACTTCCCCACTTCCATGGTGTTATGATTGTAAGTAAGCATTTTAGTTGTGAGGGAAATGTGATAACTTTAATATGAAGAAGAAAATTTTAAGGGCCATATTCTGGAAAGATAGGAAATCAAACATGAATATGAGTTTCTCAAAATCTTTAGTAAAATCCTGACCATTTACCCACAATTCTGAAATACCTCAAAGAATAAGCTCTTTTCCTATCTCTTGACAGCAAACACCCTTTTAATTCACACCGATTAGATGATTGTATGCGCTTACCACCCCACTAGTTCCGTGGCAAACAATCCGAACGGAATGATTCCGCCCAAAGTAAGGACAGACGTCACCAACTACTTGTATCTTGCCATTGTCTTCGACCGCCGAAGTTCGGGTCTGATAAGGAGATGGGCCCACAATGTATAGGTCCCAAGTTTGTTAACATGGGGATTTGAAAAGCCGTTGAAACCGTTTAGACGTTGCAAAAGCGACAGGTGAAACGCTTTTCTTTGCTTATCTGTGTGTTTAGTCCGATAAGTTCGGAATAAGGCGCCCGACGTTTCTGGTTTTACCTACGTGTTCTATTTTCGAATTTATTCTTTGTTGTCACTGTCAGTAAAAAAGAGAAATTTGGTGTCGGAATAATTTTACATTCTTTATTTAAATGAATGTAGTTGTAGTTGCATTTAGGTACTTAGACAGAACTTTGAACATCAAAATGTCTCCGTAAATTACACATTTTTTACGACACCAAATTTCATTTCCCACTATCAAAAACGACAAATTACAAAACGACAGTTTACACTTGTCGCCTTAAAATAAATTAGAAAAATAATTGGATTCGGTGTACCTACACATGTGACAAAAAATAGTAAAAATAGCCACAAATGTCTTGTAATCTCGTAATATTCTCGTAAAATGTGTGTGTAACAACAGTTTTGAGTCGTAAAAGGGCGTGAAGTGAAGAGTGGGATACTTTACGAATGTGCTCGTTGACGGCACCCCGGGGCTCACATTAACACCGATATTACTATTATCGCGGTGTATTCGTATTAATGCGTCGAGATTACATTAACCAAACTACCGGCCGGCGACGGGTTAACACTGTTTGAGTTTGTAAAGAGCGCGTTTGTTTTACGCGGTGCGGTTGGGAAATTTCACGCCCTATTTAATTTGAAGATCATTTTTCATTTTGCAATCAATTGTTAATAATTTTATAAAATATTAAAAGAAAATAAATTTATTTAGCACAGACAAAAATAAAAGGCACAAAACATAAAATAAGAAGACAGGTAATCAACTAAAATAATAAGTATTTCTGAGCATCTCTGATCAAGAAAAAAAAACTCTTAAAAAGTAATCGTTTTACTGTCATATTTTTATAATTTCTACATTAAAAACATACCCATCTATTCTATATAATTTTCTCAAATAATGTGATAGGTGGTAGGTAAATCCGACAATATTTTTGTAGAAAAAAAAAATTACAAAATTCACGTTCAACGTTCACGTTTTCGCCAACCCCTTGTACTAGACTGTGCTTAGCCCATTCGCCGGTTGCACAACACAGCATTGTTCGCAGGGGTCGAGGTCCAATGCTTAGCTGACCCTTAATTGATTTGTGTCGGGCTTAAACACAGCTTAGCGTCATTACCGGCTAATCAAATGATAGTTGTGCTTATCGCTTTAATGATGTTCATTAAGAATTAGGGTTCGTTGTTAGGAAATGGTGGGATGATGTTTAGTACTTACATAATTATGGTAGCTGGTGGTGAATAATAAAAAATCTGAAATCTTTATTTATTTCCAGATGTAAATCCACACACAATTACTTTAATAAATACACACATAGATAACGCAATAAATAAATAAAAATATACAATATCATACATAATACACAATATAAACTAACAACTGGCCCACTGAGTGAATCTTTTATTAGAAAAAAAAAACCGTGCGTCCTCGACATAACGAGTTTAAAACCATGGAACAATTTCTATGAAGACTTCATGGAAATTGCTTTACAGGAGTCTGCAGGAGCCTTAATACAATAGCTTAATAATTTAAAGATTTTTTTTTTTATTTTTTATTGACGAATTACATATTATTTTATTAATTATAATTAGATTTTAGGAAATAAAATACAACGCAGTTAAAAATAAAACTATTAGATGTCATTGTGTCAAAACTTGATTAATACTAAAATAATGTTTCCTAGATAAATCTTTTTTATGGGACCATTAATAGCTCTTCAAACACAAAATAAGCAAAACTACCACACACCCTTAAAAATAATTTTCTCTAACCCCAAACCACTATCCTAATATTTCTGTACCTGAGACCACACTGACCACGTAAACGACCATTAAAGGGTTAACAGCCCCGCTCGAAACAAGAATAGCCACAAATCAGTGAGATATTCAATCTCGGGTACAATAACATTAGAATATCGGCTAAACGGCTAAACTAAGGGAGTTTAGCGACATTGCGATAACTAAGGGTTAAGTCTGATGTGAGGGCTGGATATGACATTGTTTAACATATCATTTAATATTGTAATGTTGGCTAGTTTTGAAAAAACAAAAATAGTCATCTCTCATTTTTTTTTATGAAAATTCAACGTTAATTTGTGGAAACTACGTAAGTATAATAAGGCTCGAAATAGTTTTATTTCTGAACTTTAAAAATGAAGTAAATAGTAGTTTTTAGATTTCAAAATTAATTTAGATAAGTACCTAATTTATTTTTATTTTTATAACTTTCACCTGAAATGACAGACACACGTTACTCGCTTTTTACTGGTCAAAAATGCCCAAATCAAACCAGACACAAACAGCCATTATACCACCACGAAACTAACATATTCGTTGCTCATCCAGCTCTACTAATTCCTTACTTAACGATCTGTAAAGGGAGACGGAAGGGATAAGGTGGAAGGGCTCCGAACAAATTAAGGGATCCTAATGGTTATCGGTGGGATCTACGGTGGGCAATGTTTAAACCGGCCCTTACACGCGCTGGATGAATTTTAATGTCCCCAAGTGTAGTGTGAGATGTTATGGCTGATATTTTGATATGTATTACAAGATGGTGGATGCACCTAATAGTGTTATGAGGCTTTTGAGTACATTTTGAATCGTTTAGTGGCTGTTTTATGTTTTGAAAGTCATAGAATTAGTCCTGATTGGTGATACTTTGGAGTTTCATCTTTGTATTAATGTTTCTAATCTTAAATCCGTATTTCTCCGTATCGGATTTTTGCTGATAAATTTTAGCTGTGTATTAATGTGTGTACCTAAGATTGGTGATGAACTGCATCAATATTTGCATGCCAAAATGGTAGAATGTTTATGGATTCTTTAATATTATTGTAACCTACATTCTGAGCAAATAAATGAATATTCTAGTCTATTTTATTCTGGAGTGATAGACTCGAAGAGTCTCGATTAAAAAAATTTAATTTTAAAAGCCAAGAACTGGACATCGTTTAAGAATATGAGGATGAGAATTAAAGATAAACTTAACAGACGAACTTCAGAGTAAACTTATGTTTAGCGTCTTCTAGTTTCTAGGGCATATTTCAACAATGAAACTAAACGCGATCAGCACATCTAAACCGCGTTGAGCGCAAGAGCTGTCATTGTTGTGGAATATTGACACTGACAGCCCTTGAACGCAGTTTAGATGTGCTGATCGCATTCAGTTATATTGGAAAAATTCGCCTTTTGTCGAGAATTTTAATATTGAGAGTGTAGGTAATTTTCTTTATTGTATAGCATGCAAAATATCGCTGTAAAGTTTAAAGTGATATCCTGCACACTTAAGGGTAAATTGAAATTCACTCTGTTGGAGGTTCATTAATCAGAGATAACTTGTCCAAAGAATTAAAAACAGCATTAATAACACTATCACAGTAACCAGTTTCATTCACTAAAGTTTGACCCCTGAGTTTGTTTCGCCATTCGACTATATTTATCTTATTTTTTTTAAATTATTACGTGTAAAAAAGAAAGAAAGAAAATACGTTTATTTGCGTAAAACATAACATAACATCACGCCTGTATTCCCTGAAAGGTTAGGCAGAGGTGTGCTATAGTCATCATCATCTGCCTAGCTTTTTCCCAACTATGTTGGGGTTGGCTTCCAGTCTAACTGGATGCAGCTGAATACCAGTAGTTTACATGGAGCGACTGCCTATCTGACCTCCACAACCCAGTGACTGGGTAATACGATACCCCTTGGTAAGACTGGTTGTCAGACTTTCAGGCTTCTGACTACCCGTAACGACTGTCAAAGATCCACGAATGACAGCCGGGACCAACGGCTTAACGTGTTTTCCGAGGCACGGAGGAATCTCAGTATGTAAAGATAGTCACCCATCCACGAACCAACCCCGGCAAGCGTAGCGTAGCGTGGATAAGAGGTGTGCTATAGTATACATCCACATTTCGCCAGTTATGTTTAAATCCCATTTAATAGGGGGCGAGTCTATTGCCATCATTCGGGCACAAATCCAGACTCTGGGCTACTGAGAAATTCCAGATGGAAAACCCAATAACACCTTGCCTGACCCGGGAATCGAACCCAGGATCTCATGCTCAGCAGTAGCGCTTGCGACTACCAGACCAACGAGGCAGTCGTGTAAAAGTGATTCCAATATATTATTAACAAAATAAACAATTTCATTTTATTCAATTTTTATATTTTTTTCTTTCGCCGCCATCTTTGGGCGCCTTAAATAATTGTCAGCGATATTAATTACGATGTTGTCTTAATTTTAAGACGTACGCGCCATTCATCTTCTAAGTCTTACTCTCGTGTGCCGTAATTATTCAAATTACCTTCTTATCAGGTCAAAACAGTTTTGCAACACCCTCCTGAAATTAACACATATTTCATATCAATATCAACTTTATGACTTGGGTTGTAAGGTTGAAATTCCATTGGTGTGACACACGATTTTTGTTTTGCAAATGTCTCCCTTATCAGTCTCGCTTTTGATATTTTAATTCGCAGTTTTGTTTTAATTAATCTTTGTTTTGGTAGTGTTATGGTTTCGGTTGTAGGTACTGAGCATTTAATTTCGTTTTGTTGTTTATTATTTCGCCTGCCTGCACAAGTGCATTGCCAAAAAAAGTACTTAAGTAATCATAAGTTTTTTTTGTTTGGTATCAAAAAAAAACTTTAGATTACTTTTTTTTGACGTCGGTGTTACTTGCATTTAACATAGCTCTCAATTATCATCCTTATTCAAAAATAACAGTTGTGGACATACCTATAATTAGGAACGACTGATAAGGAAGTCACTTTTGGATAAACAAGTTGCTTTTATCAACTTACAGATAACAACTTTGAACCACGTAGAGTAATAGCTTTATTATTTGGTTTTAATGATTCATACTCAATAGTCAAAATAATTGTCGCTGCAGAGCAGTTCTTATAAGCAAGTCCAACATTAACATTATAAACATAACATCACGGCTGTATTTCCCGAGAGTTAGGCAGAGGTGTACCTATAGTACACCCACATTTCGCCAGTTATGTTTAAAACTCTCTTATACAAGGTGTAACATAAATAACGCACAACCTCTTAAGGGGTCATTGCACTCATCATTATGAACAACTTTTACTATGGGAGCAAACCTGAAATCGTGAACAAAAAATCAGCTGTTCCCTACATTTATGTTCGCATAACCTGTCAAAATCCATCAAAATCCATTAAGAGGTTGTGCGTTATTTATGTTACATCTTGTATCTATAGGGAGCTAGCATATTGCAACACTTTAATTGCAACTTATCTATTCTATCTCAATAAACTTCAAAAATGTACAGAACACCCTAGAAAGAACTGCTTAGACAGTGTGCGTATGAGTGTATGCTACTTTTGAAATTTCTTTCCCATCCACACAAAGTCGCGAATCGAACACCACCTGAACATAATCTCATTTGTATGTTAAAAGCAAGTAGCCTCGACACCGAGGCCA
This sequence comes from Fissipunctia ypsillon, assembly GCA_947568875.1. Classification (NCBI taxonomy): domain Eukaryota; kingdom Metazoa; phylum Arthropoda; class Insecta; order Lepidoptera; family Noctuidae; genus Fissipunctia; species Fissipunctia ypsillon. The sequence goes on along the minus strand of OX387655.1, from coordinate 18,436,674 downwards.
TAAGTTTCACCCTACCGATACCGAGATATCGATCTAATCTATCGATGCACGTTTATCGAGTCGTTCGAATCGATACAAACTTATCGATACCGCATTTGTCACGAACACTCAGTGCGTCGCGACCAATCTTGTTAAGGGGAGGTAATTCCGTTAATTGTAATTTGTAATTGGTCTGGTTTGTGATATAAGGAAATTAGAAAGCTTGCATGTTAATGTAACTTTATCAAAATACATTAATGATAATGTGGAATAGCTTTTGTACTTTATACGAAACCGCTACCTAATTAACGTATTAGAGTGCACGTTCATACAGAAAGAAAGAAAGATAGAAAAATAGGTTTATTTGTCACAGAAAAGATTTGGGAGAGATTTGTCATAAAAATAAAACAAAATAGATCTACTTTATAATCACGAGCTCAAAACAGAAATAGCTGGCAGCTGCACGTCATGGCTGACAAGAAGGCTTCCACTCGGCATGATGCTGTGCTATGAGGGACCCACAGCACAGCGCTGATTTTCAGTGGTCATCCGAGAAAGACGTACGGAAATGAAGTTAGGTTCAGTAATTTGAACATAAATAGGTAACAAAATAAAATAAACAGTACCTACTTAGAATATACTGCAACTATACTGCATTTATGTCACTTCATGTTCGGAAAACCGAATAAAAAGTGACATTATGAACGCAACGATCACTTTAGATTAGGACCACAGAACAGAAAAAATGTTCTGTGGTTAGAACAATTTAAACCTTCAGAAATAAACAGAGACGTTCCAATTTTTTTTTCTCCTTGATGTCTTTATTTTCTTATAAAAATTATGACTATCTAATATCTGATTACCTAGTTGAAATTTGCTGTTGGAAACAACATTAATTATCACTATTCTGTGCCCGGCTGATAGCAATAGACTCGCCCCCTGTTACGTGGGACTTAAAAACATAAGTGCCGAAATTGGGTGTACTAAAAGTCTATAGGTACACCTCTGCCTAATCCTTCGAGGAATACGGGCGTGATGTTATGTTATATTATGTACCCACACATAACACAATCAGCCTATAACGTTCCAACTGCTGGGATACAGGCCTCTTCTCCGTGAGAGGGAGCGGTGCGGGTTGGTGGATGTCACATGTCTTCGAATTCTTGGTTCTAGGACATGCCGGTTTCCTCACGATGTTTTCCTTCACCGTTTTGAGAGCAGTTGTGATGAAATAATTTACACAAAGTAAAGCGTCTGTCTGGGTTCAAACCTACGACCTTCAACTCGTAAGTCGCGGTCATTACCACTGGGCCACCACTGTTCCCAATAAAGTAAAAATCCACATGACCCCATAAGAGGTTCCTCTTAAAATTGACACAAAGAAAGAATCCTAAGATTTATCTGAAGACACCGCTACGATGTAGATTCAATCGATCGCCCATTGTTTCAATTTATTCGATTTACCGATCGATATATTGTGAGTATATAGAGCGTGGGAAAGTAGATCTTTCATTATTATTTTCCTATAGAATACTATCAATCTGATCTGGATCTGAGATATTTTGCGAAGAATTTTGCCAATACTTTGATGATCCAAATATTTGTTCATTCTTCTTTGTACAGTCAAATAACTTTATTCTTGGTCATATGGACACACTACATTAATTCGCCATGTCATAGATCATAGACATTTAATACGACTGAAAACGAATGACATGCCTTGAATATACGGATAATTTAAGTAGCTAGTCAATTTGCCTATCAATCAATCACGTAAGTACCTTTACTTTTGCATTGATGACATAAAATGGTAGTAGGTAAAAATTATTTTTCTCGTACTTAAAATAAGATTTAAATGGCGAAATTGTAGATATTTTATGTAAGAAGTATATAAGGTCAAATTTTAGTAAGCGCAAATATTTTATGGGGTTTATCTACTCATAAAACCGAACAACTTTTCCCAATAAACATGGGTCGTAATACGATTTTTTTTGGACTTTTCATATAAATTGTACGCCCAGCTGACTGGTTTAGTATCGGGTTAGATTTTTTTTTTCACATTTTGACCCATGTTTATTGGGAAAAGTTGTTTAGTTTTATGAGTAGATAAACTCCTTAAATAATGATAATGAAAATGAAAAAGCGTTTATTTAGTGGTGATAACTTGTTACAATCAGTTTTACTTCTGCCAAACTGCAGAGCAGTTTGTTGGCAGATGCAGCTCCCATATTTTATAGGTACAGTTTTTATCTTGGCATTTTTCCATCAATAACAAAACTTAAATGGTAGTAGTATAGTAAGTAAGTTATAAGTTACAGGTAAATGAATGAGAATGAACGATTGAATGAGGCAGGGTAATGTTCAGCGGCAAATGTATGCACATTGACCGCTAAACATCACCCATACCTAAACACACATATGTTACAACAGCACAAAGGCTTAGTAACTATTACGCAATGCCAATAATATTATTTTGAATTGCGTAATAGCATTACATAAAAAAAAAAAAAAATATTTGCGCTTACTAAAATTTGACCTTATATATGTATAAAACCAATCTGTTTTTTCTCTCAATTTCCTATACTTATTCCTAATTCAAATTTACTAAACTGTCATATTTTTCTTTACCTAGTCTTCATTCAAGATACAAACATTTGACAGAGGCGACACATTGTAACACACGTAACGAATTTCTGAGATAACTCCAAGTTAATTACTCAAAAAAACAACGGTATCTTTTTAGATCAGCGCATAGTGCCCATGTTTTGTAGTTTTGGTTTGAGGAGCGGTCCGAGGCATAAACGGCAGCGATTTTATTAGTAGACACTAGGGAAAAAAAAAGGTTTTGCGTTGACGATTTACAGCCTGCATATGACATTTTTAACCGACGGAGGTAAAAAAGAGGGGCTCTTGACTTTTATAACGAATCTCAAATCTGCAGTATAATAATAATTCATGTTCATGAAAACTACGATTTCTGCGTGTATATAAAAACCTGTGTGTATACTGCATAGGTCGTATTCCTCGTATATTGGCCTCTAAATTATTTTTATATTTACTTAACACTGGAACTAAACTCATAAAAAAACTTTGTAAGAAAAAGAAATGCAGCTAAGTTGCGAACCTGAATTGCTTGTAAAAGTAACGTGGAAAGTATTCCTAGGTGTATAATTTTATAGCCTCAGTACAGAACCAATAATTCCTAGTCCCGATATCGTGATTTCGAAACCTACAGATAAATTGCTCCGTGTATGTGCATACCCATCAAAAGTTATCGTTTACGACATATTGGAAGGTAATGCGATGCCAGGATGACGAAATATTTTGGTAGAATAATATCTAAGTGTCTCTAAGACTCTAACATTCATTATTAGAGATGATATACTTGAGTCCTTCGAAGTTCGCTGTCGGGCTTCCGCATAAATCCATTGCTGGACTCACCTGAATTGCTTCACTTAAGACCTCGATAAAAGTCATCTAGTTGTCTACTTGGTCAACTCTGGATTGCAATACTTTCATTTTACATTACTTTTGTTAATTCAGTTCTGGCTACGAAAGTTTCATATCTATCAAGTTTTAGGTACTTCAAAATACATTTCTTCTATTAAACCATTAACTTTATAATAAAAAAAAATCTATAAAATTCTCTACCCATGCACTGGACGCACCACACGCCGCGTCTGTCCGTCTGTCAGAGCAACGTTGACAGGTGTTAAATCGTACGCAGAGCGCTGCGCGGACGCATCGTAATTAGTTGAGTCATGGCTATTAAGTAATACCTGTTTGGCTCTCAACGGGGTACGGAAATTTTGTGTATCTTTTGGACTAGATTTTTAGCGTTACATGAAAATTCGTTGTTACCAAAGAATTGTGTAGGAAAACACTCTAAATGCAAGCTTTCTGTCAACTTTGAGTAATTTCGTAAGTTATTTATTGCTACCTCAATATAACGACTAAACTAATTGTTGCGCTGTTATTCTAAAAAACATCTTTAAGCCTTTCCATCTTCTGCTCCTTCTAATTAAGCCTCCAGATCATGTCTCTAATGATGAATCACCAATTCGCTCTGTCATTAATAAACCTCTTCAACACTATTTCCATAGCTTACGATGAAACTAATATCTTCACGTGGTCATGCATAAACCGCGCAAGATTTTCACTCGTCTAACGGCTTATACCAATGAAGCGTAGATCAAATGAGCATATCTGAGCGTAGGGCATCCATTCACGCTGCTTGCCTATTAAATCAATGTCCACCGTATATGTATTACAGTACAGTCTGTCTGTCTGTCACGCGATACGAAGAAACATTGGCGCTGGGCGAGCCTCTGACTCGAACAGATGTTTTGACTTTATATTTCTGTTTTGTTAAAGAATTTCAAGAATTATTGCCGTGAAAGATTACGATACACTACCTACCAAGCAAAATAATAAATAATTTTATGAACCAAAAGCATATACAGAACTCTTACAAGAACTGATTTACGACTCTCAAACAGCCGTGTAATCCATTGAATCGATGATACACTACAATTTAAACAATAATGTACCATCTTCTAAACCGTAGAACAAAAGGCTTGACCCAATATGAATAATCATAAAACCACATTAAGGAATTAGACGTTGCACGCCCAATAACTCTATCTTAACATCTACAACGCGACCGATTGAAATAGTCATCAACAAACAAACAATATAGTACACCTGACACACCAACATAACACAGCAGGTTAATGTAAGTTCACACGTGAACCTAAGGTGAGAGCGATCCACCGGCGGCAAGGCCGAGAAAACCGATCAATTTAAAATGAAACTTACCTGACACGTAATAAGGTCAACATTCCCACGGTCGATGTTTAAAACACAATTAAGAAAGTATCCAATAAGGCTCGGAATGTGTGGTTGGAATGTGGACTGTATTAGAAGGAGGTAAGGTGGTTATTGTGTGGGTCGTTGTTCGCGAACCGGTTGGATCGGTCGCGAACTTTTACCTATAAATTTGTGTCGGCTAGCCGGCATGCGGCGGGCGTGCTCCGTGTCTAGAAGCTCTCGTGTAGTTGTGTCTTATGTTATAGGAAATTAGAGGACACAAGCTGGAAATGTACGAAGTCATCTATAAGATTCAATTACGTTGACATTATGTTGACATTGTAGTTGTACTATTTATTAAAAAAAAATAGCTAGAGCTTGTCAGTGGTCCTAATTATGATCTAATTCATTAAACCAAAATTTTCTCATATACAACATATCCCGGAATTAACGCACAACCTCTTTCATTGTACTCATCATTATGAACAACTTTTACTACGGGACAAACCTGAAATCGCGAAAAAAATATCAGCTATTCCCTTTTTCCATATTTAGGTATGTTCGCATAACTCGTCAAAATGTAGGGAACAGCAGATTTTTTTTCGCTATTTCAGGTTTGGTCCCATACTAAAAGTTGTTCATAATGACGAGTACAATTATCCCTTAAGAGGTTGTGCGTTAATTCAGGGACATGTTATATTTATAACATAATACGATACTAATATTCATTTACCGAACATAATACAACTTGAACAAAGATTCCCGAAGTAGCAATTTTTATATTATCCGAAAAATTAAATTGGTCTATTCACTGCAAAGTCATAAACAAAACCTTCTGAACGAATAAGTCCCTTTTTTTCATAAAATACCTTGACAAGCGCCTATTAAAAATCGCTCCCGCTCACACTCGCACCCCACCCCAAGCCAAGGGCTGATGCATTTCACAACGAGTCAATTAAATGCAGCATCATTACTGCAATCTGTTTTTACCGAGCACGGCTAAATGTTAATACTGTTGCACTTTCATGCAACGCCGTGACAAAACGGGACATGTGTCGAGAAAACTGAAGATTTAATTAGATTTTCTCATCTTGTCGAGACGTGACTGACGTTACAGAATTCGTGGGATTTGTCACTGTTCTCTTACTTTCCTGTAGTTCGTCGTAAACAATGATCATTTTTGTCTGTCAAAGTTGTGTTCATCATGAGTCATCAGTTTTGCGCTAGGCTTTCCCCAAATCGCTTTAAAGTAGAATCGAACCTAGATGTATGTCAATTTAGAATCATTCCTTTCATAGACACGGGTTTTGAATCTGGTTCTGAACAATATTTTACGTTCAAAACATCCCTGTATAAATGTACGTACGTCCTACAGTCTATTAAAAACAATATCAATCTGCTAAACAATACAATTTTAATATACGGACAATTAAGGTTGTTAGTCAATTTACTTAACAATTCGTTTCCCTAAACGTTACTTTCAACATACGCGTTTGAAACCATTAACAACTTTGTTGCTCATAATGTAACTGGCAAAGCTGGAAACAGATTTGCAACATCTTACTCCACTAAAGCCTCACTGTCTTATTATCCACCTGACTATTAAACCACGCGTCTTTTGTGCCTTGTTACAAGTCTGTTCCGAACTTTAAGTAGGTAGATACTCTATGACCTGGCAGATGCTGTAAACCTGATTACAAGCACACTATGACCCGGTTACGGTCTTAGATTATTATAGGCAATAATTGCCCGATATTATGGGGCTATAAATCCAGCTGTAAATGGCAAAGTTTAGTTCGTTTTAGTAAGAATAATAATGATAAGTTTGATTAGGGAAAAACTTTTTTTAATGAAAATGTAACTTGGATCAGTTGGCCTATCAAACATTACCTATATAATAACACTAATGAAACACCCGAAATTGTTTTCCAATTAACTTTACATAACTAAAATGCTCTATAGCATAAGCATAGCATACTCAGCCGTATAACGTCCCCACTGTTGGGACACACAAAGGAAATACTCTATGCTATGTTAAAATCTGTACCACGACACAATGGCCTCAGAAGATTTTAAACATCTCCATTATTCTGATTGAAATTTACTAAGTGCTGCAGAATAAGAGATATAGCCATAATATCAAAGCTAAAGTAATATTTATTATTAGCTAAGATTCAAACATATTCCAGTAAAGAAACACATTACAGAGCTACTTGATACGCTATTTAATCAGTGCGTTGCGAACACGGGTGAAATACGGCCCTGCATCTTCATAACATATTCCCTGCATCTAACAGAAAGATTTAGTGCTAAAACATGCACTAAATATCGTCCCGACAGGTCGTCAGCTGGTCTTAATAAAAATTACGATGCATTTTTCCAATTCTTTGTAGAAATCGCAGAAAAAAAAACAAAAGACGGTCTTCATTATCGTTTCAAAAAGGATGAGATTAATTACGTTTATTTGTAACAGTTTACTATTACGCATGCAATATTACTTGTCATCCAAAGGACCAGTATAGTCATTACCTCCGCGGCCTGCAGAAGGGGCATTGATTTTTACATTATTTTGACAATCTTCTTCGAGATAAATCGAAAATGCTGTAAGTACTGGTCAAATACATGCGAGCAGGCGGCTGGCAATATTATTATGAAAATCCTAACTGTCGTGTTTAGGGGCCGAATAAATTACTATGAAAACTCATATCTGTCATGTAATTTATAAATAAAACGAACTTTTTATTTCGACACATGACAACCAAGGAGGTAACTTAACAAAATGTTTATTTGAATTTCGATTTGGCTTGCAAATAGAGCTGTTTAAAATAAAAAAGAAACAAATGAACAAAAGGGTGCGTGAAAAATTATCGTTGTTCGTCATTGATTCTGGAATTTATAATTAATTTATTTACTTTGAATTTCCGCGCATTATTTGAGAAAAGTACTGGCCGCAACCAGGAATTGATGGACTCACGTATATGTGCTTCGGCCTTTTGCACGCCGCGGCAGTAATTAGGTAAGTACTTTATTGTCGCTTGCGTCATAATTTCATTCAACCTGCCATCGATTTCAACAGAACTTTTTTTAATGGCATACACGTAAGGCACGGATTATGATTTATACAGCCTACTTAATATATTTTAATACAATTTAAGAAAGAGCCCTTCAGACTTATACGTGCAGTGTGAACGCACTTTGCACTAAAAGCCTAATTCTTTATGCACCCTTACGGCTTTTTACCACCGGCTGCCATTTTACTTTGTCCAAGTGTTCGAGTTATTTATAGCAAGGTATTACGTTGTTCGCTAAGAGATTGTCAGGAAAAAACTGTTGTGATTTTTTTTATTGAATAAATTTTCTTAACTTGCTGAAAAGCAGGTGTTTAGAAGTCTTTTTAGTTATATTGGTTCAAAGATTCGCATAAACTATCCCCATTTTTTACACGACTGCCGAAAAACGAAGTATTATTTTTTGTAATTTACTTTGATTCAATACACTATATCAGACAACATTGCATAATATCTAAATACAGTTTCTAATGAATATTATAAGTGACTAATTAAAAATTCAAGCCTAATTTATTTATAACCAAACAAAATTATAAAATCAAAAAACAAACATCATAAATTCACGAATTATCCCAAGAAATTAAAATCTCAAATTACGAATTAATGAAGGTGGCATACGATATAGGCTGTCGCAGTTTGTAGAATTATTTATACCATTACATAAAACTGTTTACAGCTAATTTATTTATGCATAATTAAAATAAATAAACTAATCAACGCAGTAACATTATTCAGTTATCATTTAAACTGTATGAGATTAAGGCCCGTTGTCACCATCCTATTATAACAGCTGGAAAAAAATAATTTATTGATGATATTGTCTTATTTTTTTAAAATTAATATGTGATTAATCGCTTGAAATTAGTCACTTATTACACACAACATCACGCCTGTAATTCCCGAAGGGTTAGGCAGAGGTTTACCTCAGAACACCTACATTTCGCCAGTCATGTTTGAGAGGGCCAGCCTGTTGCCTTTAACCCGAGAAGAAAATAATAAATTTCTGCATTAGTAACTCTTGGTCTTAATTATAATAATACAACCAAGATAGGTATCATAACCTATTTTCCAAAGACAAACCTCGATTTTTTACTACCTTTCAACTTTAGTCAGATTTGTTAGAAGCCTGCTTCAAAGCAGCTGTGATATCGTATTTCACGGATTCATAATTCAATTTGAATAGGCAATTGGATGTAATCTAGCAATTATCAGTTTGTATTTACTGCATCCTGAACTGGAAACTAAGTAGTATCTACTGTATGCAGTATTTTAGCTAATAAGTAGGTGTGTTGACTGGTAACTGCAGTTTATGTACCGATTTAAGTAACTTTTGATTAAATTAAATCTTTGACAAACTACCTAGTCTCTGTATTATTTACAAAAAAGGCGTTTATCTATAAAAAAAAATTAAGTGTCTGTTTGTAATGTCAACATAAAAGCTTTTTACTAAATGTGTATGACAGTGTAGGTAATAAACGATACTTATAACGAAAATGCAATTTTTTTTAATTTTGTCTGTCTGTCTGTTTGTCTGTTTGTTCCGGATAATCTCTGAAACGGCTGGACTGATTTTGATGGGACTTTCGCTAGTAGATAGCTGATGTTATAAGGAGTAACTTAGGCTACTTTTATTTTAGAAAAATAATTAGTCCATTAACCCATGATTTTGTGAACAAAATCCGATTCAAATAGGGAAGTACTGACATCCAGACGGGCGAAGCCGCGGGCAACACCTAGTTCTTAATAAATCAAATTAATTGAACTCGTAATCTTGACTATTTACAAAACCCTGGCCAAATATAAATTACCCTTTTCAAGGCAATGTTACATAAGCGATGGCTAGAATACCTGGATCTCCATCATGCATGTAACTTACAATGCTAATGTCTTTTCAACTGCCTCAAAACCAATAAATATATACTTTCTATCTATAAAGACAAAGGAACAAGAATATGCCACATACAGCCTCTATAAAAACTACAGCGTTCGCCACCTCTGTCCTTAGTCCACTAGCGCCATTGCTATTGACGCGCGCCCATTGATTTATACGCGCCAACCCCCGGAATGAATAAGAACTAACGGCCTCGAGCGGCCATTTGTCTCTATCCTTTATGGTAAATGCGAGATTTAGGAGTTTTTATTTACTGGTAAGAAAACTCGCCAACAATGGACACAGAGTTGAAAAACAAAGGAACTAGAAATATATTTTGTTTTTTATTTTTTTTTTAATATCTCTATAGGTAATTTGCAATACAGTTCCGTTCATGTACATAAAAAATACATTTAAAATGTCACACACGAAAAGAACTGCAGATTTTTATGAAACAAAAATGATAAATGGTGTTGGCAGATCGCCTATAATTCATCAAAAGAACATTTTTAAAACTGCAATACCGAAAAACATTAATAACTAAGTGAAAATATAATGTCCCCTCGCATTCCGCGACTCCCCCAAACTATATTCCGAAAAACAAGAGGAAACTATTTTCGTCGAACAAAAAAATGTTTCCGGCAGAAGATTTATAGGCCACCTTACTCACAGCATAGGCCCTCTTCGTATAAAACGCGTGAAATGAAGTGTTTCCCTCCCCCTTTGGTTTTTTCTTCACTTTTTCCTTAGCCACAGATTTTTTATTGCTCAATTAATCCAATAAATTCGCGTTGATGTGCGTTTTGACTCGTGTAACAGGGCTTTTAAATTTTATTTCTTCTTTTTGGTTTGAAAATGGAGCGGTGTTTATTCGGATCATTAGCAGCTGTCACATAAACATGAAATTAATTTTAGCGTTTCATTTATTTTGGTTTAATTAATTATGCGTGGCCAAGTACTGACTTATTTTAGTTTGTAGCAAACATCATAAATGTACCTAACAATCTACGTAGGTATAGCCAAAATTAACACAAGCAGCTTTAATTTAAAGTAATATTTCGATTGCGAAATACGGAATTCCCCCTCAAAAAAACGTAATACTACTCGAGGCCGGGTATGGGTATCAAACTTTCAAATATCATATGGTCAGTCAATAAAAAGGTCCACCAATGGACATTCGCGTCACGTTCGCCCTCACTTGTCGCTATGCCCATTGCTGAAATTGATATACATCACTCGCCAATATCCGATACATTACAAATAACTCTTAACACAATGGAATAAAAGCCATTTTAGTAAAAATCGCACGCAGATATAAATTGGCCACATAACCTATGCCCAAAATTGGCTGACCTCTCTAGTCCGATTTACAATGGGTGAACATGGAATATCCGGAACAGTGAGAAAGGTCTTATTGAAATGGTGTTCTTAAGCTTGACCGCGCACTTTCTTCAGTGCTCTGGGCGCCTGGTACCAATTGCTTGAGAAATATTATTAGTATGAAGGTCTGTGGACCGTCAGAGTTAATAAAATAAAAAAGATGGAATTGAATTGTCTTCTTTGGTCAGTAAGAGCGTGTAGATTACTTCTGAGTTTTCAGGACTTTTCTTTTCCTCGCATTATTGAACTACGAAGGCAGTAGTAGACCCTTTCGAGACGTATTTTTTAGTCAACAGTGTCATTGAGTATTGTTTCGGTAAGAAAAAGTAGGCTACTTTACAATAGATTATCACGCCTGTATTCCCCGAAGGCTTAGGCAGAGGTGCACCTATAGCACTCCCACATGGATTACCAACTGCTAAATCACAGCAGCCGTTGATCTCTTTGCCTGTGCTTAGGAAGAAACTTATCAAAACGTTGCCAACTTTAATAAATCGCATTCACAATCAAAGTCCGTCGATTTAACCCGTTCGCTGCGACGAGAAAAGTCGCAAACGTTAACATTAACAGATTTCGTCCAAAGATAAAGATTACGGACACGACGTAGGCGGCGCTGGGGGCGTCTCCCTGTGATATACGATACCCGACAACGATTGTATCGATTCAATTAATTAACATATCTATATGTATTATGTAACATATTTGTATCTACTACAAATAAGCGTATGAATTAACTTTCTATAATTTATATTCTACAATTTCTGATAACGAAATGTTCGACGAATTCTATTTGTTACCCTAAAAGCTTTAGTTCAATATTTTAGAGAACTTTCCAATAAAATATTTAAAAGTAACATAATTACTGTCAAAATAAACATAGAATTAAAAATACTGCTCTTTTAATTTTCGATTAGTGTTATTAACATGGAAACGATTTTATTAAGTTTCCTTATAAGTAAATATACGAATATTTACTCGCTTTATTGTCAATTTAATTTCTAATTATTAATTCATATCGATTAATATTGAATATTTATTCAAGAATATTGACAATATTGAATAAATTAGTTTAAAAAAAGTTTTTTTTTAACGAATTTTATGAGAACAATTTATTGAAAACCGGTTCATTTTTATTTTTTTCCCAAAGTAAGTTTATTCCTTTCTAATTTATTATTTCCTGTGCCTTATTCTTTGCAGCTAATTTATGCTGTATCAAAAACGCTTACTGAAAAACATCCTGTAGTTTGAAATAAGAAATAACCTCTATTAGATAATTTGATCTGTCTTACCCAATACGCAAAATGCGTGTCTATTCCTCGAATTAGAGCGCTTATGACCAATCGCTTTTCAGAATTATCACGTGAAAAATTAACAGTCACAGATTTTACAGATTTGCTATCAGTCACGATAATTTTCACGGTCGTATTTCACGGTTGACGTAAGATCGCCATGATAAGCGATGTTACCTAAAAGGTAAAAATTGATTATATACAGTGTGTTAAAAAATATTAGAGCAACTTGCGTGATGAAATGACAGTTGCAATTGAAGTGACATTCTTTTGTTTTTCTTTTTTCACTGTCAGTGTTGTCAACTGAAACTGCCGGTCTATTCTGTAAAAATTTCACCGTGAATACCCAGGTGAAGCTTGACGTGAGCTGCCATTCCACGTAATGTTAGGGATTGACTATTGACAGCTCACTTCGAACTCACTTCACCTAAATATACACGGTGAGATTTTTACAAAATAGATCGGCTGTTTTATTACTAAACATTGGTGTTGGGGTCTTTCGGGAGAATTTTGAACACGTTTTTGATTACTCATCGTGTGTGTAATTTGTTTTTTTACAGAAAGTTTCTAATCGAAATTCATCAATATAATAAGTACCTACAGCTGTGTGTAAAAAGAGGACAATAAGCGAAACTCAAGTGTTTTTTTTCTAAACTGTTAGTATCAAACTCTATCTATAGAAAATACAATGACTTCATAATTATAATAATACCTATGTAACCTACTTACGATATCAATATCGATAGCTTTTAGAAGACAATCACACTTTGATTTCACTAATCGAATAGATAATAATTCTTTTTACACATGGCGGTATACTTCAAGCTATTGTGTTGTTTTATTTTTTATCGTTAGGTTTTGCTTTTGCATGCATTTTTCATGTTTCTGTTTTCCTTCTGTAGTTCACTTTGCATGTCCTAACAATAAATGTGGTGGCGGTTACTCTTGGTGGTGGTAAACTGTTAAAATATCATGATAACACTATACTAACCACATATTCTTTCTGTTGAGCATTATTCACCTAAAGTAACCAGTCCACTGTAGCACTGTCAGCCTGTCACTAACACATTCAAGCATACATTCGACCATGGAAGCATTGGGGTGCAATCGACCTGCATCATTACGGTAAGTAAAAAGCACTAACTCAGCAAAACAGGGTTGATTGAAGCGAATCGTTCAAAGTGTGCTTTTTTTAACTTGCCTTAAGCCCCGTTTACACGATGCAAGTTTCTTGCATGTGGCATACAATAAAATTGAAGCAACAATTGACTTGCATTGTCTAAACACTGTTTAGACGATGCAACTTTTATACTTGCCTCATGGTATGCCGCGGGCAAATAAAACGCACTGTGTGATTCAGACTTTATTTGGTGAACAAAAATGGACACTAAGATTTAGGTAGATGAAAATAAATGTATTGTGTTATCAATCTTATGTCATTGCACAGATCATACAGATTTGATTCGCTTCAATGAACGCCAGGCCTATTTTTAACGATTATATCATTGTTTAATTACTTTTAAGTGCAATCTGCAATACTGTTATGTAATTTTGGTTCTTAAGGACTTACGGTTTTCTTGTTTTTGTAAAAGATTTTCCAATAGCATCATTAAGTATTACTGTAATGGAGATTTTTATAACAGTATCGAGTTTTTGTTTTAAACAGTAATTTTACTAGAAGTTATTAACATAGTTTTGCAGATTGAATTTAAGACAAAATGTAGTAACTTTATTTTATGCTAGAATCTTTTTTATTTCTTTTTACTTGCATTTTATTTTTTATTTTAATTTCACCATTTTATGATAATAACATCATAAAAACCATGTTCCATTTATTTAAAAATCGCACTAAAAATACTAACACGTCAAACTAACCCTATTTTACGGCGGTGGGTCCAACGGACCCCGGTAGGGAGACGCGGCTAATAAGTGAAACAGAGATTTATGAGTGCACAGATATGCAAATAGAAATTTGCGGTCCCCCGCCGATAAAAAGACGCCGGGGCCCCGCGGGGCACTGTTTGTCCAAATGTCGGGGGAGGACGGCCTTCTAATTATTTTGGATCATATATCTATGAAGTGCGCATTGCTTTTTTATGTTTATTTGCTTTGAAAGGATTTTTCAAATAAAGAACTGCCCAAGAAGGAGGGTTTTTTTTTTAAAGATTCAAAGCTCTCCAGAAAATTAAATGAACTCGATACCGTAGACGTTTAATCTTAGTTTAATTTTATACAACAAAATGCACATTATTAGAACCTAAACAAGAAAAATCTCTAAAGAGGTACTTCACGAGGCTCCTATCTCGGCCCATAAGTTGACTCATAGATTATTTACAATTTAGTCTTACCACTAAACTCTGGTTGCGAGGTGTTAACTCGAAGCTATCTGACCACCGTATCAGCAATCCTTGTACTTAATGGTTTTTATCAAACCCGGGCCTATCTGCTAAGGAGGTTATCGTGTAATTCGTGAAACTTGTTAAGCCTAGATTCAGTTATCTCGCTCAACGCTCTTACTTTGTAAGGGGAATGCTAATTATTCGCACCGCCGATGGAAGGTGACGGCATGCCTAACAAGATTATGTTATTTCATTCGTTCATGTTAATGTCGTTCCTGTTCTGAAGCACGGAAGTTTTAGTGTTAGATTAGATGTTTTGAAGTGTTTGGACGGTGTTTCTGTCTGCAGAAGTGAATTTAATTGGTGCTTGACTTTGTACTCGAAGATAACGAAAGATTTTTGAGTGTTATTTCAAGGATGTTTTATGACGAAAAGATAAAATGAGTACCAAAATATCTCCGAAGGCAGTCAAAGAAATTATGACTCGCACTAAAAAAAAACTAAATAAATAAACATAGAAAACCAGTACAAAACCTTATACTACTAATGAATAAAAAAATTAACTTCGCAATTTTAGTAAATCAAAGCGGATTCCGGCAAAGCAAACACTAAGAGTGCGGTAGACCATACGATGCATGTCCCATGTTCACGTTTGAGCTTGTTTGCTCATTAGTGGCAGGGAAGGGAGCGTCGGCCTGTCACCGCCTGTCACTCGGAGACTGTCACCTCTGTGGATGTATGAATAGTTGATTGATATGTGGAATTAGATGGCTAGGTGTTTTAGGGTTAAAGATGGACTTAGTGCTTATGTTTTTGAGTATTGTAGAGGCTGAGCAAGATGTAAGATATAGACAGTTGGGTCTTAAAAACTGATATTCAAGCTTTTAGTGAGATTCTAATTTGTCCTGTTACAAAAAAATCTAAATGGTCCTTTGATCTGGAAGTTTTGGTCTACTTTTGCAGTTTTATTTCTCATTCACTTAGAAACCAATGATTGGTTGGTTCTAAACAAAACTCCTCACTTTTTCGCCTCCACAAATCGTTGTTCCGTCATCCGATGAACTTTCACACAGATGCAAATTCAGTCCCAATATATGTATACATTACAGCTCCGGTGTAAAACTCTAGTAACAAATAAATCCGGGATTCTGGACCCCTCGGCGACAGATTGTTAATACTGACCGTCGACGACCTAACGAGCTGTGACCGGCATGAATATGCAGCGGTCGTGCGCTACAAGGACGAATTAATTAAATTTGTCCACACCTAGCCGCGTATCGTAGTTAAAAAACGGATTTTTAATATAAATTGGTGGTCAATTGAGGTTTGAAAGTCGAATAACTCCTTAAATTGGAAACAATAGAGCATGTCAGTTAGAACGTCCATATTCTTCGCTGGTCTAAAAAAACTGACAACTCTTAGGAAAAAATGTTAGTTATTTAGAAAAGCGAATCGAAAAGTAAACTAATATCTATTATTTACATATTTTTAAGAAGTTTTAGATCACAAATACTGGTGTAGCTGTCAGTTTTATTTATTTTCGTCTACCAATTCTGACGAAAAACTGCGAAGCTGGCGCCTCTAAAGTAGACAATCCAAAAGTAGTTAATTTTAGAAAGTTACGGTAAGGTACTTAGCGATAATTTCCATCATGGTATCTCGGTAACCATTATAAATATGTGTATATAGGTATATTACAGTTTCTATGATTCCTTAATGTGGACAAATGATGGTGTCTTATCGAGATAATATTGCCATTACTGATAGATAGAAGCCTTGTTTTTAATATAGCTCATAAAAGTTCCAAGTTTTTTAAAGTTAATTACAATATATCTATACAGGGTTATTTTAAATTGGTTAGCTAAACTCCGCAGACGCGATAGCTAAACATGATAAAACAAAAACATATTAATTTGATGATTGTTTTGTGTCGTCATTGACAGCAATTATTGTAGTGACTTAAAATATCGGTTTAAAAATCTGTTTTTTGTTGTGTAAACTTCACAGACGTGATGGGTATCAATATATAAACACGATAAAATTCAAATCTTTTTATTTTTTATTTTATCGTGCTTAGATACCCATCGCGTCTGCGAAGTTTAGCTAGACAATTAAAAATAATCCTGTATGTTAGAAAACTATTTTTATTAAGTACAGGTTAATATATCGAACTTAAAATGTGTCACAATAATAAACAGTAGTGGCAAACGTAGGCGGTACTCTTTGTCCGAACAAAAACATAATAAAGCATGCGCCCGCGCAATTCCAGTGGCGGCGCCGCCAGCGACATCTGTCGGTACCCGCAATTATGGCGGATTTATAAGTTAATCGCGCGTTTGACGCGTGAGATTAATACCTTGTGAAAATAATCACATGGTTTTTTGTCTCGAGTGTAATCAACAGTAAATGGGAAGCTGTAATTTTATTTTTTTCGCGGTCGTTTTGACGCGTGCCCTGCAGCGTAGGGTTACTTGATCATTGGTTGCGGAGTTTTTTGTTGTGGTTATATGTTACAGTTCCCCTACAGAATTCGATGTTTAATACTACAGTTCGCAATATTCAATTTTACACTTAATAACGGCTATCTGAAATGCTTTTCAAAACTTTTTGATCAGTGATTAGTGGTCAGAGTGTAGGGGTGTCAAGTCGACGTGTCGCGGCTCAAGTGACGTGTGTGCAGATATGATTATCCTCACCCCAGGGGTGGCGGATAAAAACTGCATACGTGCATGCGTAGGTCGTGGATAAATCCGTTAAAATTACTCACGAATGTTTGACTAATATTCTCATTATATCTGTTTTGCAAAAGTTTCACGTAGGTAGGATTATTTTTCGAATAATTTTGGTAATGATCATTTATAAGGTTTAAAAAGATATGTAGAACTACTTTTTGAAAAAAATATTCACCTTAAATAGACTAGGAACAAGAAATCTAGAGACGCTTACAATTTTGCATTACGCACTTAACTTTGGTAGGTTTATAAAATAATTTCACATATTTTTAAATATAAAAAGGTAGTTTTCACACAAACAATCTTTTTTGCGAACAATCATCAGATTTATCCTACTTGTAACACCCATGTGTCACTCACCGGATTGTAGAGGCAAAAGTCGCGGTTGGTACGAGATTGCGTCGCGACCGCGGGTCGTTCAGACCCGAGGGTCGCTCCCCGCGTGTTAGGGTTACAAGTTGTGTGGCTTGTCACACTTTAGGCATTCGGGTTATCCTATTGAGGAATGAGGTTTACGGCTATTTTAGGGTTAACTGTGATGTTTTATAGAGTCTGCGTTAACGTATTAGAGATTTTCTAACAGTTTTTTTTTTTTATTCAAACAGAAAGATGTTTTATTTATCTAAAATTAGATAACCATAGACGAAAATAAACCGCCATCATATGCAACCCAAAGTTAACAACGAAACTCCCCTATATACAAAATCCACAAATAAAATTGCTTAAAAAGCTCATTAAAAGTATCATCAGTGTAATATCGAGTCGTGATTTCCGTTGTTGTCGAACTTCTTCTTTTGTGCTGTTTAATTGTGGAGCTACACACGGCGAATTAACCAAATGAGGCCGATACACTGCTGTGTGCTGCTCTCCTTAGCTTTAGTACAATCGGAGGGAGTCTGTTTAGCAGAAATTGGAAATAACCTCCCGTATTTGGGAAGTCAGAATTGTTTTCTGTGACTCTGATTTGGTTTCATGCCGTCTGTTTTTGTTTCTTTTGGTTCGCTTATTGTAGGTAGGCTCAGCTCTAATAGATGAAGCTAATTTATGATAATTATGCATATTTTTATTCGATATAAATGTTTCGGTAATCTTCACATTATATTTTATTATTTATCACATTTCATATAAGGAAATAAAAAATATTATAAGACTATAAAATATGAACCCCAGTTCATTAACTCCAAACTTAAAAAAAATATCTTTAAGATCACGTCGACAAAACAAATAAAAAATTATTTCTCATTTTATTGACGAAAACGAAACATGATCTCACATGACACTAAATCACCTTATAAAACCCATAATTAGTACTAAAAACTAATGCGTTTGCCCACACAGGGGCTTATCCAAAGCCCATCTCTTTAGAACTGTACAATTAAACAAAAGGACTCTCGTGATCGGCGCAGGCGCTCACGAACCCGCCATTAGCGCAGCACCGTGGGCGTAATTAAAAGAGTTACAATACAGTACTGGCGAATTAAAAACAATTAACTGGGACCCGAATTGAGCACAATGGTCGTCCTGTGCACGACTTACACTGGATGTTCAGCCGTACGGCTGGCGAACACGGCCTGTTCCGTGTTCCCGCGTGAAATGCGACCCGTCCGATGCGGAAGACGCATTTGTTTGGCCAAATTAATTCTGTAATTAGAGAGCTTATTGACGCGCGCAGCGGAAGGTGAGGTGATTTTATGATTTTATAAGGTGATTTTATGATTTTTGTGTGGGTGACGTTTTGATTTGACGTATCGTTGAAGTCTTTTTGGTGAAATATTGAACAATTCTGGAAAATAATTTTATTTAGTTTGAAAACAGTCTTGCCAACGGCCAATCAACATAACCACACACTATTCTTGCCGTTCACAGTCAAACTGACTTGTGTATCACGAAAATCAATCATGTGACGTGAATAAAAACCCGACTGTGCTAATCGAGCCGTCAAATTGGGTTTTCAACGTTTAAGCTTATTCTGCGAAAGTGCTGAATCGCACTGACACCCCACGCCAGCGCCACAGGGCGAGGGTGTGACGTCACTGGCATTTTTCTCTTTTTTCACGGTACTGCGATTCTATTACCGCCTGTTAATCTACGAGCCCGCATTGGTCTACTGACGTCATTATATTTGGTCACGCTTGACATTTTTATTAATTTTCAAAATTCGAACTGTGATACGGTTGGTTTTATTTTTTATTTAATTAAGTGGCAACTCTAATGAGGGTTGTGGCCAGTGTCGTGTTTCGTTGTATAGAATTCGATTTTTGAGGGTGCCTGAGGGCAACTCTTATTGTTAATGTCCCTCGTTTTAAATTATCGGTTATCAGTGCTGTATCGTTTTACAGCTGGTAGTGGGTTCTTTGTTGTATACTTAAGTACATAGGTTTTTTTCACATAAAAAACTTAGCTCGCGTGCCATATTGACGATATAATCTGTGTACTTTCCGTGATCTAAAATCCAGATATAATACGAAGATTTTTGAAAAAATATTATTTTTTCTGGTAAGAGTACCATGTTCGTATCATTTCTCATTAACGTATCGACACAAACAATACGTTACAAAATCTCTTCAAAGCTAGACAGACAGTCGAAAAAGCGAACAAAACCGCCGCAATAGTCTGGCGAAAAAATCGTGCACTACATGCATCGTGTAGTACGACAATGCGACTTTTTGTCGGTTCGTCCGTGGCTTTTTGAACTGGAATTTTTTCACTCCATTCGGTCGACGGGCAGGAGAGCTTTATTTCACCCCGTCAGCGGTTAGGGTTGATAGGATTTTGTTTCTTTTATTTGGAGAAAGATACGGTGCTAATTTTTGAATGATCTTAGTGGCAATTCCGGTAATTTTAAGAATGTTTGCATCATAATCTGAGTCACAATCTGTCAAAAATTGTATAGCGTTTACATAAAATTTTTGACATTTCATTGTCGCTGAGATGAGATTGAGACTAGATTTTGAACGTTTTTAATGACGGGATTTAGCCTTCTGAATTTGGTACGTTGGTTTTGAATTTAATTCGATCTTTTCGATGAGAAAGTAGTAACGATGTTCAATATTTCATAAAACTTACAATAAACCCAAAGGCATATCAAAATCTATCATGTTAATCTTAACAAGATTTTTTTCTGGGATTTATGATCCATTTTGGTAATTAACTACTATTGCTCACTAAGTAATAACTACAAAGGCGTTTTTAGAATTTGGAAAAGCATAAAGATAAAAAAAATTGGCAACCCTATCCGTGCATTAGTTTCCAACTCGGACAGTAGCCGTCCTCCCGTTCCGTGTAGTACAGTCATGTCCAGCTCAATGCTAAGTGTTGGCAGTGTCACAAATGAAACTGTACGCTACTGTACTGTATACACTACCTATTCAAATATAACCATTTTTGCTTTTCATGCTACGCTATGTTAACATTTTGAAAGGAAATAAATGCAAAAAATTAATTTTCTATTAAAAGAAATGCATTAAATCTCTGGCAACTTTCAGGAATCGTTCATTCATTTCGGTCTAACCTTCATTCCAGATCCAAAATGGCGATCATTAATGTCATCAATACTCGTGTTCGAAACTAAACCGAACGGAATGGATTGTAAAGCACCATTCACGCACGTAATCAGTTCAAGTTACATCATAAAAGCCAATCCACTTGTTAATTCCATAAAAAAAAAACACAAAAGCCAATGAGCAATAATCGCCTTTAATCTTTAAATTGAGCAACAATTATGTCGTTACTGAACCGATTAAAATCTCCGATCATAAACAATACGACAACATTTTTGTTGGTAAATTAAAACCTTAGTGCCGTAATAGACGGTTCAAAAGTAACGATAAAGATCGAATCGAAGCACGTGTTACACGTTTTAGACAATACGATAAGCTGAGCACTTTCGATCCGCTTGAAGTGACTTTGTCAAGAGGCATCGTCGGTGTCAAGTGCGCACTGATCTTCGTCGATCGCCACTACAAAGCTTGTAGGACGTGATTAAACCGCGAATGTCAAAGTGCAAAGATCGGCCTTTTGTTGCGCTCCCATCAGTCAATGCTTCCCGTACTGATGTGTTCATTCATCAAAAAATTGCTCGCGGCAAGTAATATGTGCGTTTTTATGGGGGTTTAATGGAAACTTATGGGTACTTATGATGGGGAAAGATTTATGTTTTAATATCAAGAACAATCTAAATTTATTTTCCCTCCGGAAAATATAGTTGTTTGAAATACAAAGGTTCGATTATTGTGATCAGGGATGATAAAATAGTAGTTTATTGACTTTTACGCTTACGTTAACTTTAACACCTACATATTATTTAAAGGCATAATACAACTTGGTCGTTGTGCTATACCTAGTGTTCAACTAAATCAAAATCTATTATTTTGTATTCTGGCAACAAAGATCCATAATGTTAATAATACCTTATACTTAGCTGGTGTTAGTCAGTGATATTATTATTATTGGAGTTTGAAGCTTTTTGCACAGAAGATGACCAAGTAAGCTACAAGTTTCTCACTTGGCCATCCTCTCCACAAAATGCCTCAAAATGGGAGAATAGAAACTCTCTGTCACTGTTTTTATAATGCTGTTGCTACCCCGTGGCTAAAGCAAACATCAGTATCTTGTTCAATATTGCTTCAAGGTTCGGTTAAAAAGCACATCGGACCTTTATTATTTACTGATGCCTGTCAATAAACGAGCGTTTCCAAACAGCTATGCATTACAAGCTAATAAATTTTAGCTTTAAATGCCTTTATTCTGATTCGCGCCACATATCATAATCGGTGGCTCGCCCCCGAACACGAGTGTGTGTCAATCTTTCGTTTTTCCGCCACGAGCGCGCGGTCAGACCTCTTTGTTATTCAAATTAAACACGCCCAGATGGACAGGCGCGCACGGGGGAATAATTAACTTATGTATTTTAAAAATACCTTTTTACTACGTAAATGGCATCGAAATTGTGAATTAAAAAGGCTTTAATGCACTCACGTGGGTGTGTAAATATTTTCAGTATTAATCACCGCTTTGATAATTCATATCGGCCATCAAATTCTTCATGGCGGTGAGCCACGAATCAACGGCATAAAACAAGTTTTCTATACGTCGTGTGATTTAAGCTTACTTTAAATTTAATCTCACTACTAAAGCTAGGATCCAGCCTAACAGGTGATTTACTCCATCGTTAGTGAAGGCTAATTCTTCCGCGTTCTCGCGTATCTGCGTTGTTTCTATCTCGCTCTAGCGATGCGGGGCAGGTTTACGACGTCATTAATGTTATCACAACGATGCGATGGGACGCCGCGCGCCGCTACAAACTCACAGCGTACGGCACTTGCGTTAGTTGGAGTCCGACTATGAAAATAATGTTGGGATACTTATTTCGGATTTCTTGAACCTTGCTGCATTTTTCCTTGTTACATTTACGTTATTGGATTCGGTGTGGTGCTAGCAATGGAATTTGTAACGAAACTTAATCCGCGTTTCGTTGATTGGTCCTACAGTACAAGATGACACCACTCGTTGAAAGTTTATGCGAAAACTATAGCCCGGTTTATACTTTCATAGTAGCGTTGTTTGATTATACGCTATTTGTATTCGTTCCGTATCATTATAGATAAAAGTTATACGTTTTAATATAATTAAAAGTGGTATTAAACAGAAATATGTGATTTAATGTTGCTTTTCAAATCGATTGGAGCTATTTGAATGTTTAAGAGGTGTTTACAACTTCCTTTTGATGCGAGTATAAAAGAAACGGTTTTATATTGCGTATCATAAAGCTGGGAAGTGGGTTATTCCAAATACCATGATTATCACTGTGATGGTAATAAACTTTCTAAAGAAAAACGCTGTCGCAAAATAATCGAAACTACAAAGTTACATTATTTTTATAAGTTGATTGGTTTATCAAAAAAAAAAAAAGAATAATTAAAAAACTAAAATATGTTGGGGTGTGACAAGTTATACCGGAACCCGTTGCAATTTAACGAATCATAATTTTAGAAATTATGGCTAAATTATATGTAAAAATATAATTTGTCATGAGCTATGGTCTATAAATATTTGACAACCGTTTTTTTAACTATAACTTCTGTGATACATCTGATAATCTAAAAATATATTTCCAATATTCTAATCATCTTAAAACTCTAATCAATCAGATCCAATCAACGAAAACTACTGATTAACCTTTCATCTGTTTATACACAACATAATTAATTATTTAAATAAAATGGCCCGACTAATTAATACCCAATCATTAAATACCAATATTAACTTATTGGGTTTTCACCCGACTGCGGCAGAGCTGAAAGGTTAACTAATGGTTCTGACAGTTCGTATGTAGGTATGTATGAATAAGAATGTTTTCTCGGAGATAGCATCTAATCTTTGGATCAATTGTCAAATAAGGCATCTCTCGATTCATTGTGCGTGTTTTCGATTTTTCCAATTACGAATAGAAAATAATTGTATTTTTTCCGATAGATTTTTTCTCTACTTCGATATATCAGAATCTGTTGGCCAAATAAACTTGAAATCTGCCTAGCGTTTTCCCAACTGTTGGGGTTGGCTTCCAATCTAACTGGATGCAGCTGAATAGGTACCAGTATTTTACATGGAGCGACTGCCTATCTGACCTCCACAATCCAGTAACTTGGTAATACGAAACCCCTTGGTGGTCAAACTTTCGGTCTTCTGACTACCACCCGTAACGGAGGACCACGGAGGAGTTTCGGCATGTAAAGATGGTCACCCATCCACAGACCAACCCCGGCAAGCGTAGCTTAACTTGATGGATCGATCCGTGCGGCTGTTAATACTTAGCCACGAGCTCCTCAATCTATTAGCCAAATATGGGTTTTATTTTCTCTACAGTACCCAACTTTTTGCGATAGTAACTACTTATCGATTAGGTTCGCGCCAACTTCAATTTCCTAAAGAAAACGCTTCGAACTAAGGCAGCATACACACTGACCGCATTCCGTCTGCGCGGTGTCAGCGTTCCATTATGCGAGGCGAACTCGGGACCTCGCTATCAGTGACATGACACCGGGCCAGTGTTGTGAACGACTCCCTGACCCACTTGGGAACTGTATTGTTCTTTTGTCAGTCAAATGACTGTACAGGAGGATGTGCTTTGTGATGTGACGTCGCGTATGACCTGACGGGTCGCTTCTTGCCCTTTTAGAGAATATGCAAGGGTTTGAGGTTTGAGTAATGATTTTTCTATGAAAATTGGATGGAAAATTATATGTAAGTACGGTGTGAAGCAATCCCAAGTTGCCAATTATGTGAGAGAATTATGTTCTACTAACACATATAAGCAGGACCATAAACTTACACCAGTTCGTTGCTGTTTACTGGAAACTTAAAATGTGCTGAATATAAAATTAAAGTAAGCACAGTCCTGTCAAATAAATAGGTACTACGTTACCTCAGCACTCTAAGTCGTTACGCAGTAAATTTAACAGACTAGAACTTGGATTTTCTCCAAAATTATCAAGCCCCGTTACAAAATGACTCTATTAAAAAGACAGTTCCAAGTTAAATGCGACGCATTCTCTGCATATACATCTTAAAATTATGTAG
Organism: Fissipunctia ypsillon; assembly: GCA_947568875.1. NCBI lineage: Eukaryota > Metazoa > Arthropoda > Insecta > Lepidoptera > Noctuidae > Fissipunctia > Fissipunctia ypsillon. The sequence continues at coordinate 18,411,630 of OX387655.1, read as the reverse complement.
GTATGTCATTCAAGATTCCGTTACAATATCATTATATATAAAAAAATTCACATAAAAGCGGAAAAATTTTCTTCAACCATTTTTGTAATTTCTTCATCGAGTAATTTTATTTTTTACTTGGTAATATTGTGTACGTACTGTAAAGGTCAGTACAGTAGCGAGTATTTTTGTGATGTCGTAAATGTAGTTGGTTCCTCGGCGCGTCGGTAGCGCCACCCGCCGCGTAGTTTATGCCGCGCGATCGTGCGATATCGCGGCAATGTTATGTGCACTCACCTTTATGGTATTATGTTACGTGCCTTAGAAGTTATATGCGATTTGCCTTAAGTTATTCTTAATCCGTATTAGGTAAATCTAATTTGCAGATTTAATTTACAGTATGAGGTGTATTCTCGTTTATGACGTAGTCACATAAAATATTATACAATCTCGCGCCTAAAATGGTAAACGATCGCTGACCATGGACAATAAATGCCTTATTAGTATTATTTATGGAATGCTTACATATCAATTTCCCGTAGACGGTACTAGTTTCCAAGATTAAACGGTTTTTGTCTGCAGCTTAATACCTATCAACTTTAATTTGATGACTTTTTTATTATGATTCGATCTCGTTTTACATATGAGTGTGAAATAGGAGAAAAAGTATTTGAATTATACTTTTTTTACTCGTTTATTTATTATAAGCGATTAGTAATTTGATTGGAATAATCTTCTTTCGATTTAAGTACCTACTTAATCGGCTAAAGCTTGATCTGCTTACATTGATTTTTAAATTAATGTTCAATTCATCACACAATTGGATCAATAAAGAAAAATGTTTAGCCGGTCGTATGTGGGCACAAAGTCCAGGTATTGTAACTACAAACTATGATTTTTTGTCACAGCAACAATACAAATGCCAATATTAAAAGCACGTGGTAACATTACGAGAATGTCAGACAACACCCCCGTAGGGAACCGTTGTTAAAAATACCATTGTAATATCAACAAAAACCTATTTACAAATACTCCGCTAACGCCCACTCAAAAGGTGTTTATTTAAAATTTTATTTCACAATGCTAAAATGTCACATTTTTTCACTTTTCGCGCCATTTGATGCTGTTTGACATCACCAACTTTACAAATATCTTCTCGAAATATCTGCCAAATAAATTACATCCTTCCTCCTTCGTTTTAAGAATTACAATGTTCGATTTTCAATTTTCATAACTGTAAAACAACGTTGTTCGATAAGGCTGGCCGTCTCTTTTTTTTCTTCTCTCGGACACGTGTCTATGGTTCCTATGGACGTCCAATTTGTGTCTATTGATCTATTGTTAGGAATCTTTTGAATTTAATACTTTTCAATGTTATTAACTGTCATAAAAGTTAGATGTATTTTTTCTTTTGTTCATTGAATCATTTTGCCGACGTCTATGTGCTAAATGTCTGTTGTAACAAATTAATAATACTTAACAGTAATTACGTTTTCGGATAGCTTACGGTTTTTTTTCCATCGCAGTTGGCTACTGTTCAGTTATAGATAATTATTAATTTACTGTACCTATCTCTCATTGGGGTTATAGTGCTAATAGTTTCCTATGCCTAATAGTTCGATTTAAACTTAACTGCTTTTGATAGGTGCGTATTCAACTCTCTTAGTCTCTATTAACTTCGTTTTGACAGATCGAGGTTTTAGCAGATGACAGAATTATCCACATTTTTTTTTAAATTTAAAGGCTAAAATAGCAATAACTAGCTGGAGAACCCTTTTTATCGAAAGCACACAAAATAAACTAAGCAAATAACCTATTTGCCAGAACCATGAAAGATTTCTTTTACAAGACAATTTCTATCTTCTCAATGTAAAAATAACTTAAACTCTCCGAACACAAGACACAAATAACATATGTCTTACCTACATATATTTACAGGCACATTATAAACGTAAATAAACATCTCGTTGGTACCAGATAAGAAGGGTGTTATTCTCAAGATCCCAATCTTGGTGACAAACACCACGGGCCTATTGTGGTAGCTAAATTTGCTTCGCTATTTCCGATCTACTTAGAAGATTATTTTATTATTGTAAAACCGTTCGAGATTAGATCGGGTGGAGCGTGCCCTAAAACGTGGATTTGGATGTCTTAAATGGGTTACGTTTCTTGAGAGTATCGGTTGCGTTTGTAATCATTTTATGTCATATAAGGAGGTGCTAAACTGAAAATAATGTTATTTTGGGTCATCATGATCAAAGAAAACATGCTGTTGCAGTGTTTCAAAGAATTCGAAAAACGAACTTTCCAACTTTCGGGCTTAAATTAAACCAAACAAGTCCACAACCTGTTCCATAACCAGATTTTAAAAAAAATGAATCAAATGCATCAAAGTTCGATAGCCCGCGTAGAACATTCATAGACAAAGCCTATCTTTTCAAATTGTTCACCAAATTCTTGAAGCATCTCTGTACCGTGTACCGCTTCGTCTATTGTCGGACATTCTTGGTCCATCCTCGGACGCTGAACAAACATCTGCTTTGCCGCCTACAATTTGCCGTTACGCCTCCTTGCATCAAAAGATTATAGATTTCTAAAGACGGCTATTTGCTCTTTCATTTTGTGGCCTTTTTCTTCCGTTTATTGTCTGTTAGGATTAAAACATTGTTTGTTATTTTATAAACTATTGTTGGTTTTTTAACGGATTATTGTGTTTGTTACTTTTTGAGTTCCGATTATTTGAAAGCTCCTAATAGATTTGATATAGATAAAGTAAATATCAAAATGTATTAACTTGAGTATCTTTAACGTAGACAAGCTTACAGTTCAATTAGTACTGCCCAATACAAGAATCATTTAACGGCCAATTACAATGACTATAAACTTCCAAATGATAAAAAAATGCTTCAATCACTCAGAAATTAAAAAAAGAAAACATAATACAAATTAAATACAATCAACGGAACGATGAAAGTTAAAAGCCATTGATATAAAAAGCGTGTCACTATAAACACCCGCATAACCCGTAAATCGACTAATGAGCGACGATTATTTTATTTTCATAAACGATACACTCGCCATCGATGCGGGCCATCGATTTAATTCTCGATTATCACCCTTTAGTCGAGTATTTAATGACATTCGTCACACTGAAATCTGGAGGGCAATTGGTTTGTGGAATAACGATTTATTTATATTCTAATTGGTACCTATAACTTAGGTCACTCTGACAGCAAAAAGCTTGAAAGAAAAGTGATTTAAATTGACGAAGAGCTATAAAGACTTTTTATGACGAGTGAGAAAAAATTGAAGCTAAATTGAAAGATACAAACAATGTCACAGCTATAAATGTACATACATGTAACGAAAACGAAGCCAAAATCAACAAAATTACAACCAACTGGTTTAATGATGATTGATACATGAAATTACTCCGCTATCTGGCTCGCTAACAAACAATTGTTACGACCTCTGTTGTATGTGCTACTCTTATAGCCATTAGAATATTTATATTATTATCATCATAGTTTAAATTAATATTTACTACTGATTGTTTATTTTCATTACCTTTCTTACTATCAACATCTACCACACCTGTAGCTATAAACTAAACGATAACCTTCCTTAAATTGATCCGTATTTCTTCATCCACAACCTTTGAAACTTCATTGATAATCCTTAGCTGGTTAACTGCATCGTTTAACCTTATAAACATCTTCTTTCTATCTCACAACTAGACATGTTCCTTTCTTAAATTGCTAATTTCTTCTTAATCCACAATATTTGAACCATCACTAACAACACTTTTCTCTTCGTTATCAACACTTATACAAAGTACTTCACCCAGGCTATCAATAGGTACTTCAAACCGAGCCCTCGACTCATCGGCGCCAAGAGGCAAACTTATAAGTTTATAAGCATTCATTGGTCATGATAGAACATTGATTCACTGGGTCAAATCTGTTGACACTACCATCAATACTGTTTAAGAACGGGCTTCGAATCATGCGCATGTAGGGTTTATTAGTGTGCGCTGTCTGTAAGTACCTACTGAGTTTGTTTCAAATTATTTTAGTCGTGGATTGATTTTGAGAATCGTGAAAGAGTACAATTATTGCTTTGATATCTAGTTACAAATCGGATTTGAAAATGAATTAAAGCCTAAAGATACAGCATATAGGTATTATTCAAACAACGGGGTTCCTTGGGGATTCGTTTTATGATCTTTATCTATCATATGATTCTCCATCATAAACTATGTAACCGTACATAGAGTGTAGTACTCTTTAATTTCTGTAGAAAACATGTGTTCCTTTGCAAAATAAAACAAGCTCCTTAAACATATCAACATCATCACAATCAACAATTACACAACTAACGAATGACGTCATTCATTCAGAACCTACTTTAAAATTTAACACGACACTCCTTCATCCATTCAATTAGGTCCAGTTGTTCATTCCGACCAATATTTACTGCATCTACGGCGGGGTCGTTTCAATTAAAATATATTACATTGTTACGATGTCCGGCGGGCGCAGGGTTAATTGCTATTGCACCGTCTTTGCCTGATCTTTGGTCTTTTGGATCATTGTCGTACACCTTTCGATTTGATAGCGCAGGGTTGAGATTGCCTGCCCCTTAGATTCTTTGGGGAAATTGGAATTTTCTGTGCAATTTTATTTTTATTTTTAACACCTATCATAACTTCACGCCTGTATTCCCCGAAGGGTTGGGCAGAGGTGCACCCACGTTTCGCCAGTTATGTAGAAATTTTTAATTACGTCTTATTAAACTTCTTGGAGTTTTATATATACTTAAGCTTTATTTTGATAAAACTGCGCTTTTGTTCGATCTTCGTCGATAATCACATTAATCACATTAAAATGTAACATCTATAACACTAGTCTAGTTTATAATCTTCACTATAAATTATATTATGGGGCTCATCTCAGCAGCTTACCCTACAATAAATTCAACATCTTTTTTGCCACATCATTTAATTGTTTTTACCTGATTGTGGTATAGTAATTTTATTCTAGGTGCATCGTCTTCACATAAATAATATAATCAATGTATACAAAATTTGTAAAACATTTTAAAAGAGTAATGGTGGAGTTTCTTGCCCATTCTTCTCCATATAAACTACTTTTTGAAAGGAGCAACTAGAATCAATTTTATTTTCTTTTTAATCTTCGACGTTCAAAAGTGCCTTTTATGTGCTTAGTTGAAATAAACGATTTGACTTTGACTTTGACCTCAGACAGATTCTTCTTGGTAGCTTCGAACCTCATGTATATGTAGGTAGATATTACTCGCTAGCTGGTCTTCCATTTGCTCCAAAGTTTACTTTAGTTCCTACAAGTCGTGTAAAAAGGTCTACCTCTTAAGAACCTAATGAAATTTCAAAGATTTGACTAAAAGCTAACATTACGCCAACAGAAGATCGCTCTATTAGAGCTATTAAGACTCGGTTGAACTCAGCAGCCACCTGCTTCGTTTGTGTACTCTTGACCTCCTTCATGTTGCTTTCAATCGGCGTCATTAACCATCCTAGTTAGTAGAGAGATGAGGAATTCTAGTTTGGTGGAGTTTGGTTCCAAAGGATTTAAAATAGGTAAGTCCTTTTCGTAGCAAAAATAGATTTGCTCTACAAAATTAATATCATCTTTAAAATTATTCGAGTCTTAGGTTTTCTAGTAATAAGTATCAAAAAGCGATATTGAACCCCGAATCGTGTTCTCTTTTGATCACAAAACTTACGTCTGATCTGAACCTTTTAATTTTAATTAGTATTTTTATATAATAATTATACTTATGAATATCGTCAACGTCATGTGATGTAAATTATGTATACCTTTATTAAGTTTATACAGCTGGCTTGTCTGCTTGTAAGCCAAGATTGTAAATTGTAGCTCTTATCTTACAACTACTCATTTGCCATACTAAGCCATCTTTCTCCGTCGTTTTGCGCGGAAATGCAAATTACACAACTTATTGTCCAGCTTACAAACAAACGCCTCACAACATCCTTCAATAAGCTCAAAAATACCCCATTCAAGTTTCAACTTTAACACTGCAGCTGAAACCTCAAAATCGTTTCCACAAATTTTTCTGTTCTTTTCTTTGAGCTCTCGCAACCAAAAACCAACTTTGGCGTTATGAAGATAAGGTAGAGTTTCTTTTGTGCGGGTAAAGTGTATCAATTATCAAGCAGCTGTCACCATTTAGTGGCATCGCTGGAACAATTAGGACAAGTGACCACAATTATGGTCTCAGGATTGCGTCATCTTGTCCCAAGACGCTGCGAAGCGTAGACACACGAATTAGAATTAATAGTTGCCTTTTATTGAATGAAAATGTGGGTTGTTGGAGCTTCGGGCCTCCTATGACGTCATTTTGGATGATAACTTGATATAGTGGGGTGTTGTTGTGTTGTGTAGTGTGTTCATCAATTTTATCTTTGTTAGGTGCTGCCGTCTTCTTGAACTTAGCAGCATCTATAGAAACTTACGTTTACATTATCCACCATTATGTTACGCAGCTTAGTTACTCCCTCTTGTCCTTTCAGAAGCATCACTCTTTAGCTCGCTAAAGTACTTGACCAAGAAAAATACAAAATCCGTCATAACTTTTACTTTTCTCAACAACATGTTGACTTTGTTCGAAAAGTGATGTTCCTCAAAAGCATTCTGAAACTTAAAAAAGCTCTTACAAACAAAATCCAATCGTTATACAGTTTACTCTAACTGAATCTCATTACAATGCACATCACTTCCATCATCAAAATACCTATATCTCCATATAAACCTGAATTAACAAACGGATAATTGTCTTACCCACTTGAGGCATTCTCATCGCACAAGTAGGTTAATTTATAATTACCCGTGATGATTACTTGTCAGTTTTAATGTTAGTTGAACATACAACTTGTTTCATTAGATGTACGTAGGTTGATTAGCGTTTTTATGACCTTGTTGCTATGTGAGGACTTGAGGAGTTTTCCGAACTTTAATGTGTTGTGTATCCTTTTTTTTTAAGTATCTTTATCGATGTTTACATTCAAGTCTGTTAAGTCACTTCATTTGGTCTTCCCCCTTTCGCATTTAGGCGACTGTAGGAGTAAGTAATTTTCATTAGATCGCGGTTCCATTTGATCGATGGATTATTTATCCAAATCTATCATATCACAAGTAGTCGTTCGTTTAACTGTTCATATCATCAAACGTTGAGTATTCAATAATCTGGCCAGACCACAACATGGAATGACCGAAGACTTCATGAAATGATCAATTCTAAGATCTGGCCACGACATACAATACATTTTGTTTAGATACATTTTTGGTCCTAAGTGTCACATCCATAACACCGGTTGGGTCTATGTATCTATCGTTGAAACTTCAATATAATTATTAAAGAATGTCACGCTTCAAAAAGACTTCTTCTGCCATCGACACGTATCTAAAAATATCTGCAGTCTAAGAAAGACTAGTCCATGCTACACGTATCGGTAACCATCTTTCTCCACCCAAAACAAGAGACGATCCACACTAATCAGCTCTGACATTCATAACACTTACCCAGAGCCACTGAAGCAGACGTCTGGTCGAGCTCATAACGACGTTGTTGTTTACCGAGCCATATCTTAGTATATAACAATAAAAAATATTAATGTGCCGCGCCAATGTGCTGGGGGCCTAATCGCATTACGACCTACAGACCCTACGTCCCTGCAACCATTCACGGGTTATTATGCTTACTCGTTTTTATTTGAGGGTAGCAAGGATTAATCTTTTCTTTGTTTTCGCTTACTTCCGTGCTTTCTTTAAGATTTTGAGGACGGTTATTTTTTGGGTAACGGGTTGGAGGGATTATGGTTATAAATCATTTATGTATTTTGTACCAGCAAAGAGACGTAAAATGCTTTCACCCAAAATAGCATAGTAAAACACAGTTTTCAGGTGACTACTATAAATTTTATTCTGATAGAACTCTTTTCTATTTACCATATTGCTGTTTGATTAAGGTCACCTGAATTGTACCTCTCGTAAATCGTTTTAAAATCTATCCACTGTCCAATACAATATTTTCCACTGACATACGAGTATTAACAAAGACTTAACTTCAACAGTGATTCAACACCATGTTTATCATGGTTTATCTCTAAGACAAACACAAATCTTGGTACAATGACGCAACTTCTTCACTTCGCCATTAAACTCGACAATAAATCATGTATTTGTTTATTTAATCTAGGAAATCCACACATCAGATTACACGCGGCAAAATAACCGCGCGTTGGAAACGCTTTTCCGGTGATTCTCATCCAATGATGCAATCAACATTCACTTTTCAAACTATTAGGTTTGAGGTCCAGGTTCAAGATAGAACCTGTTTTAAAGAAAACAGGTAATACGAAAAGTCGTATTTATTTAATTTTGTAGGTATGGGAAATAGTGAACCCTTAAAATAACATCAAATAAATATTTTTGCTATTAGGTTTACGTTTAAAGATATTTATTCTAAAAAAAGACACAAAGTCACTTACATGAGAACAATATTTCTAAAGCTAAATCTAAACTTATATAAGATTTGATTTTTTGTGTGTTTCTTACGCTTTCACGGCTTAACAGCTGAACCGATTTTGATGAAATTTGGTATGGGGATACTTTGAACCCTGAGGAAGGATCTAAGCTACTTTTTATCGACATACCACGCGGACGAAGCCGCGAGCGGAAGCTAGCTATATATATAAAGTTGGTCACAATCACCACTACCTACATCAATAATGATACTTACTGTATTAGAAAAACATGCGATTTCCGCGAAAGACACACCATAATAAGTCGCGTTATACCTCATGGATTTATCGAATCCATCGTTAATAAGAAATAACATAATACCTTTGACGCCTTGGTGCAACAATTTAACACATAAGTGCTAATAGCCTGAATACAAAGCTTTTGCAGTAACATGATGAAACCTGTTGTTAATACAGGCTTAAAACTCCAACTAACAGTTAATTAGGATTCTTTAGAAGTTGTTACAACACATAAAATAATAAAGAATGCATTTGGGATGCAGGTTATTGTGAAAACTGTTAAATATTGCGATATTTAATTAAGTGTTTACCAACTAAAAAAATATTCAGAATATTGAATAGATTACCTAAACCACATACCTACTTACCTAAATTCACGTACCTAACTCAAAAATAATACTTGTCATTTTCAAAAACGTGCGTCTAAATAGCTTGTCAATGTACTAGCACCATTAAGTTTTATTTTTATTGACAAAACGTAATAGTAGGCGAAAATAACCAAGTTAAATGTAGCAAACGTTTTTCTATTACATTAAACCTTTTTTTGATGGCAACATTAGTATAAGCACAGGTATTTACGTCGTTAGAAGGGAATAAAATAGATTTATGACGCATTAAAAACAATAATAAGAGATTATGACGACAGTTTGGATAAACAAAGGTATATTAACAGACAGGAAACAGGGAAACTTGGGGAAAAGGAGGAAAACCTAAAGTTAGGAGAACATAAACCCAAAATTGTTGGGAATTGGCTTTAATGAGTATGACATAAACCCACCGGACATAGACCTGAGGAAATAATCGATCGTGTCTAAAGTAAAAATCACCTAAAAGTTTCCTAAGGAAGAATGCTTCCTTACCTGTCGAAGTGTCCATAGTTGCTGCGGTCGGTTGACGCCCTCGGTTGGCTAATGTCGTGGGTCCTTAGCAGTGGTCTCGAACCTACCGATTTTTTGGTATTTCTACCGATATGGGCTCTCTTTATAAATTAGTCTGTAAGTTTTTTTTTTCAATAAATAAACGAATTTAATTGAATATTGTATTTTTTTTGTCAAATACCGATTTTGGGTACAAATATACCGATTTTAGCTGGCAACTCTACCGATCTCGCTCTATGACGTTCGAGACCACTGGTCCTTAGTTTGCCTACCTTATACTGAGTAGGTAAGTACTATGGGATGGTCTCATGACATTCGTTGGCTGATGCCGCTGAGTGTAGTAGCTGTGGTTGTAGAATCTGTGGTTGTGTGGGTAACTACTCCGTATTCACATACGGATTATTTGCCTACAGGACCATGGTTTTAGTCTTAACTTAATTTTAATGTTTATTTAAGCAAAGATTCGTGCAAAATCCACGAGAACCTACTGTTGACAAATTGCTTTGCAGTTTGGCAGGTGCTATGTGAAAATAAAACTCTGTATCATAATGGATTAAATAAATAAAAAATAAATTTAAAAAAAACGAGTAAGCATAAAAATAAAGGGCGTAAGAGGGCTATTTGTGCCATTTTGTCTCAAACTTAAAAACTATGATTCCTAAAGTCCAAACTAAACAAAATCAAGTCAACAATCTAACATTTGCCTATCTTCCTTCCAGATGCGTGCGGGCTGTCAGACGTGCCACACATAGAGAGCCTACAGGAGAAGTCGCAGTGCGCCCTCGAGGAGTACTGCCGGAGTCAGTACCCCAACCAGCCCACCAGGTTCGGCAAACTCCTGCTACGGCTGCCCTCCCTACGAACAGTCAGCTCACAAGTCATAGAACAGCTCTTCTTCGTGCGACTCGTCGGCAAGACGCCCATAGAGACCCTCATCAGGGACATGCTACTCTCCGGAAGCTCCTTCTCATGGCCTTACATGGCGACCATGTGACATACGATGTGGAGGCAGCTGGCAGCGGCATGATCCACGCCCTACGGCTTCCCGCCGTACCTGCCCAGCCAGCGGTTCGACCCTTTCCAAAGGTACCAGCGCGACGCCCAGCCTGAGGATGCCGTGACGTCCTCCAGCGAATTCCACGAAACAGAGGCGAGTGAAGAGTACTTCGGGTCTAGAACCAGCAGGGAAAGCGAGAGAGCCGATCCTACCTTCGACCCCATATCAGCTTTCTACGCTCCGAAATCGAACGAGGAGTTCGAAACGACTTCGGAGACTCAGAAAACCGCGCAAAAATCCCTGATGATAGACAATCTGTTGAACATACGACAAGAGTGTAGCATACCGGATATGAAATAACGATGTTCGGTGGGGTCCGCAGTGTATTAGTTCAAGTTATTTTGTTCCTCTGTAAAAATAGTTTACTATTTAATATTGTAAATAAAATGTTTTTATTATTGTAAATTGATAGTTAAGAGTTTTTTACGAAGATGGATGGAATTTTTTTTATTTTATATATTTTTTCTAATTCTTCCTGTGTAGAAATTGTATGAAAAGCAATTTTGGATTGATAACGCAATAATATGTACATCGGTCGTGCAATGTTGGTGTGTAGTTATATGTATAGACATAGGTAGATAAAGTTTTTCGAAGATTGAGAAATCTTTTTATACGGCTAAGTAGGTACGAAGCATTCTCAAGTTTTTAAACTGGGAGTGGAAACAGAAGGCATATCAAAGGAAAGAAAGAAGACGTGTTCAACCATTTAAAATTATCTAATAAACCTGGTGATCTAATGATACTTCTTGTACATAAACTTTTTGTTTTTGTTTATGCTAAAGTTGTTTTCTATATGGTTTTTCGTCGGATAACATTCCCAGTTTAAAATCATAAATAGGCAGATGTACCAACAAATACGATTGGACGGGGTTCTTTCTTTTTATTTTCGACTGGTGCTGTAATAACTCAAATATTTACGTAATTATACGTATTTTCTTATTTAATGATTCCGTAAAGCATTTATAGGTATGTATCGTTCCTTTAAAAAAAACAACTTTTACAAATAAATGAATTCTTTTTAGTAAAAATGTAAAACATGTTTGAGTAAAATTGTTTTTGTTCTTTTACTTATTGTGTCTTTATGTATAAACAATAGTGAGAAATACAAATTATATGAGAATAGTAACTATACAGAAATGTTTTATTTATAAATTATAATCTTTAGCGCAACGATTTTTTTTTTTTATTAAAATATTTCTATTTTAATTTTTTCGTATGACCATAGTCATTTTAGATTTTTTTTTAATTTGTAATTATTGCAAATTATGGAATTGTCATGGTAATCTTATAAGTTTGAAAACTAGAACATTTGCTTGTAACTTAACATTAATTTGAACAGTCTATCGCAGTCCACGAGTAGACAAGAACCTATTATTAAGCTCCTATGTAAATTATCAATGATAAGACAAATCTTTCTCCTAGGTACTATTTCATGAATGAACTATGATAAAAAAAAACGTTTTAAATAATCAAAGAAACCAAATGTTACTTTACAATCAATTGTTTACAGATCCAGTAATTGTTTTAATTTACAACAAAATAAAAAAAAATGTAAACATTTAGTAAAAGAGAAGCAATGTATTTATTCGCAATAATATGTACAGTGAACGGTTGTAAAATAATGTCGGTGTGTGTATGAGAATGTATGGAGTTGTATAAAAAAATAAATATTAATGAGGAATAAAAGATGTCTCTCTGGATTTTGATTGATTTTGTTTTATTGTCACCAAATTCTGAAGCTCATATTAAAAACAGATAAGATAGGAAAAATCTGAATTATTACAGAGAACAAAAAAAAATCGACAGCGAAATTAGATTTTTACAGATTTGCGGTTTTCAGTAAGTACTTGACTGCAATTTTTCAATTCAAGAAATTACTAAATAACTTTTGGGATGGCAGAAATTGCCGATTTATATGAAATACAAAACAGTCTTCATTTAAAAAATTAAGAAATCAAGACGTGCAAAGATAAAATAAAATCTTATCAAAAATCACATAACACTATCTACTAAATCACTAACATCAATCTAAACAGTGTACTACCCTCCCCTAAACGAAATCAAAATCAAATCGCCAGACACGGAAGCGGTCATTTACACTAATCACCCAATTATAACAAACAGGAGTCTATCCGGTGCCGGTGCTGTCGTGTGAACACAGGGAAACACAGAAAACCCAGTTTGAACGAAACACGATAAAAACAAGGGGTGTTTAAAAAGATAAAACCGTTTGAATGTGTTTTACTTGTGATGTTTTTGAGTTTAGTCTTACATATACACAGGTGCTATTGAATTTTATGGAGAACTGCAGCAAGATACGACATAAGGCAAAATACAGGGTGGCGATTAGGTTATCACATTAATTGAAACCACGCATTCAGTAGTACATGATTCTGGACCCCGCTGCGTTGAAATTTATCGTCGGTTATTAAAAAAAAAAAATTGCTGCTCCATACATTTTGACCTCGTAGGTAGGCAAAAATGTATGGAGCAGCAAATTTTGTTTTGGAAATTGGAACAGCAACATGCCTGCCACACCCATGCCGGACATAAGGACAGTCCAGCCTATCGGCGATCATTGCCAGGATGGATTGACTTTAGTCGGCTCTTTTGCTCTATGTGGTCAACATAGATGAATTCTTCTCTACACCGGGGCATTCAATGTATTTTTCCGTGCAAAAACGGCTACAAAATTATGATGATTTGATGAAACACAGCGGCAAAGGTGGAACTCTGGTAACAAAAGTATTTAACATTTTATTAACATAAAGTTGATGTCACATACAGTATCACAGCCTTTTAAATGAAGCATTCTTCACCCTGCACCAGTCGACGATACCAATCGAACTGAAATCGATTAAAGTTAAGAATCGTGTCGACTCGATCGTGTGTAGGGGAGCCTCACTTCCCCCGCTGGAGATACATGTTTTTTTAACGATTTTTTTGCCCACATCTTGTGAATCCTTCGTAATCTCGGTTTGCTAGACCAGCCTCGGCGACTCCTGCTCGCATGGTACCTGTATGTTGTTATAACGGGTGGATGCTGCCTCCCCTCCGCGTCTCCGGCTCTAAAAAAGCACTCTTGGTGTAGGGCAAAAAGTACTACGTGGAGTCGGGATAGACTAACTCGGTTCTGCCACAGTTTTTTAACCTAATTTAATCTATTTACACTAAGCTTTACTTATAATTTGTTTTTTTTTTTACTTTTGACTTAATTTAACGTATTTTACTATTATTAGGATCATTTACTTTATCAACAAATTTAATGTTGGGCTTTTGACGTAAATATTTACGTTCCTAATCTAAAAAAGTTATGTTTTTTTTTTTTTTAATAGGCGTCCCCGGCAAAACAAAAACCCTCTAGAACCAAATAGCCTCACATTTTTCTGGCGAGTCGGCACATTTCTAAACCCAACTCCTAAAATCTTCTATCAATCAAACCTTTATTGACGACCAAGTTAGTCGTTGGACCTTCTGCCCTATGTTTTAGTACGTTTGTCACCGTGTGAAACTATAAGTGCGCGTGAGAGTGTTGTCCGTCGTGTGCGCCTGCGCAGGTGGGCAGCGCACGCGATACTTCTGTTTACGTGGGAATGTACACTTGTTGGGCAATTAGCTCGGCACTGATTGGTGCTGTTCATTTGTAGAGAGTGAAATTAGGTTGATCGAGAGGTTAGATGTCCGGTATAAAAATTGTGGTAAGTAAAAATACCAATAAAGTAATAATTTTTTAGTAAATTAGCATTTATAATTTATGTGAAAGTGAAAAGTGACATAATGATTATGATGCAGAAATACACTGTTGTCTAAATATGGCTAGTTGAAAACATCACCATTGCATTTGGAAGATGTGCTTCAGATTAAGGCAGGTACCGTAGACAAGCAAGCCAGCTCGACGGACGGTCTGATGACGTAACAAAAGTGACCATAAATTGGATTAGTACTAAATAATCTTTAAGTAGGTAATTAGTGGTATTAATTAGGCAGCTTGGGAGCAGATGTAGGTAGGTATGGCCTGATGTTAATTGGCCGTTATTAACAGATCAATCCTGTCCTACAACAACAATATGTAATTACAAAAATATCAAATTCTCATAAACTTCAAATCACAATTGCTCCACGGAAGTCATACCACATTATTTTAAACAGGCCTTTCCTCGCACCTGTGCTAGGGTTGTGACTGCGGGAATGTTGTGCGGAATCACGGCAGGGGGCTCCCACGCTACTGTGTCTGCTGTATGTATTTTATTGTGAAACTTTTTATATTGTTCGTCTGCAGATTAGATGGGTTGGATGGGATTGGATTGGGTGGGATGGTGGTGGGGATGTTTGTAACACAGACTTGTAATGATCTATAGTTGATGTAAAAGGCGACTAAATATTTTGGTAAAATTATGGCCAGCACAATTACCCTGGGGGCTTAACACAGGGCTTAACACCCGGAAATCGTGTTTGGCAGGTTTTGGATAAGTTTATATAGAAAACTTAAAGTAGTAGCCACGAAAAAAACATCTGGCTAGCTCAAGAGTTTCTCCAGTCAGTTATAAAATCGGATTGAGGATAAATCTTTTAGATGGTTGTTAAAAAAAAATTTAATATGACTAAAAACGTGCAAAAAGCATTGCCGTGTTTTGATAACTTTTGTGTAAATAAAAATAACATTATTTTTTAAATTTTTTATTTGAGATAGGTTTGCTCTTGACTCTAGTCTAGGTCAGAGGTGACAGAGACAAAGTCGACGATGGAGCGAGCTTACCCAGAAGAAGCCTGTTTACTCTCACTTTGAAGAGATCGGGGTTGTATGCGTTCGGAAACACAGACGCAGGCAGAGTTCCACTCCTTTGCTGTGCGCATCACAAAAGACATTTGGAAACGCTTAGTGCGAATTGGTGGGATAGTAACTAGGTAAGGATGGTAACCTTCAGTGCGTCTAGATGTCTGATGGTAGAAGGGGGCAGCCGTAATGAGGTCGTGGAGTTCTTGAGCACACTCCCCGAAGTATAATCTGTAGAAGACCGACAAGCAGGCAACCTTGCGGCGATGAGCCAAGCTGTGTTCATTAGATCGTTTAATATAGGAAGACAGACTTCAATATTCAAATCAGACGTCAAAATAGGTATTCTACACTGATTAGTGTGATCAACTCGATAGTAATAATATGAAGGTACAGTACCTACGGTAAATTAAACTGCCTATTCCTCACACCTGTTCTAGGGTTGTGACTGCGGCAATGTTGCGTGGAATCACGGCAGGAAACTCCCACGCTACTGTGTTTACCGTATGGATTTGATTGTGAAGCTTATGATATTGTATGTTCGAAGGATTAGCAGATCAAATAGGTACTGAATCTGAGAATGAATCTGGGAATGACATGCTCTGTTGGATTGTCAAATCTGCGGGATGAAACATTACAACATTATGACATTCTTGTGAATCATTTCAGTCATTGCTGAGGATCAGTGGTGCAGCTACCAATTATCATTAGAGGGAAGCCGAAGAAAAATTGTTCAGTTCTCATAAACTCAAACAAAAAACTGTAGGTTTTTAATCTTATGATGTATTAAACTGGTATTAAATATAATTATGTAATGTGATGTGATACACAATTACACACACAGGTGTAGGTACCATATAATTTGGCAATAGTAGACATTAAGAAGAGTGGTTGTTTCGAAGGGAAGCCGATAACAATCGGGTTGTATGAAGGCTACGCCTGAGGACGAGTCTTAAAATGATTGTTCTAGATATATTACACTCACCACGAATCCACATATAGGTAGATTTACCATAGTAGCCGATGAGAAGATGATGCTGCCCGTCTGAAGGTATCCCTTAGTTGATACATTTCACGTCATCCTAGGAATAGCTTATTTATGTGCTGAGTAACACACGTGATGAGCGGAGAGAACCCAGTGGTAAGGGCCCTACTTACGAGTTGTAGGTCGTGGGTTCGAACCCAAGCAGGCACTTTGTGTAAATAATTTCGTCACCACTGCTCTCAAAACGGTGAAGAAAAACATCGTGAGGTAACCGGCATGTCCTAGAACCAAAAATTCGAAGATATGTGACATCCACCAACCCGCACTGGGCCCGCGTGGCGGATTACAGCTCACTCCCTCTCGAAGAGAGGAGGCCTGTGTCACAGAAGTGGGAAAATGATTTTTCTAAATTATATGTAAATCAAATTCATTCAAATTAATTATGGCTTGCAGTTTTTCAGTAATTGCGTTCCATTTTCTTATGTGATTTTCCGCAAAGCAATTATTTATTTATATATTTATTTATTATGCGATTGAGAATATGATTTTATTATCGTTGGTTGCGCAATGATGATAAAACCATATTCTTAATCAATACACATTTCCATGATCACATAAACTTCATACACACACATCTACTTAATTTATTTTTATTTTGTCACAGCGGGTAGTCTGTTCACTCACGGGACTGACACCTGCAGCCACACAGTGTGACGTGACCAACTTTTTTAATACTAGAGCTGCGATACAAATCACTAGTGGTGAGCCTTTTCATTTTAAATACATGTTTTTGTAAATTAAATGCTTTGGTGATTTGTAAAACAAGGTTGTTTATTATGTGTGTGTTTTGTTTATTAGGTATGGGTGTGTCTAAATGTGTTAGGGTATTATGTACGCTGCGGGAGGTTTTACGGTTTTGAAGTTATTAACGTATGGAGTGATAAGTGCCTAAGTGTTGAATACAGGTATAATTCGTTTAGCTAATGACGTTGGTCTTTTTGTGACGTCCTTGGAGCCTACTCCGAAGCGTAAATCCGAAATATCGGCCGAATGTTCGGAAGTTTTCTTCGAACTTCATTATATTTCTTTCGGTCGGTTCGGATCCGACCGACCTTCATTTTGACGTTTGTTCAACGAACTTCATTTAGACTTTTGGTCGGATCCGAAATAGAATGAAGTGCAGTAGAAATCTTCTGAACATTCAGCTGATTCTTCGGATTTACACTTCGGAGTAGGCTCCCCTGTTACTTTTGAAAATATAAGGTGGGGAAGAGTGTCTGATTATTGTCATCAGGGTCTAGTAAGTTTGATACCTGGACCAGCGGGGCAATTGCGTAACACATTATCAATCGGAATCGGTCTCATTTTGACAGTTCAACAACATTCATTGCGTTATTTACGTTTGAGCAGACAAATTTTTCAAACTTATGAAGCAATGGATTAGCAATTTGCTTCAAAATGATTCAGATTCCGATTGATAGTGTGTTACGCAATTAGGGTGCTGACTGATAAACATAGCTTGTTCCTATTATTTCTAGTTAGTTTAATTAAATAATTACGTAGTTGTTATTAAATAGTTTTTCGCTTCCTACATCCCGTAAAGTCTATAGCTAAGGTACCCAAAAATCTCAATCTTAACCATATTGAACTGAACATTTAAAAACAAACAGAGACTCGCTGCTAATCATAACATGCTGCGTGAGTAGTGCGTGACAAATGTAAGTGACATTTGACACGCACAGCGTGACAGTGACCCTTAAAGCAAAAAGTCATTTGACAAAAAGTATCAAGTCATCAGAAACCTTCCGTTCCAAACAGGTGCATGACAATCAATGCAGGTCAAAACGTCACCAACTGTCAGTCAGGCGGGAACGCATGGTCAACGGTGAGTTATTGAAACTGGTGTAAGAAGCTAGTGTGTGAAAAGATATTGTGATCGCCATGTTTTACAAGAGTGGTGGATTGGATTGTGGAACTGTATAAATGAGTTAATTTGAAATAATATTACTTGTCTCTATAAGGAAGACTCACGTTAGGCTGACCACATTCAACCAGGGTCGCGGGATGATCGAAATAATTACCGTGGCCAAGCAACTGAAGAAATACGGGTGGGTTTTATTCAGTAAAAGTCTCCAGAGCTGGAGAAGTCATTTGATGATTTCCCATCCAAAAAAAGAAGGCTGACCACATTGGTGATCATTTGGTATGGTCAAAGCAACTACCTCTTTCCATCTTAATATAATATAGGTACATACCATGTGGGGACGACAATAAATGAAAACACTAGCAATTAATCCTAACATAGTACCCATAGAAGTATTTTAAAACTATCAAATAGGTAAGTGTACCTAAATCCAAAAGTCGAAATAAAATAAAAAAATTCAAGCCTTTATAAACTCAATAGTAGTGACGGACTGACGATGGGTTTTACCAATCAGCCAGGTAGATATTGTGTATTTGATTACATTTTTATTTGTAGACTGGGAACGTCATTAGTCAGATATACGAAGTTCAATTTACAGTCGTTTCATTGCATGAACCCGTCAAGATCCAGAGTAAAACAAAAGTGCTATAATAGACCGACTTATCCTGTAATCCAAGGCCATCTGCCAAGTTACCAGCAATCACCAGCACTTGGAATTCACATTGGTGACAGCAAGACCCTGCTCCTGGTTGTTTTAACTCAATCTCTTGGCGACATTTTAGGCTACCCACGTGAAGAAACTTATAATCTGCTAGAAACTACACGCCTAGCACCCATATGATAGGGCTACATGCCTATATATATAAAATACGCTAACCAATAACAAACAAAACTCAGGCATATTCTACAGGAAAATGAACGCGAAACTAATTGTCCTTGTAACAGTACCTACAATAGAATATTAAACATGAAAATAAACAGCGTTAACGTGTTACATTAGAGTTGAAAATATTGTCGTAAGAGTTGATAAGCTGACCTATAATCAGAAATAACACATTTTAAAGTAGATTTCAGTTGGTAATTCAATCTTCAAGAGGACTCAAAGTTTAATTGTCTCAAGTTTTCAACATAATCAAGTAACCATTTACCTCTAATCATAAAAATACACATAATATACTGAATTTGTCCTCATACCATCCTTCTTCGGTGCTTTCAGCAAGTTTTCAGGGAGGTAGAGGGCGGGAGGCGTGTCAAAGGTCGCCCAATAAGGTCACAGGTCGCGACCCCCGACCTGTCGAGCGACCCGCGAGTTCGCGCATACTCCTCCGCGGAGTACGATTGATTCGTGCCTGGTTTGACGCCCCTGTTGTAAGTACGTAGGTATGGATTAGAAGCTAAATAGCTGCGCAGTTTTAGGTGGAGTATTGCTGAAGGGAATGTATAATTGTGTTTTCTTTGAAGCAGCTCAAAACTGGCAATAATTCGCTTAATACCAGCAATTCTTAGTTAAAAACAGAAATGTGATTTGCTCGTTGCTAGACAGGCATTCTGAAATATGTGTAAACTAAAAAAAAAAGTTTGCTATTGTGTCGTAATCTTGCTGGCAAATCCTAATCAATATTTAACTTGATTGGCTTAGTTCATGCTTCAAACGATATTTTAATTATAATTGTACACAATGATTTGGTAAATCGACCTTTCGACCTCAATCAGGAACCGTTGATGTTTTTTATAAGAAAAAGCTTGTTACTTACCACACTTAAACTAGTTTTATTTTATTTATTTGGGTAAATAAATAGTTACACATTACTGTGTGTAATGTATGTAAAAAATCGATTTTGAGGGAACTTTCACTGGCAGATAGCTGATGTTACGGGGAGTAACTTAGGCTACTTTTATATTAGATAAATAATTAGGATTCCGCGCAAAACAAAAAAAAAATACCTATGAAATTGTGAACAAAAAGTCGGATTTGAATTTTTTTTTTGCATTTGGTAGCCCAATTCTCGAGGATAGTTATAGGCTATTTAACATCACGCTACGATCCTTAGGAACCGAGCAAAAAAGAAAAAAGTCAAAAAGAGCACTTAGCGAAAACGAAGTATAATAGCGCGGGCGGGCGATGCAAACCGACGGTTCGAGGGACGAGGGAGTTTTATTAAAATGTGGCTGTTATTTCAGTATACTGTGTATCTTACGCCTTCCACGTGAACGAAGTTGCGGGGCATAGCTACTTAAAAATAAAAACACATGTAAACGCATGTTACCCCAACTTATGATCATCATCATCTTCATTCCCACGAAAGTCGTCTACTGCTGGACATAGGGCTACACATATTGTACTCATGACACAACAATCCACTATAATATTGAACATCATCAACTCTACATTATAAAGGGTTTTCCAATAAGGGCGGGTCGATTTTGAAATGGAATAAATCAAACTTTGTGTGAGGTATTAACGAAATTCTTTTTTTTATTTGTAAGGCTTGTGTATGTATGCCATTTTTTATGGAATTATGGAATATGACATCTTTTAAATGTCCGCCGCGGTTCGCACGGTGGCACAGATCCGAGAGGACCAATTTTCAATGACTCTGCCGCATAGATCTGGCTGAATTTGGGCCGGTGGCGTCATTGGCCCGTTTTTATCGAAAACGACGTTTGTGAGGTCATCACCGTCAACGCCGAGCGCTACAGATCAACGATAACCAATTTCTTTCGGCCCGAACTGAACGTGTATGACATGTGGTTCCAGTAGCGAACGCCACGATGGACATTCTGCATGAACGGTTTGAGGGTATGGTAATCAAGTTTTATCATTAGGACGTGCTGCTCATTCGTGTATCTTGCCATGACAATTTGGCGTCAGTGACTGAATAATCAACAACAGATTTGACAGATCCCACCAAAACAGCATGGCCGCCACAAACTGTCAACATCGACCCGTCCCTATTGGAAAACACTTTACATTTAACTTGCGCAAAACCTCAAGCGGCGAAAGAACAATAAACTGATCGGTAATTATATTTTGAGCCGTTTGGGGTTCGGGTGCTCATGGTTTGTTTAACGAAATCTTGAAACGGCTGGTTGACACTTCCCGTGATCAAAGAGCTGGCTTTTACCTTGGCCAGAGGCTAAGCGTTGCTATACAACGTGGCAATGCCGCCAGTCTCCTGGGTACATACATTACCAGTCGACAGCGATGCGGATGAATTTTTCGACGCCATATTTTAGTTTGTTAATAGTTTTAGTTAGATTAGGTTATTATAGGTATATTTTTATGTTATTAATCTGTCCATCCAAACTATAATACATTTAACTTTAATATTTTCATCCACAATATGGCAGACATCTTGAATCTCCCGTCACTATCAGCCATTCGCCTCTGCAGGCTACACAAGGACAGCTGATCCGAAACTGTGATCCGATGTAAGTACAACATTGATACGACACGGTGTTCTGATGCAATAGGGAAGATTCTGTTGCTTGTACCTGTTGGCACGACACTGTGTCGTTGTTGTAAAACATACACTATTGTCATGATAATGGTCAAAGGTAAACCTCTCAACAGTTTCAACTTTATTAAAAACCGGCCAAATGCGTGTTGGACCACGCACAATGGAGGGTTTCTTAGTTGGGATGAATTTATCCCAAGAACAAACTTACCATTGTAGTTTATAAAGTTTGCTAATGTATGTTTGTACGCACAATATTAAGAGATTTACCGTGTTATTTTAAGACCATAGACTTCTTATAGGTTTTCCTGTAATCTATAGTATGGAACTGTTCTCTGTATTTTTTTCTAAATTTTAAGATAGGGGGAACGGTCGATTTTCATCAATTTTCTTTAATAACTTTAAACCTTTTTATTTTAAAATTATAAAAATAATATTTGAAATCCTCTTAACAAGGCATTTCATTTCATATGTCACACGGTACAGTTTTCAGAACTTTTTTTTCTCATTTTGGGCTGAAACTGGGCATCCTAAATAAGGTGAAGCGATACTTCACGCCTGGACAGCTTTTAACACTTTACAAAGCGCAAGTCCGATCCTGCATGAAGTATTGCAGCCACCTTTGGGATGGCTCAGCTAAATACCAACTTGCTGCACTTGACTCGGTGGAACGCAGAGCTAAGAGGCTCATTGGCGACGTAACACTGGTGGATGTCAAGCTTCACAGCTTGGCTCATCGCCGCAAGGTTGCGTGCTTGTCGATCTTCTACAGACTGTACTTCGGTGAGTGTGCTCAAGAACTCCACGACCTCATTCCGCTGGCCCCCTTCTACCATCGAACATCTAGACGCACAGCAGTTTACCATCCCTACCTAGTTGCTATTCCACCAATTCGCACTATGCGTTTCCAAATGTCTTTTGTTATGCGCACAGCAAAGGAGTGGAACTCTCTGCCTGAGTTTGTGGTTCAGAACGCATACAACCCCGATCTCTTTAAAGTGAGAGTGAACAGGCTTCTTCTGAATAAGCTCGCTCCATCGTCGACATTGTCTCTGTCACCTCTGACCTACACTAGAGTCAAAAGCAAACCTATCTTAAATAAAAAAAATCTCCCAAAAGTGAACCCCATATTCAAAATCCATTTAACGTATTTACGTAACACGTTCGTGTTTAGGTCACAGAAATTCAAATGTGTACCAAATTTCAACAAAATCAGTCCGGTAGATTCGGAGCAAATCGGCTGTGACAGACGGACAGACACACGACGAGTGATCCTATAAGGGTTCCGTTTTTTCATTCGGACGTACGGAACCCTAAAAATCTAAGAACAGTATATTGCGGAGGACAGTTGCAATGTGATAACATTATGTGTTTTATTGGACTACTTTTTGACTCGAGAAAAAATCTTAAGAACTCAAATAACTGCCTCATTGCTCTGGTTGCACTTATGTAGATACCTGGTTCTCAGTAATTTAGAGGTATTTTTTTCACTATGTAACATCGACACACAAAAGGGACGCAGTACCGGTAACGCAGGAACTTTTTTAATGTGCAACAGACCCATTAACCAAAGCTCTATGTTGACTTTAAGACTTTCGCATGGTTAAACATCTAGATTTACTATTCATGTTTCGATTCAAAGCGATCTTTAGATAGCCCAGTTTTCCTGCACAGCCTTAACTTTGGCGATACCTACAAATGCTCACCAGCTCACCTATCTAACGGAACTCCAAATCCGCACAAGACCATGCGCCAACCATCACCTCATTTACCATACCCGGATCAACATACCAGCCGTAAACAATACTTAACTACGAATGGTTAACGGTAACCCAAACAGTATAATGTGGAAATCAAAAATATTGTTTTCTCCATCCATTGTGAGGTGTGGAGATAGGAGCGATAAGACGGACAGACAGACAGATATCTGGTAAACGTGGTGCTTGTACACCTAGATGATTGGGAATATAAGTGGAGTGGAGTTCCATGTTGTTTGTTTAGTGGCTTTGAAGTAGACTAATTACCAGATATTGATAAACTTTTATTTAACTGTTTTTTTGTATGTATGTATTTATTGTAATATGTAAATGGTACACTACAGACTACCTGCAGTACTATCTCTCCTTACTCCCTTAATCCATCCAAAGGTTGACTTTAAAAGATCGCTCTTAACGATAAGGCCGCCCATTGTGTCACCCCTTGTAAAATTTCTACTTTATATCAGTATCATTTATGGTACACCATAATAGAGTATTCTATTCTATTTCTCTTATAATATTTAGTTATGAAGGAACCTCGAGACGTTGATGTAAGGTGAGGATATTTAACATACTGGCTGACTTTGAATTTCTAGCACCTCTTTCAGGGGAAACAGTTCTCCTGGAAATGAACAAGCTACACTATGGGGCCAACTCTGAAATCGAATCCATAAAGGATGCAAATAAATTTTAAAAAAACTCGGTAAATTTAAGTTTGTAAACCTACAGATGTGGTGGTAACCTTACTTAGAGCCCTGTACAAAAGCAGAAGTTTAAACTGGACCCAGATGAAGTTAAACAAGTTACAAAATGTATTTGAAAGAAAGAAAGAAAATATATTTATTTACCATAGACTAGAAGGCACACAATATAATATACAACAGATAAAAAAATAAATCAAAATCGAATAAAAAGTGTAAAGTGCGATGTAAGAAATTAGCAGGAAAGCGACGGCTACACCAAAAAAGCCCAGTTCAGCAAAAATGCGAGACATCTAATACCTGACGCTGGTTTTCAACTGGACCTGATATTAAAAAAAAATACATTTATATTGTTACAATAAATTTAACCAATTTTAAGTCGACTCCATTGCCTTCTCATTCACTATCCCGCGCCTAATCGTGCGGGTGGTCGAGCTTGATTGTGATTGACAACACAACGTCACAGCACCGCATTCACTCCAACACTACCCATACAATTCCAAACAACACTCCCTACATTGCCGCTGCAACACAAACAAAGAACTTTGAGCTCTATAGAAAGCGAGCAATGTATGTTGTGTTGATAATTTTGGTGGGTAAATAAATGGTTGTTCAGACGATAGTAGGCTTTCAAATGTGCCTTTTGAATGTTGGTTTCTTGAAAGTGTCGGTGCCAGTAACGCGTGAGTCTGACAGGTCAGTGAGACTAAAGAGTTCCCAGTGAGTGCTATACTTAAAATATATAGGTACTTATAGAATAGAAGGTATGTATGTGCATCGGTTTGTGAGCCGTCGGAACCACAAGCTCAATCGGACTATTGCTCTGTTAACGGGAACCCAATTCTATCATATCGGTATTTAGCTAATAGTGCTAATAACAATAGACCTCCAGACCGAATTTGAACCATGGCGGCCAATCTCAGCGGAGACCAGCCTTTGGCGCGGGAGATATTTTAGTGCATAGTACTAATACAGAGACAAACAGATACAATTCTATATAATCTAAGAGTAATTGAAGCACCATATTTCTTTTTAGGGTTCCGTACCCGAATTGTGCCAAACGGAATCCTATTATTAAGCCTCCGGTGTCCGTCCATCCGTCCGTCTCATGAACCGTAATTGGTAGATGGTTGAAATTTTCACAAATTGTGTATTTCTATTACACAGCCGCTATAACAGCAAATATTAAAAATAAAATAAAGTTAAAAATTAAAAGGTGTCCCCAAACAAGAAACGTGTTTTTTTTTTAAACTGAAGTATTTATAAAAATGTAGTGTTCAATATTGTACGGTGTTACGGAACACTGCGTGTGCGAGTCCAACTCGCACTTGGCCGGGTTTTTTTTTCTTTTCTTTCATTAGAATCAATAAATGCCTCGTTAATCTTATGACGTCAAACTACTGATAATCAATCAATCAATCGTTTGAGGATGCCAGCAAATGTAGCTTCAAGAAACAAGTGAATAGTTTACTTCTTGGTAAGTACGAATCGTCGTCGACCGTGAAATAGATTTCAACAACGAGTTGATCAAAAAGAAAATTGCAGACAAATGTATGATAGACGAAAGCTTTATGCTGATGATGACGAAAGTTGGCAAAAACAACACTATTCAACAGATTATGGATCAAATTCCATACTTCCAGACTAACTTGGAAGAAGATTGTCTATTATTGAAAGTTATCAACCAAAAACGGACCAGAACACTGCATTCAACTGCAGTGGTACTGTGTGATCTTACAAACACAACTATAATTTAGAACACAATGATACAGGCGGCGATGCTTTCTGTGATCCAAGTTGCTATATTTGTAGCGAAATCCATGTAGGTTAAGGCGCTCCCTCACCACCGTTACATTACATTACAGGCCAGGTCCCGGTGAATGTAATGTTACAAATTGTATCATTACAGGTTGTGCACTCTAATGCTCTGTTCTCCTTACTCACTGATGTAATGCTCGAATCTGAACTGTTACATTACAGGCGAGTGCTCCCGTTCAGGGAGCGCCTTTATGTGGGTTGCCTGCAGGTTGATCATTTTTCCTATATGGGTTGATATTATGTCTCATCTTAATCGTATCCCATTTAGGTTGGGGTTGGTTATAGTATAGGGAAACCATTCTTGCATTTCATACTTACTTTTTTTTTCAACCATTATTTTAATTAGAATGACTATCTTCTGACCTCACACTCCAATCATTAGGCAATACTTAATTAATAAGATTAAACCAGCTTTCAGACTATATAAATCATCTCTAATGTCGGGATATCTATGGCACTCTATACGAGGAAAAGATGTCTAGGACATTTTTGCCTGACAACAGTGACCGAAGATTTCCCGTGCTCTCCGAGGCATGCGGAGTTCTAGATTTGTAATGAACGGTTAGCCACACATGGACGGATTAATCCGTCTGATTTTGGTTTAGCCGTGAGCTCCTCAAGATGATAAAAATGATAAAACATGTCTCAACTAAAACCAATCATTAGTATTCTCATACATTTTCTAAATACCACATAATTTGTTCCTTCCAGGCAAAAAATCCCAAAGAAAACAATAAACACTTAAGAGAAACAATAAAACAGTTAATCCGGAGCACTATCGACGGTGACAATTTATAGAGAGGCTCTCCCGCCCTACGCCGCCCTACGCCGCCCGCCCTGGTCGGTTTACTGCGACGCGCGACCCTAATGAAATTGACGAGTTATGGTGCATAAGAGGAATGTATCCGAAAATTTTTCTGAAGATGTGACGAATAAAATATGTTGTAGACATAAGATTCATTTTACAGTACAGGGAAAAACTTTTTTTTGGGAAAGATCTATGTATATCAATAGTTGTACAGGATATTGTTGTACATAATTCAAAAGCAATTCTTCTTACTTTTGTAAATTAAACTTCTTGGAAATATGAAGTGTTTTAAACCACAAATCATAGAGGTTAAAACTGTATGTAGGTTAGTTGAAATTATATTATTGCTACCTCAATTCAACAATAAAATAACTTCATCACTCCATTCCAGTCAACATCCTCTTAAATAACAGTAAAACTAGATTTATTCCAAGTTTATCGCTTCGCAAGCAATAACTTAGTATCGACTGCTTGAGCCTTGAGGCAGTTTGCCACACACGAGAGCCACCGGTTTACATAATACCATACCTATGAGTTCTTACGGGATAAGTAAAATTACACCTATGGAAGAAAATACTTTTCTACTTGGCACAAGGATTGATATTAGCAAGGTCATTTAAATGTCTATGGTCTATGTGAACAATGATGTTTGATTATAGTTTCATCAGCATCATTATTGTACTTACCTTACCTCATTTGTTTGGGGCACTACGTCTTCGACGACATCCTTCACACATCTATTCAACTGCTCCTTGCTACCTATCTTATAATTTTATTACAGTTTCATCATAATCGTCATAAATATCAACCATTTCGCATCCACTACTAAGTATTTGAAACAGACCACCTTCATAAACTTCAACGTAACACGTTTCTAATCTGTTTGCCGAGATGTTTTCAAAGAAAATTCTTTTCTTTTTCACAATGACCATCACTCGTGATGTGGATTATTCCTGACACAACTTTTCAATAAAAGATTAATCTGCATTCTCCTCTCTCATGTGTAGCCGGCCACATTCACAAGAATTGGCGCGGACGTGTAAAAACAAACGTCTCGTCCCTTGTCCGCTTATCCGCACTTTTTGCGGACATCCGTGACGTCATCCACTTAACGTTAAAATATATCCGCACTTTTTAGGGTGGTAATAAGGAAAACCTGTTGGCTTGTGGCTTACTCGCATTACCACTTAGGTACTATATAATGTGGAAGAGAGTACTTAGGTACTATAGAAGTAAGTTTATTAGAGATACTTTTAACTTCTTCAGTTTTCCTTGCTTGTGTGAAGTCTGGTCTAATGGACATACGATTAATTACACAGTTTAGCGGTCGGTCTCATAATTTAATCGGTTGGATTAAGGCAGCTTTTCGAAGTTATAATATTATGGCTAATATCGCGTCATTCGTATCAACAATTACTTATAGGATACCCAGTGTTATTAGCATCATTCATAATGCAAGAGATAAAGAAAATTCCAATTCCAAAAGAATCCCAAAAATTCTAGTCGCGGGTGTTGCCACACGCCAATACACAATTTACGATTTTATCGTTTCATTCGCGTCACTTCACACCTTAATAAACTGGTAAACGGAACGTAAAAAATACAATTCCAAGAAAAAAAAACAAAGAAAATCAAGAAAACCCCACTCAAACACATCTGGTGCGAAAAAATAAATTTTACCTTCTACTTTAGCCAACCTTTTAGCTAAATTCTGAATTCTGCGGTGAATTGAGCCAATTTACATAGTCATAAATATATTTGATTCCCGACATTGCATTGTCTTTCCGTGGGGTGGGAGGCACGGGCACCCCAGGGGTTTTTTTTACCCCAAAGATAAGACATGTCAACTCTTGACAGATGTCGCCGTGTTCGTTGGGTGAAACAAGAGATTGTCAGATGTTAAGCTGCGGTATCGTAACTTTTCTTTCGGTGATAAAAAGTTGTTGATTTGATTGTTTTAATATTTCTGGAGATGTAAGTTTGCTACTGTCATTTTGATAACGGTTTTTATAAAGCCACGTTATTTAAAAACGCTGCTTAAAGTGAAGAGACGTTTAAACTTCAAACAATTTATGGTTAAACAGGCCTTAATCATTACTTAACTTCAAGAAACATTTATAAATAAGGGAGTTGATGTGAAACAATCTAAAACGTTTGAAATTGTTAGTTTTCTGTGAACGACATACATACGTTTTGTATGTTTCAACTTCATTCATATAATATTGTCAATGTAACTTTCTTTGAACCTTCAATCAAACCAAATCTTGATAGGTAACATTTTATTATATAGCAGGACACAACAGTGGACATTTATACGGGTTGATGATGGATGATAGGAAAACATCATGAATTATTTTATAAGCACAATTTCCTACAGGATCTTCCCACACGTCAATATCAGATCGACACTTAACTATTATGTCTATCAAACCGAATATAAATTCCTAGACACAATAGAATATACGACAACGGTACAGAACCTTTTACAGCATTATCACTCATCACACTAAAGAAATAAGGTTTTAAATTCCATAAAATATCAGTTTAGAACTCATTTCTCGTCACCACATTCCCATATTTGCTTAAAGCAAAAAAAAAACTTTTGTCAAGATACCGTCCGAACTCCTAAATCTTTTGATTAATGATATCAACCCGCCACCGCGAGCGGGGTCCAAAAGACCCCGACTAAGAAAACAAACGACGAATAAAATGCATGTAGGTACTAATGATACGTGTAATGGGTCCAAGTAATTGTTGTTAGAACCATTAGCGAAATAAACGGTTCCCTTTAAGAATGACCTGTATGCTTTAGGATCGCCAGTTGGACAAATATTGCTGTCGTGACATCATTAATTATTAGCTTTGTTAACCAATATTCGCACGGATTTTGTAGGCGGCTGTGTAAGGTCCGTTAGCACCCTTCCTTTTGATGTTATTTGTTGGAAATTATTTAAAACCTTCCCTGCTATGAATGTAAAAGCTTATGAGCTGCAATTTTTGCCGTCTATTCTCAGTTTGTATCAAACTGTTATCAAATAACAAACTAAACGTAATTCTTCAACTCACGTCGATTAGGTTCTTACAAAAGACTTAAAGCTAAATGCATGCACCCTTCAGCACCTTTCACAAGCCACATATGTCTAATGCATTCACGAGTTGCAAACGACTTATTGCCTTGTACGCTATATATCACTCCTCCATCTCATGAACAGAGGAAAACGGTGGCAATGTCGAGAAATGGATTGTAAACAGAACATCCTGGACTGAAGAACGATAAGTGTCTGCAAGTCGCACAGCCCTTGTTTAAAACCACCAAAACGACGAGAGTTGTCATCAAATACGCATCCTTGAGGGCGGGAATCAGTTTTAAAAGCCATTAGAGGACGCGGGGGACGGGGGTTGTAATTAGTCTGCGTTAATATTTAACAAGTGCGACGCCACACAGATTAGCGTAATGCCGTCCCAGCTGCGTCCGGGCCCCGGACACCTTCTGTGACTCGGGCTTTTTAAAAAGCCACTCTGTCAACGGGATCGTCAAAAATTAATTACGTTATGTCCTGCTCTGTAAAAAGGAGATTTTGAGCTAATGGCTTTGTGATAACCTACAGTAAAGCGAACACTGAAAGAATAGCAAACCATTCTTCGTTCACAAATTAATTCAGCGAAACAGAATCTAATGTTTTCGTTCCATTACAAAAGATTCAAAGTTACACCTTTACGAAAATATGGTAGCTAATTAATTCCCAAAAAGTAAGGTACAAAGTTAAAACAGATTCGGGTAAAATCGGGCAAGTGTAATCCTTTCACCCTTTCTGTGCAATTAGAATTAGAGGCAAGACGGGCTCGGCATCTGCGGGTTAAGTAATGGTGAATGCATTATTAAAGCCGTCCGTTGCGCGCGAAGGGTTGGGGACAGATTATGTTATTATAGATTTAGGTTCTGTTTAATATGCTGATGTGTTGATGATGGATATGCAAGTAGATGTACCTATGCATGCAATGGCTTCGCTTATAAAAGTAATTGCCAAATGCAGATATGTATGTATTTACTCATAATTAGCGGAGTACCTTTTCAACCGACTTAATTTTCAAGCTTTTATTTGCTGTAGAGTACATAACGATTACAAATAGATAGTTTGCATATCGAACTCGATCGAACCTGTATGGTTGGTTTAAAACTGTGTACACTTAAATTGCATTTTATGAAATAAAAAATATACCTAATAATTACTCAATTACTCGTCCGAGTACTCATGGTCTCTTTAAGAAAATCTCGAAACGGCTGGTTGACACTTCCCGTGACCCAAGAGCTGGCTTTTACCTTGGCCAGAGGCTAAGCATTGTCATACAACGTGGCAATGCCGCCAGTCTCTTGGGTACATTACCAGTCGACAGCGATGCGGAGGAATTTTTCGACGCCATATTTTAGTTTGTGAATAGTTTTAGTTAAGTTAGGTTATTATATATTTTTAAAACAGTAGGTTAGTTAAACGGTATTTTTAGATATCAAGTCACGTAGCATACAAATCATCATCTGCCTAGCCTTTTCCCAACTATGTTGGGGTCGGCTTCCAGTCTAACCGGATGCAGCTGAATACCAGTATTTTACATGGAGCGACTGCCTATCTGACCTCCACAACCCAGTAACTGGGTAATACGATACCCCTTGGTAAGACTGGTTGTCAGACTTTAGGTCTTCTGACGACCCGTAACGACTGTCAAAGATCTACGAATGACAGCCGGAACCAACGGCTTAACGTGCTTTCACGTAGCATACAAATAAATATTGATAATTACTGCGATTGGGTAGAAAAAAATTATATAGGTAATCAAAGGATAAGCATCACGTTAATGGCGCGTTTTAACATAGGTATTGATTGGTTAATTTATCGAAGTAACAGTACAGTTGGTTATTAATCGTTTTTCTTACTTCCCACATCCGAACAGGTTTAAAAGAGACACAATATACGAAAATGTGTCAAGTCATACACCAGGACTTTCTCATCATTACTGACCTGCCCTGCCATGAGAATCTCAGTACCAATCAGTCACGGTTCCACCCGGAACCAAGATTAGCATACGCAAAAATAACAAAGGCGGATTCAAGAAGTTAATGGGATGTCCTTTGGGTAGCACAAAAGGGTTAAACAAAGCCAAAGGTATAAAAAAGCTATATTAATGTGATAGATGAATCATGCGGGGTCCGTTAGACCGGTCGCGGACATTCTAGTGTTAAGTCCATTAAGGTAACTTTTACAGTTGTTTGTTTAATATCTTATTCTTTGGTTTTGCTTTAAGATTTATTCGGTTACGCTAATTTGGATTGTTTTGAGGTGTGACTTTTATCGTTATTTAAAAAAGTTAAGCTGTCTTTATATGGACTGTAGGATATGTGGGTAATATTATGTCACTTCAAGCTCTGATAAGTAATAATAACTTAGCTGCATAGTTATTAAAAGCAAAAACTCCTATATCAGTGAAATTAACAATTCTCGTATTTCTAACAACACTTAACTGATCCAGCACCCTGATTGCATAACACACTATGAATCGCATTCTCAATGATTTTGAAGCAAATTGCTAATCCATCGCTTTATAATTATGTTCGAAAAATTTGTCTGCTTAACAACGTAATAACGCAATGAATGTTGTTGAACTGTCAAAATGAAACCGATTCCTACTGTAAGTGTGTTACGCAATTGCCCCGCTGGGTCAATAACACAGATATATAGAATGTTCTTAAATATACAACGTGAGAGTACCTACCAAATCTTGTTGCAAATGACCGTTTAGCGCCCCAAAATGGGATCTTTTCATCATCAAAAGTAGAAAACTTACCCATTGTGGTTCACGAAGATTTTAATAAAACTACAGAACAAAAGTAACCAATACCCAATACAATAGAAAGTGATCTCTAACTGCTAGAACATCGAACAAGTCGAGACGTATCAAGTATCATTATAATAGGCAATTAGAACTGTGAAGAACAACATTACCTTCCAGGTACCCATGACCTTCCTGAAGCTCCCAACTCTAACCAAGACACAGACCAAGTTATACTAGATGACCTTGCCAGTATAACAAGAACCGCGTCATCAATGAATATGGGTACAGTTGAAGGTCTGGTTATACTGGATTTTACGAAGATGGGGTTGCTATGCTACTTATTCTAAAAAGGGCTATTTGTTTTCATCCGTCACTTCTTAGTAAAACAAACAATGAATAAATACTGAGGACTTTTGTACTGTTTCCCATAGCTCCTATTGTGCTCATTGTCACCTTTGTGGACTATTGTAGACATTTTTTGTTAGCTTTTGTGTGGCAACTGAAATTGTGCGGCCGTTTGATGCTACTGTTGGTTAATTATGGAGTCTTAAAACTTGGTTTCCATAACAGTACTTAGTCAGCAGTAAAAATCCGATACCGCATTAGCCCCGCCCCCTCCGAGATATCGATATCCTTACTGTTCATGTTGGCAAAATTGATCAGCAATTACTGAATAATTGTCGATGCCGAATTTTGTATAGTGTGAAAATAAAGCTTGTAAAAGTAAAAACTGAAAGAATGAGATATTTGTTTGATGATTCCCAGAATATCGAAACAGGAATTAATTACTTGTAAATAAAATAATTATTGTGAATTTAGTGGGATGAGACAGCGACATACTTACATAGATTGCATAAAAGTATTTACCTAATGAAATCATAGACGTTGTAATTTATTCACAACACAATGAGATGAAATATTTTTATCTAAATATTCATTAATAATTTGCATATTCACACCAATTGTTAAAAATACCAGAAAACATCCTTATTCATATTCATGAAATATTCCAAATATTACAGTAGTTCATAAACTTCAATAACAATTAGAAAACATATTCGGAATTCTCCAAATTTCTCCGGCTGCGCGCGTCATACAAACGTCAATCAAGAACCGCGCTGGGTGGCAGAGGTCACCGATCATCGTCTTCTACAAATATACCACCTTTTTGGTTACCGAAACAGAATTATAAACCAACCAAAACTATTCTTTATCTCGTAGCATCAATATGAAATTTAACCTCACTGAGCCGCAACTATACCATTGTGAACTTACTACGCTGCATCTCCATTTTTTGCTTCTAAACATTCATGTCATTCTGTAGAATAAACAAGTCGGCACAAAGGGCTTAGTCACTATCCCTTTTTATTAATATCGGTGGCTGAATGGACACAAAGGGTTTTGTACTCATTATGTGTAATCGGAACAGCTCAGGTGTTATATTATAGCATTAATGGGCTTACAGATAATAGACCGCAAATGAAGGGATATAATTTCACGGGTGGTTTTTCGCTTTATAGTTTGATGAAGTGGTCAGTTTGGAAAATGTAGTGGTACCTACCTTATTTATTAAAAAAATAAACTATAAATAAAACTCTAGATGTTTTTTGTTGTATATGGTTTAATACCAAAGCTTTGGCAATTTAGCATAAATGGTAATAATATTTTCAATGTTATTTTCAATTTAACCCTTCGGGGAAACAAAGTGTGACGTTATGTTATATCTATGATTCTAGAGTTCAAGTGATAAAGATTTATTTCCCTAATTCACAGCGAACTAAAATTAAATTACAGTTTGTTTTTATTATGAGATAAATTAAAAGTGAAATGGTGAGGTTATCATCCGTTTCGCGGTGGTTTTGGGATAATTTTGCATTCCAAATCACTATTTTTATTACGAATGTCATTCAAAATTATAAAAGTTTTTAATTTTAAAACAGCAAAAGGCAGGCAATGATAAAAATGGCTTGGTAGGTAACTAGGTAACTTTATTGCAGCTAACCCAAACAATGTAAAAGTGGTATATCCAGAATATTCAGAAAAGATAACGGTTACAAGTTCATACATAGTCGGACTCTCGTTACCAATGTTTACTGCACTTTAAATACTTGACTTTCATCCCAGCATACCTACATAATCTTTGGATTCCGGGCCGTACACAAACGTATCATCAGCGATTAGCCTTCTTAAAACAAAGAACATCAAAGTCACGATCATAAAACTTTTCCAATTTCTATCCGAAGGAAGCCCTCAAAGAGATTTGCATGAGGTCCACACAATGAACGGTGTATTTTGCAATATTTTCAATACCCCAGCATGGGTCCAACTACTCGGGGGTCCTTCTTTTGTCCTCCACTTTAATATCTGTGGGAATGGACATACCGACTCCATTTAGGTAATTTATCATTCTTAAACGAGTGAGGAGACTATCCACTATTATCCTTCGCCGTGTAGTCTTTCTAGTCTTGAAAGGGCGCAGTCTTCGCCCTTTGTCCGGACTTGTTCAAATTAATGACGTATTTGGCCCCGACGGGTTTTGGTATTAGCGATTTTGAGCACCGGACACTGGAGTCCGGTGTCCGATATTTATGAATTATTAGCTATTTTGGGTTCCCATAAAATCTATGTGCTGGTATTTACGGCGCTGGACAAGGGTCAGTCTTCGAAAATATTATTACTTTGATTTATTTTTTCAGACCTCAAATAATGTTCGTGAATTTGCATAATTCGAAAATAACGGACCATATATCTAAATGTAATGAGCGTCCAAAATTATGACAAGAACGAAGAAATTTATTCAAACAGCCTAATTCAGTTAAAACATGTCAAGTTAATATAAATAACGACTACAAATTTTACAATCAATGTCTCTCATTCAAAAGTTAAACTGCGTAAAAAATGCAAAAACCATAAAAATTAACATATCAATGCAGGGTCACTATAAAAAGGCGAGATGACCACAGCATCCCTGGGTCAAAGGCCATATGTGCTTACAGGTGCCACGAGCCTAACACGCTTTCTTTACAAATTCCCAATAAAGTTGGGGATGACATAGAAATGAAGATGTTTTTTAATGTCCAGTAGTGACAGTGGACACGAGGCGAAGTAAAAAATGGGGA
The DNA here is from genome assembly GCA_947568875.1 of Fissipunctia ypsillon. Classification (NCBI taxonomy): domain Eukaryota; kingdom Metazoa; phylum Arthropoda; class Insecta; order Lepidoptera; family Noctuidae; genus Fissipunctia; species Fissipunctia ypsillon. Next base: position 18,375,725 of record OX387655.1, on the reverse strand, counting down.
GATGAACGAATTATACGAGATTTAAAAGTAAAATGTATGTGATGTGGGAATCATAACAGATTGACATTAGCATAACTTGAACGCTGCATGCTGCGATTTGTAAAATGGTAATGATACTCGACATTTCTGAAAATTTATTGTTTCGTTATTGTTGCAAGATGTTTTTCTTGGTTAATAAACATGACAAGTTCGTTTTGGACAGAATCTGTATGAAATAAAATACCTAACTCAGAGAGACGAAATTGGGAAGAAGACGGGATAGAACATTTACGATCAGCGGCAGTAAAATTTTGCAAAAATACGAGTAGCAACGAATGCATCGCAGTCACCAATCATAAAACAACAAAAGAAAATTAATGTTTATACTGGAGACAGTAATGAGAAAACAAATTTAGCGTACCTACATTAATGCTTCAGACAGATCTCCCAAAGAATTCAATGTCGCATGGAAATTAATGATTATCAACGCAAGCCGACCGGTTGGATTGTCCGTCCGTTAATTTATTACACGTGAGCACTTCCCAATGACCGTTATACCATGATGACGGATAGTAAAATTTAAATAGAAAGTAAACAACACTTGGATAAATATGCACGTTTTATAAAAATGTCAATGTTAAATTTAAATGCAGCTAAAACGATGAGCTCTAAGGCTATTTGTGGGACATCAATTTTTTTTTTGGAATGTTTGCTGATTTTTTTATATTGCCTTCTTTCATTAAACGTATTAGTCGAATATATTTCGTTTTTATGTTTTCTATTAAAAATATCTATGTCTTTTTAACTTGTCTGTATGTCTTAGCTCGTTTTGTGTAGTTATGATTCATTTTTCATTTTTATGGTGTTTTTCAATCTCATACTGGTTTAATTTGAATTGACTTCAAACTTTTAAATTTTTAGTCTTCGTTCACTTTTTTCTGAATAGTATTTAACTACTTCGCCTGAATCTAGCTAGAGCTTAGATGAGCTACTGTAATCCAATTCAACTATACCTTAATTGGACTCGTTTTGACTGACTGGACCTACATTCTTCCTTGTGACCCAGTATTTCTTCCTCATATCAAAACAAGGCATCATCTTTCTTTGAAGTTTTAGCATCACAATGCGTCTGATTCTCATCAACATGTTGCAGCATAATGTTGTATAATACTTTCATTAGCGTGTCATGAGTTGTGTCATTTGTCAGCCAGTTGATCGTGGTTGCTGTCACAGCTTTTGGGTTGATTGGCTCTTTTGATGGTTTGAGGGAATTTTGTTTATTTTCCTTAGATTAGAGTTTCTTTTCAAAAACGTGAGTTTCATCACTGATCCTGTTTGATTATTGTGTGTATATCTTTTCTCAGCCTATAATCATACACGACCATAATATTTTCCAAAAGATTAGGTTATTAATGTAAGTACAGTTAAAATGTTTAAAAACAGCGATGCACTTTTTGCAGCTCAACAATTTGCATATCAAATATGTATGATAAGATTTTACTAGTTTATCAAATAAATGTCAATAAGATGTAGGTACCTATACGTTGGTCAATACAGTGTGATACATACTTACATTGATTTGTCTTTGTAATATCTCAATCGTCTACATTTGTTTTGCAAGACAATATGATAGTCCAAAATACGCTTCATAAATTCGGAACAAAGCGCAGATGTTACGTAAAAGTAAAACCTATCAAATATCAGTCGTCGATCCCGACTCACGCGAGTTTACCGACTCGGACTTTAGACGTAAACCTCACTACCGTGCGCTAAGGCAAATCGTAGAAGATTTTATCTCAGGATTATCTTGGGTTATCGCACATCTGTCTCTTACCAACGAACATTGCTTTACTTCCAATGACCTTTACTCATAGCCACCAATCCACTGCCTTCCCAACTTGACTCTTCAAATTCAAATCTGGAATCAAACACGCAATGTATGGCGAATTTTCTCCGTTCATCGGTGTGTGGTGTCTTTGAAACGCTTGCAAAAGATTAGGACGGTGGAAGCGTGATCTTAGTTACCTAAGGTATTTATGTAAAGCTGTATCGTCTCAAGCGATCGAACGTTCCGATAGTAATATTGTCTGAGGGAAGTATTGGCATTGTTCGCTGTACTAAGAGCAGATGGGAAGTGATCGATGATATTTCGTTTATATAGGATGTGGATATCGGATACCGTTTTTCTGGACTATTGATGTTTTTCGGTTTTTGTTATTTGTGCAAGGCCAGCGATCATCAATTAGAATCTTACACATAATAGTTATGGGCATATTTTTTTTGCCATTGGCTAGATTTTTTCATTTCCTTCATATCATTCTACATAATTACGTCCCTCGAGATACTGATACTGTTGCGATTAACTTTAATTTGACACGTTACATTAATTTATTGCACAAAAAGCTGAACATACCTCTAACCATGACAAAAACACCAATAACCGCTTCTCAACTCCTTATTTCCCCTTACCATTCAGAAATCCACAAAACAGAAAAACAAAACAAAAGAACATCTTAGGACCAATCGCAAAACCACTCAAGAAGTTAAAAACAATTAGCCATCTAACTGGCTGGTAACAAAACCACCCTTTTTTAAATTATAAACAAAAAGATTAAAAAACAATACAGGGGGAAAAAAGTGGAGTAAAAAGTTGTCTCTGAATTTGTTCGCTGACAACATCCATCTCAATCAATTGTAGCCTCATCCCTGAGGAGTTAACCCTTCCCTCCCCTGAGGTAACCCTCTGTAACCCAATTAATGAAGGGTTTCGTGTGACCGCAAAAAATTCAAATTGAAATGTTAATTTGATATGTGAGGAGAAGATGTGGTTGTGTTGATTAGGGAAACTTTGCTTTAAAAGTGAAAAAGTCGAAGATCGGACATGATTTGATCTAAACTAAGACCAGCCCTTCATGTTTATAAACTTGACTCATATTGAATTGCATTCAATTAAACTATTTTAGAAATCCTAAGCCCAAAATATAAACAGCCTTTACATAATTCATTCAAATTCACAACTTATGCAAACAGTTCTTCGAATCGATCACGAGGATAGTCTTGCTTAAACTTAATTAATGAAAATTAATTTCTAATCATACCCTTACTTCAGACATACCTACTTGAAAACATGACATTTGCATTAAATGGCAAATGTTAATAGAACATAAGCCGTCTAATTCATAGATAAATGATGCTTAATTACAGAGTGCGATATTTCACAACATTTGCAACGAAATCAGTGACAAACAGTTGAATCTGTAATTGCATGCAATCACAGATTTTAAAAGTATAATCTAGCCATAGTGTCTAGAATTGTAATTGTAAAGAACCTTCTTTTACATTTTCAAATCATTAACCTACTTAGATAGGTATATAATGGTATGTAGGTATATGATTTGAAAATATTTCACAATTTCAGTCAATGACTGACTCTGACCGTGCTTATTCTTGCTTATAGTGCTTATTAATAATAATAATAGGCTTAATAATAGTGCTAAGGCCTCTTCTCATACAGAGAAGGCACGAGCATATTATGTATGTTAGAAAAAATCTACATCTTTTTAGTAAGATAAGTGATCGGCATAATTTTAACACTAGAAATAGGAACAAATTAGATCAACCACGTTTCAGATTATCTAAGGTACACACTTCTTATATGGGGTACTGTGTAAAATGTTATAATAAATTACCTCTCGATATTCTTCAACTAAATGAGAAGCAATTTAAAACATGCATTAAACGCACACTATGTAGACAAGCATATTATAGGTTGAATGATTATATCATAGATAAAAATGCTTGGCTAAATGCTGGTCCTGCTCCACAGCCACTTGGGCTTGGTTAATTTTTTTTTTTTTTTGTTTGGAAGAAATGCGTCCCCTTTTTTTCTGACATTATGTTATTACTATAGACTTATTGACTATATATAGACTATAGATTTAGTGTTTACTAATCTTTTAATACAATCATTGCAAACTATAGTTTTGTATAAATTAGAAGCATCTTTTCAATTTTGTAAATGTGAGTACCTACCATGGAGCGGTTTTATGTTATGATGTAGGTATGTTGACTTGAAAGAGTATGGCAGTTGAGAGTATGTCATGCTCACTTAAATGTCTCGCTGATATGATGGTGGCGCGTGTGTTGGATCATTCGGTTCCCTACAAAATATGCTGTGGATAACGGTGTGAGTTTCACATTCTTTATTTATATTATTTGCGCAGATATAATGTGTTACTGTTTGTTTGTCCCAAATAAATAAATAAATAAAATGGTTGAGCTGGATGGTGCTGATCCACGCGTCATGTTCGTGAACGGGCGCCGTCAGTGGAGACTGGTCATCTCTTAGCTGCCAGGGCTTATTTTTAATCTTATATTTTAATTGTTTTAAGTTGTTCTCACATATAGAAGCAACAAGAACAATAACAATGTACTTACCCAGGATTTTGTAACAATTTTGATTTAAAAGAGTGTCCATGGAGTTTCTTGCCCATTCTTCTCCATAGAGATCTACGTTTTGGAATGGGCGACTAGCTTCAATTTTCTGACTAACTGACCGACTCTTTGACAATTCAAAAGTGTCTGTAATTGGTTTAATTGAAATAAATGCTTTGAGTTTGAGTTTGAGCGTTCACCACCACAGAACATATGATACATATATTTATCTGTTCTGTGATCAAAACGCTTGCTCAATACGGGTTGGCGATTTCAGACTTATATTGACGTTTAGCTTCTGCCCGCGACTTCGTCCACGTGAAATTTCTTGTCCTCCCGACCCACCCCATCACATCGCATCGCCTGCCCGCGCTATTACTTCGTTTTCGCTTAGCGTTCTTTCTGATTTTTTTTCATTTTGCTCAGCTCCTAAGAGTCGATAGCGTGATTTTAAATATCCTATAACCTTCCTCAAGAATTGGGCTATCAAATGCAAAAAGATTTTATCAACTCCGATTGGCAGTTCCTGAGATTACCCCCTATATTCAAACTTACAAACAAATTTTACCTCTTTACAATATTAGTAAGTATGGATAAGTCAAGGTTTCCTCGCGATGTTTTCCCGTCACCAAGCTGTCCAAGATATAGTAATAATAAATCAATTTACTGCATAAACAAAATCACATTGCTCGCTTTACATTCAGTTGATATAATTCAATATAAGTAGGTATAATATGAGGAGGAGTACAATAATTTTAAACTCGCGATAGGGTTCAGCCAATATCTTGGATTAAATTATATCTACTAAAAGACAACAACAAGTGAAACCAGCGACGATGTGGTACCTAAAAACGTACTTAAATAAACAAACAAATAAATAAAGGAATAGATAAACTCGTACTCCATATTTCATACTTATTACGCCTTACAAAATGCTTTAAGCACTGCGTTTTGTGGTTAATTTTGTACAAAAAACTACATACTTTACATTTATTCACACATAATTATGTATGACTGTACTATCTCTCTAATTATCGTCAGCCATATTTTAACTAATGTGGGCGTGTTGGTTATTGCGCAATAAAAAAAAACCGTTTGCAGTTCAAATCAAATTATAATTCACGATCAAATTAATCACACTAGCCATTCACACACTGTAGGTACACGACACAACTATACGGAACGCGCGACAGTTTCTAACGTGTTCACTGCTCGACAGCCACCGACCAACCCTGCTTAACTCCGGTCGACGAGCGTTATTTTGTATTTTGAATTGTTTTTAATAATTTATTTTTTACATTGTTCTCACATAGGTATAGAAGCAACAAGAACAGTGTACCCAGGATTTTGTAATAATTTTGATTTAAAATAGTGTCCATGGAGTTTCTTGCCCATTCTTCTCCATAGAGATCTACGTTTTGGAATCTAGATTCAACTTTCTGACTAACTGACTGACTCTTTAACAATTCAAAAGTGCCTGTAATCGGTTTAGTCTATAGTAAACTACTAAAATAAAATAAATAAAAATAAATAAATAAATGTTGAAATAAATGCTTTGAGTTTGAGTTGACTCTGTCGAGCGTCGCTTGGTGGCACTGGCGTCCCGATTAGTCAAACGACGACTAATGTATTTCCGACATGTACCTACAATACTCTTTGTGGATTGTGTATACAGGGTATCCCGTAAATAATGGATCAAACGTAACGAGTAGGTAGCTCACCTGATTTCCATCAACTAATTTGAATAGTTTAAAAAAACCGCTACGATAGGTATTTTTATTCAAGATAAATTTTTTTTTCGAATTTTACTATTCTCTACCAGAATTTAGTTTTAATGCTGTCACTGTAAATGATAATATTTTTAGGTAGGTATGAGTTTTGTTAAACATTTCTGAATAGCTTACTTATGTAATAAGATACCATTATTGTAAATAACGTTTTATTTGCCTTAGAAAAAAAATATTCAAATTTTTTTTCACGATGAAAAGGCCAAAATTGAAAAACAATAAAAACTATTCAAATTAGTTGTTGGAAATCAGGTGAGCTACCGAGTCGATACGTTTAATCAATTATTTACGAGACACCCTGCGTTAAGAAACTACATAAACGCTAAAATAAATAAGACTAACTATGTTTAAAATCACATATTTTTAACATCCTGAAAGTTTTAACGACAAATGCCTACTCTTCCCAGACAGACAGTAAGTACGGATAGCAATATAAATAAAACAGCGTGTTACTGATTAATAGTGCATTCAACGACGTGTCACTTTGCCTCGCTAGAGTAGTGACTAAACGATCGCGTGTTAGAGAGATGCACGTGAGGGTTATAGGGGATCGAGTGGCAAGTTTCTATCGATTTAAAGTTAATGTAAGTGTACTAAACTGCATTGGTAATTAATTATGTTACTGATTATACAACGTGTATCTGGACGTACGACATTAAATGAAAACGAGCACAGTACTAGTCCATCGAAACTTTTTAAAACACGAAGATTAGTAGATGAAGGAAAATTTAAAAAAATGCAGTTTTCAAACAAAATAAATAGCTGAATCAACTGCATAAAAAGTAAACTCGCTTTATCTACGAAAAGTCACTGACCAACGGTGCGGTGCGGGGTGCGGCAATGTTTACCTATTATTACGGACTCAGATCTACATCATGTTGTAAAATAAGAAAATGAAAAATAATTTCCTGTGGCTAAAGTATTCATTGGATTTGATTGATTTTTTGTATACAGGTAAAGAACATGATTCTGTTTACGTAGTTTAAAGGAATGTCAATCGTCCTGTTACACCTTGTATTACACAATTTTGATTTTGGATCTTCCAACGAAAAATCGATTTGGAGAATCTTTAATTTTTTATAACTATTAAAAGAAAGTAATATCATCATAACATCACGCCTGTAATGTCATAAGGGTGAGGCAGAGTTGTAACTATAGTACACCCACATAAAAGAAGTAGGTATTTCCCATTTTTCACTAACCACTGTGGAATCTAGAATTTGCTGAAAACTGCCTCCTACTTACCTCTATCTTAGCTGATCAACTGTACCGATTGTCTATCTCTATAGGATGTTTGGCTAACTGTCCAATTGACTGTGTTTTTATCGCTTGTTCACTTGCATTATCAAAAACTTCTGTGGACTTACAGAGTTACAGGCCAACCCTATTAAAACTATCTTCTAAACAAATAGTCGCGTAAGTTTGATAGATACGTTTGAGTAATAACTTCTGTCTGGCACTAACCAGGACTCTGTATCAAGTGTCACTAAACTAAGTAATATCTAATAGGGTTGCATATACACAGGGTGTATCAGAAAGGTGTGGTCAAATTTAAGGGTGCGGTACAGACCATCAAACTGAACAACTTTCTCCATGGGACCAACATCGTAATCGAGAAAAAAATATCAACTGTCCCGTACAAAACTCCAATACCTACTCGACCCAAATGGGACGGCTGATTATGATATTGGTCCCATGGACAAAGTTGTTCAGTTTGATGGTCTGTGCCACACCCTTAAATTTGACCACACCTTACTGTTAATATAATATATTATGAATATGGCTTGCTTGGAGTTTCCCCGCGTGACCGAATTAGGAATGCGAAGATTCGCAGGAAAACTAAAATAACCAACATAACCCAAGAATTGATAAACTTAAATGACCGATAGAAAAAAAAATCAAACAGTTAAATTCGACTGTTCCTAAAAAACACACGTCTATCATTCACGAGCAAAAGAAGAATAGTATTCAAAACAAGCTATATAAATAAAACACGTTGACATTTGCATAAACACAGAAATAAAACATAAAACCAAACGCTGCTAACATTTATCTTATTTTTGTAGTTTATGTTATCTCTTGGATAACACCTCGTTTGTCAAAACTGGATGATAGCTTTACGAGAGTATCATGAGGATCCGTTTAATGTGCTCTTGGCTTTAATTTATAATGAGCTGATGTGTCGTTTTCTCTATGAGTGCGATAGAATTTGTTAGCTTTTTTGTTATTATTATATCGTGCTGATGGTTGCTAATGCTAGGAACACTTAAACTCTTTAGAAATCGAATGGAATCTTGACATAAAGTTATGACCTGTCCGTACTTAAGGACCAGAATTAAATAGATGCAGAAATTAATGCGAATACGCATCTTTGACAAAGGAACCATGTAGCATATTGACCAGAACCAAATTGCTACCTAAAATGGCTTAGCATGATCCTCCGTTATGTCAAAAATACTGCAGCATTCATTTTGAAATAAATATATGGTAAAGTTGAGGATTAATGTTAAGTACTATGTTAGGCAAAAGCACGATTCCATAAAAATTTCTCGATAGAAAAAAAATCCAAAGTTACCTCCAAATCGAACAATAAACCGCTGGTATTCAAAAAATACTTCAAATTAGATCATGAAACTTTGCATACTTTACTGAACTAACTATAAAGCAGGTCTTATGTTTTTTTTTATTTTTTTTTTAAATTATGTACCTTTATTTTCACCATAAAAAGCAATTACCTAAACTATCGGCGCTCCCTGCCGCCCAGCACCGCACTCAGTCCCGCTCTCACTCAGTCCGCGCGCAGTATCGTGCGAGCGAGATAAAGAGTGAATTTTATCTGAGATAGTATAGGCTCTTAATCGCGATTATGTAAAGAAATCTATGACAAAAAGATAGATAAGTATTTGTACATCTAATAAGCACAAGAATAATCAACCTATAATGTACCCACTGCTGGACACCAGCGTCCTCTCGGTGAGAGGGATACTAAACGAAGGCCTCATCAAAAATATTTAAGTGCAGCTATCTTAAATATTGTAGGTACCAAACCATAACCCTATAAAACTATTCGCTTACCCTATCACCATTCCAGTTCCATATCATTCCCACTTCAACACAAGCAAGCGTAATTTAAAGCATTTAAACAACATTTATAAAAAGCTGAGTACAATAGGAATTGATTAGCGATGATTGGACCCAGTCCGGGAGGGGTACTGACCCGATAGAATTAATTATTCAAAGTATGTCCCGGCCAAGGAACTTGTTAAAGATATTGTTTGTGACTTTCTTAGATTTTTGCTGTGACTGCAATGCTGATGGTGGCAATTAATTGGTTTGTTGGAGGCTGGCAACTTAATTAAACAGGAAGTAAGGACTGCTGCTGCAGAATTAAGAGACCTTTTCTTTATCTCATTATACAGAGTTGTTTATATTAGCTTTTGCCCGCGGCTTCGCCAGCGTGGTTGTCGGAAAATATCCCACGGAAACGTACTACCGGGACTAAAAGTACCCTGTGTTCATCCAGGTAAACAATGCCTTTTCGCACTGCTTATATAGTATCCGAGGAGCGGCGCGCGGATTGAAATAAACATACTTACATATATGCTGGAGGATAAAAAATCCTAAAACCTATTAAACCTAACAATAGTAACGGAACGGAAAATTACCTACTTGTATGCCCAATTTAAGGCGAAAATATAAATCCTCATTAATAAAACATAAAACCATTGATTTTTTCGCCATTGCCATTTTCCCACATGCAAAAGAACATCGTATTATAGCCATTACCAAGGCCAGACTAAGCAAACGAAACCTCGCAGAAATCGAATGCAGACAAAAAATTAATTCACAAAATCTATGTATACCTACTTTCTACAAGCGCATAATCACGTAGGTATACCTCTACTTACCTTTTTTCACCCACCTCGTATAATATCTCTAAGCAGAACAAGTAGAGAGGCCTCCCCGGGCCACAAAGGACTCAAAGAGCGGGGCCATATTAAAATTTCCTTCGAAATAATCCGTACACAACACAATATCAAAATTTAATATCATTTTAATCTTAATTCTCCTTATTAATGTTGGCCAAGGAGGGTTGTGGGTAGGGCTGTGAGGCTTTACCTGGAGAAGATTCAAAGTAGGTAAGTTTACGAAATTAATGATTTAGAGGGAAAAGGATTATGATCGCTTTATTTGAAGCTATTGATACTATAACATAACAAGGCATGGAGCCTGCTAAATAACAAGTCACAATGAGAAGTACAATTAACAGACAAAAAAGAAAATTCATGTGACACACATTACTGGTAAGAATTAATTTTCTGGTCACCACCACGTCACCATATATCAGTCGCATACTTGAGCTATCTTCGAACTAAGAAAAACAGTAATGTATTTTAAGTATTTGTTAAATTATTCAATTTCCATTTGCATTTCAATAAAATTTTCTTTAAAGAAGTTTAAGATTAAGATTGACTTACTTGTTTTAGATTTTTCAAAAAGATTTTATTTCAGGTAACCCTGCAACATCACGAAAATCTTCGACTAACAGCCCTTAACACAGGATAACCAACTCTACCACTCAAGCTTTAAGATTCAAACTCACTTAAAAACCCTAGTAATTTTCAAGCAGGTAAGTTCAAAGATAACGCTTGTCTTTAGAATAAGGCTTAATTAGGCCGAATTACGTATACTTCCATCGAAATCTTTGGAATTAACATTTTATGATTCTGCATAATGTAAGGACGGTTCAAACAGACAATGGTGAGATTAGCGCTAGGATGGATATTAAAAGATCTCTTCGAATATTTCCAAGGTCTTCCATCTGCACAGGTAAAATTATCTAATTAGGAACCAGTTGTTTTATGACATATAGACGTTTTTGTCCATAAAGACACAGGCATTGTTTTATTCTTATATTTTTTTTGTTAATAACAAATCTCTTTTTTGTAAAATTATGGCTCGCCTGCACAGACTCTGAGTATTGTGTTTTGCCTTTATAATTAGAACTAGAGAAAATATACAGCTTTGCAGTCAACTACAATGGCTACAACAAACGACTTGTCTTTCAGGACGAAGAAACACATAGAAGGATGACCCATCTAACCATGCGTTAATCAGACTCATGCAATAAGCAAGATAGTCTCTTCTTGATGACACACACATAACATCACGCCTTGTTTCCCCGAAGGACTGTACCAATAGTATACCCACATTTCACCAGTTATGTTTAAGTCCCATGTAATAGGGGGCGAGCCTATTGCCATCAACCGGGCACAAAATCAGTCTTCTTGATGACTTCAGATTAATCCAGTGCAATAGGAAAAAATATTATTTTCTAATAGTTAGGTAATCATTTAAAGAAATAAATAAATTAACAGGTATATAAACATATGTAAGTATTATTAATAATTACATATCCACAGGACAGTACAGATCATTACTCATAAAAAGGGTGAATATTGTCACCAACTCGTTATCAGGGTGGATTCTTTAATTAAAACATTGAAGCCTCCCCTGATGGATCACTGGCCGCTAATTGATGGGCTGTGTTTGCACCGGTTCGAGTCCCGGTCGTGTTTAATTATACTAACTTTTTACACCTCTTCAGAGTGTAATTGATATCTGATTTGGCTGTAAGCACGTCTGTGATATCAGTTTGTTTTGGTATAAGAGACCAAGGCCGGCCACATGTGGTCAGAATTCTATTTCGAAATATCGATTCAGAATTTCGAAGGCAGCGGAGAACTACTGTACTAGTACGTGTATGATAGATCCTTGATTTTGTATGGATTTGTTGCCTTCGAAAATTCCTAATCGATATTTGGAAACGGAATTCCGTCTGTATATGGCCGGCCTTTTTTTTTGTGGATGGGAAATCACCAAATGACTTCTCCCGCTCTGGGCGGAGCGGGAGGGCGTGTCAGACTTTTACTGACTAAAACCCACCCGTGTTCCTTCTGTTGCCTGTGCCGGGGCCACGGTAACTCTTTCGAACATCCCGCAACCCTAGCTGGCATCGGCCCTAGCGGACCCCGTCAATAGTGCTGACATTTCTTTGAGGCGCGCGTGAAACACAACGCGCCGTCGACTCGGGCTTGGTCCTTACCGGACGGCGAGCTACCCATTGCTCGCCGACGCTCAGTTTCTGGAACGAAAAACAACGACGTGTCAAAATTAAACTCAAGATGAACGATATGGGCACGCCACAATTGCGGCGATAAGTCCCCTCTTTGAGGAGTGGCTGGAGAGGCGCCACGGCGTCCTCACCTTCCGCCTGACGCAGGTCCTCACCGGACACCGGTGCTTCGGGAGGTACCTGTTCCGGATAAGGCGGGAGGAAACGCCCGGGTGTCACCACTGTGTGGATCGCCCGGAGGACACGGTGGAGCATACGGTGGAGGTCTGCCCGGCTTGGGCGGAGCACCGCCGTGTCCTCGCGGAAGCGATCGGCGGTGGCGATCTCTCGCGTCCGGCCCTGGTCCAGGCCATGGTACGGAGCGAGAGTGCATGGGAAGCCATTACCTCCTTCTGCGAAGCAGTAATGCTCGTGAAGGAGGAGGCGGGACGCGTGAGGGAGAGGCAAGCTTTGCGCCCTCACGCCCCTAGTCGCCGCAGGAGACGCCCTGGGCGTCGGGAATTGGTAGCCGATTCCCGGCCACCGTAGGCGCGGGCTTGCGGACGGCGAGCAATGGGTAGCTCGCCGACCGGTAAGGACCAAGCCCGAGTCGACGGCGCGTCGTGTTCCACGCGCGCCTCAAAGAGATGTCAGCACTATTGACGGGGTCCGCTAGGGCCGATGCCAGCTAGGGTTGCGGGATGTTCGAAAGAGTTACCGTGGCCCTGGCACAGGCAACAGAAGGAACACGGGTGGGTTTTAGTCAGTAAAAGTCTGACACGCCCTCCTGCTCCGCCCAGAGCGGGAGAAGTCATTTGATGATTTCCCATCCACAAAAAAAAAAAAAAAAAAAAAAAAAAAAAAAAAAAAAAAAAAAAAAAAAGATGAACGATATGTCAAGTGATCTGATTAGCTGTTGATAATTCAGTCAACAAATCTCAGCAGTTGATACGCGTTAGAATTTTTTTAGCTAATTTTAATGTTGATTTTCATTCCAGAAACCCGATGTATGAAATGTATAAAAAAGTGTAGGTATGGGTATCCCTCTTTGGATTTGCAACTACTTTGAACTAATCAGGAAGTATAAAGTCATAACTTAGCTGATAACACATTCTTTCTGGACATTCCTTGGTGACTGCAAAATAGATAAGCAACTTTTTTTTTTCAGGGAAATAAGCTATCCTCGCCTTGTAGCACAAACAACGTAGCACACCACTAGTTGATAAAAAGCATCAAAATATTGTATCGAAGATAAACAGCACAAATACCAACACAAAATATTGTATCGAAGATAAACAGCACAAATACCAACACAAAATCGAATAAAAGTTAATCAACCCCGAAAAATATGGCGCACGAACGCGGTACATAAGGCACTTTCCACATTATTGCTGGCTGAATGGCGTTGCAGACAAAACGCGCGTTATTAAAGAACCCATCACGACACAATGCGCCGATGACAAAACTCTTACTTTGAACTCCTTCCTAATCGCAGGGAAAACTTTATTTTGTGGGGTAAGCCTCGCGTTAACGTTCGGACATACGACGCTCTTAAAAGTTTTTTTTTCTGTTTTCAGATTTTAACTTTTCGCCATGTTTCGTCCTAGCAAGGATTAGATTCTTAGAAATAGGTACCTACAATGTTAACTTTTCCTTCCTATTTTAATTCCTTCTTAGCTAAGCAAATAAAATCTAAACAGTGTTTCCCGACCTAAATTCAACCTTCCTAAACGTTTTAGCCCCCTAGTTGATTGTAGCCGTGAGCTCCTTCCGAAGTGGCTCACCGGCAGCATCGACGGCTTGACTCCACAACATCTAAAGGATCTACTGAGTTCACGCGCCGGAAGCTGGTGAGTCGCTTTTAAAGGAGCTTGTGGCCCTGATTAACCTCATGCTCAACGGCGGTGTGAACGAGGCCGTCGTCGATGTCTTTTACGGGGCCAACTTTGTGTCCTACGCAAGAAGGACGGTGATATTCGTCCCATCGCCGTTGGGTGCACCTACATGCGTATGACAGCCAAAATATGCTATAAGCTGTATAGTGAATCGCTTACAGCTATGTTTCAGCCCCTGCAGTTTGGTTTTAGCTCGAAAGGGGGCTGTGAGGCTGCCGCACATGCCCTTTCCACCTTTTCAAAATCCAACAAAGGAGGTCATCCTAAAGGTTGACGTTAAGAACGCCTTTAACTCTGTGAACAGGGACAGTTTGTTGGCTGAAGTCAAAAAGGAACTACCCAAAATAAATGGATCTATGTGGCAGTGTTACATGTACCCTTCTAAATTATTATACAAAGACAATGTTTTGGAATCTGCAGTAGAATGCCAGCAAGGTGGCTCTCTTGGGCCAGTCATTTTCAGCTTGGCTATTCATCCAATTATCCAGAAACTAAATACAAACTTTAACGTAGAACGTAACGTTAGATGATAGAACGCTGGGAGGTGATGTAGACACCGTTTTGAGAGACCTACAACTTCTCAAACAGCAACTAAAATATATTGGCTAGGTCCTTAACTCCTCAAAATGTGAAATTTACCTTTCTGAAATTACTGATAGACAATTGACCCTAGAGAAATTTAAAGCCTAAAAAATATTGTATTCCGAAATATTTTGTGAAAATAGCAATTTTGCTATTCTGAATTTAACAGTACATTAAAAATCACTTTTATGATAAATTTACTTATCATAAAGGGATTTTTAATACCTAGACAGGGTACTATAAATCAATCACAGTTAATGGACGCAAAAAGTGCCATAAACGAGCATCAGCGTATAATATTGACGCAGACATTGATGTGGTCACTGTGGTCAGACCACTTTATTGGTGTCACATCGTAAAATAATAACTACTATGTATTTTTTGTTTTTATCGAGCTTGTGATAGTAACTGTATGTAATGATGTACAATGATGTGTATGTCTTGATTTATAAACAGGGACTCATGCATTAATACAGAATTTTAGAAGTTTTTTGGCCTAACAGAACGTAGCGCCATCCAATCATAGAAACCAAATCAAAGACAAGTTTGTCACCTCCTTTACCTACCTATTGACCCACCTACTACCCAGTGGGTACACACACAGGATATCCTAAGATTTAACTATTATATTTTACTTACAAATAACGTGTCTTTATAAATATACTTCCAATTAAATACAGTTGTAGTACTTTAACTAAGCAATCGCTAATAGATAAAATGATTCTGTACTTAATCTTAACAGAATCACAATCCAGTTCGCAAGAAGGAAACAATCGAATGCGTAATGTTTCAAGCTGAAAGTGGAGCAAAACAGTTTTTTTTTTATTATTTAATAATTTAAATAATTATGTTTTTATAATCAGTGTCTACTTCACCAACCTCACCGCGAGTACCCGCAACCGCAATGGTTAGAAGACAAAGGCACCATGGTTTTGTTCGACATCGGAGAGGGGCGAACGGTAATGAAAAACATGGGAGCCACCGCCCCATGTCCCGATTGACTTGCATATTGATTCGCGACTCGATTCAACGACTTTAATTAGAATTTTAAAAGTGTGACTTTGTTCGGAGAATACGCGGACGTGTAATTGTAGCTTGAAAGGTAAAGCAGCGGGATAAACTGAAAGGTTTCCTTTTTGGGAAATAGGCTAAAAAAAAAACAAACAAAACATAACAGCAACAACAGCAACTAAACAAACAACAAAACACAACAACATCATTCGAACATGGTCCTGTACTTACTACGTAATTGATTGTTCAGAACCATCTCAAACACACACAAACAAACAACGCAATAAACAAATATGTATTTACAGAATTATAATTATTAAAGTCATCAATACAACTCTCTAAGACCAAGTAATTCTATTGAATGCCTATTTCTATGAAATCTTAACATTTCAGGATTATACTAACATAAGGAATTGTAGAGGAGCTTGTGGCTAAGTAATAACAGCCGCACGGGTCGATCCATCAGGTTAAGCTACGCTGGCCGGGGTTGGTCCGTGGATGGGTGACCATCTTTACATACCGAGAATCCTCCATGCCTCGGAAAGCACGCTAAGCCGTTGGTCCCGGCTGTCATTCGTGGATCTTTGACAGTCGTTACGGGTCGTCAGAAGCCCGAAAGTCTGTCAACCAGTCTTACCAAGGGGTATCGTATTACCCAGCAACTAGGTTGTGGAGGTCAGATAGGCAGTCGCTCCATGTAAAATACTGATATTCAGCTGCATCCGGTTAGACTGGAAGCCGTCCCCATCATAGTTTGGAAAAGGCTAGGCCGATTGATTGAACTTAAGGCTGCAGTTAGACGACGCGAAAAAATTCTTGCGGCCGCCGCGCGGCGACCGCGCGGTGGCCGCGTACTAACTGTTCAGTTATAGCAAATTTATGTTTTATTAACTAGGACGTAAAGTTGAAATTAATTTTGAGTAACTAACTGCGCGGTGACCGCGCGGCGTTCGCTCCTCGATCACACGGCGGCCGCGCGGCCGTCTCGCTCGAATCACTCGAATGTTCTCGATGTACGCCCCGCGCCGGCGTCCCCGCATTCTCCTTTCATTGGTCCGTCAGTCACTTTGCGCGAGACGTTTCGACGACGACGGTTCTCAGTGGCGTGGCCACCAGGCCTGACCGCGCGGCCGCCGCGCGGTCACCGTACTTTCGCCGCGCGGCCGACACGCTGTAACATTCCGTGTCATACAAACGCGCCCTAAGGAATTTTATTACTGATTCTAATGATTATAGTTCTGTAAATACATATTTGTTACGGTCGCGAATCATACTTTAATCAACATACACCCGGACACTGAGCTGCATATTGCAAAAATCGTAAGAAAATTTTAATATCGTGGGCTACCTTAGCGCTGACCCCTTATAGGCAGATTGTTAATATTCTTTCCTGAAAATTTTAATTAGTAGTTAGCACAACGGATACAGTTTTGTTTCAGAATGTGGTCCTCTGATTTTGCTCTTGATTCATCGGGGGTGTAACTCAGTGGTAGAGTGTCTGCTTCGCATGCTGAAAGTCCTGGGTTCAAATCCCAGCACCTCCAACATTGTTCATATTTTTTGCATAGTTTCCCATCAAACAACTGTTGCACTGTTCGAAAGTGTATGCTTTTTTGATGTTTGTTATCAATAATCTGCCCAGTGCCGTAGCTTCAAAATGTATGATGTGTCCTGACTTGATAAGGGAAAGCATTTGGAAACTGACGAAGATATCATATAAAAGACTTTACTGTAAATTCTTTCTCCCGTTACCTACTGTGTTTTATTCCATAATCTAGTCTGGTCATTAACAACTCTTGTAGGTAGGTAATGTAGTGTATGTTTATAGTGTATGGGGGCGAAACAACACTACTAGAGCTTAAACTCAAATATTGCTTACCTAGTTGTGCCCCGCGACTTCGTTCACGTGGAAGTCGTAAGATACGCAATATACTAAAATAAGAGCCACAATTTATTAAAACTCCCTCATCCCCCGACCCGTCGCGTTGCATCGCCCTCCCGCGCTATTACTTCGTTTTCGCTTAGTGTTCTTTCTGATTTTTTTTTCTTTTTTTCTCGGCTCCTAAGGGTCGTAGCGTGATGTTAAATAGCCTATAACCATCCTCGAGAATTGGGCTACCAAATGGGAAAAGAATTTTTCAAATCCAACTTTTTGTTCACTATTTCTTGGGTTTTAATTTTTTGCGCGGAACCCTTTTTTTCTAAAATAAAAGTTGCCTTAGTTACTCCCCGTAACGTCAGCTATCTGCCAGTGAAAATTCCGTCAAAATCGGTCCAGCTGTTTCGGAGATTAGCCGGAACAAACAGACAGACAGACAAAAATTTTTTAAATTGCTTTTTTGTTGTAAGTACCGTATATACTTTCTTATGCATTTAGTAAAAAGTTGTTATTTTGACATTACAAACAGACACTTGAATTTTATTTATTTGTATTTGATATGTTTATATTAGTTTTCTTTAAGAAACGTACATCACATAACACCGCTATTTTCTACCTGACTTTTCATTGAGTAAACAAAAGGATCGAATGTAACCATAAGTAATTACTTAACAGCCTGTACAACATAAGGTCGCCTTCGGCATTAAACCTTTCCAGTACCTACTTAACGTTAACAACCAATTCATCCCTAAGAAACATTTTAACTGCAAAAGCACCTAAATAAATTCCCTATTTACAAAAACAAGGCATTCTTACATGACAGCATCACTCGGTCGCTCGTATCGAGTCGAGTGTATCGAGTGGAACAATACTCGTACAATGAATGTTTGTGGCTGTATATCATCGCGGCTCGCCCGAACAATGGCGCCCGCGCAGCCGGCGCTAGCGCATGCCTGCGGGAGGCAGTGGTTTTGATACTTGGTGATGGTGATAATATATTTTACGGGAATTTGGTATTGACAGCAAGTTTAGGTATGAAATAAAAAGGGCTTGTGGAAATGTAAGATTTTTGGCGCTAGTTTTTTTTTCTAGGCGGCACGGTCTACTACAAATTGTATGCAAATGGAATCAGTGCAATGAAAAAAAGGGATTCTAAGTTGGCCTTAAGTTCGTAAATTATAAGGAAGGAAGCCTGTGTATTTATCAGGTACTCTACATAAATGACTAATTAACTACTCGTCGACTGGCAGACTTTAAATTCATGAATAATTTGCCAACGGATTCAAAGTCAGCCTATAACATATTTTTAAGAAAAATATAATAAATTCTCTCAAAAATTTATTTTTATGAAAGTATCAAAACCTCTCTCTCCAACAACAACCGCTAAATACCGCGTTATAAACTAACCGACAATGTCCGTCGGTCAATAATACATTCAAGCTTAAACACTGAAAACACACCCTCACTTCCCATGACCCACGACATTGTCCCACAAAACAATTGAAACTGTCTCAAAAATACTACCAAGATCACCAAAATACTTACAAAACCTCCCACTTATCCTTATCACAAACGACTAAGCTCTAAAGTTGCACAACTTGGAGTTTCTCAGCTGTAGACGTATCTTTGTGAGCAACAAAACCTCTTTTGTATAGCATGGTGTAGTAGTCCAAACACCATGGTAAGGAGGTTTTGTTCCAAGGGTCGCTCTTTGGTCAGTCGCGATTTATTAGATGTCGTAGGCGCAGGATTAGTGTTCCGATGTCCTTAAATATTATTTAAGTATCGTGGGAACACGGTATTTGCAATGGAATAGTGATCTTTTGACAG
This sequence comes from Fissipunctia ypsillon, assembly GCA_947568875.1. Lineage (NCBI taxonomy): Eukaryota > Metazoa > Arthropoda > Insecta > Lepidoptera > Noctuidae > Fissipunctia > Fissipunctia ypsillon. The sequence continues at coordinate 18,356,213 of OX387655.1, read as the reverse complement.
TTATGCTGCTAAATGGGTCGGAATGTGAGCTCTGTTGTAGAGGTTGATACAAATGTAGAAGATAAAGATGTTCTTGTCGGAAATGGAATGACCGTTAGTGATTTAGGTGACAGGGAAAACATACAATAAAACAGCAGAGCTCATAGCTAAATACTGAAATAAGCAGTCATGGTAACCAGAGCAGCCCTTAATAAGCAATAAAAAATAGGCACTCTTTCAATGAGGTTCCGTTTCAATTTTTTGTTAATAGAAATAAGAATATTTGTTCACTGTTACAAAGATGATCTTGTAACAATGTCTCAAATATTAATATAAAAAAATCATGCAGGTGTTTGTCATTATCCTGTTAATGTTATTATTACGAACATGCAAGTAACTCTTGTCAAACCCACCCAATTGTATATTATGCACATTTCCAGATTTATTAAATTAGCAGTAGATTTATTATATGCATGCCTAATAAATGATATTGCACCCTCACATAATGGAGTACTCGCAATTATTCAGAGGGATCACTTGCTGGGCATCTATCCACAGGGCGCGCTTTTATTAACATCTGTCCATTTTGATGACCATTGCTTATGGGTATAATTTCCTGATTATCATTAATATTATTCTTTATAATAAGTGACTGTACTCACATTCTCTTGAGCTTAAATCTTTCAATAATATTTGCAACTATAGCCTGCGTAGATATACAAGGTGTAACTTATATAACGCACAACCTCTTAAGGGATCATTGTACTCATCATTATGAACAACTTTTACTATGGTACCAAACCTGAAATCGCGAAAATAAAATCAGCTGCTCCCTACATTTATGTTCGCATAACTCGTCAAAATGTAGGGAACAGCAGATTTTTTTTTCGCGATATCACGTTTGGTCCCATAGTAAAAGTTGTTGATAATGATGAGTACAATGACTCCTTAAGAGGTTGTGTGTTATTTATGTTACATCTTGTATATCTTCGGATAAAACGACAACCATAGCACAGTCTCCAGATCTTTGCCGACTTCCTAGTACTTACGTATGTTCTTTTAATAAGCTATGAAATATTTCTTTCTCCACAAATGCGACTAATTAAAGCTTTATTAGCTCAGCCTTTGGCCACACACAATACAAACTTTAAAAGATCACTTTGAGAATGCTAAAAAGCTAAAAGGATCACTGCAATCCTGCACATGCAGATCATTTACCACCACCATTAATCATAATCATAAATCTTTATTTAACTCAGCATCATAGGCACTGGTTAATAAAATGCACAATCTTAAATAGAGAAAGGTGTCTGAGGTAGGAGGGTCCTGAGTTACAGATCACCCGGCTCTCTTAGAGGACATGTTAAATCACAAAACAAATAAAGTCAAGATATTATAGATATTATAAAAGTCTGAATTTGCAATTGAGTATAGGCAGAACATAAAATAATTAAAAACAGAATCAAAGAAAAGCAAGTCAACATAAAATTCAAAGGAATATATGTACAAATTACGTATATGCATATATTCACTGATACGTACTTAGATATCTAATTAACAAAATAAAACAATAATGAGTACCTATAACAAAAAATGAAGAATGGAAATGGTGAAATGAAGAATGTTGTATGTTTTTTTTATTTTTTTATTTTTTAATATAGGCACACCAACAACTTATTTACAAATAAGACATGTACAGACATTTGCGATGGGATTCTGTGTAAATAAGTTACTTATAGGCATGCACATCATTCACAAAAAAAAGGACGAATCTGAATTACAATTAAAATAAATGTCAAGAATAAAGAACTGTAAAAGTTAAATTAAAAATATAAACATACCTTAATTACATTGATATTACACAATAAATTAAAATTAAATTAAGTACTAATAACTAAGAAAGAAATTACATTAAAAAAAAAATAATAAAACATTACCATTAAAAGTTACACATTATATGATTATTCTGAATTATATTGATAAAATCTTATTATATTGAAAATTAAAATATTATTGAATTAAAACAGTAGAAGTGGACCGAATCACAGGTCGATTTGAATGATTTTAGTTTTAAATTTTAGCAGACTATCAGCGAATATGTCAATGCTACTGTCAATGGAATAAGCTTTATTGTAAGAGATCAACATTCTGTTTAGGGGAGCATGGCGGCCCAGGTTTGTGCGACACGGTTTAGTTGCAAACGTTCCAATAGTACGCTTCGACCGGAGGTGAGAGTGACGAGGTACGTCCAGACTGATTTTGTTAAGCAAATCTGGGGTTGAAGTCATCCCGTTAACAATTTTATATAGTGTTGTCACGTCATTTAGGACCCTTCGTCGCTTCAATGAGTCTAGTTCAAAATAATTTTGCCGTTCTGCGTAATCGGCTCTGTAAGGGCATTTGTGGTCTTTAAACCGCAAGCACCTGGTAAACTTCCTTTGAACGCGCTCAAGACGATCCTTATGGACATTGTAAGTCGGACTCCAGACTGGAGATGCATACTCTATGAGACTGCGCACAAAGGAGTTATAGAGCACCCTCAAAGCCAAGGTTCCCTGAAACTCCTTGCCAACTCTATTGATGAACCCAACCATTTTCATTGCTTTTTTAATAACGTTATTGATATGTGTGGCAAATGACAGATCGCTGCTAAGCACTACACCTAGATCCCGTATGTTTTTAACTTGTTGCAGTGATGTTCCGTTGAGGGAGTAAGTTGATAGCAGGGGGTGCTTTTTCCGCGTAAATGTTATGTGATAACATTTGCTGGCATTTAGAGCCATCCCATTTACCACACACCAATTCTGTATTGAGTTCAGATCTGACTGGAGCAGGGTTATGTCTTCTTGGGTTTCTATTTTGCGGTATATTTTAAGATCATCGGCGAACAACGAGCAATGGCTATGTTTGATGCAATTCACTATGTCATTAATGAACACAATGAAGAGGATAGGCCCAGTATGAGATCCCTGGGGCACACCAGAAGTTGCAACGTATTCGCGGGATTGATAACCATTTACCACCACTCTTTGTGTTCGCTTGCACAAATATGATCTGAACCACTCTAGTAAAGGTCCGTGTACACCATGATCACACAGTTTCAGCAGAAGAATTTCATGGTCGACCTTATCGAAAGCGCTACTGAAATCCGTATACAGAGCGTCGATCTGTTGGCCAGAGTCAATGCTCATACAGATCTCGTCAACATATGAAACCAAATTGGTGACAGTAGACTTGTTGGTGCAGAAGCCGTGCTGTTTCGAGGATAGCTGTGGTTTTACATGGTATGTTAATATTGGGCAAATCATTGATTCAAAGATTTTAGAGAAAATAGACAAGATAGAAATAGGTCTGTAGTTTTTAGCATCTGCACAGTCACCTTTTTTGAATATTGGCACTACGTTTGCCTTTTTCCATTCTATTGGAAATGTAGATGATTCAAGCGATTTATTAATAATTAGGGTGAGGGGATATGCTAAATTACGCGAACATTTTTTTATGAAAAGTGGAGGCAACCCATCCGGACCAGCTCCTTTGGTAACATCGATCTTGTTTATTGCTTTAAGCACTTCCCTCTCAGTAAAAGCAATTTTACTGAGAATAAACTGAGCGAATATTTGGGTATTTGTTGGAGCTCGGGACATTCTGCTAGTGACAGAAAACGTAGACGAGAATTGAGTAGCAAAGAGCTGGCAAATATCGTCACCTGTCGTAGCTATTGAATCGTTTAGTGTCATTTGGGACGGTATAGAGCTGGATTTTGATTTTTTGGTTTTAACGAAGGACCAGAAAGCTTTGGGATTTGAACGGATGTTATTCTCCACAGAGTAAACATATTTCCTATGGCAGTTTTTCATAATCAACCGTGCTCTCTCATCAAGCAGTCTGTACTCAATCTCGTCACGTGGGTTTCCGTATTTTTTAAAACGTTTTCTATGCTTTTCTTTTTCGTTGAGAACTCTCACTAAGGTTTTAGAGTACCATGGGGGAAAGTTTTGGCTTACATGCTTAATTTTAGGAATGTTGTCTTCAATTATAGCTTGAACGGATTCATAAAATACCTCCAACATAACGTTAACATCCACACAAGGTTCCAGTAGCTCTTTCCAACGTACTTCTCTTAATTTTAAATTGATTAATTCGTAGTTAGCTGCTTTGAAATTAAATGACGTTAATTTTACACGTTTTAATGGCACATGCGCCTTTACAGTGAAGTTAATTTCTAAAGGGGGATGGTGACAGTCTTCCTTACAAATAGGTGAAACAGACCTCCTGACAACTGCACCCTGCATATTTGAAAACACCAAGTCCAATGTTCTTTTGTTAGTATTTTTAATAACATTATATTGCAACAGACTGTTTAAAGACATAAAATCAATAAGAGAGTATCCTAGGTTGTTAGTATAGTTTGACGGAATAGTAGAGGTTACATACAAGTTACTCGGGTCCTGTTCCCACTCGATGAAGCCAAGATTAAAATCTCCTACTACTATTATTTCTTCGCCAGCAGTTTCATTAACACCTGTGGCTGAACTGAGAAACATATCTAAATGCTGCTGAGTGACAGGGGGTGGTAAGTAGACAGCGCAAATGTTTATTTTCTTCCCCTCATTTATCTTAACGCGTATCCAGAGGTCTTCTGCAGTGGTTTCCCACTGACATGCCCGCGCAGAATCATATGCCTTAGACACAGCAATTAGTACGCCACCCCCTTCCTTTCCTGCTAGTGAGCTGGATTCCCTATCTCTCCTGTATATATTATAACGGGCGTCAAATATCTCTCCGTCGTTGATGTTATCATTTAGCCATGTTTCAGTCACCACAATTACGTCGTATTTATTGACATTGACCGCAACATTGATGTCGTTTAATTTTGTTCGCATTCCTCGGAGATTTTGGTAGTAAACAGTGAATTTTAATGTTTTCCTTACGGGTTCCAGCTCCTTTTCTCTTACATTAAAGAGACAGCGTGTAGGCTCTTTATGTGTATGGGCCGTGCTCCATCATCCTTACGGACCAATATGCGGCCATCGCGGACCCAGACATATCTGTAGCCTTTCTCACGCGCCATTTTCCTAGTTTGTGCATGTATTGCTTTATTCAGGGGTGACAGATGCTCGGAGACAAAGACAGGCTGTTTGGTGCCACCGTAGCCCAAGTGACTAGAGTTAAGTTTGTCTGAAACATGAGCACGGTTAAATATCGTTACTGATGCCAAAACTTCATCGCGCTTTTTCGTGTTTTTAAGTTTAACGATAATTGAGCGCGGGCGGCTATTTTGCAAATCGAGTTTTTTGACGCGAGTTATTGATGAAACATCATCAGCTTCGATATTGCACGAGACAGTTTTCCCTAGTTGAACTACGGTGCTCAATAAGTTTTCAGCTTGGTTTTCAGGAATTCCATTTATCTCTATATTGTCCTGGCGAGAATATTGTTCTATATTATTAATCCTAACTGATAGGTCAGAAACACAGGTTTTTAACTCTTCATTCTCTTTTTTTATGTGATCTATGACGTTTTTGTTCTGGTCTAATTCAGTCTTCATATCATCATATTTCGTACTCATAAACTCGACCGACGCTTCCAATCCTTGCAAAGTTTTTTTTAACTCGAGGAATTCACCCGCAAAGTACGATCTCAAAGAGGCCTACAAATGCACAGTCATAACAGTTATGTATGTAAGTATTAATGTATGTAAGTGTAGATGCGTGTGTGTATTAAGTGCATTAACATTCACATCTTCACCCCTATACCTTGACACTTCAATAAAACAATAAACCACTGCCACTTTCCCCCTTCCCCTCTCTCAACATGTAAATGGTATAATTCATCAATAGCCCGCGGCAACCACTAATTGATTTCTATTTGTCCCTCTTTAATTGTTGCGTGTGATTCGATGGTCTCTGAATTATTCATTTGACTGCACTGTTATGCATACAAGTTGGTGAGCAGTGCATTTGGTGGCTGTCGACTGAATGGTACCAAAATTATTTAGTAGTTTAACAATTTGCAATGATATAACGGTCGAAAAAGTTTTAGGAGAACTCTAAGCTATTCCCAAGTCACTTGCCATATATTATTGTTTAGAAAAATATTATTTCAGAGGTTGAATTAGAACACCCTAGAACATACCATTACGATTCTTGTTAGGATTTCAAATCGTAACAGAATTCTGTCAGAAAACCATACTGTTGTTTTAATGTTCATGTTCTACCTAGATTTTAATAATTACCGATTCCTATGAATCAAAGAACTCCAAACAATTTAAATAAAATTTAAAGATAAAGCAGAAGCCTCTAACCAGCCAACAATCCCCTCAAAAACTTAGACCATCTAAAATTACTTACTCAAAGATGCGGAACTATTCGAAAAACTGAAACTATGCCTGAGGGGCGGACATAAAAATTGTTATTTTATTGCATCCGGGGCCACACGTGTCATATTTTATTCTCCACTCGGAATTTTGTGGATTTGCAACTTCCTTTTCATTTGCCATCACGGACTACTGATTTTCCTGCCCTATAGTCCTTACTGCTTTGGAATAAGGACTTTGGTCATCATCTTCTGGGTTTTCGGGATTCTTTTAATGTTTGTAAATGACGTGCGTGTCGTCATACGCACGGATGACTAGTATATCATTTTCTTTGTACAAATGGCTGGTGGTATTCTCTGAGGCGTCCTAATCTACTGGAATATGAACAATAGCATCGTCTGTCTGTCTGCCATTTTGTCTATGCGGGAAATGAGGTGTGATTTACATTTGAAGATGTCTTGTGTTTCTGATTTTCTTCGCGCCTGGCAGTTTTTTTATGTCAGTCGAATGAAATGAGTAATCTGGTGAAGTTATTTGGACAACTGTTGTTATGAATTCAGCCAGAGATTTACTTATTGGAACTATTTATGTATCTATTGAGATTAATAAACCAATACGTTCCAGCTACAAGGTTATTTTTTTTAATTGGTATAGGTAGTAGAAAAACGAATCAGAAAGTGTGGAGTAAACCTAGCCTTTTCCCAACTATGTTGGGGTCGGCTTCCAGTCTAACTGGATGCAGCTGAATACCAGTATTTTACATGGAGCGACTGCCTATCTGAAGCCCAATTCTCGTAACTAAAACCGTTCAAAATCTGGTCGCAATCTCATCTCAGCGATAATCAAATGTCAAAACCTTGTCAGTAATGTACGGAAGTTATAGATATTTTTGACATATTGAGACTGAGATCAAACTGTGAACGTTCTTAAAATTACGGGAATTGCCCCTTTGACCTCCACAACTCAGTTACTGGGTAATACGATACCCGTTGCTTGGTGAGACTAGTTGTCAGAATTTCGGGCTTCTGACGACCCGTAACGATTGTCAAAGATCCATCGGAAGGGTCTTGGTATGTACAGATAGTCACCCATCCACGGGCCAACCGCAGTAAGCGTAGCTTAACCTGATTGATCGACCCGAGTGGCTGTTATTACTTAGCCACAAGCCCCGGAAATTGTAGTAGCTTTCATCAATTCAATCTTTTAACGAAAGTGATCCACAGTTCTCATAACGACTCGTAATACATTTCCACCGTCCAGTCATCAGGCTATTTTTACACAGCCGGGAATCGAAGCCGCGACATCGCTCGTAAATCACCAGAGGTATAAGCACTAATGTCGTGGAACTAACTCTGCATTTCACGCACCGTCAGGACTGTTAATGTGGCCCAAATAATGTTTTGCTCGCCGAAGGAAAGCCATAACAAATTCTTATTGGAATCAAATTATTTATTTTTGAAAACAAAAATGTTAATGGCTGATTGACGGCCTTTGTTTTCTCATAGTAATAAAAACTGGAATTTTAGTCATAAGTAGTTAATTTTGTAAGGAGAGTCCTCATTGGAAGTTTGACCACCGGTAGCTTGACCCTGTTTCCGACGCTGGTTGGCTGCTATTAGGTAGGTACCTACTTTATACCCCTAATGATAGGTAACTAATCTCTTTAAATAGAACCTTACCTACGTACACCAACGAAGGCATAGTCACTTACGTGTCTTATTGGCACTTCAATCAATTAACTTTGCCTTCAACATTCCACGGCTCAATGAGGTTCTTTTCAAAGTACACTGCTACAGTCCGGCCGCCGAGAGAATGCGTTATTGACACCTGTCAGTTTCATACTAACGAATATGTGTTTTGCGAATTTGATCCTTAAGAGCGCATATACCAAAAGTTGACAACGTCGCAAATTGCTGTCAAATATTTACAAGTTTTAATTAATTTGGCAAATTTACTATCTGAAAATAAGAAATATGGCTCTGTAGTGCACTAAAAAATTGAATATGAGTTGCAGCTAAAACCCTTTGATGTTGTAAACGTTTCAGGTGTAAAAAAAGCATTTGGCAAGTTTCCAAATACTTTTTTTTACATCTAAAACTATATATTCGGTGTTACGATATTAATTATTGCATTCCCTAATCAATTTTTTAGGGCACTACAGAGCCTTATTTCTTATTTTCATACAGTAAAATTTCCAAATGAATTAAAACATGTAAATATTTGACAGCTATTTGCGACGTTGCCAACTTTTGGGATACGCGCTCTTAATACTACTAGAAATTGTTAACTGACAGGAACGCATTCTCTCAACGGCCGGACTGTACAAGTATCTTTTGGCCCTCGAATAACGTTGAAATCGGGGCGCGTTTGGTAAACATTTGTGCAATTGACATACAATTGTTTTGTGTAATGTTTTAAAAACACAATGGCAGCGTTAGTTCCGATTTCGGCCGTATACGTAGCGCTATACCAAGATGCTCACGCATCTGGTTCCCTGGCTGCCCTATTTTCTTTCTTTTTGCCATTTATCTATCCTGACTTATTGATCATTCGGTATCCAGAGCCAAGTCTTATTGGAATTTGAAAAAGCTTTTTGTTGGAACAACGCGAACATAGATCTTATCATCGTACCGTATTTTACTGTAAGCATAAACGTGTCTTATTCTTGTCCTAGGCAAATTAACATAAAACAATATTCTATCAGAGAAATATCTTCACCGATCGGCCCTTCCCCTTTCGCCTGCACTTCAACGTTACATCTTTCACCAATTTCGCTATTCAAATAGCCTTCTGAATTGCCGTAACCGATCCCCAAAAACCACCACAGCTCATAGGCCATAACCCATAGCCTAAAGCCCATGGCCTAAGGCGAAGTCGCTATGAACCCATAACATCTCACCCGAGAGCGTTCACCCCTGACCCCTAACTGCCTCTGGTCATCTCGAGACGTGTGCTGTCTCCTTTACTCTCGTGTTGCCATGTGTATAGCTGTCCTTGTCCCGCCGTGCACGATCCGATGCGAGTGGATCCGGGTATCCTCAGAATTGCAGTTGGTTACGCGGTACAAGAATTGTGGGTTTTAAAGTATTGATGGTGTTTTAATTTTGCTTTAATTTTATACGTTGGTTTATTATTTATATGAGGCCATTATTTAATGTGCCTGCGATTCTCTTAAGAATGAGGTATCAAACTATGCATGTGAGAAACTGATTGCCTTTCTTATTTCACATGGAGGCTGTTTCGCATTGAGGCATGTTTCTTTAGATGTTTCGTGTTATTATTGCCTATTTATTTTCACGGAAATCTGGGTAAAACATACACATCCTAATGTACTATCGAGGAAACTTACATCTGACCAATTTGAAAACAAAATCCCGTGCACACGATGACCATATCTGTTAGCAAGCGTTACTATAGCGGCCGAGCGCTCCAAGTAAGAATAGCTCTTACGGTGTATAGATGTTCATTTCTCCCATGGTACCCATAAAACCACTCAATGTTGTCTTTTGCGTTTCAAATGGAACTGTCTGATTGGTATTTAGAATTCAACTAATTAGACTAAACTCCAGCCAGATTGAATAAATTTCCCCCATTGTATAAGAAACTTTGTAAGAACTGACCAACATTATGAGCTCCCACACAAAACTGCGAATTCGCATCGCACGCAAAACTTTTGCGCCTTTTGCCAAACATAACACACATGCGAGCTCGCAGATTTTTGCGATGCGATGTGAATTCGCAGTTTTGTGTGGGAGCCCTAAAATTCAACTACACGAACCCTTGAAACCTTCACAATCAACTCGTGAAACGCGTCACTATCAAAACTGAAGACGCGCTTACCGCTCGCTCACACACATACATATTAACTGTACACCCAGTTTATACATACCTGTACACTTATTATTTTATACTAGGTACCTACTTATTATATTTACTAGTACCTACTAGTGTACCTGTACAATTATGTACCATTAGGTACCTGTAAAATAAATCGTCTTATAGTGTCTTTGGTGAAAGAATGTGAAGCCTTGAAGGGTGATCGATTTAAGTGCTGACCAAAAGTGCCTTTTAAAATAGTCTATTCAAAGATATGATTTGACTTTTGATTGTGACTTTGCTGCCATTTTGTCCAGTAAAGTCCTTTTCGTAGGTTCCTTTCGATTCAGAACTGTTTTTTTTTTTTTTCATGATGGATCGCGTTTTTCCACTAATAAGGCCTATTCAGATATATTAAGCGATATTGCTGTCGCACTCAGTAGTGATACTGGTTCGCCTTCACTTTGGACCAGTATCACTGCCGAACGCGACAGCGATTTCGCCTAAATCTGAATAGGCCTTTAAACCTGATGGTTAGTGGCAATGTGGTTAAAGATGTCGCGTGCTTGCCTTGAAGTTGTCTATATTCTCTTGTTGCTAAAGAAGTTTTCTAAATAATTCTAAAAGGAATCTGTGCGGTAAGACCTAGTTTCACCATACCATGTTAGTTAGTTTAATCTTCTGTTAAAATGTTAACGGGACAAAGAGTAGCGAGTGTTTTACCATGCGCTAATCTGTCTTAGTCAGCCGTTAAATTTAATTGCGGCCCTAGAGGTTCGTTAACTTACTAACCGACATATTTTAGTCAGTTGTCAAAATCATCGAAACGAAAAACGCGACAGTATACGGCTAGCTAAAACGATGCATGACGATGCACAACTGACGCAAGAGTGAATCCTAACGCCAGGTTTATTTTGCCCGGCTGGAGGCCTCAGGCAAGCCCGGTTAAGCAGTCGACAACCTCCTATAAGTTGAACTGCGAGATGCCATTCCCCAAAAACAAAAAAAAAAAGCCAGGTTTGTTATTTTTTTCTGATGGAACAAACCCGCTAACGCCTTTAGGCGTCAGCAGAATTCAGCAGGTTACGGGCTCCCACACAAAACTGCGAATTCGAGTTGCATCGCGGTTTTGCGTGGGAGCCCTAAGGGTTAATCCTTGGGGCTCCCGCAAAACTGTGATGCGGTGCGAATTTGCAGTTTTGTGTGGGAGCCCTTGACCTGCTGAATTCTGCTGCCGCCTAAAGGCGTCAGCGGGTTCAACAGGTTAACATCGATGTATATTTTAATAGCTGATTTACTCGTTAGTCGTCAAGAGCCAGTCGGAGATCCTTAAGCGAGCACGATGTGGCATCGTGATCCCAGACGAGCAGGGGGTCTTCGGTGAGCCGACCAATATTGGTCGTGCTCTTAGCTACCAGAACCCCTGGGTCGACATAAAGAGGTGGGTACTTCTGCATGCCGACAAACAAGCCGCAGCATGGTTCGTGGTGGTTGGTGTGCCTGTGGACCAGATCCCGGCCCTGATGGAGTCCGGGCGCCGTCTCTCAATAGGTTTGGGAGCGGTGTACGTAAAGTTTCAGGGCCGGAACGGCAGGTTCACCGACGTCCCCCAGGGTTGGGACCCCGCCACTGGAACCATCTGCGAGGCGCTAGAGGAGCTGCCGCAGACACCAGCAGGGGAGTCCACTCCTCCAACAAACAACCCGGAAGCAGCTGCGGCTGAACCTGCTGCAGCAGAGTCGGCCGCTCCTGCCGCCGTCACCGTGGGTGCCGTCCCTTCATCGGGTGGGGAGCTGGACGACATGATCCTGTCTCCGGCTTCGGGCCCGGGGGGGGGACGGCTTCGACGAGGGCGACCTGTTTGCCGGGCTCAGACTGGAGGGAGACGAGGAGGGTTCGACCAGCGATGGCGTCCCCTTCGTCAATTTGTAGGATCCTCCAAGCAAACCTCCACCACAGTCAGACCGCGACGGCTCAACGGCTCAACTTCGCAAGTGGATGGAGGTTCAACACACGGCCATTGCTTTGATCCAAGAGCCGTGGATTAGGGGCGGCCGCATACAAGGACTCTCCAATCTTGGCGGTAAGCTCCTGGTCACTACAGATCACGATCATCCCAGAGCGTGCATCTACATGACAGGTAACCTCAAAGCACAGCTCTTAACTGACTTCTGTTGCAGAGATGTCTCTGCAGCAAAGCTGCTGATACAGCGTGAAGACGCCACGGAACTGGTGATCGTTTTCGCCTCGGCTTACATGCCTGAGGCGGAGGCGCCGCCTCCGCATGACCTTGCCCGTCTCGTGAGCCATTGCGAGATGTGCGGGTTTGAGGTCGTCGTCGGAGCCGACGCCAATGCTCACCACCAACTGTGGGGTATGGACACGCAAAACGAAAGGGGTAAGGCCTTGGTTGACTACTTATTCTCGACTAACCTATCCCTACTAAACACCGGCTCGGAACCAACATTCGTAACCAGGCGAAGCCGCACAATCATAGATCTAACTCTGGCAACAGAGGGAGCGGCGGAAATCACCACTGGATGGCAGGTCTCCAAAGAAGCCTCCTGCTCAGATCACAGGTGGATCCGCTTCGACATCCAGGTCTGTGTTTCTTCAACACCACCACGGCGCAATCCGCGTAACACAGATCGTGCCGTCTACACACGCAACCTCGAATTCAAGCTTGCGACACAAAGCAATCCGGCGACTTTTGCGGACACGACACAGATTGAGGTACAAGTCAGCTATCTTACCAAATCAATGACAGACAGCTACCTAACTGCCTGCCCAGAAACCACCCCGCGTAGCGCTCCAGGTAAACAAACCTGGTGGGGTGCTGACCTGGAGCGCAAGCGCGGCAAGGTAAGGCAGGCTCTGAATAGAGCCATGAACACATGTGCGGATGAGGACTGGGATAGTTACTACGTGGCCAAATCCAGCTACAAAAAATGCATCAGATTCAGGAGTACCATGGGATGGCGGAAATTGTGTGGTAATATAGAATCTTGCCAGCAAGCTAATCGGGTGAGGAAGGTACTGGCGCAACAGAACACACCGGGGTCCATTGCCCTCCGCAAACCTGATAATACACTCACCTCCTTGCCAGAAGAAACGAGACGCGTCCTCATTGAAACTCACTTCCCTGGATGTGTCTTTGCACAGGTAATCGACTAGCTTGATGTAATTCAAACACCATCAGACAACGATTGGCTTTATGCAAGTAGGGTGATCACGTTGGAGAAACTCCAATGGGCCATCCAAAGTTTCCATCCTTTTAAGGCAGCTGGTCCTGCTAGAGTTTTCCCCGCCCTATTACAGTGGGGTGGAACCTCTGTCGCATTAAGACTGGTGCCTTTATTGAGAGCGTGCCTGGCCTTTAGATACGTTCCCAAAGGATGGAGGGAAGTGAAAGTAATATTCATCCCCAAGCCAGGTAAGGTTGACTACACAAGCGCCAAATCCCACCGACCAATCAGCCTGACCTCCTTTCTACTGAAAACTCTGGAAAGGCTGTGTGATAGGGAGCTTAGGGACGGCGCTCTGAAAACCATACCGCTACACGGTAACCAACACGCATACAGCCAGATTGAGGAAGCGATTTACCAACAAGGCTCCTGCCTGGGCACTTTTATAGACATCGAAGGAGCTTTCGACAAAACCAACTTCTCCAGCATCAGCAGTGCCCTCTCCAGACATGGAGTAGATCAGGTACTAACGGACTGGATTACAAACATGTTAAGCAAACGAGTGGTTCGCCTTGAGGGGGAGCAGCAGTTGGCCATGTTAGCCAGAGGCTGTCCCCAGGGAGGGGTGCTGTCCCCCCTTCTATGGAATTTGGTTATTAATGACCTCATCACCAGACTCAACGCCAAACGCTTTCATACAGTAGGGTATGCAGACGACCTCGCAATCCTTGTATCGGGGAAGGTGACAGGAACTATCTGCAACCTCAGTCAGCAAGCGCTACGTATCGTAGAAAGATGGTGCAGGGAATTTGACCTATCAGTGAACCCCACTGAAACTGAACTGGTCATGTTTACCCACAAGCGAGCATTAGGCCCATTCCGCCTACCGAAACTGTTCAATACAGAACTCCAGCTGGTCAACGAAGTCAAGTACCTCGGGGTTACTTTAGACAGTAAGTTAAACGGAGTAGTCATTTAGACAATAAACTAAACAGGGCCTGCATCACCTTCTGGCAGTGCAGGAGAATGATAGGTAAGAAGTGGGGCCTATCCCCCAAAATTATACTATGGCTGTACACCACTGTGATCCGCCCCATGATCACCTACGGGGCCGTGGTCTGGTGGCCCCGAACCAAGTTAGTTACAGCCTGCAACAAACTGCAACGCATGCAAAGACTAGCCTGCATGGCAATTACGGGCTGCATGAGGACTACTCCGACTGCAGCAATGGAAGCCATGTTGAGTTTACCACCGCTCCACCTGTTTATACAGCAGGAAGCGACGATGGCGGCGGTACGTCTTAATACACTGAATCTCTGGGGTAAGAGAGTCACACCACACACCGTGCTGCTTGAGGGACTCAACAAGGAGTTCCCCATTACGAAAGCCATAAATGACCGGGTACCCAAACAATTTATCTTTGATAAAAAATACAGGATCCAACTCCACGAGGATCACCGATGTGAGGGTTTGTGCCCCGCGGAGCTGCGCATCTTTACGGATGGATCCAAAACAGGTAGTGGTACAGGTGCTGGAATCTTCTCGGAGGACTTCAACATGCACATAGCCACACCATTGGGTGTCCATAACACAGTGTTCCAGGCCGAATGCATGGGTGTTTCTTTGGCGGCTGCAGCCATCATGGCCAGGAAAGTTAAGGACCACTCGATCCGTATACTCTCAGACAGCATGGCTGTCCTGCAAGCGCTAAACAGCCACACAGTTGATTCTGGGCTAATATACGAGTGCCACCAGCGCCTTAACCAGGTGGGTAGCCATAATAACATAACCATTCAATGGATCAAGGGACACAGCGGTTCGTTAGGAAACGACGCAGCCGACGAACTTGCCAGGAGGGGGTCGAGCATGGCACCAGTGGGACCTGAACCCATCGTGCCACTCCCCTTCGGGTACATACGCACTCTGGTAAGGAAACGCACCAGCGAGCAACACCACAAGCAATGGTCAGAGCAGGGTGAGTGTAGGCAGGCCAAGGAAGCAGTCCCTGCAATTGATAGCCGCCTCACGAAGCGGCTTCTCCGGCTAAATAAACAGCAGCTGCGTATAATTACAGCAGCCATAACTGGCCACGGGTCATTTAATAAACACCTCTTTGTCATAGGAGTCACAGACAGTCCGCTGTGCAGGGCCTGCATGAAGGACGACGAGACAACAGCTCATGTGCTACTAAACTGCCCAGTGCTCGCCACATACAGGGCAAAGTACTTCGGTGACCCAGGTACCCTACGTGAGATTGTCGGTAACACCAAGGCATTGCTGGCCTTCCTCTCAGAGCTGGGGTGGATCGAATAATGGATTTTCCCACCCATCACGCAAAATACGCGCATTGACGTGGAGTTGCGAACACCAGCCCGTATTACCTATTACCTATTAGCTGATTTACTAATGTCTGCATAAGAACAATTTGGTGAAGTTTCACCAAACTGTTCAAAATCAACCAGTTCTGTTTATTTTTTGAACCTATTAGGTTCAAAAAGATTTGCTCCACTGCCAAATCTTTTGTTAGTTATTTGATTGGTTGTTCTTATTTTAGACAACTAATCACAACGATTGACATTCGAATTGACAGTTGGTTAACTTATCTATGAATTATTGCTTCTCGTATCTCTCTTCGTGACCGCGTTGTCCTTCTAAACTACGCAACGGATTTTGAAGTAGTTTGCACCACCACATAAATCTTCCAGAATAAATTCTCTAATCATTTAGAGAATTACGTTTATTCTTACTTTATATTAATATTAAACTTACCTACATATTAAAGAAATCTTATTTTTTTATCAAGTCGTAAAAACCGTAGGAAGCAGGGGCGGGTCGCTAGTCAAACATATAGTTAGGTTCTCAGTAGAAATACAGGGGATTGGGCCTCAAAATAAAAACAACACCTAACTAAATTAAATACCACACCTATTAAAACAAAACTACAGCAGCCATTAATGAGGCAGTCCGGGTGCCCGCCATTGTAATTACGTCATTGACTGACGTAAGGGTTGAAAAGGGGATGTCATTGGGAACAAAAGAGGCGCGCCATGATTTTTATGTGATTTTCACGCATCGTCGTACATGCACAGGAAATGTTGTAATGCCAATGTTTTTGTATTTGATTGTGGTTTCTTTTTTGCGGTAACAATGAATTTTTTATTAGGTTTTTGGATAATTTATGCATCGGCTAACATATTTATTCAATTATAAGCTAATGCCCGCGAATCACTAATTCTATGCGACATCTGTTCAACACTAGACACAGCGCCGATTCTTAAAAATTCAACAGTGCACTTTTATGAAGCATTCCTTGCGTACACCTTAAGGTGTCACGTAGTTTTAGTGAAAAGGGGATTAGCATGATAATCTATTTTTTCTACTACGCCAGTCAAACCTAGCTAGGTACTTACTGTGGAAGAAACGAACATCTGAACACAGTGAAAAAAAATCCTATCACAGTGAAAAGAGTTGCTAGCAAGAATAGTCCTTACGGTGTATAGATGTTCGTTTCTCCGATAGTACCTACTTACCTGTTTATCCATTGGAGAAAAACAACAAATGAAAGTATAGATAGATAGAACGAAGTACTTAACCTTATCTATGACAAATCTGCCAATACCCTAGACCTCAGTTCATCCTGTAAACTAATAGCGTAAAGTACTATTTAGTAGTTTGTAGGCGTGAATAGGTAAAAAGTTCATGTTCATTACGAGTTTTTCATAATATTTTCGCACCCAAACACTACAGAATAATGTTTATATTGTGATAATAAATAATTTCACCCCGAATCTTTAATATTTTCACTAGTTAATTAAAAGGGAAGCTCTGTAAAAACAATTCGAGTGATAATAGTGAACGCGGGAAACAGTGTGCCTGTTTTAATGGCGGACCGATTAAATTGAGAACAGCGTCATCTAGCGGATTAAATGAGAGCAAATAAACATGATGTGTTAATAGGTTATATTTTTTAATGTGAAATACATAATGAAAAGTAAGTTAGTTAATCATAATGTACCTAATAAGAAATTGAAAATATTAAAATGAACCTTATCTACCATACACCAGAATTAACAATGCTTCGATAATAAAAAAATGACCAACCACTTTGTTTATCACTTTGATAATGTCACTTGCGTAGGTCCTGATTCACTATTTCAACCGAAATTCCGTCTGGGGATGTAACTCAGTGGTAGAGTGTCTGCTTCGCATGCTGAAAGTCCTGGGTTCAAATCCCAGCATCTCCAAATTGTTTCTTTTTGCGATTGATTTTTTGTTTTGAATGAACATTTTACTCATCTTTACTAGAACTTTGCAATATTTAATGTTATATGCAATATTTATGTTATATGCAATATTTATGTTATGTATATGCAATATTTCTTTTCTTTTATTTCATTTACTATTTTATGTAAGCACAGATTTTTAGTTTACTTACAAACATATTTCTACGCAAAACAACTTTTAATCCCGTTACGCCTTAAAACTCACCACATAACTATCTATAAACAATCACAACTGTCCGGCTGTCTGTCAAATGTCATCACGCGCCAATAGAGCGAAAAACCGCGACACACACGTGGCCACACACACTTTATTATTAGAGAATCCGTGATTGGCAGCCACCTGGACAATCAAAGCAAATGACTGACGAATTGGTGCAGTAAGTATTTATTTTGAGTTATTAGCGCGTGGCGTGGTTATACTCATGTCTTTAATAATTTATTTTAATTTTAATAGGTTTTGTTTGCACGGTTTAATTCGTATGACCGAATACAACAGTGCAAACAAATAAAGGAGCTTGTGGCCAAGTAATAACAGCCGCACGGGTCGATCGATCGATCGATCAGGTTAAGCTTCGTTTACCGCGGTTGGTCCGCGGATGGGTGACCATCTTTACATACCGAGACTCCTCCGTGTCTCGAAAAGCACGTTAAGCCATTGGTCCCAGCTGTCATTCGAGGATCTTTGATAGTCGATACAGGTCGTCGGAAGCTAGAAAGTCTGACAACCAGTCTTACCAAGGGGTATCGTATTACCCAGTAAATGGGTTGTAGAGGTCAGATAGGCAGTCGCTCCATGTAAAATACTGGTATTTAGCTGCGTCCGGTTAGACTGGAAGCCGACCCCAACATAGTTGGGAATAAGGCTAGGCAGATGATGAAGTTGACTGGTAATGTCATTGTTGCTTGTTGAGTCTAGTGATGAAGGAGGTTTGCTAAGGTTCAACTGAGGAGAAGTAGATAAGAGAAGTTGATAACAATAGGTTAGTTACACAAGGAGAACAACATCGTTCCATTAGAGCTTTCAGGATATTCTTAGGTATCGGAGCAGTGACGTCTAAAGTACATGATCCAGTACTGAATATATTTTTGTATGTTCTCAAGGTTTTTATGTTGTAGTTTTGATATTCGGTTTTATATAATGTATGTAGGTATGTAAGTAGGTACGATTTGTGAGATTTTGAAGTGGCAACTTCTTTAGACGCACTTTGTGCTCTTTCCGAACAGTGAACGAAACAGGGGGTCTACTCCCTAAGTCCGTCGACGAAGATACGGGCCCGTCCGAAAGTAGTTAATCCGTCAAAACAAGTGTAAAATTAAAATTTCCGGAAGGGCAAAAACATCGGGCGTAGGGACAAGCGTAAAATCGTGTTGTCATTCATTCTTAGTTCGGAAACCGAACTAATCTTATGTCCGTAAGTGATACGGAGTAGGAAACGCCCGTAACTTCGGCCGAACCTACGGACTCCGTGCTTAGGGAGTAGACCCCCAGAACCGTCAAGCTCGGGTTAGTGACGCTGAATCGGGTATACTCGGCTCCAGTCGGTCGGTGACACTGAATCGGGTATACTCGGCTCCAGTCGGTCGGTGACACTGAATCGGGTATACTCGGCTCCAGTCGGTCGGTGACACTGAATCGGGTATACTCGGCTCCAGTCGGTCGGTGACACTGAATCGGGTATACTCGGCTCCAGTCGGTCGGTGACACTGAATCGGGTATACTCGGCTCCAGTCGGTCGGTGACACTGAATCGGGTATACTCGGCGTCAGTCGTAAGGTTTCACTTCTACGGTGTGGTCATTAGCACACACCCTCTTTTTTACGGTGTGGGGAAGAAAAACATTGTACTTATTGTTTTCTTTTAACTTAAGATGGCTGTCGCATTTTATCACCTCTTTCGCTCACACGGAATCAAAAATTTAATGACGATAAGTTAATATTATTTATAAGTTCACCAATTGATTACATTTTTTTTTAAATCATTTAATAGGTAATTATCTAAAACTCATTTCTATTGTGTTATAAATTCAGCTCAATAATTATTATGATCGGTTTTTGAAATGAGTTAAATAAATGCCACAATAAAAATGTGTTTTTAATCATTTATTACCTATTCAGTTAATATTATTTATTAGTTCAACAATTGATTACCTTTTTCAAAAAAAGCATCTTTTCATTTTACATTCTTAAAAATGTTGTCCCGTGTGAGCGAGAGGTGACAAAATGCGACAACCCTCTTAAGTAAACACGTGAATCATTATGGTTCCTCCTTCAAATAAAGAAAATACATTCCCAAATAAAAACCAACAAAATGCCAACCAATTAACACAACGCGAAAGCAATCAAAACCTGCTGCTCAAAGGTCAGGCCATCATTCTATCAGGTGGCAACATTGGCCACCACCATCTCTAAAGGTGAACCCCACTAAGTAGGTACAGCGGCCTAAATGAATAGTTGATGCCCCCCAAAATGTCAGGCCAAATGGAATAACATACGAGGGACGGCTTCATCAGACGAAATGGTGATCAATATTTGAGTGGTGACTATGGATTTTCTGAACATAAATGCCTAGCTAACAATGACTAAGACCTATGTTGGTTTGGTTGGCAGGTGTCCTATGGACTTAACTTAGAAGGTGATCGGGCACATTTGATTGCACATTATAAAGCACAATGGAGCATGATCGATGTTCAACTTATTGACCGCCCCAGTCTGATAAACCTTACGCGTGTCGTAATTACAGACACAATTAGTAAACAACTGACTCTGTACCTTATGGCGTTCAAACGACACGTAATCAACCTATAATGTTCCCACTGCTGGGACATAGGCCTCCTCTTTTCGAGAGGGAGTGGACTGTAATCGACCACGCGGGCCCAGTGCGGGTTGGAACATGTCACACGTCTTCGAATGTTTGTTTCTAGGACATGCCGGTTTCCTCACGATGTTTTTCTTCACCGTTTTGGGAGCAGTGGTGATGAAATTATTTACACAAAATAAAGCACCTGCCTGAGTTCGAACCCACGACCTACAACTCGGTAAGTCGGCGCCGTTACCACGACACGACACGACACTGCTCTACACGACACACAAAGACTTAATACGACAAAATATGTTTTCTTGCCCGTGCCGCCTCAGTGTAATAAAATTTATACGACTGAGAACCTATGTTCGTTTTTTGTTTTTTATTTAATTGCACGACCCGATATTATCATCAATCGACAAATCGACGATTCGTCGATTATTGAGCTGGGCACTGGAGGCACAGCAATCCTTAAAAAAACCAAACGGTCCTATGTTAAATCGTAACTCTGCTTACTCAAATGTCTCGCTGGTGGTGGCGTGTGTGTTGGATCATTAAGTTCCCTTCAAAATGGTTGAGCTGAATGGTGCTGATCCATGCGTCATGTTCGTGAACGGGCGCCGTCAGTAGGGACTGGTCATCTCTTAGCTGCCACGGCTTATTTAATTTTTTTATTCGTTTTTGGTTTTTATTACGGACGCTTTTAACGTGCACGTCTTTCTACATTGTTCTTACCTACATACTTATATTATAATTTCAACATGAATGATGTAACCAATATTTTGTAACAATATTTTGATTCAAAAGAGTGTCCGTGGAGTTTCTTGCCCGTTCTTCTCCATAGGAACCTACTACGCTTTTGAATGGGCAACTAGCTTCATCTTTCTGACTGACTGACCCCTTGACAATTCAAACGTGCCTATAATTGGTTTATTTGAAATAAATTAATGCTTTGAGTTTGAGTAAGTATTTTCGTAGTAACCTACCCTGCTATCGATCATTTTTACCATAAATTAAAGCAAGTTTTAGGTACGACTTAGTACTAGTTTAGTTATTAATCGTCTGCAAGTCGCATAGTTTATACGAGTTTCCTACTTGAAACAAGCTCTAATAAAGTTGTACGCCATTCCTCGGCATCATGTCTTTCGTTACAAGGTGCGAACCAAAAACGGTAGTTAATAAGATAAGTGCATTACTCCTAAACAATTGACAGATGTACCTACTCGGTTCATAACAACCTAATATACGTCTAAACACGTCGCTTGTGGCTATGTGGTAGTTTGTTACATGGAAATGTCCGTCAGAAAATCTTCTTTATTGTGAACATAGAGATAGGGATCGTCTAGTTTAAAACTGCACGCCCCTCCACTGCTTTGGGCATACACATTTCAAATGTTTGTACTAAAATTTCAGTGGAGGGGCGTGCAGTTTTAAAATAGTTGATCTCTACCTGTCTTTGGGGGCTGCAAAAAGTGGTAGCGCGAAGTTAATTCCGCGCTGATATGGAGCCACTTAGGTACTCTTGATCGTAAGCCCACATTTGCTTATCCGAATGACTGCATCCAAATTCAGGCACCCGACTACAGTTAGCAGATTAGGACTTGACGAATTTGGATGTCTATGGAATTTGACAACGAACCTGGACGAACTTGCCCGAAGGCGAGCGTTCAGTATAGGTAATATTGCGCTATTTTGGCCAAAATCGGAACTAACTTTGCTATCATGTTTTTTGAATACATATCAAGTGACAGACATTTTTCACAAGACAATAATTGCACATGCACATGATACCGTCATTTGAGCGCCAAAATATTCTTGTAGCACTCTACAGTTCAGTAGCACAACTTCTAGTTGTAATAAGGATCAATTTCGCAAAACATATAATATTCGTTAGTATGAAACTGACAGGTCTCAAGAACGCATTCTCTCGGCGGCCGGACTGTACAGTTGTGTAGGTAACTTATTGATACTTCGTTCGAACGCAACGCTAGCCCAATATCTAAGACTGAAATGAGAAATGACAAATGTTTCCGTCTTCTTATTGTGCCCACACAAAATATGAAGAAGAAGAACCGCTTTCCATAAACATACATCTCAATCCGTTATATTGAAACTAAGATATCCTCCTATTTACTAGCACAAAAGTTAATTAAAACCCCTCAAAGATAACACCTTCAGTTGACAAGCTTTTTTTTCAACACCCATCCGCCATTGATACCTGATTTAAAAACGCTCTACGGGTATAAAATAACAAAAAGGCAAAAGGTGTGATATTGTCGCGTTAGATTTCCGCGCGGATTACCCGGAGCTGTGGAAATTGAGTCGCAGCTTCATTTCCTGAGCCGAGCAAAGTTTTCACTTGCTGCGTTCGCGGAAACATATTTTTATGTCGGTGCTAATCTTGTTTCAGTAACCCGTAAATGATGTTTGATTTGTATCGTCAAAGAGTACGCTTTTACGGGATAAATGTCATTTTTAACAACTTGTAGATATGTAGGTACTCTTTTGGCGAGGAGAGCAGGTTTTCTGTAGGGTTCCGCACCAAAATATCAAAAAAATTAACGCTTATGTTTTATAATATGTGAGCGTCCAAGCAAAAAGGGTCCAGTTCTCGGCATTTCGTTTCCGAGATACGCAGTTTTGTAAACTTGGGTGAAAAAAAATGCATTTCTCGATTTTAATTGTTTATTAATTAATGCTTAATTATCTACAAGTTCATATAATAAATGACTTTCTATGATGTTTCTAAGTACTAGAAAGCGTACTTAGAAACATCAGAAAATGTACTCAGTTGTACCAAAAATCAAGCTTGGAAAATGCTTTTTCTTAAATCAAGTTTTTTCAGAGTCCAATGTCTTCAAATGTCTGATAAAAAAAAATGTGTCAGTTACTGAATATTTTTTTTTAATCCTTATTATCAATTGACTATTCTAGATACCGAATCTGGTCTTAACTCAATACCCACTACTGGACCCTTTTTGCTAGGACGCCCACATATTGCCTTACATTTGAAATACCCTTACGTCCTTATTAATAAACGTATTATATCAGTTGAATAGTTACACACAGATTTCTCTCTTTCAGTCGTCAGTAATTTGTCTTTCGAAAGAAGAAGACAAAGCGTTGTGTAACTAACTATACAAACGCTATACAACGTTTATTTGTAAGGAGGTTAAAGTTTACCGACGATGTGATACATAATATTGTAGTAAAAACGTATCATATTTACCTATGTTAAGGGCCTATACTACCTCAAATGGCATAGCATGATCCTCCGTTATGTCGAAAATACTGCAGCTTTAATTTTGAAATAAATATATGGTAAAGTTGAGGATTAATGGTAAGGGGGAAGCGCTAAGATAGCCCGCGAAATTCAAATTTTCTTACGATTTTTGCGATTTGCAGCTCAGTGTCTGGGTGTATGATGATCAAAGTATGATACGCGACCGTAACAAATATGTATTTATAGAATTATAATATTAGAAATAGTATTACAATTCCTTAAGTTAGTATAATCCTGAAATGTTAAGATTTCATTAAAAAAGTCATTCAATAGACTTACTTGGTCTTAGAGAGTTGTATTGATGACTTTAATAATTATAATTCTGTAAACTCATATTTGTTACGGTCGCGAATCATATTTCAATCAACATACAACCTAATACTGATCTGCAAATTGCAAAAAACGTAAGAAAATTTTAATTTCGCGGGCAACCCTGGCGCTTTCACCTTAAGTACTATGTTTGCCGAAAACAAGATTCCATAAAATTCCCGCTCTCACTCAGTCCGCGCGCAGTATCGTGCGAGGGAGATAAACGAGTGAATTTTAGCTGAGGTAGTAGGCTCTTAATTATGATTGTCTAACGGACGAACCCAATAACCTATTTTCAGTAAAAGACAGATCGCTTTTGAAGGTAGACAGTATTATTTTATCTGTCCTTATGTCAGGCTGGTAAGATTCCATAATCTCTTATAGATTATTGGGACGTTAAAACCATAGATAGATAAGTTTTTCTATCTTCAGTATGCTAAACTCAAACTCAAAGCATTTATTTTAAATAAACCAATTACAGGCACTTTTGAATTGTTAAAGAGTCGGTCAGTTAGTCAGAATGTTGAAGCTAGTTGCTCATTCCAAAGCGTAGATCTCTATGGAGAAGAACGGGCAAGAAACTTCACGGACACTCTTTTAAATCAAAATATTGTTACAAAATATTGGTTACATCATTCATGTTGAAATTAAGTATGTGAGAACAATGTAGAAAGACGTGCACGTTAAAAGCGTCCGCAACAAAAAGGTAAAAACCAAAAACGATTCAAAAATTAAAATAAGCCGTGGCAGCTAAGAGATGACCAGTCCCTACTGACGGCGCCCGTTCACGAACTTGACGCATGGATCAGCACCATTCAGCTCAACCATTTTGAAGGGAACTTAATGATCCAACACACACGCCACCACCAGTGAGACATTTAAGTGAGCATGACATACTCTGTCGCCAGGGCAAATTCAAGTCAATGAAAGACGTACCCAGTTAATGGTAGCTTTATATTAAGTATAGGTACATAGTGCTCACACATCATCTGCCTAGCCTTTTCCCAACTATGTTGGGGTCGGCTTCCAGTCTAACCGGATGCAGCTGAATACCAGTATTTTACATAGAGCGACTGCCTATCTGACCTCCACAACCCAGTTACTGGGTAATACGATACCCCTTGGTAAGACTGGTTGTCAGACTTTCGGGCTTCTGACGACCCGTAACGACTGTCAAAGATACACGAATGACAGCCGGGACCAACGGCTTAACGTGCTTTCCGAGGCACGAAGGGGTCTTGATATGTAAAGATGGTCACCCATCCACGGACCAACCGCGGCAAGCGTAGCTTAACCTGACCGATCGACCCGTGCGGCTGTTATTTCTTAGCCACAAGCCCCTCCTCATAGTGCTCACACATGTGCTATGCAATTATACAATACTAAGAGATTGAATCTATATAATGCAAAGATAAGCTGGTGATAGATAGATTATTGGGTTCGGCCGTAAGTAATTGCAGTTTTCGATTGTCTCTGTTATTATTAATTTGTGTACGAATCCAATGTCCATACGTTTTTAAAGGCGCTACCTCACTTCCCGAGCATGCGCCTGGAATGTAACATTACCTGCGCCTGCGACCTAGGCGTGTTACTTCTATCTATTTAATTATACAAGGTGGAACAGGACGATTGACATTCCTTTAAACCACGTAAAGAGAATCATGTTCTTTACCCGATTTTTTGTATACGGGTAAAGAACATGATTCTCGTTGCGTATAATTTGCGTATTATCTCATGTATCAATGATTGTGTATTGAGTTTATGTTATTATAAACAGTTACGTTAAAACCCAGCTTCAAAAGCTTTGAAAGGCGTATCGCTAGCCTCAAAAAGTGCCTCATTTTTATTGTGTTAATGTAGCTTAGGTTAAGTGCATTTTGTTGTATTCTTATGGTAAAATAAAGATATTTGAAAATGAATAAAAATGAATCAAATCCAATAAATAATTTAGCCACAGGAAATTATTTTTCATTTTCTTATTTTTGCATTTTTTTGTTTTTGTTGTAAATTATTACAGACTCAGATCTACATCATGTTGAAAAAAATCGGCTGTTCCATACTAAAGTTTTTTACCTACTATTCTAAACTGTAAGGGACGGTTGTTAAGTTGGTGCCGTAGTATAAGTTATTCAGTTGGATAGTCTAAAGCACCTCTTAAAGTTTGTAAAGACTTTTGAAACACTATACAAGGTGGAACAGGACGATTGACATTCCTTTAAACCACGTAAAGAGAATCATGCTCTTTACCCGTATACAAAAAATCAATCAAATCCAATGAATACTTTAGCCACAGGAAATTATTTTACATTTTCGTATTTTTCAACATGATGTAGATCTGAGTCCGTAATAATAATAGGTAAACATTGTAAGGTCAAGAACCTGTGCAAAACATGTGATTCTATTCTCTGCGTTTGTATTGTTCTCCGACTAAAGTGCCTGCGCCTAGCTACCTGCGTCCCGCACCGCTCCCGCCACGCCCCGCACCGCACCGTTGGTCAGTGACTTTTCGTAGATAAAGCGTGTTTACTTTTTATGCAGTTAATTCTGCTAATTATTTTGTTTGAAAACTGCAATTTTCAAATTTTCCATTAACTACTAATCTTCGTGTTTTAAAATGTTTCGATGGACTAGTACTGTGTTCTTTTTCATTTAATGTCGTACATCCAGAACCACGTTGTATACTAACCTATCCTGCTGGTTTCAATGATCTCTCTACACTACCTAGCAGGTGACAGCCTGCGCAGTCTACTTGCAAAGCCCGAACCGTTACAGTGGAATCTTCGATTGTTACATTTCAGGCGAAAGCTCCCGGTGTGAGAGCGCTTTAAGACACAGCCTCAATTTCATCTCAATTTCTGTATAAGTAGGAAATTGCGACATACTTATCTATTAAAGGGGTTCGCTAAAAACTCCATCTTTTCATCGGGGGTGTAACTCAATGGTAGAGTGTCTGCTTCTAACGCTGAAAGTCCTGGGTTCGAACCCCAGCATCTCCAAGTGTTTTCTTTTGCCTTTTGGTCGAATTATAAAAAAAAATATGTGTATGCAAAGTTTGCTTCTATGCAAGTACATTTATCTAGCTGAAAAGTTTAAAAAAATACATCATAAATATGTACAAATTCAAGATTACTTACCATGAAAATACCTTCAAAAATCCACCAACTCTATCAAACATAAAAATAAAAAAATGTCTTTCAAAGAAATCTCAGCACGTCGCTTGTGTATTACCGATATGGGGCGCCACTGCAATGATTGACAGCTAATAACCACAGATTTCCCACGGGGACGTACAATTTGTCCCCTACACCCCATGGGTTTGCCGCGTAGTCACAGAAAAAGCTGTGACTTTTGAACATGTCTATGTTATGGTGGTTAGAATTTTTTTTCTGGATATACGTAACCCACTGATTGGCCTCGAATATTTCCAAAGAAGACCCCAAATACTTCGGTTATTTTCTCAAATAAACCTACGGGTTCAACTTTAAAAAGCGCCTTCTTAAAAGTTAACAGCAAATATTAAGATCATCGATTAAACCAACTACATTTTGATTTATTCTCAATAATGAACCACTTTCAATTATTATTGGAAACCATACAGTAAAATAACAGCTATTTTCGACGGGGGTGTAACTCAGTGGTAGAGTGTCTGCTTCGCATGCTGAAAGTCCTGGGTTCAAATCCCAGCACCTCCAACCTACGTTTTTGGAAACTTTTTTATTTGGATAGAACGCTTTCTTTTCACCGCACACATTATAAAACACATACCTAATGAAAACAACCGACTTCCAAAAAAAAAACACTACAAAGTATAAAAATAACATTATTGTGGAAGTCGGTTAAAGAAGGGGAGGAGTAATTATCAATTTTGTTATTATCAGGGTAGAGTACCTCCCTACCTACCTACATAGATTCAGGAGCTAGACCACCATCTCTTAATAATCTTTCTTCAGTGTGGGAAAGAGATGGAGCTAGACGTCCTGTATAGCTCCATCTCTTTATCACACCGAAGTAACATTAAAATAACACTGCTTTAAGAGGTGGTGGTTGGCCCCCAGGAGTAATTTTAAAATACAGGTAAAAAATGCAAGAATACTCAGCAACTTAAATTAACTAGCAGACATAAAAATCAGGAACCTATTTGTTACTCATAAAGATAATTTTCTAATCTACCATCAAGCATTCTACCCATACTTCATGGGCAGTACCTACATATAAATAGAATAATAATATAGATGTTCTGCCGTTATCGTTCAGCATACAATATTAACCTCATGCCATTACGAGGAGAGCTTTTTACGCGCGCAAACAGACCGACCGACGGATAATCTGTCAGAAGTCGCAAATCTCAGACAACTGGAAGTGTTATGGATTTTTATGCTACTGGATTTTTGTTTGCATTTTAATTTGGCAGGGTTATGTACGCAACCATATACTCTTTTTGACTGACATCCGACCAAACTACGTCTTTGTACATAACAATAAAAAATAAAACTGCTACTATTTTAATATTATATCTATTGAAAAAAATGCATTTGAATTAGTAATTTTGCACGTGGCTGATTTGATTCTCTTCTTGTAGTTACCATAACTCGCTAGATATTATTATTTTCAGTTAGGAAACGAAACTAAGACTAAACTCTCATATTTAAAAAAAGTTATGGAATTCTCGCGCTACGCTCATAGAGACAGCCATCAAATCAAGCCACTTCCATATCTCCTACATCCACACACTCTAACTAATCATAAGGCGCTCATTGGGCACAGGCGCACAGCGATAAATCCAAGTGCCTTCACTATAACTCACAGTGAGACCTACCCCTAATTAGGGGTAGCGATAAAAATAATTACCTGCCAAGTTTCTAGTGGTACTGTGTTCGTTTCATATTGCGATAACTTCATGTTAGGCTAAAAATAATGTACCTAGAATTGAAAATGTCTGTTACTTTCTTAACCTAGCACTTCCCGCGCGACTTCATCAATCCCCAGTTAGGGGTACATTTTCAAAAAACCCTGATACACGTCATTCTTTATTTTTGGTCTTAAGTATACGGGGTTTCGAATTAATCGGATCGCGCGTTAAAATTCTTCCACACAAACTTTGACGCCCCCAATCCCCCTTAGGTTGTAGTTTAGGGAAAAAAATGACAAACTCCATAATTTACTTAGATAAGTATAAGTAATCGTGCCCAGTTTCAAGTTTATTAACTCAAGAAATAAGATTTTTCATACAAACAAAATCGCCCTTTAAAGTTCGAATTTCCAAAAATCCTTCGTTAATGGATGTTTACAACATAAAAGGCATCAACTGCCAAAATTTCAAGTTTGTAGCCCCCAGCGGTTCAGGCTCTGCGTTGATGAATCAGTCGGGACAAGTAATTATACAAGGTGTAACATAAATAACGCACAACCTCTTAAGGGGTCATTGTACTCATCATTATGAACAACTTTTACTATGGGACCAAACGTGAAATCGTGAAAAAATATCAGATGTTCCCTACACTTTGGCGAGTCATGTGAACATAAATGTAGGAAACAGCTGATTTTTTTTCGCGATTTCAGGTTTGGTCCCAAAAAAAAGTTGTTCATAATGATGAGCACAATGACCCCTTAAGAGGTTGTGCGTTATTTATGTTACATCTTGTATATGAATAGATAATTAAGATAGTGGTCCCCAAACAGACAACCACCTAGTTGGGTGACCGCTGTCTTAATATTAATTGACAGGATCTTGGAGATCGAGGACTGCCTCGTTAGTCTAGTGGTTGCAAGCGCTACTACTGAGCATGAGGTCCTGGGTTCGATTCCCAGGTCGGGCAAAGTGTTATTGGGTTTTTCTTTCTGGAATTTCTCAGTAGCAGCCCGAAGTCTGGATTTGTGCCCGGTTGATGGCAATAAGCTCGCCCCCTATTACATGGGACTTAAACATAACGTGCGAAATGTGGGTGTATACTATAGGTACACCTCTGCCATACGGGGAAACAAGGCGTGATGTTATGATGTTATGATCTTGTAGACCAAAAACTCTAACTTATTTCTTTTGTAGAAAGTCTCCAGCCAACCCTTTGAATGCGGTTGTTTATTAATTAGTGACGTAATAAACAAGCGTTTTATGTGCTATCAAAAGTGTAAAGAGATAGTAAAATATTAATGAGACAAATGTGTATCCCAAGTAATACGGCCAAAAATTAACACAAATCCCACATACACGACAATTAAAATATAATAAAATAATTTCATATTCGTCTTTAGTATCAGCCATTTGTAGCAGTCATCAAGTCAACCCTTATTTGCTGCATATTAATTGTTAACTTGAGTTTTATGAGTGAAAAATTAAATAGAACGCTTGGTTTTACAAGTCACGAATCTATGTTTAGTGTACTTAGAATCACAAGACAGCGTAAAAGTTAGTAATTTCGGCCAACTTTGCCTTCATTGTTAGAGTTAACGACATGTCAAGTTTAAAAGTCTATAAAAAAACCTGACCTGGCTTCAGGCCTGAAGATTATTTCTGTCATTATGTATAAAGTACCGAAGCTTTTATTCAACATGCACCCATCCCTTGAAAACTTATGTTTATTTACGGAAGTAAAAACTTTATAATACCGGTTATTACCTAACGGTAATTATTATTAAAAAAAAAAAAAAAAAAAATTTTATTGCAACAACTTAAATAACTTATCCTAGTTACAATGGGGAGAATTCTTTTAAGCAAATAATTTACTTGTGTTAGGATGCTCCGGCCTTCCACAGATTATCATCATCTGCCATCTGCCAGCCTTTTCCCAACTATATTGGGGTCGGCTTCCAGTCAAACCGGATGCAGCTGAATACCAGTATTTTACATGGAGCGACTGCCTATCTGACCTCCACAACCCAGTTGCTGGTTGTTGAGATTATATAATTGTTATTAAGTTATTGAGCCTGTTCAAGATATACAAGGTGTAACACAAATAACGCACAACCTCTTAAGGGGTCATTGTACTCATCATTATGAACAACTTTTACTATAGGACCAAACCTGAAATCGCGATAATAAATCAGCTGCTCCCTACATTTATGTTCGCATAACTCGTCAAAATGTAGGGAACAGCAGATTCTTTTTTTCGCGATTTTAGGTTTACAGATAACAACTTTGAACCACGTAGAATAATAGCTTTATTATTTGGTTTTAATGATTCATACTCAATAGTCAAAATAATTGTCGCTGCAGAGCAGTTCTTATAAGCAAGTCCAACATTATAAACATAACATAAACATAACATCACGGCTGTATTTCCCGAGAGTTAGGCAGAGGTGTACCTATAGTACATTTCGCCAGTTATGTTTAAAACTCCCTTATACAAGGTGTAACATAAATAACGCACAACCTCTTAAGGGATCATTGTACTCATCATTTTGAACAACTTTTACTATGGGACCAAACCTGAAATCGCGAACAAAAAATCAGCTGTTCCCTACATTTATGTTCGCATAACTTGTCAAATTGTAGGGCACAGCAGATTTTTTTTTCACGATTTCAGGTTTGGTCCCATAGTAAAAGTTGTTCATAATGATGAGTACAATGATCCCTTAAGAGGTTGTGCGTTATTTATGTTACATCTTGTATAAACTTATACGAACAACAATAAAAGAAAGAAAACACACTATTTTTATCAAGGGCAAAAAACGCGCTATGATGTGTGTTGTGTGTGGGAGGTGTGGAGGTGAATGTGCGTGAAGTAGTGGGTGTGAGTAAGTATGGGAGTGAGGGTTGTACAAATTAATTATCTATTGTAATTTGAGGTAAAATACAGATAATTCTCTGTCCTACCCTTTTGCTGTGCCCTACAGGGTCCATAATGATCTCAATTATATATTATAGTTACCATCTAAGTACACATTATGGTAAAGCAATACAGATCTTGAGTATTGAGT
The DNA here is from genome assembly GCA_947568875.1 of Fissipunctia ypsillon. Classification (NCBI taxonomy): domain Eukaryota; kingdom Metazoa; phylum Arthropoda; class Insecta; order Lepidoptera; family Noctuidae; genus Fissipunctia; species Fissipunctia ypsillon. Next base: position 18,324,328 of record OX387655.1, on the reverse strand, counting down.
ATAATATTTTTGCTAGCTAACCCTACGACTAGTCTGGGGATCGGAAAATAATGAGGGACATTATTTTCCATTAGCGACAGAAATATCATAGCGTAATATATTATGTGTATCATTTATATTTCTATGATGTGTATATTATAGACTCAATTATTGCACCATATTATAAATACCCACCCAGTAAATAGCTCAATCACTATTGATTTAGTTGCAACGAATTTGTGCCTTTTAATGTCAACAGTTGACATGTATGACGTATGCACACAATTATTGTGTACATCACATACCTACATGGAACTATGGAGCATCATTACAGTTAAACCCAAATTAATAGCAACATAGCCATTGCAATTAATAGCATAACATTAATGACAACTATACAACCCTTTCGTCGCCTTGTTTTAATTACTCCTATGTCTCACGACATTTGACAAACAATAAGGTGTACATGTGTGTTTGTAGCAATTAGTCTATGAAATGAACATCATTTAAATTTAAATCATTGCCTTGTTACATTAGTCATTTATCCACCAACCCTGCGCCACCACCTTATATTACTTATATTTGTGGCTAAAAAAAAACAGATCTATCTATCTATCTGCCTAACGTCTAGTCTAACCGGATGCAGCTGAATACCAGTATTTTACATGGAGCGACTGCCTATCTGACCTCCACAACCCAGTAACTGGGTAATACGATACCCCTTGGTAAGACTGGTTGTCAGACTTTCGGTCTTCTGACGACCCGTAACGACTGTCAAAGATCTACGAATGACAGCCGAGACCAACGGCTTAACGTGCTTTCCGAGGCACGGAGGAGTCTCGGTATGTAAAGATGGTCACCCATCCACGGACAACCCCGGCAAGCGTAGCTTAACCTGATGGAACGACCCGTGCGGCTGTTATTACTTAGCCACGAGCTCATCTCAGCCATCAGCTCATCAAAAAACAGACCTATTACACAAGAAATATTAATATTGAGTAATTATGTCATTTATTTTATTTTATTCTATTCGGGAAACTTACAGCTAGCTTATACAGTGTTATTAAACAATATAAAATTGAAGGCCATTTACAAGTTTCCATTGATAAACACTGAATAATAAAAAATAAATAAAAAAACAAAAGGTCGGTACAAAAAATCTATGACATAAACTAGGAAATATATTTTTAGAAACCTAACGTTAGACGCAAACGATTACCTTTTGCGCAAAGAAGCTTTTCACCGACAACCGTTTAAGCTGAGAAACACTGGTATTGAATATATCCAATATATAGGTATTATTATTATTTATTTATAATTTTGTTGTTTTTCAAGAAAATAAAAATGATCATGTTTGTTCCTGTTCCTCTGTCCTGCTCAAGTTTTATGTTAATTAAAGTACCTATTGAATACGTGGGTTTTCATATCAGTCCACTGCTGGAGATAGACCACCACCTTTTAAAGCAGTATTATTGTAATCTTACTTCAGTGTGGGAAAGAGATGGAGCTAGACGTCCTGTATAGCTCCATCTCTTTCTGACACTGAAGTAACATTAAAATAATATTGCTTTAAAAGGTGGTGGTTGGCCCCCAGAACGTCCTAATTTGCTCCAAAACAGGTCTTCCAGACTCCGCATTTGATTCAGTATCTTCATAATCTCGCCTATTTGTTCGAGGTCGGCGCAACATGTATTTTTCTTCCATACTTGTCTGTTAGTCGTCATCTCGTTAGTCCCCCCCTTTCTAGCTATATCATCTTTCACACAGTCCATCCATCGTTTCTTCGGTCTTCCTCTACTCTTATAGCCATCCACATTAATACTCAAAACTTTCCTGACGACAATATCCTCATTCCCCATTCCATATTCAGCCACTTCATGCAAGTCAATAATAAACATACGCGACACAATTAAAACCAACTTAATACCGACATCGGCTCATAACATCAGTCGTTTGTAGCCACTATCAACCCTCCGCCGCCGTGTATTAATTGGTGGCTCTCCAAACAACGGCCCGATAATGTTTGATTGATACCTACGATACGGCCGTAAGGGGACGTTCATGTGGGCGGGAAATATTGATGAGATTTTGTAGTGCTGCTGAGTTTTATGAACGAAAAACTTTTAATCTTTTTAAAAGCTGTTTTCTGTTGTCCTATGCTTTGTTTTGATAATTTGTGAAAGTAACTTCCTGAGTAAGTAGTAGTAGTAAGTTAATTTGTTAGGTAAACAATTAATTTCTCTGATTGTATACAGAGGTGGTTACCCTGTACTATTGGTTTCTGGAAGGTAAGACATATGAACTAATAAAAAATTCACATTTTTCGTGAATGTTTACTCAATTCATATGTCATAAATGGTCCCGGCTGTCATTCGTGGATCTTTGACAGTCTTTAAGGCTCCCGCTGACAGTCCCGAAAGTCTGACAACAAGTTTTACCAAGGGATATCGTATTACCTAGTCACTGGGTTGTAGAGTCGCTCCATGTAAAATTACTGATATGTTCCCAACATAGTTGGATTAAACAGCAGGCTAGATGTACAAAGGTTGGAAGCTTAACCAATAAAACAACTATTTTTAAAAATGTCTACAACGAATTAAAGTTTAAGAGTATTCGAAATGACTAAGACTCGCTTGCGCCACAAAACAGTCAATGCGTTTAGCGCTACATATTATTTATAACGTCATTATGTCTCTATCATCTTCAAACGTTTGACAGAAACAGAGTGATGTTTGGATACGTTTAGCGGTAAACGTATTTAGCTATTTGTGTTGCAATCGGGCCATAGGATTCAAAACTACGTCCGGCCGTCGAGAGAATGCGTTCTTTACACCTGTCAGTTGGACAATTTCTAGTACATAACTATAAGGATGAAATTCGCAAAACACTTATTGGTTAGGATGAAACTGATATGTATCCAGAGCCTAGACCACCACCTCTTAAAGCAGTATTACTTTAATCTTACCTGAGTGTGGGAAAGAGATGGAGCTAGACGTCCTGTAGGTATAGCTCCATCTCTTTCTCACATTGTAGTCACATTAAAATAATACTGCTTTAAGAGGTAGTGGTTGGCCCCCAGAACGCATTCTCTCGATGGCCGGACTATACTGACTATCTTATTCACGTATTAAGTCAACACATAAAATGTCTTGCGACTTTTAATCGCAACATCAACAGTCCAGTGCGCACGTGGCTTAACCCTATATATCCATAAGGATATTCCGTTACACGCGTCATTAAGGGATGGTAAGCGTTACACAGAGCCTGGGAGGGTTATCGGCTCGACATACATACTCTTTGATTACCGATACATAATCAACTATTATTTCGGATTAGTGCGTGTATGTAAATGTAAACGGGGCTTTGTTTATTATAATGGTTTTGGATGGAGACGCTAAGGAGACCTTACAGTAAATGTTTTGGGGAATGAAGATGTACCGGTGGCTTTGCAGTTCGATTTTTGTTTTCATAGCAAGTAATTTTAAGTATACCGACCCACACTAGGCCTTTTTTTTTGTGGATGGGAAATCATCAAATGACTTCTCCCGCTCTGGGCGGAGCGGGAGAGCGTGTCAGACTTTTACTGACTAAAACCCACCCGTGTTCCTTCTGTTGCCTGTGTCGGGGCCACGGTAACTCTTTGGAACATCTCGCAACCCTAGCTGGCATCGGCCGTCAATAGTGCTGACATCTCTTTGAGGCGCGCGTGGAACACAACGCGCCGTCGACTCGGGCTTGGTCCTTACCGGACGGCGAGCTACCCATTGCTCGCCGTCCACAAGCCCGCGCCTACGGTGGCCGGGAATCGGCTGCCAATTCCCGACGCCCAGGGCGTCTCCTGCGGCGACTAGGAGCGTAAGGGCGCAAAGCTCGCCTCTCCCTCACGCGTCCCGTCTCCTCCTTCGCGAGCATTACTGCTTCGCAGAAGGAGGTAATGGCTTCCCATGTACTCTCGCTCCGTACCATGGCCTGGACCAGGGCCGGACGCGAGAGATCGCCGCCGCTGATCGCTTCCGCGAGGACACGGCGGTGCTCCGCCCAAGCCGGGCAGACCTCCACCGTATGCTCCACCGTGTCCTCCGGGCGATCCACACAGTGGTGACACCCGGGCGTTTCCTCCCGCCATATCCGGAACAGGTACCTCCCGAAGCACCCGTGTCCGGTGAGGACCTGCGTCAGGCGGAAGGTGAGGACACCGTGGCGCCTCTCCAGCCACTCCTCAAAGAGGGGACTTATCGCCGCAATTGTGGCGTGCCCACCCACACTAGGCCTGCATGCTAGATTATGGCCCACTCCCTTTCACACAGAGGAGGCCTGTGTAGTGTGTGCAGTGGGAACATTATAGACTAATTATGCTTTACTCTAAGGACTGATTCCACCAATGAAACTGAACGCGTACAGCACATAAACCACGTTTAAAGGCTGTCAGTGTCATTATTTTCTTTGGAATAATGACATTGACAGCTCTTGAACGTAGTTTAGATGTGCTAATCGCGTTCAGTTTAATTGATGAAATCCGCCCTAAGTAATTTTTGACGCCAATCAATATTTCTCCAAAAACAGTCGGCTCAAAATGACCAAAAAAGTTTTTTTATAACGGCTTATCATTCATCATACTTCCCCCAACATTTATGGAACCATGACAGTATAGCAGAAGCCACCATGCACAAACTTATTTCGCCAAAACTTCATTTCAAATTCATAAATACACGACAAGTTTTGTCACCAATGCTTCCCTTTCATTGCCTTTCGACCCAAAAAGCTACACTATATTCTCTATCACTGCTATGCCACATTTAAAAGCTGTTTGAAAGACTACTACCACACCACCACACAGCAGCAATATTGATCCAGCACGAATACCTGAGCAGGTTGGCTTAAGGCCTGGCAAGTCTTGCTCCAGCCAGGTCTTCCGACTGACGGAATTGTATAGAGGATCGGTACGAGGCTAACAAAGTCACTGGTGTCGTATTTGTTGACCTCTGGGCAGCAAACGACACCATAAATATTACTTGACAAAGTAAAAACTGTAACTAACGACCAGAGTTTTGTACGCATACTAAGTGAACTCCTGCAAAACGGCCGCTTTCAGGTGTGCTTCCAGTCTGATAAGAGTAGATGGCAAAGGCAAAAGAACGGCCTCCCTCAAGGCAGTTTAAAGAAAAAAAGAAAGAAAATACGTTTATTTGCGGTAAATATGACGCAAAAAAAAGAACACTAACACAAAAAGAAACAAGTTGAGGGAAAATATGCGTTTGTTGCGCTTTTTAACATATATAAACGACCAGCCTATCACACAACACACTCAGCGCTTACTGTATACAGATGACTAGCGACACAACCAGCAACTTTCAATAACTTAGAGCAATAAACAAATTAACAGTGGCACTCGGCCATATCCGTCCAAGACAAAGCCATGCTCATTCCATTCCATCTCCGCAACAGGAAGTCAAATCGGTCACTTAACATTACACAGCGAGGAACTAAGGTCGAACACTGCTCGAATCCCACATATCCAGGTGTGACGTTGAATAGGGCCTTAACCTATAAGTCAGACTGCCAAAAACAAAGAAGGTAAAGCCCGCACTCCGCGATACCCGCAATAATTTGACAACATACACAAACTGGGGAACAGGACCCGATGTTCTTTTCGGCTGGAAAATTTACGTGTCCAGTGTGGCATCGATCCACACACGCCAATGAGGTAGACATTGCCCTAAATGAGACGTGTCGGTTAATATGCTTGAAACCGACGCCACCCTGAAAGCTCTACCCATTAGCAGGTATAACACCACTTGCCGTACGAAGGGAAACCGCATGCGCGCTGGAAAAAGAGCTTCTTACGGTCCACACAGCCGATCCAAGACCTGGATGGCCTCATCCAAAGAGCGAAGTAAATTGTAGGAAAAGAGGCATCCACTATCCACCATATCAAGACTTTGTACAGCCCCAAGAACTCCTGCCTCCCGGTCGCGAACTGCAGTGGCTATTTGTAAAGCACTGAATCGACTGCGTACCCAAGTAGGCCGCTGCAAACAATCTGGCGAAATTGGGCATTATCGATTCACCCAACATCCAGTGCGAGTGCGGTGCTCCTGAACAGACTTTCTCTCATCTGCTAGAGTGTCCCAATTGTTCGTTCACCTGCACCCTTGACGATCTAAACAACGCCTCTGATGCCGCAATAAATGTGGCCACCGGGCCCAATCAGTATAGATGTACCGTCGAAACGAAAAGAAGAAGAAGAATGCCTAAGGGCGAATTTCACCCATACAACTGAACGCGATTAGCGCATCTAAACCGCGTTCAAGAGCTATCATTGCCATAATTGTTGTGGAATATGGACACTGACAGCTATTAAACGTGGTTAAGGTGCGGTGATCGCGTTCAGTTTCATTGGTGAAATTCGCCAAAAGACAGCACGGCATAAACCGTTGCAAGTCCTATATTACTCAATATACCACAATCGTGACATGGCATCCCAAAAGTAACCGCACCACCATTTAGGTACACTTTACATTCAACGAGCATGTCATTTGTCACAATAACAGCAATTAAAGTGACACCAACGTGGAGGACTGAAGTCACGCCATCCTTGACTATCAGCCTTAATATGTTAATTTGACTATTAATAATATAACATGAACATGTTGGTCGACGACCCACGTGAATTTGTAATTAGTGGGATCAGTAATATTGTGGTCAGAGGTATGTGTAAGAAAAATGTCGTGAGGAAAGTTTTGAGTAGGAATGTGGATGACTAAAAGGGCGAAAATATACATGCCTGTAGCTCGTATAAAACTATGCAAGTAGCTTGCATGCCGTTCATGCTTAATCAGATGTTTTGCTTGGTGAATGTGACATTGGCATGCAAGCTACTTGCATAGTTTTGTACCAGCTACAGGCGTGTGTATTTGCGTCCTAAGAGTTTGGGAAGACCAAAGAAATGATGAATAGACTGTGTGAAAGAAGATATGGCTAGAAAGAGAGATGACGACTAAAAGAGAAATATACAAGGAAAAGACACGCTGCGCCGACCCCAAATAAATTGAGATAAGGGCAAGAGAATGATGATGAGCCGATGCCGCGATGACGTATGTGGTATCTGGGCATTTCATCTTGTCATCATCCACTTTGTACTGAAATGAATTGCGAAAGTTTTCGTCTCTCGAAGCTTAGTTAGGGCATATTTCACCAATAAAACTGAACGCGTTCAGCAAATGTAAATCCTGTTTAAGAGCTGTCAGTGTCAAAATTTCTGTGGAATATTGACAGCGACAGCTCTTGAACGCGGTTTGGAAGTGTTGATTGCGTTCAATTTCATTGGTGAAATCCGCGCTTATACTTACCTTATTTCCACAATCTAACCCAACCCACCAACCAACCTACCTACCAACCTATCCAACTCACCCCTACCTACCTCCACCTACCTATTCCAATGAGAAGGTATATTTCTGCAGTGTGAAATGTTTGTCGAAAGTACAGATATAAACCTAATCATATAAATAACAAATCTAAAATGAATTGTACTTAGTTAAAAATTACATTTCAATATTTGCACACCACAATGTTGTGGTAGAATGTACAGAACTTGTAATATTATGTCGTTTATTAGTTTACTTTCTTATTAATTTACATTTTGAAATATTTCTTAAAATAAAAAGGTAGAACAAAAACATTTAAAAATATAATAAAATAGAGTTCCACCGGTGTCGGGAGCAGGGTCCAAGCTACCGGTGGTTAGGGCTGCAGAGACAGGAACCTCCTCACAATACGAGCCGTATCAAGGAGTACTGCCTTCTGAATCAGGCCCTTGATCCAACCGCCTAACGAGAGCGTCGAGAGATGTTGGTCGAGGCTTTCGGCTGTCAGAACATTGGCCATTACGACAATCGACACAATGACAGCCGAGCTCACATTCCACATGTCAACAACCTCGTGTGCTAAGTCGAGATATTTTATTTATTTCTCTTTCTCAGCTTTCACGAGGTTCTCGTCATGTGGGATGGTAACATCGATAATCATTGCGCGGCGCGCTAATCGATCTATCACCACTATATCAGGCTTATTGGCGACAATAGTCCTGTCAGTGATGATAGACCGATCCCAGTACAACGTGACATGGTCATTTTCAAGAACTGGGTCGGGCACATACTTGTAATACGGTACCTCAGAGTCCACAAGTTTGTATTTCAAAGCAAGTTGCTGATGAATAATCCTGGCCACTTGGTTATGTCTGTGCAAGTACTCGCCATTAGCTAGACGAGAACAACCAGAGATAATATGTCTGATAGACTTACTCGGACGGTGGTATGCCCGACACACGTCAACCGTCCCTTCCTCCATAATATGTCTCCGGTTGTTATTCGTCAAGATAACTTCGTCCATAATTGCACAGACGAAACCTTCAGTTTCCCCGAAAAGGTCACCAAAGCGTAGCCAGGATACGGATGCTAAGAAATCTACACCGGGCTCATGAAGAGCCCGATAGAAGCGCCCGTGAAGCTCCTTGTTTTGCCATACCGCCTTGCGGTCATCTGTAGTGAGTACTACAGGTTTGCACCAGTTCTCTTTAGCCATGGAGAGCGGGGTGGGCCACTTGTTCACTGCGACCACATCACGGTGCATACCCACGTCGGTTTTAAAAAAATATTCCCTGAGGATGCACACCTCGCAGTTGTGGAGGGTCTTCGCATTTAAAAAGCCTCGACCCCCGCACTTCCGCGGGATGCACAGTCTCATCACCGATGATCGTGGGTGATGCATCCGGTTTGCGGTCAGCAGAGTACGGACCTTCCTATCCAGGGCGTCGAGTTCGGTCTGAGTCCATTTGAGTATACCGAAAGAGTACATCAAAACCGGCATGACCCAACCGTCGCAGGCGCGCACCTTGTTTCCGCCTGAAAGAAGACTAATTTAAACCTTCTTCAGGCGACCAAAGAAGCGCTCCTTCAACGATTGCTTCATGTCAGCAACATTGATGCCTAACGCTTCTGACATACGCAAATACTTATAGCTTTCGGATGAGGAGAGGGATCTAAGATGTATGGAATCTGAAAGTTGAATTCCCTCGGATTCCATAATCTGGCCTCGCTTTACATGCATGACTGCACATTTGTCCGCACCAAACTCCATCCTGATGGCGTTACTGAAAGTTTCAGTTACCTTCAGTAGCTCTATCAGTCGCAATTTGTTGGGGGCAAAGAGTTTCAAGTCATCCATGTACAGGAGGTGAGATATGACCTGACCACCTCTCCTCAGCCGATAGCCTAGACCTGAATCCTCCAGCAGTGTGCTTAGAGGATTCAGGGCTAAGCAGAACCAAAGTGGACTCAAACTGTCGCCCTGAAATATTCCCCGTTTAATCCATACAGGTTCATCATTCCTCTGGATCTGTCCACATCCTGGATAACGAAGGACTGTTCTCCATTGCCCCATGCACGACTCAAGGAAGGTGCATAGAGTTGCATCAATCTTGTACAACTCCAGCACCTTCATGAGCCATGTATGTGGCACTGAGTCGTAGGCCTTCTTATAACCTATCCAGCATGTTGACAGATCCTTGCGGGATCGACGAACCTGTTGGCTACTGGCCATGTCGATGAGGAGCAGCTCTTTAGTACCGCGGGACCCATTCCTGCATCCATTTGGAGAGGCAGACATAATCAAGTTACTTTCAATGACGAGCTCGTGGCTAAGTAATAACAGCCGCACGGGTCGATCCATCAGGTTAAGCTACGCTTGCCGGGGTTGGTTCGTGGATGGGTGACCATCTTTACATACCGAGACTCCTCCGTGCCTCGGAAAGCACGTTAAGCCGTCGGTCCCGACTGTCATTCGTGGATCTTTGACAGTCGTTACGGGTCGTCAGAAGCCCGAAAGTCTGACAACCAGTCTTATCAAGGGGTATGGTATTACTCAGTTACTGGGTTGTGGAGGTCAGATAGGCAGTCGCTCCATGTAAAATACTGGTATTCAGCTGCGTCCTGTTAGACTGGAAGCCGACCCCAACATGTTTGGGAAAAGGCTAGGCAGATGATGATATTAATTTTCGCTCTTAAAATTGATGTAAGAAGTTTATAGACCGTCGACAAACACGTGATCGGTCTATAATTCTTGGGTTCCGCAGGACTACTTGACTTGTGGAGCAGGTGGATAACGCCTTTTGATAGAAACTGCGGTAGTGACCCAGACTCTAAGAATGACTGGAACTGAGATGCCAGACAAGTGTGTGAACTAATTAGCCATTTCAACCAAAAGTTGTGCAGTCCGTCCGGTCTCGGAGATTTCCAATTCTGTAACGGACGGACTGCTTTGGCTACGACTAATGGCGTAATTATGACTGCTTCCATTTCTGGTATAGTTCCACACACTCGCTCGATATTTCGCATCCAGCCAGCCTAAGCGTGACAGACGGGCACCGACCAGATGCTATGCCACAATGCATTCGTGGTGGCATCATCCGGATGGCACACGTCCGTCACATTTTGTTCAGGTCGCTCCCAAGCTCTATATACCCACCTCTCATCGCTCTGGAACATGCGGTTCTACGTGTACCAGTCAACCCACCGCTTATACCGCCGACTCACCCATGCACAAAGCACAAACTTTCTCTTTCAGGAAGTCGATGCGCTCTGTGACACGGGACATGTATTCTCGAGGGTTGATTGCCCGAGAATGCCCGCCTTACACACATCACTCGTGGTCGTGTATTGCCCTCCCTGAAGCAGTATAGTTTGTCGATGAGTACCCTGGCCCCATCGATACGACGCTCGATCCTGCACTGCCAGGCACACGGCTGGTTTTGGTCGAGTAGCTCCGTCACAGTTTGGAAACTTGACGTTAGCTAAACGACATGCCGCAACAGCTGCGCAATACAGGATCGAGTGTGTATCAATGAGATCCTCGCTGCTCTCGAAAATATTCTTGAGCTGCGAGTCCAAAACACACACCAGCGCCCTACTCCTCTTGTGCATAGGCAATCGTGGTAATCGGGGCCTAAGTTCGGTCGGAGTGGACCCATACTCGAGAAACGCATCCTCCAGTGCGCTCCTCAATCGGGCGTTGCATTGGCTACTTTACTGTGGCAACCCTATCATCCTCCTCTACAACACCATGATTGGACCGCGGCGGGATTGTATCTATAGGTGACGCTTGTACCGCGGTTTGTGCAGGAGTCGAGACGATATGGTTGCTCTGTACCTCTGAGCGCAGCCTATCAAGTGCGGCATCGTCCAACCTGTGATTGCGTTGGATAACCCGCACCTGATCCGACAGTCGTTGGGCAACTGTTGGCTGTAGTTCCTGAACAGAAACAGAGACAGCATTCTAACACGGTACGCAGTGAGGTTAGTTCCCCCCTCTGTAAACCCGGAAGCACTGTACTTTATAACCCACCTATTTTTTATAGTAGCAATTTTTTTTTTGGTACAATATACCTTTTTTAGTGTGTTTTTGAAATCCCCAAAACCAGCAAATCCATAACAGCCGAGAAAAAAAAAAACTTCACGTAGCGGGTCAAAATTGGTTACCAAACAATAATATGGTTAATGACATTTCCAAGGTCAAGGTCAACAAAGCAAAAGTCAAGGTCAACACCCCAAAGGTCAAGGTCAATAAACCAGAATATGCTCAAATATTAAAATATTACCTTGTGACCTAGCCTTGTGACAAGTTTAAGGCCAAGAGCATTTTCAATGTCAATGACATGTCTCGAAGTAAGGCGTGATTGACGGAACCCTGCTTCGCGGCGCTCTTATTTCTGGATACTTTTTAAAAAAATAACCACAAAGGAAATGGCGGGTCTTTCAGAACCCGCCATCCCCTTCTAACCCAACCTGTCGGGGTGCCCCGAATCCCGAGCTCGCTTTGCTCGCTCTTGCATCCTACGTTTTCATTGCCTTTTACGAAGCTAAGAAGTCACTTTGTCTGAACGTAACAACCAAGGACTGGAATTCATTCATTCTCTGTGATAAAATGTCAAAAAATTTCAATTTTATTTCGTAATTATGTGTAAGTTTTTGAAACTACTATTTATTTTCTCGAAACTATGCATTGGCTTATAACCTCATTGATTTGCTGGCTCTGCTATTTTGCAAAAGTATTCTACATGAAGACGTCTACATGCTACGAAATTGTGAAGCTTTGGACTCGTGGGTTATAAAGTATAGTGGAGCCGTAGACCCGTAATATGCGCGTATGACGTTCTCGTTCCTAGACTGAGTCCATCTCATGCGCTGCACACAACCACCGGCAGCGGGGACCCGGCTCGGGGGCGGTTGGCCCCTGAGTCCCAAGATTCTCAGTGGCCGGCCTCTCCCCTGTCGACTTACAGGTGTTGGCGACGTCGGCGGGGAAAAATACTCGGTCGAGCTCGACGCAACTACCGCAGCCGGTGTCATCACAGCGCTCACGGTGGGGCTGAATACCGGCGGCGGTGAGGCGGAGCTGAGCGAAGAGTCCGGAGGTGGTGGGCTTGCTCGTGCAGCTGATCTCATCAATATTATTTTATTTCCATTGATTATCTCTGTTTTATCATGGTTTTATTGGAGGTAACATCTGAGGTGACATGACAGATGTCACCTCCGATTCGGTATTTTTATTAAAGTCTGCATTTTCCTCTTTTGTAGATTAAATTATTGATTTAAAGGGGTATAGGTTAGCTTAAGATTTCTTTTGGGTTTCTGATATAATAAAAAACTGCGCCTAAAATGAATAAAACTATGAAAATTATGAAAATAAATTTCGTGACGTGTGTGTTGTGTGTTAGTGTGTGGGTGTGTGTGTGTGTGTGTGTGTTTCGTGCGTAATATTATTATTATTAACATCATACCATGTAAAAACACTTCCTCACTCCTTAAACATCATCAATACATAATTATAGTTCCTTGCTCTTGTTCCGTGTTTATTATTGTACTAGCTTTTGCCCGCGGCTTCGCCCGTGTGGATTTCGAAAAATATCCCATGGGTAGGTACGTATGTACTACCGGGATTAAACCTATGTGTTAATCCAGGTAAACAATGTTTTCTTGCACTGCTCATATAGTATCCGAGAAGCGGCGCGCGGATTGACATATGATTTTTTTTCACCTCCAATTTCCATTATTTGACTTATAGGTTATTTATACCAATTTTCGAGTTAATCAAGCTACGAAGTAAAATCCTCCCCTGTAAAATTGACTACCCCGTTAGGTGTAGATTTTCGGAAAACCCTGATACACGTTAATTTTTATTTACGGTATTAAGTACCGAGTTTCGAGTTAATCAGACGGCGCGTTAAAATTCTTCCATACAAACGTTAACACCCTTACCCCTACCCCTTTGAGGGGTAGTTTTGAAAAACTAATAGTGAGAAACTTTATCGCTTATTTAGGCAAATATTCCTGCCAAGTTTCAAGTGTATTAACAAAATGAATTAGATTTTTCATATAAACTGTATCCCCGCTTTTCACCCCCACAGGGGTGGAATTAAAAAAAAATGTTTAGGATACTTCCAATTTCCAAAACTTGACTCGAAGATTATTTATATCAATTTTCAAGTTAACCAAGCCACAGTAAAATCCTCCCCTGTAAAATGGACTACCACTTTTCACCCCATCAGGGGTAGATTTCGAAAAGCCCTAATATAGGTTATTCTTTAGTTTTAGTCAATAATGCTCCGGCACATCGTGCTGACGTTACATGCCAATTCTTGCGAGATGCCGGCTTGAAACTTCTTGAACATCCGCCTTACAGCGCAGACGCTTTTCAGAGCGGGACGAAGAAGCTTTACTTTCGGCCTGGGACAATATATGTGCGGAAATTCCTGAACAGAAATGGAAAGACATTTTTAGTTATTGGTTTATAAAGATGCAGAAGTGTATTAAATGTGGGGTGGCAATTATTTTGAAAAACTGTGAAAAATAAAAATTAAATCTCAAGACTTTCAGAACACCCTACGTACATGATATATATTTATTGTATCCGTAACTGGTACACCACTGACTACCTGCAGTATTGTCCCTCCTTCTCCTTTTAATCCATGCATAGGTTGTCTGTAAAAAATAGCTTTTCGCGAGAAGACCGCCCATTGTGTCACCCGATGTAAAATTTCTACTGTTATATCTGTAATGTTTATGGTGTACTTATTGAAGAGTATTCTTTCTAACTACGTTCTTACAAATAAATAAATTCTGATTGTGATACGGAATCCAATTTTATAACATGAGGAATTTATTTTACCTCCAAACGTATTCCATTCTTTTTGAATACTACCTTGATCTTAATAACAATTGCACTTTTACAAACCTAAAAGACTCGTCCCCAAATCAATTCTGCACCGATGTCATTACCCCCCAACTCCCAAAGACGTCGTATCCCACATATGTGTAATCCCCTAATTTGATACTGGTTTTAATTAAACAATTTAACGTGTCAGTCTCGTAGCGTCCCCCTTACCCCCTACCTCTATCCCCGTAGTCATAGCACCTGTGATTTATTACCCAGACATCTGGATGCTGTGATGTATTAAACAAATCACATGAATGATCATTGGAAAATTTGGCCAAGATAAATGTACCAAAGATATAATATACAGGGTCAAACTAAATTAGGTAGCAAAACTCTGCAGACGTGATAGGAATCGATATCTAAACACAACAAAATAAAAATAAAAAAGATTTGATGATTTTTTTTTTTTGGGTCAACCACCACTTTGGCACTCTGGTCGTGTTGTTACTAGAAGTATGAGTTGAAAAATCTGTTTATTTTAGTGTTACGCAATTTAACAATTTTGTAAAATTGTAGACTTGCACAGTTTTAGGGTACAGGGACCTGCGGGGTAATGGGTTTTTCAGGACTCGTGCGCCGCGTGCGCCCCCGCACCGCAGCCCAGCTCACACACGTCATCACGCTCATGGGCGCGGTGGGGAAGTGCCGCTGCTGTGTGTGTACTTTATTATTATATTTATAATGTTGTGAGGTGTGAGCGCGTGCGCGGGAGACGCGACGGTGAGGGTGGGAGCGAGACGAAACACTTGACATTCTATTATTGTAACAATAATTTATGTTTCAGGTAGGTACATTGTTTATGCATGCACCTGCGATGCCTGCGGAGTAATTTTTAGGTTATTTCATAATATTTATCCATACCTTTATTTGATTGTATAGTTGCAGCATATTTTAAGTAGTTACTGGTTGTTTTGTTTTGTTATGTAACTATTTATGTACTGATCACTGAACCTGACTTGATTTCCGTACGTCTTTTTCGGGTGACCACTGAAAATCAGCGCTGTGCTGTGGGTCCCTCGTAGCACATCATCATGCTGAGTGGAAGCCTTCTTGTCACAGTCATGACGTGCAGCTGCCGACTATTTCTGTTTTGAGCTCGTGATTATAATGTGGATCTATTTTGTTTTATTTTTCTAATTATCCTTATCGTGTTTTGTATGCACGTGTTTCTGTGACAAAGAAACCTATTTTTCTTTTCTTTTCTTCTTTTTCTATTTTGACAATTCACCCGCGTTCATCGCGTTATTTACGTTGCTGAGCAAACGAATTTTTCAAACCTATGAAGCAATGGTTTAGCAATATTCTTCTAAACTCTCGGATTGTGATTATAAATGTGTTACGCAATTAAGGTGCTGGTGGACGCCAAGCTTTATGTTTGTTTTGTGTCACCTTCATAAAACTAATAAAACTCTTCTTCATCTAGAAAAATCAGTGACAAAAATAGAAAAATAAAAGTGTCACTGTCAAACTTACGAAATATAATTGTCATTTTGTGTCGCGTATATTTTATAATAATTTATTTTGTAATCGATATATAAATATGATATTATATTACTACGCATGCACCATATTTTTTACAGTAACGTGCGAAAGCCTTCCACTTGATAGAGAATATGCACTTAATGTGGGCACAGTACTGTTCTCTGCTAGTGATATTCAAAAGAAACAATGGAGCAAGAGCGAAATAGGACTATTGCAAGCTAGAAGGTATTTTCAGAACCTTCTCCCCCCACCAATCTTCATAAACACTTTCAATGAAGATCATGTCAACATTCTACTTGGATACTTCAAAGACGCTTATGTTGCCATCAAAAAGGAAGCAAAAGATCCTGAATCTGACACTATCATGACAACAGCACTCTCGGATGCTATCGGAGGCTACCTTAAAGTATGGGTCCTACCCATCGCAAAGTTAGACTACTACGGAGGCACGATCTCACAAGGCAACGTGGTCAAATTATTCCAGTTTTACAATGAAATAAAAAGATACCTAGACACCAACGGCGATGGATGGCGCAAACCTGATGAGAAGATCCTCAATTCTATGACAATCAACGTTGCCCCTCTTCAATTATTATCGAACACCAGAAGTATGAAAGACCCTTGTGATCATTTAGCTTACTTTGAAAAGACCCCTACAGGCTTAAGTATACCAATTCCAAACGTGAATTGGAATGACAAGTCGAGCACGATGTTTGTACCTCTTAAGAATGTATCCTTAATATTGATGAACACTCCAGATACATCTCATAATCTCATTAAATACTACGATGCAGCAAGAAGTTGTATTCAAACTAGTGACCCTAAACAAGAGGTAAACTTTGACGAAAAATTCCAAAAGTGGCTGATAGACGATGTTGTGCCGCACTTAAAAGACGAGAATTTGTATCTTGCATTAGGTAGTGTTCTAACTTTGATAAACAGGACTCGAGACCTTTGTAATGGCGTCTTAGACTTATACGTTGCCCGCACCAACCACCACAAGCCAAAGAAGAAAAAAAAAATTATCATACCATGTGATATATCATCCAAAAAGATGTGGATTATAACTGTAATACTGCTTATTGAAGTAGCCTGGTGCGTACCAGCAATAATTTTTGTATTATGCTCTAAAAGGTTTCAAAAAAAAGACTGTAGCAGCAACGTTTATCTTTTTATAGACAATGATAAAAAGGATAAAGATATAAGAGAAGCAAAAACAAGTTGTTGTGAGGAGACTTGTTCGGCATGTGTAGAGAATATTCCAGGCGGCACACAAATAATTCGTAAAACAGTGTACAGTAACTTGGAATTTACAGGCCAGTGTCCCTCGTCACAGAGAACGACTACCGTTGGAACTGGAACCGTACCATGTAGAAAGATTGCCCCCAAAACGAGTCTAGGCAGAATTTGTACAACTATTGAAATTAAAACTCCTGAAACATGTGAAGTTTCAAAAAAATCTTCATTAAAAAAACCGTCTTCTACACTATTTTGTAACTCTACACAAATGTCGGCCCTAACAAGTCGAGAAAATTTCGACTCGAAACAAAGTGGAGCAAGCGATTTGACTGTTAGGTCAAGATGTTATCCACCCGTGGTAGATGTTCCATTAAGGAGTAAAAAAAGACGGGATAGAGATGAATATAGAAGACACGAGGACCGTAAAAGATCTGATGACTACTGCAGGAAACCTAATGAATGCAGACAATTCGAGGACTGTACAAAACTTGAAGAACGGAGACAAGCTGAAGAATGTAGGAAACTACAAGAACGAAAACAAGCTGAAGAATGTTGGAAACTTGAGGAACGAAGACAAGCTGAAGAATGTAGGAAACTTGAAGAACGAAGACAAGCTGAAGAATGTAGGAAACTTGAAGAACGAAGACAAGCTGAAGAATTTAGAAAACTTGAAGAACGAAGACAAGCTGAAGAATTTAGAAAACTTGAAGAACGAAGACAAGCTGAAGAATTTAGGAAACTTGAAGAACGAAGACAAGCTGATGAATTTAGAAAACTTGAAGAACGAAGACAAGCTGAAGAATTTAGGAAACTAGAAGAACGAAGACAAGCTGAAGAATGTAAAAAACTTGAAGAACGAAGACAAGCTGAAGAAAGTAAAAAACTTGAAGAACGAAGACAAGCTGAAGAATGTTGGAAACTTGAAGAACGAAGACAAGCTGAAGAAAGCAGGAAACTTGAAGAACGAAGACAAGCTGAAGAAAGCAGGAAACCTGAAGAACGTAGACAATCTGAAGAATGTTGGAAACTTGAAGAACGAAGACAAGCTGAAGAATGTAGGAAACTTGAAGAACGAAAACAAGATGAAGAATTTAGGAAACTTGAAGAACGAAGACAAGCTGAAGAAATTAGGAAACTTGAAGAACGAAGACAAGCTGAAGAATTTAGAAAACTTGAAGAACGAAGACAAGCTGAAGAAAGTAGGAAACTAGAAGAACGAAGACAAGCTGAAGAAAGCAGGAAACTTGAAGAACGAAGACAAGCTGAAGAAAGTAAAAAACTTGAAGAACGAAGACAACCTGAAGAATGTTGGAATCTTGAAGAACGAGGACAAGCTGAAGAAGGTAAGCAACCCGAAGAACGTAGTCAAGCTGAAGAATGTAGGAAACTCGAAGAACGTAGGCAAGCTGAAGAATGTAAGCAACTTGAAGAACGAAGACAATCTGAAGAATGTAGGAAACTTGAAGAACGAAGACAATCTGAAGAATGTAGGAAACTTGAAGAACGAAGATTAGCTGAAGAATGTAGGAAACTTGAAGAACGAAGACAAGCTGAAGAATGTAGGAAACTTGAAGAACGAAGACAATCTGAAGAATTTAGGAAACTTGAAGCACGAAGACAAGCTGAAGAATGTAGGAAACTTGAAGAACGCAGAATGCTTGAAGAATGTCGGATATTTAGACAACTAGATGAAAGTAGGAAATCTGAGGACAGTAGAAAATTTGATGAGCTTAGAAAACTTGATGAGCTTAGAAAACTTGATGAGCTTAGACAACTTGATGACCTTAGAAAACTTGATGAGCTTAGAAAACTTGACGAATGTAGGAAGCTTCAAGACCGCAAAATACGCGATGAATGTAAAAAGTTTGAAGACCGCAAAAAACTCGAAGAATGCAGGAAATTCGATGAAGATAGAAAACAAGATGAAATTGAAATAGACGAATGTAAGAAGCTTGAAGAGCGCAGAAAACTTGAGGAATGTAGGAGACGCAAAAAAGCTGAGCTTTGTAAATATCTCGAAGAAAAAAAAAAGCTCGACGAATGTAGAAAACTCGAGGAACTCCGAAAACTCGAAGAACTCCGGAAATTCGATGAATATGGGGAAGACGACGAATGTGGAGATATCGATCAGTGTTTAGATATTGATAAATGTTTAGATTTCGATGAAAGTAGAGAATACGAAGAATGTAGAGAATTCTATGAAAGTAGGAAATCCGACGATTTTCAAATATGTGACGGAAGTTGTTTAAATGCTGATGATTCTTGTCTAGTTAACGAAGTCAAATATGACAACTTCGAAACTGGGAGAGATAATGCAGATGATTGCAATGACTACAATGATTATGATGAACCAATGTGCTGTAGACAAATTGTTACTCAAGAAACTCCGTTTCCAGCCATTTGTCCATGTACCGGATGCGTAAAACAGAGTTCTATCGATTCAAATTTGACTAGTCGTGGAATGAGTCTTACCGATATGCAATGTCCGTCGGACAGACAAGTTGATACAAAGACCACACGTTGTAAAGTAAAAAAAGAATTTAAGACAAGGGGAAAAGGAGATTTAAAATTTTATTCCGGAAAACCTTACCTAGAGATTACAATTGATAGGCCTGGTACAGAGATTTGCGTAGATATGAGCCAATGTAGAACACATTCTTCCCCGTATAGACCAAGTAAGATCCCTAAACCTGCTATCTGTAGCATCATACAGCCAGCATCAGGAAGACAGTCCACCTTTTCAAGTCCTGTCGACAAACATAAAAGCTTAATTCCTCAGCTCAAGAAGAAAACTGCTGATGACTTTGATTTGGCACCGTGCCATTGTCCAAAATCAGCAGAAAGCAAATTAAACGGTTCATTTTAATTTTTTTTTTCAAATTCGATCATTTCGAGAATATCTACTTACTGCGTGACATTTCAGAATGAAATTAGCTATATTTTAGTTCATATTTTAGTTGTTATGTTCTTCTTATAATTAATTTTATACAGTTATTAATATAATTGGTTTTAATTAAAACAATTTTTTTATTTTGCTTTTCCCGCTTTGATAAATTACAACAAAAACATAACTGGCGAATTGTGGGTGTACTCTAGGCACACCTCTGCCTTACCCTTCGGGGAATTCAAGCGTGGTGTTATAATGTGTTATAGATTATATAATTATATATTGTCTTATAACCGAAAAACTATACAGGTACTCTCATATGATTTGGAATTTTATTTTCTAAGGCCTCGTTCAGAGAGAGTAGGGGCGTCAGGCACCACGGTGCGCGGTGCGGGCAACCGGAAACACAAACATACAGTGATGTACAGAGCGTTCAAGGAGAAGCGTTTTTGCACGCGTTTATTTGAGTTGTAGCGTCGCATGTGGCGGATGAAGCGATGGGCGACGCCGCGGGTGATGCAGCAGCCATCTCCGCGTGCCTTTCGATGTGTGTAGGAAGAGGAGGGAGGGGTGCGGTGAGGGGTAGCCGCGGTCCTGGCAGCTGAAGACGCCGCGTGCGTCGCTGCGGACGACGCGGCAGCAAAGCGCCGGGTACCGCTATTCCGCATGCCCCGCTCCTTCATAAACGAAACCACTAGACCACATGTTTGTCTTTGCGCGTGAAATGACGCGAGCTGCACGTGCCGCCTATCTGTGAACTGAAAAAACGTCCGACGCGCCGCAAGACGCCACGCCGCACGCAGGCGCGACGCGACACCCCGCGTCTCCATAAACGAAGCTTAAATGCTTAATAGAGATGCTGCGGCACTTTCTTTCTGTCAACATTCTTTGAAAATACCTCCCCAATTCAGTATTCAGTAGCGGAGTTTACAACAAAACATAACATCATGCCTGTATTCCCCGAAGGGTCAGACAGAGGTGTATGTTCCTATACCTAGTACACCCACATTTCGCCACCAAGCTTATTGCTACCAACCGGGCACCAAACCAGACTCCGGGCTGCTACTGAGAAATTTCTGATGGAAAAACACAATAACACTTTGCCCGGCCTGGGAATCGAACCTAGGACCTCAGCTCAGCGGTAGCGCTTGCTACCACTAGACCAACGCGGCAATCAAGTTTATATCATAGCATCTCATTTCCCCTACAATGCATTTCTCTTTCACAACTTAGGATCCCACTCCACACAATTCCATGAGTACTACACTAATCACTGTGACGAATTTATTGGCTCGGTCCGGGTGAATTAGAGGGGATCCTGAGTTATTGCATATTTTGGCCAGCTCAGGTGGCCGGCCGGGCCGCTAATACGTCATTACACCGGCCCACTTGCCACTTTGCAAATTGACTGTAGACTGTGCACTTTTGTGGTAATATTGCTGGTATTGTGTGCTAGTGCTTTGTGAATAGAAATAGGTGAAGATCATTGTTACGTAAGTTTACATCATCAATACATAAATACAAATAAATAAAATTAAAGTGTCTGTTTGTAATGTCAAAATAACAGCTTTTTACTAAATGCATATGAGAGTACATACGTTAGATGTATCATAAAAACATTTTTTTTTTAATTTTTGTCCGTCGTTCTGTCTTTTTGTTCCGGCTAGTCTCCGAAATGGCTGCGCCAATTTTGACGGGACTTCACTGGCAGGTAGCTGGTAGCTTATAAGGAGTAACTTAGTTAGAAAAAGAAAAAAGAATTAGGGTTCTGCGCAAAAAAATTAAAACCCATGAAATTGTGAACAAAATCCGTTTCAATAGGGGAAGTACGGGGTCGAAGCCGCAGGCAACAGCAAGTTTTAAGTAAAATTGTTCAAATATTAAGAAAAAATTATGTTTTTTCTAGACACAGTTAATAAAAATAACATAACATAACATCACGCCTTGTTTCCCCGCAGGGTTACGCAGAGGTGTACCTCTATAGTACACCCACATTTCGCCAGTTATGTTTAAGTCCCATGTAACAGGGGGCGAGCCTATTGCCATCTACCGAGCACAAATCCAGACTCCGGGCTGCTACTGAGAAATTCCAGATAGAAAAACCCAAAAAAATTAAAAAAATAATAGACAATTAACTATTATTTTTAGGAATACACTTACGGGCGAATTTTCAAACCCAGTCAATCTGCCAAGCGTTTTCCCAACTATGTTGGTTTCTGTTTCCAATCTGACCGGATGCAACTGAATACCAGAATTTTACATGGAGCGACTGCCTATCTGACCTCATACTTATTTCGAAGGAAAGAAAGAAAAAGACGTTTATTTGACACAGTACCAAAGGAGAAGGAGGAAGGAAGGTAAACTTGTGTTTTGTCACAAAATATGGAACAAAAATAGGTCAGTTAGTTCTTTTGACATCGTCAATACACCTGTAGAACAACATTTTTACAGCAACTTTTAAAACAAATTATTTTACAGACTTTAGTTCAGTTTGTAGTTTCACTTATAGTAAAGTGGTCCAGTGGACTAGAGTATATTACTTCAAATACATATTTACTGAAACTGAGGGTTTCTTTTGCATGATCATATTACACCTAACATCACGCTTGTAATCCCCGAAGTGTTAGGCTGAGGTGTACCTATAGTACACCCACATTTCGCCAGTTACCGTTGTTTTAAGTATCATGTAATAGGGGGCGAGCTGGTAATAGTACCAAAAAATAGCTGGTAATAGTAGCGAAAAAAAATCGGCTGTTCCCTACATTTATGTTCGCATAACTTTTCAAAATGTAGGGAACAGCAGTTTTTTTTTTTCGCTATTTCAGGTTTGATCCATAGTAAAAGATGTTCATAATGATGAGTACAATGACCCCTTAAGAGGTTGTGCGTTATTTAAATTACACCTTGTATAAATAATAGGCACGAATCAAGAGCAAGGAACGAGACAGTCTTTAAAGGCAGATTATAAGCTTATACATTTTGTAAATAAAAAATTATTTAAAAAAAAAACAAAAACCGACTTCAAAAACCTAATAAACACTAAAAACTTAAAAATAATATTAAATTGAATAACTACATGTAATCAAGAATTATTAACCTAAATAACCTTACCTAACTTTAATCTACACTATATTTTACATTTTAACAGTTTTTGGAGTCGGTGCCAAGCCAAGTGTATCTATCTAATAGGGCCATAAAATATTTTCCCTTAACTTTTATTATTACAATAGTTTACGAGAGTAAATTAATATCATATTATTAGGTACTTACTGATATTTTTACAAAGCTGTTAAAAGTTTTAGTCAGCGCTCGATAGTTGGCGTTGTACCGTATTCTGAATCACGATATGGTTTCGTTACCGAGAAACCTATGAAGATCAAATTGTGTTACTATCGAGCGATCCAGCATATCCATTTGCTG
Source organism: Fissipunctia ypsillon (assembly GCA_947568875.1). NCBI lineage: Eukaryota > Metazoa > Arthropoda > Insecta > Lepidoptera > Noctuidae > Fissipunctia > Fissipunctia ypsillon. Next base: position 18,301,053 of record OX387655.1, on the reverse strand, counting down.
TCTTCTCCCAGTGACGCCCTAAGCTGAGGTCCGTACCCCACAAGGGGTGCCCTTAGCGTGTAGTCGCTTAGTTTTTAGTTTTCTGCCTGGCTGGAGGCCTTAATTTATTGAGGGATCCACAGGAAAGCCCGGTTAAGCAGTCGACAACCTCCTATAGGTTGAACTGCGAGATGCCATTCCCCAAAAACAACTATCGAGTTTCACATTTCGTCCGCAAGAGCGCGCCACTATCCGAACAAAAACAACTCCATCTTCTTCTGTTGATATTCTGTTTTGTGTTGTAATTTTTTTCAGTTTGTTTTGTTGAGTCTGTTAATTTTTTTTGCTGCTATAGTAACTTTTTTTAGGTTAATATTTTGTGAGTGCGGCCTTGGCACCGACTCCAAAAACTGTTAAATTGTAAAATATAGTGTAGATTAAAGTTAGGTAAGGTTATTTAGGTTAATAATTCTTGATTACATGTAGTTATTCAATTTAATATTATTTTTAAGTTTTTAGTGTTTATTAGGTTTTTGAAGTCGGTTTTTGTTTTTTTTTTTAAATAATTTTATTTTCTAGTTTTTAGTTTAAGTTTGTACATAATTCATAGTTTTAAAGTTTCTTTTTCAATTTTTAATAGAAAGAAAATTCATTTTGTTTAATTCGGGTAGGCCTACTAAACGCGCTGCTCAAATGAGACAGCGCCGTTTGGAAGAAAGTACCGACAAAAGGGAAGAACGTTTAAAGAAAAGTAGGGAAAGAAATACTAGAAACATTTCAAATGGGAGTGACTTTCTCAGAAGAGAGCAAACACGAAATTATCAAGGAAAGTCCAGAAAGTCATGCTCAGCGGCTCAGTTTGATTCGTGAACGATTATCAAAAGAGGCTCAAGAGCAACGTGGTCATCATCTCGGTTTAATTCATGAACGATTGTCTCACGAGACCGAGGAGCAACGTTCTCATCGTCTCGGTTTGATTCAGGAGCGCTTATCAAACGAAACCGAGGAGCAAAGTTCCCGCCGTCTTCACGTGCACTACGAGCGTCTATCCAATGAATCTGCCGAATCCAGAGCGACTCGATTAGATATTATGCGACAAGCTAGTCGTAATCGTAGGGAGGTATCACCAGTAAATGGTTTTGAACAGGCTATTAACATTTTCGCTGACTTGCCATGTGCTATTTGTTATAAAGCTTTGTATCCACCACAACGCTGTAATTTACGTACTGCTATGTACAGTACGTTAATACCCGAAGGATTGGTGCGTCTGGGTAAAATCGTAACATGCTCTCGCTGTCAAAATAATATAAGGAAACGAAAAATTCCACCAGCAGCTTTCTGGAATAAAATGACAGTCGCGACTATACCTCAGGAGCTAGCTAATTTGACAAAATTGGAAGAACGATTTTTATGCCGTGTTGTGCCGTTTCTTAAAATAATGAAGCTACAAAACCGTTTCTCTCAAGATTGGTGCAAGGGACAAGTTACTTTATTTGCAAAAGACGTTGTCGAAATCGCTGAACAACTGCCACTTATGCCAAACCAAATAGGACTAGTTTTGATTGTGGAAAGTCTCGAGAACCTGCAATGCTCCCAAGAGTTTATTGTGGATATGAACAGATTGTATCAAGCTCTAACCTGGTTAATGTCACACAATGTACTCTTTAGAGATATTAGACCCCATTTCGAGAATGTTATTGACTTATCTGAAATTGTACAAATTCGTGAAGAGCCTACAAGTAATGGTGAGTCTATGGAGTTACAATCTACTCCTCAAAACAACTACGGGAATATAAATGAAGACATTTCCATACTACACGGATCGTTTCATCAAGCCGATTTAAGATTTGATTTGCAATCTCGGGGTAAACAATGCACTGCTGTAGCGCCTGTAGTATGTGCAGCGTTTTGTACAGACGAGGGAAGTCAATGGTCAAAGAGTGACATTGATTATATAGTAATCCTCGGAGACAAACTCTACCGTGAGTCCATTGCTTCCAGACAGGACCCCGCAATAGGAGAAGTTAACCCTGAATATCTTGCCGCGAGTGATCTTGCTTGTCAAATATTATACAACAGAAAGAAAATTAATATCTCAGTTTCTGACACTAATTATAATGGTCATTTAGACACAGATCAGTCTTGAAGGGTTCCCTAACCTAAAAAATGCTTTGACATTGTTTTTCAGAGAAAATTGTTGCGGACTGCTTACTGCAAATTCTATGACTGTGGCTGTATATCATAACGCTGAAACGGATGCTTATAGATATTGGCTGTTTGATTCACATGCACGTGGGCCTAAGGGAGCTAAAGCTCCAAGACGTGGTGCTGCCCGTTGCATTAAATTTAAAAATGTAGATGAATTACATGGCATACTACGACAAAATTTGTTTACACCGACGACTAAAGTGACGGCCCAGGATAATATCTTTCTCAATGTGTACTCATTAACTGCTTTGGTTATAACACCAGAGAATGAGGCCGCAAATAAGCTTTTAAATCGACCCCACGATGAGAGAGCTTTAACAGAAATGGCCCGGTTGCGTAATCTTTCCAACAACTAGGTTGGTTTTAAGAATATTTTATGACTAGCTTTCCGCCCCGCAGTCACCCGCGGAAACTTCGTTTTCCCGTTATTTCCTATCCCGTTGGTATTTCGTTAAATCCTGACTTAGTGTGTTCTATATGGAATGCCCATGCCAAGTCGATTTCACTTTTTTGTTATTATTCATTTTATTTTTCTTAATTTTTAATGTCGTAGATGGACAAGGATTACAATTATATACATACACAACACATCTACAACTGTAAAAAAAATGTAGATGTAACAATGATAAATTACACCTTTACTGTATTATTGTTACAATTTAAAAGCGCCCTTAAAAGCGAACTGGCGTAATGTTATGTTATGGTATGGCGTAAACTATGCATACACAAACAATCGCAGCAATCGCGAGACATGTGCTGTCGTTTTTTGAAGATTTTTATCGTCTGTGGTTAGTCCATCACCTCCTGACCTGATGATCACGAGACCAAAATGGCAAACGCCCTTTCAAACATCAAAAAAATAATTTACTAAATCAGTCGATGCCTACTCCTTACTGTTAAGGAGTTGTACCTTCCATCATTAGCTCAGCTACATGAGATGATTATTACCATACGCAAGTACTTAAATTACTTCATAAGATTTGCGAAAAACGATGTGAGGGCCCATAAAATTTGAGGGTTGCCCTCGATTTCTCCAGGATCCAATCATCAGATCCTGTCTTGGTGACTATGGGACCACTTCAGAAGTATCTCCTTTCGAACAAAAAAAAGATTTTGAAAATCGGTCCACAATTGGCGGAGTAATTGCGTAACAAACACACAAAAAAAAAACATACCGTCGAATTGATAACCTCCTCCTTTTTTTGAAGTCGGTTAAAAAACAGTTGACTTGATGTTATGAGTGATTTTTAAGATTCTGCTCTCAAGTAAAAGAAGGGTGGGAGGTAAGCCTCATCTCTATACCCCTCACAAGAAAACCTACACCTAAAACCATTTACAACTAAATACAATTCCTCAAGAGTCAAAACCAATGGCATAGGGTGACCAGCCCCCAATAAATACTGGACCCAGTAAATTGGTACAGTGTTGTGGGATTACCACATTTACCACCAATTGTCCGGATAATCCCCGATCGACAGGGATTATCAGACAAATTGTCCTTGTTCTTGGCTAATTTATAGTCACTGGGTATGAGGTGATTGCAGACATCTGTGTGGAAAATAAAATAATGGCATTGGATCAACCATGCATTGAGTTGGTCCTAATTGGTCCGAAAACTAATACTAACTTACTAACTAATATTATATTATATTACCTAATAAATGCGAAAGTGAGTTTATTTGTTTGTTTGTTACGCTTTCACGCTAAAACGGCTAAACGGATTTCGATGAAATTTGGCACCTGGGTTAGACCATGACCCGGGTTAGGATATAGGATACTTTTTATCCCGGTAATACGTTAACGTGGGATAATGTGCGACCTCAACGTGTATTATTAGTAACTTATTACTCGAATGGTTTTTTCTAAAAAAAAAAAAAAATGGTATGAATTTAGTATTGCACTACTAATTAGAGAGGTCTATGCCCAGACGAAGACTACAATTCAATTCAATTCAAATAACGACAGGGCATAATAAACAATACACAATATAATACATACATAATCTAGGTAAATTAATACCTTATGTCTGACAGCAGTTCGACGGAGCCCCGCGCAGCGGGTCTCCTATTTCTGTGTGCATGGTTTTTAATGGAACCTAACCAAACCGAACCTCGGGGTGCCTGTCAGCGAAACCGAAGTGTCCTGTCGGCGAAGAGTCCCGTCGAAGTAAAGTCTTGTCGGTGTTCAGTCTGTCGGCGTAGTGTCTGTCGGCGTTTAGTCGTACACTGCATTACTTGAACCCAGAACCTAAAGCATGATGACTGATGAGAAGTTCTTATGATTGGGTCATTAATTGGACCACATTTTGTTAATATATGACGTAAAAATATCGCGGCGGGATTTTATCGCTCACTGGATTTTTAACTCTCGGCGTTGAGCCGAGCATTGAGCATCTGGATTTTGCAGCAGTTGGATTTTCAACTCTAGGCGCTAAGCAGAGCGTTGGAAATCCGGTGCGCGAAAAAAAATCGCGGCGATATTTTTACGGCCGTTTACAACGGTAAAGTGATTTATTGGCGCGTGGTATTGACAATTTCTGTGAAAATTTCACAAATTGTTTGCCAACAACCTGTCAATCCTCAACATGATTACTATACAAGATGTAACATAAATAACGCACAACCTCTTAAGGGGTCATTGTACTCATCATTATGAACAACTTTTACTATGGGACCAAACCTGAAATCGCGAAAAAAAAATCTGCTGTTCCCTATATTTATGTTTGCATGACTCGCCAAAATGTAAGGAACATCTGATATTTTTTCATGATTTCACGTTTGGTCCCATAGTAAAAGTTGTTCATAGTGATGAGTACAATGACCCTTTAAGAGGTTGTGAGTTATTTATGTTACTCCTTGCATAATTAAGATTATTGATTTATGATTATTGTCATCCTGTAAATGTCACTCAGGAGCCCAAAGATTACACTATACTTACCTACTTTGATCTGAAGCCCAATTCCCGTAATTCAAAACAACACACTATTACTTTATATAGTGTATTATCTATGCGACACACAACGACAAACGACGTTCAAAATCTAGTCGCAATCTCATCTGAGCGACAATCGAATGTCAAAAACTTGTCAAAAATGTAGGAAATTATAGGTATTTTTGACATATCGAGACTGAGATCAGACTGAACGTACTTAAAATTACGGGAATTGCCCCTCAGATCATTTTCCAAATGTACTGCCACGATACCTACACAGTTGACATTAATACTAGCCCAAGTAAAATATTAAACATCCATTCATTGCCCAATACCCTCAAATCAATTCAACATAAATTGAAACACTTAATACTAAGAGATTAATACGTCCAAATGAAATAAACATAATACTTCAGGTCTGATCGAAGTTCAGGCCTGATTTATAGCTGGTCCTAAAACGGACTGCGCCCAGGGGTTTATAACGTCCAACACTAATCCCGCTGATAAAGTACTCCGGGTCCGTTTTGTAAAAGTATGACAAATAATAATTGCTGGATTTGTTGTTCTGGGTTAATGTGTAAAATAAAATGGTGAGTTTAAAAAGGATTTCCTTGCTTTTATTTTCAGTGGTTTATACACAAAGTACTGTCCGTTCAGTCTATTTTACCGCTGATCTTGCATCATTGCCAAAATCACATTGATCTTTATTTTCGTCGCTATAAGGTTTCTGTTGGGTCGTGGTCATTGACAAGCCTGTCAAAATCATAATGATCTTAATCCTCGTCATTATAAGGTTGCTATTGGGTTGGTGCTGTCAGAAGTAAAATAACTGTGAAAGGATGTGATGGACAAAAGCTATGTTTCTTTTCAAATCAATTTGTTGCGCTACAATCATAGAAAAATAAAAAACAGATCTATGGCTACAATAGTACAGCGATCTTTTGGCGCGTGCCCAACATCGGAACTAACGCCACCATTTTAAATTTTATTGACTTCAAAAAAAAAGGAGGTTATCAATTCGACACGAACTGCAGTATATTCTTCTATTAAAGGGGAAGCGCCAAGGTAGCCCGCGAAATTCAAATTTTCTTACGATTTTTGCAATTTGCTGGTCAGTATTAAGTTATAGGTTGATTAAAATATGATTCGCGGTCGTAACAAATATGTATTTACAGAATTATAATCATTAAAGTCATCAACACAACTCTCTAAGACCAAGTAAACCCCAAGAATTACTACTCGTATTTCATGAAATCTTGACATTTGGGGATTATACTAACTTAACAAGTTTTATTACTGATTGTAATGATTATAATTCTGTAAATACATATTTGTTACGACCGCGAATCATATTTTCATCAACGTACAACTTAACACTGACCAGCAAATTGCAAAAAACGTAAGAAAATTTAAAAAGAAATTCAAAAGAAATTCAAATGTTCTTATGTTTTTGCAATTTGCAGATCAGTATTAGGTTGTATGTTGATTGAAATATGATTCGCGACCGTAACAAATATGAGTTTACAGAATTATAATCATTAAAGTCATCAATACAACTCTCTAAGACCAAGTAAGTCTATTGAATGACTATTTCATTAAATCTTAACATTTCAGGATTATACTAACTTAAGAAATTGTTTTACTAGTTCTAATATTATAATTCTGTAAATACATATTTGTTACGGTCGCGTATCATACTTTGATCAACATACACCCAGACACCGAGCTGCAAATGGCAAAAATCGTAAGAAAATTTGTATTTCGCGGGCTACCTTAGCGCTTCCCCCATGTGCAAAATATTTATAGATGTTTGTATGTATGATATATGTTTGTCCACGCATTTCTCCGAAATTATTAATCGGATTGCGAAAAATTTAAAAAAAAGTTATATCGACTTCGAAAAGAAATCAACTCAAAATTATGAAATAACTTTAATTTCGGAATTCGGTGGCAAAAAAACTAAAATACAGATCCCAAGATACCGTTTTCCCAAATTAAAGTAATTTCTTCATTTCGAGTTAGTTTATTTTTGAAGTCGATTTTTTTCGATACATTTCACAAAACAACTTTGCTACAATACAAGCTTAAACAATCCTTCAACGTCTTTGAAGCGCCAGAAGATTCTTGTACACACACACAGAAGCCCAGAAACCCTGGTGGTGCTGTATGCAGAACCCCTGGTGGTTATGTATGCAGAACCCTCGGTGGTTATGTATGCAGAACCCTCGGTGGTTATGTATGCAGGACCCCTGGTGGTTATGTATGCAGAACCCCTGGTGGTTATGTATGCAGAACCCCTGATGGTTATGTATGCAGAACCCCTGGTGGTTATGTACGCAGAACCCCTGGTGGTTATGTATGCAGAACCCCTGGAGCTAGACCACCCCCTCTTAAAGAAGTATTATTGTAATCTTACTTCAGTGTGGGAAAGAGATGGAGCTAGACGTCCTGTATAGCTCCATCTCTTTCTCACACTGAAGTAACATTAAAATAACACTGCTTTAAAAGGTGGTGGTTAGCCCCCTGGTGGTTCTGTATGCCAGGGTATCTAGTTATTGTTGTGAAACAACTATTTGTTCTGATGGTTCTGTAACCATACCTACAGGCCTGGGCTAACACAGGTATCTAGGACAATAGATCTTATTTAATCGAAACCTTATGATTAAATAACCCTTATGCACGAATATTTTAAATATATTATTATTATTTTTTTTTATATTATTATTATTATTTTAGGAAACTGGTTAACAAATCTATCTAATTAACTAGCAAAAACGTAAGAAGAATTATCTAAATTCATAACACAGCAAGCTAAATACAGCATTTTTTTTATAAGTCTCCAACAAAAAGTATAATGAATTTATGAACTCTTCTTATCACAAAGCAACAAAAAGAAGAATATCTTAAATTAACCCGTTGACAACGCCATAGCCACCCCTGTCGACGACTTGCGGCTATAACTTAAGGAACCCCTTGTTCTCCGAAACCCAAGATTTTACACTGATACCGTTCTGTAACCCCTTATCGAGCTGATGGAGTGCAACCAGGAATGGGATAGGAAGGATAAGAAAAGGAATCCGTGTTTCTATAAACAAATTTGATGTGACTTTTTGGTGTCCAATGGTCTAAAATAAGGCCATGATTTAGTTTTGGTCACTTTACCTTTGTCGTTTTTGTTTCAATAGTAAGTACACTTAAAAATAATAACAGACACATAACATAACATCACGCCTGTAAGGGCCCGAAGGGTTAGGCAGAGGTGTACCTATAAGACACCCACATTTCGCCAGTTATGTTGAAATCCCATGTAATAGGAGGCGAACCTATTGCCATCAACCGGGCACAAATCCACACTCCGGGCTGCTACTGAGAAATTCTAGATAGAAAAACACTTGGCCCGACCCGGGAATTGAACCTAAGACCTCATGCTCAGCAATAGCGCTTATGACCACTAGACCAACGAGACAGATAATAACAGAAAAGTTAAGAATTTAATCTACGTAAAAAATGTGTGCAAGAACGGTGTGTTATTTCACATATTTATGAAAACGGAAGTAATACATACACAACAAAAAAGGAAGTAAGTATTCTTCAAACAAGTGGTCAAGCTAAGAGTGATCAGATCTATGTTTGATCTCTAGCTTTTGGAACAACAGATATTTATCTCAATCACGCCTTACCATAATCGCAGTAAACCACAAACCGCCACAGGCCGCCATTCACACCGTCGCCAACGATTCCGGGTAAGCAAATAACTCTTAGTTTCTAATTGAAGCAGATAGGTGTCCCAGTAATTACGGCGGTGTAACAAGCTCCCAGGGGATGGCTGAGATACCGTCAAGATACCCTCCTTTACCAGATGCCGCGTGAAAAACGAACCGCAAGATAAAACGGTCACGTAGACTGTACCTTGGATTTGTTTTAGGAGAATACGAAGTTAGGGGTCGGGAGAATTGCATTTTCAATTGTTTTAAGCAGCTTTTTAGAATTTTGAACAAGTTTTTGGACAACATAGGGACAGATGCTACCGATATTCAGGCCAATATAAGAAAGAAGACTGTATACAGGGTAGCAGGGTCATCGACTCGCAAACTGTAACCAAGAATTCAGCACACGATTAGGTAGAAATTTTTCGTCGGCTATCAAAAATAAAATCAGCTGTTTCATAGAAAAATGCAATACCTATGCGGTCAAAATGTATGGAACAACATTTTTTTTTAATAACTGACGAAAAATTTCAACACAGGAGGGTCTAGAATCATGTCTACTGAATGCATGGTAACAAGATTCGTCGATGTCCCTGCCGCCCTGTACAGGGAAACGGTACTCATAATATTAAAGAAAGAAAGAAAAGAAAGAAAAGAAAGAAAAGAAAGAAAAGAAAGAAAAGAAAGAAAAGAAAGAAAATAAAGAAAAGAAAGAAAAGAAAGAAAATAAATTTATTTGACCCAGGTTAAGGCACACAATATTCATACAAAAACAGAAAATAAAAATAAACTTAAAATGGTATAAATTGTGCGCCCCACAGCAGTAACAGCATTTGTTGCCATGAGTGCCCATTTTCTTTGAAAGAAAACTTGTTAGAACATTTGAACTGAATATCCTTTAATAATATTTTCATCAAATCCATTCAAGCAACCAGCTTCAGAATCATCAAAGCAAGAGAAACAAACACTTATAATTACTTCTCAGCAAACATCTCGTGAATTTCACTATTTATTGAGCTCCCAATGTTAACTAACCAAATAAGCAAGGAATTTTAGGAGCACACCGGCCGTTGTAACAAGACCCCTCTTTTTCCACACCTTATCTTTTCAACTCTAGAGTTTGTTCGTAAAACGGGGGGTGAGGGAGGTCAGGAAATAGTTGTTGATGACAAATTACACGGTAGGGGAGTTAAACAAATTAATCACGGAGTCCAATTTAGCGGAAAACAATGTGGGGCGATGGGATGGTCGGATTTTGTCATGGTATACCATGTCGAGTGTGCTGTACTCGCAAGCGTGATAAATTGGAAACTGTATAAGGAACTGTGGGAGGTACGAGAGGTATATACTTGTTTTCTGTGCTATATCTAGAGAATTTATATGTAGATAATTGTCTTGTAAAAAATAGAGTAATAAATAATGTGTTTTCATGCGAATTTTTTACGATTTTTGAGTTGTTGTTTTATTATGCTCAGTGATCGGTTTAGGTAGTGCTAATTTGCCTAAACTTCGAGGAAGGAAGTAACATAGAGCGGATAATACCTCCTCTAAAATCCCGGAATAATTTTAAAGACGTTTAAAACCCGGGATTTAAAATCCACGAATTATTTATTGGACTTATGGCTTACCACTATTGGACGTATGTTTGTCCCTAGCACTTCTGAGCAATAACTCAGCAAATTGTGCTAAACAATCTTACAACCTTTACATTAACATAAAAAATAAGAAAAAAAAACGTCTGTTTTCATAGCTATGAAACTGATTAAACATTACGAAAATAGGTAACTTTGTTTTTTTTTTCTATTCAGCAAAGTTAATCTAATCGTGTAATTAAAAGCGATTGCATGTCCGGCAGATCCTTATTAATAAGATGTGTATATATTTTTTTCAGAATTTTATAACACTTTTTTATGTTTACTATGGATTCAAAAAACTAGTAAGCGCGGTCTGTCTCGGATCATAGCGCCTTAAGGCGAAAGCGCCAGGGTAGCCCGCGAAATTCAAATTTTCTTAGGTTTTTTGCAATTTGTAGGTCAGTATTAGGTTGTATGCTGATTAAAATATAATTCGCGACCGTAATAAATATGTATTCACAGAATTATAATCATTAAAGTCATCAATACAACTCTTCAAGACCAAGTAACCCTATTGAATGACTATTTCATGAAATTTTGACATTTCAGGATTATATTAACTCAAGGATTGTATTACTGATTCTAATGATTATAATCCTGTAAATACATATTTGTTACGGTTGCGAATCATATTTTAATCAACATTCGCCCAGACACTGAGCTGCAAATTGCAAAAATAGTAAGAAAATTTGAATTTCGCGGGCTACCTTAGCGCTTCCCGCTTAAGAGTAAGGCTATCATTACGTATCATCTCCAATTCTCCACTATTGGACGTATGTTTGTCCCTACCACTTCTTAGCAATATTTATCTACACTATCTTTTTTTAACCAGCCTAACAAATCTGTATACCAACTATTTGAGCCAAGTTTAATGGATCCATCCTGTTAGTCGACGCGTTACAATATAACTCGCATCTTGGTTACGAGCTCCCTAATTTGTATTTCCTGCTTATGCTCTTTTGTTAAGATGTTGATGTTGTTTGTATTGGTCAAGCTTATTTCTTATAGACAACTAGCTGTGCCCCGCGACTTTGTTCGCGTGGAAGTCGTAACATACACAATATACTAAAATAACAGCCACATTTTAATAAAACTCCCTCATCCCCCGACTTGCCGCGTTGCTTCACCCGCCCGCGCTATTTGTTCACAATTTCATGAGTTTTAATTTTTTCTTGGACGGAACCCTAATTCTTTTAAAAAAATAAAAGTAGGCTAAGTTACTCCTTCAGCTGTCTAGCTGAAGGAGTTTAGCCTACTTTTATTTTGTATTCACTGGCAGATGCCAGTGAAAGTCCCGTCAAAATCGGTTCAGCCGTTTCGCTGATTAGCCGGAATGAACAGACAGATAGACAAAAATTTTAAAAATGTTTTTTATTTTTGTTATAACTATATACTTTCATATACATTTATTAAAAAGCTGTTATTTTGACATTACAAACAGACACTTCAATTTTATTTATTTGTATTGTATGTATGTATGTACCTATGTATAGAGTATAGATTAGATACCGTCAACCTTTCTACTACCTAATGAAGAAAGTTTTGTCTCCAAATTGTGATGACTGTGGAGTAGTTGATGATGTGTTTCATATCCTGATGGAGTGCATCCGGAATGAAAATACGAGGATCAATGTTTTTGGGCGCTGTAAATCTTATGATGTTGGTATTTGTAACACAATACTCGCTTGTCCAATATCGGAGAATGCTAAACAACTATATGAGTTAGTTTTAAGGTAGACTGTAGTCATTTGTGATTTTTTCTGTATTGGGCGATGTGGTCGCTAAGCGACAAAGCCCTTTAAAATTAAATAAAAAAAAAAATTAAAAAAAAGATACCGTCAACCAGTATTATTAGTTTGGCATTGCCTAACGGCCGAACCCAATAACCTAAGTACCTATCCATCATCAGTTTTGGCATACTGGAGATAGAAAAACCTATCTACTTATTTATGGTTTTAACGTCCCAATAATCGATAAGAGATTAAATACTCTTACGGGCCAGACATAAGGACAGATAGAATTATACTGTCTACCATCAATAGCGATCGGTCGTTTACTGAAAATAGGTTATTGGGAAGGGTGTAACTAGAACTATTCAACTAAAGAAAAAATGTTTCTCAAGTTATGTTCCTACATAGGTACCTATGCGAAACTAAGACGTGTTTATCTATTTATAGTTTATCTATTTATAGACTGAAAACATGGAGGTTGACCATTGCACCCCCTTTTTTTTTTTTTTTTTTTGTGGATGGGAAATCATCAAATGACTTCTCCCGCTCTGGGCGGAGCGGGAGGGCGTGTCAGACTTTTACTGACTAAAACCCACCCGTGTTCCTTCTGTTGCCTGTGCCGGGGCCACGGTAACTCTTTCGAACATCCCGCAACCCTAGCTGGCATCGGCCCTAGCGGACCCCGTCAATAGTGCTGACATCTCTTTGAGGCGCGCGTGGAACACGACGCGCCGTCGACTCGGGCTTGGTCCTTACCGGACGGCGAGCTACCCATTGCTCGCCGTCCGCAAGCCCGCGCCTACGGTGGCCGGGAATCAGCTGCCAATTCCCGACGCCCAGGGCGTCTCCTGCGGCGACTAGGGGCGAGAGGGTGCAAAGCTTGCCTCTCCCTCACGCGTCCCGCGTCCTCCTTCACGAGCATTACTGCTTCGCAGAAGGAGGTAATGGCTTCCCATGCACTCTCGCTCCGTACCATGGCCTGGACCAGGGCCGGACTCGAGAGATCGCCGCCGCCGATCGCTTCCGCGAGGACACGGCGGTGCTCCGCCCAAGCCGGGCAGACCTCCACCGTATGCTCCACCGTGTCCTCCGGGCGATCCACACAGTGACCATTGCACCCCCTGAGTTGATGATGATAACAGTTAAAAGAGTGTTGAAGCTTTGCAGATTTTATGTGGGTTAGATACCTACCCGTTATAAATAGAGGGTGAAGTAAAGCCTGTATTTATATTTAAGTAACTATAAATCGGAAACGTTACAAAAATTAAATGTAAGTGCATAAAAATTAAATGTCCCAAAAAGACAACCCGTCAAAAAATCTAAATCAAATACTCTTTCACCACACCTGGCGGAAGCCAGTGCTTCAACCAATGCGATAATTACAAAAAATATCATCCGGAAGTAGGTAAGTTCCGCTCTGATAGCCGCTTCCGCTTGCCATTGGCCGACACCTTTGACCCCACCCTACGGGAGGGTAGCACACCCTATGGTGGCACTCACGTGTGGTGACGTCATATATAGCCCTCTTTTAGGGAACTTTTATTTATTTTTAGTTACTTTTGTTTCTGTAAAAATTGGAATTTGTACTATGAGTACATGGGGGTGACTGTTAATTTGAAGGGAAAACTAATGAGCAGTTTCTCTATTTTCCCCGTATGTATCTAACTATGATAATGTGTAGGTAACTGAATAAGTGTGAGCTTGTCTGGAACAAATGATTGATTATTATAAGTCTTTCACTTATGAAATTTTTCCCATTTTGTTCAAAATCAAAATATTTTATTTCACATAAACCTACATGAGCACTTATGAAACGTCAGAAGCTATGTGCACGGTTCCAATTGGTTCCTATGGAGAAGAACCGGCAAGAAACTTCACGGTTACTCTTTTAAAAATAATGGGCTTTTACAATGTTTTCAAATTACGAGGACAGTGTAGGTCTGTCAACAAGTACCGAGTACTTAACAAAATAGAAAATGGTCTACAAATCTACAGTCTATTAAGCCTACAACGTTCTCACATTCACAAAATATAAAAGAATCTATTTTACAGACAAGACTATATAATGTAAAATAATGAAAAGGTTTATATCATGGAAATATGAAAAGAAACTTCGCTAAGAATCTTCGTTCCTCTAACAATCTTCTCCTACTCTGTCCTTCCCATACTTCTGACTTTGTTCATTCTTCCTTTCATATTCAGTCCATTCTTCTTTGGAATGCGCTACCTCTTGACATCAGGACGGCCACCAGTCGGTATGCATTTAAGCGGAGATTGCGGAGTTATTTTCAAAATAAATAGCGTAGTCATCTCTCTCTAGAATTGTATGTATATATAATATAGGTATATATTATAATAAATATGTATGTATGTATGTGTGTATATGTATGTGTGTGTGCTAATCTCTTCACCACCCTTGGTTGACTGGTAGAGAATGCCTAAGGCATTAAGTCCGCCTTTCTACTTTTTTAAGTGTGAAAAGGTTAAATAAATATATATGTAAAACAAAAATTAATTTGGGAGCAGTTTTGGTGGGAGTGTTTTAGACAAAAATAAAGCACACGGTTGCTATTTTCTTATTTTCGCCACATTGATTTACAAGGAACGAGTACACATTCACAATTATAGTACTTATCTAGGATTCTTGTTAAATTGTAGTCTACTAACATTCCTGGACGGACTAATCAACTTATACACTTCAAAAACCTAATAATAGAATTTAAAAGTCCATTTAAAAACTTTCCGAAGCGTGCTTTCAAAAGTGCGAGAGATAAAAACTTCTTACTTCAAACGTAGCGAGAGTTAAAGACGAGAGTGGTCATAAATCTGAAGTAGTGATAAACAAATTAATAGAGATTATGATAGTGGAGCTTCATAACTCATTGTTAGATAAGAAGCTTTTGTAACTGATAAAGCGGCTATTATGGCTTTTGGATTTTATAATGTGCCGAGTCTATTTCGAAAATAGGAAAAAAGTATTACATAACATCATGCCTGTATTCCCCGAAGGGTTGGCAGAGGTGTACCTTTAGTACACCCACATTTCACCAGTTATGTTGAAGACCCATGTAATAGGGGGCGAACTTATTGCTATCAACCGGGCACAAATCCAGACTCCGGGCTGCTACTGAGAAATTCCAGATGGAAAAACCCAATAACGCTGTGCCCGACCCGGGAATCGAACCCAGGACCTCATGGCCCGCAGTAGCGCTTGCGACCACTAGACCAACGAGGCAGTTGCGAAAAAAGTATTGCTCAGGTATATTTATGACCAGCTGTTGCTCGCGGCTTCGCCCGCGTGGATATCAGTACTTCCTTATTTGAATCGGATTTTGTTCACAATTTCATGGGTTTTAATTTTTTGCGTGGAACCCTAATTCTTTTTTCTAAAATAAAAGTAAATTACTGCTTATAACATCAGCTATCTGCCAGTGAAAGTCCCGTGAAAATCGGTCCAGCCGTTTCGGAGATTAGACGGAACAAACAGACAGACAGACCGACAGACAAACAAAAATCTTAAACATATTTTTTTGCTATACGTATATATGATACTTTCATATGCATTTAGTAAAAAGCTGTTATTTTGACATTACAAACAGACACTTCAAGTTTATTTATTTGTATAGATGTCAGAAACGCGATTGTTAGAAACTTAACAGTTATAACTGTTTTGCAGTCAGTAAATTGTAGCGGAAGTCGCCTAAGTTCATACCCAACAACAATTTCGAACTTATTAAACTATAGGTAGTACAGGTACCTCATAATTTGAACTTAACGGCCCCAACTTACGAGTTGTAGGGTGTGGGTTCAAACCCAGGCAGGCGCTTTACTTTTTGTAAATAATTTCATCACCACTGCTCTCAAAACGGTGAAGAAAAACATCGTGAGGAAACCGACATGCCCTAGCACCAAAAATTCTAAGACGTGTGACATCCACTAACTCACACTGAGCCCGCGTGTTAGATTACAACCCACTCCCTTTCGAAAAGAGAAGGCCTGTGTCCCAGCAATGAGTATATTATAAGCTGATTATGAAATATGAACTAAATATGTTTATGACGTGGTGATAACCATCCTGTCCATCACTGAACAACGCGAAAACTATTCAAAAATACCACCGTACATTTTAGCTCCACTGAACACCGAAACGACAAAAATTAGGGAGTATAAAGTGCTAAATTACTAATGTCTTCTCGTAATGTATTCCTAGCAAGATAATAAAAAAGTAGGTACTTAATTGGTGGTCTAATTAATAATAAAAACTAGCAATTAGCACCAGAGCTATCTCTGCGAAATACGCTCAACTTTATGCCAGTGCGAAATGTACGGAGCACGCGGCTATTAAACTATTCCTTATGGCACCGAGCGCATATTTCAAACAATTAGACGGTCCAATCGCGGCCAATTTGAGCCTCCAACGACCGCCATCATGTCGCATGGATTAGTGAGCAGTCGGACTTTTGGAAATTTCCTGAAACAAAGACAAAATGAAAATCAAATTATAACAGAAAGTTGACGGTCAGTTTTGCTGAAATGCTGACTGACGAGAGCAGTGGTGACCCAGTGGTAACGGCCCCGACTTAAGAGTTGTAGGTCGTGGGTTCGAACCCAGGCAGGCACTCCCTCTCACAGAGAGGAGGCCTGTGTCCCAGCAGTGGGAACGTTATAAGCTGATTATGCTGACTGATATTTATTTATTTATTTATTTAATACTTCATGCACAGAAAAGTACAGAGGCGGACTTAATGCCATAGGCATTTTCTACCAGTCAACCTTTGGGTGATGCAGAGACAAACAGATATTAAACTTCTCAAATAAAATACACCTAAGATCTCTTTGGTAAGCGATGTTTGTGATATTTTGATTGATAGGAAAATCAAATGTAACCTACCTACATTGCCACAAATAGTTAATTCAGTTCAGATTTGTTCGTAAAATCCCACCTCATAAATAAAACCAGACGTTTTCCAAACACACCTATTCCTGCCTACAATCTATCGATCGACTACAACCACGACGTACGTCCAGCGGCTATAACTCAATGAACAATAGCCAGCATTCTAATCCAGCCGTCCGTGGCCTGCTGGTCGTAATGAAATTCCCGGGTTATATGGCCTGGGGCGGGGCAGGCCACTGTCATCAAAACAATTAGCTGGATTACTGGCTGACACCCGACAGTTTGGATATAGTTTGTTTTGTGTTGCATAGATTTGTTGTAGATACAAGTTCTTTGTGCATTTTTTTTGTTTTGAGTATCGTTATTTTTGCCGAAACTCTAGGAATAAAATCAATGGAAAGGCAACGCTATATGGTATCCATTATTGGAAAACCTGACACTTTAAACAGCTTAATTTGATGATAGCGCTAAGCACGTTGTCTAACTTCTATTTAAACTACTGTCATTAAATAAAAAACAATAATACCTTTGAATGAATCAATGAAGTGTTTCATTCAAGACGCGTGTGGCCCACCTTCCGTTATACTCTTAAATCTTAATATATGCTTCAATTGAGGCCTCACTGTATATTAAATATGAATAATGATCGCCCAGACGTTGCAGGAATACTAAAAGCATTGCGATGCTCGTGTCATCATCACGCAATCACTAGCGATGCGACCTCATAAATTTTGAAGAACAATCGTAATTGGTGTAAGGACTAGTCCCATTGTGAAACTGCAACATAAGAAGTGCAATATCCCAATGTTTCATTGTATTCTTCTGCTTTGTAACTCAACTCTATGGGTTTCGAACTTGTATTTTACTCTAACAACTTAATTGCTTTAATAGCTGAACGAATTTCATCTGTCAAGAATTCATGAACAAAGTAGGTATTTGAAAGTCCTGATTTTTCGTAGCAATCGCTCGCCCTGAAACACCTATTATTTCAGAAGATGTTTTTTTTTTAAATTATATTATACTTATTTGAAAATAGGGTGGCTTATTTACTAACTAGGGACAAGGTAATCATTTAATCAATCACAAGACAAAGTTAATAAACCGTACAACGAGTAAAAAGAGCCCGGATCGACTTAGCAAAAAAACATAGTTCCCCGCTGTCTGCCGCGGTGAGGCCTTGTCTCAACTTATTTGTTCTGTCTGTTAATTTTTAACACTTGCATCTCTCTCTCACATACCCTTATATCACAGAAGAGAAAGAGATAGGAGCACTTGTAATTTGCGCGACAGTGAAACTGGATCGTTCACGAGAGATTTATACGCTCATTTGTAAATAATGAAGGCGCCACTCATTGTGATTGAAGCCCCATTGATGACGACCTAACCACACCCCTGTGCGTAGGGCTGCACCGGCCACAGATCTTGAGGCCAACATTCTGATGATAAATTACCTTACAACATCTTTCATGAATAGTGTCAGCAAGCAAATAAGTCACTTCAGGGTAGAAAAGGCATTAAGTTCCTTTTGCACACAATCCTTTCTAAGATGATAACAGCAAAACAATGTCATAGGTACTGATTTTCTTTACGTAACATTCTGATGCAACTTGTGCTTCTGAGCTGGCCAAATTAAACTGTTTATGGGCTTTCTGCTTTCTGCAAACAATAAACCGCGTTTATTTATTTTTTTCAGAAAGTCTGAAATAAATCACTGAAACCTACAGCCATGCGGAGGAATTTTTCGACGCCATCTTTTAGTTTTTTTTTTTTTTAATAGTTTTAGTTAGGTTAAGATATTACCTATATAATTTTATATTAATATTCTGTTCATAATATGTGAAAAAAAAACTGAAACCTTTATAAGAATATTTGTTTTTTGTCTTCAATGTTGGTGAATGTTTTCAAGTCGACTCTACCAATCCTTAATCTTAATGCTTTAATCAAGTTTTAAGGTTAGAAAAACATTCCACTCTCTTGCCAGCCCTATACTAAGGCCAATTACTTAAAGTCAGTATGCATAACAGCCTCGACAACTACACCTATTGTCTGTCGCTTAATACGTGGCGCCCTCTGCAGACTCTCACTGACAACTCTTATGAGCACTTTGTACAATTAGCAAGCTATTTTAATAAACACCTGGGAAGAACGGTATTTCAGAGTAATTTACTGTAGCTTTTGAATCTTTTGAGATTGAAATTGTTAGGTGAGATTTTCTTCTTCACGAAGAATGTTTTTTTTTTTCGCTGCAGCTTTTTTCTGTAGAAGTGGGGTGCTCTAACTGCGTTGCGTGCATAGCAGAGGTCTATAGACAATTTATAGTCGTTTATAGTGTATCCACAGAAATCAAGTACCTAGCTAAACGGTTTGAAGAAGTAATTCCTACTTACTCAAAAACAGTAGAACTCTTTATCATAAAAATAATACTTATTATTGCCCCACTCCTAGTAGTCTTTGCTACGAAAATATTTTAACGACATAACTTTCTTGTAAGGCCAAAAATTATAACGTTTAAACATTTACTGTCTTTACTACAAAAAATGTAAACACCATGTTCAAAGCGTGTCTTACGTCATACTCCATACATAAATGACGTGTTTAACAGTTGTTTAGCCTAAACAACTGATAAGCACAGTATTGTGGTGAGGTAAAGTGATATTTTGCCATTTTGATAAAAGTTCATTCACATTTAAATAACAATGTTATCT
Organism: Fissipunctia ypsillon; assembly: GCA_947568875.1. NCBI lineage: Eukaryota > Metazoa > Arthropoda > Insecta > Lepidoptera > Noctuidae > Fissipunctia > Fissipunctia ypsillon. The sequence goes on along the minus strand of OX387655.1, from coordinate 18,281,262 downwards.
CACGCAATTTGGTATTACCCATTAAATGTATTCCTACCTAACGCATTATTGTTACCTATAATCGGAAAATGAAGTATGCTTCCTGCTAGGTAAACGTTGCTAAAACGAAATAAAGCAACTGCTACGCGGTTACCAACCGCGTCTCGACTCTCGACAGAGGTGACCTTGGTGGCTTACATCCGTGTAGATGGTGGTTTACGACCAAACATTGAAACAGCTCTGCCGGTCGCCAACCAAGGTCTCCTCTGTCGGGGACGCGGTTGGCGACCATGTAGCCGGCGCTTTAGTATAAGGTAAAATGATGATGGAGTCACACAGTACTATGCGTTTAAAAAAAACTTGTTTACCGATACATTTTATAGATTAGTCTGATGAAGAAGGAATTGGGCATATTTATTAGATACTTATTACAATATTTTTATAGGTAGGTAGGTACTAGTATTAATACTGTACGTATAAATAAATACTACATCAGGAACTCTAAACAACTAAAATTATAAGACGCAAGTAAGTAAATAACATCATAGTTTACAAAAAAATTAAGACGGGTGCTACGCGCTACGAATTTTCGTAGCGCTACGAAATAATTTTAAAGCATTTTTGAACATTTAGAAAGTCACTTACTTCTTAACCGCATCATCAGTCCGCCTAAAAGCCCGCGAAAACTTATCTATGGCACATTTACATTTTTCTTAGCTGATTAATCCACAGATAAAAAAGAACCCTCTTTAAAAAAATACCAACAAGGAACGAGGTGCGTATTCTCAAGTCAACAACGTCTTAAAACGATTACCGACAGTCTTCAAGGTGTGAAGGGGGACTGCGACACGTAAATCGCATTAGGTATGTTAAATCCCGGCCCTCAGGGGGATGTGAGGCGGTTGAGACGATATTTTTATTCGTATCGCTTACTTTCGTGATTATTGTTCGGCGGCCATTTGCATTGCGAGTGTTGTAGTGTAATAAGAGTGATTGGTTTTGATATTTTGATAATTTGTTTCAATATGTCAGGGTACTCAACATAAGCTGATTTTATGATCATAGGGATTATAGTATAATTAGATATTAATAATTGTTTTACGCGATATTTCATTTGGTATCTTCATACCATTTTATTGCGAAGGTAAGTACCTACGCAGCAAAAATAGCTTCGCAACACAGGAAACATTGAGTTGATAACTGATATTAAAATGAATTTCAATTAGTTACACCAACGTCTACCAAAGTCTACTTTAACTACATGACTACAATTAACAGAAGTTCAAAAATTTAAATTATTATTTCATAACAAAACAAACGCAAGTATCAAAACCTTTCGACTTCACTTCACAGGTGACATTTCCATGATTTTCCCGCCAAAAGCGTGACGTAAAAAAACCCCAAGACGCAAAGCAAAGTCAACGACTCCGCAGAATGTAGGAAGTGAGTTTTTTTTTTATTCAGTTTTATATTTATACAGTCTCCTTGTCTCTCTTGTCAATTTGGGAGTGTCACAGATCTTTTACTTATGCCAATTGACTACTCTTTGTTGTGAGTGAGTGTTTTGCTGAGAGTAGGTTTGTAGGCGTTTGGAAAATCGAGGGACAAGGAGGAATAATGTATTGAAACGAACAAGTCTATTGAAACGGAAAATAGTGGCCACTAAGCTCCGTTTTAAGGATTATAATAAAATTTAACAATGTAAAACTACTGTTTGTAACAATAATAATAACGTATAATCTTGTGGAGCACAACATAAAGTGCTTATTTTCTGCATTTTCATACTAAAATAAAAGAAATAACCAAACAAACGATGAGGGCGCCACTGCGCGCTCGATATTTTCTTAAAATATGCTTTAGAATATTTCATGTTCATTTTATTGATGTTGCGGGTTTGTTTACTTCAGTTTGGTTAATCTGCCGAGCCTTTTCCCAACTAAGTTGGGGTCGGCTTCCAGTCTACCGACTGACTATCTGACCTCCACAACCAAGTTACTAGGAAACACGATACACCTTAGTAAGACTGGTTGTCAAACTTTTGGGCTGCTGACTACCCGTAACGACTGTCAAAGATCTACGAATGACAGCCGGGACCAACGGCTTAACGTGCTTTCCGAGGCAGTTTAGGTACCTACTTTAATCTTTGATCAACCCCATGGGTTTTTTCAGTTTGATATCATCCAATCGAAACCGCAAACACGAGACTTGTCAACAGATTATAGACCGGTTAGTTAGTGAGAATTTCACCAATGAAACTGAACGCGATCAGGACATCATTCCACAGAAAATAATGACACTGACAGCCCTAAAACGTGGTTTAATGTGCTGATCGCGTTCAGTTTCATTGGTGAAATTCGCCCTTAGGCTGTAATAAACCAGGGTAGGAATTAATTTATCCTTTGGCGGGTTTATCAGAATAATGAGTAGATACAGCTAGTACGCTAAGTACTCGATCAATTCAACAACAACTTCCACACCACCATCATTAGACAACAAAATAATATAAAATAAAATAATCAACATTCCCATATCTCCCCTCAAAATACCTTCTGAGTGTTATTTGCTGTTTTTTAAGTCGTCGCCGCTCAGATATGTACAGTCGAGTACACGATTTGTTCACAACCCCTTTACCCCTTTGTGCTCAATCGGATAGACGGAGCGCGCGGTTTCAATCTGACTCACTGTTAATTTTTCTTCGTCGTGTATTGTGGATTAAACGAGCAAGGATATTGTAAGCTAGGATTGTGAAGGTGATTGTAGATGTTGATTGTACTTGATTGGAGACATTTTCTGAATGCAATCGCTAGTGTAGATTTTATTGAAGTTAATGTAAAATGCAGCTTTGAAATGTGACACTATATTCGAGAAAACGTGGTATCGAACCCATAATAAGTCGTGTATTATGCTTTAACTGAGGAAAATAACTGCCAAAATCAGGACTGAACTTAACTTAAATTACGATTTATGAATTCGTTTAATTATTTTATGAATACGAGTCGATTTATGAATACGTTTTATTATGAATTTTATTATAATATGTTTACAATACAAAATAAGCCCAAGCGACAGCTCATCAAATTTCATTAATTTCATTAAGGCACAGTATGACGCAAGTCAATACTTCAGGAGAGAAACAAATACAGTTGAAAATGGCGATGTGTTTGATTTTAGTTGAATGTCGTGTCCGCTTATATGAAAATTATTTCGCAGTTTAAATTTAATTTAAAAATAAATAAATACATCAATAAGTTAAAACATTTTTACATAGTTCTTTAGTTGATTAAATTTCCTTTTTTATAGTTACAATAATAAGAATAGTTGCCCTTCAAAATTTGGAGCATTTAGGGACGAAAAAGTATTTTCGTTTTCTTTCTTGTGATTTTTTTTTCAAGATGCTAGATCATTTCTATAAAATATCTTTAAATAAGTCTTTTTTTATACACTTGACTATACACTGTATTTTTTTGGCTTGTAATTATATGATAATACGGCTAACTGTGCGACGAAAAACTGGACGATTTACGATGTCCCTGATTGGACAGCGCCTTAAGAGCGTTGTCACATTTTGCACCTCTCTCGCTCACACAGGACCAAATTTTTAAGAATGTTAAATGAAAAAATGCTTTTTTGAAAAATGTAATCAATGGGTGGTCTACAAAATAATATTAATTTAATAGGTAGTTATCAAAAACACATTTCTAATGTGTTATCTAATAAAGATATGTAATTAAGTATTATGATCTGTTTTTGAGATGATGTAAATAAATGCCACAATAAAAATGTGATTTTAATAATTACCTATTAAATTAATATTATTTTGTAGATCGCCCATTGATTACATTTTTCAAAAATGCATCTTTTCATTTAACATTATTAAAAACTTGGTCCCGTGTGAGCGAGAGAGGTGCAAAATGTGACTACCCTCTTAAGGAAACTAAGTTCATTTTCTTAAAGGTGCGTCCGGGCCGCAAACGCATTTTTGGAACGAAGTTCTTTAACGCGGCTTGTGGTAGGAGTAAACTGACAGAAATTGTGACGTAACGAAAAAGCATTACGCCGTCAGTTTCAAGTTGCAAGCTATACTATATAGATGGCTCTGTATTAAAAAACAAAAACCGAATCTTTTGACAGTTGAAACTTGAGACCATATTAGATGGCTCTGTATTAATACATAATATACAGCGAAAGGAACTTTGTTCCAACCGGGTGTCCCACGACACCTCCCGACTTTTTTTACTTAAGGCTTATCATTCGAACGAAGCACATGCCTCGCATAGTCTGAACGCACATTTAGGAAAATTAACTCAGTTTCCTTACAATTAGATCGATGATTGAATCAAACCAGTGTCAGCGACTAGGTACCCCCCATACGAAAAAACATTACTTTCATAATAAAGGGAACACCACCACACTCGGTAAGAATAACTTATAATAGTAACAAAAGGAATAACAGCAGTAAAACAAAAGTACCGTATTTTCCCTTTTCATTTCTTGACTTAGCCACAGGTGCCCTTAATTATCTAAAAGAAAGGGTTCTTTCATGATCCCTTCATTATCAATCTTACATTTATAATAACCACCCTTATTCTGTAGAGCATTAGAGGTTTTATTCCACTGACCAAAATGTCGCCAATACATTCCTTGATTGCTGACATAACCAGCGTAGAAAGATCCATCAGAGAGCTTCTAATCTCCCTTATAATGTCAATTTTGTCTATGTAAAGCGGGGGGGAGGGAGGTCGTTATAATTTGGTTTGTATTTTATAGCAATGTTAGTACAAATTCCAAGTTAATAGCACAGAGTGACGGTGTTCGTAATAATAGGATCGCGATTTATGAAGATAATCTCGGTTTGTTAGCGGCTGAGTGTTAAATATTACAGAATTATGACGTAGGTAAAGTTTATTTATTCTCTGTATTTGTATTACAGGACATTAGTGGTTAATTCACTATTCACACATTCGTCTAGGTCAGAGATGACAGAGACAAAGTCGACGATGGAGCGAGCTTACCCAGAAGAAGCCTGTTGACTCTCACTTTGAAGAGATCGGGGTTGTATGCGTTTGGAAACACAGACGCAGGCAGAGAGTTCCACTCCTTTGCTGTGCGCATCACAAAAGACATTTGGAAACGCTTAGTGCGAATTGGTGGAATAGCAACTAGGTAAGGATGGTAACCTGCAGTGCGTCTAGATGTCCGATGGTAAAAGGGGGCAGGCGGAATGAGATCGTGGAGTTCTTGAGCACGCCTCAACCGATTTTGCATGGCGGTATAGCCCATAGACAAATATGCATATAACGGAATGATCCCATTCATAGGAAGACCTCGGCCATATCATTAATGTAATGAACCTATCGAACCCATTTAGCGACAATCCCAGCTGACCACGGGGCATATCGTAAAGTAGTATAGTAGTACCTATCGGGTTAGTTTAGGGTAAAACTGTGATAAACCGCGCGCGAGCCGAGCGAGCGAAGCGAGCAGCGGTGCCGCGGCGGCGCCCGGCGAGTACATTTATTTATGTACGCATAACTCGTCAAAATGTAGGGAACAGCAGATTTTTTTTCGCGATTTCAGGTTTGGTCCCATAGTAAAAGTGGTTTATAATGATGAGTACAATGACCCCTTAAGAGGTTGTGCGTTATTTATGTTACACCTTGTATATGGCATTCTTTGGCAGCAATGGGATGCTGGGCGTAAACCTAGCTCTCTAATCTTTCCTTCGGTCACGAACCTTCACTTCTTAAGGATTGTAATCTAATCTGACTAGCCTGTCTTGTCCCACTAGTAGGCAAAGGCCTCCCTCTCCCTTTTCCACACAGTTCTGTCTTTTGCTAGTATCGGCCAGTCCTTTCGGTAGGAGTCGAGCTCGTCCCGCCATCTTCGTCTCGAAATTTTTTTTTATTTTAGATGGAAAATCATCAAATGTCTTCTCCCGCTCTGGGCGGAGCGGGACACTTTTACTGACTAAAACCCATCCGTGTTCCTTCTGTTGCCTGTGCCGGGGCCACGGTAACTCTTTCAAACATCCCGCAACCCCGGCTGGCATCGGTCCTAGCGGACCCCTTCAATGCTGCTGACATCTCTTTGAGGCGCGCGTGGAACACAACGCGCCGTCGACTCGGGCCTGGTCCTTACCGGACGGCGAGCTACCCATTGCTCGCCGTCCGCAAACCCGCGCCTACGGTGGCCGGGAATCGGCTGCCAATTCCCGACGCCCAGGGCGTCTTCTGCGGCGACTAGGGGCGTGAGGGCGCAAAGCTTGCCTCTCCCTCACGCGTCCCGCCTCCTCCTTCGCGAGCATTACTGCTTCGCACCTTCGTCTCGACCTGCCACGATGTCATCGTGCGTTTAGTGGGACCCAATCGGTGGTTCTCTTAGCCCATTTGTCGTCTGACATGCGGCAGACATGTCCGGCCCAATCCCACTTAAGCTTAATGGTTTTCTTGGTAACATCCATGATCTTGGTTTTGTGGCGCAGTGTTGTGTTTCTTATACGGTCCGAAATTCGAACCCCTAGGATACTGCGCTCCATGGCTCGCTGGCAAACCTTGGACCTCTGCTGAAGTATCAAAGACCAGGTTTGAGCACCATATGTGTGAATGCGGAGAATTCTTAAGGGTTGACAAGCAAGAAATCCAAGTCCTCCTGCTGTATCCTTTAAGGTCTGCCTCAGCCTCGTCGCGCTGTTTCAGGACGCCAAACCTGTATTTCTAAAAATAAACTAAAGAAAACCGTATACAAACAAGGCACCTTCACTTGCCTGTGACCTATACCATTCCACTCCTATTTCGTAAGACAAGCACCACTTTTGCTCATAAGTTGACAAAAATGTCACCACTATAAAAGAGACCGCATAGATTTTATGTATTTGGCGCCCTTTACGGAATCATCACCATATCGTCTGAAAGGTCGCGACCCCATAGCCAAATGTCGTGCCCTTTGCGCTTTGGCCCCATAGGAATACCATAAACATCGCCGCTAAACACAATTGTGTGAAAGGAACCTGTGCGCTGAACTGATTATTTGTCTAGAACTGATTCGGGAGAGATTAGAGCTGGGCTGGCATTATAATAGAACTTCAGTGTCGTTTGGTTATCACCTGATCATCAAAAATCTAGTGTCGTTTTACATTCAAACAGCTCTTCTTGAGTATCCGCTCTCTGGCTTCTGTTGAGAATAGTTAAAAAAATACCCGAAAACGTACAAATTTAACCCGAAAGCTTCTACCACGAAGGTTTCTAGCAAATATTTTATAATGCCAATGAGGTACACTCCATTTCAAAGACTTTTGACCTCACGACCTTATGAAAAGGTATATTAAAGTACACAATACTCAAAATGAGCCGAAACCTCACAATTTCGAAAATGGATTGCGTATAATTCGAAATTTAAACTGTCCAATGTCGTCCCTAGCCCTGATGACGTATGGGACCCGCGGGGGTGATCAACTCCACTCTAGATTGCCAACTTTACTTTACTGTTACAGATCTTGAAAATACACTCTATTCTTATGGAGATAGGGGTTTTTAGGTTGTATTAAATATTGGCAAGTAAGTTGTTGTATGACGAATCTGTACTGTCAAGGAGCTATGCAATTATTAATGTGGTGTACGGTAGGTGGGTGACAAAGTCACATGTAGGGATTAGTGAACAAGTGTTGTGGGTACAGAACATTAATCTCTTGTTTTGTTTATTTTGAGGGAACGATTCAACCTCAGAAACTGTTATATTGAGAGGCGTGTTTGTTTTTGAAATCATCGCACCTGAATAGGAAATAGTACAAGAAGAAATTTGTGTAGAATATTTGGAAAATCCCCGGGGTAATTACGTAACAACATTGCGTGATTTACGTTGTCAAGCGCTTTTTCATAGATATCATGATTGTGAATGTCCTTCAAAACCTTTGGTTTGTGATAGAAAGTGTATTACACAATTAGGGTGCACGAATAACACATGTTAAGACACAAAATACAGTCAGTATGTAAAGGTTAACTTATCTGGCAAATAATTTTATAAGTATACAACTTATGTGACCTTTTTGGTGGATAGTGCCTATCCCGGTAAAACAGGAGGCTTGCAAATAAAAGTAAAATAAAACCTAGACATTCTGCTTATCAAAAGTTACATTATTTTCATTCTCTGCACGCGTAGCAAGACCACCATCATGGATACGGGTTTTGTCGACGGAACAATAGACAAAATTACAGATTATAGAAAGATTTCTAACGTTAAATGCATGGCGATGTACGAAACAAAAGAATATCTTCTTACAAAAAAAAAATTATAAAGCCAGATCACAGCCATATGAAAGTGAACACAAAACAGTATCAAGTGCAATAATTATAATTAGTGGCAATAATTGGATGGGTCGCGAGGGCCGTCCCCGTCAGAGGGTAGTAATTCAATAAAACGGTATGATGGATCGCACCCGCAGACTAGTTGAGATGAGAGGTTATTACGTGTGAAATGTTTGTGCTTTTTGTCTATGGCATGTGTCTGAATAGAGCAGTGGTGGCCCAGTGGTGACGGCCGCGACTTACGAGTTGTAGGTCGTAGGTTCGAACCAAGACTGGCGCTTTACTTTTTGTAAATTATTTCATTAACTCTGCTCTCAAAACGGTGAAGGAAAACATCGTGAGGAAACCGGCATGTTCTAGAACCAAACAACCCGCACTGGGCCCGCGTGGTAGGTTACGGCCCATTCTGTCTCACAGAGAGCAGGCCTATGTGTCCCAGCACTGATTATGTATGTGTCTGGATTTGTGTATTTTTGTAAACAAATGAGAGAGTAATTTTGGAAGCCGCTATGCTAGGAATAGGCTTTGCTTATTCCTTATAGCTTGCTTCTTTGATATTCCCGGTTCCTCCCTCTCCCCAGCCCTTAGAAATCCTTAGAATTACATCAGACAGCTATGTTGCTATTCGAAGCTCAAGAAGTGAACTCAAGTAGTCGAGGTTTCATTTGATATTGTTTGAGATTTATTCTTGAGAATACCTACCACCTACCAATACCATATACCTTACTTACTTTACGGGCTTTCAAGAATTCGAATTTCAAATAATCGTTTTTCTTTTAATTTGTCCTCATTCTTACAGCCTTACAGCATTTTGCATTCCATTCATGACAAACAAACACTTTCCATTTTTTAGTACCTTACATTTAAACCGTTAAAGAACATAATAATAATACTTACATTGAATTTTTAAACGATAAAACGCGTTCAGATACTGTGTTCGTGCGAGGGTGGTGTGTGTTCTATTGTGCGGGCTTCACATGACACTAAAGGGGTTTTCGAGTGTGCTTTTCAATTTGCCTCAGGCGAGTAGGACAGAGAAATCCTTTGAGTCTACTGTCATTTATATGTTTTAATAAACATTCTTTTGTAAATTGGTCTGGTTTAAGGTTGGTCATGTTTTATGTTGACTTTATGAATTACTTCCCGTAACCCCTCACAAAAAGGCAGTTTTTGAATCAAAAAGATTGAACCAGCCACCAGTCTGGTTTATGAAGTGATATTGGCGACAGCAACCCCTCAAGAAAGAAGTTTCCTAGAATAGAACAGTCAGAAATAGGACTCTATAGTTATCAATTCGAAAAAAAGGAGGAAAAATCGGGGAAACCCCGGCGTTGCAAGAACCTTTGTAGAACTCTCTACTTCGTAGGTGGCTAAAACGATTATCTCTATAAACACAAAAATTATTTAATATTTAAAAATTTGCCACACGTCTCACCAGTTTTATCTGTTCTTGGTCAAATCAAGTTCGTGTAATAGTGAAACTTTTTTTACAATGGATCTGTTCAAAAACCTCTCGCACCGCGAACAGAGTGCAACGGAAATGAAACGAAGCATGTGTCGATGAAATCGGCCAGCGAACTATTGTCGTTTGCCCACGTTCCTGAACGAAACGACACTTGTCAAACGTGGCGGGAATTTAGAAAAAAATATCAACGTCATCAATCGAAAAAGGAACGCACCTGTGTTGCTGTTGTGTCTGGTAAAAAAAGGAATTGAATAAAGAACGGTGCGTTGAAAAATAAAATTGAAATGTTTTTGCATCTGATAACACCGAAAATGAAATGTAAAATCATGCGCCTGAAAAGTTTGTAGCCAAATGTACCGATAATTCTGTAGCACGACTAAAATTAGTTTTTCATTCTAATTTATTTACTTAGTTTCATTCAAGAACCATTGATAAAACTACATAAATATACAGAATTAATTAAGTCAATCCAAAACAACTAGACTGTACCATTATCATACTTGTTTTGTTTATTCAATTACTATGATTACAGTCTCGAGCTCTATTTCTTGTCTTTTGGCGTCAACTCAGATATTTACAGCATTTTTTATTTATTTTTTTATTTCTTTTCAGCGCACCGCAACGCACACAGACAATAGCAAAATGCTGATTTCTTTGACGATATAAAAATATAGGAGCCTCTTCGTGAATTTTATTTTTCATAGATAGGTACGCTGTATGAATAAATATGGGGACATTCGGAGGAGACAACCTGTTTTGTGTGGAAAATAGAGTTTTTAAACATAACATAACATCACGCCTTGTTTCCCCAAAGGGTTGGGCAGAGGTGTACCTATAGTACACCCACATTTCGCCAATTATGTTTAAGTCCCATGGAATATTTACAATAATTTATTTAATAACTAGGTATTTACAATCTGTTGACATAATATTTATCATATGTTTGATATTCGTAATTTCTTTTTTTAGGTGTAATAAATAAATTAATCTACAAAATTAAAAAATTTAATTAAATTAATTAAATTTAATTAATTGTTCTATAGGTACACCTCTGCCTAACTCTTCGGGGAAACAAGGCGTGATGTTGTGTTATGTTTGTAAATTAATTAATGTACTACATAATTCAAACACAATGCGAATTGTTATATGAATAAATAAATAATAATAATAAAATAATAATAATATGTACCTATAATTATTAGGGAGCGAGCCTATTGCCATCAACCGGGCACAAATCCAGACTCCGGGCTGCTACTGAGAAATTCCAGATGAAAAAACCAAATAACAGTTTGCCCGACCCGGGAATCGAACCCAGGACATCATGGTCAGCAGTAGCGCTTGCGACCACTAGACCAACGAGGCAGTCGAGACTTGGTAAAATTTTTAAAATAAGCAGTATTTTACCTAAACCATGCTTAGAAAAAGTATGCCGTTCCCCGTCTCCTTTGTTGCGTTTTTAAAAGACTAAATAGTTTTACTTTCCGAAAAACCTAAAAGTTTTTGAATTAGTCCACGAGAATATCATCACGTTAGGAATTATGAAAGCGCTCAATAGTTTCAAGATTCATTTATTAACGCTATCATTAAGTAAGTAGGTAGGTATAGTCCACTTCCCTTATTAAAATTCTAACTCATTCATTAAAAAACAAAAACAAACCACCACATTAATTATCTGTCGCACTAATTTACATTTAAAAAATAAACCCTCAGGCCAAACGTGCATCTAAGTTTAATGAGAAATTAGAAGGAAAAATTGAAACGGCCATTCGTAAATGAAAAATTAAAAAAGTCCTGCCGGATGCGGAAGCGCGGCCATGTTTCATGGAACGGCCTTAATTACGGCGACAAACAAACCGACGAAACATTTATTGTTTTTGATAGAATTAGAAATGACTTCGGCTTTGGATTTGCGGGGTATTGTTTTTTGGCTTTTGGTTTCTAATTAAGAAAAGTTTGTTTTACACTAATAGTACATACATACTCGTACATACATAAACTCACGCCTTCTTCCCATGGGGGTAGGCAGAAACTACAGAACGCCACCTGCTACGATCCTTACATACTCCTTTTGCCTCGTTTACATTCATACATCTGGTCATACACACACGCCGGTTGCGAGTACTACGCACCTGACCTTTCTGAAGAACATCACCAATAAGGTCACTATATGTCTTCCTAGGGCGTCCCCTTCCGGCGTTTCCACTCACATCTGCCGTGTAAATACCTGTATGTACTTAACCTATTTGGCGTTCAACAAAATAAGTTATAGGTACATACATAGTTAATAGAGTATGTTGGGGTGACTTCGGCGCTCGGATAAGATCATACGAATCAAATTCGCTGCATATTTCAATAAGCCTGATAAAGCCTTATATATTTATTTGTAACTTATTTATTTTTTTGACATTTTTAATAATTATTGTTTTTTATTATTTATTATTATTTTTATTGTGAATTGTTCAATATTTAAATTTAATTAATTTCAATTTTATTATTGGTGTTTATTTTTAATGTATTGTATGTGTTAATTATGGACAGGAATTATGTCTGAAACAAAATGAATAAATAAATAAATAAATAGTGGTGATAGATCGATTAGCGCGCCGCGCAATGATAATCGATGTTACCATCCCACATGACGAGAACCTCGTGAAAGCTGAGAAAGAGAAACAAATAAAATATCTCGACTTAGCAAACGAGGTTGTTGACATGTGGATTGTGAGCTCGGCTATCATTGTGCCGATTGTCGTAACGGCCAATGGCCTGATGGCCGAAAGCCTCGACCAACATCTCTCGTGGCTCTCGTTAGGCGGTTGGATCAAGAGCCTGATTTAGAAGGCAGTACTCCTTGACACGGCTCGTATTGTGAGGAGGTTCCTGTGATCCTGTCTCTGCAGCTCTAACCACCGGTAGCTTGGACCCTGCTCCCGATACCGGTGGAACTCTATTTTTTATATTTTTAAATGTTTTTTTATATATTTTTATTTTAAGAAATATTTAAAAATGTAAATAAATAAGAATGAAAAATCAATAAACGACATAATAATTGCTTTATTGCCGTAAAAACAAAGGTTACAGAAAAATGTGAGACCCTTTTTTTTTTATCAGAAATCATCAAATGACTTCTCCCGCTCTGGGTGTAGCGGGAGGGCGTAAAAACAGAGGTTATAGAAAAATGTGAGACCCTGGCTCCAGAGCTAGGTTAGAATAAAAAAATAATGTTTACCACATTGAGTTCTATGCCATTTCGACTTAAAAAAAGGAGGACTAGACTTGAGGCTATGGGTGTTACCTAAGTAGGTATTTGAAGTAAGTAATTAATTGTTAACCAAAGCATCGTCAATAAGACAATTAAATGGTCAGTGGTATGTTTCATTCAACACTGGTGACTAATGTTATCATGGGAAACTCATTGTAAATTACAGTTGCATTGTGATTATGATAATAATATACATATATGACATATACATATATGATATATGTATATGATTACTAAGGAAGTAATCTCAGGGACTTCATTGTAGGTATTTTATTCTAGAACCTACTAGCTGTGCCCCTGGCTTCGCTCACATGACTATGTATTCTACTGGCGCGCGCTTTTAACGTGACGATATTATCGTGGACGTGTCACGGCATCACGATAACACAAGAAAGTAAAATGTATTGAAATATATGAAGACGCTTTTAAATTTCCGTCCACGATAACATTAATGTAATAATGTAATTTCTAACGTGACGTGACGTGACGTGACGTTAGAAATTATAAAAGTGCAGAATGGGGACGTGAAGTCATAGTACCTACGTCCAGGCCTATAAGGCGCCAGCCTAGGGGCACCAAATTTACCCCGACTAGGTAGCTTGTCTGCCTGACGGCAGGCGGACTGGACAGGATAGCAAATGCTAAGGCCCCACGCTCATATCATGATACCTATACCACCCGTAGGAAAGAAAAAGAAATCTGACCTCTCCAAAGCAGGATGCCAAAAATTTTCGAGCCAGTTTCTCTTATTTCTTCAGCTTTTCTCAATAAATCTAAAAAGCAACACCTATTTCTGTATTAAATTGTCAAAATAAATCTAATCTTCGAGGCGTGGTGTTAAAAATCTTCAAGCTCGCGTCGCTCGCTGTTGCACCTTAGTTACTCTTAATTCTTAAACTTTCTTTCATTAGTCGACAATGTAATACCTATTACTGTATGAATAGTCAAAAGAAACCGTATCTATCCGAGGTGCTAAAATTTTCGGGCTCTCTTCGCTCGCTCTTGAATCCAAAGTTCTCTTAGAAAGATCACCGTTCAATCACTATGCGAAAAATTAACTATGTAGGTTTTTACAAAAGTACTATAATTAGTGTTGTTTGATGTATAAAAGTTGGTTCAAGTAAGTAACTTTCATGAGTGATAAGGAATACGAGGAAAATAACGTCTTTGTAACAGACTATCATTATCTGCCTAGCCTTTTCCCAACTATTTTGGGGTCGGCTTCCAGTCTAACCGGACGCAGCTGAATGCCAGTATTTTACATGGAGCGACTGCCTATCTGACCTCCACAACCCAGTAACTGGGTAATACGATACCCCTTGGTAAGACTGGTTGTCAGACTTTCGGGCTTCTGACGACCCGTAACGACTGTCAAAGATCCACGAATGACAGCCGGGACCAACGGCTTAACGTGCTTTCCGAGGCACGGAGGAGTCTCGGTATGTAAAGATGGTCACCCATCCACGAACCAACCCCGGCAAGCGTAGCTTAACCTGATGGATCGATCGTGTGGCTGTTATTACTTAGCCACGAGCACCTCGTCTTTGTAACAGACTATATTGAACCAAAATTTCAGACAAATTGGCCGAACGGCTTTTTCTTAACACTTTGTGCGGGTCCTTTCCAAAATGGCTTCGTGATGGGGGGGGGGAGCTAAAATGTCAAGTGCCTAGGGGCCCTTGGTTTCTAAGTCCGGCGGGGCAATTGCGTAACACACTTACAGTTATAGGAATCGGTGTCATTTTGACAGTTCAACAACATTCAATGCATTATTTACGTTTATTTGCATTATTTTCGTGATTGATAGTGTGTTATGCAATTAGGGTGCGGGCCTGATGACGGCGCTTTCACCGAGGTATAATTACCTATATAGCTCTAGCACACAAAACAAAATCTATTGAAACTTGGTGCCTGTTCCAAACAGGATAAGAACATCGGTAGATAGACCTATTCTAACTCATTTTATGATATATCCCTTTCCCATTTAACCCTTTACTGTAGTACTTAACAATAAAAATAAAAATAATTTGGAGGGTAGGTGTAAATAAAAGTGAATTTTCTGTAGGAGTGTAGATACATGTCGCGAGTGCTCCCGTGACTTCCGTCGACACCGAGATGACACTACACGCAACCCAGTTACCGCGTAGGGCTGCCACGAAAAGAAAAGGATGAAAATACTGGAAAGGAAAATTGTTTTGAAAATGCCTGCAGTATTGAACAGCTGTGTTTAGAAAAGCAGATTCAATTATTCAATTACTCTCCATCCACTGCTGGACATAGGTAGGCCCCAAGCATCGCCACATCGACCGCTTCCTGCATCCACCAGATTCTTGCCACCAGGTCATCGGTCCGCCTACTTTCTTGAGTTGCTGTCTCCAAAGGAATACTTCACAAGTGCCCTAAAATAGGGTTGAGCTACACAATGACTGATGCATGCATGCCGTCTCTTGGCACAGGTCAACTCTAAGCTGCAATGGCTCGTTCTTCAAAAGGCCCTTCCAGACATAGCCCTGCGTTGTTAGACTCGCATATAATCCCAATAATATAATGTTTGGACTTTAAAAGAGACCATGACATGATTTCAGAGATCAGTCGGCTAGGCAATGCTGGCGCCATCTAGTTCTAAAATATTGACGTGTTAAAAGATCTACTTACAGAAATAAACATTTCATTTTATTTCACTTAATTTCATTTCAATGGCATTTGTGCTCGATGCTACCAACGGTATACGCCTTGACATTCGGCAAAAGACGAGTGGTAAAATGCCTCGTTGACTGCCTCGACTGCATGACTGCCTCGTTGGTCTAGTCGTCGCAACCGCTACTGCTGAGCATGACGTCCTGGGTTCGGTTCCCAGGTCGGGCAGTGTTATTGGGTTTTTCTATCTGGAATTTCTCAGTAGCAGCCCGGAGTCTGGATTTGTGCCCGATAGATGGTAATAGGCTCGCCCCCTATTACATTACATGGGACTTAAACATAACTGGCGAAATGTGGGTGTACTATAGGTACATCTCTGCCTAACCCTTCAGGGAAACAAGGCGTGATGTTATTTAAAATATAGCTATTGTCCAAAATCAAGCGCTTGCTGCTGTCGCTTACATTAATTGCCAGGTAGTATTGTGATTGATGACAGCAGACATTAGAAACAGGTATAGATACCGGCGTCAAGCAGTAGTTTCCGATGAAAACTGAGTCTTCAGTTCTGAAGAATTCAAGAAAAAAAAAGCAAAAAGATATTTTTTTTTTTCAAAAAAATCTTTCTTTTTTTTCTTTTTCGTGAAGCGCCAACCCTAAACCAAAGACATCATTATTGTAATGGATGTCACGGGCTGCAACTCCACAAGTGCTCTAGAAAGTAGTGGCTTTACCAACAACTGTTCCCCTACACACGCAAAAGCCAACTCTACCCCGCACGGAATAAATTGCACATTAAATGCACCACAAAGTTTGCAGTTTCGAAGACTAGATGGTGCGACAATCGCGAGAGCAACACATTAGCGACATCTCTCGGCGAGTGAGAAAATTACAGAGGAATTACGACGTTGGCGAGTGTCGGAGCTTTCAGCATGAAGCGTGTACTGTACTTCAGTTTTTTTTAAGTGCCACCCTCGTAGATATGGTCGTAAAGAAGTATCTAGGCAAGTGTTGGGTAGATTTTGATGTGTATTATTGAATTACGTACGCGTACTCAGTGACCATGGTGAGACAGTCTGTGAGGTCACAGCAGCACAAACTTTTTACGAGTTTCTTTCTGATTTCTTTCTTCTTGAAAGATCTATAAATAAACCTTGTTTTCTAGGTAAGTACCTAGATGGAATATCATCATCACCGTCATACTCTTGCCCTTATACCAATTTGTTGGTTGGGCGCAGTATGTCCTCTCCCATAAGTACATATCTATCAGCTGCTATGTCAGTTTTCAGTATAGGTTTTTCCCGCGCGCTCAGTGGCGCCCTCGTCGTTTGTTTGGTTATTTCTTATATTTTATATTGAAAATGCAGAAAATAAGCATGTTACGTTGCAGTGGCGATGCTTGACATTTCGTAGGAGCGAAAAAGAAATTGTTCAGTTATAAATAGTCATACAAATACGATTATCACGTTGTGGCGCCGGCTTATTTAGAACAATATGTGTTGTTGTTGGACTATATGTTATTTGGCAATCGTAAACATTACTGAATGTGCTATTTTTCAATGGTGGTAGGTGAAGTTACTCTTTCGATCCTCCAAAGGGAAGTTGGTAGGAATGGAGTTGTTAGCGCGCTTCGCCTCTGTTACGTTGTACTCCACAATACTATACGTTATTGTTATTACAAACAGTAGTTTTACATTGTTAAGTTTTATTACAATCCTTAAAACGGAGCTTAGTGGCCACTATTTTCCCAGGAACACAGGCAGGCGCTTTACTTTGTGTAAATAATTTCATCACCACTGCTCTCAAAACGGTGAAGGAAAACATCAGGAAACCTATGTCCTAGAACCAAAAATTCGAAGACATGTGACATCCACCAACCCGCACTGGGCCCGCGTGGTAGATTACAGCCTACTCCCTCTCGAAGAGAGGAGACCTGTGTCCCAGCAGTGGGAACATTATATGCTGATTATGTACAAATGTATGTTATGTAACTGCCCTAAGTCGTCCTTCATCTACCGCCTAACAAACAATTAAAGGCATGCGTCCCACATAACGAGTACCTTTCTAGACTACTAATAAAGTCACTGGTACCGATCAGACCGGCTAACAGCATACACATTAATTAAAATTCATCAATCATACCGGTTGTTAAATGCATTACTTATAAACTGCGCAGATCTAAATAAAATAAATGTGGTTTTTATTATAACTACGGTGTTTTTCTTTATAGCAAACGCGTAATCTTATGTCATGGTTATCTTCCACGTACATTGTCATTAATTTTACACTAGCTTCTGCCCGCCACTTCGCCCGCGTGAATATTATTTTCCCCGACCCATCTCGTCGCATCGCATTGCCCGCCCGCGGTATTAGGGCTCCCACACAAAACTGCGATGCGACGTCGCATCGCAGTAAATTTCGTTTTCGCTTAGCGTTCTTTCTGACTTTTACCTTTTTGCTCAGCTCCTACGGTCCTAACGTGATGTTAAATAGCCTATAGCCTCCCTAAGAATTGGGCTATCAAATGCAAAAAGATTTTTCAAATCCGACTGGGACTTCCAGAGATTAGCTCGTTCAGCTTTATTATACACATATACATACTTAGATAGATAGATATATATTAAAAATCTTAAATTCACTGATAGACAACGCACAGCTTAAGCCGTTGGGTCTAGAAGCATGCCTAAGAATTCCTTATACAACGAAAGTGAACACTCGATCTTTGAAAATTCGTTCCCTCTCACGTAGCGGAGGCCTGTGTCCCAGCAGTAGGAACATTATAGGCTGATTATGTATTCCCTAAGTTAGTATGGAACTTCGTCATTTTTTCCGATGTGACCTTTCGGCTCGAATGGCGCAGTGTCAAAGGGCTCGGTTTTCAGGGGGCCAACCACCGCCTCTTAAAGCAGTACTATTTTAATGTTACTTCAGTGTGAGAAAGAGATGAAGCTATACCGGACGTTTAGCTCCATCTCTTTCTCACACTCAAGTAAGATTAAAATAATACTGCTTTAAGAGGTGGTGGTCTAGCTCCTGAGCACCAAAGTCTGTACGTAAGGCAAACATTAAGTTAAGCATCGTCTAGGAATGCTTAATTTCGATTTCATGAAAGCAGGCCTAATACGAGTAGGTACTACTGCTCTGTGTAAAAAATATTAGAATAATTGATTCTTATTAATAAAAGGCATAAGTTACGATTATCTCAAATAATACACAGGGTCAAATTAAATTAGCTAGCGAAATTACGCGGACGTGATGGGTTTCGATAACTAAATGCGACAAAATAAAAATAAAAAAGATTTGATGATTATTTTTTTGGGTCTATGACCGCTGGTAGCAGCGGTCATAGACCCAAAACAATAATCACAACACTACTGTTGTTACTTAAAGAGTAAGTTAATAAAATCTATTTTACCGTGTTGTGATATCAATACCTATCACGTCTGTGAAGTTTACACAAAAAAAAAACTGTTTTTCAACTGATATTTTAAGTGACTACACTACCGGCGGTTGATGACCCCAAAAAAACTTCATAAATCATAAAGTTTATTTGTAAAGCATAGGTATACAATAAGTCATACATATAAAATAGTACGGTATGTTTTGTCTTAAAACATACAAATATTCTAACATGCAAAGTAAATATGCTACAAAAAAAAATGTTTTCATCATATGAAATTATCTTTCGTTTTATCATGTTAAGATATCGATAGTTCGATACCCATCACGACGGTGGAGTTTCGCTAGTTAATTTAATTTGACCCTGTACATACCCAATTAATGAATAGCTAGTGGAGATAGTAACTACTCTCAATAACAGCTCCCATAATGAAGCAAATTATGCTAACATAGAGACAATAAAAGAAAACTCGGTGATAAGAGTTTATCGACAATTTCTAATCAACTCTGTGTGTGGGATTGTTTACTGTATGTAGATGTATCCAAGCGTGTTTATCGTTTCCATTAAGAATTTAAGACAATTGAACATAAAATTGATGGATATTATTCTAAATGGATCCAGGATAGACCCCTGTGCAACACGAGAATTCTTTGGGTGATTCCGGCAAACTAAACTAAAGTCAACAATATCCCATGAACTTTTCCTAAGTTACAAAACATCCATAAGTACATACATCATACACTAATGTACCTAAAGCCTACTATGTAAATATTGACAAAAGCTTTAGGCCAAAAATTCACATAAAATAACACCTAGGTATTTAAAAAGATAAACATGTTTACTTTTCTCAATTTCATGTTTACTTTTAAAGTTAATCACAGTGGGTAGCTTACCTATGTTATAAATTAATTCAATTATGTAGAAAATACAACGAGCAATGTTTGTAAATATTTTATTAAAAATATTTCCACAGGGAATCAAGACTGTTACGTTGACATTCAATACATGAGATTAGTTAGGGTAGTGCATAAATATTTCGGCATTATTTCCATACAAGTTATTATCGCCGGTTCTCAAAGCTCCTACTACAGTTTCACTTCTCGTTTTCATGGACGACTTGTGGCTTATAATCTAATTCAAGTACCTTACTGAGGCTGTTGACGTACATATCCAACCGCTGCGTCATGTAGTAACAGCGCCTGTCCTTAATCTGCCTATTCTTGTTCAAATCCATCACACTGATCAGCAAACCATCCCTCGTGCGCGAGAGGCCTGGGCACCTCACGCCATCAGGAGCCGTGAAATAGCTTGAACCGTAGAAGAGACCTATGTCCTTGTGGGCAGGTTTCCCATCAGCCGATGTGAACTCATTAGGAAACTCCTCATACCCAACTCTGTTGATTGCCGCTGTGTAGTA
Source organism: Fissipunctia ypsillon (assembly GCA_947568875.1). Taxonomy (NCBI): domain Eukaryota; kingdom Metazoa; phylum Arthropoda; class Insecta; order Lepidoptera; family Noctuidae; genus Fissipunctia; species Fissipunctia ypsillon. The sequence goes on along the minus strand of OX387655.1, from coordinate 18,260,808 downwards.
GCAGTTAGTGATTGCAGCATTCCTTGCCTCAATGTTCCACATGTACTCACTGCCAGCTTCAGCAGCAATAGTACATGATGGGTTGAACACAATCTCCGCTCCGTTCTGCCCAAACATCATCCAGTTCAGCACGTGATGACGCCCGAAGCAAATGTTCACCGCGATCTTACCGTACCTGGTCGCAAAGACAGGGTGGCCGGTGTTGCCTTCCATGTAGTAGTTAGATTCATTGAAGTCTCCTACCCTCGGGATGTGGTTCTTGCGGTGTTTACCGATGACGCTGCCAGTGTCGCTGATGATCACGGCAGTATTCCATAGAATGTCGGAGTGGTTCTCGTCTCTTTCGAGAATAGAAGACACGAATACCATTGCGTATTTGGCAGCTAACTCGCTCAGGAACCTCGTGGTAGGGCCGTCTTCAGCTGACTCAGCAAATTCGCACCATGGCTGCTTCTCCCTCGTGCAGAAGGCAAAAGGCATGTTCCAAAGCTCTTGGAAACAGATAATGTTGACTCCTTCTTGTCCGGCGACATCGATGATCTTCTTAACTTTTTCGAAGATGGCTTTCTTCTGCTCGTTGACTGGGCGGTCGGTGGGTGCGCCGATGGTATTCTGGATCAAACCCACCTTTACAATCCTAGGAGGTCTGGTCTGTTCTTTCTTGGCGGGGAATGCGTAGGCAGCGATTTCGAAGTCTGCTTCTTTTGCTGCTGCGATCGACGAATCCTTCAGCTTAACTTCGTGGTTATCGATTCTTCCATAGTGGATCCTGTTGAACTCATCAAGATCACGACCACTGAGGTTGTTGTTGATGATGGCTTCTAAGCTCAGAGTTTCGTTCTCCATTTTTGAAATATTAATGTGGGTATATGTCTGCTCCCTTGGATAACCCGTCAACGACTGCGCTTTTCAGCCTGCGCCGGCGTTTAAATACCTTCGAGGTTGTTAGTGATGCATTGGTCGTAGGTTTGTTTGTTTTATCTGTGTGGTCCGGCTGGTGTGGGCGACCTTCGACCCTTCGCGATAAGTTTAGAAGCGAGTCAGAAAAATATTTGGTTATCTTGCTGACTACGTGACCGGAGAAATAAAGAGCTATCCGGGATGTCGTACGATGATAGTAGAATGTGAAAATACATTCTGATATTACAATATCTAGTTGGTAACTGTTGTTTATTTAATTTTTTGTTTGTTTATTATTTTTGTGTTTTATTTTGAATCTTCTCGTTTATGCGTTGATAAGAGCGTGCATGAACTTCAGTCATGTGATTTTGTTTACAGTTCAAATTAATTTTTCATCATTTAGCTGCCTAATTAACTATTTCGTTAGCGCGGTCGTGCATATCTATTCTCATTACCTACTCGTTAAAGGTCGTCTTCAAACGGTATTCGATCCTTCGACAAACATGGCGAACTGACCAGCCTGTGACAACCAGGAGTTAATTATATCTCAAACCTGATTTACCAACTAAGTATCTGAAGAAGGCATCTCGTTGTGCAACATTCAATTCAAGTTCAACTTTTAAGTCTAAAATTATCTGGTATTAAACTTAGATGGTCTGAGTTGAATGATCGAAGAAAGCGCTAAGAACTTTTTCCCTTATGGGTCCCCGAAACGATCAATTATGGTTGATCAATTGCCATCAATTTCTATTGTAATAACAACAATCGCTTCAATTGCACTTGGTAGACGGTCAATTTGCGCATCAATGTGTATCAACCACGTAAAAATAGACAATTGCAATTTTATTGATCGTTTCGGGGACCCTTTACAAACTTAAACGCTATGCTTAGCAAAGATAAATAAGATTTGAAGTTCGCCACAATTATCGCTGCATCAATATTATGCTCCCATCCAGTGCATACTGTTACATAGTTTATTAACCATGTCTTACCTTATTTGGGGATGGTTAACAAAAAAAAAAAACATCTGCAAATTGCGCACCGTCTAAGAAACTTTTCCTTTTAAGTTTCGAAATGAACGAAGTGTATCAAATATTGCGGTTATAGCAACTTAGACGACCATATTATGTGATACAGTAACCACAGGCCGCCCTAGATTGAAAGGACTGTTTTATTCTGTCTATTCTTATTACAATAGGTACCTAACTATCTCGGTAAACTACCTACTTGGTAATTTATGAATGGGCTTAAATACAAGATAGGGTGGATAGGTACCTAGTACAGATAACTTTCCGCACTCTGTTACTCCTGAAACAAGTGTCTTTTGCAGTAACAAATCAGCATAAAGTGCGGGAATCGAACCCGCTTCGCAGCCAGACACAGCACATTGCCAAACTGCCAATCCAGCAACACGATATGTAATTAATATCTGTATCTAATCGCCACAGTAAAACTTCTTGACCATGCATCTAGATTAGTAAGTTTTATTAATTAGTATGTAATCAGCATTTTAACTAACTCACTAATAGAATGAGGCTCTAGGCATATTAGAATATAAATTAAAACATAGACAGAATGATTTGTTGTCCTCTATCATCGGTTAAGCATCTAAGTACCTACCTGAACATTCTGATACCCTAATCCAATAACTAGGAACTGGGCAAGGAGAACCCGTTTAGTTTGTTATAAAGTTGCTAAAAGGCAAACAGGAGATATCTCCTACCGATCTATGTAAACAAATCTTTAATCAAATGTTTACCAATCTCGAATAATACATTAGTGTTGGTGTTAATACATTATATAACGAGGCGATATGTTAAACATCGATTAATTACACAAGCATTACGTAACTTATCACTTGTATAAATACCAGAGCTATTTATGTCATTTAACACCAAACATGGACTCCCAACCAGTGCGAAGTTTGGACGAAATAATAAAAAATAATTTGAACTCAGAGCAACTAAAGGAGTACAATCGAATACATTATGGAAGAACGGACCATTGTGAGCTCAAACTTCAAGATTCCACATTAGCAGCAGGTAAGGTGCATGATTTTGAAGTCGCAGCCTTTTCTTTCGATGCTGCAAAAGAGGTTAGATCTCCGAAAATCGTCAAGGTCGGTTTAATTCAACATTCAGTGGTTTTGCCGACTAATGAACCCATAGACAAACAGAGAGATGCTATTTTTGGTAAAGTGGAAAAGTTAATTGATGCTGCAGCTTCGGAAGGGGTCCAGATTCTTTGCTTGCAAGAAGCATGGTCCATGCCATTTTTCTTGTGTACTCGAGAGAACGAAGTATGGGAAGAATTTGCGGAGTCAGCAGAGAATGGCCCAAACTTCCAGTTTCTGAGTAAATTAGCTAAAAAGTACGAAATGGTTTTTGTATCACCAATTTTAGAAAACGACGACGGTGTATGGTGGAATACTGCAATCGTTATAGATGAGAATGGAAAGTTTATGGGAAAACACCGCAAAAACCATTTACCCAGTGTTGGTAGTTTCAGTGAGACATTTTATTATTTACCTGGCAATACTGGTCATCCAGTTTTTGAAACGAAATACGCTAAGATTGCTGTTAATATTTGCTACGGTCGTCATCATGCTTTAAATTGGTTAATGTTTGGTCTCAATGGAGCAGAAATTGTTTTCAATCCTGCTGCAACCATTTCTGAATTTGGAGAATCGTTTTGGGGCATAGAAGCCCGTAACGCAGCGATTGCTAATAGCTATTTTACTTGTAGTCTCAATAGAGTTGGCACTGAAAATTTTACAACTAAAATCAATCAGAAAAAGATAACTAGAAGTTATTATGGATCGAGCTACGTTACTGCTCCTAATGGATGCAGAACTCCTGGACTCTCAAGAGACAAAGACGGTCTTCTCATTGTCGAAATGGATTTAAATCTTTGTCGTCAAGTAAAAGATCATTGGGGATTTAATATGACGGCTCGGCTGGATGTGTATGCTAAAGAAATAAAAGATGCATTGCCCAGAGCACAAAATTGAGAAAACTTTGTTGTTTTTTATGGTTTTTATTACTGAGTAAACTGACATACACAGTCGTGTAAAAGTCCCGAAATAAAAATAAAGAAAAAAAAATTTACTGAGTAAACAAATAAAATTGTTGCCAATGATTCCGAAGTTTAATTTAGTTTAACATGACAAACTTCCTACTGTGCCAAACATCTGTAAGAGAGATCCTCCTTTTATAAAGTCGGTTAAAGACGCACAAATGGCTACTACTTACCCTTTAATTAGCCTAAAGCTTGCATAAAAAGAGAGGCTGGGCTTCTGGCCCTTAGACCCTGGGCCCAGCCACTGACCACCACACACAGCACAGCGCAGAATTATTATACCCGAGGACAAAATAAGACTTCAAAAAATAATATTGTCAATGGCAACTTTTGGTTTTAATTTTTAATCTGTGATTCAAATTGTCGCCGATGAATGAATTGTCACTTTTTCGGTTTCCCGTGTAAAGTTTATTGCTGTTTTTACTAGAAATTAACTGGATTTATTTACATAAAGCAAAATGGTAAGTATATTTTACGAAATTAAACTCATATTAGCTGTTCTAGGACATTTATTATGAGAATGCTATGAATATTGGTTATGATAGCGTCACGAACATTACAAAGCATAATTTGTATTTTGTTATAAAACAACTTGGTTTGCAGTATTTGATAGTCCTAATGGCTTCATATCCATTAGAAATTCACATATTCTCCAATATTCACAACGTTTAAACAGTATTAGTTGTTAAATTATCCAAAATAATGGCGGTTTTCACATCCCTCATAATATCCCTATGGTTTTCAGTCTATTTTAGCCTACAATGGAGGCGCGGTGGTTGCCATGAAGGGCAAGGACTGCGTGGCGATCGCTACAGACAAACGTTACGGTATTCAGGCTCAGACTGTGTCAACCAACTTTCCTAAGGTGTATCAAATGGGACCCACGCTTTATGTCGGCCTCCCTGGCTTAGCCACTGATACACAGACCGTATTCCAGAGATTAAAATTCAGGTAAGCAACTATTGATTACATCTTTTGGATAAAGTTCACGTCATTTCAATAAGTGAAACTAATTTTCAACATATCAAAAATGCTGTGTTGTCGGATTCGCAATTATGTTGTCTGATGGACATAATGTCATAAACAGTTTCTATACTTCATCAATATGTAGAACAGACTTGACAAATTCCAATTAAGGATATTAATTTATCGTCAAGTTTACAAAAAAAAAAAACATTATTTTGTACAACAACGCCACATAACTCCCACTTGAAGAAATTCTATGGTGTAAACCAGATTTATTTGTGTTTCCAGAATGAACCTGTATGAGCTGAAGGAGAACAGAATGATGAGACCCAAGACATTCTCAGCAATGCTGTCCAACCTATTGTACGAAAAGCGCTTTGGACCCTACTTCATTGAGCCCGTCATTGCTGGACTGGACCCTTATGATAACCAGCCCTATGTGTGCAATATGGATCTGGTAAGTGTCCCATACAAACAAAGTCATGTGGTGTAAATTGAAGTTGATCTGATTAATGGATTGCAGTTTTTTTTTATTGCAAGATTCCAGTTATCATACACCATCCTCATTACAAATCACTTTTAGTATAATGTTACTAAAGCACTCTTACTAAGCATTAAGTTCCTTTAATTTCAAATTTATTTAACTTACACATCATTCTTAAACATACAAGTAACATGGTATGAAATTCTAACTAACAGAAGACTTAGATTTAACAGCAGATCCCAGCCTAGGCACAACCTGTTACTTGGTTCCCAAACACTACATACAAGTTAATAATTTACTTCACTTTAGCTATGCATGCCTTGTTTGGTGATAGAAAACTACTATAAACTGTCATATTAGTTATACCAATTTTCATCAAATCTAAAACAATGCTGTGGGCCTCCTCTCTGTACATTTATTCATGTTACCTCCAACAGATTGGCTGCCCCAATGAGCCTGAAGACTTTGTGGTGTCAGGAACCTGTTCAGAGCAGCTGTATGGTATGTGTGAAGCTCTGTGGGAACCCAACCTGTTACCTGATGAACTCTTTGAAACCATCTCACAGGTAAGATTATTATTTGATTAAATGACTCAAGTCTTTTGTTGTTTTTGAAGTTGATTTCTGTGTTGAAGAATCTATAGCAGTAGAGCTGTTTGTGAAAGAGCCCTGTTCAGAGAAGTAATACAAACCAACTCCACCATATCTGTAGCTAAGCAGCATTTGCTGTGCTCTGATTTGAAGGGTATGGCTAGCAGTGAGAGTTGCTGAGAAGAGTTGAATGGTGTGCGATTGGAGAGGCCTATGTCCAGCAGCGGACAGCTGTAGGCAGATGATAATGATGATGAGGTTTCACCAGTGTAATTACAGCATACACAACATGAGAAATTGCAACCTTTTTTTTATGGAATAGCAACACACCTATTCAGATGTCCATACTTCCATAGGCAGCAATGTCACTCCAAGATTTGGAAACAGTTCTAAGATTCTTGCCCCCAAGACTATCTTTTCCCCTGAACTACCTACAATGTTTCTTTTCTCAGGCGCTAGTGAACGCCGCAGACCGCGACGCAATCTCCGGTTGGGGCGCCATTGTGTACATCATCGAGAAGGACAAGATCACCGAGAAGCATGTCAAGACGAGGATGGACTAGTTGTTTGTAAGATACGCCGTGGTCTGGGAGCTTTTATTAATAAAATTATTCTAAAATTTTACTAGTGTTTTCTTTCTGCGCCTGCCTTGGAGATCCTGTGATCATATCCACGTCATATTACACCAAACTGGCCCATGTAAGCCCCATTTACGCGATGCAATTTTCTTTCTTGTCGCATACAATAAAATTGAAGCATTAATTGATTTGCATCGCCTGAACACTGTTTAGATGGTGCAACTTGTATCGTTGCTTCAACTTATTGCATGCCACTGGCAATTAAATCGCACTGTGTAAATCGAGCTGTATTACTACGATTTCTTTTCGTCATCTGTGCTTTTATTACTTTATGCACAAGTAAAAATTACCCCCCTCCCCCATGTTTGCAAAGATATAAATTATTTGATTTACAAAGTCGTGACTTAGAGTTGTAGGTCGTGGGTTCGAAACCCAGGCAGGCGCTACTTTGTGTAAATCATTTATTCATCAACACTGCTCTCGAAAACGGTGAAGGAAACCGGCATGTCCTAGAACTAAAAATTCGAAGACATGACACATTGACCAAGCCGCACTGGGCCCGCGTAGTAGATTACACAGCCGACTCCCTCTCGAAGAGAGGAGGCTTGTGTCAAAGCATTGGGAACAATATAGGCTGATTATGATTACAAAAGCAGACTTGATCAAAGAATGCCTTAGGCATTTTGCAGTGCTTTTGTAGTACATTATTATAACCAGTAAGTTAGCAAAAGACAAAGAGACTTGTGCTTATAAAATATACTTTTCTTCTTTTACACTAAAATAAAAATGTGCTCACTATAACTAACAGTGTGCATTAGAATATGGAAAGTTCCAAACTCATTGTTTAGTTTGCTGAAACCCGTTGGCAACTCTAGGGCTAACATACGAGATATGTACTGGAGTTTGAAGATATGCAAGCTGGACAAAGGCTATAATGACGATAATTACAACACACGTTACTGTAAACACGAGGCCTTTTCTCTGACGAAGGATCTGACCCAACGTTGGCTGGTTCATATGGTTGGAGAGACGTGCAGGCGCTTCTTTCCCGAACTGTTGATTCAAGCTGTTTGCAGTTGGAGCCTCACTCATCTAATACGCTTTGTCAAACAATCATTGACTTAAACAAAACATGAAATATAATTAGAAAAAAATATGTCAACAGTAATTTCAACTATTCGTTAAGTACTGTCTTTTGTTGAAGAGACACCACAATTTTGCTAATATCATAATTATATGATCGTGCCAATTTAGAGGTTAGGTTGACTGCAAAGAATATACTACTCTCTGACGAGAGGTTGACTGACTCAAAGAGTAGGTACCAATCTATATTACTATACTCTATGAGTAGGTATAACGACTGACTTACCATCACAGAACTCTAACTGTGCCCCCGACTTCATTCGCGTGGATGTCGAAAAACAACTTCTCTATTTGAATCAGATTTGGTTCACAATTTCATGGGTTTTAATTTTTTTGCCCGGAACCCTAATTACTTATTTAAATTAAAATAGCCTAAGTTACTCCTTAAAACATCAGCTATCTGCCAGTGGAAGTCCCGTCAAAATCGGTCCAGGCGTTTTAGAGATTAGCCGGAACCAACAGACAGACAAAAAAATTAAAAATAGATTTTTTGTTATAAGTACCTACCGAGCTACCGTACCTATATACCTACTGTCATATGCATTTAGTAGCACAGTAAAAAGCTGTTATTTTGGCATTACAAACAGACACTACAATTTTATTTATTTGTATAGATTATCTATGCGCTAGAGATTGATCCAAGGAGTATGTTTATTTAAAAAGTGGTTTAACCAACTGCTTTAACAGTCTTAAAACCACAACTCAAACCCATAAAACTCAGCCCTAACTCCAACTCATAGAAAACTTTTTGCCACCGTCTTTGTCCCACATCTGGGCAAAGGCCCCCACACAGCCCTCCACACTTCTTTACACGTTACCTTTTCTGAACAATCTACCATGAACGCTTCACTCTAAATCCTCACGCCAGCCTTTCCAAGGTTCTCTGTGAAGAAGCCTGTCTTACGGCGCATGGCACCCACTGCACGATGGCTCTGACCCAATTTCATAAATGTTTTAGCCTAGCCGACAAATTGCCAACTTAGCAAACTATTATTTTGGAGTGCCTATTGAGTCTCAGCCAGGGACCGACTTTGAGCACCTTAGGTTAGGCTGAGCAGAATACGAATACCTACAGCATTACATAATTTAACATGTCGATTAGCCCGTGCTTCAGGGATAAGGTAAAGGTAGATGCTTCATTAACGATTTCATGGACCAGGAATATACTAACTATACTCAAAAATGTATACCCAGTTGATGGCAGAGGCTCGCCCAGCTATTACAAGGGACATGCATATGATACTTGACGAAATGTGGGTGTACTAATAGGGTACACCTCTACCTAACCCTTCGGTAATTACAGGCGTGATGTTACGTATACTCAAAATTAATCAGTAAAATATGTTATCATTTAAATCATTAAACATTGGTCATACCTACGTCGCAAGGAGCTACTTACCTACTAAATAGAATACGTTGTAATACAGAGCTAACGTAAGGGGGACTTTAGACGGATCTATTTTCGAGCTAGCTCTTGCATCCTACGTTATCCTCATTCTTATCTAATAAACCTGTTCTTTCATTCACGAATAATTCCCATCTCTTTCCCCCACTCCTGATCATCATGTTATCAAAATCATCACCAACTCTTTTCCTGTTTCACACAATGCATATCTGTATATCATGTCATTTATGTTCTAAACGAGACGCTCCTGTAACGCCAGTGTGTACTAAGTATATGGTGTAACAACGTTAAGCCCGATTGACAAGATGCAAGTTTCTTGCTTGTGGCATTCAATAAAATTGAAACAACAAATGACTTGTTAATGACTAAACACTGTTTAGACGATGCAATTTTTATACCACAGGAAATTTAATCGCACCGTGTAAATCAGGCTCAATTCATGCACTGTATATTCTAAGAGCGAGAATACACATGCCTGTTTGTCACAATGGCACGCAAGCTAATTGCATAGTTTTGTACAAGCTACAGGCATGTGTATTCCCGCTTAAGTTGCTGACTATGGAGGTGTCCCAAACTTACTGATGTATTTGCGAGATTTTCAGTCATAAACATGCAGCCACTTTTTATGGCAAAATAATTTTAGGCTTGCGAAGTAAAGGCATAAAGAAAAAACTTTTGTAATGCAGAATCTTTATAAACCGAATATTTAAAAAATTAAGTTTCAATTTTTCATACACATTTTTTTGTCTTTACAAGAGTAGTAGACTAGAGAATTAACATTTCAACCGTGTTGCTTACATGCCGAATATGTTTGTATGTAGCGAAGCTATCGTTTAATAAATATATGCCGTACACTGCGGGCTCGTGGCTTCAACCGTCACCGATAACAAGATAAAACCTATTCGAAATAACATAACTACAAATTAAAATACAATTACCGACCTAAACAATGGCAACACATATATGACATAATTTGAATCATTTCATGACTAACACATTGTTCAGGAATATGTAGACAGGGGTTCAGGATAAAATTAAAAAAAAACCTCTTCACTAAGAGGGTAACAAAGGATTTCTAATCGCTACTAAAGTTGACCACTCTGTAACAAAATAGTACTTCACTTCGTTTTTAATTTAGAATACATGAAGAAGTGGACAACTCGAAATCTAATATAAAATTAATATCTAAAAGTAAACAATATCTATCACAAAAAAAAAACTAACGTCTGACACATTATTTCAAATCGAAGACGTACCGAATGGAGCCCTGAATACTGATTTTCATGTATCAATCTTGTAATATTTCCCCCATAAACAGTCAAAAGTTAATAAGAATTACATGAAGAATGATATAATTATTCTGAGGTCAGCTAAACATTCGTTAAGGCGTGTTCGATCACGCTAGTCGATGGCGCGAACAAATCGACGCCTAAAAAGTATAAAATTTACCAATATTATTAGTACACCGTAAACGGCACATGAATTTTCACAGAATAAATCACAAAGACTTCATAACAATCCAAGTCTTATTCGAAATATAGAATAATAAATAACAAAATCTTACATCGTACTATTAATAAAAACACTACTCTAGACAGAAACTAAGCGAACTAGGTATGGGTATATTGGCAAAAACGACATTATATAATGGGTGAAACACCGACTCTTAACAATGGCCGTTTTTTATACAATTTTGGACTCAAACGTCCTTGTAATAGAATACATAGTTAAATGTTAGTTAACGAGTACAATACCGAATAGGAATACACTGATAACAGTTTTACCTGGGATCCGAACATTTTGAGGTTTATTGATTACTTTAGACTAAGAGATATTTGGGATAATCCTGACAATTTCAATACACATTTTAATATTTTCAATCAACAATACACCTCATACGCGTCTTCTCAAAGTATGGATCGATACAAATCTATGTTTAGTAACAACATTTTACGTCTAGATTCTCTACTATTTATAATCAAATTCAAAATCGTTTATTGACAATTTCATAAGTTAGTTCTTTGAGCCGATCCATACTCCCCAGGGGATTCTCACCACTTTTATTATGAACAAAACATGTATGTACTTCAAACAATATACAATATATCGAAGGCATTACAATAAGATATATAATACAACGGCCAATTATAATAGTATACGTGTAATTTCACTGATAAATTTAAATTGGCCAACCGTAACACGTCAACATCCTAATTCAATGATATTTTAACATTTTTGTTTATTCACTATAATTTTTCAATACTAAACTACGCGTTAGCGGAACATTATAAAAAGCTAATAACGAGTTATGAAAATTATTGCGAACGTGCTTTGAGGTTTTATTAAAAGAGAATTTGTAATGTCGGACTGCATTGCGACTGCAAATTGCATTCGGGTAGGCTGAATGCCGACATCTCTACTGCATGCAGTTTGTGGTCGAAACGCAGTCTACACACAAATTTTAGATCCTTATACATTGGCAAACACGTCCATTTTCATACATCGGCACAACAACGACTTGTATGTAGTGCACGGACAAGGGTCACAGAATATTCCATACCGCTGTGACAAGGTAACGTCACCGTATCACCAGTTGTTGTGTGGTGACCATGGAATTAGTATGTACTATATAGCACACTGGAATGCTTACAAGCACCGAAAAGTCGGTATTGAAAAGAAAAACACTATCGTCCATTGGTAATGCAAAAGAAACTTTATGTCCAATGTTTAAAGTTTATTTCATTTACAATTTGAAAGACAGCAAGCACTCTAAGATTTATTTAAGCTCCTTGGAGGTGACCTATCACAATAACATTTGTATGGGTGATGCAAATTTTTGTTCGCGTGTTTGCCAACGTGTACGCACATTAAAAAGTTCAATTTTCGAATCGCTCAGAACAATGAATTTCGTTCGAGATTTAAACGAAAAGAAATGAGCGATTCATTTTGAACTACAGTTTATTTTCAATGGATGTTCATCGGGTATTGGGGGACAGTGCGAAATAGCTATATTACTGAATTTGAGGCTGCCTTGAAACGCTTTGTATTTCGAATACAAAGCTCACATAGCAGATTCGTAATTTAACTTTCTTAATTCAATCTCACATCACTCCATCTTAGATTCTAGCTAATCTAAGTCGTATGCGTAACGTAGATGTACAACCGCGAACAATGGCGGTTGACCATTTTTCAACCTTATGCCCTTAGTAATAAGGATGAAAAGTGATGTCCGCGGTTGTACGAGAGTCACAATATAAATTTTATTGTGAATTGTGTGCAAAGGACAACAGTCTTAACACAAGGCAGCCTCGAATTCAGCAATACAATAAGATTCAAATAGCACAAAACAGGGACTCAAGTGTAAGAATAAAAATGTGAATATTGTCAAAAAGGGTCCGCTTATTATTATTATTATTATTGCAAACATCAAGACGAAAGTGTAGAACATTATTAATTGTAAAAATATGGGTCCCTTTCAACCCGTAACCGTCCCTTTTTCGGACAATGACCGACTTGGAACTCTGAATCATGGTAGATCGTAGAATGCCCGACCCGAGGCAAGGGTTTACATCGTAAATACAGCACTTCCGAGTCTTAGAATAAAATTAGCTTTGTTAAGCGTCTTCTCTGTCACTCATACATGTCTGACAGTCTCTTGCAGAGCTCGGGTACTGTAATATACCGAGCCACGTTCATATTTTTGGACGAAATACCGGGTGCGTGCTTTCCACGATGTAGCACAAACCAGCCTATAAACGTGTCTATTGCACAAGTGTGTTTATTCGCACGCAAAGCGAATAAAATACGATATTTAATTTGATAAAAACGACAAACTTTTCGCCAAACATCAATTACATGCCTTCTCACTACGATTTTTTTTAACATTATGAATTTTATTTATTTTTGCATTTATTTTCTCAATATGAATCGACGTCATTACACTTACTGTATCGTGGGACTTGTCTTAGACAAGATAGGGGTGCTACACACTTGATCGGGTCGAGTCGGCATAGCCGAGCGGCAAAATACACTCAGTTTTGCCAACCGGCTGTGCCGATTCATGCCAACCCGAACAAGTATGTAGCACTCTTTTTAACAACATTATAGCGGTGCTTCTTTCAGTACGTAACTACGTGGAAATAATAAACGTCAAAAGCCGAGACCCCTATAATTTATCAGTATCACCCGCGTAATGCCAACATTAGGTTGAAATCACATTTACACGATCACTGATAAGCATTTTCTTTTATCTCCATCCCTTTCTGTCTCTAAGAATTGGCAATCACTAGAGCGCGAAGTCTATTTGCACGTAACAGCACTTTCTATGCAATGAGTACGGATTGCGAGCGGACTTCTCGCTCTAGCAGAAGACAAATGGCAATGAATACAGAAAAATGCTGATACATACGTGTATGATTTCACCCTTATAGTCAACACTGACAGTATCTGGGTAAATTGAGTTATTATTTTTAACTGTCTAAACTGAAAACGCGTCTAAATAAACTACCAGCCCTTTATAATCTACGTCACCCTGTAAACTCCAATTATTTAAAAACAAAGGATCATGAGCGAACTTAATTAGGTCTAATAAATGAGCTAGCGGGAACTAAATGATGAATGTAGCGAAAACATTCGAAACTTACTGAAATCTTTCATACATTATTACCTTTATTTCGTTATTGTAGTAACGTTATCTCCATACTGATAAAATAAAACTACAAAAGAGAAACTAGAAAAAAATTGTTATCTGGTCAGTCCAAAATATTCATATAGTGGCGCTACAGGTTCTTGAGTTAACTTTTTTTTACAAATTTTTATGTAACTTTTTTTCAGTTTTGTCTTATTTAAGCCTTACAAAACTTGGTAACCTTTTTTTGGGATGTGGCAATCCTCATGGGTGGCCTTCACCTTATATTTTTAAAGTACGGGTCCATGATATCAACCGTAGAAAAAAATACTAAATTCGGCCAATCTTGAAAATTAATTATAATTTTAACGTTAGGCAATGTTTTCAATACCTCAAGATACAGTAGCGCCACCTGTAAGTAGTATAAACACAGAGTAGTAAACAAATGGAGTGTTAATGTGCGAAAACTGCGTGTCTTTTTAGTAATTGTATTGTAACAGAGGTATTGTTAATCTTGTCGGAAAATTATGCCAATGCACGCCAGACTTTTTAGTGGGATTTACAGAAACATGATCGCAACGTTTGTAAGTTCACTAAAAAGTAATTTAGTGAATCCAATAAAAACATCTGCATGACTTCTACCTCCTCTAAGCAATTCAATGTCATTCCTAACACGGATATAACCGTAGCTCATCGTAACGAATCAACAGCAACTTCATTGCTTTCCTTACGATTGAATTGTTTACGTGTTCGACAGCCACAACATTTGACGTGCCATTGATTTGATTGCCGTTAGCCCTCCATTTGCTTGCCAATCCGTGACGTGTAATAAGTACTAAAAGAAGCACCGGTGTGCGCTGGGCCCGCCTAGTTGCCCTCGATGGCTTTAGCTACGAACTCTATGAACCTTTTCCCGTACTGTTCGGGATCGCAGGTCGATATGCCGTCGACGTTACTGCCGTATTTCACTGTCTTCGCTGCTTTCGCCGCCTGAAATAGGGAATTTAGATATAAATGTCAATAGCCACCGAACAATCGTTCAAGTTGAGCCCCGGACTAGTAACGGTTTCTTTCTTTAGCCCTATATGAAAGATTCAGTGTTACCTGATCCGGGATTTGCAGATCAAAATCCTGAGGAAAAAAAAAATAGGCAGCCATAGGGACTGCCGACAGAAGTGAAAAAACATTAACATGTACGTAGGCCGCTGCGCGTCGCCAGTCTGGCGCAACAAGTCACGTTAGAGTTGTGACGTGAGCATGTCGCATGTCGTGTACCCGTAAAATTTTCCCCTACCAAAAAGCGATCATCGCGCCTAATGAAGTTTTCACTTCAAAAAGTGATTAATGTATGAACATTTACCTGTTTCTTGACTCCGTAGTGCGTCAGTACATCAATCAGCGCAACAAAGTAAATCTCCTTTTTGGGGGCACCTGAAATGGGGATAAACTCAAAATAAATACATTATTTATCGCACTAAAACCATATTAGTTACTATGTCTGCTATCAGTAGTATATATCAAAGGCTTGTCTTGTGACCTACAGCTCTGTTAAAGCTTATTTTGATGCTAAGAGAAGACCAATTTTAATCATCAACAAATGTGTTTGGTGGTTCCTGAAACCTTTGGTTAGTCAACCAAACATCAGCCTGGTTTGCTGGACTGACTAAGCTTTACATGATGTTGGAGAGTGCATGGGCAAGAGTTATTCTCGTGCAGGTTTTGCCAGCGAAGTAAGAGTCATAGTTTCGACTTACTCTCTTGGCTGGGGATGGCGTATATGTCGAGCTCGGGAATGATCCCCTCGTACCGCAGCGACGACTGACGAGCGAAGCCGCGCGGACTGTCCGGCGGAGTGTTGTAGCCCCATCTGTGGGGAAGCATCAGAATATTAGGACTTTGTACGATACTTATTAACTGCAATTAGCACGAAACATCTACCCCCAACCCTATATTAAAACGCGGAGTTTTGTGTTAAACTTAAACCTCTAAAAACCTATGGTTAATCTGAAGGATATACTGGTAAAAGGGGGCTCGCCGTTTGAAGTTATCAGAGAAACTCCTGTTTCTCTGATAACTAACATACACTCATTCCCTTGTCTGTTTTTTTATACTTTTATTTGCACCTAAGACCACCCCATTTTATATTATGTCCAGAAAATCACTGTCCATTGTATGTTTTGTAATTACAAATTAATTTTTATGTAATGTATAATCTGGTGTACAATAAAGTATACAGGACAATTTTTTTATCACTACGCTAATTTTCACAGGGTGTTCTACCCATGAATATGAACAACTTTTACTATGGGACCAACTCTCAAATCACAAACAAAATGAGCCGTTTCATACATTTTGGTAGAGTAGGTATTAAACTTTTGTATGAAACAACAGAATTTTTTTCGTAATTGAGTTGGTCCCATAGTGAAAGTTGTTCATGTTCATGGGTAGAAACAACCTGTGATTTGGGTAGTGATAAAAAAAATTGCCCTGTATACAAGGTGTAACTTAATTAACGTACAACCTCTTAAGGGGTCATTGTACTCATCATTATGACAGTGAACTTTTACTATGGGACCAAACCATTATGTTCCAAACTTTTATGTTCGCATAACTCGTCAAAATGTAGGGAACAGCAGATTTTTTTTTCGGGATTTCAGGTTTGGTCCCATAGTAAAAGTTGTTCATAATGATGAGTACAATGACCCCTTAAGAGATTGTGCGTTATTTATGTTACATCTTGTATAAATATTTTAAGGCTGTTCTTCCACCAGAGATATGCTATGCAGCTATGCTGCGAGGATGTGAAAGCTAAGCTACAAAACTATGTGACCGTTTCCACTAATGCTAAGCTGTGTAGCGGAGCGAGTAAAAGTGCTTTGAAGATGCGCCGCCGCGAGGTAGCTGTGCGAGGAAGATGCGCAGCTCGAGCTATGCGATGCATCGGCAGTAGGGAAGGCCATAATACATAGCTACACCACTAGCGCGTCCACAGCTCCCATCCATAGCACGCATCCTTCCATATAAAAACCTAGCTTAGTTGTACTCGTTTCCATCAGTGCTATGCTATGTGGACCAATGAATATGATTGGTGGATATCAAACACATCTCTGGTGGAAAAGCTGCCTAATATTTGGGAAAGGCGCAGTTCGTCTTATTATTCCATACATCTCTATCCGCCGCCATCTCAGTGTTCACTTTGCTTCTGAAATACATATTAGGTATATCGGGGGTGAAAAGACGCTTAACGAAGCCGAGAGTTACTTGTTCTTCTTGGGAATCTTGTTGGTTGCGGAGATATTAAAGGTTAAAGTTCTTTGACGTTTTTGACGAAAGGTTAAAAGTTCTTTGACTTTTTTTTTACGAAAACAAATTTTAAAATGTTATAACTTAACTTTATAAATACCCCCACGACCCCTGTACCGCTGCATGCACCCGTAAGCACAATGGTTTGCGTGCTTTACATCGCGCCCCTCCGTAATAGCAATTTTTAAGACCAATTTATAAAAGTAGTTTCCCAGCAATTATTTTTGTGCAATTTTACTTAGAGCTAATTTCACCAAACTGTTCATAATTGGACATTATTAAATCAGCCATTATAATAAACTTCAATGTTACGTGTTTTGTTGTTCAATGTTATGTGGTATTTACGTTCTACCTACCAGAAAAAAATAACACCAAATTAAGAAACCTAGCGTTAGGATTAGGATTCACTCTTATATCGGTCAGTTGTCAAGGCACATGTCAATGTTCACTGACAAATGACAATGCATCATTTTAGCTAGCCGTTTAATATAGACTCGCGTTTTTCATTTCGATGATTTTGACAACTGACTAAATGTCGGTTAGTAAGTTAACGAACCTCTAGGGCAGCAATTAAATGTAACGCCTGAATAATGCATTTAATCATATGTTAGCGCATGGTGAAACACTCGCTACTCTTAATGACCCGTTAACATTTTAACAGAAGATTAAACTAACTAACATGGTATGGTGAAACTAGGTGGTTTGATGTACAGAATGCGTAGACGACGGCTATGTGATGGGTCTTTTTACACCCTGTATAGTCCTACCGGTCGCCATGATGCCTGGTATCGGTATCGCTGTCGGTATCGGTGTCTCCGTTGTCGCTGTCGTTCTCTGCGTCTCGTTGTCTCGCCGCCTCGGCCTCCGCCTCGCCGCGCCCGCACTCATGCATGCCCAGTAAGAGGGAGTAGTCCATCAGGTGGAGTTTTGTGAGGAACTGGAAATAATACGTTTTAATAATGATTTGGCTGAAAAAAGGATGAGAAAAGATGCCTGACGACTGCAAACATATTTAAATCACGTGACGCTGCCTATTAGCGCGCCAGTTTTAAAATAGCCGGCCCAGAAAACCATGTCCTCTTGTATTTACGACTACCAAGTCATGGACATTATGGTAAGAAACAAAAACAAGATTTTGTAGGCGTGGATAAAATGAAATGAGTCTTAACTAGGAGCAATAAGGTTACATTTTGTTTGTGACTCTGCAACGAAGATGCAGAAAAGCAAAAAGATTAATAATGTGATTTGTAATGTAGGTATTGTTGGGGACGCTCAGTGAACATCTTTGAACTGAAATGAAGATAAGAAAATATTATTTACCTCAACATCAGCAGTAAGGGTCTCCAACAACTTCTCTTTGGCAGCATCACCAATATCGATGCGTACTCCTTGCTTGATGAAGTCGTTATCTTTGAGTGTGGGCAGGTCTTTCTCCAGCTCCTTCTCTGAAGCTTCACGGTCTACTGTCGAGCCTTTTAAGTCGTATTTCCTATAAAGAGGGATTGTGTTCAATTACTTAGCGTTTTCGCCTTAAATGGGTAATGATCAGGGGCTCTTAAAAGCTTTGGAACTGTGGTATATGACGCAATAGTCCGTCTTGCCCCAAATTTTCCAGTCAGTGCAATATGTCGCTCAATCGCAAACTGTATATGGGTATTTAAGTTAGCATACGATTTGTACCATTAGAACTATTCCAGTAATCAAAACGAAAGAGAATCATCATTTTTTACTGATGAATGTATTACGTCACTTTCATACAATCATAGGTCACTGCAGTTAGGGCTCATTGAGGAGAAAAGGACAAAAAATATTCTTGATCTTCTTCATAGTAACAACACTAACAGCGGTCGTTGACCTCTCAAAAAAAAAACATCAAATCTTTTTATTATTTATTTTACCGTGTTTAGACATCGATACCCATCGCGTATGCGGAGTTTAGCTAGCCAATTCAAAATAACCCTGTATTTTTTCAAAGAAATGTAGGAATGGAACGTTGATGAATGCACGGCTGTGTGAAAGAGCTGAATGTGTAAGTGAGACAGATGACATATGCCAAAGACGTAGGCTTGGAATGACGTGGTAGATATTTAAAAAGGTAGAATGACAGTTGCTTTTTGAATGACGGAGTAAAGACGATAAGACGTGATTTTTTAACTAAAATGTATTTTATGTGATTTACTAGTTTATTTACAAGAATAAACCAGTTTAAGATATTCATTTAGTTTTTCTCTGACCTCAGCCTTTTTATTCCCACAGAAATATTTTTTGTTATATTTTTGTTCTGACCGCAAATCTCTGAGCAAGTAATAATACCCCTTGTATTCCAACAATACCTGTGTATGTTGAGGTGGTTGGAGAACACATTCCTTGTGGCGACGAGGTAGTGCTCGATGCCGTCCACCGTCAGCCGGTACATGCCCAGGTACTGAGGCAGCAGGGTCTTACCGTGACGCTCTACTATGTACTGGAAATAATAAGAATATAGTTTAAATATTCTGGAAATTATGATTTGGATAGGCGGATAGCTAATATATCATAAATTCATAATGTGGAGTATCTCCGTTTCTCATATTTAACTAAGCAGTGTGGATCAGCGAATTACAAGTTTTAGAAGTGGGTAAATCTTTAGTAGTTCAGTCATCACTCATCAGCATCACGAATAGAAAACGCAAAACTGTTACTCCTAACAAAAGCCTTTTTGAGCCTAAGAGCCCATGTTTAAAACTGACAATATTATTACCATCCAAAATTAGCAAGAGAAATGGCTAGTTTACATGGTGCGAGCTAGCGTGCGAGTCGGCCTACCGAGTAGCTACAGTGCAACAACTCGCACTATGTGGACTTATCATACGAGTCACTCGCACTTGTGAGTTGGACAGTAGCTCGCATCCGAGTAACTTCAACCTTCTTTGTTTTCACTAGCCTGCTCGCCTTCCCCCATCACTCGCATGGCAGCAACTCGCACATCACTCGCATCGTTCGGACGCTTTCGGCAGTAGCTCGCTCGTCAGTCGATTCTCTAATCCAAATCCTTTTTTTTTCTCTTTTTTTTTAAGTTTTTTATAAGCATTTTCTAATTTAAAGCTTAGTATTGTGGTCATAGACCTTACCAAAATTTTTTTTTTCTGAAATCTCTTTTACTCGACATTGCACTTTCCCAGTACTACTCTAGCACACAACTCTCAATAGACTAGGCAGCTACTTTCATAATTAAAACAGCCAAGGCAAGCCGAGCTACTGACATACGAGTACACAATGCGAGCAGCTGTTTCTTTCTGTCTAGTCAGCAGCTCGAACTGTGTAAACCAGCCATAAGTTGTTGGATCGCCCTTTTAATAATTTGCAAACAATTTTCATCCACAGCAACAAACTGCAAATAAAAACGGCCTATATTCTTCTGAAACTAAACCAACCTATCTTAGAGACAAAGATAACTTGCCTTACATTTACAACAAACAGTAATTCACACAAAATTGTTCTAAATTACTCACACAAGTGACAATGACGCTATCATACACACACACACACACACACACACACACACACACACACACACACACACACACACACACACACACACACACACACACACACACACATTACCATATTATATTATTACATTATTTCACATATTATCGGAAGTAACTCATTACGTACTTTCTACGATTAGATAGGGGGAGACTATCATTTGTTTACATGCCGATTGATAACTTGTCAATGATGTAGCTATCTCTTAAAATTTGAATAATGATAAATTCAAGTGCATGGTGCTGAAGATGGCTTGCTGCATTTAGGCATATGAGCCGGGAGCAATGATAAACATCGACCGTTAATCATGTGGCCAATTATCGATACAAAAGAGGGTGTAAGGACAACTTGGCCTTATAATAACCACGACCTTGCCCTTACCCTTGACCTTATAATAATAACGATTAGGATACGATTGGTGATAAGGTTTTGTGTGCGATGCGAATCCGCAGTTTTGCGTGGGAAATCGTTTTCGACACCCAAACTTTACAATTTTTTGCAGATATTATATGGTTTTAAAACTACCTACGTGGAAACCGCACGTATGCAGTTCGATCATTGTTTATTACCAAAATGACTCAAACACTTTATTTATCAGGTGACTTTTACGACTGAAATGCATGAATAATCGGCATAAGGCTGCGTCTATATGAGTGTGCAGGCTTCGCACACATAAGCAGAGCAATCCCACACATTGCATTATGGCGAGCAGTTGAGTCGTCCGTCCAAGGGCCTAACACAGTTTGTCCACTGCATAAAGTCAACGGGACGTCAACGAAAAACGAGATTATTTGAACCGAACGTGACATCCCGGTGACGGCGCACAGTAGTCTGAAAATCGAGCTCCATACTCATAGAAGCTTAAAGTAAGGAATTTAAAAAAAAAATGTAATGTCTCTGAACTCTCTGATATACCTCCCTTTACGTAGTATTAACGTTTGGATAGTGTTAGTAGCTCCACGCGTGAGAAAGTAAAGCTTTGTTTTTTTTTTTTTTTTTTTGTATGGGTGAAAACACTTTAAGTCCTTACATTTTTTTGAAACTGAATGGAACTGAAGAGCTGGTGCTAACACGAGCTATTATACCATACACGGCAATCAAGATGACGCATTCATACACCTTTGGGTGCCGCTTTGCGCGTAGCAAATTTTTGAAATTTTGAAATTTGACCACTTAAATGAAGCTGTTTATAGATTTGCTTACAGTATCGTTAGTTTATAGCCTGCTAATGACCTTTATGATGACAATAATTAAAAACAATTTTGATTATAAACTTTTTTTTTTTTACAAAATTGCATTCAAGAACTAAGTAACACATTTTTGTTAATCACCGTGATTATGGTTGAGTTATAATTAGATACTAATGACATGAGCATTAATAGAATGCACCTTTGGGAGCTGCTCCCGTCGGACTATGAGAGTGAGGGAAGGAGTGCACCTGTGTCTGCGCACACACCTCTGCACTATAATACCTCCCGCGCCATAACCGAAATACGGTCTAGAGAACTATTTTTTTTTTAAATTATTATTACTAGTGCATAAAGCTTTAATCATCTCATCATCTGCCTAGCCTTTTCCCAACTATGTTGGGGTCGGCTTCCAGTCTAACCGGATGCAGCTGAATACCAGTATTTTACATGGAGCAACTGCCTATCTGACCTCCACAACCCAGTAACTGGGTAATACCATACCCCTTGGTAAGACTGGTTGTCAGACTTTCGGGCTTCTAACGACCCGTAACGACTGTCAAAGATCCACGAATGACAGCCGGGACCAACGGCTTAACGTGCTTTCCGAGGCACGGAGGAGTCTCGGTATGTAAAGATGGTCACCCATCCACGAACCAACCCCGGCAAGCGTAGCTTAACCCGATGGATCGACCCGTGCGGCTGTTATTACTTAGCCACGAGCTCCTCTCCATAAAGCTTTAATAAATAAATAAATATTACTCGAATAAAGTAAAGCACATATTCAGCTGCTGATAAACTAGTAATACTCACGGGATGGTATTGCTTAAGGAACGAGTGCATCCTCTCAACCTCCTCGGAGGTCAGGGTCTTGAGGATGAACAGGCGGTCGTAGCTCTGGTAGAACTTCGCCCCCGATTTGCCAGAGGAGTCGTCCGGGATCGGCTGAGATCTGCCAACAAAATGTCAGTGTTTGTTTAACTTACTTTTTCAATATCAATGGCTGTCCAAATCCCTCGGTTTACCTGACACACTTTTCCGATAAGGTTACTATAACCAATATGACCCCCGGTTGCCCCGCGCACGCTGAAATTCTGATAGATCAATGGTTTGCCCATCAACCGCCGTTAAGCGCAGTTTTTAAATCACCTTACTCTTGAACCACCCTTACATTAAGTCCTAAGTTAAATCTGTAGTCAAATCTTGCAGAAACAACGAGAACAATGAACAAATTTATATGTAAAACATCTATGTACCTACTTTGTCTATGTTTGCAAAGGAGTAAATGATTTGATTTATATCTTTGTTGTTAATTTTGTTAACTAATCACAACGGCTTTAATTATTACTTACATCGAGATTCGACAGCTGTTTTATTGGTCATGACTTGATCAGACAGCATTGAAAGAAAATATCTGAGCTAAATAGGTTATAGAAAACGACTATAAGTGGTACAGTCAGCCTCAAATTTTTTTCAAGAATTCATTTGACTGTCTATAATTTGTGTTCCGTAATACTGCATCAATGTGTAGCTACTAGCTACAATTAAGTACCCAATGTGTAATTTAGTGGGTATACTAAATAATAACAGCCGCACGGGTCGATTTTTCACGTTAAGCAACGCTTGCCGAGATCAGTCCGTGGATGGGACCATCCATTACATACCGCGACCCCTCCGTGCCTCGGAAAGCACGTTAATGATAGATCGCCCGGTGACTTGTCCTGCTGGTAGCTCTTCCGGAAGGATGGTTTTGCGTCCTGCCGGAAGACTGCCGCGAGTCTTGCTAGCAGTACGCAGTTTGTGTGAAATTTTGTTTGGTTCTTCCAGCAGTACGGTGACTTGCGCTCGCCAGAAGTTTTAAACATTTGGTCAGTGCGTATTAAAACAAAACTAATTTCTTTAAGTTCTTTCATAATACTATATAATAATAATAGATGTATTTGTACCTAATAAATGACTAAAATGACAAATTATTATTATATAAGCATCTAATATTATTTGTAGGCATAAAACTATTTAAAGAATTATAAATCTGTCACTTTGTTTTAATAAGCAGTTAAATATTGTGCCTGTATAGTTAACAATTAATAAAAATAGGAATGGGCGACTCAAAAAAAAATGAAAATCAGGAAACTAAAAAACAACTTGATTACATATTTAAAAGAAATAAATAAATAAATAAATTACGCTGAAATACCGAAATGTTGACCACACCGTGCGTTTTCGGTACCCGGGCGTCAAAATAAATCGCGCGAGCGCTAACGCACTGCCCCCGTGTATGCTCAACGCGCCATCGCTTGCTGATTGTTTACAACAGTTTTTTGTACAGTGTGAAAGAGACAAAACCTCTTCTATTTTTTCGTGCAAATTTAAATTTTGTGCTGTATGTTATTACCGTGCTGTGATCGGATAAAGTTGCGTCCTTTCGGAATTACTTTTAGGTCTGCTGGCAGGACTCCGGGCGATATATCATTAAGCCGTTGGTCCCGGCTGACATTCGTAGACCTTTGACAGTCGTTACGGGTCGTCAGAAGCCCGAAAGTCTGACAACCAGTCTTACCAAGGGGTATCGTGTTACCCAGTACCTAACTGGTAAACATAGTTGGGAAAAGGCTAGGCAGAAAAAAACACGATGTAACAAATATTGCAGAAAATGAAATGAATTCTTGTTGATGTAATACATATTTCTGCGACCGACTGTACTCCATACAAATTCCGGAATCTAGAACGATACCCAGTCCAGCATCTCATTCAATCAAACTAGACAGAGTATGAGATGTAAACTATTTTTAAAACAAATTCATCGACTGAGTATTGATCGAGAATACGGGCCTGAGAGTTTTATGATGACTGATAGTGATATACAGGGTGTGGCGTAAATAATGGATAATCCTGTATCTGGGAATGGAGGACCCCAAGCCCTATAATATAAAAAATTCTCAAACCCGAGAGTAATTTATTTTTCATTGCCACCTTTAGTCACTTCCTCGGCCACCGTATTCACAAATGAAGGAATTTTCACTATCTGATTTCTGCAAATAAATTACTCTCGGGTTTGAGAATTTTTTATATTATAGGGCTTGGGGTCCTCCATTCCCAGATACAGGATTATCCATTATTTACGCCACACCCTGTATATACTTAAGTAATTGCAGAATTTATATTTATGTCTGTATTATGGTCGCTCGCTATAACAATACACGAGGTCATTCTATTAACATAGACATCAACTCGGCTCGGTCCGCCTAAGTTTCCCTCGTAATTGAGCTAACCGCTCACGAGGTGGCACAGCGCAGCAAGGTATGGCAAAGGATTTTCATAAGCGGAAGTGATTTTTAATCTTATTTTTATACCCTTGGCACTCAAATTTCGTTGACATCGTCATAAGGGACGTGAGCATACCGTGGAAGGCTGTAGTTTGCTGTGGAAGCTTCGGCAATCCGGGCTTATACAAATTTCAATGCTTTGCCGTGCCATGTCGCGTCGTGCCGCCGATTGAGCACCGGCCTTAAATGCGAGCGACAATGTGTTTTAATTATGTACCTACTAATCTTTAATTTTTTTTTTTTTGAGAATTAAAGGAAATTGATAGCAGTCCTTCCCGTCTAGGAAAAGGATTTGATAAAGGACATATTCCCGCTGTTATCACATAGAATTACGGTTCGAAATTCTTGTATAAAAGGAGAATGGGCAACGAACTATGGGTCTCTGCCCTACAGCCCAATAGCCATAAGATATATACCAATGGAAAGAGCTTTTCCAAGGAGAATCTTTCTTACTAACACGACTTTTGGACTATTGTTAGTCAGTTCGGAGTTAATGACCCATACAACGTGTTCCTTTTCATATCCCGTAACTCTAGGGGATGACCCCCTTGAGTTGAGTACAAATTGTTGGGTTTCGAGAACCAATGAAAGACAGTTATTATTTCCACTGATTAATTTATTAATCGTTTATTTGGTAGGAGAGGTGTGTGTGCGCTCTAGCTTGGTCCTGAAGGAACACTGGCGTCTAAACTATATCAGAGTTATGCACAATGTAAATATGTATGAAAGAGAGAGGCTCTCAAACTACTTAAGTGGGACGGATATATTTTGTTGTATTCCAACACGCCCCCTCAAAATAAATCCTCCTTTTAAAATAAATTATCAAATAATATTTACAATAATAGTATCACACACCTTCCTTATCTGGGAGCACAATTTTCTTATATGGTCCACCATTCGATGCACAGGATTAGGGAAAACCCAGGAAAACCTAATCAGACCAAGTCATTCTTATCTATAATTCAATTCTTTATAGTTTACAAATGGATCTTATTTACATATTTACATTATACCGAGTTTCGTTTTCATGTCTGAAAAACGCACTGTCGGTAATGACTTCGTTAGGATGTCAGCTAACTGATTACCTGTGGAAACATAAATAATTTTAATAACATTTTTCTCCACCTGTTCTCTAGAAAAGTGATACTTTATGTCTATATGTTTTGATCTTTTGTGACTCGTAAGATTACTTGCAATGCTTATACACCCATTATTATCCTCATAAATAGGAATCGCATTGGGTAATTCTATGTTAATACTGGTCACTAAGGATTTTAACCACAGGGCCTCTCTAACAGCTTCAAATAAAGCCATATACTCTGCTTCAGTGGATGAAGCCGCCACTGTGAGTTGCCTCTTTGTGTTCCAGCATATTGTGCATTGTTCAAATAATTTAAACAAGTAACCTGTTGTACTTTTGCGGCCTATTTCATCACTTCCCCAATCAGAATCAACAAAGCCAGTCAATATATTTATATTATTGTCACTCCGCACGTAAGTCAACTTAAGATCCATTGACCCTTTCAAGTAACGTAAAACCCTTTTTAAATATAACCAAAGTGTACTGTTATTTTTGTTAGCAAATCTACTTAAGATGTTTACACTAAAGCTCAAATCAGGACGAGTGCATACCATTATATACATCAAGCACCCGATAAGGTTTTTACAAGGGGCCTGTTGTTTCATTTGAATTCAATGCGGTATAATCTACTTTAGTTTCCATAGGTGTATTGACAGTTTTACAATCACTCATGTTAAACTTTTCTAAAACTGTTTTTATGTACATTTTCTGATCTAATGTCACTTTGTTATCATATCTTTCGATTCTGATTCCCAAGAAACAACGAATATCTTTTAAGTCTACCATTTTAAACTTGTTCATTAAATAGTTTTTAAAACTACTCATGGTATTTATATTAGCCGTTGAAATGACAAGATCATCAACATAAAGTACAACATAAATGTTTTCTAGAATGTCACCCGCATCTAGAATGTAAATACAACGATCAGCTGATGAGTATCGAAAACCCTTCTCTATTAAAGCTTGTTCGAACATTTGGAACCAACAGCGTGCAGACTGTTTTAATCCATACAACGATTTGTTCAATTTGCATACTAAATCATTTGCATTTGGGATTCCTTCAGGAGTTTTCATAAATATCTCTTCTTTTAGTTTCCCATTTAAAAATGCAGTTTTGACGTCCATGTGGTGGACTAATAATTTAAACTGATTTGCAAAAGCTAATAAGAATCTAAAACTTGAGATTCTTGCAACTGGTGCAAAAGTTTCATTATAGTCAACCAAATATTCTTGACTAAAACCGCGAGCTACTAAACGAGCTTTATATCTTTGTGATTTTCCAAACTCATCATTTTTTATTGTAAACACCCACTTACAATCGATGATATTTCTATTTTCGGGTCTTGGTACAAGTGTCCAGGTTTCATTTTTAGTAAGCGATTTAATTTCCTCATTAATAGCATTTTCCCATAATACTTTATCATTCCTGGTTGCGATTTCTTTATAAGATGTAGGTATGTTGCATAATAAAGATTTAGCGTATAGCAAATAGTTCACAGAAATATCATCTTCATTTTCATTATAAGATACGGTAGGCAAGTTTTTAATCCTCTCACTTCTTCTTTGACCATATGAAGTTAGTTCATTTCGAGATAAAGTCAACCTATTTTGAAATGAAGAACTGTTTTGATGCATATCTGTTTCACTTACAGATTTATTAGGTGGTGGACCTAATGATACAGGTATTTTGTCTGTTTATTTACACATTTTCTCTACGTTGTGTTTGTCAAAGTTATCAGAGTTAATACAATTTTCAGGCAAAACTCTGTCAGACTTAAATGGTCTGTTTAACAAGAAATTAATCTCATCAACTATTACATCTCTGACTTTTACAAACTTTTCGTATACCACATCCCACACCTTATAACCATTCGGTTCATAACCAATTAATATCCCTTTTAAGGATTTTTCATCGAATTTGGTTTTCCTAGTTTTATTTACAAAATAAACAGTTGAACCGAAAACCTTTAAATATTTAAGTTGTGGTTTTTTATTATGCCACAATTCAAATGGTGTGTTAGCTGTTTTCAGTGCTTTTGTAGGACTTATATTTATTAAATGTGTAGCTGTCAACACAGCCTCACCCCAGAACGTTTTGTCTAATTTAGCACCAGATACCATGGCTCGACTTCGTTCTGTTATTGTTCTTATCATTCTTTCGGCAATACCATTCAAAGCAGGGGTATGCGGCACTGTTAAGTGGTAACTTATACCTTTTTGCACACAGTACTCTTTCATTTCATTTGACAAATATTCACCACCATTATCGCAATACAAATTGACAATTCTCGAACCAAAATGAACTTCACACTTTACAACATAATCTCGAAACGTAGCAAAAACGTCTGATTTATGAGCTACTAAGTAAGTATGTCGCACAGTAGTGTGTGTATTCGTCGACAAAAATTACAAAATAGTTTTTGTCGTCAAGTGTTGAAGGAGTGATGGGACCACACACGTCAGTATGCACATTAAATAGAGGTCGTTTTATAATTTTTAGCTTTGATTTATTAAATGGCAAACATGCTTGTTTTCCATTTATGCAAGCTTCACATAATTTATCATTTGGTGTAACATGATTTATTTGTTCATTATCAGAATAAAACTGTTTGCCTTTTATTTGCACAAACTTAGATTTGCCAATGTGACCAAGCCTTTGATGCCATAATTCATAATTATTATTGTTTACGACCCTATTTGATGAGCTTCTAGTATTTAAAGCACATTTTTCAAGTATGAAATGAATGCCAATTAAATTGTTCAAAGACTTACCCTTTGTTACCATCTTACCCTCGTTGTATATTTGCACACCACCGTTATTGCTAAAAACAATGGTCATTCCAGCTTGTTGCATTTTCTTCACCGAGAGCAAATTGTAAGGAATTTCGGAACAGAAAAGGACATCCTGTAGCATTCCCTTTATACCCAAGTGGCTGATTACTGCAATATTGCCCTTCTTCGTTGCTCTTATAAATGTTCCATTCTTAGCAACTGAGATGTTTATTGGTTTTTTCAGTTCCATGAAGTTTTGTGCCAGATCTTCTCTATTAATTAAATGATCTGAGGCACCCGAGTCCAAAATAAATGTAATCTCGTTTTGATCTTCCCGTTCATTTCCACAGTCTCCGACCATAAAAGCAAATCCCGAGATATTAGGATTTTCAGTATCCGTAATATTTACAGTTTGAACTGTTCTGTTGTTTTCGGAACGTTGTTTCGCCTGCTTGTTATAATAACAGTTCTTTTGAATATGACCATTCCTTCCGCAACAATGGCATTTTATATGTTTCAGTCTATCATTTTTCGGTTTGAATGAAGTTTTATAAAACTGTCCTCGATTCGAGTTCCGTCGCATGTTTGAGTTTCTATAATTGTATCGGTCTTGAGTTTTAGGTATTGTTGTTGTTTCCGCCTGTAGAACTTTCATGTTTGTATCGCGTCTTTCATTTATTAGTTTTAATTCGTGATCAAGAAGTCTAGTTTTGACAAAGGTTAAGGTCAGGTTGTCCTCTGCCAATGTTTCAATTGCTGTGACGACACCATCATAGCTGTTAGGTAGAGTCATAAATAGATGTGTAACCTTATCCACTTCTTCTAATTTTGCACCTGCAGCGATTAATTCGATTAACAAGTCGTCGAATTCTTGGAAGTGTTTTGTCAAGGGGTTTTCTTCTTTTAACTTAAAATTCAACAACCTTTTCCTCAAAGCTAGTTGAGTCGCTATGCTTTTCCTTTCGTAGATGGAATCCAGCTTCACGAAAAATTCCTTCGCAGTATTTTCTTCACTTGTAAGTCCCAGCAATGAATCCGATAGATACTCTATTATCGTATTCTTAGCGATTCTCTGTCTTTTGTTCCACTCACTGTCCGGTTCTTTAGGAGTTTCTTCATCAATTATATTAAGCACTTCAAGTTAATTTAATAAATTACGTATTCTAAGTTTCCACACACTATATTTGTCCCCGTCAAACGGTTTAATATTTCTTTTCATTTTAAGTTTATCCATTTTATTAAATCACTAAAAGAACCACTAAAAGTTACTTAGAATGTTATTAAGTCTAAATCACTGGGCCCATAACCTGTTGGGTTTCGAGAACCAATGAAAGACAGTTATTATTTCCACTGATTAATTTATTAATCGTTTATTTGGTAGGAGAGGTGTGTGTGCGCTCTAGCTTGGTCCTGAAGGAACACTGGCGTCTAAACTATATCAGAGTTATGCACAATGTAAATATGTATGAAAGAGAGAGGCTCTCAAACTACTTAAGTGGGACGGATATATTTTGTTGTATTCCAATTAAAACCTAATAATAAAGCTATTATTTTATGTGGTTCAAAATTGTTATCTGTAAGTTGATACAAAAGTAAAACAATTTGTTTATCCAAAAGTGAATTCGTTATCAGTCGTTCCTAATTATATGTCCACAACTGTACATAATTATGTTCGCATAACTCGTCAAAATGTAGGGAAGAGTTGATATTTTTTTCGCGATTTCAGGTTTGGTCCCATAGTAAAAGTTATTAATAATGATGAGTACAGTGACCCCCTAAAATTATGGGATATCAAAAGTAACACGTTGTATAGATGACTACTTGGGCACCGAAGTTTAGGAATTTTCTTGGCGTCCAATACCCATAAGATACCTCCGTAGCCGAAATGCAGTTGTACAACATTATACATGTCTGCCTACCCACCCTTTAGGGAATTCAAGCGTGATGTTTAGGGAATCGAGAGAAGTCGTCGTAATAATAAATCTATCCATTCCTTGAAGAACTCTATACATTGGTATATATCTTAACGAATTGGGCGTCAGGGCAGATTAGCCCAATCTCCTTTGTGGTATAATTTGAGTTTTTTCTATACTATAGTAACTTTGGTTAAAAACAAAGCTTATTTCAAGTTGGATTAATTATTTAGAGCACTCTGGTCAAACCTGTTGTTAATGCTATTTTAACATGTAAGTTTAAGTTAATGTTAATCTCTAAATCTTTCGTGTTGTAGGTAAAGTTCTATTGATATGAAAATAATTTCCCATTAATACGAAAGCTAAACAAAATATGGTACTGCAACATTATTTTAATGTATTCGTAATGCTTTTATTTTCGAAGGAAAAGTTACTATACGTATAATACGTATAGTGTATATATTTTACTTCTAAAAAGTACATTTTGGACTGTTTACCGGGTTTCCAGAATATGTCGTTGAAGATTACGAATTTACGACATCGGTAACCAGGAAACCCGGTAAACAGCGATGATGTCTGGGAAAAGGCCAGATGGTTTTTTATAAAAAGTCTGGGTAAAAACGTCTACTCTTCGAAGAAAATGGCAAAGTTTGACGCTCAACGTTGATTTTAAAACAAAATTGCGCAACTCCGGCAATTCGTTGATTCTTAGCAGTCTCTGGATTTCAAACTTGATAAGGTTTTGTAGGGGCATTTAAACTGGATGCCCGGGCAAAACGGCTTTATGACTAACAATCACACAGTTGGTAAACAAAGAACACTTTTATCAATGACTCAGAGACTTGTGCAAATATTATAATAATCTTACAAATCTAAGAACATACCAACATTAGTCAGTTTTTATCGTACAATTTGAATACCAAGAAAGTGTTTCCTTTATGTCAGGTACATACATACGTTCTTGTATGACACTCACACTATCGATAAAATAAACCCAAGCTATTCTCGGAATATAAAAAAAAAAAAACTAATATTGAAAGGATAAATTTTTCTTTTCACGAGTTGGCAACAAAGGACCTAATGAATGTCGGAGGTATGGCTATAGCGTCATAGGCGACTTTGCCAAGACCTTGCTATTAATTGAAATTAATGAACGAAACAGTCCTGATACTCTGATAGCGTTATTGCGATCTCTTCAAAACCCCATTCAAATCATCATCATCTGCCTAGCCTTTTCCCAACTATGTTAGGTTTGGCTTCCAGCCTAAGCGGATGCCGCTGAATACTAGTATTTTTTACACGGAGCGACTGCCTATCTGACCTCCACAACCCAGTTACAGGGTAACACGATATCCCTTGGTAAGACTGGTTGTCAGACTTTCGGGCTTCTGACAACCCGTACAAACTGTCAAAGATCTACAAATGACAACCGGGAGCAATGGCTTAACGTGCTTTCCGAGGCACAGAGGGGTCTTGGTATGTAGAGATGGTCACCCATCCACTGACCAACCGCGGCAAGCGTAGCTTAACCTGATCGATCGACCCGTGCGGCTGTTATTACTTAGCCGCAGGCTCGTTCGAAATCTAGTCACTAATTTTGAAATATTATGCCCAATCATAGAAATACATATTATACAGAATGGAATTTTGTATCCTCATCTGGAGGGAAAGTACTCTAAATACGGGAGATAGCAAATTTTACTCAAAGGAAACATTCCTTTATTTTAAAAGAAATAAATATGCGTTCTAATATCCAGTATTTAGAGTACTTTCCCTCCAGGAGAGGTTAAAAAATTCCAGCCTGTATATAGGTACTTTGTATACAGGGTCAAATAACATTAGTTTATACCAACTCCACCGACGTGATGGGTAATGGATATCTAAACATGACAAAACAAAAAAAAAATACCGACTTTTTTAAATATAATTTTTCTTTATCGTGTTTAGATATTTTTTTCGTCTTCCATCACGTTTGGCTAGCTAATTTTATTTGATCCTGTATAAGTACATTTCTCGCTCCTGCCACACACTAATCTACTAGCGCAGAGGCGTATGAAAGGTCCATAATTTAATTGCTTATTTTCCAAGTATATTTTCTTTATATCTACAAAATGGACACTGACGTGGTAACTTTATGTTATGAAACTAGTATTTGTAATTGATCCCTAATTATCGATTAATATCATTTTATATGAGCAGAACCTAATCATATCTTAGTATAGTATACAGGGTTGTAACGGATGTCGTATAACGGATGAGGATGCGGATGAAGATACGGATGTTGGAATTTGGGCGAACAACGTAGGGTCACATCCCTATAGAAATCATGAGGATGCGGATGTTGTAATTTGGGCGAAAAACGTAGGGTCACATTCCCATAGAAATTATGAGGATGTGGATGTTGGAATTTGGGCAAACAACGTAAGGTCACATTCCCATAGAAATTATGAGGATGCGGATGTTTTGCGGATATCAAAATTTATGCGCAGCTTCGGATGCGGATACGGATATCCGTTACATCTCTATAGTATAAGTACCTATATAAGACACTATTACATGACGAAACTGAATTACTTTACAAAGTATATGGTTATTAAGTCAAAGTGTATGTAATTACAATCAACAGTGATTTGTGACTTGTGAGTGAGTTTGTGACGTTATTTCTTGCACACACCCTAAAAAACAAGAAATTAAGGACACTCAAAGAAAATTACAGGTCTTAGAATAAGGGGCTACAAAGACGAGAGACTTTTTAGGAGATCGAAATTCTTTGGCGCATGAAAAGTCTGCGAGGTGTGCATACTTTTTGTGTGTTGTGTCGTGAAGATTTTAATGGACATAAAGTACACGGCTGATTGTCTGTAGTCTGCGTCGACCCTAAGGCGCTGAGCAGATGATGGACAAATCGTCCATCGTCTGCTCACTGCTTGAGAGCATAAAAAGTAACCACGCGAACGCTCCAGAAAGGTCAACGATAGTAAATATTCAACTTCTTTAATGTCAAAGTGATTACCTAGGTCCTTGAATATCCTTTCATTTATCCAACATAATGCAAATTAATTTCTGACTTTATTTTCTCATTAATTTCTATTTCGTGTTACGTGCGAAAGAGATGCGCATATTAACATAATACTTACCAACCGGCGAGAGTGCACATGAATGTGCTTACAGCATTAATGTGCACATGTAGTGTAGTGTTAATGTTAAAGAAAAAATATATATGATATAATAAGAAACCGAGACATATGGGACAATTGCGGAGGTTAAGGAACGTAATGGAGGTCACGGTCAATCAAGGATCGAGGCACTCTTGACACCCATTTAACCTAAACTGGAAAGGACAACAGGACAGTAGGCATACAAAAACCAAAATCCAACAAAAATCCAATTTCATATCCAAACTTTTGAAACCGTCTCTCATGAGGTCTCTTTCAAGCGGTTAGACAAGGGAAATGACTTCACAATACAGCCAGTGATCGTGAATGCTTATGCTCGCAGTGTCAGTTCGAAAGGCACACTACATACTGTTATTTGAGAAAAAAAAAAAAAAAAAAAAAACTGAAAAAATCGTACAGCTGCTTAGTAAAACTCCGCTGACCTCAGGCGTTTTATCGTCAGCCCTCGTTTGACGAACTCGCTTGCATCGTGGAATATGCTCTCTTGATGTGTTTCGTTTTTCAGGTTGGCAACCCCGGTGGGCGCCGTCGCCGAGCGCCGCAGCATGCTGCAAGGCCTCTTCTGAGCCCTCGAGCACAGGTAGTTATCTGGCTTTCTAAACCTAGGGACCACAGGATGGGATGTGGGATCGAGGATGACAGATAATACAATATGGGGATAAAAATAAACATAAATAAATACATAATCAATAAAGAAATAAATTATCGTTAGCATATCACTCGTGCCAGTCGAGTTTGACTTCTGTATTGGCTATGGTTGGGTTTTATAATTAGGGGTGTACCTTGTGAGCGATTCCTTGTAGTCAATATCGTCGATTCCGAACCTCTCTCGTAGATTCCTGAACACAAGAGGGCAGTACTCCTTGACCTTGAAGTGAGATGGCATGTTTTCTCTGAAACAATGGATTAATCGTTAATCTTTTATCAATACCTTTCATAAACGGCGCAAGCCTAGCAAGTCTTAAGAAAAACACCTGTATTTTTGCCTCAACATTGAATTACCATAAATCCATTACTATAACAAGAAATGGAAAGTAATTTCGGAGAAAAGATAACTAAAACAAACACATATTTATAATCAGGAGATTGATTGCATTTTTGTCTAATCTAGGCGGATAATAGTAAGTATATAGTATTAGTAAATTGCCTTGTGTATTTAATTTAGATAGGTACCACAATAAATGGTGTAAACCTATTAATATACCACTAAGCGAATCATTTAGCTCTATCAATTTTTTTTGCATTGACTCACCAGAGTCGTTTATTAGCAACGAGATTACATAATGGTTTAATAGATCTTAATAGTCTACAGGTTAGTGTCTGCATGTTGGCGTACCGTTGCTATTTATCTATATATATAACACAATAATAACTAAGATAATATTATAGAGGATATGCAGCAGTATTCATCTGTTTGCATTTTCTCTCGTTTTGGTTATACAAGGTGGAACAGGACGATTGACATTCCATTAAACCACGTACAGGGAATCATGTTCTTTACCCGTATACAAAAAATCAATCAAATCCAATGAATAACTTTAACCACAGGAAATTATTTTTCATTTTCTTATTTTTCAACATGATGTAGATCCGAGTCCGTAACAATAGGTAAACATTGCCGCCGCCGCGCCCCGCACCCCGCACCGCACCGTTGGTCAGTGACTTTTCGTAGATAATGCGTGTTTACTTTTTATGCAGTTGATTCTGCTATTTATTTTGTTTGAAAACTGCAATTCTTAAATTTTCCATTAACTACTAATCTTCGTGTTTTAAAATGTTTCGATGGACAAGTACTGTGCTCGTTTTCATTTAATGTCGTACATCCATATACACGTTGTATACGACAATAGCTTATGTAATGTATGTTTGGCGCACTCTGGGAAGTAAGCCAAGGTTCGCACAGGCTA
This sequence comes from Fissipunctia ypsillon, assembly GCA_947568875.1. NCBI lineage: Eukaryota > Metazoa > Arthropoda > Insecta > Lepidoptera > Noctuidae > Fissipunctia > Fissipunctia ypsillon. The sequence goes on along the minus strand of OX387655.1, from coordinate 18,224,844 downwards.
TTTTTTTACACGACGATTTTTTACCGCGCTTTGTTGAGCCGAACATTGAGAATTCAAAAGAATACATAAAAGCACGTCAAAAAAATTCACTGGTGGATTTTCAACTCTCGGCGCTAAGCAGTGGTTTCAAAATCAAGTGCGCGACAAAAAATCGCCCGTGGGTAAGAGGGCTTAGCCTCGTAACCACCTACACTTAAATTTAGAAACTCAGATAATAGATAGATTATGACATGTTTTGGAAGTTAGAACCACAAATGTCGACACAACAAAGTTAAAATTCCATTGCAGCCAAAAAAAATTTGTACTTTTTTGTTACAAACGGTCACCCAAAAATCAATTTAAAGACTACACAACGCTAACATAGATAGTTGAATAAATGGCAATAAATGTAAATTATCTGAGATTCTGAATTGAAGAATAACTAACTGGCTAATAGGGATTCTTATCACAGCATGAACTACATAATTTCATTCAGTAGGAGAGCAAAATTGCATACTCCCTGAATGCAATTTCACTTGCATCGAGGGTTGAGCATCGTTACTCATTGGCGCCGTAATTATCATAAAGTAGTATGCCAGTATTAATGACGAGTACAGTGGTATGATAATGATGCTAATTTTCTTGAAGATCTAAGTGAAAGATTAACTTTTCCATTTCCAATGATAATAAAATTCTAGTAGTTAGAAGATGATTCATTCAGTAAGTATATAAGTTTGAACCAAGTCAATCCAACTTAGGCATCTGTCCCACCGCCGCGATTATTTCCAAATACTTGCAAGAAATCCTAACTAATATTATATATGCGAAAGTGAGTTTGTTTGTTTGTTACACTTTCAAGTTTCACACTAAAACGGCTGAATGGATTTAGATGAAATTGGTGCATGGGTAGACCATAGAGGAAACTCTTCCTAGAGAAGGACATAGGCTACTTTTCATCCTGGATTGCAGACAAAGTCGCGGGTAACAGCTAGTAATCAATACAAGAACACAGCAAAATGCACTACAGTGGAGTGACAATTGAATAAAAATACTAGTTGTATGCTGAACAGGTAAAGTCAGTATGTGGTAGACTTTTTCTTAGTTTGGGTTTTTCTTTAACTAAATAACTGAACTGATTTTGATGAGATTCACAGAGAGGAAGTATTCCCATTTGAGCACCTATTTTTTGGGCACCAATGCATTGAGCACCGTTGCATGCATTGGTGCCCAAAAAATAGGTGCTCAAACGGGAATACTTCACAGAGAGATAGCTGGGTTTGTCTAGAAGGATATAGGATCTTTTCACCCTCAAATTATTATCTTTAAGAAAGCGCCAGCTAGCCTGGGAAATTCAAATTTTCTTACGTTTTTTGCAATTTGCAAGTCAGTATTAGGTTGTATGTTGATCAAAATATGATTCGCGAGCATGAAAAGTATGTATTTAAAGAATTATAATAATTAAAGTCATCAATACAACTCTTTAAGACCATGTAATTCTATTGAATGATTATTTCATGAAATCTTGACAATTAGGATTATACAAACTTATGGAGTTGTATTACTGATTTTGATGAATATAATTCTGGTAAAGCATATATTTTGTTATGGTTGCGAATGATACTTTAATCAACATACAACTTAACACTGACTTGCAAAGAACATAAGAAAGTTTGATTTTCACAGGCTATCTGGCGCTTCCTCCTTAACATACCGGAAAAGCTTAACTGACCAGAGTCATTGCATTATTTTTAAATTCTAAAGCTTTTGCAGTATTCAAATCAGGTAATCTAACCTCATCACTATTTTTCTATCTCTATTTTTTTCTAGTTTGCACATATTATCCTCAATTTGCATCAAACATGACTAATGTTGCACTAAAAACCTATTTCCTTGAAGGAAAATCTATGTTATGTTGCAATATATTGTAAAACACATGTGCTACAAAATAGCAATAACTGTATGAAAATTATTTGTCCTTGAGTGTCTACTTTGTTTACAGTACAAATTGTGAATTCTCTCAACTTTGTTTTTAAAAGAATTTAAATTTTGAACAATGTAACAAAAGGAATATGTCATTGCATTTTAGATTTGAACCCTGACTTCTTTTGTGATAAACTATTGTTACAGGAAATACTTTTAGCTTTGTCACAGAGATAATAACAACTGAAGATCATCCAATCATAGGGTACAAGGTTTGTGAATGTAATAAGTATTAATATTACTGCACATGTTATCATTATCTTACAAGACGCAATAAACTTTTAACATTAATAGTCTTTTTTTAAAGAATTCTTAAGCTTAAATACTTAAACAACAAGATACATATTTCGGTCAGAGCCTAGTTTCAAATTTATTAGAACTTAGGGATAGTTTTAGCCAATTCTTACTTGTTAAATAAATGGTTGTCAACTTTGAGCTTGGAGTAAGCTCTGAAGTCGTCCGGGAGGAGCATGACTGGTATTGTGACATGACTTAGCTCATTTATCTGAAAACGAAAAATACTATTTAGCTATCAACACACTACTGTATGCAAATTAATGTTAATGTGACCAACATGTTAAATGTATTGAACCTGTATCCAACGCAATAAAGCTCGTAAGTTATTAGTCTATTTATATTCAGTGGCAGAGAAACATAGAAAAACATAATGTATTGACAAAGTGCCAGAATAATTTACAATAGGATTTGGGTGTTTTATTATAGTTTTTTATAAAAGTAAATTCAAATGTAAACATTGTAAGACCACAACAAACCAGTTGTGTGGGAAATGACATAATAATGATGCTTCGCTCGCCGAGATCGTTTTAAATAGGATTATACACCCGCCATACTACTGCAATCAGTACATATAATATGAAGTAATTACCGTGTGATTCACACCCCACATAAACACAGATAGTAATGGTTCATTTGCACGAAACAGTTTCACTTTTTGATGTTTTACACGAATGTGTTTCTTCTTCAATTTGCTTAATCCAGAGCTAGGAACGGACATTTTGGATTTGTTTACAACTTCTACCAGAGTTAGAGAACAACCACTGTACTTAATTTATAGCGCGGGGTAATAATTAAACCATTTTTAGTTAACGGGGAATATATTGAATCACAAAGAAAGACGATTTTAATGAGAATTTTATAGAAACTCGACACCCATCAACAGCAGCAAACGGCTTTTTGACAGACAGACACACACAGAGTCAGAAATTCACAGAGTAAAAAAAGCAATACGAACTTAGTCGCCTAATTAGAGACGGACTCATTTTTGTACTTTTAGCTGATGGTTGTTTATTATAAATAATGGTAAAATTCATGTTTTTAAAAATAAAAGGAGACCTTAGACGATCACTTAGGCATTTGTTCAATCCTATCATCAAAGCTTGTTTTTTTTTTTATATGGGCCTCTTGAACAAAGGGTAAATAAATAAACTTGAGCGGATTCAAAATTTTTGTATAAGGTACGGTTTGCGCAAATATGATCATGTTTCTAATTTCGTATGAAGTTCAAAATGGTTACCAATTCGCCTTCGCCGGAATGCTCATATTCTTTCCCTTTTGTATAATGTGCTCTTTTCCCCTGCCATCCCTCTCTATCTTGAGAAACGCTTCCAGTTTCTTTGCGACTCCCACACGAAATTTTTAATGTCATCAGATAACTTGAAGCTTAAAATGCCAATGCACAACTTTCCTTGACAAATCCTTTACTGTCTAGACCGCTCGTTCGTGGAATGCATCCAGTTCCCACCAGTTCCAATGAAGTGCGCGCAATCGCTGCCTGTGTTTAAACGACTCGTGAAGGAACATTACTTGTTGTCGTGATTCTGTTCTCGTTGCTGGCTGACAGTCGTCATTTGTTTTCGTTACTTACATATTTAGTATATATATCTGTGTATATATTATTATATTAGCATATTTATTTACTATATAGCATATGTATGTATCTGTGTATCTATTATAGTATATTGTACTTATATACTTTTTATTTGCACTAAGAACAACCCCATTTAATGTCCAAAAAATCACTGTCCATTCCAAGGTTGCCTGGAAGAGATCGCAGTATGCGATAAGGCCGCCAATTGTATATTTTGTAGTTTAAAATGTAGCTTTATGTAATGTATAATCTGGTGTATAATAAAGTATATAAAAATATAAACAAATAAATACCCCTCTGTACACAGACAGATTTTGACATCGCTAGCTGGGCGCCGCACCGCGCTGCCGCGCCGCCGGCAATTGATCAAAATCACTGCGTGTGTAGCTAGCATAATGAAGATGCTAGCTTGACGCACAATATCCATACACATACATTCAAGGGCGGATCCAGGGGACAAGGGCATAGGCGCCTCCCCAAACGGTTTGAGTAACATAAAAAACATGGAGATTATACGGTAACGCTTTAATAATATTCGTTTCGTTCTTGCACGTGCCTGCTGTGACAACCAGCACTGCCGAGCGATCTTTCACCACCTTACGCGGTTAGTAGACATATGTATCTTCACAGTAGTACTTATGAAAAAAGATAGAATGCCAATCCATTCAGATTGACATTCTATCCATCAAGACATTGCTTCAATGTTGAATGCACTGAAGAAGTACCTACTGGATCTTCAGCAGCGGTGACGTAACAACTAAGGTGCAAAGTAATACGGTCAATTTGTAGTCGAGTCCAGAGGTTTTGCCTCAGCCGGCAATAGGATTTCAGGATAACATATGAAGCTAAAAAACACAACTGGCGAACTGAGTTAAACATAACTGGCGAAATGTGGGTGTACTATATAGGTACACTTACTTTACTCTTTGAGGTACACCTCTGCCTAACCTTTCGGGGAATACAGGCGTCAGGTTGAAAAGAAAGCGCGTTCGATGGGACCTCGCGCGTCCAAAATCTATGCAGTTTTCCTCAATGAAAAATATCTAACCATGAAAAATATTATTTTATATCTCATGAAAAATATTTAACCAATACAAGAAACCCTAACCAAAGCTGTCCGAAGATTCCGAGGAGTGGTGCTAAAATTATTGAGCTCGCTTTACTCGCTCTTGAAGCCCCAGGTGCTCTAAATTCTTAAACTTTACTGCTTATGTCGAAAAAGTAACTCTTATTTCAGTATGGTCAAAAGAAAATCTATCCTATCTGAGCCGGGGTGCTAAAAATATATTAATTTGTTTATTGTAGTTATTTTTTTATAATACTAGCTGTTGTCCACGGCTTCGCCCGCGTGGATGTCAATACTTCCCTATTTGAATCGGATTTTGTTCACAATTTCATGGGTTTTAATGTTTTGCTCGGAACCCTAATTCTTTTCCAAAATAAATGTACTCCTTATAACCACACCCATCTGCCAGTGAAATTCCCGTTAAAATCGGTCCACCCGTTTTGGAGATTAGCCGCACAAACAGATAGACAGACAGACAGACAAAATTGTTAAAAATTGTGTTTTTGTTATAAGTACCGTATATACTTTCGTATGTATTTAGTAAAAAGCTGTTATTTTGACATAACAAACAGGCATTTCATTTATTTGTATATATGTCATTGTTATGCTAGATATGGGGACACTTCTTACCTGTTTGGCCTATGTGCCCCTCCCAAAAATAAATACTGGATCCGCCCTTGTATACTTGTCTCAATCAGATCATCAATCTGAAGTCCAATTCCCGTAACTAAAAACGCTCAATTAACTAGTATGACATGACAACGCCGGATTGCGCGGCGCGTTGCACGACAAGAATTTCCGCGTTGCGGCGGATGGCGTCGCCGATTTCGGTGTTGTGGCGACCGCCGCAACGCGGTTAGTGCGTAGGCCCTAAATTCTGTATTCCTGTGGTTATATCAGATACCTTTATATTAATTGCTTCTATTTAGCTAGCTTTATGTGTTGTGGGCACGTGTGTACACAGGAAGTAATATTTTAGTTTGTTATCAATGGGGATCTGTACTGCCATTTTATCACGATAGGTGGCGCATCGTCGACATGGCCATTGAAAGCTGTCAGTTCAATACATTTTATAACCTTAAATTCAGTAAATTTTATTTTTCTCGTAATATGCCTTTGTGTGCTGTACCAGGATGTACTAACCCCGGTGTACATTTATTTCCCAAAGATGCAACGTTAAAAAAAAAGTGGGAACAGGCTATACCTACGTCGCAAAAATTTTATAGCGACACAGCATAGCAGGTTATGCCGGAATCATTTCCATGAATCTGATTATGTAGGAAAGTCCGCTTATACATGTGAGTTATTATAACTGAGGGCTTTGATTACCGAAATTAAAATTTCGGTCATAAGCTTCTAACCTAAAAAATAAACAATACCATTTATCATTAAAGTAATGTTTTCTCATTTTTCGTAAATTTTCCTACCATAAGTCAAGTAACAATTACCACGTAACAACTGAAAAAATATCCAAATCTAGAGCATATCACTGATAAATAATATATTATTAGTTATAAGTCTACCTTTCAATAAGATCGGCTTTCTTTCCAGTTATCCTTCCTCCTTGTTTTCTCAGTTCCTCTTTCAATTCTGTAACCTTCCAGGTACAATATATGTTGTCAAAAACGATAGTGGACCGGTTTTAAACACAAAAAATAGCAAAAACCAAAGTGTAAACAAAGCGAAAACGATTTGACAGCGGCCATCTCGTCGGCGGCGACATCTGCGCTGAGCTTTGCGTGTAGATCCCCATTTGAATGAATGTTTTACGGTTTTTTTGTTTTTTTTTTTTCTATTATATGTATGGACGGCAGCACATCAAGCTACTACAATCTGTGAAATTCTTTAATAGATTTTTAACTTTATCACTAACGGATTAGGTTCAAAGTTAATTGGGAACATTTGACAGTTTCGGATAGCTTGACCTGCTGGCGTCTGTACGATAATTTTGCCCACAAAACGATCATTTCGACGTGGGAACTTGATAATTTGAATTTTTGGAGTTGGCGACACTCTCTAGCCGCTTAGCTGGTCGGCTGATTGACAGGTCAGAAATATTTAACTTTTATTGGGAAAATAACAATTCCAGTATTCCAGTCCAGTACAATTTTGGTTTGTCTTGATAGAGTATTTACATCGTTGTGCAGTGAATTTTTGTGAGAGAAAATAATGATCATCCCAAGCCCGTTCGTTTACTGGGCACAAACTGAGAGTGTAATATCATTGAAGATAGAGTTGAAAAATGTTGTAAAACCTGATGTGAAAGTTCTCGAGAATAACTTGAAATTCTCGGCACAAGGCGTTGGCGCCCGTGGCGAGAGTCTTTATGAATTTAATTTGGATTTATTTTCACTTGTAAAAACAGTAAGTACACCCAGTACAGTGACGATTTTTTCAAGTATTAAAACGCTGGATTTAATCACCTTTATCAAGGAAGATAGGTGTAATTACGCATTCCTGACGTTTAGGTCTTTTGTTACTATGTGATTTCAAAAAGGTTATCTATTAGAAAACCAGCTATTTGATTGAATGTTAAATTAGCACAACACACACAAATCATTGTTGTGGAAAAACAATTTACAAATTATGTAGTTTCGAGGTATTCGTTAATTTAACAAGTATTGCAATGTTACATACAAAACATGGTAATGCTGGCGTGAATTGGCGCCTGTTGTCAACCCACTGAATCAGCATAATTATAATAGTTACTAAAATCTTTAGAAATAATTATAAAACAATCTTTACAACAATTTATTGGTACTTAATAATATTTTATGAGTTTTTGATTAAATGCGCCATATTTTCATAAATTTCATGTTCTGAAAAGTAATAATAAAGAACTATTTGTATAAAATGTTCTAAGCTTTAACAACAGTTTTATTTTAAGACCCTGTTCACCTTGAAAACTGGTAAATTATAATATTTGAAGGCCACACTATCACACATGCCAAAGCTTTGAATTTATCCAAGTCTAAGCATAGTTTATAGATTATTAATGTGTTCGCATTTCTAAAACTTAAACAACAATGTTGTAATTCATCTCCCGATGATTTTAATTTCAGGCTGAAAATGATCACATTGCCACAGTCCGTGTGTTTGAAAACAGAGTGGAACTTATCCTGCAGAAGGAGAAGCCTGCTTGGTGGCCCCGGCTGACTGCTCAGCCACAAAAACCTGCATGGCTCAAAGTAAGATAATGCTTTCTATAAGAACTTTTTTTTTAACAGTTAAAGTAAACTGAAATGTGTCATCGTAATTTTTTTTTTTTTTTTCTAAGATGTTTCATCATCATTCTCTTGCCCTTATCCTAATTTATTTGGGATTGGCACAGCATGTCTTCTCATACTTCTCTATTAGTAATCATCTAGGTAGCAGTTGAGTAGCTACAATTATCCTTAGAAGGAAGCCGAAGAGAAATTGTTCATTTCTCATAAACTTAGATAAAAAAACTGTAGGTTTTTAATCTTATGATGTATTAAACTGATATTAAATATAATTATGTAATGATATACACAGTTACACACACAGGTGTACCATATTATTTGGCAATAGTAGACATTAAGAAGAGTGGTTGTTTCAAAGGGAAGCCGATAGGAATTGGATTGTATGAAGGCTACGCCCCTGCTAGGTAGTATACAACATGTCCCAGAATTAATGCACAACCTCTTAAGAAGTCATTAACTCATCATTATGAACAACTTTTACTATGGGACCAAATCTGAAATCGCGAAAAAAAATATCAGTTGTTCCCTACATTTTGTGGTCACATAACTCGTTAACATGTAGGGAACAGCTGATTTTTTTTCACGATTTCATATTCGGTCCCATAGTAAGAGTTCTTCATAATGATAAGTACAATGACCCGTTAAGAGGTTGTGCATTAATTCTGGGACATGTACCTATTTAGTAAGTGAAAATAATTACAAAACTAATAAGATCATCTTTTATGATTCATACAATCTTTAACTTATCTACAGAGATTGGATATTCGGATGCATATTTACCTAAAGTTGAGGTGTTGGCTAATATGGAATGCACTTTTGTATCAATCGTAAAAATTTCGCGATTCTGGAATTGATAAATTTAGTACTTTTTGACTATAGAATCGACACGCACTACCCTTCCTCTTACACCCTACATACACATATATTTGCATCGGGGGTTAAAAATGAATTTCAAGCATAAGAATAGTTGTGTGATCCCGGTGTCTCGGTATTTTTTAAATATATATTACCACATGTTTAAGATGTCGTTTCCTTACCATGTATACGATTAGTTGTGCATTCCCGGATTTTCTGGAATCCCGGGATTTATATTAAGAAAAAAAAATTAAGAAGCCGCTTCCATAATCTCTCAGCGAAAATTTAACTTTAGGTAAATATCCATTCGATTATCCGATCACGACTTATCTATCAATTAAAGATTAGTGCTGAAACAAGCTTTAAATTAACATAAATATGTTAAAGTATGTAAGAATAAATATTATAATAAACCAGACTTGACCTGTGAATGTCAATGGCCTTCAAAAAAAACTTCAACCAAAATGTTATTATATCCAAATTATAGTCAGGTAGTAAATTCTAGTTTCTAGTTTTTTTTTTTTAACTTTCAAGAACATCATAAAGTTGTTGGCCCTGAACTTCAGATCTCCATAATATAACAATGGATAATTAATTAATTTTGTTTTCCATTCCATTGTTTTCAGTTATTATAAAGCATTATTAGTTTGATAATTTTCGGGGACAGACAGCTGTCTACAAGTTAATACTATAGTGCCCGCGCATGTGCTAATCACCGCCTGAGGTATGTGAGCGGTAAGACGGGGGAGGTAGACAAAGGCCAAGCTAACTCAGTCTGACAATCTTGTCAATCGCGCCGTCCCTTGTCTCACCGCTCACATACCTCAGGCGGTGACTAGAACTTGCGCGCGGACTATAACTAGTCGCCTACAAGATCTAGATCGTCCTCACTGCAGTGTACAAAATAACTTAACATCACACTTGTATGTCATTTGCATTAATTATAAAACATGATTATTATAATTTATTATTATATATTATAAAACAGTTAAATTGAAGTTACAGCACCATAAACAAAATAATTGTTAAAAATACTTTATTAACGAAACTCACAGATAAACTTCGACCTTTGGATGTCTGAGGACGCTGCAGACAGTGAAGACGAGAAGCGTGACGTCATGAAGGACTACCCGGGCATGTACGACAAACTGCACAAAGAAGAAATGGGCTACAGAAAAGGTAAGTTGTTGAACTAATACATAATTATATTAGCCACAGTGAGCAAAGTAGCCCGAGATATCCTTGACACCCATGCCATGTCACAGTGATTAAATAATACACATACAATATCAGTTAGATACCTATACTTCGGGGAGTGTGCTCCAGAACTCCACGACCTCATTCCGCCGGCCCCCTTCTATCAGCGGACATCTAGACGCACTGCAAGTTACCATCCTTACCTAGTTGCTATCCCACCAATTCGCACTAAGCGTTTCCAAATGTCTTTTGTGATGCGCACAGCAAAGGAGTGGAACTCTCTGCCTGCGTCTGTGTTTCCGAACGCATACAACCTCGATCTCTTCAAAGTGAGAGTGAACAGGCTTCTTCTGGGTAAGCTCGCTCCATCGTCGACTTTGTCTCTGTCATCTCTGACCTAGACTAGAGTCAAGAGCAAACCTATCTCAAATAAAAAAAAAAACACCTTAAATTAATGTGCAGTCAAAGACCAAAGTAGTTTCCTATTCTTAGAAGTAATAATTAAATTATTGATATCCTAGTGACTGTAAATTACTTTGGTTGTCTATTGAGAGATAATAATTATGTCCTACAGTTACTGGACAAGAACGTCTGATCTCTCAATAGACAGGTTTGCGTTTTCAGTAACACTAGGCGACACCTAAATGATTGCCTAAATAAGAGTGCACTGTTGGATTTTCAAACGCTGGTGATTGGTATCGCGGATCAAACGCAGGATGAAGTTTGTACGCAAATGAAATTGCGGGCAAAAGCAGTAATAGCTAGTCTATCACAAAATATTCGTCTGTCCGGTTATTGAATGCTGAAGCCAAACATTTCTATTCCAAATACATTTATTGGTAGACTTCACTGAACCATTGCTGATTATACAGTGTGGAGACAACAATACGACAATAAATGATAACACTGGCAGTACTAATGCATAAGAGTATTTTGGAACTATCAAATAAATCGTAACATTGAAATTAAAACAGTGATTTTTTCAAACAAACTAAATAGTAGTGATGGACCGACTATGGGTTTTGTCAATCTTTGATTAACTATAGTGACTAGGCTACTGGATATATTTGATTGAATTTTCGTATGCAGACTGGGAACGGCATAAGATATAAGTAGTTTAATTTACTGTCGTATTGTCGTCTCCACCTTGTATAGCCGAAATGTTTATTACGACACAACATTTGAATTGAATGGTAAAATGTTTTCATAACTACTGTAGGAATTTCAATAAGGTGCCTTGGATTCTATCAATATTTATTTTTGAGTCAAGTACATAATGCTGTTATTTACGTGAACATCGTATTACCCAGTAACTGGGTTGTGCATGGAGGTTAGATAGGCAGTCGCTTCATATGAAATACTGGTATTCAGCTGCATCCAGTTAGACTGGAAGCCGACCCCAACATAGTTGGGAAAAGGCTATAGGTTGATGATGATGATTTACGTGAACATCGAAAATTAAATGACCACCTGACTTATATTATGTGCTCTCATGAACGGTTTTTTTAACAGACAGGCTTTTCCTACTATAATATTATAAATGCGAAAGTTTGTGAGGATGGATGGATGGGTGTTCGTTCTCCTTCACGCAAAAACTTCTAAACGGATTTGGATGAAATTAGGCACACAGATAGTTTATAACCTGGATTAACACATAGCAGAGGCGAAGCGCGCTAACGACTCCATTCCTACCGGCTTCCCTTTGGAGGATCGGAAGAGTAACTTCACCTACCACCATAGAAAAATAGCACATTCAGTAATGTCTAAGATTGCCAAATTGGCCAACAACAACACAAATTGTTCTAAATAAGCCGACGCTACAACATGGTAATCGTATTTGTATGACTATTTGTAACTGAACAATTTCTTCTTCGGCTTCCCTCCTACGAAATGTCAAGCCTCGCCACTGACACATAGGATACTTTTTATTCCGATATCCCCACGGGATCGAGACTTATGTATGCGGGTGAAACCGCAGGACGCTGCTAGTATCAAATGAAGCTTTAACGCTCTTATGTCTTAGCCGACGTTCGCACGGACGTAAAAATAACGCGGCGGGATTTTATCGCGCACTGGATTTTCAACTCTCTTTGTTGAGCCGAGCATTGAGAATCCAACAGAGTGCTTTCCAACGCGTCGAAAATACACACTGTTGGATTTTCAACTCTCAGCGCTAAGCAGAGCATTGAAAATCCCGTGCAAACGTCGGCTTACTGACATCCATTTAATTCTACTAACCCTATACCATCTCCCATTCCAGAGGACCTCAAAAAAGTATACCTGAAGCTATACAACCTGTTCCAATTCGTGGGCTACACATACGTGCTGGCTGTCATAGCCGTTAGATACGCTAAGCTCGAGTATGAATCAGTGGCTGATACGTACGAGCATGTCGGACCTGCCATGAAGTTCTTACAGCTGCTACAGTATCTTGAAGTTATGCATCCGCTGTTTGGCTATACAAGGGTGAGTTGAAAACTTGAAACACTTTATCCTATTGGCATAATTTGAACCTTCTGCTCAGAAACATAGAAGTCATGAAAAGTAATCAATGTTTTATAGCAGTTAAGGTTTTTACTGTTCAGAACAAGAAAGTTGGTTTGATAATAATTTCTTAGGTAAAGTCCCTTTAGGGGAAGAAACTGTCATGTCTTATTTCTTGTCAAATTAAAAGTCAATAAGAACAGAATTTTGTTTGGTAATATCTGCCGGATGTAAATGGAAGTGAAAGACCAGGCTCTTGTCGCATGTTGAAGCCACTCCAAGCTGTTTATTTTAGAGGAATAGCAAATGGGGTTGCTGTAACCGATTTAGATTTTTATGGTTTCGTACCTCAGAAGGAAAAAACGGAACCCTTATTTATAGGATCACGCGTCTGTCTGTCCGTCTGTCACAACCAATTTGCTCCGAATCTAATGGACCGATTAAGTTGAAATTTGATACACATGAATTTCTGTGACCCAAACACGGACGTGTAACGTAAATAATTGAAATTTGAATATAGGGGTCACTTTTGGGGGTCAAATAAGAAAATTAAAAAAAAATATTTGCTTACTTATCATGTGACATATCAAATGAAAGGGATTATTGTGGGGTTCTCGAATATATATTTTTTATCATTTTAAAATAAATAGTTTTAAAGTAATTAAAGAAAATTGATCATACCCCCTATTATCTCTGAAACTACCGAGCCTAAAAATTTGGAAAAAATACAGAAAATATTTCTGTACGAATAGATTACAAAAAAATAAGTATATGGTCTTAAAATAACACAGTAAATCTTTCAATATTGTGCGTAGGCACAAACTTAATTTGCAGTTGGAATGTATGAGAGAATATATTTTTCAACTACAATGTAAAGTTTGTTCTTGGGATTATTCTCTCTCTTCTTTCTTCATCCCAACTACGGAACCCTTCATTGTGCGTGGTTCTACACGCACTTGGCCGTTTTTTTTTTTTTGTTATTTAATTATATATTAATTTTAATATCTAACCTAATCACCATTTTTTTTAACATGATTACAGGGTGGAGTACTAGTTCCGTTCCTGCAAGTGAGCGGTCGAGCGTTTGTACTGTTTGTGATGATTGAAGCTGAGCCACGCATGCATTCGAAGCCCGTAGTCTTCTATCTCTTCGTAATGTGGAGCATGATTGAAGTTGTTAGGTGAGGCAGCCTCAATAAGATGTTTTTGTTTAATGTTTGTGGAATGATACATTTCATTTAGATCACCCCTTAGTGGTCATATACACGAGCGGCCCGTTGTCGGCGGCTGCAGTTGCCTCTTTTTTTTTTGGGTGGGAAATCATCAAATGACTTCTTCCGCTCTGGGCGGAGTGGGAGGGCGTGTCAGACTTTGACTGACTATAACCCACCCGTGTTCCTTCAGTTGCCTGTGCCGAGGCCACGGTAACTCTTTCGAACATCCCGCGACCCTAGCTGTGCGGTTGCCTCTGTCGTTGACGCGTGCCGGTCGTGTATATGAGCACTTAGAGCAATTTTCCAGTTTGGAGCGCGTCGCTTCCGCTAATGAAATGCGCCTTAAGCGTGATGTACACGATACGACTTAATTGTCTGTGGTATTCCATTAGCTTGCATCTTGAAAATTAAAATCTTCTCAAAAACATATTAAAATCTGTAGTCTTTGGATACCCGTCCATTCCTATTACTTGTCTGGAATAGCTGATTGACTCGCCTAACGCGGCTCACCTAAACCACAGATAGTATAATACTATGTAAAACCGCGGGCATTTGCGGTGAACCACTTATCAACCAATAAGGTTGAAAAGTGGTTTACAAGTACACAGTTACTTCTATAACCACTATTTTAAAAACTGTCCAAACCTGCTTGTCTTGCATGATCCGGAATTATTTTTCTGTATTTCAAAAATTTAGCTTTTCTAGATGTTATTACAAATCATATTAAACTTCAAACCTTATTAGGTTACTACTTATTAGGGTACTTCTTGCATCGACAAAAATGTAAAAAGCTGTATGAATATTTCAAAACGATTCTCTATTATTATTTATTGTCAAAATAGCAGTTTGCGTAATTTTTAACAATAATGCATTTTGGTTTGTAAAAAAGAAATTTTTATGTGATCAACTCAACTCAACTCAAAGGCAACTCAATTACAGGCACTTTTGAATTGTTAAAGAGTCAGTCAGTTAGTCAGAAAATTGAAGCTAGTCGCCCATTCCAAAACGTAGATCTCTATGGAGAAGAATGGGCAAGAAACTCCATGGACACTCTTTTAAATCAAAATTGTTACAAAATCCTGGGTTCTCTATGGAGAAGAATGGGCAAGAAACTCCATGGACACTCTTTTAAATCAAAATTGTTACAAAATCCTGGGTACATTGTTCTTGTTGCTTCTATATGTGAGAACAATGTAAAAAATAGATAATTAAAAACAATTCAAAATATAAGATTAAAAATCTACTTGATAGGTTTACCATCAATACAGAAATATTAGGTGCACAAACATGAATGTTGCGTCTACTGAATAATGATGGTCATTACATACTGGCAAGATATATTAGGAAACTATTTGGCAACTATCTATAGAAGCTTTGTGCCCGACTCAACGCACTCCCTCTCAAATTGGGGATACATTCTCAAACGAGAAATGTTGGTTTTATAATAACTCTAATCTAAATACTAGTACCTGCTTTTTGACACTATCACATTCCACATCACTACCACTACCAGTCTACCACTTTATGAACCACTTCTCAACCAATAAGGTTGAAAAGTGGTTCACCGCAAATGTCCGCGGTTGTACCTAGACATACAGCCGCGTTGTATGTCACATGATCTAAGCTTATATTTTCGTTGTTACAGGTACCCATACTACATATCCCAGCTATACAAAAAGGAAATCTACATTCTGACTTGGCTGCGCTACACAATGTGGATACCTCTTTACCCAATAGGCATTATATGTGAAGCTATAGTCATTCTCCGGAACATACCATACTTTGAGGAAACTAATAGGTTCACAGTCGGCTTGCCAAATGAATGGAACTTTGCCTTCCATATGCCAACGTTCCTGAGGGTCTACTTACTCTTTCTGACATTCCCAGGAATGTATTTCGTGATGAGTCACATGCATAAACTCAGGAACCACAAGCTGAAGCCAAAAATTATCATTAAGAAGTCCAAATAGGTAAGGCTGAGTCGTTTCCCACCAATATTTAAAGAAACGGTGTGAAATTCTTAGGTGTATGGAAAAGAAAAACCATTAAAGTCCACTTTAAATAAAATAAAATATTAAACATTTAAAGGTTTGTAATTGATTTAGAAAACTGATTATTTACTCAAATATGTATTGTGCACAAAATGTGTTTTGCATACCACTAACAGTCCGGCCGTCGCGTCGGGAGAATGCGTTCTTGACAGCTGTCAGTTTCATAATAATTAACGATTATGGTGTTTTGCGAATTTGATCCTTATTTGTTCTAGAAATTGTCCAACTGACAGATGTCAGGGACGTATTCTCTCGACGGCCGGACTGTGGTGTAAAGTTTCCTTTCATATTACCATGTAACCAAAGAATTCAGAGTTAGTACTGTAATAAATATTCATACATTCACTTTACCTCAATACTTAGGTAGAACAGTTTCAGCAATGACTACTTCAATTAGATTAGCGCTACATTCGCCTAGCTTTGTAAAATATAGCCCAAATCATTGAGCACAGAGCAGCTACTTGAGACGGCACTGGCAACACTTTCCATACAAACCATGTCTGTCACAGTTTACTCGCGCTACGCCTCAAAGGACGTGAAACGGCTTTGAATGGCGAAGATGACAGGATTTGTGCGCTCAACGCACATTCGGCGCCTCGAATTTTAATAGTACTGCCGTATCTAGTCGCTGCCGGCGTGTGCGGCGATTCAGTGCTGTGGCCCAAATCAATAGACAGTTTTTTTAACGTAAGATTTCAATAAAAGTGAAATTATAAGGGCATTTAGGGAAACGTCGATTTTATGACATATAATGCCTCGTTCACACTGACATTAAGTGACTAGGAGGACATAAATTGCATTGTAAAATGATGTGTATATTTTGTAGCGTAAGTCTCGAAGTATCAAGTATTACAAATTATTTAACTTATCGTTTTGCCTGAGGGCGGTCGATAGCACCAATAAAAATAATGTGATTTGCGAACTAGCGATCTTGAACCCCAAATCACCCATTTTTGTTAGCAATCATAAATGGTAAAAAGTTTTAGCTATTATTAGTGCATTATTTGCGTAATAATCACAGATTTGGTGCACATAAATTATATTGGCCGCCTAAAAGTACTATTTCTGTGTTGAAGCAGTTGATGGGTAGGCTGTAGGCATCTATTTAAATAGCCCTCGGTTTCAATTAATTTCCTATTGGGTTAAGGTATTATTAATTCTGTTATTGAAAAACAATTAGGATAGAATAAAAGTCTTATGTCCTTCTTAGATAATAAGACTACCTACATGAATATAATAAACTTAGATTTAATATTTGTGGCATTTTACGGTTGCAAATAGGTAAATCATTGCAGTTTGTACCTTATGTCGACGCAATACAGCTGTAAAGTGCTTGTGCAGCATTGTGAAATGCAACCTTCTTTTCGTTAAATATATCGCGGTTAAGGATGAGCTTATATCAAACTTGTTTTTGGTGATGTGATTAATTTATTTAAATACTTGTTTGTTTATTGAATTGAAAATTATGAATTTTCATTTCAATAAATAAATAATGAATTTGTATGAAGTGATTATTTATAAGACTTATGTTTACATTTTTGTATACTGGATGGTGAAAGTAATAAATGTTTTGTTTAGAAAATGGCGAACTTGTTATTTTATGTTTATGATTAATTAGCACTTCCTGCGCGACTTTGTCCGCGTGGATGTCGCTCTTTAATACCCCGTTAGGGGTTGATTTTCAAAAATCTCTGATACACGTTACTCGTTTATTTTCGGTCTTAAGTATAAATACTGAGTTTCGAGTTGATCGGACCGCGTGTTAAAATTCTTCCATACAAACTTTGACACCCCCAATCCCCCATTAGTTTTGAAAAACAAAAAATGACAAACAATGAAAAACCCTTCTGGCTTTTCACCCCCCCCCCCCCCCCAAAAGGTGGAATTTCCAAAAATCCTTAGTGGATGCTTACAACATAACAGTCACCAACTGTTAAAATGTCAAGTTTGTAGCTCCAGCGGTTTAGGCTCTGCGTTGATGAATCGGTCAGGACAAGTAATTGTAATATGCCTAGATTGGCAAATTTCTATTGTATTCTTCTTGTAAATACGTCCAAAGTAGCTTACGGCTTGGCTACATTATGAGTTGGGGACCAAGTTACACAGGTCACATTTGTCACTGCCCCACAGAATAAACTTCCCATGTATTGTTAGTTCATTTTGAAATGCCATCCATCATTCCATCATTTTCTTAATTTAATTGGGGGTTGGCGCAGCATGTCTCCTCCCATACTTGCCTATTACTCTTCACCCCTTTTCTAGCCATATTATCTTTCACGCAGTCCATCCATTGCTTCCTTGGTCTTGGTCTTGGTGCCTTATTAGTTGCATAAAAATAAAACTCACCATTTCATACTATGTTTTATTACAATGAAATCACCTAAATACACAGTAACCGCACTTTGTGTCACCAGCAGAAATAATAAAATGTAACTTTACACCAAGGAGGCTTTTTAGATAGATCACAAATGGCGTTATGAGCACCATGTCTGCCTTCTTAAGAGCGCAGCTTCAGGTAAGCGCGCTGGAACCATTCCCGGGGACTAGAGTGGGCGTAGTACTCATGGAAGATGGGCTCCACCAGAGTATCAGGGGGGAGAAGTTTGTAGACCTTCTCGCCGTAGTAGGTGCCGACCTGAAACAATTAAAAATTGTTTTAGTTTATAAGCTGTAGATTACAATTTATATATCAGCCTTGTCAGAGTTTGAAAAACCTCGACAAATAAAATAAGGTTGTTACATGATTTTTCTTTAGTTCCATTAGTCTACTTGGTGTACTCATAGATTACACAGCCATAACTGCTTTGCTGCAGCTGCAGTTTTTAAGGAATACTAAAGGCAGTTAGTGATTATTTGTAAACAGAATGGCTACAATCCTGCTTTACTTAAAAAGCTATTACTAATCGTAATATACACTTCTGGACACATCTATTGGCCCACCTTAGAGTTTAGGTTTCGATGGCCCCTACCGAAATATGATTGCTAGATTGAACAAAAACTGTTGATGCAGTTTTAAACCTGATACATTTTACCATCTTTTTCGATCGTATTGTTTTAAATTTGAATTCAGAATACCATACGACATGGAGCTACGCCTAACAAGTCGGATATGCGCCTTGTTAAAGGCAATTGATTTTTGAATAAAAAACATGTTTTATCAAATAAAGGTTTAATTTAATAACGCGTGTTGCCTCCATGGGCATCTACCACAGCTCTCATACGATTAGGCATAGAGTTTATCAACCGCTCTATGAAATTTTGAGGGATCATCTCCCATTCCTCTTCTATGGCAGTTTTCAACTCCTGCATCGTCTGGGCAACTGGCTGACGAGCCCTAACACGTCTTTTTAGCTCGTCCCACATGTGCTCAATGGGGTTCATGTCTGGGCTTCTGGCTGGCCAGTCCATAACTGTGATGTTCACATCCCGAAGATATTCCCTGACGATGCCGGTCGCATGGGCTCTTGCATTATCATGCATAAAAAGGAAATTTGGGCCCACATAGTCCGCGTATGGTATCACGTGAGGTTCTAAGCACTCATGAATGTACCTTTCAGCATTTAATGTTGGCAGCCGTGGTCCTGTAACAACCTCAAGTTGAGTTTTGCCGCTCGCGGATATACCGCCCCAGACAGTCCATGAGCCACCGCCATAAGCAACCCTCTCTTCAAAGCACCATTGTGCGAAACGCTCTCCCTTACGTCGGTAGACCTTCTTCCTTCCATCATTGCCATGTAACACAATTTTAGACTCATCAGAAAAGAGTACACGGCTCCAATCTTGCTGTGTCCAATTTAAATGACTGCGTGCGAAATGAAGGTGCGCTGTTCGGTGGGCTCGCGTTAGTTTGGGCCCATTAGCTGGCTTGTGTGGTACCATATCGCGTTCTTTTAACCTTCTCCGAACAGTTCGAGCGCTCACAGATACTCCGTGGAAGTCGCGAAGTTGGTTTTGTATCTCAATGGAGGTAAGGTGACGATTTCTCAAGCTGGTCGTCACGATGAATCGATCCTGCCTTTCAGTTGTGACCCGAGATCGTGGCCTTCCTTGGCGACGAACAAAGCCGCCAGTCTCTAGGTACCTCCGATAAACATTTCGGACCGCAGATCGACTTAAATTAAGTTGAGCACTCACGTTTCTTTGGCTGTGTCCGGCCTGAATAAGTGCCACAGCTTGGGCGGCGACTTCAGGTGAAGTATCCATAGATTATTGATAGAACCTCACCTTAATGTTAAGAATAAGTAATGTTTGTTGCAAAACCAAAGATATCAATCACTTTTTCAAGAATTAAATCCAAGTAAACCAATAAAACCAAGTTTTCTTAGTATTCGATTGTTTGATATCAACAAACAGGCTCCAAATTGTCTTTTGTTTCTTTAAATTCTGTGTTCGAAATTCAAAAAAAGACTATTGAATGAAATTGTGAATGTGCCAGGTTCAAAACTGCATAAAAACTTTTTGCTCGACCTAATATAAAAATTTAACTAGGACCAAAAGAAACTGAAAATACAAGGTGGGCCAATAGATGTGTCCAGAAGTGTATTTTCCCCTTACAGTGCTACTTGATGAATAATAAGAATAAACTTAATAAATAAGTGATTTAGAAAAAAAGCTTTTATTAGTTGTTAATAAAAAGAACTAAAAACTTAAAAATAATTTTATTCCAATTGGAAATAATAGACGAACAGTTTTACAAATAAAAGCGTGTCACATACTTTTTTTTTTCTTAATGTTAAAATGTAACATGCTTTTATTTGAAAACTATTCGTCTATTATTTCTAACCGGAATAAAATTACTTATTCTGATATTTTGCGACTGACTGATGTAGATTCTGATATTTGGCGACTGATTCCGACTAATTAGCGATAGAATTTGGGAGAAAACAGATCTTCGGTAGGTGCCCTAGTTTTTGAGATATAAATGTGGGCAAGCTGGGGAGATTCTTTACAGGTCGGCCACTTATAAACCCTTATAACTTTTGAACCAGTGACCGACAAATTCTGATATTTGGCGACAAACGACTAATTGTATGTGTTATCAAAATTAAAATCCCTAATGGTGGCCATGCCAGTGTCAGTCACACTATATCTTGGATATCATCTAGGACCAAAGTCCTTGTCAAGACGAATCAAACGGTTGCATCGTTTTATTATAGGTAGAGTTCCCATGGGCATGTCATTATAATATTGCATTGTTAACTGATTTATATATGCATACAAAACAGCTCAATCGAAACCGGGTCTTAACTTGCATTATATTTTCATTATAGACAGACACCGGCTGTTTGCGACGTGCGCCGTAGATTTGTTTACTATTAAAACAGTATGGGGATTTATCCCGGTTGCAGTTTACACGCCCAGCCACACGTAATCAAAATACACCGGGGTTAAACCCAGCGGCAGTTCAGTTCTCATTTAAGTAAACAAAATGTTAAGCCGGATCCATACGCTTGCCGCTTGCCACAAACGCCAAGCCTCTACAAACGTTTGGCTTGCTTTTGGGAAACAAACGCGGCCCTCCACTCCACACGCTTGCGAGTGCGTTAGTTTGTTCTGAAGAGGCAAACGTGACGGACGTCGAGGTTGTTGCGTCAGCCATAACGTTTGGCTTAAGTTATTTTTATTATAAATACAAGAAAACTAGAGAAAGAAAACGAAAAATACGGCAAAGAAGATGGTGGATGTTAAAAATTCATAAAAACCGTACCAGGTAATTATTACGTTATTTTATTATAGGTATATACCGGGTGTCCCTATGCTCCGTAATGGAAAAGTACCATAAATTTTGTAGATAGAGAGTTTTACATAAAGAAGACTTCATTTTTTTATTTTAAAAACAAATTGAACTGCATTCAAAGATTTTTAATTTCCTATCTAAACAGGGAATCGAACCCGTTAAATGTAAAATACGAAAAAATTCTGTATTTTTATGATATTAATCGGTAATATCACTCATAACAATTCATTCCAATTGACATGGTATCTAAAAGAAAACTAAAATTTAACGTTGAATTTTTAATTTTGTTCAGGATAAACTTATTAAAATTTCAGTTCAACCTATTAAATGAAGATTTATACCTAAATAATATTAAATTTCACTATCCTCCTTAAATTTAACACCTAATGTTTATTTTAGACATTTGCTTGTTATGATTGACCCCACCGATCGGTGCCATAAAAATACAGGGTGTTATTTTTCTTCACGTCGTCGTCGGGTTCGATTCTTGGTTCAGACAGACGATTATTTAAAAAAAAAATAATGCAGTGTAATTTGTTTTTAAAATAAAAAATGAAGTCTTTCAGTAAAACTGTCTATCTATAAAATTTAAGGTACTTTTCCTTTACGGAGCATAGCCGTGAGAAACCCCGTATAGTTTTATTTGTGTGTATTTAATTCAAGATACTGATATATTCCTTTAATGGAGCTATGATCTATATATTTTTATTGCATTGCAGAGAATATATGGAAAAAAAGTTTAATGAACTTCTTTATGAACCATCTGGACAATTTTTTAACTTCTGCCGAATGAGCTATACTGATTTTGAATTTTTGCTAAGTGCAATTTCACCTATGATTTCAAAGAAAAATACAGACTTCAGAGAAGCTATACCAGCAAAATATCGTCTGGCAATAACATTAAAGATATTTAGCAACAGGTGACAGTTGCAAGAGTCTACACTATTTATTTAAAGTATCATCCCAGGCTATATCGGAAATTATACCTGAAGTTTGCAAAGCTATTAATGAAGTTCTAAAAGATGAAATAAAGGTAAAGTAAAAAAAAAAAAATATTTATTAGTTAAACACAAAAATTATTAGTTAAAAACAAAAATTATTAATCAATATTCCCACCAATGTAATTGTTTATTCATTTGTATCATACTGTTCATTATTTTCGAATGTCTGCAAAAGTGCTGAGTTAATTATATTTTGACTTGGAGATATAATTACTTCATCAGATATTATATTAACAGTACGTCTTTGGTTTGAGGAGTTAGATTCATTGGAGTAAATAATTATCTTTTCGTTGATATTTCGAGACGTCGGTTGTGGTAATGGAGTGAAAGTTCGCTCGAAATTTGAATTGTCATGCGTCGTCAATGGACCATGATATGATGTCGAATAAGATTCAGATGATGACGACTGAACACGTAGAGGTCGATTTTGTAATATGTATCCACTTGACGCTGATGATGGTCTAAAAGAGGGAACATACTGAGGTGATGGTGTATCTCTCGAAAATGTCCTTCGTTTAATTTTTTGATAAATATTCCATCTATCTCATACATCACCAACTTCCTCTCATCCTTAGGAAGTTCTCTTAGTTTTTTAGCTAAAAGCTTGGCGTATAAGTCTTCGCTATCTGCTGTTTGACGTTGACTTAACACATTGGTTAATTGGCCAAAAGCTGTGGCCATTTGCTGTTCAGCTAAGTCTGAAACAGTGCGACGGCGAGATTTGTCCATGGTCTTTTTTCCTAATGGTGTAGAGACCGCCGTTGTAGGAGTAGAGGAACCCGCCAAGCTATTATAATTGTTCTCCTTTTCTTCGGGATCATCAACCATTTCTGTTGCTGTTTCTGATGATCTTGATTGCTGCAAGAATTCGATTTTATAATAAACTCAGTGATTCGAAAAAAATATTAAGTTATTTATATATGGTATATATGTATATACAAGTTAACATCATTTTCAATCATTTCAGGTAGAGGATTCGTTAGAGGAAGATGGGATTAATATAGAGAAAGGATACAGAAGCAAATTTCCACATTGCATAGGTTCAATGGACGGAAAACATGTAGTTATAGAGAGCCCGTCCCATAGCGGAAGTGAATATTATAACTACAAGAGAACTTTCAGTATAGTTCTTTTGGCATTGGTCGAGAGTACTCATAAATTTATATTCGTTGACATAGGATGTCAAGGGAGAATTAGCGATGGGGGTGCTTTAACAATTCATTGTTATGGCAAAAAATCTCAAGAAACGCAATGAACTTTCCCTCGCCATGCCCACTTCCCGGAACGACTAATAACATGATCATACCATAAGTGTTTTTAGCAGATGGCGCTTTTGCTCTCAGAACCCATGTTATGAAACCATACCCTGGAAATCATGAGGTTGGATCGCCAAAAAGAATATTTAATAAACATTTGAGTAGCGCCCGGGTTATAGTGGAGATTTTGCATTTGGCATTTTATCTTCAGTATTTAGAATTTTTCGAAGACCTATTAATATAAAAGTTGAAACTGTGAAAGAAATTACTATGACATGTGTGCTATTACATAACTTTCTAAGAAAAAGTATAACTTCTTCAGATATATATTCTCCCCCAGGGATGTTGGATGTACACGATAGTAATGGTGATCTTATAACACCTGGCACATGGCGAAATATAAACGAATATAATGCAATACGAAATTTGCCACGTGTACCTCGGAGACCACCACCTAATGCCGTCAAGATTAGGGGCGAATTCACTTCATATTTTTGTAGGGGTACAAATAATTAATTGTTAAGAAGTTACCTGTAGGTACCTACCTATACAATACTTGCCTACAAAAATTTTTATCAATCTATTCTAAATTCTATGTATTGTGTAAATTGTGAACTTATACTAATATTTAGTAGTCTTATAACCAGTGATAGGAATAGGTAGTGCTAATTTGCCTAAACTTCGAGGAAGGAAGTAACATGGAGTAGATAATACCTCCTCTAAAATCCCGGAATAATTTTAATGACGTTTAAATCCTGGGATTTAAAAACCACGAATTATTTATTGGACTTTATTTATAGATAGATAGAATACTCTTTACCATATACACCATACAAATTACAGATATAAATGTGTGTGTGTGTGTGTGTGTAACCCTAAAAAATGTTATGATTTTTCAAATCAATAATTTGTAACTACAAATAAAGTCCGATAAAAAATTCGTGGTTTTTAAATCCCGGGATTTAAACGTCATTAAAATTATTCATTATTCCGGGATTTTAGAGGAGGTATTATCCACTCTATGTTACTTCCTTCCTCGAAGTTTAGGCAAATTAGCACTACCTATTCCTATCACTGCTTATAACTTGCTATCTACAACAAATTTTAACAAATATTGATAATTTTTTGGAAGAGCGGAGCCTGGCTTTGTAACATCGCCTACTACGTTGGTTTGAATTCACTGTATATTTTTATGTAACTAGCGTGAAAAAGAAAAAAATATTTTGAAAAATATATGTAGTATATCTTAATATTATATGTAATTCTTCTGTACGTATGTTTGTCACCTAACTCCTCCTAAACGGCTGCACCGATTTGGATGAAATTTTGGGTGGCGCTGCTTTTCTGGGTAGGACGACGTCAGCCGGGTCCGTCATTCCTAAGTTTTGAACTTAACTTACTGATAGCCGAGTGGTATGACCGTTGGACTGCCAAGTCAAAGGACGTAAAAAAAAAGGTTTTGAAGTATTTTTGCTTACCGTTTCCGAGTTTAAGGACATCTTCACAGTATACAGGGTGGCGATTAGTTATCACATTAATTGAAACCGCGCATTCAGTACATGATTCTGAACCCCGCTACGATAAAATTTTTCGTCTGTTATTAAAAAACAAAATTTGCTGATCCATACATTTTTGCCTACCTTTTTTTTTTTTTTTTTTTTTTTTTTTTTTTGTGGATGGGAAATCATCAAATGACTTCTCCCGCTCTGGGCGGAGCGGGAGGGCGTGTCAGACTTTTACTGACTAAAACCCACCCGTGTTCCTTCTGTTGCCTGTGCCGGGGCCACGGTAACTCTTTCGAACATCCCGCAACCCTAGCTGGCATCGGCCCTAGCGGACCCCGTCAATAGTGCTGACATCTCTTTGAGGCGCGCGTGGAACACGACGCGCCGTCGACTCGGGCTTGGTCCTTACCGGACGACGAGCTACCCATTGCTTGCCGTCCGCAAGCCCGCGCCTACGGTTGCCGGGAATCAGCTGCCAATTCCCGACGCCCAGGGCGTCTCCTGCGGCGACTAGGGGCGTGAGGGTGCAAAGCTTGCCTCTCCCTCACGCGTCCCGCCTCCTCCTTCACGAGCATTACTGCTTCGCAGAAGGAGGTAATGGCTTCCCATGCACTCTCGCTCCGTACCATGGCCTGGACCAGGGCCGGACGCGAGAGATCGCCGCCGCCGATCGCTTCCGCGAGGACACGGCGGTGCTCCGCCCAAGCCGGGCAGACCTCCACCGTATGCTCCACCGTGTCCTCCGGGCGATCCACACAGTGGTGACACCCGGGCGTTTCCTCCCGCCTTATCCGGAACAGGTACCTCCCGAAGCACCCGTGTCCGGTGAGGACCTGCGTCAGGCGGAAGGTGAGGACGCCGTGGCGCCTCTCCAGCCACTCCTCAAAGAGGGGACTTATCGCCGCAATTGTGGCGTGCCCAGCGCTGGGTTGCGACAATCGCACTCTCCATGCCGCCATGAGATCCTGCCGGAGCTCTGTCCACCGTGCTGCGATTTCTCGCGGCAACGGAGTTACGCCCCGGCGTCCTGCCTCCTCGCGCCACTCCCAGATGTGCGCGAGGACTTTTGCCTCCAGATCCCATGGCGGTAATCCGGCAAGGAGGTTCGCCGCCTCCCCGGAGACCGTGCGGTATCCCCGGGCTAACCGGATGGCCATGACCCTCTGGGACGCGTTCAACCGACGGACCGGTCGCCGCCTCACGGAACGCGCCCACACCGGAGCTCCGTAAAGGGCCATGGACCGCACGACCCCCGCGTAGAGCCTCCGGCAGGAGGCGTTTGGACCCCCCAGATTGGGCAGAAGCCGCCCCAAGGCAGCCCCGGCCCGCTCCAGTCTGGGAGCCAAACGTCGGAAATGCTATTTTTGCCTACCTACGAGGTCAAAATGTATGGAGCAGCAAATTTTTTTTTTATAACCGACGAAAAATTTCAACGCAGCGGGGTCCAGAATCATGTACTGAATGCGTGGCTTCATTTAATGTGATAACCTAATCGCCACCCTGTATATCGACAGAAGAAATGATTCCATCAGTTGATAAGCAAACCAGATTGGTTCATAAATATCTTCGATTCCTGAGGAAGAATAATGATCATTATTTATTTTAAAAATAATTATTATTATCGGCGGCTATGTTATTAGTACCATGTAATAGGGGGCGAGTCTACTGCCATTTACCGGACACAATTCCAGATTACGTGCTGCTACTGAGAATATCCTAATCGAAATGACACTTTGATTAAAATCACTTCTAATTTTAAAATAGATCTATGTAAATCTTTGACTATTCGTATGTGCCTATATGAATAAAAAACACTTTGACTTTGCCCGGAATCGAACCCAGGACCTCGTGCTCAGCAGTCAGTTGCAACCATAAACTTATCCTTGATGAATAATAATAACTTCATTTTAAAAACAAAATGGACCCTAAACATAATATTATGTAATAATACTATGTAAATATCGTTTTTTGATAGGTTTTGTTTCGTTTTGTCGTGTCCGGCAGCATAGGTACGTATAAACGAATCTTCTTAAAAAAGTATGAATTGTAAACATAGAATTTTAGCAGGTACTATATTAGGTATATTAATGTAAACTTACCTGCACCAAAACGAATAAATTCTTGTTTCTTTTTTAAATGCTTTCTGAAGGTAATCATAAGAATGTCTTTCTTGGTTTTCAGTTCTTTTACTGGTTTATTCAATACGTTACTTAGGCGACTCCATGCATCGAATACTTTTTTATCTTTATGATCACTATTGGTGGGGTCCCAAATGCATGGCTCTCCCTGGTAACATTCCAGGAAGTTTAAGATGTCTTCATTTGACCGTTCACTCATTTTCAAACAATAAACAAAAAGCACAACGGACGTCCATTCGCCAGCAGAGCACAAACTAGACTGAGGGGCGCACAAACGTGTGGACGCGTCGCAAGCGCTTGCGGCAAACTCCCTTTGATTTGTGACAAAAAACCTACACTCGATCGGATTGCCTCCAAGCGCTTGCAAACTCACGCAAACCAAGCCAAACGCTCTATCCATACGTTTGTATTTGTGACGGCTTGTTGAGGTTTGGCAAGCGTGTGGATCCGGCTTTAGTTCACGCTGGGGAAAAACCCAACGATTTGTATAAAAGAAACGAGTTTAGAATTATTAAGTCGGTTCAGTTCGCAGCTTACTAGCGATAAGTGCTAAGTAATAAACAGTGTAAATCAAGAAGAAAAGTTTATTTCACCACTTCTTCGCTACCCGTCTCTCATCGAGGTCCTTGTGATTTGTACTAATACTTACGCATTCAGGGGTGCGTGGTGACGTGTGTCGCCAGCAGAGTCACTCGACTCCGGTAGAAGGAAACGCACGTCAAAAACGTGGGAGATTGTCCCAGGACGATATCGGGTACTGGACGTACCCCTACCGTCCGAAACACCGGGAAACTAAATAAAAGCTTGAACTTTTTCTGTGGATAACATCTGTGTCATCCCTTTTACGTGAGTTGTAAGTTATAAGCAAGAAAGTAACTTAATTTTGTTTCGTGTAATTTAATAGCTGCAATGGATGGATGTTTGCATCTTCATGTGGCGGCAGAACATGGACTGAACAAATATGTATAAAAACTCTGTTTTACTTTACTAATGTTAGCAAAGGGGTATCTTTCTACTTAGTATAGGAGCCAGTTTTTCAATCTGTTTTTGATCACTGCTTGTACAATACAACCATGTTTAGTATGTTTAAGTGTTTTCACCTTTTAAGTATTTAGCATAATCAGCCCGATAATGTTTGCACTGCTGGGAAACAGGCTTCCTCTTGGTAGAGGGAGTGGGCTGTAATCTACCACACGGGCTCAGTGCGGGTTGGTAGATTTCACATGTCTTCGAATTTTTGGTTCTAGGACATGCCGGGTTCCTCACAATGTTTTCCTTCACCATTTTGAGAGCAGTGCTGATGGATTAAGTTACACAAAGTAAACTGCCTGTCAGGGTCCGAACCTACGACCTACAAATCGTGTCGCGGCCGTTACCACAGGGCCACCACTGCTCTCTTTTTTGTAAAATAAATTGTTTTGATTTATAAGATTTGATTTGAATATATAAAAGCAGTATTTTACCTCCCATCCAGGAACATCCTTCATCAGTTCAGCCTCAGCATCACGGTTCTTACGGAGCTGCTTCAAGAATGCCCTGTCCCTCTCAGCCAGCAACATTGGGAATATTGCCATTTTGGCAGACCGCATCTCAATCTCGTCTTTGGTTATTTGCTTGTAGTTCTTGCTATACAGATACATTGCGAATGTTGTGATGCCAATGTAGCCAGCAAACATAGTATACCCTGAAAATATAATAACAGTGAATAGTTTAGACATACATCATACCTTGTTTCCCCAAAGGGTTAGGCAGATGTGTACCTGTAGTACACCCACATTTCATCAGTTATGTTTCAGTCCCAAGTATAGGGGGCGAGCCTATTGCCTACAACCGGGCACAAATCCAGACTCCAGGCTGCTACTGAGAAATTCCAGATAGAAAAACTTGCCCGACCCGGAATCGAGCCCAGTTTCATGCGAGATGTTTGAGAGAGTTACCGTGGCCCCTGCACAGGCAACTAAAGGAACACGGGTAGGTTTTGATTTCCCATCCAAAAAAAAAGGACCTCATGCTCAACAGTAGCGCTTGCGACCACTTGACCAAAAGGCAATAGTGTAGACCTGGCTATAAATTAGTATTTTATTATACCAATACAAGACATAGCCTGAATATTGAAAATATACTTTATTATTTCCTAAGACGACCCACTGACCTTTATCTTAGAACCAGCCTAAGAATATGTACAACAAAAAATTGGAATAATCTAAAATTATAGAGGTCATGAATAGTGAATGCAAAACATGAGTTACAATTTAATGTAGAATAAATACTTTGGATTATTCTTTACATTTTTGAACATGTTTTAATGTGTAGGGGTTGCTTTGTGTTCATATTGGCAGTAAAACTAATTAAAGTGTTTAGAAAACAAAACAACCTAACCTATAAACGTAAGTTACATAATCTGGTATTAGTCTTGTTTGCGAATCAAAATGAATGACAGTATTATTTTACTTACCGCTAAAGAATGTTTTTGCAGGTATCCTTTTATAAGGAATCGGTTTGTAGCCCCCCGGAGGGGGCAAATCTTGTTTACGGGCTACTTTACAAGCTTCCATCTTCCGATTTGACAAAAGCCGATTATCGAATTTTAACAACAGCTGACTGACATGTGACATATATAATATTTTGACGTTTGCGTTCCAATTCACGACAGCGTTTTTTTTTTGTGAGATTTTAAAAGTAACATTATTATTCGTATCCATAACAACATAAAGTCTAATTAATCTGTTATCAACCATCAGCCGTTTTTGAGTAGATTTTTCGCGAATTATAATTTAATTTAAATTTAGCAAAACATGAATCCTGCAGCTACTGATGCTGGTGTTCAAGCTGATATTCCGGAACCAGAAAATGTAGAAGAAACTCTGAAGATAAGACCACTAGAACGAATCAAGCTCCATCCCAAAGTTCCAATTGAACCGTCTGCGTATGGCAAAGGGAAGAATTTCAGCAGACCATGGATTCTACAAGATGGACGCGAAGCTCCTGATAAAGGGAGCGAGATGCGCCGCTGCTATAAAGTCCCCAAGAAATCAACATACGGCGAAGGTAACTTATTGCCATTCGTTTTTTTGCAGGAGCTTTTCTGAGAATTCATCTTTATAGTTTCACTTCGCAACATTATAGAAGACCATAACATAACATCGTAACATCACGCCTGTGATCCCCGAAGGGTTAGGCACAGGTGTACCTACAGCCCTACAGCGCACCCACATTTCGCCAGAAGAAGACCATAATATCTTAAAAATTTCAATTTTACTTCTAGGTATCCGCAGGCGAATGCTAACAGATTTCTTTTGGGAACAAATGCTGGACGAAGTGATCGAAGAGCTGAGGACATCCCAGCCAGTCTCCGAGTATTGCACAGAATATGACGCGAATTATGTCAAGGACGATTTTGAGCCTCGCAATTTAGAAGTTACTGCTGATAAAAACGTAAGTCTGGTCTAACCTCTCGAAATAAAGGGTGTCGTGTTAAGTACCCCAATGCTATAGACACTGGAGGCCACTCATGCTAGTAACTAGGGTCAGATTCAATTAGGAAGAGCCAGTGGCTCTGCCGGGCACTGGGACCATCAAGCTCAGGGGAGCCCTCAACCCTGACCAGCAAACCTCAAACTGAACTTTCGAAAATGTCTCCCACTTTCAGAATACCTATTACTTTTAAATTACTATTATAAACTAGACACAATAATAGCTCAATTAAATACACGTTTTACAGGTATGAGTACAGTCTGTAAAATATTCAGTTTTCTAATACCAACGTTTTTACTAGATGTAGATGAAGAAACTTTATTAAAAAAGTGTGTGTACAAAGTAAATATTCAGAGATAATAGGCCCCAACATTTGCCTTTAATTTCTTAATATTCACCACCTAGTGCTGACTGCACCCTAATTGCGTAACGTTCACACTCAATCACAATCTGAATTATTTCGAAGCAGATCCATCTAATCCATTAAAAATAATCCATTGCTTCATATGTTCGAAAAATTTCCCTGCTCAACAACGTAAATAACGCAAAGAATGTTGTTGAACTGTCAAAAAGAAACCGATTTCTATCGTAAGTGTGTTAATAACCCCGCGGAATTAACCAAGGCATGAACTGTTCACTACGAACTAACGGAAGTACTTACAGTGATGATAATAGTCTATTCAATCCCTGTCACTTCTGCAGCAGCTGAAAGACCATTTTGCAAATAAAAAAATATGTAAGAAATCATCGCTAAGTACCTAATAGCAATTGAAAACAAAGCCGCATCAAGCCTGGATTAAATCGAAGTCGTTGATATACTTTTGCGAAAACTAATGCTAGCCACACACGTAACGATTTACTTGCGCAAATTTAGGCTTGCACAAGTAAATCGTTACGAGTGTGGGATGAATTAGCACAAGTATTTGAACCATTTGGTGTCACGCAGACTTGCGCAAGCTTAAATTTGCGCAAGTAAATCGTTACGTGTGTGGGATGAATAAGCACAAGTATTTGAACCATTTGGGTGTCACACAGACTTACGCAAGCCTTTTGCGCAAGTAAATCGTAACGTGTGTGGGATGAATTAGCACAAGTATCTGAACCGATTGGTGTCACGCAGACTTGCGCAAGTAAATAATAAGCCAACACGGACAT
Organism: Fissipunctia ypsillon; assembly: GCA_947568875.1. Classification (NCBI taxonomy): domain Eukaryota; kingdom Metazoa; phylum Arthropoda; class Insecta; order Lepidoptera; family Noctuidae; genus Fissipunctia; species Fissipunctia ypsillon. The sequence continues at coordinate 18,192,640 of OX387655.1, read as the reverse complement.
TTGTGGTGAACCGCTTTTCGACCTTATTGTTAACGTGATAAGGTTGAAAAGTGGTTCACCGCAAAGATTACCATAGAGTTATGACTGTTATGAGGCATCAAAAGGAGCACGTTGTATACACAGGAAAGTTTCTCGACCGCCGACAAGCGAGAATATATTAAATTTTTACTTGATAAAACCTAACCAGTTTATAGATGGCCGGGCCCCAATTTTTTTTTGCACCAGAGCCTTTGGTTACTTAGCTACGCCACTGGGTAGAGCCACTGGTTTTCGTTATGTTTTCCAGTTGGCCTTGGCATCACCAGATATTCCCTTGTTTCAGATGCACCTCAAGTATCCATTGTACGGCACTGGATCCAGCGCCATTACTTATTATAGCGAAACTACTACTAAGACTGGGCCTGTAAGTCAAGATAATATCCCCTTTAGCCATCGTACCTACCCACGGCCGATTTTTATCGCGTACTGGTTTTCGTCGCACTGCTTAGTGCCGAGAGTCTGTTGAAAATCCAACAGTGTGTTATTTTGACGCGTTGGTATGTACTGTTGCATTCTTAGTGCTCGGCTCACGACCATGAGTTGAAAATCCAGTGCCAATGCAGAGCCATAAAAATCGCCCGTGGATCGAGGCTTCTTGCTCGTCTCGTACGTATATCTATGCCTTCTTACTTCTTAATAGAGTCGTTTCGATCTCATTTTTTAACGGCCCCGTTTTTATTACAGGGAGAGATTTTGGAGAAGTTCCGAAGATGCCAATACTTTACTCGGCCTATGGAGGAGAGGCTGGACGACGGCTGGGTTTTGTAGATTATTCATATTCCTTTCCTTACAATAGTCTTGTTTGAAATTATGATGAATTTAATAAAGTCATACAAAACTTATCGCTTTTGTATCACAAGTTAGTTCCACTCGTAAAAACATATCCCACCCCCACGTTAATATACCGGGGTAGGATATGACCAGGCCACTAATCCATTCCTACTGATTCTTTAACCCAAGCACGTCAACGCATAGGTTGCTGTAAAAAAGCTGTCAGTGACACTTTTTGCTTAGAAGAAAACCAAATTCCCAGAAATCTCGAAATCAAAATATCATTTGAATTGTCACATGAATATGTATTATCAGAATGAAAAATAAAGGTAATGAACACATTTGACAATCCACCACAGTCCACACACCTTAGGTAAGTATAATATAAACAACAAAATAAGATGGAAGGTATGAATTATTAATTACTATGTTTTAGAAGTAAGTAGATAGGTAACGTTAAAACAAAAGGTCATCATCATCCCAATTGTGGGGATAACAAACAGGTTTGAAGTCGCCAGAATCCGTGGTCATGGAAAGCGTGGATGTGCACGTCCGAACACCGGCGAGGCACTCTATAGAACGGCAGCGAACGAGCAACGGTGCCGGGACATCGAGTACCTCTGGGGAACGAAATATAGATTATTCCTGTACCTGCTACTTAAAAGTACTTAAGTAAGTTCGTCTGTTCAATAAAAAAACTGGTGCCAATAAATGAATAGGTATCTACCTAATTTTGTATGAAACCAGCATTTAGAACAGAGGTTCCCAGGATTTTTTCTCGAAGACCACTTTCAAAATTTAGCTGGTTCCGGTGGACCCTCTGCAGCTACATTTCTACCATATTCCCCAAAACTCGACAAAAAATGTGAAGATATACCCCAACGTAGACCCCCGTCAAGTCTCCCTTGGACCCCTAGGGGTCCACCTGGACCACTTTGGGAACTAAGGATTTAGAACCTCGTAAATAGGTACCAACTCTTATGGTCTGACCTGACGTACATAGTATCTTGGCACAGTGCGCCAGTCCCATTTGTTGGAGGCCATGATTATTACGTCTGTAACTGGCTACAATATTTGAGTGGTAGGTAGGTACATAGTATCTTGGCACAGTGCGCCAGTCCCATTTGTTCGAGGTCATGATTATTACGTATGTAACTGGCTACAATATTTGAGTGGTAGGTAGGTACATAGTATCTTGGCACAGTGCGCCAGTCCCATTTGTTCGAGGTCATGATTATTACGTATGTAACTGGCTACAATATTTGAGTGGTAGGTACATGCCTTGAGATTCCCTGGAACTAATTGCACTGATGGCTCTCCGCAAGAGAAGGCGCGCTTGAGTTCGGACCTTCTTCGCTTTTAACATTTTCAAACGATGGAACTCTTCCCTCTCCTGATTACAAATAATAATTTTTTAACAGATAGCTACTTTGGATCTAAATTCAGATCTCGGGCAATTTTTGGTGCCACTGCTAGTCCGTGGAATTTAAAAGCTATTTTATTTAAAAAATTGTTACCCTTTCATCCATTTCCGTCATAATATAAGATTCAGTGTTACGTAACTTCGGCATGATGACTTTTTCGATGCCATTTACCTTCCTGTGAAGATATAGACAAACAATTCATTGGAAGTTTTGTCACTATCACGCTAGGTGACAAAAAAAAATTCTACCTTAATGTGGACCTAATAGCTTCGTCCAAGAGAATACAAGTATTTCTTAATGAGGCAAACTTGACGAGAATTCGTACGGCTTCTCTGAAAGCTTTCTTGGCTTCGCCGGTGCGGTGGCCGCCCGCGCCCAGGCCTGCATAACGCATGGAGTCTTCGACACCAGTCTCTTCTAAAGCATGAAGAGATACTGTGGAAACTCCTGATATATTTTCGGATACACGCTGAACTCGAACTTGAGCCTGTATCAGTATGGGATAATAGGATTGTGAATTTAAAGTTCCTTCTGATTTATGTTTAGTCGGATGTGCTAGTTGCTTTATTCAAATTTCGCAGGATACCTCAGAATAGGGGCGTTCCCTATATTCTGAGGTAAGTATACCGCGAAATTTAAATTTTCCTTACGCTTTTTGTTTTGCAGACAGTAGGCACGCACTTTCGTTTAACCTCATCCGCATCGTCAGAATTTGCGATAATTAAGGTCATGTTTCGATCGAGAGTTGTTATGAGTTGAATGTATAAGTAGAACTTATAGTTGAAGAAATTAACTTACTTGGCCAATATTCTCAAGCACCAATGCATTTGACTCTCCATTCGTGAACTTGATAGCTGCCAAAGTTATGTAAGCTTCTCTCAGAGTATGGCCCAAAATGGCCTGAGTTGAGGCCAATTCTAAGGCCGCTTGCCTGCCCCTGATGCGTAGGGCTTCGGCTTTGCGTTTGAGGAGTTGGAACCCGCGGTTTACCTGCTCCTGCCTATGTTTTATTTCTTTCAACATGAAGAGAGATGCCGTCACCGGGTATCGGTTCTCTGTATTCATTGTTTGGCTTGTTCTATGAAATGTTTTTTTAATATTCTTATTGAGATTTTAGCTTTGTTCTAAGTGAATATTTTAGAATTAACGTCGACCAGTCAATGTCATATTGTCAAGGATAATAGTGACGTTCGGTGAGAAAAATAAAACAAGCATAGGGCTAACTTTTTGTAGACTACAAACTTTTTCGTAAAAGATGGCAAGACTCATGTAGTTGGTTTAATGCTCTAAGAGTCATTGTACTTTATAGTGTTTATCTATGATCATGCCTGCCTGCCGCGATGTCGGTGTGAAATTATGTCAACAACAGCCTTGGAAGTCTTTACACTTTTAGCCATCGATATCATTCCGGGCTTTCATATTTCATATCCTCGGTCCACGGCACTGATAATTTAATCAAGAAAATCCTAGCCTCCACATTGATTAATTTTGATGTGCCGTGCTTCACCGAGGCTATGGATGCCTGGAGACTCGCTTGCCCGAATTCAGATCCACCCGACAATCCATCTTCCCAGAGACAGTGGTACAGAACAATTTACTAAACACGTCTGCTACTACTGAGGAGCGTGCGCGCCTGCTGGCTGTGGGTACATGGGAGTCGGGTCTGTGGCTTCATGCACTACCGTCGTCGAACATAGGCACTTTGTTCGACGACACTACTTTCCGCCTCGCTGCTTCCCTGCGACTAGGAGCTCCTTGTTGTTCTCCTCATCGCTGTCACTGTGGCGAAGTTGTCAACAGCCTCGGACACCACGGCCTGTCTCCGCCAGGAGTATTAGTATTCTGTGGCCTGTCTTGCAGCCGCAGTGACGGTCGCATAGCGCGGCACGCGAACATTGATGACATCATCCGACGAGCCCTTGTCACCCTCGGCGTTCCAGCTGTATTAGAACCCAATGGCTTGGCACGCGACGATGGCAAGAGACCGGACGGCATGTCTTTATTTCCATGGAAGGTGGGTAGGCCTTTAGTGTGGGATGCAACTTGTGTCGATACTCTTGCGCCATCCCATCTTCCTGGCTCGGCGTGCTGTGCTGGCGCTGCTGCTGCCGCCGCTGCGGAAAACCTCAAGCAGCGAAAGTATAATAACCTTCGGTAATTATTATATTTTCGAGCCGTTTGGGGTTGAAACCCTCGGCTGTGGGCTGTGGGCGTGGGGTCCAAGCGCTCATGGTTTGTTTAACGGCTGGTTGACACTTCCCATGACCCAAGGGCTGGCTTTTACCTTGGCCAGAGGCTAAGCATTGTATACAACGTGGCAATGCCGCCAGTCTCTTGGGTACATTACCAGTCGACAGCGATGCGGAGGAATTTTTCGCACCATATTTCAGTTTTTTAATAGTTTTAGTTAGTTTAGGATATTATATTTTTATGTTAATAATCTGTTTTAAATAATTACCTATTAAAATATTATATGTTAGCTAAACAAAATGAACCGTAATCAAATAAAATAAATTTAATTTTTAAAGATTTTTCTTTTTTTCACTATTCATTTCAGTTCATTTTATTTTTACGCCAAGTGAAGTGTCAGCATAAGGCACCATGTCCCCGAAATGCTACTGTCGAAAGCTTTCGTACACACGACTACAAGTCAAGCTATACAATTTCCAGTATAAGCTGATCGCGCATTGTATAAGATTTCCGTACAATGAGAGGTCAGCTTATATTGGAAATGTATAGCTTGATATGTAGCCGTGTGTACATAATTATTAAGGCCTAGTTTACTTTAATAAACGGTCTTCTTTTTTTCGTTACGACGGTACATCTATACTGTTTGGGCCCAGCTGGTGGACACATTTATTGCGGCGTGAGGCGTTGTTCAGATCGTCAAGGGTGCAGGTGAACGGACAATTGGGACACTAGAAGATGGGACATAATCTATTCAATTCAGGAGCATATTATACGGTGGCTAATTGCTTGAAATAAGAAATATGTCACCATTTATTCGAGGTAGTGCATCTTTTACTTTTACTGTCTAAATTCTTGCAAAATTGTGTGTGAACAACCACGTGGCGGTTTAAACAATATAAGATTCATTTGACTGTAATACTCAGGCCATGCTAACACATACCGCCGCTGTGCAAAATATTTACCCGCATTATAAACGTTTAAATCAACGTTTACGTTAATGTGGCCCCACAATAATAACAACCATTTCAGTACATTTACATCTTTAAAAAATATATATATTTCGACATGCCTACAATAAAACCAAAAAAATATAGGAAATACTCATTATTTGATCTAAATTCTTAAATATTTCTTTACATTTCATAAATGTACATTTATAAAGCAGTCTCTCTTATTACAAAGTATTCTATTTCTATCACTGGTCAAATTCAGTCCCAATAAAACACTCTAGGTCTCAGCTGTCCGGCCAATAGTTATAGTTTCCTGAGGGAGGAGGAACGGGCATGGGGGGCCCATTCGGAGGGGGTCCTGTGCCCGCACTGTAAGGTGAACCTTGTGGGGACCCATACCTTGGTCGGAACCACGGTCTACTTGTGTATTGATACTGGTTACTTGCGTAAGCTGCCAAGTTCTGTCCAGTAGCATTTGGATACGGGTTTTGAGGAGTCTGGTTCGGCGCGAAAGCCACGTTCGGCATGTTCGGAAGGTTGCCAGTAGGATACGTCTGTGGCGCTGGCGTCGTAGACGGAGAGAAGCTAGTTTGCTGTGAGTTTTGTGATGTTGGTGTACTAGGAGGCGCGTAGGATTGATTAGAAGTCTGGTTCGACCCGTTTGTTGGGTTGTAGGTGGGAGGAGGTTGCGTCGTCGTCGTTTGACTGACGTAAGTTGCGGTTTGGCTGCCATTCGATGACCCGTACGTTGGTGTTCCATTCTGATTGGTCGGTGTAAAGCCTGTCGTCTGCGTTGATTGGCCGTCTGACGTAAATGTTTGCTGATTTTGCACGGTACCCGTCAATGAATACCCGTTATCTTGTGATGAAGATGTGATGTAATTAGTTTGATTGTTAGCCCCGTTTGTTTCAGTTTCCGGGGAGGTAGATTGTCCGTTGCCATTGTTTGATGTGTTCTGGGTGGCTGGTATACTGTACTGCACCGTCGGATTGTTAGTGGGTACGCTGATAGTACCAGAGTTTCCTTGCATCATATACTGTTGGGGCATCCCTGTATACTGTGATGTTGGAGTTAGGAAAGAATTGGGTACCATTTGGTGTACAGGCGGCTGTGATCCAGGGATCGTTTGACCAGGGTTTGACATAGGAGATGATGGTGGGGGAGCTTGCACAATAGGGATTGTCCCTAAGTTAGGGTTCAATTGATGTCCTGCTAGAGCTGCGTTCAATTGCTGGGCGGATAGCTGCGTATTAAAGTTGAGTCCTGTAGGCATATACTGCGAGGTAGCTGGCATGTTCATTAAAGGCACGTTGTACTGGACTCCGCCGGGCATGCCCAACTGGTTAGGTTGCATCACTGTGACATTCTGACCCGGTTGGAGGACTTGTTGGAACCCTGGAGGTAAAGCACTCTGCATGAGGTTCGGATGGTTCGCAGGTATCATGTAGACTTGGCTGTTTGGTTGCCCAAGCATTGTTGGAACCTGGCTTATGTTCAAAGGGTTCTGTAACACTGTCATGCCTTGAGGAACTGTGATCATTTGCACGTTTTGTGCGGAATTCTGAACTTTGCTGAGGTCTTGCTTCTGTCCATCTTTGCTGGTTTGGATCTGTATCGCGTTTCTGTCAATCTGGCGGATGTACATTCCTGTGCCATCTTGGCCCAATCCGGGGGACGAGACACTGTAAAGAGATATTTCATAGTTAATGCATATCTTAGAATTAAAGAAGATGCTAATGAGGGACGAGCTTGATTCCTACAGAAAGGACTGGCCGTATTAGCAGTGAAAATAAGTTTTTTTTTTTATGAAGTTAGAAACTTTTTGTTTCCATATTTAGGGTCAAAATTGTAGTTTCTTACTTCGTCTGCTGTCCCGAAGACACTTGTATAATAGTGCCGTGTGCCGGGTTAATTTTCATTCCCATACTGACAATGGTGTTGTCCTTAGCTGTAAAATAATGTAAAGTTATAGTACAAACTCTGTAAGTTTTAACAACACTTTGCTCTCTACGCTTAGGCGTTGCAGGAGTTAGGTACTACTATGCTGTTAGTAAAATAACTACAGTATTTTAATCTCACGAAGCGACGCGCGCTATATTTGTGGTTACCCAGTGTACAAACACGCTATGAATGCGTGTGTAAGTGTAGGAGCTCTCGGTACCGTCCGAGACAATGGCGAAGTAGGAAGTGAGTGTGTGTTATGTGCTGACGCTACTCGTCTTCACGCACATATTCACAGCGTGTTTGTACACTTGGTAACCACAAGTAAAGCGCACGTCGCTTCGTAAGATAAAAATACTACAGGGTGTATCAGAAAGGTGTGGTACAGACCATCAAACCGAACAACTTTCTCCATGGGACCAACATCATAAACGAGAAAAAATGATCAACTGTCCCATACAAGACTTCTATACCTACTCGTCCAAATATATGGAACAGCTGATTATTTGCACCTTTCGATTTCTGATACATGCTGTCTAGTAAAGTGGTAGCCTACATAGACTTTTGTTAAATTACGCATTGCAAAGACGATGGATCTCGGCACTCTCCATCGAATTCTGTAAATAATTATTTTAATGCTTTTAATCTACTGAATACTTCCTCCGCACCATTCATGTTTTTATCTTCAGGGATAATATTTAAAAAAAAAAACTAAGTAGGACAGTGAAAATACGCAGTGAAAAAATATACGCTTTGACGAAAAGTAGCAGTCTTTATAATTGAATCAGTTTATCGCTGTCAACTACGCTACGCACAAAACTACGCTTGGTAAACGTTAGTAATAAGTATTTGGAAGTCAGGTTTTCAATTTCTTACACTGGGTTCCACTGGAATCTGTATATTTTGCCATCGTTAGTCGTTGCATATATTCTGCAAAGAACAAGGTGTTAATAATATAAATTCGTAGACGTAAATAGAGAAGAAAAAATCCTCCAATGAAGTTCTTATTAGTGATAGCTGCAAGGTTGTCGAGAACATTTTTTTTTTTTATAAAAGCGGGGCAAGGAATAAAGCGATTTACTTCTACTCCAGGCACGCGATTTAGTTACTAACTAATACAGGTAACAAATACCTCTTTTGAATTGGTTAGAATTTGATAGTCGTTTACTTAATTAATGATAACGCCAATGTGCTTACGCCTTTGAAATAAATATAATGCTTTAAGCACTTACGCAAAAAATGCCAGTGAGTGAAAACTAAGGATTGATTTTTAATATTACTGTTAAGGCATACAATAAATAAATGGGTATACGCATTGCGTTCAAAGACTACAGCTAATCAGAATGTTTTATAATCGTGATTTAGCTATTAAAATGTAGTTTATACTTTACGCAAAAGCAGTCAACATACTCCTGCCCAATTGGCTCCAAATTTATTTATAGTCAGCGCGTGGCTTCTTCATTCATTTTCTCTATCAACCAATATCTTAGTTCACACTGTCGCGTCGTCATAACTAATATACAGCATGAATTTGAATTCATGGCCATCCTCTTAAGTGGTCGTTGTACTCATTATTATGAACAACTTTTACTATGGGACCTAACCTGAAATCGCGAAAGAAAATCAGTTGTTCCCTACATTTTGACGAGTTATGTGAACTTATGTTCGCATCTGCTGTTATCAGCAGATTGCATTATTGATTGATTTGCAGATTTTTTTTTCGCGATATAAATATATAATAAAAGTTGTTCATAATGATGAGTACAATGACCCCTTGAGAGGATGCCCATGAATTCAATTTTAACCTGTATAATCTTTCACACAATCCATTCAACATTACGCAAAAGCAGTTCTAAACGTAAAAACCAAGTGGCTACGAGCGTCCGCTGAAAACAGAAATTCTAACGCAAGGGAGATGAATTCAAGATTTACAATTTTTGGCTGCATCCTTCGCCGAAGTCTAAATTCATCACAACTCTGCTCACAGTCCTCATTGCTCACCTACACCAAAAAAAAAATCAACGACGCAAAGACGATTGATCCAAAAAGCCCACGTGGTGAACGGCGCTGATAATCGGGTGATGGACGGTCGGTATATTTGTGCATAATAATAGGCAATATACCTGGATTGTGTCCCTGAAAATGTAGAAAAGCTTTGTTTGCTGTCTTGCTGCTGTTCACTTCATTGCAGAGTGAGCTATCCAGGGAGAAAACGAAAAAAAAAAGTGGTAGAAACTCAGTCCGGAAACAAAATACGCAGTGCATGGTCTGCTTTCTGATTCTGGTAGGCTATAAACGCAAATGTAAAAAAAAAACAATGGATTACAAGTTAAAAGGTAAGTATATCGCTCACATCGCAATCGTAACAGGTAGCTGGACGCTGGAGAATTTTGCAGACGCCGCCGGCAATGCTATGGCTACGCTACGGTAAATCTGCACAAAAACAGGGTATCATGCTTAAGTCCGAGAGGTCTTGTTGCAGCAATGAGATTAGTATTATCGCAGGTCTCAGCCAAGGAAAGCTGCTTTAAAGAAAATTATTATTCGCAAATGGCCTACGGAGGAGTAGGCAATTTTCTTTGTCGACTAACTAATAGCGGAACGCAGATGCCTTAAAAATAACACAGATAAAAAATACGCAACTCAAGCCTTAATTAATTGATTAATATAAGTTAAGCAGGTGCTGGTTACGTTACATAAATATTTAATACACGAGATGACTTGAAGAAATAGTTGCCCTGAATCGTATTTGACGATTACCTATACTACGCTTGTATAGGTTGATATTTTGGAGCTCTACGCAACTCGGTAGTAGCAGTTCGCCAGTGTTCGTAGAAGTATCTCTATAACCTATAAAAAAACAAAAAAATCTCTACGCGCAAATTTTTTTCGCATACGGCCACAGCTCTTCCACATTTTTAACTTTGTTGATGAAAACCTTTTCAGTGAAATATACATTCTGATTCTTCCAAATAGGAACGACCAAAGGGTGCAGATTACGCAACTATTTCTAGTGATCAACGCAGATAACACGCTAAATAATTACGCTGTTGCCATTACAAAGAGTACGCAAACGCTTAAGGCAGAGCTTGTGCAGATACATCCTTGCTTCAAGTTATCTCGTATAAAAACAGCAGATAATCTTCAAAGTACCTGGTGCCGCGGTCCAGGTGCGGGAATCTCTCGTGGAGTTCTTGTCATGGCTCACATGCGACCTGGAGCATCACATCGTTTCAATACAGAAAACAGCAAATAAAAAAAACAATTTGAAAAAGAACAAGAGACGGAAGGAGTTCTTCATTTGAATTCTTCAGAAAAGCGATGGGTATGAAGGTTCAAAGAACTGTAGAAGTAATTTTCTGTAACGAGTATATCTTCCGCGATTCTTCTTTCTTGTAGAACTACCTGATTTGTCTTGATTTTGGGAAACGCGTCGATAACAGAACCTCTTCCTTGCAGAAGTCGGATAAAAAGCGTGTTCTATTACTATTGTGACCTGAGTGGTGAACTGGTTGATGGTGAAATTATTATTATTATTTTGTGATGTATTGAAAAATAAATAGGTAAAATTAGAGGTGCTTATTTTGAGACAGAAGATAGTCAGAATAGTAATAAAACAAAAATAAAAAAAGCTTGAAAAAAATCATCTAGAGTCTTCATTTGTGGTGAAAGCTTCATTCATCAGGTTTATGCGAGAGATTTAAATTTTTGCAAGAAAAGATAGGATTAGCCTTATTGTAACGCCAATTGCTTGACCTCTTTGATTGATATTTTATGCTTAGTCATTTATTAAATTAATTCCATATCCACGTCTTTTCAGCAAATATTAAAATCTTGAAGAAAAGATAGTCGCTATATTGATAAGAATAATAAAAACGAAGCTACAAATAACAATGAAAATTTTGTCTAACATTATTTACAAGCAAATCTACATAGTTACGGGATACTGATAGCAAATACCTTTTCTCATAACAAATTAATCTGAAAGAGAATCAAAATTAGTATAACTAAAACCTTATCCTTATTCTATTTAACTTACACAGCGGGAGCTATGGGTCTTAGCTGCAACTGGCTTGGTGTCCCATCAGACAACCTCTTTTGACCTCGAGATTCTTGTCCTACACTCTTTGAAGGAGTTGTCGAGTTCTGAAAAACGAAAATATTTTTGAGACGTATTTGTCATTTGAGAGAGACGAGTCATAGGGCGCTAATAAGGGCAGAAGCAATTGTTATTTTATTAATTAGATTGAAAAATAGGACATTGGAGGAAGTAAAGAAGCAAATGAATGACAGTGGCATAGCTAGACGGCCAATCGGATTTTTTGTTATTTTAAGCCAAGCGCACATTACAGCCGCAACAGGCTGCAGCGCAACGCATTGTTATACAAAAAAGTGCGGCGCTTGTAGTGTGCGTTGGTTCATAGAAATGTACGAAGGTGATGAAGGAGGATTTTTGTAATGCCTTACGTTGAGGCGCAGCCCCCGCTATTTGATTTAGCTTTTAACCGCCCGACTTCATATCAGTTGTTGTGCCCCCAGCGCCGGGCACAGTCCATTATTACGGTATTTCGTCGTAAATATACGACCCTGGCGAAATGAACGCGAAAATATTTGTCGGATTAATCCGGCGTAAGCGGTTAAAGGGTTAAGGGTGCTTCAGAGGTTGAGGTTTTGTCGCCAAATTGCTCCGTCATAGCTACGCCACTAGAAAAGGTTAAACATTAATGGAAAAGAAACATTTCTAACAAAACAACAGCTAAAAGTTATGAACGAACGAAAAGTACATAAAATGCAGGTTTCAGCAGGGATGACGACAAAAGAAATGGCTAAATAATCTGTGAAAATAAAACCCTAGACCAAACACCAAAGGCATGTGAGGTTAAGCATCATAATTAGTATGTGCTAGTATTAAAACCTAATGCTCACAGAAATAATTTGTGGTGAAGACGCTTGTCCAGTTGATATAATGTTTATCAAAGAACCACTGCTTACTATTGGCTGTAGAGAAAATTCAAAACAATATCAATGTTATGTCTTGTCTATATTTTATTATACTCTATGGTACACTAGAGGAAACATAATGTAATAAATATTTGTAGTAAAATAAGTGTTTTTCATTGAATTTCATTACACAATAAAATATTTATTTTTAAAACGTTGGACAGGCTAAAAAAGTATTGTGTACAAATATACAGGATAATTTTAAAAGGAGTGCGAATATTTCAGGAGGTAATCAGGTGCATAAAACTGGACAACTTTCCCCAAGGAACAGGTCGAAATCTTAAAATTAAAAATCGACTTTTCATACAAAGTGACTGGTCACGTGACTTACTTTTGCATGAGAAGTTGAATTTTATTTTTTAGATTTCGACCTATGTTCCTTGGGGAAAGTTGTTCAGTTTTATGCACCTGATTACCTCCTGAAATATCCGCACTCCTTTTAAAATTATCCTGTATACAAGATGTAACATAAATAACGCACAGCCTCTTAAGGGATAATTGTACTCGTCATTATGAACAACTTTTACTATGGGACCAAACCTGAAATCGCGAAAATAAAATCAGCTGTTCCCTACATTTTGACGAGTTATGCGAACATAAATGTAGGGAGCATCCGATTTTTTTTGCGATTTCAGGTTTGGTCCTATGTAAAAGTTGTTCATAATGAAGAGTACAATGACCCCTTAAGAGGTTGTGCGTTAATATGTTACACCTAGTATATATTTTTAGTATATCATACTGAATAATGTTTTGCAGTTTCATAGAAATTGTAAAGCCAGTATTAAAAATAAGAACTAACTTTATAATGTTGCTAAAAGTAAGTTTATTGTTTTAAGAAATAAAGTGTTACCTTTTGGTTCAGCTGCATGAAAGTGCCAGTGGCCTGTAGCTGCTGCAACTGACCTGCTGTTAGAGGAAGAGATGTTTGTTGTAATCCACCAGCTGGGGCTATCTGTAAACAGAAATGATTCATTATTAAATATTCAAAAAGACAATTCTAAGGCCCATATTACAGAATGTCAATCAATACTCAAGCATTACTTAAAACTAGATTCAAGCCATTTGATTGGTAGAAACTAGTTTTAAGTAAATGATAAATGATTTTATTTCTGTAAGTAGGTTTATACAAACACTTATACAGGTCAAACATTTTTTTTTTAAACTAGATGAGGCCGGCGTTTCCTATCTGACTACTCTGAGAAGAAAGGCCGAAACAAACTCAGAGGTCAGTCTCCTTTAAAGTCCAGACATAATCTTGGTCAGATCATGTGAAGACCATGTAGGTTGGTGTCTGAAATGGTCTTTTGAGGAAAGAACCACACAGATTGAGTGGACCTGTCCAGTAATGCTAGAGGCTTGAGTATTGAGTGACATTCTGTAATACGGGCCCTAATAAGGGTTTTGTTATAGAACCTCACTCAAAACTCAAGTATTACTTAAAACAAGTTTCAATCAAACAAATGGCTTTAAATTAGTTTTGCAATGCTTGAGTTTTGAGTATGGTAGTAGGATGAAAAGCAAGATAAACATTATTATTTTGAGTTATATTGCAGGCCTTAAGCTGAGGTACTATTTTGGGACTACTTCTTGTGGCTAAGTAATGACAGCCGCACGGGTCGATCGATCAGGTTAAGCTACGCTTGCCGCGGTTGGTCCATGGATGGGTGACCATCTTTACATACTAAGATCCCTCCGTGCCTCGGAAAGCACGTTAAGCTGTTGGTCCCGACTGTCATTTGTAGATCTTTGACAGATGTTGACAGAAGCCCGACAACCAAAAACAAAATCTGACAACCAGTCTTACCAAGGAGTATCGTGTTACCCAGTATCTGGGTTATGGAGGCCAGATAGGCAGTCGCTCCATGTAAAATACTGGTACACAGGTGCATCCGGTTAGACTGGAAACCGATCACAACGTAGTTGGGAAAAGGCTAGGCAGATGATGACCTCCAAAGTTTGAAGCATGCAATGAGATAATGGTTCCTTGAGTTGTTTTATTTTAATAGAAGGTCCTTCTGTGCACCATAGGCATTATGTGATTACGCTTTCATCTTTACCCGACTGCGGCGAAGCTAAACAAGGAGGGTTATGTGTTTGACCTGTATGTATGTATGTCCATCCCTATGTTCCCTCGTAACTACTAAACGGCTGAACCGATTTTAATGAATGATATGTCGTTAGATTCGTCTATATTGCGAGTGTCAGTGGGTATATTAATATTTAAAAAAAAAATTAAAAAGGTCGGGTTTTTAGCGCCCAATCATATGTTTAAAAAAATCTGCCAAACCTATCGAGTAGGGTATAAAAATGAAGGGTTTTAAAAGGTGATTACAAAAAGATATACAACATATATGTTTAAATGTAATTTGGAATGAGAAATGATAAAAAAAATAAATCCGGAACTTTTGGAGTTAGTAAGAGTTATCACCCGATTATAAGCGGGTGTTGTATTTACAACCGTTACCTAAAGGGTTACTTAATACAGTGAGAGAAAAATAATCCTAGTTAAAAAGTGTAAAATAAAAAAAGGAAATTTAGAAAATCTAAAAATCCACCTGTGTAAAATGTGAACTTTAAAAAGGATGTAAACAAGATGACCTATTTTGTATCCAATCTGATGCAGTCGGAGGCATCTTTTTAAATTTAACAACAAAGACTTATTGCCTCCGATTGCATGGGATTGTTTGGAGACAAAATAGATCAACTTGTTTCCATCTTTTTTAAAGTTCACTTTTAGATTTTTTAAATTTACTTTTTTTAGTTTGTATTTTTAAGTAAAAACAACAGTAACAACAACAATAACTTACAGATACAAACTGTTGAGGCTGAAAGTTGGTCAGTCCTTGCTGTCCTGCTGCTAAGTCCTGCAGCTGTTGATAAGGAATCAACATTGTCTGTGAGCCAGGCATAGTCCACTGGACAGTGTCAGCCCCTTGTATGTGATACTTCACTTCTTTGTCCCCTTTGTCAGTGCTATACAGGATCTTCTGACACGCATTAGTACTCTGAGCAGCACACACAACAGGAGTAGAAGTAGCCGTGCTTACAGTAGTACTGTCAGACGTTGAAAGACTAGCTTGAGGAAATGTTAGTCCATTCGGTAAAATCATTGACATAGAAGATGGCACACCACTCAGCCGCAACGGAGTCACATTCACTGGCTGCATACTAGATATATCTACTATCTGTGTCCCAAAGTTTGGCTGTTGCAAACTCAATGTTTGACCCAGAGGCAGAGATGTAAAGTTAGCATTGGAAACTTGCATCCCAGGTTGTACTATAGGTATTAGCTGCCCATTCTCTTGGTTCAACACATACTGCTGCTGAGGTTGGAGTAGTTGTAACATAGTGGGTTGACGAACTGTCATGAGAGGAGCTGTCGCTGGGGCCACACTGACCACTGGGGGGATGGCGGCGGGGTGGGCGGTGGATGTTAAGGTCTGTGGAGTCGACAGTGCCGCCGTCACGACAGGCGGCGGCGCGGCGGGAGGCGCGCTAGTCGTCGTCAGTGTTGGCGGAGGCACATTCAGCGCAGGCGGCGGTCCCCCAGCCTGCGCCGCGCTCCATTGCGCCAACTCAGCCCTTATAGTCTCTATCAAGTTCTGTGCGAGTGACCTCGCGCCTGCCAAAGCTTCAGATCTCGTATGATGCAGAGCCAAATGCAATGGCTCAATTTTATCACCTTTTAACACAGCTACCACACCAGTCTCTGACCTAATATATTCCAAGTTAGTGCCATTCTGGAACAAAATTGATTACATTGTTTTCTATGCGGTTTAGAATGCGGAAATCGAGTCCAAAGATACAAAAACTTACGGGTCCCAGAATACGTCCTTTTATATCAAATGCAGCTGGCGCATTATCCAGACCGATATAAACTTTATCTATAAGACCACCGGACATCATTTAAAATCACTTTTTATGGAATTTTATAGCGTTTATGTGATTTTAGCGAAAAGCATCTTTCTTCCAAAGGAGGGAGAAAAAGCGCTTTTGACATTAATGCATTTCGTTCTAAATTGTAAATAAAAGGTGTTATAAAGGCACTTGGAGCCCATGTTTTTTCTCCAAAACTGAGAATTGACAGCATTGTTGCAATTTATTTTGAGTTTTAATTGGTATTTAATACGATATCTAATATAACTACTATTACATATCAAACAAAAACTGTGTATTCACACTCCGTTCAAACAAAAGGGACATCGTTTTTGAACGATAAATAGGCTGTTATTCTAGATGCAGTATCGAAATTGAGAAGTAGAAGCTAAAAATGTCGTAATATTTTACTACAAATTTTTTCATTTCAATAAATCTATATCGATCTATATACAAATTCATTCATACAAATAAATAAAATTGAAGCGTCTGTTTGTAATGTCAAAATAACAACTTTTTACTAAATGCATAGGAAAGTATAAACGGTTCTTATAACAAAAAAGCAATTTGATTTTACTGGCAGATAGCTGATATTACGGCGGGTAACTTGGCTACTTTTAATTTAGAAAAATAATTAGTTCCGCGCAAAAAAATTAAAAGGAACAAAAAGTCGGATTTGAAAAATTCTTTTTGCATTTGGTAACCCAATTCTCGAGGATAGTTATAGGCTATTTAACATCACGCTAAGAACCTTAGGAGTCGAGCAAAAAGAAAAAGTTGGAAGGAACACTAAGTGAAAACGAAGTAATAGCGCGGGCGGGCGATTCAACGCGACGGTTGGCGACGGGTCGGGGGACGAGGGAATTTTATTAAAATGTGGCTGTTATTTTAGTATATTGTGTATCTTAAGACATCCACGCGAACGAAGTCGCGGGGCACAGCTAGTACATCATAAAAAACTTGTGATTTTCTTACACGATTGACTACAAATCCCAAATTACCTACTTTATCCTCTTCAAAACCACAGATTCAACCCATGGACGAGGACGTCGAGGACGAGAGCATGCATCAATGACACTATTCTCTCATTAGAGAGTAGTTTACCTATTCTTTGACAGTATTTGACAGCCGCGCGCGGGCTAAGTGCACATTGTGCACTCGAGGAGCGGCGGGAAAATTAAATTAATTACTTTTTGGATCAAAATTAAAAAAAAATCACGGTTCCTTCCTATGGAGAAGAGCTGGCAAGAAACTCCATGGTTTTGATGTTTTTTTAATTTTTAATTTACTGTTGTATTGGAATGAAAGCTTTGTCGATGATGTTAATAACCACAAATGTTCTAATCGAAGTGAAAGCTCAGACAAATCCAGGAGTCGTTAGGAGAATGTATGTCATTAGTTCGACAGGTCGTAAGGTCTCGACCAATGCGGTCGTGATCTCGATCGAGATTTCAAGAACGGCATTTTCGTCCCACGAGATTAAATTTTGAGCCATAACTTGCATACATATCTACATTATTTTAACATTTCTATTTCAAAATACAAAAAGTAGTAGCTCCATCGGTATCAAGTACCGTACTTAAGAAGTCATAAAGGAGATGTTTCAAAATGTATGGAGCCCCGGCCATGTATTTGGTACACCCTACTAAAAAATGGGGAAACACAATTAAAACAGTTTCCAATCATCCAAATACTTTTAATTGGCTTTGTTTGGTAGTAAAGTACAAGAATGTACAATTGAAATTGCAACACACAACAAAAATCCATCATGGCGGTAAGTTGTCATGTTGTAGTAGTAGTAGTAGTAGTAGTATCATTTATTGCATTCATGTAGTTTACAAGATGTTACAAATATTAGGTATCATACATGACCCTGCTAGGGCACAACAATATATAAGTATTTTAAAGCGCTATCTTATATCACAACAATAAAATAATAAAACAAATCACTCTCTGCTTACATAAATATAAAAATTCTAATTTAAACATTTTCATGTCCGTTATTTGTTATAAGTAGGTACAATAAATAAGAAATTGTCGTACAATGGGTAGATGACAAATAATTGCTTTCCATTTCCGTTCACATTACAAATTAGATAAAATAAAATTAAAATAAATGTCGATAACAATATTAATAATAATCATAAAAAAAGATAACATTGGTTGGTAATGAGTCAAAATTATAGGAACTGTGTGTGTATAGGATATGTTTACAATGTTAAGAATACTTTTCATCTAAGAATTCCTTTAGAGTGTAATACGATTTTAATTCAAGGTATTTTTGGGGTTTTTAAATTTGGTTTCGTACTCTATGTCCTTAATTGAGTTTGGGAGCTTATTATATATTTTCACGCACATAGCTAAAGGTCCTGAATGAATATTGACGTTTGACATGTTTACTTCTGTCATATAACATTGTCAAAGAGAATCATAACATTGTCGTACTTTTAGTCATTTGCAATATTATTTTAGATCTAATTGTAAAGTCGAAAATCTATTAAAGAACTCTGACAGATTGTAGTAGCTTGATGTACTGGCGTCTGTACATAAAGTATAGTCCAGTTAAGCAGATGACAACCTCATAGGTTGACCTGTGATATGCCAAGATTTTTACAAGCTTAAACGTACAGAATACAAACATTCAATAGTCGAAATATTAACTCAGACAAGAACATTGTAGCGATCTTTTGATTCAACTATCAAAAACAAAACCACAAAATCCAAAAAACGAAAGCCAGGTTGTTAAAAATAACTCGAGAACAGTGTGCTTAGTGCGAGTTTTTTTAACTTCACCATCGCGTTAGAGTATACTCAGATTTGTATGGCACTGAGTTAGCGCCATCTAGTGCCATACGCAAGAACTAAAAATTGTGAGTGTCAGTTGTTTATTTTACTTTGTAGATGGTGACGATCGATTCCCACTCGAAAGTGAGCTCGTAAATTAGCGTGAACCTGTGATATCGCGAGTGTGAGTTACAATTTTGACAGTTTTGACAGTTCGTATAGGAAACGTGTTCACTTTCGAATAAGTAAAGTGTTCACTGAAGGATTTGTAGTGAGAGCCTTGTAAGTGTGGTGAATTATCAAAGTAATTTTATTTTAATTCGTTGTGTGGATTAAAGACAACTATGGCATCACGTTTATATTTTGCTTGGATGATGTTTGAGACCGTTAGGGTACAAGATGAGCGTAATTACATGTCCAGTGTTCGTGCAAAAGCCCGTGCTTGTAGCAATCCTATAATAGATCTTCCGGAGGCCGAATTTAAGAGAAGATATCGGCTTCCGAAGAAAGCGATCATTTGTCAGTGGGTAGTTTTAGTATCACCACTACCATCACTGTCAAGGACCTAACAGAGTTAACTCTTCGCAATTCTTTATGCGTGACATCCTACCTCTAGCCAAAAACCAAACAAACTTAGTGTTATTTCTGCAAAGTTCACAGATCACAAGTTCGCTAAACATCAAATAATTTGAATTCCATTTACTGCTCCATAAATGTCACCATCATAACAAATTGGGACGAACTTGTCTTCATTTTTAATAAATATAATATTAGAATCCAATAAGTATTAATCCAAATCACAATCTTCAAACAAACACGAAACATAAACAAAGTCGTTATAACCAATACAAGTTTGATAGACAGCCGCTTTCATTAGGAACACTGAATATAAATGTCACTCTATTTGGTCGGTTTATCGGACGACGCGTACGTGACACCAACATAAGAAAAA